>OW026367.1:90742019-92049519 GCA_932273885.2 Leucozona laternaria | reverse complement strand
TAGCACCTTATATGTGGGATAATTGCAATAAAAGACCTTTCAGATGGTATATTTTTTTTGCGAATATCCCATAAATGATTTGATAATAATCGCTGATGACCTTGACAAAACTTTAACCATTGATTAAAAATTCCCTATATGGCTGATCAAATTCTGAAACTACCTGACCTTTTTTGACCAATGACTGATCATTTTGATGGCATACTTTTCTTGCGAATATCCCAGATGTGGGATTCTAAGATCCCATAGCCATACATTCAACCATTTCTGGAAACCAAATCCCCCAATTCAAGCTTATCTCCACACTTCCAGCCCGAACTAATCATTATGCAGTTACAAGGAATTGTGGAATCTTAGCACCCCATTATGTGGGAAAGTAAAAGACCTTTCAGATGGTATACTTTTGTTGGCGAATATCCCACAAATGACGTGCTAAAAACCGCTGACGACATTGAAAAACTTTAACCATTGATTAAAAATTCCCTATATGGCTGATCAAATTCTGAAACTAGTTGACCTTTTTTGTCCAATTACTGATCATTTTGATGGCATATTTTTTTGCGAATATCCCACATATGGAGTGCCAAGATCCCACAGCCATACATTCAACCATTACCGGACACCAAATCCCCCAATTTAAGGTAATCTGTACACCTCCAGCCCAAACTAATCCTTATGCAGTTACAAGACTCATTACAAAATTCATCAATTAATTCAAGAACTATTTAACAGTCCAAATTGACTTTCTTTTCCAGGACTCTCATATCCGTGAATACATATTTTCCTAAAATAAAAGTTCAATATGTCACTAATGGATTCAAAATCTGGAAGCTAACTAAACTTTATTCTAGCCACAAAGTTTCCTTGTCGTCATATATTTAGTAGCTTTGGTTGGTATCCTTATAACAATTGGTAAAATATTTATGTACACACATTCGAAATTACTCGGAAAGGATAAGAATTCAAAAATATACAAAACGCCCAACAAGCCCCTAAAACTAATTTGAAAACCTTCAAACCAAAAGTCGACCTTATTCACAAGCACACAAAGTTGCTACCAATAAATGTTGAATGGAAAACTAATGAAAACTGCAATCCATGGCAGTTTGTGTGCGACGTGCTTTACTTCCAAAATTGCAACTTCGTTCATTTATACCATCTATATTACATAGATAATGCATAGTTTGTTTTAAATGATTTACTTCCTGGCTACCGCAAAATGCTCAAAGCTTCATTTTCGAAATTAGCGCACAAAACTTTAGATCGATTGAACTCAACAAAATAATATTCGTGTACTGCTGTATGGTAGTATACACTCACACAATCGATAGCTAAAAACACATATCTAAATCCGGGAATACACTTTGATTTACGAGGTTATATGCATAAAAATAAAAGTAAAATTTGTTGTTTTCGTTTATTTAAAAAAAAAAAAATATTTAATTCATTTTGTAGGGAATTTTCTTTAGAACTATACAATACATAAAATACGTTAAAAGAAACAGGGGCAGTGTTTAAGTCAATTTAGAACTATGAATATAGGTTTAACATCTTTTGGATATTTTATTAAAGTTAGAATCATGAAATGCCTATTTTATCTTTTTGTTATCAAACCTACTAACTCCATATTTCACTTTGACAGTTACAAATGTGCAAAAGGTATGTGTGTTGTGCAAAAAAAAATACCCAAACTGTCACTTTTTTAAGCGTGTTAATCTGGAATTTGTCAAAAAAAAGAGAGTGCCGTCGTGGAATGTCTGATAGATAATAATTTATTCACCAACCGTATAACTCATATAATTGCACTGGGATGCATGTTTAAACGCATATTAGTGCAATTATATGAAGGAAAAATCTTTTTTCTGCGCGATAACGACGCGAAGCTCGCCCCGTTCAAACGAATTTATACTCACATAAAAAAAGAGATTGACTATTTTGTAAGTACATTATGTTCTATTTATTTTACCAATCAAATCAAAAAAAAAAAATAATTATTTACTTGAATATTTACTAAATACTTCGAACGTGGTAATTTTCAGAACGAATCCATACAATTTTGGTTCAGTGAACGAGGCAATGCCGTATATTATTTATTCGCGATTCAATTCTCAAATTCTTCTACTCATTTTATTGTGGTTAGGAAATGGGTTTTGGGACTTTCCTTTTCAACTTTTGTTATTTTTAAGGTGAAATGGGGTAAAAATAAAAAACTATCCGATTTAAGAAATTCGTTTTTTTGTTTGAAAGGTTATTTAAAAAAAATGCTATTTATAGAGTGAAATGGGATAAAAAGAAAAAAAAAAGGTTTTTTGATTACAAAAATGCCTTCTGTGTTGGGAAAATAATAAGGTTTGACTTAGACGATCATGTTTTTAAATATTTAGCCATTCGTAACACGAAGTAGGTTAAAAGCCATAAAGTAGTATTTGATTACAAAAATTAGCTTAAATATTTATTTATATTTTTTTATTTTGTAATTTTTATTGGAAGCAGAGCGGGCCAGCTTGTCCTGATTAAAAATGTAATCCAGATTTAAATTAATTTAAGTTCAAAAATCAAATTCTTTAAAGCCAATCGAATTTAAACTTCTCTCAAGAGGCAAGTTAAAGTACTTACATCCAGATTTGTATATACAAAGCTAATTTTGACGTAAATTAAATAAATCCGGATTAAATAAATCTGGATTAAATGTGTATTTAAATCTAAAGCGAATAATATGGCGGTAAGCAACAAAATAGTCTCAAGTCAGCTGTTCAAATTTAATAATTTTTCGGAAAAAAAAATTCACCAATTAGTTATCAAAACTAAAATAGCCCATTAGCCGAAATTCAACCATATCATACACAATTTTGTTTTGAACATTTGGGCATGTAGCTTAAAGCATCTACATATGTATTATTGTATATATCATGCAGTGCCGTTGAATAGGTATATACCTAAGCAGAAAAATGTTAGGAAACAGATCCTTGTTACACTCTTTGACCGCTGTGTGTCTAGTAGCACACAGTATAGAAAAAATCATAATATTTAGGCTTTTTGTGCCGGTTTCTCGATTTGCATCGTGTGCGTGTATGACAACTGTGTGCACACTTGTATAATATGCCTGGGCCGCTTTAGATATACCGTATGCAGTTCAAGCAAAAGGGGTTATGTCGTTTGCGGTTGTACTTAAAAATTGGCAGGGTAGGTACGGCAGGTACCTTACTAAGTTCATTAAAAATTATTAAGAACCCTAGATACTCTTTATACTAAAATCAGAAAATTTTGAACATTAGCTGTGTTTTATTGGTAATTTATAGCTAGCGCAATAATCAAGTACCAATAAAGCTGTGTTAATAAAACGCTTTAGCAACTTTAGGCTGTGTTCGCTACAAATATCATAGATCACATCCATTGTGTGAGTAAAAAGCAACATTAAGGTTCAAGTCATGAATACTTTTCAAAAGCGCCATCTCCATCTTCAAAGTTCCAACTATGTATAACCACTTTTATATCCACTCTTTTACTGGCTAATTTATCGACAAACACCTGTGACCCCCACCCCCCTGGTTACGGCCTTGACGCATCAGGTGTTAAAAAACATCTGGAAGTTTTTTTTCCGTCCTGCTTTATGGTTCAACTTAAACTTTCGTATGGGAAATGAATTTATTGCTGACGATTATAAATTGATGGTTCAAAATGTATTCAAGTTAATAAAAATCGATGCATTAATAATTTATTTTTTTTTTGTTTTACTTTCATTTATTGATGTGTAAACATTTATTCCGGCCAGCAGCGCCAGCCAGCCAGCAGCGGTGCGGTGGTAGGAAAAATAAAAACGTGGGCTTTACGTGTAATGCCCTCCGTGTAGCTTGATACATGATCCACGTAACGTGTGGTATGTTAAGATACGGTTGCATTATGCATATTGGGTATCAACGTTCAATAGAAAACTCCGGCACTCGGACGAACGTTGATGTTTACACATTTTCACCGTGAGTTCCGGCACTCACACATATTTCTTTGCATCGTTGTGGCCAATTAGCTTTTTTTTTAATTCTGATTTATTAATCAGATTTTTAATATGTTTGAGATTTTCTTAGAAATGTCTTCGAAATTATTTTTTTTAAAGTCTTATTTAATTACAACAGTCTAATTGACTGAACAGCACTGTGCACAGAAGAATGTAATATTGTATATCATTTGAAATTTTTAATTTTGCCGTAGTCAGATATTGAATATCTTACCTATAACAGAATATTTGATTAATTTTGTTACCCAGTACAAAGTATACATCCATATAATATATCATATTTATGTTCATACAAACACACACCCAACATTTGGCAGATATCCAATTAATCCTTCTCCGTTTATATTTAACATGACACTTTGTAAACCAACGCATTGGGATTCGGGAGTAAATAATTCGTCTGTAAATATTTATACAACCACACGTAAAGAAAATATTATCCAAATAATAGCAAAGCGTTAGGTAAAAGAAAATCTTTTGTCGCCAAGATCTAGAATAGCTGGGTCCGAGAAAAAAAGGGGGAATATATAAATTTACGGAAAAATTTAAATATGAAAATTGAATTAAACATTGCATTTCGATTAAATGGGTAAATAAAAGAAACCAATATTGAAATCATATTTTATATATTTAAACTAAAGAAAATTCTAAGTAAACTATTAAATTTTTTATTTTATTTTAATTCATGGGTTTAGAGTCTTCCGGACGCAAGTAAAATAGTCATATAAATGTATGTTTTTGTGCTACTTTATTTAAATCGTAATTACTTTTATTGATAATTTAGTCTTGTGTTAAGAAGTCTTGCAACAAAAATCAATTTTTTTAAATTCAAAATTTGTGTATAAGTTGATACAATAATCAGTTTAATGTGTAGCTTCTACCCAACCGCAGCTTCTACAACATATCCAAAAGCACTATTTAACTGGGCTTGTTGAATTATTGATTCAAAATAGCGTTTAACGCCTTTAGTCCATAAAAATTGGCGTTTCGTCCCGGCGATCTCACTTGGAATCATCAGTTGACTAGTGACGGCCTTGTCAATACGCAATTTTTTTTAAGTTCAGTTCAACTTGCATGAATTTTTTTTGACAAAAATCCAATGTGAACTAACGGGTGATTTTTAAGCTGGTTTGGTTTTGGCAACACTGGTTTTGACAGCTGACGTGTGTTTAGTACCTTGTGTCACTGTCAAACAGCTTCAGTTTGGTTTGCAATTTAACCATGGATCGTCTTATAAATGAACAACGCTTGCAAATTATTGAATTTTACTATCACAATTCGTGCTCGGTTCGAAATGTTCATCGCGCGCTGCTTCCATTTTATGATCGGCATTCTCGACCTTCTGAGCAGTCTATTCGGAAGATTGTGACCAAATTTCGCACCAAATTTACTTTGTTGGACATTAAACCACCAACACGTTTACGTACTGTGCGTAGTGAAGAAAATATTGTGGCCGTATCAGCTAGTGTGACAGAAGACCGCGAAATGTCGATTCGGCGCCCTTCCCAGCAGTTAGGCCTTTGTTACAGCACTACGTGGAAAATTTTGCGGAAGGATTTGGGCGTAAAGCCTTTTAAGATACAGCTGGTGCAAGAACTAAAGCCAGCCGACCTACCACAACGCCGAATTTTTGGTGAATGGGCTCTTGGAAAGCTGGCCGAGGATCCGCTTTTTTATCGAAAAATTGTGTTCAGCGATGAGGCTCATTTTCGGTTGAATGGGTACGTAAATAAGCAAAATTTCCGCATTTGGAGTGAAGATCAGCCAGAAGCATTGCAACAGCTACCAATGCATCCCGAAAAAGCCACTGTTTGGTGCGGTTTATGGGCCGGCGGCATTATTGGGCCATATTTCTTCAAAGATGATGCGAATCGCAGCGTTACTGTCAATGGTGAACGCTACCGAGCGATGATAACAAACTTTTTTTTGCCCGAAATGGAAGTTCTTGACTTGCATGATATGTGGTTTCAACAAGACGGTGCCACATGCCACACAGCACGCGAAACAATGGCGCAATTGCGAGGCGAGTTTGGTGAACAGTTAATTTCACGTTTCGGGCCGGTCAATTGGCCGCCTAGATCGTGGGATTTGACACCATTAGATTATTTTTTGTGGGGGTATGTCAAGGCTAATGTCTATAGAGACAAACCCGCTTCGATGGACGCACTGGAAGCCAACATCCATGCATTCATTCGTGAGATACCGGCCGATATGTGTGAAAGAGTATGCCAAAATTGGACTCAGCGGATGGGCTACCTGAGACGCAGCCGCGGTCAACATTTGCATGAAATTATCTTTAAACATTAAATTGCAAGGTTCAAACTATCGATTCAAATAAATATTTCATTCATTTTTTCGAATTTTTTGTGTTTTTTTTTTAAAAAAAGTTCTAAACCTCTTACAAAATCACCCGTTATATCCAACAAGTTTAAAATTCTTAATCATGATTTTTCAGATTTATTGACATTTCTACCCCCCGCATCTCCCTTAGTATTGCTACTAGCGAAAATATGAATAAGACTTTTTTTGTAGCATATTTAATATGCTTTCATTTTGTAGTGTATACTTTTCCGCTGATACCCTTGGTTTTCAAAATATTTGCAAAATACTAGAAAAGGGGACATTTATGGCCCTCCTCCTGGCTATAAAGGTCGCGGTCCTGGGCTGGGGACTTTTGGTATGTTGTACCTGGGAGTCAACCCTACCCTTTAAAATAATAACCTATAGACTACATGATTTGTATAGCATTTACTTTTCCTTCGTTGACTGGACTTCATAAGCTACTCAAGAATTTGTGGAGTATTTGAAATCACGAAACCAGCGGTTTTTAATATATTTCAAAGAAAAAATTTGGGTTCAAATTTAAAATAACTAAAAATATTTTACGGAATTGAAAAACAAACAAAAACAGGTTCAATTTTAATTTTGAAAAATTCCGATGGCAACCTTATTGCTCTGGCAACCCTAACAAATTGTTATTTTAGTAGGTGTACAGAAAGTATTATCCTTATATTCTGCATGTACGTAGAAATGTACATATTATCTTGTTTTTTTTTTAATTCTTTTTTTCTTCCAATACCGATGTTCTTTGGTTATAATTTTTTTTATGAATGAAAAACTTTGGTTCGAAACAATTATTGCGAGTTAAGTGATTCATGTCTTATTGACGTGCATTTTGTATTTTTTAATTTTTGAGAATTGACATTTGCCGCCATTTCTAAAAATTATAGCATTTTCCGATAGGTTGATGACTTTTCCACCGCACCTTTTACATACAATGCTGGGCAAAAGTAATGGAACAAAATTTAATTTAATCTTTTTTTCAGTGTTTTTTTTGCAAAGCTGTATCTCTGTTAAAAATTATGTAATTGAGAATAAGCAAAAAGCATTTTAAAGATAAAAAAAAAATAAAAAAAAAAACGGAGACAATATTAAGCTATTTTTCACAGCGCATTTTGTTAAAATAAATACTTTTTTCCTCATCCTGATAGAAAATTGATATTCAATATTTCAACTACACTGTGGGACAAGTTGAGTTTTTATCTTTCAAATTTTGTAGATCTTATTATATGCAGAAGAGCCGAATTAAAGTTATTTCGTAAATTACAAAAAAAAAAGGTTTTCATCACAAATTATTATCCATTATTTGGAATCAAATTTGAAATAAAGTAATTATACCTTATACAAACAAAAAAATCCTTAAATATTATTTTATTTTTATTTTTTTTTCTTAGAGTTTAAACATCATTTCAATTAAACCTTTTTCTTATTTTTATAATAAACACATATTTTGCAATTAACTTTTTTTTTCCTCGATTTTTAATTTAACTATTTATTTAAGACTTAAACAAATAAATATATCAATTACAACAACAAAAATCAAATACTTACTGTCTTGCTTTAAAAAAGATTTGCTCATAACTACTCTCTGGTAACATACATACAGGGCCGGCCCCAGCTAAACTTGCGCCCTGTGCAAGATTTGTTGAAAACGCCTCTTTTTTATATTTGATACATACATGCATACACTGATACACATGCATAAGACTTTTCCACACAATCCAGGAGGCAGACTTTCAATGCGAAGGTCTAGTGGGATCTTAAGTTTTACGATATGTTGAGTTAAATTCTCCTTGAATGCAACAATGAAAGTGAAGTTAGTTATTGGGCAAGAATTAACTTAGCACAGTTGTGATGGATGTTATTTTGGGATTATTTAAACAAGTTTTGTAGTTAAAATGCAAATGGCGCCCCAGAAATTTGCGCCCTGTGCATTTGCACATCTTGCACATATGGTTGGTCCGGCCCTGCATACATACATAATAATTTAATTAGTCTGTAAGAGTTCAACCCTGATTGATGAAATAAACAAATAAACATACTCAAATATGATAACTGTTAATAACTGCGCGGGGAAATGAAACTTTCTTTCATAAATATTTACAAATTTACCATTTAAATAAAATACACTATATAATTACTTCTCGTGGTTATGTGATAAATTAATATTCGAGTCTGTGTAAACTGTAAAGGCAGATATTTTATTTCCGAATAACTTCTTAATCAAGCTTAAAAAATAAAACAAAACATTTCAAACGGCTTCAACTGTTCCCTATATGAAAACTCTCGAGATGCAAACAAATTGTGATAATTAATTTAACAAATGCCCTCCGTCTCATCGCAGCAATTGGAGTGAAAGTAATTTCGCCATCAGAGGAATATAAATACATACAACTTATAAAATCGATTTGTTGTAGAAAAGTAATTAACACTTCAGATGAAGGGGTTCAACAAGATTTCAGAGGTTTGTAAATCGACGAAAGCGAATAAATAGTGTAGCTTGAAATCTACCTATGTAAAGGGAGGTACTCCTTTCCGTTTATATCTCTTCTCTCGCACCATAGCAGAAAACTCAATCAGAATCAAAACATCATGGTATGAAGATATCTCTTGAACAGCTTCGAACTTTCCTCATCATCCTGAACTAATTCAAAGGAGTAACACAACAAAAAAAAATGAACCACCCCCATTTCGATAGATGATGATCCCATCAATTCTGTCTTCATGATGAAAGTTCAAGTACATTCTGTTAAATTGAAACCACCATCAAGGACAACGATAAAAACGACAATATATACATACATAAGGATGTGAGATACAACTCAATTTTTTGCTTCCCTTTTTGGATATATGTACATACATAGAATCAACAGCTGAAGATTTCAAGTGATGGCAATTTTTATGTCAAGTCCCATCAAAGGATGATATGCCAATATTTGTGCTCATTTCATGGAATCGTATCCTTTTCGTTGTGTGTCATTTCGATCAAATTTTTTTTTTTAAATTATTGCGAAATATCATGATGTGGAAAGTAAAGCATTTCTGGGTCGAAAGGATAATGATGTCCTGGAATGATGGTCATTTTTTTTTGTCATTTAATGAAGACTGGTATGAATGTACATCGTACATGGATTCATGCAAGTTGTACAGGTACTCTTGATGGATAAAGCCTTGTATTTAAAACCAATTGCCTATAGCATTAAAATTGCATCACGAGAGCTTTTAAACAGTTTTCATTTAAATAATCACAATTCATTGATTCAAGTCAGACTTTGTTACTTTGTGCTTTATCATATCATTTACTTCATTTAGGTCCAGTTTTTCAGTGCAAGGTTAAAAATAGTTAACTCATCAAATTTGGTGAGTTAAATCAGGATAAACTAGACAAATGTGGGCTTTAATGGAAGAGATTTTATGCAGAGAACGATTAATGAACAAATGCAAAAGTATTTAATAGGGCCCAGCATGTTCAGAACATGTTCAGAGCGCGCTCTATGAGCTCAGAATAAATTGACAGAGCAGACGGGGTTGAATAGCTGAACACAAATTAGACAACTGGAAAAAAAACATCAAAACAGTAAAAATGGCGGACGGGAATAGTTAACCTGCAAAAAAAGGAAGTTAGAACTCTCAGAGCAGAGCACGCTCAGTTCAGAGATCGCTCAGCTCAGAGTTTGTTCTGTTCGGAACTAAAAAAGATAAAATACCCAGAATTTTGCAATTGGAGCAAGTAGATTTTAGCGGCTTGTGGCAGCCATGTTGTTTTGATGACATATGTCAAATCTGTTGTTTAATATTCAGTTACTGATGTTACACGATTGAACACAACACGTCCAAGTGAAAAAACTTTGATATCAAAATCATTTAGGGCAACGATACGTGCATTGCGCCCATTTTACGGTTTACATGGTTGACCTTTCAAGTCGATTACCCAAAGGTTGGTTGCCAAATTTGAGTCTACCGATTCAGTGAACAATCAGCCAATGCCATTTCGTCAACAAAACGCAAAATCATCCGAAAAAACCATCGCTGTGTGTGAGAGTTTACAGTTCTTCTAAAACGACGATTGCATTGTCATCGCAGTATCAACAAAAAGGGTCCGCCATCTAACGTTTTTTTTCAACTAGTGCTTATTTCGTGAACGGTAACATTTAGCTCATGTCTGATTTGATTTGACAGACGCTGAACGAATATGGTTGTGTATACACTTCGCTAAGTGGGCCTGCGATCGAATCAGAGAAGATGCCGATTTTGCCAAAAAAATCATCTTTTCAGATGAAGCTCATTTTGATCTTGGCGGGTAGTAAACAAGCAAAATTGTCGCATTTGGAGCGCAGAAAACCTGCACGCATACATTGAAAAGCCGATACACCGAAAACGAGTAACTGTTTGGTGCGGATTTTGGTCCAGAGGCATAATTGGGCCATTTTTCGAAAATGAGCAAGGATTGGCCGTTACAGTCAATGTCGATCGTTATCGGGCCATGTTGAACGAATTTTTGGTCACAAAAATTGAAGAGGAGGATATTGGCAACATTTGGTTTCAACAGGACGGCGCTACGTGCCACACAGCCGAAGCTACACTCGATGTTTTGCGCCATTTTCAAAAAAAAAATTTGGCATCGTTTCGGGCTTATCGGCGTATATTAGCGACTTCACATATCCCCACAGAAAATAGTCAAGCCGCGTTAAATCGCACGATCTTGGAGGCCAATTCACGGGTCCGTAACGTGAAACTATGCGGTTACCAAACGTTTTTATCAATAAATAAATTTAGGCATGACCTGTGTGACATGTTGCGCCGTCTTGTTGAACTCACACAGCTCCTGCACATCATGGTTGTTCAATTTTCGAACGAAAAAGTCAGTAATCATGGTTCTTGCCAGCATCGTTTTAAGAGAGTTACGGACCAATTATTCCACCAAACCATAAAGCACACCAAACAGTCAGTTTTTGTGGATGTAACGGTGTCTCAACATAAACTTGAGGATTATCATCACTCCGAATCCTGCAGTTTTGTTTATTGACGTATCCATTCAACAAAAAGTGAGCTTCATCGCTAAACAAAATTCGCTTATGAAAATTGGCATCAACGGCAATCTTGTTTTGAGCCCATTTGAGCACAAATTGGAAACGTTGTTCAGGCGTCAGTCTATTCATGTTCAAATGCCAAACCAAACTAAAAATAAATCACTTGACAGCTGACAAAATGGCCGCCAGTAAAAATAGTGTTGCCAACTAAAAGTTCTATGCCTCTAAAAAAAAGACCCTTTAGTATCATACTTATACCTTAACATCAGGCTGTTTAAAATTTTGCGACAATTTGTCTGCCAAACTCTTCTACTTTGTCTATCTACAAGTTTTTACTTTCCTACATCTTCATTCCCTGAAATATTAAGTCATTATAATGGGTGATTTTTAAGCTGGTTTGGTTTTGGCAACACTGGTTTTGACAGCTGACGTGTGTTTAGTACCTTGTGTCACTGTCAAACAGCTTCAGTTTGGTTTGCAATTTAACCATGGATCGTCTTACAAATGAACAACGCTTGCAAATTATTGAATTTTACTATCAAAATTCATGCTCGGTTCGAAATGTTCATCGCGCGCTGCTTGTGTTCAGCGATGAGGCTCATTTTTGGTTGAATGGGTACGTAAATAAGCAAAATTGCCGCATTTGGAGTGAAGATCAGCCAGAAGCATTGCAACAGCTACCAATGCATCCCGAAAAAGCCACTGTTTGGTGCGGTTTATGGGCCGGCGGCATTATTGGGCCTATTTCTTCAAAGATGATGCGAATCGCAGCGTTACTCTCAATGGTGAACGCTACCGAGCGATGATAACAAACTTTTTTTTGCCCGAAATGGAAGTTCTTGACTTGCATGATATGTGGTTTCAACAAGATGGTGCCACATGCCACACAGCACGCGAAACAATGGCGCAATTGCGAGGCGAGTTTGGTGAACAGTTAATTTCACGTTTCGGGCCGGTCAATTGGCCGCCTAGATCGTGCGATTTGACACCATTAGATTATTTTTTGTGGGGGTATGTCAAGGTTAATGTCTATAGGGACAAGCCCGCTTCGATTGACGCACTGGAAGCCAACATCCATGCATTCATTCGTGAGATACCGGCCGATATGTGTGAAAGAGTATGCCAAAATTGGACTCAGCGGATGGGCTACCTGAGACGCAGCCGCGGTCAACATTTGCATAAAATTATCTTTAAACATTAAATTGGAAGGTTCAAACTATCGATTCAAATAAATATTTCATTCATTTTTTCGAATTTTTTGTGTTTTTTTTTTTTTTTAAGTTTTAAACCTCTTAAAAAATCACCCGTTATAAATAAACCAATTTTCTACACCTACCTGCAATACTGATGATGAACTATACGACTAAGCCTTGAACCATTTGACCCACAGTTGCGTGCATTTATTTAAAAAAACAATTCTTTGTCTGTGCTGACTGTCCAAAGTTCAGCATGGCACAATGAATAGGTATACCTGTTTCACCTGTTGTTTTCTAGGTTTTTACTTAAGTACATGACACCTCCAAACAAATTTCGTATCAAACAAAAAAAATCTAAAATCCAATCAAATCACATTTATACGTACATATATACGTCGTGTCGATACAAAATTACATTTTTGTTTTCCAATAAACATGCGGTATATGGATTGTTGGTCGATACTTAAATTTCTATTTCCGAATTTCAAAAGTATAACCTCAGGGGCTATATTGTAATCAATCTCGATCGCGGTTTATTGATTCTATTATTGATACCCGCATGTATTTTCGTATATTTTACTGTTTATACCGATATATTCAACAGATAGTCTTTACTCCTGTTGTCATAAAAACATAAAAAAACATAAAAACTTCAAGGACAATAACAGACTATATGAGGCTACAAATGCAAACGGAATCAAAAGAACAACAATAAATTTGTATAAAACATAATATTGGGTTCAAGCGCGGCTGGCATTTGATGATGGTGTTGGTTTATTCGATTAGGAAGTGGTGTTTTCCAATTGAATTGACTTATTACCTACAACATAACCAATATAATGTTATAAATACTCGTCTGAAGTTGGAATCAAATGGAGTTCATGAAATATTTACCAATTTATTGACTTTTCTTGTATGTATCATTGAACACATAATAATATCTATCTATATGTACATTTATTGACCTTATGTATAGGTATACTAACTTATGGTTACTTCCACAAGTCTAAACTGTCAATGAGAAAAGGGCAACATAACTGTCATAATAATAATTACTGTCATGTTATCCTAACTTATATACATACATGTACACTCACACCTTCTTACAATTCAATTCAAACCATTATGTCCTTGAAATTGATTCTAATGGGTGATTTTTTAAGAGGTTTAGAACTTTTTTTAAAAAAAAAACACAAACAATTCGAAAAAATGAATGAAATATTTATTTGAATCGATAGTTTGAACCTTGCAATTTAATGTTTAAAGATAATTTCATGCAAATGTTGACCGCGGCTGCGTCTCAGGTAGCCCATCCGCTGAGTCCAATTTTGGCATACTCTTTCACACATATCGGCCGGTATCTCACGAATGAATGCATGGATGTTGGCTTCCAGTGCGTCAATCGAAGCGGGCTTGTCCCTATAGACATTAACCTTGACATACCCCCACAAAAAATAATCTAATGGTGTCAAATCGCACGATCTAGGCGGCCAATTGACCGGCCCGAAACGTGAAATTAACTGTTCACCAAACTCGCCTCGCAATTGCGCCATTGTTTCGCGTGCTGTGTGGCATGTGGCACCATCTTGTTGAAACCACATATCATGCAAGTCAAGAACTTCCATTTCGGGCAAAAAACAGTTTGTTATCATCGCTCGGTAGCGTTCACCATTGAGAGTAACGCTGCGATTCGCATCATCTTTGAAGAAATAGGCCCAATAATGCCGCCGGCCCATAAACCGCACCAAACAGTGGATTTTTCGGGATGCATTGGTAGCTGTTGCAATGCTTCTGGCTGATCTTCACTCCAAATGCGGCAATTTTGCTTATTTACGTACCCATTCAACCAAAAATGAGCCTCATCGCTGAACACAAGCAGCGCGCGATGAACATTTCGAACCGAGCACGAATTTTGATAGTAAAATTCAATAATTTGCAAGCGTTGTTCATTTGTAAGACGATCCATGGTTAAATTGCAAACCAAACTGAAGCTGTTTGATAGTGACACAAGGTACTAAACACACGTCAGCTGTCAAAACCAGTATTGCCAAATCCAAACCAGCTAAAAAATCACCCGTTATGATGAATTGGTTGTAAAAGATTTAAGTGGATTATTGAAATCGATAGTACTAACTCAAACAACGAAACAACATTATTTAACTATGTGGATAGGTGGGTTTATTTTGATTTGTTGAAATATGATCCCGATTGTGGATTTTTAAAATATTACCAATGGCGCCAAATAATTCTTAAGGATTTAAAGAGTTCATTTTCAAAGCAACTTAATTAAAATTAAAAAAATGGTCAATTATCTTCAATAAAGTTTATGGGAGAAGGTAGGTCTGACAATGAAGTTTAAATGTTGAGATTTCACACTTTCGTTTGCAACACATTTGGACGTGGGCTTAAGCTTAAATTTGCACTTTTTTGTAAATACATTTATGTATTAATCTTGAAAACTTTTATTTAAAAAAAAAAAAACAAATGTTTGCGTGGTAAGAGGATTTGAAGAAAGGGGTTGATAAGGTGGAATGGTAGAAAAAAGGTAGAGATAGGACTGATTAAGCTCGCCGGAATGGGGGGGCGATTAACACTCAACTTAAATATGTGGCAAGATGACTGGGGTTATAGTAACCGGTGGCGTAATGGTAAGTGAGTAGGATTTTCATACCGGAGGTCTGACTTCGATTCCCAGCCTCGTCCACCTAAATAAAAACAAACAGCTACTGCCTATTGCGAGGAAGTGACAAATCCTCCAAGAAAATCTCTTGTCATGAAAAAGTTCTTCTCACCTTAGCCCTTCGGATTTGGCAGAAAATTGTAGGTCCCCTCTATTCCTGCAAACAAACAACAAACAACACGCACACAGTCACTAAAGGGTGTAAAGGGTTTTCCAATAAGAGGTGTTATTTTGAATAGCCCACTATTTCGGTAGTTGTCACTTTTGAAGCTGTCATTTTTTAACATTTGACAAGTAGAAACTACGCCATTAATAAAAATGGAACGATACACGCTTCAACAACGCATTAAAATTATTAAAATTCACTATAAAAATGGTGAAAATTTGGCAGAGACGGTTCGTAAAACTAAAACATTTTTGGGTCGTCGTGAAGCACCTTGTCGGACCGCAATATAGAAATTGGTGGACAAATTCGAGCTGTTGGGACAAGTTAGTGATGTGAAGAATAAAACCCGTGCACGTCGCTCAAGAACAACTGAGAATATTGCTGTTGTAGCCCAAAGTGTTGAAGAAAACCCAGGTTTGTCCATTCCTCGTCGTTCTTTGGAATTAGGCATTCCACAGACGTCATTACACCGTATTTTGCATAAAGACTTGGGTCTTAAGGCTTATAAAGTTCAGTTAACACAAGAACTCAAGCCGGCTGATCATCAACAACGTCGTGTCTTTGCTGATTGGGTCCTTGAAATGCATGAAAATGATCCGGAATTTCATCGAAAAATCATCTTGACTGATGAGGCCCATTTCCACCTCGGAGGCTACGTCAACAAGCAAAACTGTCGCATCTGGGGCTCGGAAAACCCAAGACTTATTGTTGAAAAGCCTCTCCATCCTCAACGCGTGACTGTTTGGTGCGGTTTATGGTCCGGCGGGGTCATTGGACCTTACTTTTTCGAAAATGAGGCTGGAGCAACAGTTACGATCAATGGATTGCGCTATCGAGAGATGATTAATGATTTTTTATGGCCGGAATTGGTAGGTATTGATCTGGAAAACGTTTACTAAGGCGCTACGTGTCACACAAGCAATGAAACCATCGATCTTTTACGGGAAAAGTTTCCGGACCGTGTTATCTCTCGAAGAGGTGATCACAATTGGCCACCGAGATCTTGTGATTTAACACCTTGCGACTTCTTCCTTTGGGGCCACCTGAAAGATAAGGTCTACGCCAACAGGCCAGCGTCGATTCAAGACCTCAAAGATGGAATTCGTGAGGCTATCGAGGACATAGGGCAGCCACTTTGCGATTTGGTTATGGAAAATTTCATGAAAAGGATATGGTCCTGTAAGCGTGGTCGTGGCGGCCATTTGGCTGATGTTGTGTTTCATTATTAACGGCATACCTTCCTCTTTATATTGAAATAAACATCCGATCATTTATCTCAAAAAATGCCATTTCTCTTTGAATATCAAAATAACACCTCTTATTGGAAAACCCTTTATTAAGATTACAAGGGGTTGGGTACGATATCCCGCTTTTAATAATCCTCTTTTTTTAAAATCCTGTTCTGTTAATCCCGATTGTTATAATCCTATTATTGTTTCCGTTTCTTAATATTCCGCTTTTTCAATCAAAACTAGTTTTTTTTATTTTTAAAAAATCACGCGTACATCGTGTTCGTGTACAGCGATGATCAAAAAGCGGGATTATATAGACGGGATTTTGAATAAATGGATTTAGATAGAACAGTATTCAAAAAATCTATTTTAGAAGACGTTATTTTAAAACTTTTTTTTTCGGGATTTTTGATAAACCGGATTTTAAAAAGCGGGATTCAAATACGCTCCGGATTACAGGTGTTAACCACAATGACCAAGTTTGTGCGATCCAGTGATGCATATTTGTTTTGTAAGCCAATTTCCTGCTCAATACCATCTATTATCTAAATATACGAGTACAAAAATGGATTGAGGTGTATTCGGATGCTTAAAACTTGAAAACGATTGGACCATATAGGATACTGTTCTATCTGCGGAGGTTAAGGAACATATTTTGTTTTCCAGTTCAATTCAATTATCGTGCAATAGGTGGCGCTGTTGGCGGTTGGGATTTTCTTTTTCAACTTTTCTAATTTCTAGGGTGAAATGAGGTAAAAATGAAAAACTATCCGATTAAAGAAATTCTTTTGGTGTATGAGAGGTTGTTTTTTTTATTGGATGGCCTTAGAGATTTTTCGCAGAAAATTACAATTAATAGGATGAAATGGGATAAAAACAAAAAAGTGGTTTTTGATAACAAAAATTCTTTCTGTGTTGGGAAAGTAATAAAGGTATTGGACTTAGAGGATCATGATTTAACATATTTAGCCATTCATAATGCAAAGTAGATTAAAACCCATAAAGTAGTATTCCATTACAAATATTAGCTTAAATATTTATTTATATTTTGTTTTGTAATTTGTATGCGAAATTTAAGTTTGTCTATGCGTGCGAAGCCGGGTGGGCCAGCTAGTTTTTAATATAATCCATGAATGGATCGCACAAACTTGCTTTTTTGCGGTACAACTTGCTTAAGAGTTTAAAGATTTATAGGCATCTGTATAACGTTGACGCTTCTAAAGGTTGTTTTTTTAGAGGTATAGAACTTTGAATTGGAATAAAACAAAGATAATTTTTTTAAATTGAAATGAAATTTACTTTATTCGAAAGATAATCTTCTGGCTTTATAGCTTCAATATGATTTCTGGCATATGACCGCCACGGCTGGCTCGGAGATAGTCTAATCTGGAGGTCCAATTTTAGATGACTTTTTTCCAACATTTGTGGCCCTATATCGGCAATTACGCGGCGAATGTTGCCCACCAAATGGTCAATCGTTTCGGGATTATCGGCTTAGGCTAACGACTTCACATATCACCACAGAAAATAGTCAAGCAGCGTTAAATCGCACGATCTTGGAGGCCAATTCACGGGTCCGTAACGTCAAACTATGCGGTTACCAAACGTTTCCTTCAATAAATCAACTGTGGCACGAGCTGTGTGGCATGTTGCGCCGTCTTGTTGAACTCACATAGCTCCTTTACATCATGGTTGTTCAATTGCCGAACGAAAAAGTCAGTAATCATGGCTCTATAGCGGTCACCATTGACTGTAACGTTCTGGTCAGCATCGTTTTTAAAGAAGTACGGACCAATTATTCCACCAAACCAAAAGCACACCAAACAGTCAGTTTTTGTGGATGTAACGGTGTCTCAACATACACAGGATTATCATCACTCCGAATCCTGTAGTTTCGTTTGTTGACGTATCCATTCAACAAAAAGTGAGCTTCATCGCTAAACAAAATTATGAAAATTGGGATCAACGGCAATCTTGTTTTGGGCCCATTTGGGCACAATTTGGAAGCGTTGTTCAGGTGTCAGTCGATTTATGTTGAAATGCCAAACCAAACTAAAAATAAATCACTTGACATCTGACAAAATGGCCGCCAGTTAAAATAGTGTTGCCAACTTAAAGTTCTATACCTCTAAAAAAAAAACACCATTTATCATGATTCGCATTATTCGTACACATTTTTCATTCTTGAGTGATTGAATTATAATTCTCTTGCAGGGCAATTGAAGTAGTAGAAGCAGTTGAAGTTGAAGAATTATGCAAACATTGGTAAGCAAATGATATTATTCTATTTATTTATCTTTTAAGATAGATTTTCAGCTGGATAATTGTAGTGGTGTATATGTCACGAACATGGTGGAAGAGTCCACTAACAAATTAATTCTGTAGAGCAGTCGGGGGTTTTGAGATAACAGATTACTTTTCGAAAAACAATCCTTCACACTGTTTCCACACCTTACTTATTTTGTTTACTAATTTTTTGATTGCTGCATTTGGTAAGTCTCAATTCTTAATAAATGTAAGCTTAACTGAGTAGGTACTGATCCTTTCTTTTATTTCTGGAACTTTTATATCGTCTCTTTATCTACGTAGCAAAGCATAAAGTTGGCTCGGGATTAGCCAAATTTTTTTAAACATCTTATTTTAATGACCTCTCGTTAATTATTAATTCCATTGTAACCTCTAGGAACTTATTAATTATTATAATGTTCTTCTTTGTTATGACAAAAGCATTTTCAAGTTTTCTCGTTAATCTTTTTTTATCTTCTTAATTTATCCGGAAGTTCTTACGTTTGTTTTCTTAATTCAAAAAGTTACCCTTCTTTTGTTAGCTTATTTTGTATGTTACACGAAGGTGATGAAAACAAATAATAAATTATTATAACCATGGAAAAAAGCCAAAGTGCAGCGAGATTATAAGCAGAAAATAAAAACTTTTTCAACTTTTTACATTAAAAATCACACAAGGATAATTGATATTATATAATCATAAACTGGTGGTGGGAGGGAGTGCATAGTTTAGCACTCCCTCCCACCACCACTACATTCTCCTTAAGAAAATAGCTTGAATAAAAATAAGATATATTTCGTCGAATAAAAACAATAAATATACAAACTCATCATCATCGTCATCCTTGTAATGTCATGTATGTAGTTACGTCCGTCCTTTATCCGCGATGTAGATATAGAAATACAAACATATATACCTTATGTCGTTTTGTTAAAAAATCTCATTTCAACACGGGTTATAAAATCTTGTTAAAGTCCCCTAAGTTAGAGGATGGAAAATAACTCACAAAATCATATCATTGCCGGGTGTTATAGCCAACTGCTACTCTGTGTGTGTTCTTATAGATATATGATGTATTATGTTGATGTTTATCCTTTTTTATCGCACGTTCATCAAAAAAAGGAAATGTGTTGGCAGCCTCAAGATGAAAAGTCCATTTTCAAAATGTATTTCACTCATTTTGCACCTGTGTTTTAGGGTTTCAATTTTGTTTTTATTTTTGTTTTTTTGCTTCTGGTTTTTATGCACTGCTGTCAATTCAAATATAATATATTATTTGTATATCTTTGGATAAATTTAAAATAAAAAAAAAAAAATACTTTTTCTTACTCAACGGGGCTAATGGTAATATGGGGAAGTTTTGTACAAAAAGGAAATTGAGATTTTAATCATAGGTACTAGGTAGGTACATGAAATTACAAAAATAGAGAAGTCATCGATAACACTGGGGCTTGTGATTTTTTGAAGCTCTTAACTTGACTATACAAAATCTAGTAACATTTAATTTAGGTAGGTATATGTGTGCCTACTCATTGATTGCCTCATTTTTCAAGTATTTAGTAAGGACTTGGATACATATAGAGGAAAAATTCGATTAGCCTTTTAAGCCCAGCTATAGAACTATTTACTTCTTGTCGAATGAATTGTATATTTTTATGAACATGTATCTGATGAAAAGATCCAAGGGACATATTGTAGTTGGGTCCATGGAGAGATAAGGATCGGAGACATTAAGTTATGCTGAGTAGGCATATGGGGGCGGGCCTTTGGAGAGTGAATGGCAAACTCCAGACCTGGGTTCGGCCACTCAGGGTTTCTATTTCTACCTTCCTATAAATACAGGGTGAGCCAAAAGTCAATTTGCTATGTAAATCTGTAATACCTTTTGAACGAATATATATACAAACTAATGACAAATGATTTTACATAGGAAAGGGACTTTTGGTACACCCTGTATATAAAGGGTGTTTTTTTTTTAGACGTGTGGTTTTCAATTTGGCAACACTGTTTTCGGAGTGGGTCTTTTTGACAGCTGTCACTTTATTTATGCTCAGTTTGGCTGGCCATTTCATAATAAATAGACTTACTCCTGAACAACGTTTGCAACTTGTGCAAATTTATTACCAAAATAATGGTTCGGTTCCCACTACGCATCGCGCGCTGCGTCCAATATTCGGTCGACATAATCTCAAAATTGCATAAATTCGAGCAAATGGATCGGTTTCGCACCACGTTTACTCAAGTGGATAATGCACATCCTCAGAGACGCCCCGCCGTACAGTGCTCACCGAAGACGTTAATGCTGCTGTGGAGCAGAATATCGAAGAAGACCCGAATGAGTCCATCCACCATCGCGCGCAACAATTGGGGCTGTCGAAAATCGGGCCTCTCGGCTGGAATTTATTCGAGGAAGTCGCGGCAGCCACTTGCCAGAAATAATTTTTAGAACATAATGGCAAACCCTTATGTTTATAATAAAGCTAAATTCTTGGCCATAACATTAAATTGTAGGCGTTTTATTTCTTTTTGAAAACCACACGTCTAAAAAAAACACATTTTATATAGGAAAATAGACTTTTGGTACAAATTTGGGAAAAGTTCAAACCTCATTTTTTCCCAACATTTCGTGGTTTACATTGTTTCCATGCATTTCCGTTATAAAGTTAGACACGGACTGTTAAAAGATATCTAATTACCTCAAGGACCTCATCCTTATATTCCTGCCATCCACCACACTTTCTATACTAGTTACATCGCCACAGTAAAATTAATTTAAAAAAATCAAATATCTCCCAACTCTATAGGCAAAACAACAATCTGTATTTATGTGCCTTAAGTTCAAGTGCTCATCAGCAAACAGTAATTAGAACCTCTCTGCACGTAGGTACCATCCATATACTCAACATGCTCAAGCATTATAATCAGCGCTCGGAAGTTGGGTGATGGTTGACGGGCAAGTAGGATAACATCATACAAACACATACCAAATATACCAGACATCCTTATTACATTCACATACATATATTGAAATTGAAATGCACCCCCACATGTGTGGCTGACGATGTTGTGTGACAAGCATTTTACTGGCATTGTTCACATTGTTGCTCTAAATTTGAATGCATTTGCAAAAATATATAAAAAAAAATAATCAATACTACCACTCGTATATGATTCGGTCATAATGTTGTGTATGCAAAATCTGAATGTTAAGTGTGTGACCTAGAATTACACAAGAGGCACTCAAGGAATGTCTCAAGATTTCATTTGTTTTGTTTAGAAACACATTTCATAAGCAGATAATGTACATGTCATTTGCATATGACCATACTTGGATGGACCAAAGCCTTAATTGACTATTAAACTAATGAATCGGATGCAAATTTGAACTCTTAAATGAAATGAAACTATATTCATCCGAATTTATAAGGATCTAATAAGAGCTAAGGATAGTTTGAGAAAAGTGTTAATTTTTTTTAATTTTTCGCCAAATGAGGGTTTTTTTTCATTTACTGTTTACTGTGCATAATTAACTTTTTTAATGCATTCAATTTAAACGAAATTTTATCCTTGGGAATTTTCTAACCCTTCGTACAGTCAAATTAATTAAACTGAATGTATGACTGCAACTTGTTCTGCCATTACGAGGATGTTCAGTGAATAACATTGAATATATATAAAATTAGTTTATTACAAATGGCAATAACGATAAATAAATAACATAAATTCATAGTAAATTTATTACATAAGAATGACAAAATAAAATAAAAATAATTATTTAGGCTACTGTTTGTAATATATACTACTTTTTGGTTTTAACCTACTTTCACGTTGTGAATGGATAAATTTGTAAAAATATGTTCTTGTAAGTCCAACATTTATTACTTTCTCAACACAGAAATAATTTTGGTAATTGAAAACCACTTTTTTGTTGTTATCCCATTTCACAAAAAAAAATTTTTGAAATCGGATACCGCTTTTCGTTCGGAAAATTCGAGCATCCAAATTCCGGAAAACCCAAAAAAAAAAATTCCGAAATACCAAAAATTAAAAATCACAAAAACCCAAAATTCAGAAAAAAAAAATCCAAAATACCAAAAACCATAAATCCAGAAAACTCAAATTCCAGAAAACCGAAAATGCAGACAAATCTATATTCAGAAAAACCTAAATCCAAAAAACCCAAAATCCCAAAAACGAAAATTCCAAAATCAAGAATTCGGGGAAACCCGAAAATTCAAAACCAGAAAATCAATAAAATTAAAAATTTTGGAAAAGCGGAAACCAGAACACCGAAATTCCGAAGAACCCAAAATCCAGAAAACTCAAAATCCTGAAAACAGAAACTCTAGAAAACCCAAAATCACGAAAATCAAAACTCCACAAAAAACAAAATGTCAAAAACAAAACTTCTAAAAAACCCAAAATCCCGTACTCAAAATTGCAAAATTTTTTTATTTTTTAATAATAAACAAATCTATAGGTATGGGCCGCTTAGTTTAACTTCCTTCCTACTGAAGACTCTGGAAAAAGTAATTGACTTCATAATCTCAGAATTACTAAATAAAATGCCTCTTAACAGTCCCCAGCATGCAAGAAGATCAACTGAAACTGCCCTCTATGAACTCACTTACTCCTTACAAATAGCTTTGAATGCAAAAAATAACCGCATTATGTGCTTTTTTGGATATTGAAGGTGCTCACTTCTCAGGATGCAGTAAACAAGGCTCTAGTAAGGAAGTTTGTATCCATCGCTATAACCAGATGGATTCGGGAAATGCTGGGAAAAAGAACGGCAAAGGCACACACAGTTCAAAGTGTCCAGAAAATCACCACAACAAGAGGCTAGTACTGTCACCCTTGCTGTAGAGTCTTGTAGTGGATGAGCTACTAGAAAGTCTTACTTCTCATGACATACGCTGCTGATGACATCGTTTTAACATCCCTAGGGAAGTTCGAAGAAACTCTATGTGATATAATACAAAGAGGACTTACAATCACAAGGAAATGGTCTCTATCTGTAAGACTAAATATTATAACCCTACAAAGACGACGATCATACCATTTACCAAGAAAAGATTTCTGCCACAAATGAAACCCATTCAAACATTATACCACGTTGTACATTTGACTTTCATTTTTGAACATAATATATCAAATTGACTCTGATTTTACTCGAGTTGCTTCAACTGAAACCACATTTCTTCTATTCCAATAAATCTAAAATATGTGCATACGATTATACGAATGCATCAAATAAAATCCTCCTTCTCAGACGAAATGCATTTCAAAAATATTCCTCTGAAAAAAAAAACATTTAAAACATATTTGGTCACCCAGCTTTTACTTTTTCATTCTTCTTCGTTTACCATTGATTGATTTTTATAAAAAAAATTCTAATTTCTCTTGTAAGGATAATGTGTATTAGGAAAATCTTCAAAGATGGTATAGCTTTAGGGTGTTATTTAAAAACAAAAAACACCTGTGAACTTTTTGAGAAATACTAGAAGTATAGAAGAAAAAAATTCTTACAAGGTTTCGATTATCCTTTTTTGCTATTCGAGTATCTTTTCGATATGATGAAAATTTTCGATTCACGTGAATGTCATTAAATTCAATTTGCTTCAATATTTTTTTAATTTTTCTAATGGAAATCCATACCTGCGTACATTTCATATTGACCACAATTTATACGCGTTCTATTTGATTTTGAAACAATATTTTCCCTTCGACGTGACATGAAAAAATTGGAAGAAAATATGTAATGCGTGTTTTTTTTAGAGGTATAGAACTTTAAGTTGGCAACACTTTTTTAACTGGCGGCCATTTTGTCAGCTGTCAAGTGATTTATTTTTAGTTTGGTTTGGCATTTCAACATGAATAGACTGATACCTGAAAAACGCTTCCAAATTGTGCCCAAATGGGCCCAAAACAAGATTGCCGTTGATCCCAATTTTCATAATTTTGTTTAGCGATGAAGCTCACTTTTTGTTGAATGGATACGTCAATAAACAAAACTGCAGGATTTGGAGTGATGATAATCCTCAAGTTTATGTTGAGACACCGTTACATCCACAAAAACTGACTGATTGGTGTGCTTAATGGTTTGGTGGAATAATTGGTCCGTAACTCTTTTAAAACGATGCTGGCAAGAACGTTACAGTCAATGGTGACCGCTATAGAGCCATGATTACTAACTTTTTTGTTCATCAATTGAACAACCATGATGTGCAGGAGCTGTGGTTTCAACAAGACGGCGCAACATGTCACACAGCTCGTGCCACAATTGATATATTGAAGGAAACGTTTGGTGAACGCATAGTTTCACTTTACGGACCCGTGAATTGGCCTCCAAGATCGTGCGATTTAACGCCGCTTGACTATTTTCTGTGGGGATATGTGAAGTCGCTAATCTACGCCAATAAGCCCGAAACGATTGACCACTTGGAGGACAACATTCGCCGTGTTATTGCCAATATACGGCCTCAAATGTTGGAAAAAGTCCTCCAGATTAGACTACGTTTGAGCCAGCCATGGTGGTCATATGCCAGATATCATTTTTAAATTATAATACTAGAAGATTATCTTTCCTATAGTGTAAATTTCATGTCAATTTAAAAAAAATCATTTTTGTTTTATTCCATTTCAAAGTTCTATCCTTTTATGTAAAAAAAAACACCTTTTATTTAGAAATTTGTATGTCAAATGTCAACATAATTTAGGTTACTTTACTATCATTTCATTGGTTTGTTTGCGTTTTTGGCTTCAACATTTACACAAGCTCCGTGTGTGCTCACTTAAGCTTTACTTATTGTTTAATCCTTACTTAACTTGAATTTTTACACAAAATCTTTTTGCCATTGCAATTTTAAACTAAGACAAAAGTACTGGGACCAAAATGAGAGAAAGGGTATTTTCCTTTTGGTGTCCTTTTTTGTCATTCTTTTGTTTGCCAATTTCCATTTCAAATTTTGGTTCAAATGAAAAAGCAACAAAGGCCAAAGAGTTTACTTTACATCCATCGAGTGACAAAGGCATTAGCGAATATTAAAATGAAGTTGAGGAAATACTTATCATTTCTTTCAAAAAATTTCAAGTGAATTTTAAGCAAATCTTTGGCAAAAATCATTTTATCAATTCACTGTCGATTTTATTTCATTTTTTAATGAAATTTTGCAAAATATTTTATTTCTTTAGAATTACGTTCATTCATCTTCTCAACTATGTACATTGTACGGCCAACATATACAATGTGCATACATATATATAAACATACATGCAAAGGTTGTTGTTTTTTTTTCTTTTTGAAGATGGAAGGAGGCTATGGAGCTTGTTTTTGCTTATACGCCTCGTTAGAGCTTGAACCAGCCAGTATGATGATAAGCAAGCAAATTGCTGCTTCCATTTATACATCCACTTCGTTAACTTGATTTTATTAGAACGACGAACTGTTGCTGGGGATGTTGATGTCTTGCTTCCTGTTCTTAACTTCCACCAAGGATATAAGTCTAATATAGCAATTTATTAGTTTTCGTGTATATTCGTCCTGGTATACAGCCAACAGGGTAAACGAAACTATTTTATCAGGCTTAATATTGCTTTATTGTGATTTATGCTTCTGTGTTCTTTTAAACGTTTAATTTATTTTTATTTTTTTTTTGTTTTCTTCATTTCTTTGCGTTGATTTTGGCCGAAGGGCAATTGGCATGGTTCCGAAAATTAAATATCTGGCATCTATTTCACTTGGGTTTCCAAGAACATTTTATTCTTTTGAAATAAAAAGATATTATTTATTTTTCCTTGTGTTCCCAGTTTTTTTTTTGTATTTTATTAAATTTGTCTTGCAGGAAGCATAAAGTTTTATAAAATATTTTCTTCTTTTATATTTTTAATACATCAGATATCTTGTTTGTAGTGTATCTTGAGTACTAGAATAGAAGCAACAAAGTAAATACATAAAAAAGTTGAATAATAAATACAATTTATTGATATACAAAATAACGAAATATTAAAACACTAATTAGAAAATCGCCTGTGGGGCACTGACTCGCAAAAATGTTTAGAATTCTTTTTTTCTTTTGCTCCTGTTAAAATAAACAGAGGAAGCGTTTCAATTAAAAAGCTTACCCATACCGTTGAGACTCGTGTTATGTAATAGCTGGTTCTGTTTATAAAAAAAAACATCAAATCTTCGCAGGTAATGGGACCCTCACAGATTTATGATGTTCGTTCAAAAAATTAATACATTTAAGAAAAAGTACGTATACACCGTAGTGTACAGATGAATTCATTTTATATATGTATACTTTTTGTGAAAAATTTAATATCCTTAAAACTTCCTTACGAATAAAATTAAATGCAAAGAAGAAATAAAATAATATATTCTCGGAACTCTTATTTCACTCGTGAATGTTATTTTACTGCAAATAAATACAAAACGCTCTTGTTATCATATATTGGTGCTTCATATCCTTATTGATAGCCCCACTCGACTGCCACCACCACCACCGATGTTATCCACATGCTTGGGTTAATATTTTGAAATAAAGTCGTTGATATCCTCGTTCAATCTATAACGTATAAAAATCGTCGATTGTATTGCCAATTCGCAAAAATAAAAAAAAAAACAAAAAAAATGTACCTCTCTAAGGACTTTTTATTGATTCTCCTACTACGTGAAGTAACAGTTTTGTTTATTTTGTATACCTACACCGGGTATATTTAGGTACCTGAGAGTCCTAACTCTCATCCTCTGCTTCTTCTGGAATTGTTCACCCCTGCCAGTGACAGTTGAGCCGCTTCTTAGGAAGAAAATATTATATTCAGGTGTGCACACTTGAGCTAGTACTTAGGTTACAAGTGATACAGCAGGTAATAAACTGGAAAGATCCTTCACACTCTGACTTGTGTTTATGGCTTTTTTTTATTATTGAAGCCTTATGTTATATATGACTTGATAAAAGATAAAACACGTTTACACTTGACCGAGAAGGTTCTTGGAAAAATAGAAAATATTGTTCATGTTCAATAAATCAATGATTAACTTGATAGATTTATGAAAGCACTCAAATTGAATATATGTAGGTATAGGTATAGGTATAGGTATGGTATGTATGTTCCTTTCAAGACAATAAGGCTTCATAAACTTCTAACAAGTTGTTCGTAAGAGAAATCCAACAACATACTATAGACTTACACCAAAAAGCAACGACATAACGATGATAGAAATGACAATATTTTATATAATTAAATAATAAAATAGCTTCTGTCCTTATAAGTATGGGTACATTACATCCCAGGTGAAGTTTCAGCTATAGTTTGCGGAAGACTTTTTTTTAAAATTCAAATTTCTTAAATTCAAGCAAGCAACTCTTCTACAAATCAGTTATTTCTTCTCAGAAAATTTCGATTAGAAAGCAGGATCACCCTTTTGAAGTCTTTTTTAAAATAAAAAATTCTAGGAATAATAAATTCTGCAGAAGCAGGAATCAGTAAAAGTAAATTCTGCTATTGAAGTAATATCCAAGCTATATAAAAGCTGCTGCCAACAGAAATAGTATGTGATCTGCCACATGCTGGAAAACCTCTTGCAGTTCGAAATGAGTTGGTGAGAAGCGTATTAAGGACTAACCTGACACTTCCACTAGGTGTTGACAGACGTTCTCAGCAATTGGTGGTATCGAGCGGTTTCCGCAAATTCTTTAACGGGAGTTGTACCTTTTTGCTGACAAGATGGAGCCATGCGTCTGTTCGTCTACTGTATAATTTGAGCTAGAGACAATTTGCTTCTAATTGGGTACAGAGCATTTGTATGTGATTCCCTAGAGGAAAAAATCGAATTTTTCGTTATGGCTCATCTATAACGGTTAGCTGCCATACAACAATTTTGGTTTTTAAAAATTTTGTCGAAAATGTCTCTAGTGGTCTTGATAAAACTGACTGTACCTTTAATGACCAAAGTAATTGTAAGAAAACTGTGGTTCAGGTTTTTGGTAAAAAAAAAAACGAAAATAGCAATTCCAAATTTTTTTGACAAAATGTTTTTTTTTTTTTAATTTTTTATTTATCTTTTTAATAATTAAAAAAATATTTTAATAATTTTGAAATATGGTACTAATAAATACTTCAATTAAATTGTATTTAAAAATTTTAGTGATGCAAATCACATAAAATTTCAATTTTTGTATTACTTTTTACTTTTTTAACATTGCTCGTTCAAGGCTAAGTTGCTGACAACTAAAATTCTCACAAGAAATATGGTAAATGCTTTGACAACAGCATGTTAGGTCGAATGGGTAATATTTGAGAGATTTTTTATTCAAAACAATGTTATACGTCGAACATATTTCCAAACTATAAACTGCGGATTAATAAATGGAAAATTTAAATCAAATCAGAAAGAAAAAATATGCACGACTGGGTCGCACGAACTTGCTTTATTGTGGTTCTATAGTCTGAAATAAATTAGCTATGGGAGTGAATATTTTATCCATTTACCAAAACTTAGTTTAGTTGCAGGTGATGTTATGTGAGTATACAAAAATTAACAATTTAGCCCAGTTTTGGACATATGCATTATGCATAAAAGGAAATTATATTATTTAAACTGGTAATTTGTTTTAAATCAACAAAATTAGAAAGAAATTGAATAAAATACTTTAAATCTGTTTTACCCCGCCCGATATACACCATCTGATTTTTATATAAATCTTAATTTATGAGAAAAAAATTTTAAAAATAATTAATTTTGTATGCATATGTGTATAAAATTTCGTTAATATTTCTGAAAAAAAAAATTGGTACGCCAATTTTAAGTATTTGTTAATGTTAAGTTAAAAATTGAACTTCACAAAATATTCTGCTACCCGTTTTCGAAATATCAAATTTTCAAAAAATAAAATTGAATTTTTTTTTTTAAATCCAAAAATTATTTTTTAGAAAATTTTGCAACGCACTTTTATTAATATTTGCTACAACCTTCTGTATAAAAAATCTAGTTTTATTCGGTTGATCAGAAATTGAGATAGTCGAAAATCAAAGAAACCGTTCTATGAGAGGTACTGTTAATAAAAGTAAAATATAAAATTTAAAAATTTTAAATGGTAGATCGTACTAATTTTAACACACAAAAAACTTTTATTAAAATCGTAGGAGTTGTTTTTAAGAAAAAAATATTTGTCTTAACGGATTTTAAACATTTGTATGGGAGACACCGTTATTTTTGGGTATTAGAATAATTTTTGTCAAAAATCTTCTAGATAAAGTCAAAAAACTGCTATTTACCAAGTTCAATAAAAATCAACAGAGTCGTTTTTTTTTTTAAATATTGAGTTTTCAAAAAAAAGATTTTAAACTTTTTTACAAAATCCAAAAAATATTTTTTTTGAAAATTTTGGTACACAATATTATTTAGAATATGTCAATAATTCTTCATAAAAAAATTGATCAGAATCAGTTGAACCGTTTTCGAGAAAAGCGAAAATCAAAAAAAATGGTTCTTTCGGAGGTACCATTAATAACCATTTTTCGGAACCATTTTTTTTATTAAACGGCAACTTATAACTATTTAAATTTATTGACTTCTTAAAAATTTTCGGTAGCTCTGGTTTTGAGAAAAATATGTTTTTCCTTTTTGACCAAGAAATTTTGTATGACTGCTACTGTTAATTTTGGTCCTAAAAAAAAGAGAATAAAATTGGTGGGGGTAATTTCCGAAAAAACAAAAAGTTTAAAGAAAATCGACCCACGTCGATGGACGTTTTTGCGAGACCCACATTTTTCGTCTTCGCTATCATCGTAATGACAAGTTTGATCAAAATCTCGAGTTCGATTTTTTGTACGAATGCATAACTTGCCATATAGTACCTATACTCGCAGGCAAAAATGTAAATTTAGTAAGATCATTTTTTTTACCACTTTATTTGATAATTATTTATTTATGTTTGACGATTTACTTATTGATTGAGTATGAACGATTTGCACTGTTCCATTCGATTTCTGAAAGAGAATCTCTGAGTGTAGCCAACCCCAAACGAGAAAAGAATGTAATTCAATAAAATTTTTGTGGCACAAGAAATGTTGATTTTGTTATTAGCTTCAGAAGACATAGCTGTCAACTGTGTCGTGAGTAGAAGGAATAATAGTTCTACTCTGTTATGAGGAAGAGGAAGTAATATAATTCACTATTACGCCTAGGTGTATGCCCAGCTTTAGTGTTACGAAAAATATGTTTACACCCATACCAACATTTTGTTTGGCCCATACACCACACAACCGCTATTTTTGTGGTGAAAACTGATTGAGTTGTCAAAACAAACTCAACCCGTTAAATTGTTGTTGCAATTCTCATCTATTTATCGACACGAAACGAAATATAAAATCAACAAGGGTTGTTCAACGAGGCTGTTCGGATTAGTTAACAACAGTTTAGAACAGAAAATTACAACTTTTTGCCGTTCAATGAGGAATTTTCTGTTCTAAGCTGCCCCGTGCCTATACGTTCTGTGACTCGTGCATTGAATAAATCAGTCGAGAAACGATGAAAATTGAAACAAATCGTATGAGTTTTGTTCCATTTTTCATCGTTTCTCGACCAATTTTATCCATGTGAGAGTTACAGAACGTAGGCGCTGTTTGCTGTTTGATCAGTCTGTATGGAACAATTTTGGAGTTTGGAACAATTTAGAACAGCACTTGTTTTTTTAATAAGAACAACTAAGAACAGATTGGTTTGAAGTGTCAATATCAACTGTTCTCTTCTAAAAGTGAATTTTAATCAATTCTACTTCCATATTAGAGTTAATTATTTTTAAGATGTGTATTTATCGATTTAAAAACTGCATGCATACTCAGAAAATTTGTTGTTGTTTTAACTGACAGCCAAGGTAGCCATTTACTTCTCTTTCGTTTTTCAAAAATCGGTTTCTGTTCTGTTCTAATTTAAATAATTTTTTAATGAACAAAGCTAATGTAAACAAATATTAGGTTTTGGGAGAGTGGTACATACACGCGAGGTTCCCATCATTATAATTGATAATTTCTGAATTTAACAAGTGCTTTTCACTTTCCCCATGAATCACGACCAGCGAACTGCAAATTAAAAGTGATCGTGAATTTTCAACATTTCATTCACATGAATGGTTGCTGACAACAACTGCGAATTGTCATAAAATGTAAACAAAGTAAAATAAATGTTTGAGGTTAAATTTGAACGAATTTTGTATTCACAGGTCTGTGGAATGCACCCCAAAGTTGTGGGTTGTGAATTAACGTTTGATATTTCACAGCAAATCAGTTGTGGGTCGTTTAGAAAATATCAAAATAAAAAATGTTCCAATTTGAATTAATTGTACGCAAGTGTTTCTTTTTATATTTCTTGATTGGAGTATATTTTCAATTTGTCGAAAAGTAGAAAAAATTAATATTTGCTCTATAAATCGCTTTAAAAGATTTATTCGTATTCGAAGTTAGAAATTCATGTGCAAGGCACAATAATAGTGATTTAAATCGTGCGCTGAAAATGACAATTTTCTTGGACTTTTGGTTTATTTAACACATTCTCAAATTGTTAAGCGTTTACGAAAATTTAATGAGATACTTTATATTTGTAATATTTTCTTTTTCGTGACCTTTTTGTAAACATAATTTGAACTTCTCCTGAGACCGAGCTAAAGCTAAAGAGAAGTTCAACTACCTACTATATATTTGTTTGGTCAAACCGTTCAAATTGGCTAAATTTTATTTATCAGTTATCATTGACTCACCGCAAATACTCTAGATTTAATTCGTTCAATTAATATTTTCAACGTCTAACATCTCTTGTCAAATGTTGCATTCAAATTTTAATTCACTGAAAGAGTAGTGGAACAAAATTTTTCACAAGAATAGATCAATTTTGAATGTGAAAATTCAAGCCAACAATTTTGATAGAATTTAGTTTATAACTCCTTAAATTTCCAGTTTTTTCCGAGTTAGATCAGAGTTAGTTTATCCAGCAAAAACTTACATCCCGAGTTAACTCAAAAGTAGTTTTTCGGTGGAGTATAAAATTTAATTCCTAGTTGTCAAAAATCTATCGAAATCAAAGTGTGACAGTGTTGAAATCAATGTTTTGCTATCGAATTCAAGATGGCGCCATCCAGTATGAATATCACCCTTTTGTATAATGTCGTACTTTGATTTGAACAGATTTTTGACAAGTTTCTTTCAGAAATACCTATTCAGCTAATCCAGCTAATTTTACTAAAATGTTATTATTTTTAAACAATTTTTAACTAGTTTAACAGCTGAACACGCCTAAAACTGTGACAATCGATGCTAAAAAGTAAACAAACATACCTTTTTCACATTTGTTAGTGTCAAAGTGACATAAGGTGTTAGCATGATACAAAACAAAAGATAAATATGCAATAAGTGAGTTTAACTTTAATAAAATATCAAAAAGATAGTACCATGATAAGTCGTTTAGAATTTTCAAAATTCTCTTTTACCATCATGCTAAAACTGTTTTAATATTGTAATAAATCATCTTAAATTTTGCGAGCTAGTGTTTGGCTTTTGAATTTAAAATCAATATTATGCATAAACATTTCACATTCAATTTCTTATAATGTTAATTACTCTCTCTCTATCTCTCTTTACAAAGAGGTCCCTTTTCATCGTTCCACAACTTTATTAATAATTTTTGAAGGTTGCACCATTAAGTCATGGTATTTCTCACCTTAATTATGCAATTAAACGTGAAATGAATAAATTATCCCCTCACTCACTTTTTGTTCGTTGCTATTTAAAAGCTTGAAGCACGTTCAGTGTTCACATAATAAAATTGAAAAAAAAAAAATAAAAATCATTTATCTCTCCAATATAAGATGGCGTACCTCATTCTGTGCAAGTAGTGAATTGGTAGATGTGATTATTTTTTTATTTTTTTAGTTTTTCACGTAAAGATTCAATACAGGACCTACCTAGACCTAGAAAGAGAAAAAACATTCTGAAAATTAATGAATGGATGACTTCAATTTAGGAACAAATTAATAAAAAGAATTAAGTTATTTGTACTTGTTGTATACTTTTAGGCAAAATATTGCTTTGGTGTTAAAAATTATTAAAATATATTAACGAAAATTGTCCTTCCTGTCCAATGTTAATGAAAGAAGCTTATTGACTCAACGAAAAATATTACCGAAAGAGTTTAACATTTAATAGTGCTGTTTAATGAATAGCTTCATTTACGTATGATTGTCTATTCATTGAGCCAATAAAAACCAATATCAACTTGATTTGGTTCAGATTCTACTCATTAAACCATTTGGAATAAGTTTTGGGTACTTCTATTAATAGAACTAAAGATATCACATCATACCTGATTCTTTAGTAAAAAATTAACGAAGCTTTTTCTAATTCTCAATACAATCAAGCCCTTTCAATTTAAATCAACTAAAACAAACAAAAAACTTTTATAATATTAAAATATAAAACTAACCAATTTAAATTTTATGCCATAAAGTGAGCAATTTAGTAAACATTATATCGCATCTCCCTTTTCTTTTATCCTCTCTCAATCTCATTTAAAAATCAACCTTGAGAAATTTCAATGCAAATTTACACTTCAGGACACTCAAATTAAATTTGGTAAGTTGAATTTACGCTTCAGTTGGGGATTGGTTCTTTATGACTTCCTTTCCCGGTGGCGCGGCTCGGCGCGGTGTGCGGCGGCGTGGCTTGTGGGTGTGTGGCAGTTTGGGAGGGATGCTTCTTTTCCGTGATGCCACAATAATCGAAATATTATTCATTTAGAAAGCAGGAGATATGATGGAGACAGAATTTTCTGATTTTTAACTTCCAATTATTTTCATTTGATGTCATGACATGAAGCGATGAACTAAATGAACAGCAGTTAAGAATAATTAGCGTGTCAAGAGCATCCTTTTTGACGATGTTGAATGTCTTTCATTGTGTTTATATATAATATAATTATATTTGTATATTTTATCTGCTTATAAACTTCCTTTTTAAAAATGTTGTCCCCTGTTATTATGTAATGAATCCAAAAACAGTGTGATTTTTTTGGGAGTGTTGAAACAACTTTTTTTCATAGTTTGGTTTTTGTTCCATTTACGTGTTTTTTCAACGGAAGGAAGAATAATTTCCTTATTTTTAAGATTACCTTACAAGATAAGAAAAAGGATATTATGAAACAGAAAATTGGATCACTGTTTTACATTGAAGTATAGAGACTTAAGGAAATAGCCGGAAAATGTAGGATTAGGTGTGGGAAGAGCTCTTGTAGTTATATAAGGCACTTTAAAAACTAGCTCCAGAACAAGGCGCATTGTTAAGCAGGAAAGTTGAATTTATAAAAAAAAACAATAACTTAAAAATTATAAATAAAACCATCTAAGAAATGTATCAAGAATGCAAAGAACTCATCCTTTTGCTTGTTATTTTAGGTTAGGTTAAATAAAAGTGGCTGTCGACGGAAAGTCGACTCTCTCAGGCCAAATGTTGGCCCGTTGTGATACCACATGGATCTAGGAACTCTTTTTTTCCTACTCGTTAAACCATTTCGAGCTTCTTATGGAGCGTTTAAGACAACTAGAATCAGTATTTGACAGACCACTGGAATCGTTGTAGTAGATAGTAGAAGTCACCTATATGCATTTTACGTCTTTGGGATAGAACAGGACATAATACAGAGTAGGTGAGGAATTGTTTCCTCTTCCGTTTCATACATACAGCTCCTGCAGAAGTCGTTTGAGTAGACGCCAAGTCGCGTGGCGTGCCTACCTATTAGACAATGTCCAGTTATGACACCTATAATAATCTGCAATCTGCTTAAAGATATCAAACACTATAAGAACGCTTCATGTCAAGCGTTGGCCAGATCTGTTCTGTCGCCAAGCAAATGGTGATGATGTCCCACCTAAGGTTTGTTTTATTTATAGCATCTTGTTTTAGCATAATTTTACATGTAGCGATGTGGTTACCTATATCTGTCATATCTGTTGAAATATGTAACGAGTTCATCAGCTTCATAGTTTCTTGGAATGTCCTTATGGCTCGGTACCCAGCAAAGGTGAATGTTGAACTGCTGCGCCATCTCAGCTAGAGATGATCTAGAGTTAAGGACTGTTCTAGACTTTGTACAGACTGAGTCCAGAGATTTAGTGGCAGCTTGGCTGTCTGAGAAGATGCGGACATCAGTTGTTTATATCACGTTTTCTTACAGCCAAGATAAAACTTTTTGATCGCTAAGAGTTCTGCCTCGAACACGCTACAACAATTAGGAAGGCAAAATGAGAGACCTTAGTTTAGTCTGCCTGAGTAAACTCCTCCACCAACCCTGTCATCAGTTTTTGATCTATTTCAGTACACAAATGAACCAATTCATCTACTAAAAATGTCTCATCCTCCCAAGTAGACCTGAATGGGATAGTTTCCACAAACTGCTACACCAAAAGTTAGAATCGGTCTTATATTACGGTGAGTAATACGGGGTTAGAGACTCTACTTATTCCCAGTAGCTTTTTTACAGGAGAAAAATGCTACTGTAGCCTTTCCGACTTTTTAAGAATAAGACCCAGATATTTAGCTTCATTTGAGAATTTTAGTGGAATGGAATGCCTTTAATGGAAGGGGGGTCTAATTGAGGAATTTAATATTTCCTGGAGAAATGGACAAGATCAGTTTTATGAGGGCTTACACCAATCTGCCCATTGTGTATGTGTAAGCTTGTTCAGAGGGTTTCGCAGGAGTTTTTTCAAGGTGTTACGATGCCTTTCCAGATACTGCTATAACAACATTGTCCGCATAAAAGGAATCACTCTGTAATTCTCCATTATCCGTTTCCATCCATGCACATTATTAGCTTATTTCCTAAGGGGATAGGATGCCACCTTGTGGCGGGTGACGTGAAATAAGGCTTTATTTCATTTTTGAAAACGAAATGAGGCCAATTAGGCTTTATTTCGTTTTTATGTTTTTGTTTTTCTCTCCAAAAATGTGCAGAGTGTCATAAGTCTACTAAAATAAATTGAAACTTAAAATAAGAAACTGTAAGCCAATTTGGCCTTATTTCCATTTTCAGAACTGCCAAATTAGATATTTGGTCATATTTCGTTGGGCCTTATTTAAAGTTACCCTTGCGGCGTACGTCTAATAACAGATCTTCTTGCAGAGAAGTTGCCTAGCTTCGAATTGATAATTCTGCTAGTCAGCATTTGATTAATCAGCTCACCGAGTGACCTATTTTGTTAGTACCATAGGGAAAATTTAGGATTCCTTAAATTCGAGATTTTAATATAAAACGCTGAAGAGAATACGAACAAATTGATTCTGGCAATTCTGCCTGTACCAATCTACACCCTAAACCACGGAAGCGATTTTTCCGTAAAATTCTTAACCTATAAGGTTCTTAGGTGATTCTTTAGATAAATTGAGTTTTTAAGCGGTTTATTTTTCATTCTCGTTTACGCCTTAAACTTAGACTTTTACTTCAAAAGTTATTTGTTAAGCATTTCTTAAGAGGTAAACTTAATTTGGGCAAGGGCTATTCCGGGTTAAAATTGGTAAAATTTAGTGTTTTTTTTTTTTGTAATTTGCTTAAGAACTATCAATTTTTGGGAAAAATATCAGGTTAAAAATTGTAGTTTAATGAATTTATCTGTGCAGAATTGCATGAGCTATATTGGCTTCAAATTTGGTACAAAACATTCTTTTATGTAATTTCATAAATAACAAATTTCAATTCTAGAACGGAATACAATGATTTCGGAATTTTTCACGAAATACGCTCCAACAATTTCGATTAAACTTCGTACCTTTTTTTCTTAAACCAGTTTCAACTTAATTATGATGTGATTTTAGTCACTTCTGTGGAAATGGTGTGGCACGGCAAAAACCAACTCTTGCAAGGCCAGCATTATATTTCTGAGATTGTTGAGGTCTTCAAATACAAAAATACCAATTTTAAAATTACAATTTTTTATAGAAAAAGACAAAAGACATTTTGTATATACAGTTGACTCTCCCTAAGTCGAATTTTCACGGGATACCAAGATTTCTTCGAGTTAGAGAGAGTTTTGGAAAAATTCGAGTTATAGAGAGAAAGATTTTTTTTTTATTTTTTTTTATTTAATAGAAGAAGTTCATTTGCAGGTACTTCGGTAGTCACGATACCATCATCGACTTCCATAAAGTTTTTCCAATAAACATTTCCAAAACTAAACAAAATTCTACTTAAGGGGCGAAAAAAAATGCCAGTAATGAAGAGAATGTGTTCAAGATAGAGAGAGGTTCGACTTAGGGGGAGTTAGACTCAGGGAATGGTTTTTGTATGGAAAATTGAAGGGAATGTTAAAATATGGCGAAAAAGTACGAGTTTGAGAGAAATTCGACCCAGGGAGAGTACGGCTTAGGGAGAGTCGACTGTAATTTGTTTGGTTCTGCTCTGCAGAAACTGGACAAAGTGGTATTTGCGTCGTCTATTCGCGCCCAAAATTTTAACTGACATTTACATTTTAACCGCAATAATTGTATATTTATGTAACCTTAAGTTTTAAGTGATTCATTACTAGCGGATTCTGATGAATAAAGAAAGATCCTAATAAACTTTTGCCAGCTCAAATTGATATCACCAGAAAAGCTAAAACAAAGCAAAAACAATGTCATAGTTAAAAGTTATTTTGAGACATAATATTTGTATATAACATAAGAGCTTGGAAGATTAAAATATTGGGTGATTTTTTAGCTGGTTTGGTTTTGGCAACACTGGTTTTGACAGCTGACGTGTGTTTAGTACCTTGTGTCACTGTCAAACAGCTTCAGTTTGGTTTGCAATTTAACCATGGATCGTCTTACAAATGAACAACGCTTGCAAATTATTGAATTTTACTATCAAAATTCGTGCTCGGTTCGAAATGTTCATCGCGCGCTGCTTGTGTTCAGCGATGAGGCTCATTTTTGGTTGAATGGGTACGTAAATAAGCAAAATTGCCGCATTTGGAGTGAAGATCAGCCAGAAGCATTGCAACAGCTACCAATGCATCCCGAAAAAGCCACTGTTTGGTGCGGTTTATGGGCCGGCGGCATTATTGGGCCTATTTCTTCAAAGATGATGCGAATCGCAGCGTTACTGTCAATGGTGAACGCTACCGAGCGATGATAACAAACTTTTTTTTGCCCGAAATGGAAGTTCTTGACTTGCATGATATGTGGTTTCAACAAGACGGTGCTACATGCCACACAGCACGCGAAACAATGGCGCAATTGCGAGGCGAGTTTGGTGAACAGTTAATTTCACGTTTCGGGCCGGTCAATTGGCCGCCTAGATCGTGCGATTTGACACCATTAGATTATTTTTTGTGGGGGTATGTCAATGCTAATGTCTATAGGGACAAGCCCGCTTCGATTGACGCACTGTAAGCCAACATCCATGCATTCATTCGTGAGATACCGGCCGATATGTGTGAAAGAGTATGCCAAAATTGGACTCAGCGGATGGGCTACCTGAGACGCAGCCGCGGTCAACATTTGCATGAAATTATCTTTAAACATTAAATTGCAAGGTTCAAACTATCGATTCAAATAAATATTTCATTCATTTTTTCGAATTTTTTGTGTTTTTTTTTTTTAAAAAGTTCTAAACCTCTTAAAAAATCACCCATTATATAAATACACATAACTCATTAAAATGTATATCGCGGCAATGCACATGTGGGTATTGGTGTAAATGGGAATCCCCCTTTTTAAATGGAAAATATTTCCCGTTATCACATCTCACATGCAGTTTAAAATTATTTCGCTGATCGGAAGAAAATACGAATTATTTATATGTATATACATATTTACAGGGTCTGTCAAATAAAGTTTTTGTTTTTTTTTTATAGGTAAACGGGGTAATTCTGATGGGATAGCAAATTTTGCACAGCTTATTTTTAATAGCAAGGGCCTTATGAGTATTTGACAAGTTTTCCTTCCCTTCTGAAGGCTTATGTCGGATGAAAATACCTTTTGAAATCGTAAGTACCTAATACTTAATTCTGTTATTATAAATTTATAAGAAAACTAGCTGGCCCACCTGACTTTGCACGGATAGACAAACCTAGTCTTTGCAATAAAAATTACAAGAGAAAATATATGTAGATAAATATTTAATCTACTTTTAGTAATCTACCCACTTCACGTTATGAATATGATCGTTTAAGGTCAACCTTTATTACGTTCCCAGCACAAAAAGAATTTTTGTAATCAAAAACCACTTTTTTGTGTTTATCCCATTTTACTCTATAAAATATATATATAAATATCAAGTTTTTAAAAACAACCCTTCTAACACAAACAGAATTTTTAAAATCGGATATCGCTTTTTTGTTTTTACCTAACTTCACCTTATAAATATCAATTTTTTGAAAATTCCTTTGATAATTATACAAAAAAAACTTCTCATTTTTACATTTCACCATATAAGTACCAAATATCTAAGTGCTGCCATGCACTAAAAATAACTTTTAAAATACCAAAAGAATTTCTACAAAGGGACATTTTTTTATTTTTACCCCATTCAACCCTGCAAATATTAAAATTTTGAAAAAGAATGACCCTAAAGCCATTTCCAGAAAAAACCCTTAAAAAAAAAGAATTTCTTAAATCGGATAATTTTTTAGTGAAAAAACGAAATGAGCGCTTGCAGCACCACCTGTTGAGAACTTTCCTACTTTCTAAACCTTAGCGTAGCAATTGCATCCGAAACAAACATTTCACATTTAAAAAATTCATAATTTAAAATAGTCGTTAAGTTTTCTAAAATTATGCATTTTAAACTATAATTTCATCCATTTTTACTTTAAATTAATTAAATAACAAAAAAAAAAATGTTTATTTGTTTTGGCCCATAACCAAACATCTGATTGTCATTTTTTGCTATTCTCAGATATTCTGAATAAACAATAATAAATAAAGAAACACTCTCAAAGTGTTAAGTTTCAAAATCTTAAACTCTCAAAATCGTAAACACCCCTTATCAATATACAGATTCATAATAAATTGATTAAAATACTTGTCAGAATCAAAAATATATTTTTACTGATAAAAATATGAGCATTTAAGCTTTCACTTACAGTACATCGAGCTCAGTTTGAATATTTAGTTATAATTGCAAGGTTCATATTTAAATAGTTTAAAATGGATCGTGGTCTTATCGTTTCAATATTAACTGTACTGATTATAGGAATTCTACAAAATGTAAATGGTAAGACAAATTCGTTTAGTGAAATAATATAAAATAATAGAAGAAATTAAAATAAAATAAAATTGTGAAAAAAACAGTATTTTTAAGCAAAAGAAATTTAGATGTTTTAGATATTCATAGAAAGTTTAACAAAATACCACATTTAAGTGATGCCTTTACGAATGAAAACGAGGTCGGGACTAAACAACTTTCATGTTCAATGCAACAATTAATAATCCCCTACCGGGCTTATGGCATAAAAAATTTTGGAACTTAACTCTTATGCCGGAGAAAATTGTGTTAACAGCGCGAATTGCTTCTTTGTTATCGATAGTTTGTGTGGAAAGGTCATTTTTGTTTCTGTGTTGGCGCTGCTAATCCGGGAAGTCAATTTTTTCATTAAATTTCCTTCGAGACTGCAAAAAAAAACAACCGTAGTAATAATAACTTTTCCTGCAACCTTAATTGCTCTTATTAGAAGGAATATGATTGTAGATGAATAGAATCAAGAGAATCAAGTGTATATACAGGGTGATTCACATACGGTGTGACAAAAAGCTATAGAGCGTGTAAGTTGAGTTGAGACAAGAAAAAAATCATATGGAGGGGGGGGGGGGGGTATACTTTTTGAGAAAATTCAGAGAAAAGTCAAATTAAGGGAATTTTATTTCTGTTATTTTTAATTTTCTAAAGAACTATTAGAGATTTTAGCATCCGGTTTTTGGTGTTTGACTTAAAATTAATAAAAACCATTGAATATTAAAAACAAAAATACTACTTAATAACGTAAGATTCTGAACAAAATTAGTTTGAATAAAATTTTTTCAATTTTTTTTTTTCGAAATTTTGAGTTTGAAAATTAATTTTTCAAAATGTAGATATTCTCTAAAACAACTTTTAAAAAAAAAAAAACTGCCCTCACATCCGCATAACCATGGTGGGGGTAAATTAATGTCATTATGTCATAAATTAGCGTATGTCATAAATTTCCATCGCTACCCGAGCTGTGTGAGCTTTTGCTTCGTCCTTTCAAATGATCGAATCGTTCTAGAATCGATTACCAAAATGATTCCATCATTTTAATCAATCGATCATTCGATCATTCGATCATTTTCATTCCACTCAATTCATTATTTCATACTGTTCCGATTCGATTTTCGATGTGTAAACATCTATATGTCGGCAGTAGAGTGAAATAAAAACGTGGACTTTCCTCTGTGCGACGTTACGATGTACAAAGTTACGTAGCGCGTATTCTCGGAAATAAATATGTCAAATTAAAAGTGTTCCAAAGGACCTAGAGAACTGGCGTGACTTCAGGTAATTTCCACCTCCTAAATTGACGTACTCCGTTTTGCGATCCGCCGTAATAAAAATTTTAGTATATTTTGACACTTGTCAAACTAAGTGTTCTAGTGGTCCCAGAATGTCGGCCGTGACACTAGGGTTATACCCACCTCCTAAATCGATTGGCGTACTCCGTTTTTCGATCCACCGTACCAAAAATGTTGGCATATTTTGACAGCTGTCAAACTAAGACAATTTTTTATTTTGGTTTCGATGAAATTCAATCTCCGAAGTTAACGAATACTGTACCGATTTGATCGACCCCATTCTGACTCATATTTCTTTTCTCCGATAAAATATATTAATAATTCAAAAGATATTGATATCGAAAATCGAGATTCATTGAAATGATTGAGATTGTGATTGAAAATCGAGAATCATCGAAATGATTGAGATTGGGATGGAAAACCGAGAACAATCGAAATGATTGAGATTGGGATCGATTGAAACGAAAATTTGTGATTTCAATCATCAATACTTTACGATGATCGGATCAAAAAAATCGAATCGTTCCTGATTGACACAGCCCTAGTCCTTCTGGAGCCAACAATAGACCCATTTCAGCAACTTGTGGCAAAAAAAAACAATTCGTTTAACAAAAATGTATGTAGATGTCATTTGCACAAATTATGCTACATTTACTCACTCATTACGACATTACGTTTGCGTTTTTAATTCGCGCATCTATTTACTACAGCCGTTTTTTATTACCAGAAATGTTCCACAAATAAATCATCAAAAAACATATGCATTACTACAACAACAACACGAGATGCTGCTCTCTATCGGGACCACGTTTCTTTAACCAAAAGATTTTACTCTTCCTTCTCAGATTTACAAATGGTTAGGCAGTGGAAACTGAAGTCTAAAGAAAAAATATGCACGACTGGGTCTCACGAACTTGCTCTATTGTGGTTGTGTGAAATAAATGAGCTATGGGAGTCTATATTTTCCAAAACTTACTTTAGTTGCAGGTAGTATTTTGTGAGTATACAAAAATTAACAATTTAGCCTAGTGTTGCACATATGTAATATGCATTCAAGGAAATTATATTTTTTAACTGGAAAATTGTTTTAAATCAACAAAATAAGAAATAAATTGATTAAAATTCTTCTAAAACTGTTTTGAATCGAATACAATGTCCCCTGTCTGATTTACTATATAAATCTTAATTTATTAGAAAAAAATTTTAAAAATCATAGGAGCGGTTTTAAACATAATAAATTTTTTATATATAAAATTTCGTTAACATTTTTATGAAATAAAATTGGTAGGTACGTCAATTATAAGAATTTATTAATGTGGAGCTGAAAACTTAATTTTCAAAAATTTCGAAATATCGAATTTTCAAAAAATAATTTAAAATTTTTTTTTTTTAAATCCGAAACTAACTTTTTCGAAAATTTTGCTAAGCAATATTATTTCAACTTATTACGAGCTTCTGTTTACAAAATTTAGTTTTCATCGGTAAATCAGATAATGAGATAGTCGAAAATCAAAAAAAACCGTTCTATGGGAGGTGCTGTTATTAATTTTTCAATGTTAAATTTGATAATTTCAAATGCTAGACCTTACAAATTACGCCACAAAAAAAAATTTATCAAAATCGTAGGAGTCGTTTTTGAGAAACAAAAAGTTTTCCTTAACGATTTTTAAACATTTGTATGGGAGGTACCATTATTTTTAACTATAAGAAATTTTTGTCTAAAATCTTTTAGATAATTTAAAAAAAATGCTATTTGCCAAGTTTAATAAAAATCGACTAAGTCATTTTTGAAATAGAAAGTTTTGAAAAAAACAAATTTTAAACCTTTTTTTAATTATTCAAATAATATTTTTTTGAAAATTTCGGTAAACAATTTTATTTTAAATGTATTAGTTCTTCTTCAAATTCAAATTCATCGGAATCTATTGAACGGTTTTCGAGAAAAGCGAAAATCAAAAAAAATGGTTCTTTGAGAGGTACCATTAACAACCATTTTTTAATTTAACGGCAACTTATAACTATTTAAATTTATTGAGTTTTAAAAAAAAAATTCTGAGGAGCCGATTTTGAGAAAATAAGTTTTTCCTTTTTGGCCAAAAGAATTTGTATGACAGCTACTGTTAGTTTGGGTGGTTGAATGTGGGTTGAATCGTAATGTCAAGTTTGATCACAATCTCGAGTTAAATTTTTTGTACGACTTCATAACTTGCCATAATATAGTACCTACATATTCGCAACTCTTACTCGAGAAAGAAATTTCACTTTATAAGGAAAACTGAAGAAAGTTATACAATTTCCAAAGGTTGCCCTCCAGAAGATCTTAAAAAAATCATAGCCTCTACAATTCCTGACCGATTTTAATAAATAATTTCATTCAACATAAGAATAAAGTTAAAATTGAAGATCCAAAAAATGTTTCAAAATTCAAAATTTAGCTTAAAACGGTCTTCATAGTCTAAAAAAAAGTGTAATTTTAGATTCAATTTAAAAACTCTAAACACAATTTTGTAGTACGATCATAAAAGTTTATATTAATAAAAACGACACTCTTCTTTTCGAAACTGAAAAAAAAAAATCAAAATAGGTCGAAAATTGACTGAGTAAAAAGTCGTTGAAGCCTGAAAACATTAAAAACGGTTTTTTTTGATAAAAAAACTGAATTTTTGAGGGTCTATGAAAGTTTTCAAATGCCAAAATATATGATGCACTCAGTCATACCTACAAGCCACAAGATCTGCTAGGTCACTTCAAAAGTAATATTTCATTGTAACAAAGTTTCATGATGATGTAAAAAACGTGAACTGATTCACATATATTTCAAAAACTATTGGTTTTAGCTGACAAAATTAGCACCAAATTTCTTGGGAATAAAACTATTGTACAAAGGTAAACAATTTTTTGTCTGCGCAGGCAATATTTTCGAAGTTATGTCGTTTTATTTTTTTACTTTTTTTCGCATTTTTTTTCGTTTCTTAAGAATTAAATATGTAAATTGGTTTTTATTAGTAAGTTCAATAGTATTTTTTATAAACTTTTTTTCTATAGAACTTCTCAATTACTTAATACTCATCTGATTCCTATACTTTGGAGGCGTAAAAATGAGTTGATTTTACAATTGAATCAAATACATATTCTTTCTTTTGTTGAAAGAGTGAGACTAAAAAATCTCTAAACTAATTCAAATGGTTGTTAAGGAACTTTTTTTTTATTAAGAAAAAAATCCCAGAAAGAAAAAAAAGGCCCAGCTAAATTTTCTAGGTTTATTTGGAAAATGATGACGATAGATCGATAGTTCAACAGTTCCAATTGTACTCAATAAAATTGTCATCCTGGTACAGAATTTTTTTTAAAACAAAATTATGTAAACATAATATTGACAGAATTTTGAAATATGAGAATTATGACTCAAAGACGATTTTTACCCCCACGTACCCTAAAAATATATGTAAATTCAACATTAAACAATTTTAATCTATTAAACCAAAGGCAACTTAACATTTCCTTCTTCTTTCAGGACAGGCAGGTTACAAATGGGTATCATTAAAATCAGGCGATACACTACCTGAAAATACTATTTTTATTCAACGTTCCGGAAACCGATACCTTGGCAGAGCTAGACATTTCGACGAAATTCTGCCAGCCGAAATCACTTCAAATGGATCAGCATTTATATCATCTTGCCATCAGGAAAAATCTAAAGAGCTATTTGAGGTTCTTACAACATCAACTGAATGTGAATGGAAAGCTTACTCCAATATCGGAGATATAGATGACACTGCAGTACGTGTTGGTACTGCTTGGAATGGTGAACCCATTTTTGTCGGAGTTTCGTTCGATACAAGTTATAATAATAACTATCATATTACATCAATTTATTTAACTAGGAGTGATCCATATACTTGGGTCTCCAATCAACAACATGGCTATTATGGTCCAAAATGGCGATATCTAAGTTGTGATACTAAGACCAAATGGATTGATTCTTCGTCAGCGAAGTTACCAAACAACACCGTTTCTGGTGGTAAATCCGAGGAAGGTTATGAAATTTATGTTGCTCAATTGAAACGTGGTTGTGAAGTTGTGACGGGACAAGTTATTCCGGAAATTGGCACTGCAACGGCATATTTAAACGGTGGAAGAGATATTGAGGCTGCTTATTGTGAGGTTCTTGTCGGTGAACCAAACCAATATACTTGGGTATCAGCTAGTGATGGAGAAATTCCCGATTATGCTGTTGTTAATGGGAAAGTTGGAAATGAAATGGCATATGTGGCGCGAGTTAATAAGACTGTAGGATATTTGACGCACAGTCAAGCACTTCGCGAACAATTGGATTATGATATTTTGGTAGTAAATCCATTATAAGAAATGTCATTTACTTTTTTTTCTACATAATTATGAATAATATGAATTTTAAAGAAGTAAATAACAAAAAATAAAATATTTTATGTGTATTGGGATTATTGTGTTATTTTTTACTTTCTCTTTGGGGTTTTGTGTACAAAAAAGTAAGGTAAATTAAATTAGGTTTTCACAGTTTTTGAAAAATTGCATTATTTTTTTTGTATTAATCTCAAATTTCCCGTAATTGGCTTGATCAATTTAGCTAATTTTAGGCAATTTCAATAATAGTTGTTTTTTATTATCAGAAATGATCGATATAAAACATCAATAAACATGCATTACAACGGCAACACGAGATTCTGCTCTCTATCGGGATCACGTTTCATAAACCAAAAATGTAGTTTTTACTCTAGCGGGTAGATGGCTTCTCTAGTGTATAGTGCAAAGAAAAACGATAACAAATACGTGACAAAATAAACAAACTTAAGGCAAAGAGAGATAGTTATACGTATCGTGTTATTTTCATGAGATGATTTATATATGGATCATTAGCGATAATAAAATGCGCTCAATCATATTAATATTGAAGGTTTTAAATGAGACAACAACCACTTGAGTGAGCTACTATACCAAGTCATTATAGGAGTTCTAGCTATTTCACGGCTGCCAGGCCGCATCATAAAATTCTTGGTATGTTCGAGTCCCAGCCGGGCGAAGAGTTTTTTTCAAATTAAAATTGAACGTAATAGACTAAGCAAGCATCACTAAAAGGAGTCTGTTTATCGGCCTGGTAGACGTGAAATGGCTATAACTCCAGCCTATAATGACTTGGTGGTAGCTCACTCAAGTGGTAATTATGTTATTTATTTCTCTTTTTGTTTTTTACTTTTAGTTTTGAGGGAAAAAACAATTGATGAAAAAATTAAAAACAAACGCTAATTCTGCGTTGAAGACGCTGACAAAGCATTCCTTTTGTCTGTCTTACCCGATTTGAAAGGCCTCATCGATGATGAGAAATTTGAATTTCGATTGCATAGGCTTCAATTTTTCAAAAACATTCACAAAAAAACAGCAAATACTTCAACAGCCGTACTTTGGCACCCATCAACCGTCACCGCTGCGCCGCTAAATCAATCAATGTTATCTCAATATTTTTTTTTAACTATCACTCACAGCCATCATTATTTCCAGGAACTGGAGATAATAATTTCCCTGCACCCTCATACGTCGCTCTGGCTTCACATCCATTATTTGCACCAGCCACAAAGTGCGATACAAACCTATCCAACAGGCTGGAACCAATTTTTTTTTGATAATTTATCAAATTCAAAGAATATGGAAGATTATTTCATGGATTTGAAATAGAATACGAGCATTATGGGTAAAGTTCTCGAACAATTTTCATATAGGATTTTTAGACGTTAAAAATAATAAACATTTGCATTTAGACTTTTTTAAAGTCAACCTACTTTCATTAGTCTACGTTTTATTGATGGAGAAGACGTAGATATCAATAGAAGATCCTGATCACGCGGGCGGCCTCCCTCCAGACCCTCCCAACCTCTTTAGGTTCCAGGTGGTTTTGTACCGTACTTACCTCAAAAGCGTGCTACTTTCAAAAATAAGAAATGACCATAACATGGAAGAAGAAAGACGTGAACTGGTACTTATATCCTGCTAAGTTCATAAACCAATTGTGAACTTATAAAAGTGCAGGGACATAACTCCACAGCAGGATACAAATTCATATTGACTTATGTCCCACTTTAGTGAAAAAAAAAATAAACAGTCTGAGTATTCCATTCAAGTGAGAGCATAAAAGACATAAATTCCACAGCTGTTTTTCAGACACATGCTGAGAATCACTGTGAATTGTCTCTGCACTTGTCTATGATATCTCAGATCCAAGCCGTTCACGTACTAAAAAACATTTTTATTTTTTTTTTTACAAAAGATAGCACTCGATCTATATATCTGTGATTTTCTGTTCAAAAAATTTCTGTACACAGAAATTCACAGTTCACTAGTTCAGCAAAATTTCAGTATATGTACGAGTATGAGAGTAAAAGAATAAAATTCAAACACCGTTTCCTGCGTGTCATTCACGTGATTTAATAAAAAATCTTGTGCAGTTTTGACAATTTTAAGAAAATTTTATCCTCATTCTTCAGGATTTGACAATTTGTGGTTTGTGAGTTCTTGTGTAAAAAAGGAAAGGATCAAACCTACTGTGCATGAGATAAAACAAATACAGTACACTCGCTACAATGTGAACAATTATAAACCAAGCTATTAGTTTTAGACATGTTTTATATTTGCGATTGTGGAATTTCAAAATAAAAACAAAAAAAATAAAGCATTGATAACGGTATTAGAACTTCTCATCACTTAAAATTTCAACAATAAATGAGTACAGTTTTAAAGTAGTTATCTTAAAAAAAAATCTGCAAGTTGACGGTTACCTCAACAATGTTTACTTTTTTTAGAGAAATCAATATAATATAAAAGTGATCGTGTTTTCCGGTGTTCACACTTAAGTGACCATACTGTATAACTATTGTGAAGTTTTCACATAATTTTTATATTTATGAAACAGGACCAAGGACAACGTCAAGCGTAAGATAACAGGTTGATCAATTGAATGATATTGAATAGTTCAGGGAAGTTGCAGCGACCAACTAAAAAGCTAATTCTCACAGATTTAATTTAACTTTTTTGTTCAAATGTAACCGCCATATTATTCACTCGATTAATCCAGATTTAAACTTAAATCCAGATGTAAATTAATTTGAATCCAAATATTAAATAAAATTTCATATTATTCACTCATTAAATCCAAAGTTAAATCCAATTTTGTAAATCCAATTTCAATTAATAAAATTGAATTTTAACTCCCGTCCGGAGGTCAGTTTAAGTACTTAAATCCAGATTAAAACGAAATTTCATATTATTCGTCCCTTTTCAAAAGACATGATTTAAAAATAAATAAAGTAACCCGGAGGCCACACGAGCCAGTACTGGCTAGCAAGTCGCAATACACTAAAACCGATTGCCCGGAAAATTCATTTTTCCAGAGCAGAAAATAAAGTAGAAAAAATAGACATCCTTCATTGGAATTTGAAAGTTTATAGCTTGACAGATAGGGGACAAATAATGTTTGATCGCATAGAGAATATTATTTCGTTCCAAATGTCAACCGATTTAACTGATAATGCATTTTTCCGGAGCAGAAAATAATATGGAAAAATTATGGATCTGTAGAGGCTTTTAAATCCATTAACATCGTAGACATCCTTCAATGAAATTTGATAGTTTATTGCTCAGCCTATCCACAAATTGTATTAAATAGGTTAAAATAAAAATTTGTCACCTTAACTGAAATTATTATTTAGAATAAAAACTTTCGGATACGACAAAGTCCAGCAGAAACAACTGTCATTGAAGAAATTTGACATTTCAAAAATTTGACATTTGGATTAAACTTTTTACATCTAGTTTTTAAGAACTTTTACATCCGAATTAATAGCATGTGAATCCATTTAATTTAATGCATGTTTAGAGTGAATAATATGGACATAGAATTAATTTTTTTAATTTAATAAATCCGGATTTAATGGTTGGATTTAAAATACACTAAAATCCAATTTAAATACAAAGTGAATAATATGGTCGTAATATTTTCAAAATCGTTATTATTGTATAACTTCTTTTCAAATAAAAGTATGCTCTAAGTGTGTTTCAAATATAACCTTCTTGTGAAAAAGGGATATAATATTGAAATTTCATTCAAAATAAAATTTACTTCACAAGAATTTTCTATTTATTCCAAGATAAATTCCATCAATTGCTTTATAATGCGGCTTAGCCTCGCAAGCATCAATGAACTTAGTTTGAATTTAAGGAGGTCGTGGTCGTTAAATTAAAAAAAAATATTGTTTTTTCCCAACTAAGTACTCTTTAAGATTTCTATATTTTTTTTTACAAAATAAAACACAACCATCAATATTCATCTCCTCCAAACCAAATTATCTCTTTTTACTTTTTTATTCTATTCACTAAAAAATATTTATATAATTCCGACACTTTCGAAAAAAAAAAAATCCAAATTGTGTGTTTATAAAGGACCCAAAACTAACTATACCTTCTAGGTATCATAAAAATAATGCAAAAAAAAACTTTTTGTAACCAAAAACATCACCCACAGAATATTTTTGCGTCTATAAAAGAAAGTGTTTTTTTTTTTCAACTAAACAGCAAGGACATAAAAACATAAAGCCTTCCTATACCTATAGTTTGAGATGAAAAGCAAAAACCTCTTTTATTCTCCCTATATCACATCATCAACCGTATGGAATTGAAGATTTATAAAAACAAAACAACTTAATGGCTTCTGAATGGAAAACTTTGAAACTTTGAAAAAAATACAATTATTACTAATTTTTATACTCGTGCCTATAATAAATAAGGAAATGCATTAAAAACTTAGCGCTAATTATTATGTTTCTAGAGCTTCGAAATAAATACAAAGACTAGAAATAATGTTAATTTAAATACACTAACACCCATATTATTGACTTGTTTCAAAACTAGCAAAACTAAATTTATAGAAGTTTGGAGTCCCAAGTTTTGCACGGCTCTATGAATTTAGAGTTTTATGCAAAGCTATTTTCAATTTTTCGAGTTTTAGGTGTCAAAATATTTTTGAATAATACTGTATTGAGCACCTCCAAAGATCAATAAAACTAGTTCAGCAATGAAACTAGTTTTGAAAAAAGTCAATAATATGTCTGTAAGAAAAAATAGTTTCCTCATTGAAATCAAATATTTTGGTTTAAGAATTACAATAGTGGGGTTGTTAAGAACAGTGTTGAATGCTACTTCTCCACCTACGTCATCCACTCACTCTGAACTCGGTCAATATGATGCATTCAGAACACCCACCGAAATATTAAAGTACTCATATTAACATAATATGTCAAAATATCATAAAAGGTTATTTGAAGGGAAATTTATAGTGGAAAGTATTGGATGTGTTTTATTTCGGAATTTTTTTAAAGTTTTTTAAAGCTAGTTTTTGATTGTAATTTTGGATGTTTTCAACGCCAAACAAACAGGGTCTTTCAAGATCTTTTCGGTGGTTCTAAAGTCTGAAATACTTAGTTCTGGGAGCCTATATTTTATCCATTTGTCAAAAACATAGTTTAGTTGAAGGTTGTATTATGTGAGTATATAAAAATGAACAATAAAGCACTGTGTTGAATATCCAAGAATATTTTATTATTTAAACTGGAAAATTGTTTTAAATCAACAAAATTAGAAAGAAATTGATTAAAATACTTTTTAAACTGTTTTGAACCCAACGCGATGTATTTCTGATCTGATTTCTTATAAAAATGTTAATTTATGAGAAAAAAATTTTAAAAATCATAAGAGCGGTTTAAAAATAATTAATTTTTTGTACCTATACATAAAATTTCGTTAACTTTTTCAATAAAACAAAAATTAGTACGCAAATTTTAAGTATTTATTAATGTGGAATTAGAAATTGAATTTTACAAAAATATCTTCCATTCGTTTTCCAAATATCGAATTTTCGAAAAATAATTTTAAAATATTTTTTAAACATCCAAAAATAATTTTTGTGAAAGTTTTGATATGCAAAATTATTTAAACTTATTACAAGCTTCTGTATAAAAATTTAATCCTAATCGGTAAGTCAGATAATGAGATAGTCGAAAATCAAAAAAACCGTTCTATGATAGGTTCTGAATAATAGTTCAATGAAAAATTTAATAATTTTAAATGCTAGTCCTTACTAATTTCGATAAACAAACAAAATTGTATCAATACGTAGGAGTAGTTTTGAGCAAAAAAACAAGATTTTCCTTGACGTTTATTTTTAAATTTGTATGGGAGGTACCGGTAGTTTTGGTTATAGAAATAATTTTCTCTAAAATCTACTAGATACTGTTAAAAAAAAATGTTTTTTACTAAGTTTAATAAGAATCGACAAAGCCGTTTTCAGAATACCTATTGAGTTTTCAAAAAAAAAATTCAAACTGTTTAAAAAAATCACAGTATTATTTAAAATACATATATTTATCATTTGATCATATTGATCAAAATCATTTGAAGCATCAGTTGAAAATCAAAAGAAATGATTCTTTGGGAGGTGCCATTTATAACCATTTTTTTTACTTAACGTCAGCTTATAACTCATTACATTATTTTTACTTGCTCTATAGGGAAAGTATTGGTTTCGTGTAAAAATAAAATTTCGAGGTTATAATCAAAACTAACACTACTATAATCGAGAAGTCCGAAAAAGTGGGTTTCGTCATAACGTCCGTCGGTCTGTGCGTCTGTGCGTCTGACCGATTTGCATGAAATTTTAGCTCATATAGAACGGGTAGCTGGCATCCAAACATTTTGTTTTTTTCCAAATTTTCTCTATAATGGCTCTAACGATTTTGATTAAATTTCGTTCCTGTAATAACTAAATTAATTATAAGAAAACTGCGTTTCAGGTTTGTGTCAAAAAATTCACATAACGGAATTAGGTATTCCACGTTTTTTTGAGAAAAATGGTCTTATTTTTGGGTTATTCGCGTAAATCTTTGCCATGGTTTGACCGATTTTGTTATAATTTTGCAGTTTGTTGTTGCTCAATAGTTTAAACAATATTGGATTTAAAAATGTTTAAAAAAACACTTCTTATATACTTATATATAAAAATGTTTAAAAAAACATTTCTTATATACAAAAAAAAAATCAAACAAAAAATCAATTTTTTAGTGCTTTTATACATCATGCATCTTCAATGTGGGGTTACACACAGTATTTAACCACAAGAGCAAGTTCGCGCGATCCAGTCGTGCATGACAGATACCGTTATATTTGTTCCAAAACAAAATGAAAAAAATCGTGTCGCGGGAATGTCCAGAAAAACGCTAGTTACCAAGTTTAAAGAAAATCGACCCATCCGTTCAAGCTGCAATAGAACAGACAGACGGACGTTTTTGTGAGACCCACTCTTTTCGTAGTAATGTCTAGTTTGATCAAAATCTCGAGATCGATTTTTTGCACGAATCCATAACTTGTCTATGTATGGGTGAGCCAAATACAAGTTTTTTTTTTTTAAATGCAATAAAATGAACTAAATTAAATTTTTATCATGTATTATGGCTTTATTAGTAAGATCAAACATTCAAAATATTTATGGAACACAACGTCGTTCAAGTGGCTGCCTCGGCTGGTTTCGAAGTAGCGCATTCTGTCACTTCAATTTTCCAAGACATTGTTGATGGTTTCGGGCTGTAGCTCACGGATTGCTTGAGTGATGTTGACCTAAAGTGCTTGAATCGTTTCCGGATTGTTGGCATAATATCAGTCCTTCAGGGTTCTCTACAAAAAAAAAAGTCCAAAGGTATCAAAGCACAGCTCCAAGGCGACCAATTTACATCCCCAAGACGGCTGATAACACGATTTGGGAATTTGGTGCGCAAAAGATCGATTGTGGCAAGGCTTGTGTGGCATGGCGCGCCATTCTGCATGAACCAGAGGTCATCTAAATCCATGTTTTCAATTTCAGTAAAAAAAAAACAGTGGCTCTGTAACTCCCACCGTTGACCGAAACGTTGTTCCCAACCTCATTTTCAAAGAAAAATGATCCAATGGTGCCATCACTCCACAATCCGCACTGTCACTCTCTGGTGATACATTGGCTTCTCGACAATTACGTGCGGGTTTTTTAAGCCCAGATGCAGCAATTTTGTTTGTTAACGTAGCCGCCGAGATTTGCATCTCGTGCTTCGTCAAAAAAGATGATTTTTCGCTTTTTCAAAAAATGCACTGTTTGGGCTACACAGCAACACAGCATTCACTTTTGGAATAAGTTTTCAATATTTCCCAACGTTGTTCAAGCGTAAAATGCTATTGACTTTCTGTCAAGATTTCGAGTGGGAAACAGCTGTCAGTGTAAAAAAAAAGCCTATGATTAAAAAAGAAACCACTAGATGGCCCATCCGTTATACAAATATTTCCCGTAAAAATACGCTACAAAAAGTTAATGCAAGAACCACGAAACGAAATGAAATCCTCTTGAATTTTAATTCTTATTTTGTTCTCTTTATCTACAAAATTTTTCCACTCATGACCATTATTTTTATGCGAGTGCCTCACTTCCACTGAAATTATGAATGAATTAAGTTTGCAAAAAGGAAGAAAGGAAGAAAAAATAATCCTACCATGGTATGCGGTGCTTTTATAAAAAATACAAACAAATAATGATTGCATGACTTCCACAATGGAAAATAAATGAAAATACGCACTTATTTATTTCAATACGTTAAATGCTAACGTTACATTACATTATTTGCTTTAAAATCAAGGATTTACAAACAAAACTTAAGAGAAAACACGAAAAAAAAAACATTTGGAATTTATTAAAAGTACTAAAGCCTTTAACTAATGCCGTTTTCGAGTGGACGTCCGCAATTACTCCTGTTACACTCATTTTACTCCAAATTTTCCATTTTCGAGGGGAATAGAACAGTTCCAAAATCCATCCGAAAACAAGATAAACTTTTGAACTTTAATCAATGGGCCATACACTGAGTCAATAAATTTTAAACGACTCTATCCCCTTAGCAACTTTTGCTTCAATGGCACAAGATTCCATAGAATTCCTGGTTAAACAAAAATACAAAAAATTGAATATTTAGGAAAGGTTTAGGTCCAGTTTCACAATGCACACTTCCAGATTAATTGGCAATTAAGTGGCTGATTAAGTGGCACTTAAGTGATCGAAATGCAGGGCCCGATCCAGCTTTTTCACCTCCCTGGGCAAAAAATTAATTTGCTGCCCTTTGTAATGACAACATTTGAGGTATAAACACGTTTTTGCAGAGATGGTGCGATTTTTAACCGACTTTTAAAAATGGAGGTTATCATTACGACCCGATTATATTCACATCCATGTTTGTCTACATATTTGTTTCGGAATTTCTCAGAAATTACTGATAGGATTTAAATAACTTTTTTTCAATAAAATACAAAATTAATCAAAATCGGTTCAGTAGTTTAAAAAATATACACCAAAATGTTTTATTAAGTAAGTTTATTTTTATGTGTATCTATATTTTGTTACATCGACTTGCTTGACCTATTTTTTGTCTTTACTTTAAATCATTGAAAAAAGACACAAGAAATAATATTTTCTTCTTATTTAATTCAAATAAAAATACACAGTAGTTAAGATTATGTAAAGCCACAAGTTAGTCATTTAAAAAAAAATAAATAAATTAGGATCCTTAAAATTTTTCCTTTTTCCCTGATAAATAATATGTGACACACAGATGGAAAAGAAACAATTCATGTGAATTTTTGAGCGCTTTGATATTAGGTCTGTTTGGTATCTTTTTTTCAGCAAAATGTGCAAAAACTTGTCAAAACACCAAAGAGAGAACGAATTTCTCAAAAATGGAGAAATTTACAAGAAAGTTAACAAACGCATGGAACCACTTTTGTGTTGATGCTAACAGCTGGGTGTTTTGACAGACTTTACTCTTCTTCCACACAGAAATTTATGTAGCACAAATTCGCAAGTTATCCAATGGAGGGGAAATTTTTTCTCTCTCGTTAACAAACAGGAATTTGTAACAAATTGTGCAATTTTGTGAAAATTTGTGCAAATTCGCAAGAAATTTCACGTTACCAAACAGACCTATTCTCTTTCCAAATTCAGAATCGTATAATCTTCGTGTCAAAAGAAGAACTGTCATTTGAACTGTCACTGTGTAAATACGAGTATAAGCATAAAAATATAATACCTCTGTTCGTTTACTTTCCAAACCTGCCAGTTTTAGTCCGAAGTTCTGTCAAAGTCCATATAAAAAAAAAATTAAATTGGACTGAAAATGATAAAAATGGGTAGTTTCGGACTAGTACGCGAACACACCTAATATCATGCACTATAACCTTGAAGAAATTATGGCAAAAGTCTGGACATATCAACCCGATGAAATCAATATAAATTGGGGTAACAATAGAGCGGGTGATAATCTATACGATCTACGCTATGCCAAAATCCGAATAGTAAAAATTCATTAATATACTTCAAATATTAATCAAAAGTTTTGCACAAAACAAATAAAAATAATTTCTGTCAAAAATATCTCTTCTCTTAAAAATATACATAGTTAACTCTCCAAAGAACAACAAAGTTAAAGTGTATGCAAGCATGGTCTAGCAACCAATACCATATTAAATGCGCCAAAACACAACCTTGATTTAAGAATAACTTTTTCACACAGTGCAGTGGTTTGATATGAGCTTTGCAACGATATATCGAACCCTAACTGTCATTTTATCGTTTCCGAAAACAAATATTATTCATTATTGTTCATGTGTCCTAACAACAATCGGTGTAATGTTTAAGAATATTGTTGAATATTGAAGATATTTCGCGACCTTAGGACAAAAAGGTTCTAACTCACAAATTTTTGCCAAAATTGAGTTTTATATTGGGTCGTACTAAAAAATATGTGAGTGCCGGGACTCACTGTTAAATATGTGTAAACATCAACGTTTGTCCAAGTGCCTAATTTTTGTTACTGAACGTCATCAAAAGAAACATATTGAATAATTAACACTACATTACCTATCTGTAGGCAGTGCTTAAAAAGCTTAGTGTTGAAAAAACGGCAGCGAAATACCCAGTGGGGGAACCGCTGTAACGAAATTTCCAAGCACTAAAAGGCTGGTGGTGAAGTGTCCAACGAACGGTGAAGGTTCGTTACTGAAAGGTCCTGCCTCGTAGTTCACTCTCAACTTTAAGATGACTTCACATTACACATGGTTATTGTTGATGGTAATCACTCTCTGAGCATCGACAAACAACAACTGTCAGCGGAGAGCACTAAAATCGTGGTTTCAATTAAATGACACCGTACCCAAATTCCAAAGGAACTTAATGGTTTGACAGACAGGGGCCGAATTAAAATATCCAGTTAGAACTGTCAACGAACTTGCAACCCTTATGAAACTCCCTCTTTCCATCGAGTAAAACTTACAAAAAGTTCAATCTTAATTTTATACTGAGTGAACCTCAAATGAATGTCACTTTGAGATAGCCGGCGAATTATATATCTTGAGTTTTTAGAATATTAAGTTGCAGTTGTTGTCAGTGGAAATCACTAAAATCGCAGTTTCAATCGATTGACACCATGAATCGCCTATGGAATTGGACGCTGTGATTTTTAATGGATGTTAACTTTGTGCAAGTCAAAAGTAGCCGATGACTCTGCAATTTGTTCAACCTCAGCTATTTTGTATATCACAGCCTACAAATTGCAAGAAGAAATTGCATCGTTTAAAAGCAGTATAATGTAAACTTAGAATTTAAGTTCAGATTTGTATCACTGAACGCACCCGATATCCTACCATACCTATAGCCATTGACCTAACATACCTTCAGTCAATTGTCAATCCCTACAGCTGACTATTATTATTTTTGTTTTGATTTTGTTTTCTTTTTAATTACTAGTGTCGCGTCCATTTTGTTCGGGGGATAATTAAAAATTAAAGAAAAAAATATAAAAATATAAGTGTTAAAATGATAAAATCGTCGGTCGCGCTAAAAACAATTTGCTTTCGTCGTTGGCAAAAACAATATAAATGAGTGGTCGCGATAAAGTATAATCTAATTGTCGGTCGCGTTTAAATCAATTTGTTTTGGTCGGGGCAAATCAGATTTCGTAACGTAACGTGCTACAACGTAAAGTGCACGACGTAACGTTGCACACGAACGTTCACTTTTTTTCACTCTACCGCCAGCATAGATGTTTACACATCAAAAAGCTATGCTCTACTCTGTCTATCTCTTACGGCTTCGGAAATAAAATAAAAAATCAGGAAACAGAGTTCTATCTACGCATATTAAATTTGATCTCAAGTTCACAAAGTTCGAACCAGCCAGATAGAACCTTGCATCACAAGGAAAACAAAAATTTGTCGTAGATAGAACACAAAGTTCTATTAGGCATTTAGATTCTTCTTGTCCTTCGCCCAAGTGACTTAGCGACAGAGCAACAGAGTTCTATCCATTTTTTTGAATTTAAATAACTTAATAACTACTTAATATATTTTAAATTTATCAATTGCAAAACATTTCGAAAAAAATTAACTGTAGGTACACATACAGACGTTTCGATTAAATTCAATGTACAAAAGATATCCAACACCAAATATTCCACCTTAGTTTTCTCGAAATTGATGGGTGTGCAGTTAGAACCTTCTTACCCTAAGGTCGCAATTTATGACTTCCATCTGTTTTCAAATTAAATCATTGTAAACATCCAAACACTATTTATCCTACCACTCCTCCCCTAGTGCCACTTTTTAATCTCGGGGTTAGTCGAGGGGTCACTATTCCAAGGAACTTTTTTATTTTATTTACCAAAAACTTTATTCTTAAACGACAACTTGTACTACTTTCGTAAGACCATGCAATCTTGAGGGTGTCTTTAAAATATTTACAAAAACTAAAAAAATTAAAACTTACCTTGCAGTCAAATGATATTGTTAGGATGAAGTTTTCCAAAAGAATCTAGAGAATTTAAAGAGAATCCTTGATCGAAGACAGAAATCGGAGTTAAGACAAAAAGATTAAAAACACTGGGAGGACAAGTAGTAATGGCAATTGAACATATTTTACATTTTATTTATTTTTTTTTTTTAATTTAATAGAACACTAATTTATTTAAATTTAAGTGAAAAAACTTAGTATATTTTTTTAATATTTTCCTTTTTATAATTATTTTATTATTTTAAATTTATTTTATATTACATTTAAATAGAAATTGTATTATTTAGTTTCTATTAATTAATTTGTATAAGGTATTTTTAATTTATATACACACACATTTGATATAGACAAGTTTAATTTATTTTACAGCAGGTAACGATGAAAAATTCGTTTATTTTGTTTTTTTGTTAAAACTTTATCCAACACCGAATATTATATTTAAATTTATTATTAACAATATATTTACATTTTATGAATTAAAAATGATTTTCTTATAGTATAAACAAAATATATTTTCTTTTTTTACATTTGAATTTCCCAGCACTCTATTTAAACAACACACATATTTTGCTAATTTTTTCAATCAGCTTCAATATTTTAACAAACTAAATTATATTTTGTATGTGCCGAACGATTGCGTTGTTTTGACTCGATATTCAAAAATCAACTGAAACATTGCGAATCGAATTCCGGCCGTATTAAGTGAATTTTGCCGAGATAGCATCCCGAATGCTATAAGCACCACCGACCCAACTGATAAAACTAATTTTCGAACTACATGTGGGGAGCTGAAATCAAAAGTCTTGTTTTAGATAGAAGATAAATGTTGTACACTTTTGATACTTACTGACTGTGAATGAAATTACAAAGAATTTCGCTGAATTCTCTTAAATTTTGATACGAAATTCTCTTGTCTTATTCTGGCGCATGCTTTCCCTGTCTGTAAAAGCAAACAAAAAACTAAGAGAAAGTTATATGTGTTGTGTACATTTTATCTAATGGATGCATTCGGAGGTTTTGTTTATCCAAGAAATAGCAAATTGTTGCTCTATATATTATGAGGATAACATAGAAGATGTTGTTTGTTATGAGAGAATTGATTTTTTTCTATGTTCCAAGGAAACAAGGTTACTGGAATACCACGTGGTGTTGGTATATATGCACAAGTTTGGCAACTCAGATGTCATTATAAGAGAGGACAGAGGAGTTTGGATTTTTATGAATGAAAACTCTATGCTTATTAAATATACATACATAGGTATATCTTTTGGTTTAGTTTTCAGAGTTTTTTTTTTATTTTAAGTTTTCCTTAGAGAGAACTGAGCGAAAAATTTAGCCGAGTGATTGAGTTTTGTGTTGGTAAAATTTTAATGGAAACCGAAACAGTTCTTGGTTGATATTCGAGCAGTCATTGCAATTGATGTGATGCATGATATTACACTTTTTTCAACGAAATTTTCAAGGACACGGTAGTTAAAAAAAGCCGGATGGGATTGTTTAAACAAATTTTCTATCGGATAAATAAAAGAATGTAGAATGAATTAGAAATTCGATTAGCAAATTTTATTCCGCAGTTAGCAAACTACTTTTTTTTTGCAAAATTTCCTTTCGGTCTTTAATTAAAGTAGCAAAGTGATCATTTCGCAAATGGATTTCTTAATTTTTCATTTCGCTTTTTAAGTATACTCAGTATCCTACTATTGATTAGAAATAAGAAGTTATTTCGCAAACTATACATAAGCTAAATAAAAGCGATCTTAAGCAAAATTAAAATGAAATACAAGATCAAAATTTCAATCTGAAATATGCGAAACGTAATATTTGCAGAACAAAATATAGCGAAATAAAAAGTTTCTGAATGAAAACCGCTAAAAAATAATAATATGAGAAGTGATTAAAATGCAAGACATTAAATTGCGAAATGAAATTGCGCAAGGTAATCTTTAACTTTAAATTTTAATTTATTTAAACATCAAAAACCGTCAAGAGGATACAGAAATATTTATAGTGTGGAGTCTCATACCATCATAATTGTAAGGATGGATCATGCCGGAGGCCTAGGATCAAATAGAATCCAGTACCACCTAAGGGACTCTGTCTTTGCGAAAAAGTGACAAATTATCTAAGAGTTTAGCTACGATTAGTTGGTCAACGAGAATGGTCAACTCGTTGACACTCTGACGCCAAAATGACGTCAAATTCCGTCCCAAAGTTGTTGTTGATCTTTAAGGTACAGAATACTGGGGTGGAATCGGCTAAGGTGATAGTTGATTATCAATTTTTTGATTGTCGCTTTTACGATAGCTGTCTCTATCCTATCTATAGGAAAAGATAGAGAGAGCAATCGCAAAAACGACAATCACTTAATAAAGCAATCGCTTCAGTCTTACGCGATACGGGCCCTGTCCATGCGTTGACGGCTGCGTTGACACCGAATTTGACATTGTTTTTACCTTCAACGCATTGACTTTTTTCGTTGAACGTGTAATCACCCTGAGCAAATGTTAGGACACATTGTTGCAAAGCGTTGACCATAAACCCAACGTTGAAATGCCATACTTGCGTTGACTTCCGTGTGACATTGACGGACTAGCATCATTCGTGTGATCGTCAATGTGTTATGCGTTGACATGGTCAACGTTGACGGTCCATTGGCAGTGTGTTGATGACTTTTTTGGTGACGTCAGAGAGTCAATGCGTTTACCATTTACATTGATGGTTTAATCATAGCTTAATCTTGTCCTGATAAAGTGATTCTTATCTTAGCCGTTTGGACTCAACAGAAACTTGTATAGGTCTCCTTCATCCCTACAAACTAACAATACGCACACAGAAATGGTTGAGAGTTCTAACTCAGTAGGCCCACCCTGATTCTTTAAGAGTTATCTTCACAAGCTGTAGTGCCACCAAATTTATTTATTATTTATTTATTATTTCCCTTGCCTGCGAAAATTGCAATTGCATATAGTCTGCAAAATGCTTGTATTTTTATTTGATTACTAGCTGGCCCACCCGGCTCTTCGCACGGGTAGACAAACCTTAGCTTCACGCAAAAATTACTGAAGAAAATATTATTTTTGGACTTTTTGTAATCGAATACCTGCTGTTTTCTGGGTTTTTAACCCACTTTACGGATACCACTTTTCGTTTTCACCCTATAAACACCTAATTTAAAAAAAAAATATTTCTAAAGATCCACTCAAAATAAACTTTCAAACACAAAAAGAATTTTCTTAAATCGGACATTTTTATTTTTACCCTATTTCACCCTAAAAATAGCAAAATTAAAAAAAATATCCTCGAAGCCATTTATTAAGAATAACTTTTTAAGAGCAAGTAGAGTTTTTTTCAATCGGATACGTCTTTTTCATTTTACCCCATTTCACCCTATAAATTGTATTATTCTGCTATTCTGGGCGGAGACGAGTCCAACAAGCTGTTCTTTCGTTATAAATGTTGTAAATACACCAATTTTGTTTTATATACGTATTAAGATTCGAAAATCTTTTTTACATAAAAGCTCTTTGTGCTCCAAATCGGGGATGGTAAAAAATAACTCAAGTAATTTGTGTTTTTTAGGGATTTTTTTGTTGCTTAATGACTTTTCATTGTAGATATAATTATGTCAAAAATTCTTTCAAAAGAATAATCGAACTTGAGATAAGGATACCCAGCTTAGGTTTAGGAAAAAATAATAATCTTTACATCTGCATATGCCAATAAGTAAAATAGGTACTAATTTTAGATTTTTGAGCACAGCCCAGACAGCATCAAAACTATTCAAGGATTTTGATTATTTTTTTCTTATCCAGAAAGGTATAGCCTTATACCTTTTGTCAGCAGCATTGTTGTGAGGGTGTTGGGGTAAATTTTAAAATAACCTGGCATAGAAAAAAAAATATGATAAATGAGGGTCCAGCTTAGTGTTCTCAGTGTGATGGATCCAGATGGGCTAATCTATACATTTTTCTCACAAAATTAAGAAGAATAAAAAATTAGATTTCAAGATTTCTTTTATATTTTTCTTCTTTTGGTTTATGTGAGGTTTCGAGTTCTTTTTTGTTTGTTAAAATATTTTTTAAATTTATTTTGCATAATTATGAACTTCTGAAGGAGGGGTGGGTGTGTGGTGGATAATCACTTTATTTTCATTGAATGATGATGCTCATGTTTTACATGATGATTCGGTCATTCATCAGTTTGAGGAAATATTGTATTTAATTATGAGGGAATCCTACGCACATTTTTCTATATTTTGTTTTGGAAATCATGAATATAAAGAAATATTAGTATCTACAACATTTATCAAGATTTTCTGAACAATACAGTTTATTATTTACATAGATTATTCTTGAACTAATTTAATAAACCACAACGCTCTGGAGAGAACTGTGAGAGGCAATTACTTAATAAATAAGGGGAGTTGTAAGAGGTGTTTTTTTTACCCAATACTAACTTCAAGCAGTTTTATCTGTCAAACCAATTGTCAGATTGCAAACTATCAGTGTCATTTTTATTCACTAGTCTAGTCTTTGGAATTTTATGGTCATGAGATACACGCTTTAACATGAACGAACAAAGAATACATTTAGAATTCATATGATGCGCCCATAATAGGCGTTTTTCTTCTCTGAACTCTGAACTATTTTTGAAACACACCTGAACACTGTCAAATGCTTGTGTTCAACATTTAACTCTGTCTGCTCAGTTATTTTATTCTGAGCTCATAGAGCGCACTCTGAACACGCTCAGAACACGTTCAGAAAGAAAAAATAAACACAAATTTGAAGCTCTGAACACTCAGAGCGAAAAAAGAAACACATGTTTTGTTTGACAGTTCAGGTTCTGCTCTGAACTAAAAAAAGTCTTCGTTAACTTTTGCTTTCGGAAGTTAAGAGCGCTCATCGACCGCTCCTCGTCTAAGTGAACTCTGAACTGACAGCTGGCTGGCATTTCATACGAGAAAACAGCTTGGACGGCGTTCACATTTGAGATTTGACTAATTCATTGGATTTTTTAACGTGAATCCAACTTGTTTTGTTCAGACACAAAGTAATGTGAACACATCGAACTTTCTTTGACGTTTAGCAGTCGTGAAAACAAAACAAAAATCTGTGCAGTTTCAAAGATTAATGGCCGAGTTCAACGCACATCTGAATATTCAGAATTCTGAATTTTTGAAGCTTTTGATTGGCCAGCTGTCAGAAAAAGTTCTGAAAATTCAGATGACTTCTGACAGCTGGCCAATCATGAGCTTCAAAAATTCAGAATTCTGAATATTCAGATGTGCGTTGAACTCGGCCAATTACAAATTTTTCACTTACAAAATGTAAATCTTCTTAAATAAATATGTTTCCCATTGAAAAAATTTGATTCTGTAAGATTTAAGTGTAAAGATAAATCACAGACAGAGAAAACAGATGTCACAAAAGAAGACGTCAAAAAAAATCCACTGATTTTTAAAAAAATTCAAAAATCCTGCATTTCCTGGCCATCTCTTTCTCACCATGAAGTAGAAGTGAGCCAAAGCACAGAGATGTCAAAAAAAATCGGAGGAGTCAATACAATGTTAACACCGTCTTGTAGAGAAAGTTTGACATTTTTATATGGAGTATCTTCGATTATGGATGACTTGAGCATTTGACGTTTCGGAAGTTTATTTTTCGTTCGGTTATTCTTTTGAATGACATTTTCTGACAGCTTCCGACTATTACGCTTATTAATTTCTTATTTCTTATTTTTTTTATTTTTTTTTTTAATAGAAATAGGTTACTTTCCTCATAGAACTGAATTTCTGGAAAACGGTCAACTAATTTTGATCAATTTTTATATTGAGAATTGTTTTAAAAAGTTTTAATTAAATTGTACGTATGCCAAAATTTTCAAGAATTTTCTTATTGATTTTTTTTTAAATGTTTCAAATTTAGTTTTTTCGAAAAACTCAATATTTCGAGAACGACTTTGTGGGTTTTTACTAAACTTGGCATCAAGCGATTTTTTAACATAATCAAGGAGCTTCTTAACAAAAGGTATTCTTATTACCAAAAATAACGGTACCTACCATAAACTGTTTAAAAAAATGGTTGAGGAAACCCATATTTTTCTAGAAAAGAACTTCTACGATTTTAATCAAAATTCGTCTGTATCCTTATTTACATTTAAGTCTAGTACACAGATCAGCAAAAACTTAATTTTATCTCTACAATTTTAATTTCTACAAACAAAAGCCGCTCAAATTTTTGAAGTTGGAGAAACGAAAAAAATTCCAAGAAGTCCATGATCCGGTTTTATTTTATTTTTGTTTATTTAATAGGTCCTTGTTTGTTTTATGTTTGTTTGTTTATTTAATAGATTTGGGTATCAGTTGTCAAAATTTGTCCAGCTAAATAATGCTTGCCGCATTGTTTTTCCCCGCAAAATGAAGTGGAGACTTTTGTTTACCTTTTCGAGTACAGCGGTTACAACTGTCAAATTTTGCGCTGGAGCTACGTACTGCTTGGAAAAAAATCCGAGATAAAATTTGAGCTGGGAAAAATTGTATATGGGAGATAAATTTTGTCTCGATCTGTGTACTATAGACTTAAGCCGTTATAAACACAAGGTGGCGCAATAGTACCACCGACGAATTATTCCGCATTTGTTAGATACAAAAAGCATGTGAACAAGACATAAATTGATTTTTTTGCAAAATATTTCGTCGGTGGTGTTGTAATTTTTCGGCGGGTGACAACTTTTGCGCCACCTTTTAGTATTCTTCTGATAGAACAGTTTTTTGTTTTTATTTTCAACTTTCTCATTTTTTACTAAACCGATCTAAATTGAATTTTGTATTTGTATAGAGCCTTTTTGTAATTTTAAATAAGTACGTACTCGTGCTATTGCATATCCATAAATTTCCAAAAAAAATCATGATATGGATTTAAAAAAAAAAAATTGGAAACCAATGAACATGGTTTGTCAAAAGATTCTTTTAACGTTCTATCAAACATCGATGGTTGTCAAACATTGATGGTTGTCAAACAATGTATAAGACGAGTGTTTTTCAAGTTGAAAGTTCAATTTCGCAAGAGCAACTGAAAAGGTGAGAATGCCAATCAAATCACTTCTGTCTGAGACCTGCTTTTGATGTGCTCTTAACTCTTAACTACTGATTCCCGACTAAGCCACCCTAAACACAGACTGGATGATGAATTTTAATGTTTTGTCGCAACGTAGATACAATCATTAAATATTTAATTTTCATTAAAGCTATAAATCTATGTTCAATACACCTTTTGATCCCTGAAAGTATGCAAACAATTGAAACTGATTTTGTAACAACATAAACCAAATGAAAATAATTTCAAGGAAATTTCTATAAGATCTGAGAGATTTTATAGAATTCTTCGTTTTGTATCAGTTTCACATTGAAAATCAATATCCAAAATGAAAAACAATCATATTTTGGGGTTATATAATGTACATATCCGCACTAGATCTCTGAATACAAACAGTTGTAACTTTGAGCTAAATGTATAGCATACTTATCTAACCTATACCTACCTATGGAATCATCGAAAGCGAACATCCCTTCCGGTCAGATAAATATTATTTTCATGGGATATTTTGTTTGTCTTTCCCAAAACACGCACAGAGTTTCTAACCTACTTTTGTCTTATGGGCACGAATACCAACGAAAGGACCTTCAAAAAAAGGACTTCGTATACAAAATTAATTCCTCTCAACCGGATGAAATGTAAAATTATTATTTACATTTCAATTTGCTATCGATATAGTAATTGTATATGTTTGCAAATTTGAAAACGTTTAGTTTGCTAAAAAATATATAGTAAGTTAGGTATAGCTATTTACCTATATACATTAACCCCAAGGGACTAAGATTTTTACTTCATCACAAACCAATATGAATGTCCTTATTCTGTCTAGGATCTTTTAGTATAATATGAAGATGATTCGAATATTGAGAGCGTGGAAATTGCTTAAAGAACAGGAATGGATTAACCAAAAATCCCCTCAAGGATTGACCTTCTTGATAAGGCTGAGATTTATCATGAGTGTCTCGTGCAAAAAGGTTTACAAATTTAAATTGGCCAACAATGTATTCCGGTCACGATTGATTGCTTTTTTAAATGGTTTTTTTGTCTACGACGACGTACGCCGACCGGCCGGCCTCGGTTTAAGTTATGTTTTTACCAATTTCATCTTTTTTGTTGTTTTTTTTTTAATATCAATTTCAATTAACATGATAAAATTTTACATTTTAAGGGAAAATGTATCCATATGAAAATATACACTATAGATGTCCTTGTGAGTGTATATGTTTGTAAGTTAAATATTATTTACTTTGTTGTTGGTAAACAAAAGGCATAAAACAAACAAAATACCAAGATAAAAATGATTGATTTTGAAACAAAAGGGTTGAAAAGGTTGTTACCATCATTATCAATCATAAAACATCCCAGGTGGCTATAAAAAAACAAGACCTGAGCACGAGCACCTACAAGATCTTTAATTAACTTTCATATTTCAAATTAAAAATTCAAAAGAACCTCCTAATATCAATTAATGGTTTTATATTTGTGGAAAGTATTGATTTCTAATTTTATTTCAAAAGTTTTCAACAGTCTAGACGATTCCGAAATCAAAATGTAATGTAAAACAAACTCCAAGGAAATGTTAAGATTTTATTTCCTTCTTCTCATATTTTTCTCGTAGAAATTTTGAAGAATATACCTACAAACTTGAATTCAATTAAAAATTAATATTATTTTTAAGTAAATTTAGATATTTTAGACTTTTTTAATTGCTTGGTTATTTTCTTCGAATCATAAAATGAAATCAACTTAATTTAATAAAGGGTGGTCCAACCATAATGCACGATATTAATTGTGAGTCACACCCTAACGTCAAGTTTTTTGCCCAACTTAATTTGACATTTCTTTGTTTTAGTGTTTGACAAATTCAACCATGGAGAGGTACACAATTGAGCAGCGCGTTTAGATTGTTGAAGCCTTTTACGAAAATGGGCATTCAAATCATAATGCATTTCGTGCACTTCGTGATTTTTGATGTGTAAACATCTATGCTGGCGGTAGAGTGAAAAAAACGTGAACGTTCGTGTGCAACGTTACGTCGTGCAACGTTACGGTGTGCAACGTTACGATCTGCATACTAGGATGGGTGCGTTCAGTGAAAAAAATCTTAAGATCCCCTTCAAGCAAAAACAAGTCCGTTTTGGATCCGCGCACGTTTACGTTTACGTTTACACATATTAACCGTGAGTCCCGGCACTCACACAATTTTTTTTTCAACATAATCGACCAAATGTGTTCACAATCGTTAGAATAGTGCTCAAGTTTCAGCAAACCGGGTCTGTAGGAAATGTGAAAACACCTGTGCGCGTGCATGCTCGCCCAGTTCGTTCTGCGTCATCGGGCCGTACTTCTTCGAAAATGAGATCGGCCAAGCAGTTACAGTGAATGGTGTTCGCTATCGTGAGATGATAACGGACTTCTTGTGGCCAGAAATTGAGCATATGGACCTGGACGACATGTTCTTCAACAGGATGGTGCCATTTGCCACACAGCCAACGGAACAATGGCTCTTTTGTGCGAGAAATTCAATGGCCTTGTGTTATCTCACGTGTCGTGATTGCGATGTTAATTGGCATTCACGATCATGTTATTTGACACCATTGGACTTCTTTCTTTGGGGATATTTAAAAGAAAAAGTGTAGGTCAATAAGGCAAGAACAATTCATCAAGAGCTAAAGGATGAAATAATTCGGCACATAAACGTCATTGAACCTCAATTATGTCGCAGAGTTATTGAAAATATGGACCATCGGATAAAGGTATGCCACCACAGCCGCGGCGAGCATTTTGGCTGATATTTTGTTTCACACATAATTGTCATTGATCCTTCTATCATAATAAAAATATTAAAATAATTCTCTGAAAACTTTATGTTGTATTTACAATTAACATCGTGCGTTTTCGTTGGACCACCCTTTAGAAGAAAACAATAATAATTATGTGTTGAAGAAATAATTGAGGTGCTAAACTAATCAAAATGAGTATTCATTTTCTTGGGGTAGGAGGAAAATCTTTGCAGATACCATGATCTCGATGGGTCGATTGATCCACAGCAGCGTACTTCAAAAGTCGTACAATTCGTCGTATCTGTTTCTTTCAAAACCTTTTCTTTAAAAATATTGTGAGTCCATACCGAGAGTTTATCTTTAACGAATCATATTCACACTTTCAATAGCGTTACGTATACACGATACGTTTTTGCTCGAATTGAATGGATCGAGACCGGAGCGAGAGGATATTGTTATTGGAGCAGTATCGATGTAAAAAAAACTCGTTGTTTCTCGCCACTTGCTAGTTTTGCTCTCGGGAACTGCCTTAGATCTGCTTGCTGGTAGTTTTACACTACGACTACTCTTAGGCCCAGTTTTTCACAGGTGAGTTAGACCAGAGTTAGCTTACTCTAGAAGTAAATTAACCCATAGTGAACTGAGCAATTTTCGGTGAAGAATGCATGCGGAACAACTAAACAAACTCGGTCGTGCAACGTTACGGTGTGCAACGTTACGATCTGCATACTAGGATGGTGAGTCCCAGCACTCACACAATTTTTTTCTAATCCCGAAGAATTTAGTTGAAAAAAAAACGACATCGAAAATTATTGACGACATCACAGTAAACAAAATTAAATTTCTTTATAAACTATCGACAAACAAGTATGTAATTCATGCCGGTAACATAGTTTTTGTCATTGCTTAAGGTAAGCCCGAAAATTCTCTGCGCTAATCTAAGCCCTAAGGGAATAGTTGTTGTTATATAAAACATGTTAATTGTTTGCAAAACAAAAACCCTTTTTGTTCTATGGAAACTCTGCTACAGCCCAAACTGTTGATTAGGTCTTATGTAGATGGCGCAGCAGTTCAACGTTCACCGTGTTAACATCGCCGGAAACTATAAAGTTGAAGAACTCTCAAAAATACAAGAACACTGTCTATTTTACACGATAGTATTGATAAAGCCATCGCTATGTGTAAACTTAAACTTAAAACTTATTTATTTGGCGTTTTTGTTTTTTATCTCAGAGCAGATCACGGAAATGTCAGAAAAAAATTCTATGTTTTTTTTTTAGCTAAACATATCAGAGCATAAGAAGTGTGTTTCTTTTTTCCATCGGAGTGAGCTCAGAGCTTGCTCAATATGCTCAGAATAAAATGACCGAGCAAATCGAGCAAATCGCTGAGCGAAGCCAACTTCAAACATAATTAAAAATTAAAAATGGATTCCTTATGAAATGACAGTTCAGTGCTCAAGTGTGTTTTCTAATTAAATCTGTGGACTCTGATCATAATATGCTCAGAGCTCTGCTCTGATCACTCAGCTTCTACTCAGAGCTTTACTCAGAGCCAAAAAAGAAAAACGCCAATTGAGTTTATATAGCGATTCCAATAAAACTGCGTTTCAGGTTTTTGCAAAAAGTTCACTTAACGGAAGTAAAGGTTTAACGTTTTTTTTTTTTAGGAAATTGCCTTATATTTGGGCTACTGTCGTAAATGTTCTTTTATGGTTAAACTGATTTGATTACGATTTTGTACGCTGAAACGTCTAAAGTACAGATTTTCATTACGAGATAAAATTTAAACCCGAGTTAGCTCTACAAATTTGGTGAGTTAAGTCAGGATTAACTGAACGAATGCTTTGGATGTTTTATCCACCGAGTTTGTTTAGTCGTTCCGCATGTATTCTCCCCCGAAAAACTGCTTCCTCAGGTTATTGTGGAACAATTTACTTCTAGAGTTAGCTAACTCTGGCTTAACTCACCATTGAAAAACTAGACCTAAGTAGTTTAAATAATTTGTAATTTATAAATGATTTTATTGTAATCAGTAGAATTGTTTCAATTTTATTGAATTAAGATCACCTCTCTGAAAGATGGTCTGGTCAGTTATGTGAAAAAAAGAATCAATAAACTGAAAAAGAAACAACCCCTTTAGTGAGTTTTTCCCGTACTTTTGAGCTACTTATATGGTGAAATAACGAAGAGAACCGGACCAAGAATACTTCCTTGTGGAACACCATCCGAAAGCCATTGATAAAAATCAATTAAGTTTTTCTTCGTCATTAAAGTGACCAGCTTACCTTTTCGCATTTAATGATATTATTTCCATGAAAAAAATTGCACCTATATGGCATGTAATAATGTGGAATGATAGTGATACTTTTGATGACACCTAAACAAAATGACGTAGAAATGAATTTCTTTTTGAATAGAGTTGCTTTAAATTTAAATTTCTTTCAAAGCAACACGGATTAACTTAATTCTCGGTGCCACAATATTCAATCAAATTCATTTCCATTGCCATAGAAATCAAGGCAAAATATAATATATATTTTTCCATCATCATACTCCTCCATCCATTTGACAGCATAAGTGATTTCCTTAACAAACCCTTAACTTACGCAAATTTATCTCCTCGCTGGAACTCTATTACAGGATCGATTTAGGGTCGATTTTGGGTTATAAAATTTCTTTTTTATGTGGTATTCCACAACAACGACAACAAACAAACTTTCCCCATTCTCTTCTCTTCCATACACATACCATTCAATGACATACTTTTGAACTCAAATGTATGGCAAATAGACGAACGACTTTATAAAAAGGTCCAAATGCCATATCGAAAGAGGTTCATTATTTTTTGTTCAATCTTTGCCAAAAAAAATACATAAGTAAACAGGAAAATACTTTTTTCTTCAAATATGAATGGTGTTGAAGATTTCTTTGTTGATGTTTTTTTTTCTTTTCTTTTTGTTGTTTGTTTGTTTGACGAGATAAGTCTTTTGAATTTTACGATATTCTACTCTGAATTTATCTTTAAATCTTTTTACTTCACAGAAAGCCTCTGATTGAAATTCACAAATCAATATTATAATTTGAAGTGTAGCTATACATGCATACATACAAATAAAACTTTGGTTTTGTATGATGAAGAAAAATCATGTCGCTTGAAGATCTAAATCAGAAGTTTTATGAATATCTCGAAGAGATTATGTATTCAATTGTCAATATTAAAGATGCCTATGGTGAGTTATGAACCTGGACATAAAGTAAAACAATCTGCCGAAGTTTGTTCATTTTTGTAAACGAAATTTAGATCGAGTAACGGTAATGGAATGGATAAGAAAGCTCAAGAGTCTAGATGACAAATTACTGACAAATGTAACGCTTAGAAACCAATATACAAATTATTTGCGAATGACTTTGGATAATGGAAAAATTTATTTGTCTGCACCATTCAAAGAACCCCCACCAGAGGGTGTTCTCAGACCGTTATGTGAAGTATTGGCGAATTTTGTAGCTGTCAAATGTCCACCAATTCCAATGACAGGTAAAATTTGATGGTTGTTTGTATGTTTGGTGTGTTTTGTATGTTGAAAAATAAATAATTTTAGGACCAATTCAACCCGTTATGTCACAAATGAGCCCTGACGGAAAGGTATTCACCAAAGTTAAGCAGGCTCCTGATGGAGGAATTTTTTGTTATATAGCTGTTTCCCCAGATGGATTTGAAGAAAATGAAGCCTGATTAAAAACAAATTGTTCTAATAAAGGGTGTTTTTTTTAGACGTGGGGTTTTCAAGAAGAAATAAAACGCATATAGGTACTTTAATGTTATGGCCAAGAATTTAGCTTTACTATAAAGATTTATGTCTGCCATTATGTTTTAAAAATGATTTCGGGCAAGTTGCCGCCGCACCGTGGCTGGCTCAAATAAATTCCAGCCGAGAGGCTTAATTTTCAACCACTTTTTGCTGCAATTGGCAATAACGTGCCGAATATTCTCTTCCAAGGCGTCAATCGTCTCGGGCTTATCTGTGTAGACAAGCGATTTTACAAAACCCCACAAAAAATAGAACAGCGGTGTTAAATCGCACGATCTTGGAGGCCACGCCACAGGCCCACGACGCGAGATAATGCGCTTACCAAAAGTTTTCTTCAATTAATTGATTGTTTCGTTTGCTGTATGGCATGTAGTGCCGTCTTGTTAGAACCAAAGGTCGTCCACATCAACATCGTCCAATTCAGGCACGAAAAAGTCATTAATCATGGCTCTATAGCGCTCCCCATTGACTGTAACATTATGGCCGGCTCCATTTTTGAAGAATTATGGACCAATGATTCCCTTTGCCCATAGAGCACATCAAACAGTGACTTTTTGAGGATGTAACGGCGCGGCGTCCTAACAATGGCTTGTGGATTATGATCACTCCAAATACGACAATTTTGCTTATTAACCTACCCATTCAACCAAAAATGAGCTTCATCGAATATTGGACGCAGCGCGCGATGCGTGGCGCGAACCGAACCATTATTTTGGTAATAAATTTGCACGATTTGCAAACGTTTTTTAGGAGTAAGTCTATTTATTATGAAATGACAAACCAAACTGAGCATAAATCAAGTGACATCTGTCAAAAAGATCAACTTCGAAAAAAGTATTGCCAGGTTGAAAACCACACGTCTAAAAAAAAAACACCCTTTAGTTTTTAGTTTTGAATATTTGTTAGAACTTTCAATGAAGTTAACTTGAAGCTGATCCCGAATCTTAAAAGAAGGGTGATTTTTTAGCTGGTTTGGTTTTGGCAACACTGGTTTTGACAGCTGACGTGTGTTTAGTACCTTGTGTCACTGTCAAACAGCTTTAGTTTGGTTTGCAATTTAAACATGGATCGTCTTACAAATTAACAACGCTTGCAAATTATTGAATTTTACTATCAAAATTCGTGCTCGGTTCGAAATGTTCATCGCGCGCTGCTTCCATTTTATGATCGGCATTCTCGACCTTCTGAGCAGTCTATTTGGAAGATTGTGACCAAATTTCGCACCAAATTTACTTTCTTGGACATTAAACCACCAACACGTTTACGTACTGTGCGTAGTGAAGAAAATATTGCGGCCGTATCAGCTAGTGTGACAGAAGACCGCGAAATGTCGATTCGGTGCCGTTCCCAGCAGTTAGGCCTTTGTTACAGCACTACGTGGAAAATTTTGACTTGCATGATATGTGGTTTCAACAAGACGGTGCCACATGCCACACAGCACGCGAAACAATGGCGCAATTGCGAGGCGAGTTTGGTGAACAGTTAATTTCACGTTTCGGGCCGGTCAATTGTCCGCCTAGATCGTGCGATTTGACACCATTAGATTATTTTTTGTGGGGGTATGTCAAGACTAATGTCTATAGGGACAAGCCCGCTTCGATTGACGCACTGGAAGCCAACATCCATGCATTCATTCGTGAGATACCGGCCGATATGTGTGAAAGAGTATGCCAAAATTGGACTCAGCGGATGGGCTACCTGAGACGCAGCCGCGGTCAACATTTGCATGAAATTATCTTTAAACATTAAATTTCAAGGTTCAAACTATCGATTCAATTAAATATTTCATTCATTTTTTCGAATTTTTTGTGTTTTTTTTAAAAAAAAAGTTCTAAGCCTCTTAAAAAATCACCCATTATAAGCCTTAGAGCCATCAGCATTATGGTTGGCTACAAAAATTACAAAAATTTGGTTGAATAAAGTCAAAAAACAGTTCTTTTCTGTATGATTTTTCGACTATGGCTGACCAAATACTGAAACTAATTCACCTTTTATGACCATTTATTTTTCCTTTGAAAATCCAACAAATAAGGTGTTGAGATCCCCGAGTAATTTATTGCATAACAAAAATAAGACTTCCACAAAGCAGGCAATTTCAATGTATTTTTTTAACTCCTCTGCTAATTGATATGACGTAACTTCAGAGTTCAGAGACGATAGTTCCTTCCCGGTCGGTATTTCTAGGTTAACGCATGCCCATCTCAGAGCCTAATGCATTAAGAAGCTTCATTTCAAGAAATAAAAATCATAATTTCTATTAGTTCTACTAAAGTCCTTACAAAATATTTTATTTAATAATAATTCATTCAACGAACATAAAAACTGATCCAAATTACTTTTTTCCCCCACGAAGCCCCACAACAATGAGACTATTTCAGTTCCGTTATAGTCTTGTTGTTGTTATTTGGAGCACAAAAAAGTAGTTCCTATTGTTGAAACTATGTATATATTATGTGTTGCTTAGAATAATAAATAAGAAAAAAAAAAACAATAATAGGTAAGTATACTATACAACTAATATGTTCTTAATGCGCTATAAGTGAACACGACTCTCTCTACACAACATAGGTATAGTGATTTTACTGAGAAAGGTCTTTCGCAACCGGATGTAAGACAATAGAAGCTCCATTACATCCTGCTGTATCCGCTATGAAATCATGGAAATTGCTTTCCAGTGCCCACATGAACTTTTTGTGTCCTGGCACAACCTGTAAAGATACAAAAAATGTTTTTGTTTTTTTTTTTTTTTTTTTAATTTCAAAAAAAAATGAAACATATACCTGTGTAGATAGACGACAATCGCCCCCATTCTGCACCTCAATTAAATTAGCCATTTTGAAACACGTTGTTGAATCCCACATGTAGATGTCATTCTCACCCTTGAACCTCAAGAACAAAGAAGTTCCACCATCGCTTCCAAGAAATACCAAAGGCTTGCCATAGGGTTTTGGGCCAACATCTACCACAGCTCCAGCACCTTGCCCTATACGCAAGTATTGAGTTTTTATCGAATATATCCGCGGTGAGCTGAGAAACGTGAGGAACATTGTTGAGGCGCCACATGGCTTAACGGCGAGAGCAATATAAAGAACGTCATTGATGGGTGCTGCTGCTTTTGGTAATACAACACGGAATGCCTTAGCTCCAATTACGTCATAAACTAGAATACTTCGGGTTCCAGCGTCAGCGACGTATCTACAATTATTTTATTTGAAAATACACATTATATTAGCAGAGATCTTCTTAATACATACATATATGTAGGTACATATATTCTTAGAGTAAACGAATCATTTTAAATTTTTAATATTTGAGAAAGTTTTACTCAGTTGTTTAAATTCTTATGTTAAAGGTGATTTATTGAAATGAAAAAAAAATCTTGGAATAGAGAAGAGCCATCAAAGATGAGTTCATTGACTTTTTTCTTTGCCTACTTTCTTCCACACTTGATTGAAAGGTTGGGACGTTTCTTGTCAAGTTTTTACTTTTTTTTATCTTTTCGCATCCAATAACAGACTTTGCAATATCAACTCAAAGTGTTTTATTCTCAGAATTTGTTTTGCCTTTTAATACCTTTGAGTGTTTTCTTGGTTTTTGAAAACTTTTGAGACTTTTTTATTAGGTTCATTATTTGTAGTATTGATATTTTTTTGAAAAATTTGAACTTCTACAATTTCCGAAAGTTAAAGCTTTTAGACTTTTCAAGGTTGGTCAATGGTCATTCCTTAGACTCCAATCATTTTTCAGATTTTGAAGTTTGAAAGAGATTTATATTTATAATATTACGCAGGTAATACCAGGTCGACTGTAATACAATATTGGCCAGTAGGCAGAAAAAAAGAAACATGTAAAAATTTACCGCTCAATTTTAATGAGTGGTATTGTAGCTTAGTTATCTTTGAGTGTTCAACAAAAAATCGCAAAGCGCGCCGCTGTACGTAAGTGTTGTTCTTCAGATTTGAGTGCTGGGGGATCATGTGAAGAAAATCCCTTTCTCTGGGAATTTTTACCTCTGAAGAGAGAAAGAGAAAACAGAATAATTTTGTGGAAATTTCTAATATATCAAATTTTACTCGGAAAAGAGACGAAAAACAACTGCTATAGTGATTTTTATTAAATAGATTTTTATCTAATTTTTAAAAAAATCGATTTTTCTCTCAAAGTTAACTGCGAAGAAGTCTTTATTTCAACTGTAAGAATAAAATTAGAAAAAAACTAAAATATAAAAATATTTATTCAGAAACCTTTTTAAAGTTGTTTTTTTTTTAAGTGATGACCACTTCCTTTGTTTTCAATGATGCTGAAAAGCAAAAAATTCCTTCAATAATATATTTAGAAGACTTCTGGGTAATCAATGAAAATATTTTCTTTATTCTGTGGGAAATGAAAATGAAATCAAGAGAAGGTTTGTGGGAAAAAAAGGTAATTTTCCGATTGTCTGAAGGGAATTCTCTTTAAAATTCCCCCCCAGCACTGCTTTTCAGACGCAATTTTAAGAAACGCATTTTTACCAATTTGTCGAGAATGACTCATGGCACAAATTCATTCTTTTCGGATTTTTCTGATAATAAAAATTAACCATCTCTCTTTTGTGCATATAGTATTTTTGTATAGATATATTACTTATGCTTTCAAAATTAAAGTGCCGAAAAGTATGCTTTTTTTGTTATTTGTTTTATATTAGCTGCCGTTAGGCAACCAATTCAATCATAAAATTTGAGTGGTATGGTATATCGATCCAATTGCTTTAGCGGTATATTTGTATATAAGGTTTTAAACCAATGACGGGGCCAACTTTCCGGAGCTATAACTTTATACTTCGATATCATGTCACCCACAAAAATACAGCAAAATATTGGAAATTCCCTGCTGTACAATAATTTCTATGATTACAACAATTTACCCAAGCTTATAAGGGAACGAGAATATGAAAAATTATAAAAAAAAAAGATTAAATCATCATAATGTCGAAAATAATATGGCCGCGTAGGAAAATACAAATAAAAGATAATTTAATTGCCTACAATTTTTGGCTTAGTTACTTCCTTACTGAAACCAGGGGCCTTAATACGTAAAACTACTCCGAAACTCTAAAGGACTTTTCACATGAGAGCGACCAACGAAAGACGAATGAACGAATAAATGTTAGATTTAAAACAATTTATAAACTTAAATTCTTCACAAATTCGAAAGAAAATCGTAAAAATGTAGTTTATTATTATATTTATTAAGTTACTAAAATTTGATTTTTAATAGGTTAAAGAAGATAGATTTCAGTAAATTAATTGGTCGTCGCTAATTGCAACATGAATATTACGAACTGTCTAAAGTGCTTTGGACATGTGATGCGAGCTGCGGCCAGCGAATGCAAATAAATCTTTTTAAGCAATTTCTACATTAAATATCAACTTTCTTTTTGTTTTAACAAATTGCTAACACTGCGTAAAATTATTTGCAATTGGAAAGTTTTGTATTTTAATATTTTATACGCGAACTACAAGTTATCTTCTGTGAACAACTGTCAAACGTAAACTCGCAATCCACAACATAAGGTCGCATTAAACAAAACGGCGAACCTGAAAATATTAATTTTACTTGGGAAAATTCGGAGTTTTAAGCGACCAATGAGGTGAACGAAATGTTAAAATTCGCAGTTCCACATACGATCCACTCTTCATCCAACAAATTATTGTTCGCGACAAACTTCAAAATCACTCTTGTTTTTGTTTTTTTTTTTTGTGGTTCTTGGTGACGAATATAAAATTCATGTGAAAGAAATGTCAAAACGGACGAATATTCGTTAGTCATTGGTCACTCTCATGTGAATAGTCCTTAACGAACTATAAACTTTTTAGTCTTTTAAAGCTTTTAAGTTTTTTTGTTCAATGCCTTTAAGCCATTTGAATGCTTTTAGTCTAATGAGTCTTCTAGAATCTTCTCTAAAATTCTCTTAGAATTTAAAAGAGTTTTTTTAAAGACTTTATATTTCTAAGATAATTTTGTTCTTTTAGACTTAAAATACTGGGCCCAGGTCGAGTAGCTGTAAAGAGATCGGTCCATTGATAGATCATTGTTTTGACAATTATTGATGTCTCCTTTTTCGCTATAGATTTGATAGAGACTGCTATTGTCAAACGAAAGCGCTTTGATCGTATGTGATTTTTTTGATTATTTTTTTTAATATTTCGGTCACTTCGAAGTACATATGTATATATGTAGGATCATTTCTTTTTAGTCTTTGCAGATCTTTTCGAATAATCGAATTTTTAACCCTTTTAAAATCAGTTGCACAGACAGTGAAAGTTGCACTTAAAAATCCAATATAGGAGACTTGAGTGGCGCTAACGTTCTCTTCATACAAATTTAAATAACATTCAAGATTAACAGGCTAATAAACCCTTGGCCCAAAATTTTAAACAGCCACATTTTAAGGTGTGCGCATGATATTAGTTAACAATTTACAAACATTGACGCTCTGTACTTGTTCTTATTTTAAAACAATTTTTTACAAGTATCATACTAAGCCTGTTTTCCATTTCTGACATTTCGTGCAAAAAAAAGTAAGCAAACGTACCTTTTTCACATTTGCAATTGTCAAAGTGACATTTGGAGTTATGTACTATTATACCAACTAAAAAGACAAAATTGCCATTTAGTGATTTCAGCTTTTGTAAAATGTTTAAGATATATGTAGTACGATGCTAACTTAAATCAAATTTGGGAAAAATTGTCATTTTAACATATCATCGTATTAAAAACACTTTATCACGGTGCTAAATCGTCTAAAATGTTGCACCTTTGTGTTTTTTAAATACAAAGCACTTTTATGCGACACACATGCTAGATTAAGTTGGAATATTTTTTTTATTTTTTGTTGAAATAAATATACAAGCGGAAATTAAATCTATACATTCTTTCAAAATTAAAACGAGGGTGATGCGCTTCTGGGTGTACTTTTAACGTCACAATATTATTGTTTATCTTCCGGTTGTCAACCGGATAGCGGGCGCCCGCTTCTGGTTAAATGTAAATTTAATAAAACATTCATAAGATTTCCCAGTTCATTTTGATTTTCTTCTAATGTTATTTTCCCCCATTTTCAATTGTGATTGCGAAGTGAATTGGTAAAAGCACTTCAATATAGAGAAATTTAGAGAAATCTCTGAGGTTTATGTTTTATTTGTCCATAAAAAAGAAAAGGGTTCTTCAAGTTTTGCAAAGAACCTATGCCATAGATAAGGAGTAATACTCCTAAACAATTCGAGATATAGTGTAATTGAGTATGTCACAATAACATCAGTGCAAATAACTGATAATAATGTATTCATTTTAAAAGGGAGTTTGGTTAGAGGTATCCTTTTTTCGTATTGTGACATAATAAAAGGGAAGTAAATTCGGAGCATGCTTAGAATAATGGAGGTATCACTTCCCTTTTATGGAAATATATATAACATTGTCTGGAAAGGGATGTTCTTTTATTAATCATTTTGGATTTATCATAAAATGAATGAAATTGTCGTTACTTCAAACAGAGCTACTAAATCGTCTAATTTGTGGGTTTTAATGGGTGATTTTTTAAGAGGTTTAGAACTTTTTTTAAAAAAAACCACAAAAAATTCAAAAGAATGAATGAAAGATTTATTTGAATCGATAGTTTGAACCTTGCAATTTAATGTTTAAAGATAATTTTATGCAAATGTTGACCGCGGCTGCGTCTCAGGTAGCCCATCCGCTGAGTCCAATTTTGGCATACTCTTTCACACATATCGGCCGGTATCTCACGAATGAATGCATGGATGTTGGCTTCCAGTGCGTCAATCGAAGCGGGCTTGTCCCTATAGACATTAGCCTTGACATACCCCCACAAAAAATAATCTAATGGTGTCAAATCCCACGATCTAGGCGGCCAATTGACTGGCCCGAAACGTGAAATTAACTGTTCACCAAACTCGCCTCGCAATTGCGCCATTGTTTCGCGTGCTGTGTGGCATGTGGCACCGTCTTGTAAAAACCACATATCATGCAAGTCAAGAACTTCCATTTCGGGCAAAAAAAAGTTTGTTATCATCGCTCGGTAGCGTTCACCATTGACAGTAACGCTGCGATTCGCATCATCTTTGAAGAAATATGGCCCAATAATGCCGCCGGCCCATAAACCGCACCAAACAGTGGCTTTTTCGGGATGCATTGGTAGCTGTTGCAATGCTTCTGGCTGATCTTCACTCCAAATGCGGCAATTTTGCTTATTTACGTACCCATTCAACCAAAAATGAGCCTCATCGCTGAACACAATTTTTCGATAAAAAAGCGGATCCTCGGCCAGCTTTCCAAGAGCCCATTCACCGAAAATTCGGCGTTGTGGTAGGTCGGCTGGCTTTAGTTCTTGCACCAGCTGTATCTTAAAAGGCTTTACGCCCAAATCCTTCCGCAAAATTTTCCACGTAGTGCTGTAACAAAGGCCTAACTGCTGGGAAGGGCGCCGAATCGACATTTCGCGGTCTTCTGTCACACTAGCTGATACGGCCACAATATTTTCTTCACTACGCACAGTACGTAAACGTGTTGGTGGTTTAATGTCCAACAAAGTAAATTTGGTGCGAAATTTGGTCACAATCTTCCGAATAGACTGCTCAGAAGGTCGAGAATGCCGATCATAAAATGGAAGCAGCGCGCGATGAACATTTCGAACCGAGCACGAATTTTGATAGTAAAATTCAATAATTTGCAAGCGTTGTTCATTTGTAAGACGATCCATGGTTAAATTGCAAACCAAACTGAAGCTGTTTGACAGTGACACAAGGTACTAAACACACGTCAGCTGTCAAAACCAGTGTTGCCAAAACCAAACCAGCTAAAAAATCATAACGCATTAATTGGGTATTTTAGGCTTTTGATGTTCATTTAAATGCTGGAGTATGTACATGCTCTTCTAGACTAGGTAAAAACAGTTTTTATATTGAATTGTCAAAGGTGTCGAGGTTGTCTTTTAAATAATATAATCAAGTGTAAACCTTGCATACGCCGACGAAATTGACAAAAGTGGAAGAATTCAGAATGATGTCAGTGGAACTTTTGTGAGTAATGAGAGTAGTGCCAATACCAATTTTTTGTCAAAATGTATAACCATAAACAGTTATAACTATCAGGTATCTATACCTAGTTATGAATTTTGTCTACCTATAGACTTTACGTTATTACCTTTATTTTTAAGGGCTGTATAGCAGGCACTGTTTTTTTAGTTATAGACAAAATTTAACTGCGCCTCTAGGGAATCACTCACAACACAAACCTAAAGTTCAAAATTCCAAGAAAATAGTTTCAATGGCTTAGGCAACAAAATTGCGGGATACCAACTTTTTACTTGTTCTCCATTATCGTAATACATATCAGGTTTGATTACAATCGTAAGGTCGATTTTTTTTTTACGAATCCTAGACTTGCCCTATATACACAAAATTTTAAACAGTCTGAGGTATTAGCATGCTACTACGTTCTTAACAACTTTGTTATTCACTAAATTTTCAAAAACTCCTCCAGTTGAACACGCCTTAAGCAATGACAGTAGTTCATGCAAAAAACTAAACAAACAAACCTTTATTGAATGTCAAAGTGTCAAATGAACTTAGTATGATACTTGATACTAAAAGATAAAGTACCCATTTAAACAAAATTGTCTTAACATCGTACTTAATTGACTAAAATTTTGCCTACAGCAAAAAAAAAATCTCCTAGATTGTAGGATTATAAATCTGCGACGACACATATTTTAATTAAAATTTTTGACCCATGTGAAAATTTTTCAACTAATCTCCCTTTATGTCGAACGAATTGTTATCTTATTAATCGAAATACGAGGAAAAAAGAAAGAAACCAACCAAATAACAGCAAACTTTTGTGTCTTGTTAAAATGCTATTCTACTTGGTGCGATTAATTAACAATAAAACTCACATTAGAATAGAACTAAACATTTGCATTCGGTAGCGTGATATGTAAGACATCGCCCACCAGGGTTCGTACTTCACTTCAATCAAAGTAGATTTACTTCGGTTTGGAGAAAAAAATAAAATCTACTTTTCTACTTTGCTTTTTCAAAATCTACTTCTATTTCTTCGAAAAATCTTCAAAGAATAAATGAAAAGACAGCACTGATCACCATGGACTACATCGTTTTAGTAAGAGACAGCACTGTTGTTTTCATTAAACTAGAAATGTCAAAATCAAGATTCGCATTTGAAGATGATAAACTTAACTTAATATATCTTGTATTTAAACACCAAAATAAATTCAAGAAAGGGATTTAAAATCAATTTTAAAACTGGTCGAGGCTTTCCGGTTTACAAAAGCTCCATTGACATCTTAAGTCATAAATGGAGGACATTTCGGATACACGACATAAGTATAATAGATCAGAGTACTCTAAAATGTAAACAACAAATAATATGGAAGAACTTGTGTTCAAAAATTTGTCAGATTATATGTTGAGCAGTTCAGAAAGCGTTTAATTGAAAAACCCTTTTTTTTTATTTATATTTCTAAATCTACTTCGGAAATTTTCGAATAACTTCAGTTAATTTCCACATTTTTTTCCAAGTCCAAACCCTGTCGGCCCCCCTTAATCTTTTAATTAATAACTCATATTTTGCACAACGCTATAATTGTGGGTTATTTACCAATTATAATACCATGCACTTATATATCAAATAATGCCGACTCTCTCTTGAAAGCGCAATAAATTATTCCCCCTGTTAGATTGGAATAAATAAATGTATCCGCAAAAATCTGTCCCTATGGAATAATTTTGAGGTCAAGTTCAAATTTTCCACATCGAAAAGAGTATAGTCTGGTTTTTGTAACCAGAAAATGTGTAAAATTTTGTCATACACAGTTGAGTTATAAATATAAGTATGTGCATCTATAACTGTCCCAAAAAACTCATGCCATGAATATTGCCAAAAGCGTCAGTCAAACCATCAAACCAAATAGTTTCAGAAGCAGTGAACTGCAGCAATTAAATGAAAAATTTTGTTACTTCGAGCGGTTTGTGGTTCCTCAGTTTGCTCTGATATAAAGTCAAAAAAAAACTTTTGAATTTGGGTTGTATCAACTTAATTGTAGTTGTTTCAATTAGTTTTTATGGTGAAGTTTATATATTTTGTCTAAAACGAAACAATGAAAAAAAAAAGAAAATGAAAGCTGTCAACCAAAAATTGGCTTGTTTGTCATTGTAGAAAGGTAAGTTAACAACCTTTAAGCGAAAATATAAGTTCGTTAACAGCTGTTTTGTATGAAAATTTATGTAAGCAAGGCAAGAAAAAGGAGTACGAAGAGGGTTTCACGTTCACTCCTGTTAAACATTCGAAAGAAAATTTGTTTAAATAATTTTTGTTGAAAATTTACTGTCTTTTTTCAGGTTTTTAATCTTTAACTTTTATTTAATGTTATTTCATGTTTTTCAGTTGTTGACCTTTAAATTTGACACGCAACTTTTTAATGTCAAAATTGTAAATATTTTTATCAGAATCGATTTAATTTGGTCTAAGAACCATTTTGGATTGAAGAATACGACATTATAAACTAGAGCACAAAAGTAAGTTCTGATCTCTTAGGAACATTGCGCAGCATTTTGGACTTGCTTTTCTAAATTTGGTTTGCATTGGAATTACCTTGATAATGAAAGTAAACTTTCAAGCAAACAATTTAACACTTTTCAAACAAACATTTTACTAAACTCTTGACTTTGACTATGATTTTTTTCAATTTTGAAATTTCGTACCATATTCTGACGTAAATAAAGTAGGCACATTTAGAATACAAAATAGTAAGCAATTCCGCACAAAATTTAGCGACCTCAAATCATAAAGTGCAGATGTATTTCTTGTCGCCAAAAATTCAACAAACGGATCATTATGTTTCTCTGACTGTACATCCGTGCGTCCACTATATATGGAGCTATAGCCCTAACGGGTGGACTGCTTTGCTAAATTTTTGGTACATAGCGTTTGTATGAAATTTCCAAGAGGAAAGGATCGAATTTTCGATTTTGCTCATCTAGAACAGGTAGTTTCAATACATACATATATATATTTTCGTCTTTTTCACTAATTTTAATCAATGTTTTCACTTCAAATTTTAACTCAAAATAATCTTGTTTATCTCAAGAAATTAAATTATTTGAAGAAAATAATAGATTTCAAATTCATAAGAATGGAAAATATGGTCACCATTTTATAAAATGCAATTACGTAGCCCAGCTGCTGCTGCTGCTGTTACCATTCTTAAAATTCATTTAATACTCACACAAATGGCTTATTGTCGCTGGAGTAATCGATGGCCATAAATTGCGGTCGTGATTCAGCCGTTACGATAGTTGACAAATCGATGCTCTTAACAACTTTATTGTCAATAGTGTTAATGGCAACAATTTTCGGGGGACACCTCCGGATAGGCTGTTCCAATGTGTTGACAATACCAACATCCAAAGCCCAGAGAATTCCCTGCAAAAACAAAAAAAAAATAAATACAAATTCAATAATTCAATAAAAAAAAAGCAACAAATTAAATAAATTGCAGTATTTTTTGGCCAATTTGGTATTTAAATTTTTATCGTCGAAAAATTATTTTGCATATTCCTATTTTGCAATAGGTATTTGATGGAATTAAAAATAAATAGCTAGGGAAGAAATAAATGCAAACGATGCAACAATGAGTGTAAAATAATAATTTCAACAAATTCAATTTCATAGGGTAATTTACGACCATACAATATTTCTATAGCACTAAGTAATTGTTTTGTTTTTTTTTTTTGTGATTTTAATTCATAGAATAATGACAAAATATTTCAGAAAAATGTTTTAGGTACATATTAAGATATTCTTATTCGTTAAGTTAAATTTGAGTTTTTGTACTCCAACCAACAATAAAAAAGAATTCTTTTTGGACAAAGTTTTAGAAAAATTTAGAGAGTTTTCGTTTTAACGCACGCCTACTTTTAATGGCGAAAAACGGCTATAGCTGTTATAAATTGGAATTTCTCTTGTCTCGTCCTTAAAAAAAAAATTGTGTGAGTGCCGGGACTCACCGTTAGTATGTGTAAACATCAACCGGCGCGGATCCAAAACGGACTTGTTTTTGCTTGAAGGGGATCTTAAGATATTTTTTCACTGAACGCATCCATCCTAGTATGCAGATCGTAACGTTGCACACCGTAACGTGGCACGACGTAACGTTGCACACGAACGTTCACGTTTTTTATTCACTCTACCGCCAGCATAGATGTTTACACATCAAAAAAATGTGTCAGTGCCGGGATTCAAAATACAACGTAACGTATTACACCTAAAATGCTACACGGAACGTATTACACGTATGAACAACGTTTTTAATTTACATTATTTAAACCCGCCGGCATAAATGCTTACACATCCATAAAAAAAATTCTTCAAATAAATTTAAGTTCTGCTGTATGTTTTTTTTGCAGTAGGTATATTTATGTACATTTTAAATATTATTTCATTTATGCCTATTTTCCATGACTGCTTTCAAAGGGTTGACTTTAATTGATAGGATTTGAAGCCCCAACTGGGTTATTGGAATTCGAACCCTCAGCTAGTGGACGACCGCAACTGTGGCCGGCCAGCGCAGTGTAAATGTATCAAAATATTAATTGAAAGTTAATCTGTTTATTTTGCGGAAAATAATAATTGCAAAAGTCAGAGCAAATTATTCTACTCTGTCACTAATTGAAAACTTGCTGACATAATAAATGCATAAATGCGATGCCATAGTGACGAAATGGGGTTGAAAATATTGGAAGGTATAAATTTTCGAAGTTAAATTGACCTCAAAGGCATGTAATTAATTTAGTTTATGAATTATAATAATTCATCATTGAGACTACTACTCTAGAAACTACTAAATATAATTGGCGTTTCAATGAAATGAATATCACGTACATATACTTTCATCGGTGAGAAGGGTGATGACGGATATAGAGAGCACTGAAGCTTAAGTTTATACTTAAACGCCGTTTGTCGGCTCTAGAGCATTGACGCTTACCTGATGTTTTATTAAAACGACGATCATGATAAGGAAGGGCGATTATTTCAAATTATTATGTATGAGACAAAAACAAAAGCTACTTTAGGACTTAGGAGCAAAACAAGTCTTACCTTTCAGTGAAGAACTGAAAGTAATAAAAGATAAAACTTATAATATTAACTGTCAACACAGGCAACAGGAAATTAAGGAAATTTAATTCCATCTTCTCTTAAAGAGTGACTTCCGAAAGTTAGGCCTGATGTTATTTTACCGAATTTTGTTTTGACATGTTAAATAATTGACAACGAAAGAAAAAAGTATGAATGTATGTAAATGTAGAAAGAATTTCGTGGAGGTCGTCACGCTCCATTTAAGATTAAATATTATGATGGAGTGTTTGAATTTGAATAAAGTGTTTAACTGGAATTTGAAGGAAATTTTATTTTGTAAACAAAACATTAAACAAACACTTTTTCGTAGACAGGAAAGAGTTATACCCACTCTTTCCTGTTATACCCACTCTTTCCTGTCTATAAGAAAAAGTTTCGGTATTGTTTAAGGAAAGGAAAGAGAATTATATGTTTTAGTAGGAAATGTTTGGATTGTACGGCTGCAAACAAAACTAAGTTTAATGAGTTAATTTGTTTGAGTCTGATGTGTGGAAGTGAAAAAATAAAACAAAGAAATCACTTTAGTGTGACAGCTCGTGGAGAACTAGGGTCTATTGCCTTACAACTCTCAACCGGTAGGAATAGAAGAATTTTCTGGCGAATCCGATCGACTAAGGTGAAAGACACAATACAAGAGGCACTTTTGGAGTATCTATATCACTGCGTCTCAGGATGCAGTACCCGTGAAGAACAATTTCTGTTTTTAGGTGCAATGAGTTATGGGATTCGATCCCCATCAGACCTCTAGCCGGTGGCCGACGTGACAGTCCAATAAACTAACAACAACTCCGCGAGGGACTACAGAAGTGAAGAATAGCTATCCTATTTACTATAAAAAATGTTTAATTATCTTCTAATTCACAAATCAACTCAAACGGTGATACAAAAATCTGTTAATTAACGTTTAGTACTAAGTCTCCGCGAAAATCAACTAGAATCGACAATAACTCAAGTTTCAACCATGATATAAGGAACGAATTGTTCGTTCTGCATCTACGTATCTACGTCACTTGGTGAAAAAACGTACAGAAAAAAACAAAACTTCTCTTCATATAATTTAAAGAAATTTGTCTTCCCTTCTGATCAGGCTTTATATATTTGGAGTACTTAATTCCACATGCATAATTATCTGCGTTAGAAAGAAATAATGCCCAAATCGATTTGGATTTGGATTTGGATTTGGAAAAAAAAATTGGAAATATCGCCCAAATGACTTCAATGTAAATTGTTGTTGTAAAATTTGGGCGTTATTTCCTCAACTTTGGGCGTTATTTCCCATTTAACTTTAAAATTTTTATTTTGGGCATTTTTCTTATAAAATAAAATGAAAAAAATAGAAATAACGTCCAAATCAAAAAAAAAAAAAAACAACAACAATTGTTCAGAATTTTTTTGGGCGATATTTCCAAATCGATTTGGGCGTTATTGCCTAAAGCCATAATTATCATGCACACCAGGCATAGTAAAAAAAATGTGTGAGTTAATATGTGTAAACATAAACGTTTGCCCAAGCACAGTTTTGGGGATTCATATTTGGATCCGTTTATGCGAAGTCGTCCATACGTTTTTGATTACGCGCACATATCCAAAACGGACTAGTTAGCTTGAAGGGGATCTTCAGATTTTCGTCACTGAACGTACCCAATATCCTACTATGCTGACTTCCGTAACGTTATGTGGTACATCGTAAAGTGTGACCTCGTAACGTCGCACAGATGAAAGTCCACGTTTTTATTTCACTCTATCACCGACATAGATGCTTACACATCAATAAGGTTATCTTTTTAGAATCACTGGTTAACTTGTGATCTAAATGAGAGCATCAGTTAATTTATCAGTTAACATTCAAAAGGCTTATAATTTCGCTATCCGTATTGAGAAATGTGAATTTGTTTTTTTTTTTTTCAAACGCATTCCTGTGCTTAAAAATTTCGTTATTTTTACGAAAGAAAACAAGAGAGGGAATTTTGCAAGAGAGGGAATAATACATTTCCCTTGTAAGTCTGTCAATTTCCGTCAAAGAAATCTGTATGCACAAAAATGTCTATTCTGTCAATTTCTTTTTTGATAGCTAAAGTGAAGAATTTTGCAAAACAGTTGAGATAAAATTTTTGATAAACCAGATAACTCTGAGATCTCATCACAAATATTTTTCCAATTTCTAAAACCTCGGAAATCACTGCGATCTTGAAAAACTTAACTTGTAAATTAATTTTTGTAATTCAAATGATACTTCGTTGCAAGTGTCTTCAAGTAATTCTTACCTAGATAAATATATTTAATTCTTTGTGTTCACAAATTTATTTAATTTAACTTTATGTAGGTATGTATACAGATACCTATCATAAAAATAATCTCAAAATATCTGCGCAAAATATTCAAAAATAATTGCATCATCCATAAATTGCATACCTACTAAATATTTTATACCCCTCATAATATTTATGATTGTGTTTACATTTTGGCACATTACTAGCACTAAATCATCAAAGAAATTACCAAACAGAAAAAATAATATAACCACAAACTACATATTAATATTTCCACACAAATTGTTACCACTAATAAATATGCAATAAATTCATGCCATGAAGTCGATTGAATTTGACAGTTTGATTGTTTCAACCGCAAATAATTTAATTTTAAAATTGATAGAAGATGTTAGTTCACAGCCCCATTCAGCAGCAATGTATTGTAGGTAGGTTAGGTAGGTAGTATATCTGACATTTTTATTACAGGTCTTTCAAGCGCCTAATGCAATATCAGGAAAAGTGTTTATTTAAGAAATAATAATAATAAATGCGAAATGATCCACAAAGTAGTGTGAGGTAATTTTACGTAATATGCAGCCAAGAAAGACGTAGCTTAATGTAATGACATTTACATATCTATTATTTGCTAGCGTAGGTAGTTTGATTTTTCTTATTTTCTTGATTATCAAGCATTTCGAATTGGCGCCTTCTTATAATAAAGCTATTAATAAAAACTAAGTCGTTAATATTCATTTTTTTTTTATTTTAATTGCAGGATTTAATTTTTGTTTGGATTTTGATTTCTTAGTACAAAATAATATTGCACCGAACTCTGGCATTTATGTAAATTAAAACGCAAATATCATAAAATGTCATACATTGAAAAATGTACAATACATATTTTTCCTGGAGATCGGTGTCAGGTTTTTTTTTATATGAATCCTGCTTGGAAATTTATTTCTTCCCGTCCGTTCCACTTTCATTTATTAAAAAGGCCAACTACTTAATTGTTCGTTTCCGTTTATGTGAATAAAAACATTTTTTTGCAAGTAAATATTTTTGAATTAAAAAATACATGCATGTATTGAACCTATATATCAATGAATATTCATCGAACTGAAATTTTTTTCAGAAATTTGCTAAATTAACTATACTGAAAAATTATAAAAAAAAAAACCTACCTTCTGAAAAACACGTGAAAAAGATAAAGCATTTTCACACATAAACGCATTTAAGGTATTGAAAGGTGATTTATGACTTGAAAGTTTTTAGTTATGAGAAGAATGTTGGCCTTTTCATATGGGGTACAAATGTGAATGTGGAGCATTTGAGTTCACAGCAGTTCTTAAAAAAAAAAGAAAACCAAAAAAGCTGATTATAGTATGGAATTAATCTTACACTTCAATCCTAAATAAAGGATATTGAAGCTAAAAGTTGTATATTTTCGTTAAGGCAATATTATAGCATACACATGTTAGTTGTAGGGTTGAACTACAGTGTTTATACATCTGTACACATGTATATGGAATATTTAAATTTATTTCGGAGGAATTTGGGTTGAAAATTGATTTAGTTGAATTCACTTTAAAGCAAGGTAAAGTTTGATTGATGGATCGAAAGTTCTTGGGCTTTGTGGATTAAGTAAGAAAGTAGTTTTGGACGCCGATGTGCTTTTTGTTTGCTTTATACAATATATGTATATATTTAAAAGGACTCGGTCTCACGAACTCAATTCCTCATTGCGTAAGGTTATCCAGTAATAAAGTTTTGCAAATGTAACGTATCAATTGATTAATTATCACAATAAAAATGGAAGAATAAATTAAATATTTTTATAAAAAAATAAATTAGGTTTTCCAAAGCTTTCCCCTAGAAAAAAAAATTTGATATAAGCAAACGTTCTTACCCCATTACACCCTATACGTGACGTTTAATTTTTGAAAAAAAATAACTCTAAGGCCATCTGCTAAAAATGACCTTTTAAACTCAAACAGAAATGTCCCTAAAGCCATTTCCTAAGAAAAACCTTAAAAAAAAAAAGAATTTCTTAAATCAGACAATTTTTTAAATTTTCCCCATCTCACCGTACAAATTAAAAATTTGCAAAAAATATCCCTATAACCATCCCCTAAAAACATCCTTTCAAACAAAAAAATAACTTCTTAAATTGGACATTTTTTATTTTTACCCCATTTTACCCTACAAATAACAAAATTTTGAAAAAAATATTTTTACAGACATTTATAAGAATAACCTTTTAAACGCAGGTAGAATTTTTCAATGGAATACGTCATTTTCATTTTACCCTATTCCACCCTACAAATAACAAGAATTGTTATTTGTAGGGTGGAAATTTCATTTTACCCTATTTTTTTTTGAAAAAAAAAAGTAGTCTATGTTGATTTTCATGATCCAAGGAAGCTTTTCACCAAGTTTCGTGAAAATAAGTTTAGTATTTTAGACGGAACAAACAGACAAACTGTGGTCTGTTTGTTGAATGGCCTATTTGTTTGTATTCGAAATGATGGTTTCACAATTTAGGTCAGAAGATGGTACAAAATTTCAAAATTAAAAATAAGGAACTGTCAAAGTCAAGTATTTTGTCAAATTTACTTTTGAAAACATTAAATATTAGCTTGAATGCATACTTTGAAATGAAAATTATCAAAATATACAGATACATTATGAAGGAACCAAATTTAGTACAGCAATTTCAAAATGTTGCACAACATTTCCAAAAGATTAGAACTATCGGGTTTTTCAATAAGAGCGCTACAAAGGTTTTTTTAACGCTTGAGAACGACGTGTGAGAGAGAACGACGGGCACTTCTTTGTCTAACTGGCACGGGAACATTTTGTACTGTGCCTGTGGATTCAAATTTTTCCCCTAGACGCTCAATTGTTGATCTGCTAGGACGATTATGACGGCCATAAATTGGACTTAGCGCTCTTAACGTTGAGGTGACTGACACTGACCGAATTTCGGTAGTAAATTTTAACAATTTCGACTAGTTGTTGGCTCGTATATCTTTCCATCATAAAATGGCAAACTTTACTGAAGAGAAATGTCAAAAGAGCGGCAAGAAATACGGCGTCGTTTGCTGTCCCTGTTGCTCTACTTTTGTAGCGTCCCTGTTGAAAAACCCTTTACATATATGTACCTACATATATTTGTTTAATAAAAATTATTTTTAGACCAAATCTGATCGATTCTTAAAGACATTTGACAATTTTGACATTTAAAAATTGCTAACTAAATCTTAGGTCAAAAACTTGAAATAATCCAAAATAATAGATTATAAAATGTTATTATTTTGTATGGCTTTTGTTTTTAAATCTGACGTAAGATTCAAAATTTTGACAATTGATATGATATTTAATGTGGTTTTCGTTTCGACCAAAACATTCGATTTTTTTATTTGTGACAATTTATTCTACAAATCGATTTTTCAGATCTCGATTTTTAGCATGATTTACACAGATTTGCAAACGCACTTATTGGACACACATCAAAGAAAAGTGACATTTATCCGTGTTGATTCAAAAGTGACACAAACACAATTACAAAACAAACTAAAATCACGTTTTCTGTTCTTTTTGCCAGTAAAGATTTAAAATCTGACAAACAAATCTGAAGTAGTTGAAACGAGAACCACATTAGATTTACTATTTTGAGCAGCTGTCAACTTGTCAACTGTCAGAATTGTTTGTTTAACTTCAGATTAAATTTGATTGGCATCTTTCAATTCCCAAAATTGTCAAATTTCTGACAAAATCAATTAGATTTAACAAAAGAATATCAAAGCAGGTAGCACAATCTTATCACTTGGAAATACTGTGTTACATTTTGGACTTGCTATTGACTACCTTTGGTACGTATTGTAAACATTTTCGTGTGAAAATACTTTAAGGCTAAATTCCTTACCTAAACAAACATATTTATTATTTTTTTGAAATTTCGTACCATCTTCTAACTTAAATTGTGGAAGCCCGATTGTGAATACAAAAATAATAGGCAATACCACTGAATTCAGTGTCCTTAAATCATTGACTGTAAGAAATTTCATTAATTTTCTTCAAGAATTGGCGTAAGAAATGATTTTTTTCGCCAAAATTCAACAAATGTACCACTGTGCGACGGTCACTGGCGACAAAAACAGAAAAAATTCTATTTTCTATATTTTTGAAAAGAGGATTCTGAAAACATATCCAGAAACAAATTTTTCTTCTTTTTAGACGAATAACTGTCATATAACAAAAATCGAAAAGGCCTCAACTTAATACTAAATATCAAATTTGACAGCATGGTTTAAAAGTCAATTGTATGCGAAAATGTTCATGTTGTTCAAATGATGTTGATTATGTTGTGCTCGCACGTACATAAACGCAGTTGGCACTCAATTGTAACATAATAACGGGTGGGCCATGTATACTGGTTTCTTTTTAAATCATAGGTTATTTTGACACTGACAGCTGTTTCCCACTCGAAATCTTAACAGAAAGTCAGTATCATACCTCCGTGGAACGAAATGAGTCGCTTTACGTTTTGAACAACGTTGGGAAATATTGAAAACTTATTTCCAAAGTGAGTGCTGTGTTTGCGAAAAATCATCTTCTCTGACGAAGCGCATTTTCATCTCGGGGGCTACGTTAACAAACAAATCGGAAAACCCGTATATTATTGTCGAGAAGCCAGTGCATCCACAGAGAGGGACAGTTTGGTGCGGATTGTGGAGTGGTGGCATCATTGGACCATTTTTCTTCGAAAATGACGTTTCGGTCAACGGTAAGCGTTATAGAGCCATGTTAACAGACTGTTTTTTTTTTTTACTGAAATTGAAGACATGGATTTGAAGGACCTCATGCAGAATGGCGTGCCATGCCACACAGCCCATGCCACAATCAATCTTTTGCGCACCAAATTCCCAAATCGTGTTATCAGCCGTCTTGGCGATGTCAATTTGACGCCTCGGAGCTGCGCTTTGACATCTTTGGACTTTTTTTTTTGTGGGGAACCCTGAAGGACCGATGTTGTGCCAACAATCTGGAAACGATTCAAACACTTAAGGCCAATATCACCCAAGTAATCTGTGGGCTACAGCCCGAAACCATCAACAATGTCTTGGAAAATTGGAGTGACAGAATGCGCTACTGCTTACTGCCAGCCGAGGCAGCCACTTGAACTACGTTGTGTTCCATAATTATTGGGAATATTTGCTCTTACTAATAAAGCCATAATACATAATATTTAATTTTGTTCATTTAATTACATTTTTAAAATAGAAACTTGCATTTGGCCCACCCTGTATAGTAGTGCATAGTCGATAGTATTTATTTTAATACAGATTCTTAAAGTATAAAAGGTTAAGTCTAGTGTCTACATACTTTTTTTGTCAAGTCCTCAGACTGCGATACCCGATAGCCAACCACACCTACTCAACTTTTCGTATTATATTCAGAAAGTTTTCTTAAAAAGTCAGCGCTTTGTTTTGCTTGATGTGTGTAAATTTAAGCAACACACAATGTTCAATTAAGGACATTTTTTTACTTTGTTTTCCATATTGATTACAAAACAAATATCTCCGAGTCATAAAAATACATACAAACCACATAACATAACATTCCCCTTGCGTCATAACAAGCCTTCTTAAAAACAAAAAAAAAAACATGGGGTTCTATTTTCTATCAGCCATAAGGCCATAAGCCATAACCATCATGTACATAATTCCATTGATATGAATGAACTCGATTAAACTTTATGCAAAGTTGTGTTGTGCCCGCTGAGTTCAATGGGCTAAAAGCTTCTTATGTCTATATTTATATTTGTATGCGCTTTGGAGTACAGCATCATCATTGCGCCATATGAGCGTTTGAAGCCCCAGGCATCTCAGTCTAGGTTCTTTGTCCATCAGTATATTAGATCAATTCAAATTTTCCATTACAAATGCCAATGCACTGTGTTGTGTGCAGTTCATCACGCCATAAAGTAAGCAAAGTCAAAGCACAGTTAAGGACGTACGCATAGTTGTTATGTTCTCCCGACTACTAATGATATACGACCATTGAATGTCCTGATATTTGTTTCTTCAACAAAAGGACTAAAAAAGTCACGCTATCAGCTTAATTTAATTTGGCTTTAAGAGGCAATGTTCATATGACGGCGATGTAGATACTTTCTATTTGCGTTTGACTTCGAACAAAAATCGATAAATTTAATTTATTTTCAATTTTTTCCTGGAATTGAGAATATAATAAATTTCAATGAAAATTCCTTTAATATCCCAACACCAAGCAAAAATATCATGCTGTGATGGTTTTGTCTTAAATGAAATCATAAGGCCCGCACGATACACAAATCCCTGCTTGTTGATCTGCTGGGGAGCCTTATTATCATGGCATAGGCTGCTTGCGTGAGTTTCTCTTGAAAATATTATTCACAATGTCTCTGATGGTAGATTTTTCCCCTCCCCCCCCCCCCCCCCCCCATCAAACCCAAAACTGAAATTTAAAAATCAAAATCTGGTGATGGTTGATGCTGATTGCGGATTGAAGATTTTGTTTGTGTATTGCTTAAGTATACATATTTTGAAGGGATTTCTGAATCTTATAGAATCTTATAGGTGGTTCTTCTCAACAGATGGAAATTTTCAATTTTCGTTTATTCCATTTTGATCTTGTGGTTTATATGCAGAAACAGATTAAAAACAAAAGGACTACGTGTTTCGTATTTTAATCGATTCATTTCCAGCTTGTCATATCTATTTCCAAATTCTTTTCTCTGGTTCTGTGCACTAGAAAATTGAAGTTGGATTTACTAATTGGTAGTAATCTTTGAGAAGATTTTCAGGCACAAAGGCTAACAACTATAGTTGCTCTTTGACAGGACCTCTGGAACTTTGACTGATGATGCATCGAATATTGAATATTCCTTTTCGTATTATCTAAATAAGTTCAGAGATATAATGGAAAAATATAGTGCCAATGGAGATAAAAGTCCGGAGGTTAACGGTGTTTTACAAATTTGAACGTTGATCGTATGTGGACTGTTTGGGTGAAAGATGGGCATTTTGGCTTCCAACCAGTGTTGTCGTAATGGCTACTATAGTAGCATTTGGCAACTTTGCTGCAGAAAGGGCTACTGTGCTACCCATACCTCAAAATGGCTCCCCAAGTCACCACATTAAAAACATCAAAACAAATGTGGACAAAAATGAAATTGATATGAAAAACACAAATTTATATTTTTTCACATCCCTGTTTTAACAAAAGATTGCACATCTCTGTTAAATTTCAGAAGATAGTGATATAATAGGTACGTTCAATCAGAAATCTGAACATTCAGATATGAATTTATAAAAAAAAAAGTTTCAGTCGAAAGTTTTAGTGTCAAATTCTTGCATTCACCTATAGGATTTACGTTAAAACGAGATAACATAGTAAAAAACATAAAATTTAGCGTGAGTAGTTTTGGGGATGGTATCATAAATAAATAAATCAGCAACAGGTTTTCTAAAATTTACTTAAAGTGTTTTCTATTAAGCAGTAAATTCTGTTTCTCTCTTGATTTCTCTTTTCTCTCTTTTCTTCTCTTTTGATTGAAAGACTCACTTAAAAATAAACAATAAATTATTTTAAATAAAAAAGTATTAATTTGTTCGTGATGAAATTTAATTAAAACAAATCAATCACCGTTCAGTGCAAAAATCATAAAGTTCAACTTCTATGTATAATACTTCAACATTTCCTCCAGCCCCCACCACAATCACTTTATTCGGAGTTTTCAGATGAGAATTTCTGTCTAACAATTCAAATGGAACGTAACCAAACGTAATTAAAAGTCACGAAAAGACATCTTACTTTTTATGACTAGTCTTTTAGGTTGTTCTCAAAATAATAATAATTATTTATATTAACATATGTAAGTATGTATGTATGCACACCTATTTATTTTTAAACATTTAAATAGTTTTCCGAAATATTTTTAATATTAACAATGAATGTTTTATATTATTTTTTTTGTTAAAGATGAATTAAAATTGTTATGTTGTATGAATATTTTGAATGTTTGAAGGCCTTTTTAACTTCTAAAAATACTCCCGAAATTTTCTGACAAGTGCTACTCTCAGAATTTGCGAAACGACAACACTGCTTCTAACTAGTTCTAAACTTAATATACAAAAATCCAATATAAGAAGAGAAACAAATTGAAAAATTTGGATTTTCGCTCTGGGGACATGATTTGTATGGAAATAGCTTTTTAAATTCCAATTAGGTTGCTCTGAAATAAATAATGAAACAAATATGTGCATTACTTCTGGTTTTCACTCAATAAAGCTGGGAAATTTTAAGTGACATAGGAGTATAATCGAACGTCTACTTGGGTGAAACAGGCAGATTTTACGTGGATAGAAAATAGTGTAATAGATTTTATCCAAAATCCACTGTCAAAAAAAAATCTCAGCTAGTCCATTTGACCCAACAGTACCACCCTCAAATGTTTGTTTTTTTAGTCATGACGGAGAATTGTGCGAAGACCATTAAACTGATTTTTCGCACTCGTGAAATTCAACTTTTGGCCGCCATCTTTGGTTTGAGGAATTAAATTTCCTATTTTGTGTTTTGCAAATTTTTTTTCAATTGTAGTACATAATTAATTAAAACTAAAATCAAAGATGCAGGCCAAATGCTGATGCTGAGTTTTAAAGATTTGGAGTTTTCTGGAATTTCAAAAGTTGCATATCGAATTGTTGTCTTTTATGAAGGAAAGTATTTGTGCAGGCAGCTAATAATTATATAACTCTCTAAAGTCCAGTTTTTCAGTGCGAGCAGATTATTCTAGTTTCGAGACAATACCTGAAACATATATGTTTGTATGTTTTCAGTCAATTTAGATCCCAAGTTTATTCGAAATTAAAAAAAAAAATTAACTCGGAATTTTTTTTTTCTTTAATAAGACCTAATTCTGATTTAACTCAGAAATAATCCAGCACTGGAAAACTCACCCTTAGGCCTGCCACCCACTAGGCAACTTTAATTTGCTCCTCGTCCCGATTCAATTGGATTGGCTTATATGATGGGAGAGCGCCCATCACTGGGCAACTTAGTTGCCTTTGTCATTGAATAGGGAGCAACTAAAAGTTGCTGGGATGAGCAACTAAAAGTTGCCTAGTGGGCGAAAAGCCTAATTACCTACTTCAATATTATAAGCTCCACCAAATTTCTATGAATTTCCATCAATTTAATGGGACCCAATTGTAATAGCCAAACGTGTGCATTTTGCTAAAAAAAAGTTTGTGTAATTCCAGTTCAAAAGCGTTACCATGGTTTTTCATAGTGTCAACACATATTCCATAGTAGTTAGTGCTCCATTATCCAAATAAAAAGTCAAAAGAAGAAGAGTTTATCATGGAGATTTATAGACGGAATGCATTGCCAATTTAAGGACAAAATCACTTCACTTTATTCATTTCACTTCACTTTTCACTCCATTTTACTACATTTCACTATACTTTACTTCACAAAACAGTTCAGTTCAATTCACTTCACTTCATTTCATTTCACTTCACTTCAAACACAATATCTAGTTGCTGTGTCTCGTTGTTTGTTTTCGAAAACGTTTGCACAAAATTATGCCTGTTCAAAATGATTGTTTTTATTTATTATTCGTATTTATTGTAGTTGATTTTATCTGTTCGTTGCGCATTTTCTTTTATAAAATTAAAATATTTTTAACTTTTACAAAATGTCAAAGCAGTCTACTAAAGTGTGTTATTCTCAAAAATTCAAAAAATATAATGCTGTAAGAAATTTTACAATTTTTTTTTGTTGAAATGTGGTAATCTGGGGGATTTTAATTTTTTTCTGGAAGATATTTTTTTATCATCTATCAACACTGCATCTTTTTAAATCGTTGGAGCAGTTGTAAAATTTGTAATCATTTTTAAGACCAATTTAAAGTATTTATTAATTGTGCAGTTAAAAATGCTATTTCAAAAATAAAACATCAACCCATTTAAGAAATATATGTGTAGAATTGTCAAAAACTAATTTTTTGTTTAAATCCAGCATAATTTTTTTTGAAAATTTTGACATACAATATTAATTAAACATTCTGTATTAAAATTTTTATTTATATCAGCTTAGTCATTAGTGAAAAAATGGAAAATAAAAGAAACGTTTTATGAAAAGAATTAGCCTTAAATTGTTTGCTAATAAATGGTAGATTATACAAATTTTGGCACACAGTCAACAATTAATCAGAATCAAAGGAACAGTTTTCGATTGAAATAAGTTTTTCCTGAAAAGTTTTTTTAAGAGCTATATGATGCATATGGTAGGTATACCGTCATTTCTGATTCTAGGGAAATTATTTTAAATCATTTAGGTCCAGTTTTTCAGTGCGAGAGTTAAGTTAAACCCGAGTTAACTCAGGATTAACTGAACACATGATTTTGATGTTTTATCCACCGAGTTTGTTTGTTATTCGCATGCATTCCTCACAGTAAAACCACTTCCTTAGTTAACTGTATCCTAATTTACTTCTAGAGTTAGCTAACTATTGGTAAACTAACCACTGAAAAACTGGGCCTTAGTGTTCAAAACATAGTAAGGAAAAACATCAAAAAATTTCGTTTGAAAAATTTTGTTAAACAATTACAAATATAGAAGCTTCGACATAGAAAAATTTATCAAAATCAGTTGAACCTTTTACAAAAACAGCGAAAATGAAAAAAATGGCTCTAAGGATGTACTATTAATAATCCTTTTTTTATTTGAGTACCAAAAGTTTCCTAAACCTATGATAGTCGGAATCAATATACGAATTTTTGGAATCGTGTCGATTACTGATTGTAAATCCAACTTATATTATTAGATATTAAAAAGAAAATAAACTTACATTGTGATCAACGAAAATGTCAACAACCGATTGCAGCGCTGCACAATTTCCCTCCTCCTGAATGGCCCAACAAGGATATGGAGCTATTGGTGGCAAACATTCACCCTTCTTCAAATCAACTTTACCCAATGTAAATGGCACACCCTGTTTATAGCGCGGCAATGCAACAAAAGCAGTATCCCGTAATATTTGCGTTCGAGTGGCGATAACGTTTCTTGGCACATATCGTCCCGACTGAATGTAGATATTTTTCGTCGAAGAACATGGCCACAAGAGATTATTACCACCCAGTTGGAATGTCAATTCGGCCAGTGAACACTTTGAATAAGTGAGAGTACTGTGAAGGATAACAACCAAGGCAAATAGACCCGTTCGAAAAATAGATACTCGACTGTTGGACATGATTTAATTAATGAGGAACTGGAAAACAAAAAAAAAAACAAAAAACAAGACTTTCTCGCGCACTTCTTCAACTTTTGCCCAGAACGACTAACAATGCTCTTAAAATGCTAACACTCTTTTATAAACTTAATTGCAACTAAATCTGTAATCATCACGATCACAATCGACTTAAATTAGTATCGTGCCATTTGGAAATATTTACCTACATCTGGCAAATGCAAGAAACATTGACATTGCCAGAAGGTCAAGTTTCACACGTTACATTCACATCGTGGCGTGTCTTTTCGATGTTTTGAGTACATTTCTGCAGTACAAGCAATAATTTTTTTTCTCGCCGGTCGGTGCTGGTGGTGTTCATCGTCGGCGTCGCTGGTCTACAAATGGAGTCAAATACCTATCGCATTTCATTTCATTGAATAATGCCTCTGAGACGGAGTTAAGTATTGTTGGCCTAATTTCTCTAAGATTGCTGAAAGGGAATTCGAGAAACTACCAAAATGATATTTTATTATTTGAGTGCACCATACATTTTGTTGGGTGACCTAGCATAGAAGAATATTGTTGTTTACATAATGGAAATGGAAGCAGGACGTGTCCTCTATTAAAACTGAGAACTTTTGGGTTTTATTCGTTTCATTAGCACTTATATTGGTCAATCAATTCTGCGGACGGACATATTCGTGTTACTGAAATATTTGCTTATTATGAGTCTTATTTTTCTACAAATACCTTACCCCATTACAGAAAAAAAAATAATATTTTTGTTTTCTTTTTTTATTGTTTTGCTGCAGTAACTATAAGTGGAAGTTACCAATGGTCAAGTTTTTCCACCTCATTTATTTGTCTTTATATTTCATTTGGTTGTGTGTATTTTGCTTAAGAAGTTTTGGTGTATTTATGTAAGGTAGAAAACTTTGCAGAAAAGAAATTTTCCTAATGTACCATCTGATTGCTGATAGTTAGATACTTTTATTTAAAGTTCTGTAAAGATTTTAATTCACTAAACGATTTCCTTTCAATCTTATGGTTGGTTAAATTGAGGTTTACAAAAGCATATTGTTTTCAGAAAATTGGAAAGATTGTATGGATTATGGATAAACTTGTACACTGAAAGAAAACCAAGTGTAGAATTGAAGTCTACATTTTATGTTTAAATATTATAATATTAAAATCGAACTAAAAGCTTAAGTGAAACTTTGCATTACGATCGATGGTTTAGAATGTGACACACTTGTGCAGCCCAAAATTATGGCTGCTTAAGCTATGATCACAGTTCACACATTCGATCTGGGGTCAGTTTAAATATGAAAAGTATTTTTCATTACAGGTCTAAATTTTAATCAAAATCGTTAAACCTGTTTTTGAGAAAATTTAAAAAAAAATTGTGTGTACCTATGGCAGCTACTCGTTCTACTTAGATGAGCTAGATCAAAAATTTAAATTTCCATAAAAATGGTCTGTACAAAATGTTAAGCAAATCGGCCCAGCCGTTTAGGCTCTACGAAGCCCACTTTTTAAGAAATAAGTATATTGAATCCCACTTTTCCAAAGTGGCGATAGTTTTGATTAAAACCCCGAAATGTTTGCCTCACGAAACCAATACTTGCGCTATAGGTACGGTGACCATATTTTTAAATTCCAAATAATGAACAAAAAGAAAAATAATCAAACACGGTTTTAATTATTCTTAGCTTTAGTTAATTAAAATTAATATTACAGAAGGAACTCTTAATATGTATGTTAAATAAATAAATAAAATTCAGTCTGATCTTTAACTAAATGTTAGAGAAAAATAATCTCTTAAAAACTAAATAACTATCCACATTTTTTTTAAATAATGACCTAATGCAGGTAACATTTATCTTTTATTTATTTATTTATTTATTCATCTACGAGTTTCAAGCTCCACAGATTACAGTGAAAAAAATTATGTAATATAAACTTAGTATTAAGCGGGATATATATTGTTCAAATGCTTGTCATGCATGTGAGAGTTTAGTAAAAATGAAACACGTATACATTGTATGTATGCTTGAGAGCTAAATCAAAATGTTTTGATTTTTGTTCAATCAAATAGCCAGAATTGAAATATTGTATATTTGAGAATGAGAATATAATATTGAGAATGAAAAAGAAGGTGTCTTTCCTTCAAGGTAGGGCACTTGATGTGTTAGCGAAAAATATCACGCACAAATTAGGGCACATTCGCATTATTATTTTGTTGAAAGAATTTTGGTTTGGTTAGTTTTTAGTTTTTGTTTCAACAATATTTAATAAAATGCTGAACAAATAATGAACAGCTTTTAAAATAATGAACATTTTTATGTTCATTATAATAATGAACGGATGGTCACCGTAGCTTAAGGGCAAGTAACGATGTGTTTATGTTGGAGCTTCGATAAACGATTCTGGCATAGATTAGAGCATATTTGAGAAAATTTTACATCGGTTATCAAAGCTCCAAAATAAAAACATACCCCTTAAGGTCCTACCAAAACCAACGCAAATAGTTCGGAACGACATTGAAACTTTCGTTTGTCTAAATTTATTTACATGTTGATTAATGAGAGTACCCACACTGGGGCGATGCGAGTTTTTAAACATTTTTCCGTCGTCGTATATTCGCTGCGAATGTTTTGCCGCGGTGCCTAAAAAATGCAATTATTTTTTCAACGCGTTTCAAAAATCACTCATCGAATTTGAAATAACAAAATAAATAAAATTTAAAATTACTCTGTCAAAGCTGAAAGACTAACCAAAGTGAAGTTTGAAGGTTATTGGGCGCATTCAGCTATGCAGAGCTGTTTCAGTTTCAGTATCGATACTTAAAAGATTTTTTACCCGAATTATTATTGATGTGTAAACATCTATGCTGGCGGTAGAGTGAAAAAAACGTGAACGTTCGTGTGCAACGTTACGTCGTGCAACCTAACGGTGTGCAACGTTACAATCTGCATACTAGGATGGGTGCGTTCAGTGAAAAAAATCTTAAGATCCTCTTCAAGCAAAAACAAGTCCATTTTGGATCCGCGCACGTTGATGTTTACACATATTAACCGTGAGTCCCGGCACTCACACAATTTTTTACTTAACCCCAATTAAAGCCTAATACAATGTTCTATATGAAACAAAACTTTTTGGTGGCCTCCAACACGACAGCGAAATACTTACGGAAAACCACAGCGAAAAAATGATAAAATGGAATGAAAAACAAACACAAACGCAATAAAATCATGGAAAGCCATGTTGTTATGAAAGCAACAACAAATACAGAGTCAAATAAAACTCAAATGTCACTTTTTGCACACAATGAATGGTCTGGTCAATTGGTTGTGTACGAAAAAAGAGCTTAGACTACTCCGAATAATCAGTTACGTACAATTATCAATTTCGCTCATCGAACAGCTTACTGCAAAACGAAAAGGAGAACGAAATTTTTCGTTTATGATTCCGTTGTGTCATTTTTTTATGAAATTTTTTATTTCGCATCAGCAGCGTACTAGGCTTAATAGCTGACAGAAAACTTTGTGGGGGGGAAATATGACCAAAAATTGAGTACTAGGGTTTGTAGGTGTATGCGTCGTGATGTCGAAAACAAAAGTCTGTCAGTTTTTTGGTGGCCAGGCTTAAGCAAAAGTAACTTGTTTATGAGATTTGTGGAAAATTAACTACAGAACGATTTTTTTTTTCAGTCAGATAATCGGAGTTGACTGTACCAACTTATCCCTATCTGGTTTCAAGATCGTCGATATCTTCAAATGTATTTTCCCGTATATTTCAATGTTCTCGGAATTTTAGACAGCTCCTATTTCCACAGTTTAGGAGATTTTCTAATTTGTTTTATGAGTTTTTTTACATCAAAGATTGTAAATATACAAAAGACAAAAAATTAAGTGCACACAAATAAATCTACCAGAAATTTCCTCTAATTACAGATTACCTACTCGTAGCACATTAACACGTCAGTCGAATCACGAGTGCTAGCGGGTCTGCTCGTTTTGTGAGAATAAATGTAAATTAAGATTAATGAACACTACCGTGTTCTTAAAAGTCCATAACAGTAAACCCCTTGATATAGACTAACAAACGACTATAGCTTAAAAAAAAAAAACAACATTACTTTTTTCTTCCATCAAATTTATATTTAGCCTAGGATAGCCCCACCCCGTAGTCAAGTTATGCGTACTAGTTATGAGTACTACGAAAAATTTGTTATCCAAAATAAAAGTAAGCCAAATGTTAATAATTTCTTAAACACGCTATTCTGCGAACTGCGAATTCTAGGAGAAAATGTCCTTTAATACCATTTTAATGATATTATTAATATTAATTCCTTAAATCTCTGCGATAAAACATGCAAATGACAGAGCAATAACAAAACAGAAAACAGACTCCTTAAAATCCAGACACAGACACAGACACAATATAAAGACTAATACAGCAATTTAACAAAAGCATAATTTTTCATTTTGAACGACGACATTCATTGCCATGAAGTTTATTGCACATTTCCTTCGTGAAAATAACAATAATCCAATTCCAGCTTAAATGGCTAAGTGGAAAGTAACTTAAAGTATGATGCCTGAAATATTTTTTGCTTTTACAAAAAAATATATAATCGCTTCTAAGAAAGTTTTTTGATTTTTTTTTTTCAACATTACGAAATCCAATCCACCAAAGTTGGTTGCCTTCTGTGAGGGGAAACATTATGTAGGTACCTAAATTTAAGAAAAGCTGCGCCTTCTTCTATTTTTGTTTTTTTTAAGTAAATCCATGGAACATTTTTTACAATATTTTAAAAATTTCGGCTCTGGCACCTTATAAACACATTTAGTGGCGGTCTTATCCCTACAGCCTACATTACTGCAAGCAGATTTAAAACATGAAAGATTTATATTGAAAAAAAAGGAACGGAGAGAAGCCTCAAACGGACTGTGAACAATGATGTCAAATTGCTTACACTCCGAGTCAAATGATTAAGTTATTATGTAATTTCAAAATTCCATTATCTTTTAAAATTTTTGGTGAATTGCTAAAAATATCCTATCTACATCAGAAAAATGTGTAACTCATACAGTTCATAAATGAACAATATTGTGCATAACTCATTTATGAGTAAAATGTCATTTTTTTTTTATCTCTTGTGCATGGATTTTAGGGGCTTTCAAACAAATTAAATGATTTCAAAACTTTGTTGTTAAAGAGCGAATGCAACAGAAAATGGCAATTCCGTTTAGCTTCAAAATATAAGATTCTTAGCTATAGGCGGGCAAAATTTGATGTTTAAAAATTTCACAAGTAGTTTCAAAAGTTTTAACTCATTTAATAATTTTTCAGTACGTGAGACAAGAGTTGCATTTTATTTGTTGTATGCTTCCCTCCCTCTAGCGCTGCACTACTCGATTTCATGAGTCCATTGGTCAGTGCTGCCACCCTACTCCTTTAACAGTACATCTACTGCGCTTAGTCCCAAACGAAAATCTACTAAGCAGCAAAACGAATCTACTCCTCTTTTAAGAATTTTGATCACTACCCAAAGTTATCTCTAAGAACGTCCATCTAAAATTTGAAATGCGCAACCATGTTCACTCTGAATGCATCCACCGGCTATCGGCTCAAAAACATCAAACTGACACATTACCTATGTCATTTGTTTTTGTTTTCGTTTGGTTCTACTGTTTCTTGGTTGTGTTTCTACTTTCGTGGATTTATTTATTTTGAAAATGGACAAATTCCTTATTATAGATCTGAGAAACCAAGGTACTGTTGCAGTCTTAATGTGTTTGATGATAAGTTAATTATTATATAGGGTAGCAGTAGCAAAACCAATGAGTCGACGGCAAATAGGATATCAGAAACAAATAAAAATGGAAATCCCCGCATAACAGAAGCTGGGCCAAGCAAAAGATAGTTGTAAGCCAGCGTTGCCAACCACTTTGGGCAAAATAATGCCTCACTTGCGAAAAAGATGCCTTCTTCAATAAAATAAAAGCCTCTTCTAATATTTTTAAAATTAAACTTGGATAAATCAAAATAAACATCTTGTTAAGGAATATTAATTACATCAGTCATTTAAATTACAAAATATATGCCCATTTTTAATCGAGATCATTCTATTCCTTAAATTAATTTTTTTTTTTACTTAAATTTCAGATCATAGCAATTTTTATTTTTGAAAAGCGCCTTTGCGCGAAGAATTCCACTCAAAGTTTCTGGCTTAAGTCTAATATTTCTCAGCTTTGTTTTATTTAAATATATATGCCTTTCAACCGTCGCGTCGTCGAGGAATGCGGTAAGCATACGTTTTTTTTAAGAAAAGGAAACATATTAAAACCATCTCCTTTGTCCAATTGAAATGCCTTCCTCCAAAACTGGGAAATAAGTTCTCGTAAAGTCGGTAGCAAAATTAAAATTTCTCAAAGAAAACCACAAATAAATTTAAAAAAATGTAGTTTTATGAAATGAAATATAAACTTTTTTTATATTTTAAGATCTACTGCGATATATTGCAATCTACTGCGTTTTTTCTGATATATACTGCGCTCAATCATATATAGGGTGGCAGCGCTGCCATAGGTTGGGTACGGAACGATTGACCTTGCCTTCTTTGATTTGAAAAGAGAGAGATTTGAAAGAGATACCTGTTATTCGAGAATCGGGAGTTTTAGTTGAGACCATACAAGAGTGATTGTGAATTGAGTTTATTGAATTGAATTTAAGCACACTTTTCTTAAAGAAATATTCACCCCTATTACAGAATTCGGCTAATTAACTACAGTGGCGGTTAAACTCATTTTTGAAAAATTTGCTATTAGTGAATCCGCTGATATATTCAACGAATGTCGGTAACTTGACCTGCACCACCGACATATTGTTCAAATTGTTCAACTAAATTGGTATTAATGAAATAGCAAATTATTCGCACTCCATATAAATTCTGACTTTTCTTATTCGTGACAATTTTGTCACGAATCTGCTGTTGACACTTTATTATTTACACGTAAATAAAATGGATAATACAAAAAAGTTAGTTAAGATTAATAATGTTGAAGGTAAAAACGCCTATTTAACATTTTCTATAGAGATGGAACAGCTAATCAACAGAAGAACAGAATGTAGGAACTGATGAAGAAGCTAACAGCGCATCAGAGATATAAAAATACATTTCGCTTTGTACCTTATATCCATCCGGTTTTCTCTCGAAGAATATCCTCTCAAGATAAAATAAAATGCAATGCTATCCATTCTCGCTCATATTTAAATTATTTCTTAATGACATTTAAATGTCAACAAATGACAGCGCCAATAGAAAAGTTCAGAAAATGGTAAAGTAGTTCAGGAATCGATAGGTAATATAGTTCATTCGCCGAATTCAATAATTGAAATTAACGCGAACTCGAAATCACCTCTAGTTCAGTCAACCTTAAGGGAGTCAAATATTGCGAATTCCATAATCGACATGAATATAAAATGTGGCTTTTGTGTAAGTTAGTATTGCCTTTTTGTTTAAGATTTTTTTAATAATACATTTCAGTTAGTTAATTGCAGATACAAACTCATTTTCCATCAAGAACAACTTATTCACGGTGCCAATTCAAAAAAGAAGAGTTTCTCATTCAAACTCTTTTTCAAACCGTTCCTATTCATTACTGTCTTGAGAATAGTTTACTGGACAAAAAATCAATTTAATTTTGCAGAGGTAAATGAGAAATTTTTTAAAGATCGTTATCAAAATTTTAAAATTTAAATATTTAAGACCAAGCTCGATTTCAAATCGTTCTCGTTTCTTATAGATATATGTGAAAGTTTCCGGCAACAAATTCTATAGTGGGTCAGACTCACAACATATTTCAACCAGTGGCAAGAAGAACTTAATGCAACAAGCAACACTCAAACCTGACCTTAAAGCTGCAAAGGCCTCGTGTTTAGTTAGTTTTCAGAAACCGAAATATATACATCTTTGTAAAGTGTTAAAAAAAAAAACTCGACCACAGTTGAGTGACACTGAGTGTCGTAGAAATTAAAAAGAATGCCCCATTTTTGCTTTAGATATAGAGTTAAAATGAATGAAAATAGATTTATGAGCTTAAGCGAAGCCCCCTGAAGGTTTTGAGTTTTGACACTTTGTTGTTTTGACTATACAGAAACATGTTTTTTTTTTAATACGATTTTTGCGTTTTCGTTCTATTATTTTTGTTTTGTTGGATGAATTAAGGATAATTTTATTCTGTAGAATTTACTCTTGTAACAACGAAGAATGAAAATTGTCGCTACCCAGTGCCATTCCATTTTGCTAGCCTAATATTTTAAGTGGGTGGCAGTTAGAAATGTATAAATTTTAAAGAAATATTAAAGTATGTTGGTACTTCAAAATTTTTAATTCTTGAGTGATAAAAAATCAATAAACTAAGCGAACATAATATCTAGGAACGTTATCTATGCTAGGATAACAATATTTTATTATATAAGGCAAATAATCTTCCGCGAGCTCCCAAAGGGGCTACTGAATTTTTCTCCCAAGGGACTTTTTTAAACTTATCTTGATTATAATGTATTTATACTGTGGAGCTGTTTCTTTGCTGGTGTTCAGGATTCTTCCGAAAATAGCAATGAAACTAGTGACGACAATTAAACTCCGTATAATGTGTTTTTAATTGTATTTGTTTGTTAATTACAATTCTTTATCTTCAAACAATTACCTGATACTATAACAATCAATGCCCTTTCTATAATTTGGTTTTCGTATAGTTTTAAATAAACGTACAATAAATATCAGGGTATATTGTAACTTTTTCTCCAGTTTAGAACCTGTCAAAGAAGCGGACGGAATCCTCCTGGTCCTGAGGAACCTTGCCCAAAAGGAGCCCCATAAAAAAGTGTCCATATAAAAAACAATTCTAGTTCCCAGTTTCATAAACTAGCAGAACCTTCTCGGGAACCTTGCCCAAGGAGGTCCTTGAAGAGTTGCTCTATAGAGATTAGAAAAAATCCCGACCTGTGCTTTTCGACCTGTGAGTTAAAAATCACAATCACTACCTGTGAGCAACTCACTTATAACCCGTGAGTGACTTAAATGTAATTGAAAATTACAACTTCACAACTGGGGTTTCAAAATCACACCAAACAGAAACGAATCACAAATCACGAAAAATCGGACAATGAACTGTTATTACTTTATGAACTGCGAACAGAGAAAATTCACAACAACGAGTAAAATGAATCAGAACGAGAACTGTAGTACAATTTATTAAATATTTTAGTGACTGAACAAAATCACAAGACTGACAAAAAAAATCTCATGAGTCATGATCAAAATATGAAGAACAGTTTTATTCTTAAATTTTTAGCATAGGAGCTAGAAGGTAGAACTGAATTTTGAACTGAGGTTCTAGCCAGGTCATGGTTTTTTTACACAAGAACAAGGAAAAGTGGATTGAGTTTTCTCTCTATTCAAAGGCACTAGAAAGCTACAATTTTGTATATGAACTCTCTAAAGCATTAAGTTGAAACCTTTAAATTCGCCTCCTGCCACGCCCTCTTTTTATTAAAATTCAGTTATCTCTTTTTCCAAAGGCGCTAGAAAGCTAAACTTTTGTAATGAACTCTCTAAAGCATTAAGTTGATACCTTTAAATCCGCCTCCTGCCACGCCCACTTTTTATATTAAAATTTATTTTCCTCTTTATTTTTTATTCGGGGTTATGTCGCACGAGGTGCCTTTAATAACTTATTTATTGTCCTCATTACTTTTTATTTTATTGAGACATTTTTTTTGTTGGTCCTCCAAAAATATTTCAAATTTACCAATCACAATCATAGGTTAAACTCACAGTGATTCAGTAATCACAGTCACAGTTATTCCTGTGATTATAAAATCTTATTTTAGCTCATCTGAATGCTCTATGGAAAGACTTGGTATGATATTTAGGTTAACCCCCAAAATAATTAAAACCTTACTTATTTACCTAACGGCCTGCTTAAATTAAATTGGTTTCTACAGCGATCTTCTACCCGGTTCTCTATTGTGATTGGTATTCATTACTTAGACGAGATTATAAGACAATTTCAGTGGTTTCTTCACTTATCTATACGATATTTGGGGCCGAAAGTGAATGTGAGCTGAGATGTGGGCTAGTTTAAATTTATGTAAAATTTTATTTATTTATTTTTTTTTTCAACTTAAATCACACACAACAATATATAGAAATCTTTGTGACGAATAAGTCGAGTTTACTCTTTGTGACTGCCAAACCTTCTGATGCTCACAAGAATAGTAAGCGTCTATATGTATGCGTGTGCAGACAGCCTTATTATGCAGATAGGCACCTTAAAGATATGGCTTTTTAAAAAATAGTAATTATATACATCTCTCGTTTATTTACAAACTTCAAGATCTGCACTTTGGTGAAACTGACATTTGTTGAGTTAGCAAACCACTTTGTAAATAAAATTTTTCCTTAAAGTTCATTAAACATATTCAAACGATTCCCTAAAGATTTAAAAAATCCCCTTATCTTTTCCGTTGCAATTTTTCATCTGTCGAATGTACTTTCACTTTTGATTTTGACAGATTCGTAAAGTTCACTTTTTCTAGCTTTGTATTTGATTAAATTTTAGCTAAACACACCAACTTTATTTTCAGTTGAAAAACCTCATGTAAAATAAGTTTTAATGACAACAGCCGTGTTTTTTGCAAGCCCGGAGGGATTTGGTTTGAAAAAAAACGACATCGGGGGTTAGCTAAGCCATTACAGAAACAAAATGGAGTTTCCATACAAACTATCGATAACAAGTAGGCAATTCACGCCGGACGCCGGTAACACAGTTTTTCTCCGTGCTTAAGTTAAGACCCCAGAACTCTCCTTGGTAAGCTAAGCCCGCAGGAAATTAGTTGTTGTTGTTTTTAACATGTTAATTGCAGGACAGGACGTCCGTCGTCCTGTCCTGCACTTAAGACCTTATACAAAACTTAACGAATACAAAGAATTAATATGATAAGCAAATTATGGGGATTGCTGCGGTGTAATTGACTGCAATTGTTGTAAACAAAAGAAAAGAATGCCCAGTCCACTTTTGACATTTCAAAAAGCAACTGTTCGCGTTCATTTATGACAATAGCTTCATAATTAGACTGACTTTATTTTTTGATCCCAATGTAACAAAGGAATCAGTTAAAATACGAGGAGAGAAACATCAATTTTGGTGAATTACGGACTCCTGCGATTTCCATTGAGAATCATGACATGATCCGCAGTTAATAATCCAAAGATTGTGGCGTGACCTAGTTTTTAATTTTTTTATCTTCAAGATTTTTCATAGAAAAAATTTCCCCAAAAAAAAAAATCTACCTACAAACTTAATCCCATTAAAATAATTCATATACAAATCCACCATTTAAACATTAAACCATATCTGCTACTTGGAGCTTTTATAGATATATAATATATACATTATACTTTTTCCATAGCCGCATATACCATTAGGCCCAGCGTGTGAAATTGATATTGAATTGAATTTAATTAATTTGGTGACAAGCAAAAATTCCACACACGCTGTGCTTCAGACCTAATAATAGAATTGCTCCTTGCCGAACAAGCCATATCAAAGGGAATTCACAGTCGGCACATTAACGACTTGAACGAAACCAAACATGGATGAATTAGTTTGGCCTTCGCAGCCCTTAAACGGCTCAACTGCCGCCACATTGGCCATCTTTGACGCACAGAATTCTAATTTTCATAAGCATTATCACCACATGATGGAATAATAGAATTCCTTTCTCATCCCAGTCTCGGCTTAGACCTACTTAATTAGTCCTTTCGAAAAGTATTCTCGTGCGGTTTTGGTTGTGGTGGCATCATCGGTTGGCGCGGCGTTGGCGTCGGCGTCTTTGACAATATTCTAACATTTCTCAAGGAAACTCAACTTCAAGAGGCGAGGCCATTCAAGTGCGTGCAATCTATCCAAAACGATATAAAAAAATTAAACCACAGCCATATCCTGCGGGATAACCGTGCGCGACGACATTGCTTTGCTATTGAAACCATCAAGGACCAATTTCGATGGAGCAATAAATAACTTACGCACTGTGGATTTAAATTACATCCAAGGATGATTACGGAAGCAAAAATTGCAGAACTTCTCTTTATCAAATTATTTCCAATCGAGTGTAGAAAACATCAGTAATAAGACAACGGGACAGCATATTTAGGCAGACAGAAGCACTATAGCATCGAAGCGAAGGGGCCGGGGACGTAGCCGAGGACGAGGCCGAAGACGAGGACGTGGGTGAACACAAGGACTCGCATCTCTCAATCAAGAGGCAACATCGATTCTCAAATCAAATGAAAACAAATAGTAATTGTTCATTATACTGATTGAAGGACTTTATTGGACTGAATTCACAATAACCGAAAGACGAAAAGGACTCTCTTATTTAAAACGATTAGAAGAGTCATGAAAATTGTTGTTTTGAGTTGCCTTGTCATGGCCTGTCACTCTGGGTTATTCCGGAGATATTTCTCCTAAAATTTGAGGCAATATGATGATAGGACGAGAAAATGAACCCGATTAAAGGAGGAATTGACTTGATTGATATTGATTGGTTTAGGTTCAGGATATGTATATGAATTGTTTCCTACTGACTAGAGCATTACTTGGATACTTGGAACTGTTTCCATATACAAATACATACATAGAGGGCAAGGAAAGACTAGCTATTGCTTACGCTAAATATACATTGTTTTCAATGTCAATCTATATTTTCCTTGATGATATAATAATGTAATCAACCTTTATCAAATACTTAATCTCAGTTCGGTAGAAAAAAAATATGCAAGACTTGATCGCACGAACTTTCTCTTGTGGTTAAATACTGTATGTAACCCAACATTAAAGATGCATGATGTTGATGTATATATTTAACTAGTAAATATTAAAACAGTCAAAAGCACTAACGAAATTGATTTGTTGTTTGATTTTTTTTTTTTTATAAAAAATGTTTTAAAATTTTTTTAAATGCATTATTGTTTAAACTATTAAGAAGCATCAAATTGCAAAATTTTAACAAAATCAATTTAACCATGGCAAAGATATAAGCGAATAACCCAAAAATAAGACCATTTTCTCAAAAAACGTTGAATACCTAATTCCGTAATGTGAATTTTTTGAGAAAAACCTGAAATGCAGTTTTCTTACAATTAACTTGGTTATTACAGGTACGAAGATTAATCAAAATCGTTAGTGCTGTTTTGGAGAAAATTTGAAGAAACCAAAATATTTGTATGGCAGCTACCCGTTCTAGATGAGCTAAAACAAAAATTCGGATTTCTACTTTAGGGAATCACATAAAAATGCTTTATACCAAATTTCATACAAATCGGTTCACCTGTTTAGGCTCTAGGTCAATTTACAGTGGACGCACCGACGACGCACAGACGCACAGACGTACAGACGCACAGACGCACAGAAGCACAGAACGACGGACGGCATGACGAAACCCACTTTTTCGGACTTCTCGATTATCGAGATACCAATAGAGCAAGTAAAAAAGAAAGAGAAATTAAACTTGATACAGTTCTGGACCCTTTGGCCCACAGTTATGAGAATAACATTTCGTGTTGACATAAAAACAGATGAACAAATCATAATGGCAACAAGATTCACATTTTATGTTAATTTATTTATGCGTTCGGTGACAAATTGTGACCGTCGTTCGTTTTTTTTTTTTGATAAGATTAATATAAAAAGTGTTCGTTATATCGCAAATTCACTTTATCGGGTATTCGATATATTAGACCTCCACTGTAGGTGCAAAATATTGGTAGATACCTCCCATACCTAACCGTTATGGAGGAGGTTATGTTTATCTCAGTCTAAAAATGTTTGTGTGTACTATTGTAGGCATGGTCTGAATTTTGGTTAAACAAAATTTTGACCAAAAACTGTAAACACTGTTATTAACGGTCCCCTGTTATATGGAATGGAACCGTGTTTTACTTTTTCATTACGTCTCAATCAAAACTTGTAAATATTAAAGAAGTCTTTTTAAGTCGAAATAATATCGCATATAAAAATTGAAAAAAAAAACATTTTTTTCGATTTAAGAAATAATTTTAATTTTTTTTTTTTTGAAAACACAATATCTTGAAAACAGGTATTTGAATTAATTGAAATACGGTTTTCAGATATACCTTTATTATTAAAATTAAACTCTTAAAATTGGCATACCAAATTTGAAAACAAAACTTCTAAGGAAATACATATTTTTGTAAAGGGTTTTCCAATAAGAGGTGTTATTTTGAATAGCCCGCTTTTTCGGTTGATGTCACTTTTAAAGCTGTCATTTTTTGACATTTGACAAGTAGAAACTACGCCATTAATAAAAATGGAACGATACACGCTTCAACAACGCATTGAAATTATTAAAATTCACTATAAAAATGGTGAACATTTGGCAGAGACGGTTCGTAAAACTAAAACATTTTTGGGTCGTCGTGAAGCACCTTGTCGGACCGCAATACAGAAATTGGTGGACAAATTCGGAGCTGTTGGGACAAGTTAGTGATGTGAAGAATAAAACCCGTGCACGTCGCTCAAGAACAACTGAGAATATTGCTGTTGTAGCCCAAAGTGTTGAAGAAAACCCAGGTTTGTCCATTCCACGTCGTTCTTTGGAATTAGGCATTCCACAAACGTCATTACACCGTATTTTGCATAAAGACTTGGGTCTTAAGGCTTATAAAGTTCAGTTAACACAAGAACTCAAGCCGGCTGGTCATCAACAACGTCGTGTCTTTGCTGATTGGGTCCTTGAAATGCATGAAAATGATTCGGAATTTCATCGAAAAATCATCTTGACTGATGAGGCCCATTTCCACCTCGGAGGCTACGTCAACAAGCAAAACTGTCGCATCTGGGGCTCGGAAAACCCAAGAGTTATTGTTGAAAAGCCTCTCCATCCTCAACGCGTGACTGTTTGGTGCGGTTTATGGTCCGGCGGGGTCATTGGACCTTACTTTTTCGAAAATGAGGCTGGAGCAACAGTTACGGTCAATGGATTGCGCTATCGAGAGATAATTAATGATTTTTTATGGCCGGAATTGGATGGTATTGATCTGGACAACGTTTATTTTCAACAAGACGGCGCTGCGTGCCACACAAGCAATGAAACCATCGATCTTTTACGGGAAAAGTTTCAGGACCGTGTTATCTCTCGAAGAGGTGATCACAATTGGCCACCGAGATCTTGTGATTTAACACCTTGCGACTTCTTTCTTTGGGGCCACGTGAAAGATAAGGTCTACGCCAACAGCCCAGCGTGGATTCAAGACCTCAAAGATGGAATTCGTGAGGCTATCGAGGACATAGGGCAGCCACTTTGCGATTTGGTTATGGAAAATTTCATGAAAAGGATATGGTCCTGTAACCGTGGTGGTGGCGGCCATTTGGCTGATTTTGTGTTCCATTATTAACGGCATACCTTCTTCTTTATAATGAAATAAACATCCGATCATTTATCTCAAAAAATGCCATTTTTCTTTGAATATCAAAATAACACCTCTTATTGGAAAACCCTTTATAACAATTTTTTTTTAAGAATTCTTTGTTTTGAACTCAAAATTTTTTAGAAGTTCTTCAAACAATGTTCTCTTATTTATTACATGTATGTTTTAAAATGTCAAATCATAATAATTGTAAGCCACTTGAACCACAAAATTAAAGTGCATGCGATCCATATTTGTGCATTTTTTTTATTTCAATAAACTTCACTGTCTTTAATTTAAAGGGAGAGAGAGAGTGAGAGTTTTGAGAAAACATTTTTTTTAAAGTTAAAACAGTTAACATTTTTTTTTAAGCTTTAAGTTCAAAGCTTATTTTCTCAAAACTGCGCTTCAGAAACCTTAAAATATAAATTAATTTTAAAAAAACCAATCTAAGTAAATAATTTATCACCTGTTCTTGTGTTTTCTTTCATCATTTTCTAAAATAAGATGAGAGAACACGCAAATGAGTGAAACAAAAATATAAAACACTAATTTCTATAAAAATAATATTTTATAGTTAAAATCATTTTTATCTTTTTGATGATTGTGTTTTTCAATATCTACATATCTAAGGTATATAATTTGTTTTTAAAAAGACACAACATAAATGAATTGTTTTATTTAAGTGTATCTGTTTATAGCAAAGCATTCTGAACGTGTTCACCTGCTTATTGTTTTAAATTTCATTCATAGCTATACCAAGAATCGATAAAGAAAAACTCTTTTGGTTGCACAACCTTCAGCTAATTTAATCCATCAAAACAAAGACACCGGAGACATTTTTGATTGTAACCGAATAAAAACAAAAAATAAAGTACACAAAGCTCATGAATCATCATCGCACTCACTCGATACCTCTTTAGCCGGCTGAAGAAATTCCACGACATTACAGAAGGTCATCTCACAAAATGTCGTCGTTGCGGTGTTGTCATGGCCTTGATAATCAGTTTGCCACAAACTATTTGTATTATAAATTCCACAGTTAAACCGTTTCATTTGATCAGTACAAGATAAACGTTATAAAACCCGGTTCCCGTAGCTGTTCGAACAAAGCTTTTGAAATCCCACATGTAATATGTGGGTAAAGTTGGTTATTCCCATTCTTCTGGCAGCTTCTGCTGCTTGCCATGAACACAACCCCACACCATACGGCATGTTGCCATCGGATGGACTTTTCCCGCCTCAACCCAGTATCCAGTGGACTGGTGGGCAGTTTGATTTCCCTTGCCCGTCAGTGAAGTCCCTGTTCAAGAGTTCAGGCAAGTTCATTGGCAAGAATATAATCGCAACAAGGGCGCAAATTGTTAAGGATAGTGTATTCCTGGCACTGCCACGTTACCGACAAGGTGTTCCCGCAACCCTTGTCAAGACGGTTATCAAACCAGGCACCTGTACAACAACGTTCGTCCCATTCCCATGTTGGAACATGCAGGAGGAGGGAAACTGTAAGGCCCTTCAATCAGTGGTCGATTTGTTCGTTGATCCGAACGAAATTCTCTGGGTGTTGGACACTGGAATTGTGAATACTCTCGAGACGCCCATTCGACGATGCCCACCCAAAGTGGTGGCCATCAGCATCAAGAGTGGCAAGATTCTGAAGGTCATTCCGTTGGATGGACTCACTGCAGCCAATTCCCGTTTACAATATCTGGCCGTCGACTATTCTCCGGATGGTGAATGCTTTGTGTACATTAGTGATGCTGCAAATCGGGCCATAATAGTTTACAACATTCAGCTTGACCGGGGCTACCGAGTTGTCCTGCCGAAGGCTGTGTCAGCTGGAAGTCGTGCACGTGATGTTCTTTATGTGGCACTTGTCCGCCAGGACTGTGGATCGACTATGCTTTTCTTCACGTATCTGGGCTCGAAGAAAATGTTCGCCATAAAAACGGATTACCTTCGTACTGGGTGTGCCGATGGAAGGATTATAGGTAGGTGTTTTGTTATATTGTGTCGTGTTGTGTTGTGTTGACATGTCGACATGTGTGCTCCGAGCAAGAGGGTTGATTGGAATTTTCATTTTGTTCTCTTTTTACTCACATTACAGATGTAGGACTGAAGCCAGCACGAATAGTTATTATCGGAACGGATAATGGTTCAGCTATATTCTTCCGGCACGAAGGCGAATCAGAAGTCTATCGCTGGGATACGGTGACCCCATTTTTGGAAGCTAATTTCAAAGCGGTCTATCGTTGCCCAACGTGTCAGTTAGCTACACATGCCATTCCCGATTATAAGCGCAATACAATGCGTGTATTGCAGAGTAATTTCCCCGACTATATGCAGAATACGATGGGATGCGGGGCAACACAACAGTTATCAGTCATGCAAGGATGTTGGTAATTGAATTGGAAAAAAGCCGTACCTATACAGATTGTTCCTCGATTTCAAATGATCGTGTCGTGTGTGTGTATTAATTGTTATTTTTAACTTTATTGAGGTAGTTTAAGTTAGAATTTAGATAAGGTGTCTGAACAACCATGGATTTAATGTGCATTTTAAGTGTGATTTGAAGAAAATGTTAATCAATTTAAAATAAAAAAAATACTAAAATTGAAGTTCTTTATGGTTTTAATATGTCAAATAAAATACAAATAGTGGAAAGTAAATAACTCAAAAATAATGACAAATAGAAATGGAAGCTTAGACAAAATAGTGCGTATACGCCACAGTGAACCAAAGAAGTTGGTTTTTTTTTTTTGTTTAACTTTCAATTCTTAGTTCTATTACTTTTCTCAAGCTACTTTATGCATAAAAAATGGACAGATGTGGAGTATGGCAGCGAGCAGCTATGAATTAGGAATAAGTAAAACTGGAATTCATGCTCTTTAGTACGGAAATTCTCTTCACTTATCCATAACTCAACGTATCCGGAGTTAAACTGGAAATGGAATATCGAAGAGCAAATTAAGGAAGTCTGAATACCTTTGTACGCCTACACCAAAATATTTAGGGTCTTCAGTAGAAGATGATTTGTTGACAAATTAAATATTTGGTATCTTCTTGGGTTGCCCTTCGTAGTTCACTTGCGGAAGAAGCCAAAATTTTTCTTTCAGATATGAAGGACAGGTAGTGTTCGAACCATTTATCGAAGCGAACGGTAAATTTTATAAATATGCATTAACAGAAATTTGTGTTATGAAACATATTTTTTGTTAACGATTTCACCTGCCGGTTTTTACAATTTGCTTTATTTATGTTACTTAAAAACATCAAATTTAAAGTTTAAAGTAAACAAAATATGACTCACAAAATGGGTCTGTTTGTTTACTTCCCAAAACTTGCAATTTTTTAACAGTTGGTGTGGAATGCTCTCGAAAATTCTCGAAACTCCGAACATTCTTTAACTGTAATTTTTAAATTTAGCTGAATTTTAAATGTCTGTTTACAGAAATTTCTTGGACACAAAATCAGAGACAAGAGAAATTGTTAGGTCCTTTTTTAGTTTTGGCTGAAATTCTTGAGAATTCACACAAATTGAGAGAGATTCGCAGTCTACGGGAACTGATCTAATAATTGACGATTTTCCTCTTCTACCTTAAATACATAAATAGACTGTCAACAAAAACACTGTTGACTTGCGGTACTTTTATATAGGTAGGTACCTACTATAGGTAATTTAGCGGTACATATGCATTTGTAAATACACTAAGCCGGTACTCACCGAACACTTATAACAAAATAGACTCATTAGCCTATTCACCAAGCAAAAATAGTAAATATTAAACGACTTAATAGGGGTATTCATGCAATGTCGTATTTGCCTAGTAAACCTCGTAAACTGCATAAGTTTATCACCTCGTAAATCAAATGTCAAAATTTGTATGGAAAAATATATACGCAGGGCTGATAAGTTTGCGCGATGATTTTGCCTCGTAAACCACGTAAACTGCATAAGTTTATCACCTCGTAAATCAAATGTCAAAATTTGTATGGAAAATTATATACGCGAGCAACGTAATAAGGATATACACAGATTGCTTTATAGGTGCGTTCATGCAAAGTGAAGCATACATTTACGCAAATACGAAGTTAGTAAATATATCTCATTGCATGAATACCCCTAATATTTACTTTGTGTTTAAAACAAAAGGAAATCCTCTAACTGTCTACAGCACCATCTTTGTGAAAAGCTCAAAACCAATGCTACAACTATTTACAGCGCCATCTTGTGATTCAGCTAAATAACAATTCCAGTATGCCATGTGTCAACAACTGGAATGGAAACTACTAGAAAGAGATACTTGAATATTCTAGTGGATACTAGTAGAGACTAGAACCATATAATTCCCTATATAAGAGGATGTTGTCGAGCGAATGGACACAGTTTAATTTTGAAAGTGCCGGTATAAAGTTCGAAGTTAAAGGTATCTGGAAGTGATTTTAAATTGCATACTATGTATTGAGATTAATGAATAATAAAAACAATTTAAAGTGAAATAATAATTTCACAGTTTGAGCATGTCTGCGGTTGGGAGTGAGTGGCCCTCATTTTTGGACTTCGAAGAATACTTATGACCCTATGAGTGGTTATGACTTATGAGTTTCATAAGATTAAAAGCCGTTTATGAGCGTTCGGTGAATACCGGCCTTAAACTCGTGATGTTGAGTCTAAACGCTGGGTTAATGTTTGGGCATTCTCATGATTTGGAGTTTTTTTTGAGTTGTTATTAATTAAATCCTCAAATATTTTACTTTTGAAACCAATACTTGACCTATAGAGCATTATATGTAATTTGTTATCGTGTTTTTGGATCTTCCTTGTTTACGATTATGCCTATTTAAACCTACATTTTCAATCGCAATTAAAATAATTCAATTAATCGGGGAGATTTTTTATTTTTATCAAATTTTTACTCCCTTATCTAATTGATATAAAATGCTCATCATCTCGATATAGATAGGCACTTGTCTGTTCAAATTCAACATGAAACACTTGGTGAATTTCTTAATTCTTTCTGCGGTTAGTATATGTAATCGTACTCAAAAAAAAAAAAAAAAAAAAAACGGATATTAGTAAATCTTTGTATAACCAACAAAATTATTTTAGATCCTTTTAGGTTGCACCTGTGCTCAAAGTATCCACGACCAAGCCTGCAGTATAATTCAAAAACAAGGAGTGGCGTCATGTTTCAATCGAAGTACGTTGGGCTTTTGCATGAAAGTTGGAGATGAGTGGCGAGCAATTGAAGCTGCTACATGTGATTCCAGATTATGCTGCAATTCTAAATTAATGGGGTGCACCATAGATGCTGATTGTAAAGACGAATTTACAACTTCAACTACGATCAGTACTACAACTCTGCAGCCCGGTGTGGCCTGTGCAGTTGGAAATTTAAGAAAACATGAAAGTGATTGCAAACGGTATTATTATTGTTCGAACAAAAATTGGGTAGAGGGTGTATGTTCGGCTGGTGTTTTTGACCAAAATCGAAGGTCGTGTGCCTTTGGAAGTTGTAATAACTCATAAGCATAAATGTATGTGACATATGCATTCTTTAGGTAATATGTAATAAAATAGTCATTCTGAATAACTAGTGGTTATTTACAAGATAAAATTTAAAATGTTATTGTTTTTAATTCAAATCCGATGAATTAGGATATGCAGGAGCATTGGTACCTATTCTAGGGCCAGGGCCATTCGAGGTTTGATGATCCTTAACAGCTTTTTCGTTCAACGATTTTTTACCCCATGGTCGACACTATAAATATTATCGCTACTCAAGAATAATTGGTTCATTCATTGGAATGAAAAATGGAGTCTTACAACGATACTTTTTAAGAAACTTCACTAATAAATTCAAGTTATCAGCTTTATTTTGGCATCATCAAAATACTTATTTTGCCTCCTGATGGATTTCTCAAAATGAACAATAATTACATTTTTTTAATGAGTTTTCTATGAGAAATTAAACTGGAGATTAATTATAGCGAAAATCGTATGTGAGGCGTTTAAAAAAAAAAGACACTCGATGCAATGTCTTCTAAAACCATATCACAATCTTGTTTTCATTTAATTTGCGAAATAATCTTCGGAAGTCTATTGAATTGATCAGCACTGCATACTATACAGGGAATGAGGACATAACAGAAATAAATCAGTTTTTGTGAAAGGAAAGATATGTATGTCAATTTTTTTTTTTCAGTGCTGTTTGAGGAACAAGTGAATCTAAAACCCAGCCTGTTACAAAAATGCTAATTACCTCATATCCTAGTTTTAATGTTGTAAAAGTAGGTACATAATTACGCAGCCCCAGTTTTGTAATAGTTCCTCGAATGCTGCCAGTCTCGGCTATGTGTCAGTTAAAGTGAGGAATCTCACTTAGAAATTGCGTTCAGATTTTTGATATTGTTGAAATGTCAGAGATATTGGGCTTGTTGAGGAAAACGAGATCTCTGAGATTTCACTCCGTCAAAAAGTGACCAATCGAATTTTTTTCCCCACGACTTTGAGAGCAAAACTGATAAATTTTAATGAGAAATCGTTTTCATGTAACAGATCGCTAGGGTATCTCATTTTCCTGAACATTCCTAATATCTCTAAGATCTCAGCAATATCAAAAATATGGACGCAATTCCTCATCGAGATTACTCACTTTCGCTGTCACAAAGCGTTCGAATTCCTCATTTATTTCGAAGTCCTTTCAGAAAAAGAATCAATTTAAAGATTTCACATTTCTAATATACCTATATACGTCAAATTGAAAGTCGGGGAATTTCTGCTTGTTTTTTTTTTTTTGCAACGGATTCTACACAATTAAACTATAAAGCTATACAAATAATTTATTGCAGCTGCCAAGTAACACACACACACAATAATTCGATTGTCTTACGAATTCCTTTCAATTGACAGAAACAAATCGATTCGGTTTGGAAAATAATCGAAACCGTTTAGACAAAGTTCGATCTCTTTGTTTGAAAAGACCTCGACATAATGCTATCCGGATAGGTTTGAATTGTTGTAATCCCTTGTGAAAAAAACTGCTGATGCAACAAAAACCCAACGTATCTGAAAATTATTAGATTAGATAGTCTATCGCATAGTTTCTTGAACGCAAGGACTTTTATTTTTTTTTTTGGGATTTGCTTGCTATATTGTTTTTTTTTTTGTCGTTGATGAATTTATAAAATGAGATGGTTAGACTTCTAATGGTGAAATCTTGTTCAGGTTTTTCCCCTTCTCAGACAAACTGATGAAGTTTGCTCTGTGAGATCTTAGAAACGTTAACTGGCTTAATGTAAATACATATACATACATATACCTACATAAATAGGTATCTGATTTAATTTGTGTCAACAAAAAATTTAAATTTCATTTGCCCTTTAATAAGAATCTATCGCCAACTGTTGATATGACCCATATCTTGAAGTTATCGACCTCTTTTAAACAAATATTGTCTTTTCCAAACATTATTTGTAGACTAAGTAATCAAAATCTCGTTTCCTTATCGTAATTTAAAAAAAATAGAAGACAAAAACCAACAAAGCCTATCATTCAAGTTTCAGCCACCTCTTTTATAACCGTCACTTTGTTGATGATCGAAGTAATATTTTGGAAAGATTTCTATGTTGAAAAAAAATAGATACTAATTGAATTTCAATGTTAAAGATTTTACAATATGTGTGTGTCTTTACCTATAGTCAAACAGAAAGCCAAAAATATTCTGAAAGTCTTTAGGTAACAACTATTGCCGAAGCTATTTATGTCGCAGTTAAAAGGAATTTGTCACACAATTCGGTTCTTTTATACAAAACGTTCTAACTTCATACATTATACAACATGTACGAGAATAAAATCTTGACTCCTTTGAACTTGTCAAAAATATGGATCTTGGTGAGCTTTGTATTTGCTTCTGTTAAGTCCTCATTCTTTAAGTCTTTAATTTAATTTATCTCTGCAGATAACTTGCATGAGTCATATGAGTCTACAAATTCCGATGATGTCACGTGAGACAAACCTTTGTGTGGAACGTCAACAGGCTGGCTTAATTTGTGAGACGTGTGAGCTTTTGGCAACCTGTGTCAAAATGTCTCACGGCTACCTCACTGTTCCTGTTGAGACTTGTGATACCGATAATGGATATTATTGCAATGCAAATCTTGGAGCCTGTTCTAATGTAACCGGTCCATGTCATCCATTTGGATATGAGGGAAATTTTGTTTGCACCTCGCAGGGTGTTTTTCCTGATCCTTATGATTGCCAAAAATACCATATGTGCTATGTCGCTGGAACCACTTTGGTTTCGGCTAATATCGAATGTGGTGGAGACAAAGCTTTCAATGTTGAAACGGGGGCGTGCAGCTTATCGATTTCAGATAGCGTTTGTGATTTAATCCAGTACGAATGTCCTCGTGTAGGCTATTCAGCTGCATGGCCGAATAACAAAAATTTGTTCTATATCTGCAAAGCTACTACAAATGACGAAACACGAGTACTGTACCCGACACTTTATCGGTGTGGTGCAAACGAAGTTTTCGATGGACTTGACTGTGTGGCAGAAGGCGAAATGGGAAGTGTAAGTCCGGCTACAGTTAAGCCAACCAAAACTCCAACAGGGTCTGTTAGTAGCCCTACAACCATATTGCCAACAGCTAGTCCAGACTTACAATGTACTACCTCTGGACTTCAAGTTGATCCGGAAGATTGCCGATCATATTATTATTGCTCTGGAATACGAGGCACCAAGAAGCATACAACTTGTCCTAAAGGAACTTACTTTAATGCCGGTCTAGCATCGTGTACAATTGGAAGTTGTTAAGTTTCATAACAATATTTCTTTAATAAACAATTCTGAAAAGGGGCTTAATGAGTTCAGGAATCAAATATAAAAAAATGTATCTAAATACATAAAATCGCTGTGTTATCGCAATTTGTCTTGGGAACTTCATTAAATTCTTATCTACACATGTATATGTATATCTTTAATTGTTTTTGTGTGTTTCTAGTTTATATCGGACAAATCAGTTTGTGGTATGATTTGGTGGTGGTATATGGAAAGGCCACTAAACTGAGTCCTTTACAAACAATTCTCGCCATTTAACTTCAGCTTTTATTTTCTAGCTGTAGAATTCAGGCCTTAAACTCTATCAATTTTCCCAATTTGTATGTTGATAGCAAACTACCTAAACTAAATATTTGTTTGCATGATTGGTTAACTGTTTCATCCAAAAATTAGCCATTGACGCTGAGGAATTTTTTTGAATTTTCTGAAATAAATTATTTTAGGACGGAGGAGGCATATAAAATGCCAAGCGATATGTCAGGTTGACTTGTTCCAGATTTGTATAAACTGTTGATCGTGCATAGTACTTTTTCGACCGGTTGAGGATGTTCCAATTGGATATGGATTTTTCAATCGCAAAAGCTAAATTTAATTGGGATTGGTAACGTTAAGAGGAATCTATGACCATCATGATGTCAATGGAGTAATTTTTATGTTTTTTAGGTTCGTGGATCCCGAGGTTCCCCTACAATAATGCACAGACACATAATAGGTCGAAAATTGTTTTGAAAATGCTGATCAACAATGTTATACCTCAGATATTACACAAAAGGGTAATTCACGATCCGGTGCAACATGCCTAGTAAAATGACGAAATTTTAATATTTTTTTAATAGGTCGTTAATGCACTTTTTCTATACTGCAGAAATTTAACAAAATTTTAAAGACGGATAACAGCATTCATGACGTTTGGTACACGAGTACAAATTTTACTATTCTATATTTTCTGTTGAAAATTGTAATGGAATTCATTGCAGTATTGGAAATTTAAAAGTGTAGCAAGATTTTAATATTTGTTTCTTGAGTACAAGAAAATGTTACACTTTTGCACATTTCAATAGCTGCTGTGTTGCTTTGGAGGTGGCGAAGTACTCATGAGTACTTTGCTAGTCATTTTTAATGGAACGCACAAAATTGGCTATCCTACAAGCGTCATCTACTCGCCATGAAAGCACGAGTAGTTGGTAGTAGGTAGTACTCGATTATTATTTGCATCATGAGTAGTTCGCCACCTCCAAAAGAACGCGGCTGCATTGATACCAGGACCCATGTTCTGTAACTCTCGCATTGATAAAATCAGTCGAGAAACGATGACAAATGGCACAAAACCCATATGATTTTTTTCAATCGATGTGAGAGTTACAGAACATGCGCCCAGACCAGTTTGTTCGGGATCGTGAACACCTAAGTTCCTGATTACATGGCCCTTTTACTGTTGGTCATTTTACTGAACTCGTGACGCCCTTAAAATCCATATATATCTCACTCAATAAAAATCGTTTCGTAGTGAATCCGAGAATATTATTTGAATTGGACTTTGGGTGGGCTCTACCCTTCTCTTTTTTAAGCACAAAAAATCTACCTGTGTCTCTGGATGCACCTTTTCAGTAAGACGAACATGTAATCAGGCACTAAAAAAGGTGAATTTTTTTGTAAAGTGTCACTTTTCCTCTAGATTAAAAATACAAATTGTTTCTGGCGCATGGTCACCCTTTGAAACTAATGAGAATTGGCATCACTTTTAATCAAAATATTATTTGTTCTCTTCAAATCTGTCAAACTAGCAATGATTTTGACAGACTTCGAAATTACCAACATAAAACATTTTAGAATTCTTCAAAATTTTGTTATGAACATTTTAAGTTTCGTAGTAAATTAAAATTATCCATTTAACAAATAACATAATCGTCTGTAATGGATTTTCTACAAGAAGGTATAGCCTTAGGAGTTGATCTACTAATTCTTGGAATATGCTTCAAAGAATACTACAGTTACAAGAAAACCGTGAATATTCTTAAGGTAAGATAACAAGGAAGTCAGCTCGTAATGCACAGCATCATAGAAGTATAAATATTTTTTTAAACATAAAACATCTTTGTAGAATGCTCCGCAACTACCAATCGATGCTGATCTTAAAACCATTCTGGAAAGCAAAAAAGACAATAAAATCCCATACGCTGTGATTCGAGGCACAGTGATTCCTATCGGTGTGCCGATTCGTAGTGTTATGTCACCATCAGTGACCGGTGTCGTACAAGTGATAAAGTTGAGGTAAAAATCTTAAATATTTCTCAACAAAACTGTTCTGTACAGAATCAGTAACGTATATCTAGTGAACACCGTGTAGCCAGAGGATTTGCTGGTTTCTGGACGGAACAACGTCGACTTATTCATGTCTCTTCCAATGAGATGCCATTTGAATTGAAAAACAGTGACTATGGCGTTGAAATTGTCGATGGCTTATCGGCAGAAATTCTCGATATGGACGTTGTGTACGACAACTACGAACCATCGTCTTTATCGTTCTTTGATCATATCTTTGGATTCTTCTCTGGTGTTCGACAGAAAGGCTTACAAACAACGGAGGAAGTTCTACGGGATGGTAGTTTCATAACTGCTGTCGGTGAAATCGAACTAGATGGTAAGACAATAAGAATGCAACCTTCTTCGACAGCTCCACTGTTCCTTACAACTTCAACCAAGTCGACGTTGATTAAGAAATTCGAAGAGGCTAAATCGTCAATGGCGTGAGTTAACTTGTTATTTATAATCTACCAAAAAATGGTGAATTTAATTTTTGATTTTTTTTTTGTAGGGTAAAAATATTCATCTGTAGCACAATAACTGTAGTACTAGTTGGAATAATAGCGCGCAAAATCTACTTAAGGAAAAAACAGGAAAGAGATGAGAGAAAAATCAAAGAAACACTTGACAATGAAAGACGAAAGCGGCGTGCGAAAACACGACCTCAAAATCTAACTCCTGAACAACTGTGTGTTGTTTGTTCGACGAATCCTAAAGAGGTAGGTATACTTACTTGGCCAATTTTTCAAATCATCTACCGATTTTAGTCTCGTGTGACTACTTTTACTAAAGTAAAAGGTGCTACAGATCATGGTAGTACCAGTCCTAGTGACTTACATTGTCAATTTCTTTGTGCGTGTTGTAAGTCGGCAAGAATAGATGAAGTACCCCTTAAAAAAATTGCGTGGAATAAACTGGTTTCGAATTCAGGCCACTAACGCAATAACCATTACACCAAGTGGTGCTATCTAGAACGCGACTTAACGTCGAATCATAATCGAAATATCGCAGAGCAGAAAATTCTATCCTTATCAAATATTCGTGTTAAATCGCTTTTCTATTTGAATTTGGAGTAGGTAGAACATAATGTATACAGGTACGACAAACGCACAGTACCTAAATAAATCACCTGTATTATGCGATTATAAAATTATAATTTCGAATTTAATTTAAAATTCGATTGATTCTGCAATAGTTTTTGTCCAAAGTATATTCCTAATCGAAATGAGTGCACTATCTAAAACCTCGATAAACGCGATCGCAAGTTTAATATAAAATTCGACAGCAACAAATAATAAATACATTCATATTTTTTAATTTTTTTTCGTTTTACTTATTTAAGGTAATAATGCTTCCATGTGGCCATGTTTGCATCTGTGAAGATTGTTCTGAGAAAATCACAGTATCATGCCCAGTTTGTCGCACGAAAATTCTAAGCAAAGCTGCAGCTTTTATTTCATAATCAGATCAGGCTATATCGAGGGTCGGATGCAAAAATCAACAGGGTCAATGGTGCAATATGTGGATTTAGAGAATAAATTAATTTATTAACCAACCAAAAAATCCAATAATGGAAAAATTTAATTTAAACAAAAAAAAAAAAAAAAAAAAAAAAAATAGAATAGAAGGTAACTTTTAAATTAATAACAAAAAATGTTTTATTCAGCTATTCATAATATTTTTATATTCGGTTTGATCATTTAACATTTTCAAAAACACTCGATATTTTTTGTTGTGATAATCGATGGTTTCTTCTTTTGGTTTAAGAATAGTTCCCGTTCCACCCATTGCAACAGAAGCTTCCTAAAGTATTATTTTTAAACAAAATGCATTAACTCATAATCTTAAAAATCTTTTAACCTCTAATGTGGGATAAACTTTGGCAGCACATGCTCCCAACATTGCCGCCCCCACCAAAACCATTTCCTGTTCATCAGGTATAATTACTGATAGATTACAAATGTCAGCATGACTCTGGGTGTAAAGGCGATTTTTCGCCAATCCCCCACAGAATAGCAAAGTGGTAAACTTGGGTCTCTTGTATTGTACGAGGTTGTCCATGATGTGTCTTGTGCCATACTGCAGAAAGGAAAAGAAAATGAAAAAGGTTGTAAACTTAATGATAAATCACTTATTTTACCCCTAATCCTTGTACGAAGGCGAGGTAAAGCACAGCTAAACTTTCTTCATCGGTGCTCATGTTAAGCCCAGAGATCTGAAAACAATTAAAGTTAAGATGTATTTATATGCCAAGTTGTAGATATAAGAGAAGGTTTACCATGCCTTTGAGACTTGCATCTGCGATTGGTGATCGATTTCCATGAAAATCCGGCCAGACATGTAAATCTTTTGTCAAGAAACAAGAATCCTCCAAGCCACGTTCCTTTTTCATTTTTTCTAAGATGCTAAAGATATACGAGTGAATATTTCTATAAAATAAAAAAATCAATTACCCATATCTCTGCGAAAAATGTCTAAGTGAATAAGAACTTACCTTCCCATTAATTTTCTGCTAATTTCTTCATATTGTGGATGTGTTTTAATGACATAATCCAATAAAAAACCCGTCGCACTCTGTCCACCTTCATTCAAAAAGAAATTGGGCATAATAGCATTTTTATAAGGACCCCAAACTCCCTTAGCTGGACACAACTCTCGAGTCATACTCATATGACATGTAGATGTTCCGCAGATCAAAGCCATTTTCCCCTCTATAGATTCGGATCCAGTACCAGCATTACAACCAAACATTCCTAAAGCTCCAGCATGTGCATCAATTAATGATGTTCCAACAACAGTTCCAGGTAGAAGATTGAAAGCCGCTGCGGCTTGATCAGTAAGACCCTTGCCCACGGCTGTACCAGGATCGCGCACTGTTTTGCCAATAATTTCGAAATCATTGCGACACAATTCTTCCAATTCTATAGCAGTAAGAAAATCCCTAGACCACGAACCAGCAATAGCGTCAAAGTTCCATTTGCACACTACTGAACACAATGATCTTGAATCACAACCAGTACTACGCCAGGTTAGAAAATCTGGCAAATCAAATGCTCGCCAGATTTTATTCCATGTTGAAATATTACGATTCTTTTTCAACCATAGCAGTTTAGGCATTTCCATTTCAACAGAAACTTGACCACCGACATAATTAAGCAATTCGTGTTTTGTCGAGTTTATTAATTCAGCTTCAGCAGTGGCTCGATGATCCATCCAGAGGATAATATTTTGCTCAGGATGGCCATTAGAACTAACTGATAGTGGTTCACCGTTTTTGCCAAGTATGACAAGTGAACAAGTTGCATCAAAAGAAAGTGCTACAATTTCTTCCTTCGGAATATTCTGGACAACATCCTGTGAAAAATGAATGAATTGAATTATTAATGGGATTTACATACAATATATAAAAGTAGTATATAAAAACCAAGTAATAATATCCTTCAAGCCAGACCACATGTGCTTGTAGGTACAGTTTATTCACGACATTTTATACAACTATTTCTGGGCTACATAAGTCGGGAAAAAACTTAAACTCTGAATTTTTTAGTTAAGGAGAGAATGAGTTCAATCTACACCGATGTTACAAACTATTTTGAATTTATTGACAGTAATACATAAGAGTTTCTTCAAGATAAGGAGACCCTGTAGTCCTCCGCTCCCAGACATGTAAGCTGTTCCAAAGAAGGGGATATAAGAAAACCCCTTGCATCGTGGCGTTCTTCTGTCAGATTTGGTATGGGGTAGCTTTCCCACTTTGGATGTAAGCATAAACATGACCTAAATTGAGGAGTGACTATGTATGTATATGTACATTTTTCACATTTTGAAATGGCAGTTTTTCTTCTTACTATTCCTGTGCTCAACTGAGCATTTTCAAATTCAGTCTTAAGTCAAACAAAACCCTAGAATTTGAACTCTAAAATCGCTTTTACCCGAAATCGTATGGAAAGTCACGATTTCGAATTTAGTTTTTTTCGATTTTTTGAGAAATTACTTGCTGACATATAATGTATGACAAGGTAAGGCATGTTTGTAGTCTTTGATTGGTCAGCTGCAAACAATTGCATTCATTTGAAGACAGCTTTTCCTGTCTTAATGGCTCTTATGCTCATTGAACCTACTCAGCCGTTATTCTAGAGGAAGATTTTTATCAGAATTAATTTTAACTTTATTTGGTATTTAACCGTCTGGTTCTACACTGTATAGGTTTGTAAAGTTTGAAGCTGTTTGAGTGGCGATTGGTCATTATTAGATTATTTGACCTGTTGAGGTTAGTACTGCTTACATAGAAATTGAGTATCTCTATCTTGTTAGCGATGTTTCACAAGAATAAGCCTAGCCATCAGAATTTTACGAGCAACTTGGCATTTTATCTTGAGACTATATTCCTTCATCTTTATCTGTTATGCCTCGAAAGATATTTTATTTTCACCATAAAAGAGCTTCCAGGAAGATAGTTTGGTTTTTCTCAGTTCGTTTTTTACAGTCAACCATAAGATTACTTTTTTCATCTTGGATTTTTAAAAATTGAATACTTTAGTCTGACGCAATCGGCAGTCAGGTTGGTGTGGTCAATTATTTTTGAATTAATACACAAACATAACATATCCCAAATGTTTATCTTTAAATGGGGTCTTAAATGAAAGCCAAGACTGGGGTGACAGCACTTAACTTGATATAATCGAGCATAGGCAGTTACTTATTTAGTTCAATCGAATCAAAAACAATCGGCTGAGGCAAATAAGGAACTGCAAGGCCCCCTGTCCTTTATATGAAACCAATATATACTATTTTATAAATCCATGTCATTTTACTTACATTTTCAATTTAAAAAATCTCTGTATGAAGGTATAACTATACTGCTGCAGGCATAATTTTATAATAAAAACAATTTTACAAAAAAAAAGAAAGAATAATAACTAGGTAAAACTATTTTTTTTTTTTTTTTTTTGTTTTCGACTTTCGATGGCTCGGCCGCTTTTGATCAATTCATTTCTTTAAACATGATAACATGTTTTTCTGCTAATTTTATTTTTAAGTGTGGATTACAATAAGGACTTCTTTCTTTACAATTTAGAAAACAAAAATCGATGTACAACAATTTCAAGGGATTTTTCAGGTATGAATTCAGCCGTGTAGTAAATAATCTTATGTGGCTTTCGTTTCGACCAATTCAGATTTGGGTGTCAGATCTTAAATTTTACTGGCAAAACCAACACAAAACGTGATTTTATTTTGTTTTATGATTGTATGAGTGCCTTTTTTAAAACGACACTGGGTAAAAGTCACTTTTCTTTGATGTGTGTGTAAGTGCGTGTGAAAATCTGTGTAAATCTTGCTAAAAATCGAGATCTGCAAAATCGACTTCAGATCGACAAAAATTCGATTTTTTTGATCGAAATTAAAGGAAAAACTTGTCACAAATCAAAAAAATCAAAGAAAAATCGATTTTTTTGGTCGAAACGAAAACCACATTAATTGCTTCAGATTTTTTTTTTTGTAAAACGTCAATAACAAACCAGATTAAATGCTAGAAGACGAGTTTGATAACGTAGCACATGCATTATAAACTGACTTGATGGTTAATTGGTTGTTTCCCTTTATCATGCTTGTTGTATACTATAGAAGTAACTGTAGATTAAACTCTTAATACACTAATCATTTCAACAACTATAAATATAATACAATACATAAATTATCAATTAAATTCATGAAATATTCATACTCATTTATATATGTATATATTATGTATGTTAGTTAAAGAAAACAAAGGAAAACTACGGCAAATTTAGTTTAAACTTTTTTAACACTTAAATGACACTGCAAATAAAACCGACAAACGCTTATTTTTATGCTCAATGATCCGACAAAACGACATAACCAGATTGGCAATCTCATTTCAGTCACCTATAGGTACATATATGTGAATGTGAACCTAATAATCAAGGTTATTTTTGTTCAGAGATAACCGAGCTAAAATATTGTATCTACTTTTGTGTGGAGGCTTTCATTAGTTATATTCTTTTTTCAGATCTTTTAACTAACTTACCCGTACACAACATGCAACCGAGTACCAAATGTCATCTGAAGATTGCTCAAAATGATCTTGTTGTGGATTCCATGTTTTTATCTGTTTTACTTTTTGCTTGAGAACTTTACCATCGGAGGAAACTAGGGCAGCTCTTGCACTTGACGTACCTACGTCAACACCTACGAAGTAAATTCTAGGCATAGCTTGTGTTTTTTTTTATTTTTATTTTTTTAATTAGTCAAGATCGCTTTAAGTAATGGAGATCTTCACTTAGTGGAAAATTGTTCATGAATGCTCTAGACCTTATAACGTATACGTGCTGTTCTTATCACATTCGAGTACTTAACTAGAAAGATTGTAGCGCACAGCGATCGATAGGTCTATCTTTTCTCAATAGCAGTTTGAAACAAGCTGATATTTGTTTATGTTTACACAACAAAAAGCTTAATTTACTTCTAGTTCGAGAGAGCTAGCTCCGCACATTGCGCAATACTAACCTACCAACACGATCACTATCAGGCGTTTTACTTGTTTCGCGGTCTCGAATGAATTGAAGTCATTATTATGTACGACGTTTGCTGTGAACTGTGTGGAGTGGACTCTATAATGCATATAATTTAGCATTTTTTTTTTTGTGTGTGTTAATTTTTTCTTATAAATAGAGAATTTTATAGAACACTTAGTTTTACTGAGACAGCAGTGTAAGTGTGGGTGGGTCTATTTTATGATAATTTTGTTTTATTTTAAACCAACGCAACGCTCCAACTTTTACACTTTATTTGGTTGAACGTTTCGTGGGGTGGTGTATAAGTAGGCAGAGGTATTCGTTTATATTTCGAAAATATTGGATAGAATGTAAAGTTATGTGATTGATACAGTTTAAAATTGATACAGATATAAAATTATAAAACTACTTTTGAACTTGAAACCGGAAGAGCTATTGACTGTCCATTCAAAGTTCTACTAAACGTCCTACAATATCGCCCAAATTATCAATGTTGAACTTAAAAATATATGATTCGTTTCAGAAAACGGGACGAGTGAATTCTCTTTTACAAAAAAAAAATGTGTGAGTACCGGAACTCGTGGAGAAGAAGTGTAAACATCAGTTTTTTGCTCAGGGCAACCAAAGAAAGTGCAAAACTAGAACGAATTGCGTTTTATAGCAAAAATAATCTTTTAATTTCTGTAATATGAGTTTCCGTGGCCTCGTTTTCCAGAACTAAGATACATTTTTATATTTACACATCAAAAACCTTTTTTTCAAATGAGTAGTATGGTAAAACAACGACAGTACCTACATGTAAAAAAAGGCTAAAGGTTTATTCCACTGAATTTTCTTCTTTTTTTTAACAAGTATATAATTTCTACTTTAGACCCATGTAACTCCTGTGTTTTTCATATGAAAGACAAGGCGGCTGAACACAATGCATTAATTTTTAATTAAGGAGTCTTGAATAGTTTCCGACTGTCCGGGAGTAATATTGCATATTCCATAATCATCATAATTTTGTTTCAAAATAATGATAAACTAACGCTTATTCATAATAAATTAAATTCTCATTACGATCCATTCAAGATTCAATATTCTTTTTCTCTACAAAAAAAAAATCAGCATGCAAATTAAATTGGACTAGAGCCTCAAGCCTTGTTTTTTCTTAACGAGTCCATATGCCAGATATTTCTTTGATCATGGCAACGCAAGCCAATTTGTTTTAATTATAATAGAACAGAAATTGCTGGTCTTACGAATTAAAAGCTTTTCACCTTCTTCAGAGTTAAATTTTAACAGGAAGTTAAACTTGAAAAAAAAAAAAAAATAATAAACCACCTTATAGGGCCCATACACACAACACTTGTGTGCACACCGCTTTCATGACACTTCCTCATACACATCACACCAATGGTAACACCGACACAAAAAAATGAAAAATGTTTGATTTTTGGTGTCGGTGTCTCGATTGGTGTGCACACAAGTTTTGTGTCTATGGGCCCTATTAGAATCCAAGATAAAAAAGCAAAACTTCAAAAAAGCTAAAATGCACAGCACTTATTGCCCCTGAACAGTTTTGCGAAAAAAACTTTGTCTGTCATTCGTTGCACTTGTCGAACCACTGTTTTTTTGAAAGAACAGGTCTCGAAAACAATGGTTTAACATTAAAACTTAATATGTATGGCAATTGATTTGTGTAAATCGCACCTGTTAAGAGTTAAGCAAAGGAATTTTTTTTGGCATACTCACTTCACACACGTTTATCGAAAATGTATGTATCCTCGACACAACATACCAGGAAAGCTTTTCCTTGAAGACGTTTCCTTGGAAACTAATTTACTTTATAATCAATACAAAGTAAACAATTTGAAATATTATCCAATTTCACTTGACCTAGAATTTGTAAACGAATAACATTTCTTCAAAAAAAAAATCAGTTTAATACTAGGAGCGTTAGTTCTGCGGTTCGTTATGTCCACAATTTCGACTAAAATTTCCAATCGCGATGTGCACCTCCGCTATTTAGAAATGTTGGAAACCATTGCAGACACTTGCTGTGAAATTTGTCAATGTGATTGCTATAGCTCGCACAGCGCGCTTAATACAGGAAATATTATAGAAGCAGGACCCTCATCTGTGCGGCTCCAGACCCCAATAAGCAAATCGCACAAAAAGTCTTCCCAGAGAAAAAAAACAAAGTCGAATGGCAGTAAACTGAAACGATCCAAGAGCGCTTCTTCCTTTTACACCAAAGACTGTAAAATACTGAAGGAGCTCAATTTGAATGATAAGCTTCCTCGAATGAAGGACTCACGTTACCCACGATGGTCAAGTATGGAATCTATAGAGCTTTGTGAAGCAATGCGAAATCTCTGTCGCTCACCAACTGTATCCAAGGCATTCGAAAAAATTCCTCTCTGTGATAAGAAAATTCTCAATCGAATGGCCAAGAAACGTGGTGAAAAAATTGATGATAACGAAAATGCTTGGCTGGCACAAAAGTTTTGGGAAAATGAGCAATACGAAAGGGAACTTCTTAAGTGTGAGCAAACGGAAGAATTCAAAAAGGCAATAAGAAACAAACAATTTCAAGACTATCAGCTGACCAAAGCGAGACTTAATGAAATCGCTCAGCGGGATATGGACGAACTGCAGCGACTCCGAGCTAGTTTGCGAGAAAAAGATAAAAAAGCTAAATGACGCTTAAAATTGGTCCAGGTGGAGAAGGATGTTATGCAGGCTCAACGACGTAACAACGAGTTGAGGAAGAGTGAAGCCGTTTCGATTGTCCAAGAGGAACAAACATTAGACGAACAGCTTCGGAAATGCGAAATAAGTCATAAACTAGAAGAGCAACTTCAAAGAGCAGAAACAATTCGTCATCATATGCTAGATAGTTACCTAAGACGGCTACGCTACGATAATTATCTTGAACAAATTGTTCATGAAGAAAATTTTCGCGAAGCCCAGGAGTTCGAGAATATGAGAAAGACTCAACTGAAGGAAATAATCACTCAGAAAAATGTCAAAACTGAACAATTTATTGAAAATAAACGAAAACAAAACAACGAAATGAAACAGAAGGCCAAAATATCAGCCAGTTTGAGAGAGTTGATACGTGCTTCGGTAACTCCAGATGGCATTAACAGGCGTGATGCCAAGGATCAATTTGTTCGATCTATGTCGAATATTTCTTTCCACAAATTTACTGGGCCAAGTTATTTGAGTGAATATAAATAAGAAAATTTAATTATTTCATTTTATTGAATTTCAGCAATATTTTTTGTTTATTAAATAGGTATATTGTAGGTACAAAATTTTATTTATACTTAATTATTTACCTTTGATGGTGCTATAACGCGTGGTGCTCCTGGTCCTTGGGCAGTAGGCTACACCAGCCTGCTCCAACTTCAATTTTTTTATTTTTAATATATGTATTTATAATTTTATATATGATATAGAACATCGCATTTTGCAGATACTAAAAGATATTCTCTCAATAGCCATGTTTCGGTCAGAATTATATAACGCGTATTAAAGCTTTTCAACAAAACAATGCGAAACCAGTTAGTTTCTCTTGTTACATCTGAGGTATTCTTCACAAATGACATTAGCCTGCGGAAAAGGGTAAAGTAAATTTATTGTTGTTGAACGTGATTTTTTTAGATTTCTATATGAAGCCTCCGGCATCAATGAGCAATGTGAGTGCGATACTGTCTTCAAAAAGTACAATTGCACCAGAGAATCGCGGACACGATATCTTGAATGGCTTCTCTGTCATAAGGTTCCGGTGTATGGTCAAATTTTGCAGGTATCTTCTACTAGACTGGAACTGGAAGAAATATTATGTAGATTATTAATATGCTTTTTCTTAGGCTTTCGTTTTTAATGTGCTTCCTGTCTATTCTATTGTAATACTTGTCGGTTTAATGAGACAGTATCCAAATTCTAGTTTTCAAAATATTTGATTTACATATATTCTTCAAATCAAAAATTCAGTATTTCATTTCATTTTCATTTATTTCGAAAAAAGTAATTTTACAAGGATACATTAAGATTTAAATCTTTTAGAGTATCTAGGATTTAAGTTACAAATTTTGTTTGTTTAATAAATTCAATTCATTTTAATCGTTACATATTTAAATAAATATTCAAAGCAAGGTTAATTTAATAGTTTAATATATGTTAAAGATAAAGCAGTATTTTTTATAATTGATTATTCATAAAATTCAGTATCTCAAAAACTAATTAGTTCGTGCTTTGCCTTATATTTATTTTTGTTCCGAAAATCACTAATTCGCAATTTCTTCGTTTACCACGAAATTTGTTTAAGACTTGGACAAACTAATGATTTCTCTCAATTGAATAAATTTATGAAACTGTTTTATTTTCTAAATTTATCCGAAAATATATGAAATTGTAAAAGCATAAAGTTTCAATATTGCGTTCCACTAAGGAAAATCTTCTGGTTTCTTGAGGTCCTCACAAAACGTTGTAGATACGTGGTTAAGGCGAAATTATATCGTTTATTACAATTAATTTATGAAACTGTCTAAAGGCACGTAGTTTCGCGTACGCGAAATTTGTTCTCATACCTATATATACAGTGAGCGTTCTTTAAATCCAAAAAAACTGCATATAACCAACCTTGCACCTACCCCAAATCCTATAGTGAAGCCAAGCAGGGGGGCAGCATGCCCCCCCAAACATACCTCACTGTTTAGGTATGAGAATCTGGTATGAGAACTTATTTGGCGTACGCGAAACTACGTGCCTTTAGACAGACTCTTAATTTATACCTACATTTACTACCTTTCATCATATTTTCTACGGCCAGGTGAAATATTATTGATGGTTAATTAACGTAAAAAATGGTATAATCTAGCGACTAAATATTTAGATATCTTGTTTGAAATGTAAAAGGGAATAATATATTTTTTTGAACTTAACGAGGCTGTTAAAAAAAATTATTCAACAATAAAAAAATAAGTAAAACTATGGTTTCTCGTTATTCTTAAGCAAGTTCAAATTCGAGAACACTTTTTATAAGATCATTTCGCTCCTTAGCCGAAGCAATGTGTCCAACCATTCGATCCAAAAATTCTTTTTGATGTTTCACAATAAATTTGTTACATTGCATAATTGTAGCACCAGTATAAAGAGTGCGAAACTTAGCCCGATAGTCACCAATCTAGATACAAAAGTTTTTTAATAAATACAAATTGAACAAAAACAAAAAAAAATCTGAATTCATACTACGGTGATCAAAGGCAGAATACTTGCAACAAACCTATGTGGTTTGTGTCTGCAACGAATTATGGCAATTTTGGTTTTATCATTGCAGTATTTTATACGAAATCCATTTTCTAAAGATCCAACTCCAAAATCACCATAATATTGTTTAATATATTTGAGGAAGCTTTTGGTCAAGACGTTATCATTGAATGAAACCTTTCCCGTACAAGATTCATGAGGTATTATTTGGACAACAATATATCTAGATTATAATTGAATAATAAGATAATTATAAAAATAAGGAAAATTGATTTTATATTCACCTGCTTTTAACACGAACCATTTGTTTGTTTGTTTACTTCGTTGAAAAAAAGGCCCAAACTCAAACAAACACCCAAATTTCAAAACCCCACGTGTGTTGTCAGTTCAGTTCATGACATTGAGAGTGATGCCAAGAATCTTTTTTGAAGATAATCAAAAGTATGCACTAATTTGCAACTTTCTTAGACTGCTTTTAAACCATGCAATTTCTTCTTGCGATTTTTAAGCACGTGGGCGAGGGACGTATGTGGTGGCCGGGGTAGACGAAATTGCTGAGGTTGAACAAATTGCAGAGTTATCGCTCATTCTTCTTTGTGCTTTTCCTTATTGTTCGAATGTGTTTTATTTTCATTCGTCGTCCACTCAGATAACTTCGCTTAATCAAGTGGAGTAAAGAGTGCAATGAGATGATACTTCTTCACTTGCACAAACTAAACTTTTCATTAAAAATCGCTGTCGTGTAAAACTGTAAAAGGTATTTGCAATTAGAAGGAAACCAAAGGAAAAACGAAGATTAAAAATCGCTGTAATGTAAAAGCAGTCTTAGCTCCCATTGTTCTCTCACACACAAAACAAAAAATTATGGTCAACCATTTCCGAGAATTCGTTTTTATTTCAAGTGAATTTAATCAAATAAAAAGAATTCTTTCCTTTGATTGAGATAAATCGTTTGTTTCTAAATATTCCTCCATTTGGATTTTTATTTTCACAAAGAAAAGTTCAAAAATTATACAACCAATTTAGCTCGTAACTAAAACTTTCACCTCGTTTCCCGAAACTCGGTTTTTTTCCTAACTGGCTGAACACAATAGACGCGCGTTCGATCGCGCGTGATTATTAAAACTTATTTAACTCCCAGAGTCGCGTTCGCGGCTGCGTCTCCATTGTATTCACTTTAACGAGATTTCACGTATTTTAACTTTGACAGGTGCGAACGCGCGATCGAAAGAGCGTCTATTGTGTTCAGCCAGTAAGGGTTTTGACAGAAAATAGTGAAAATTTGAGAAAAATTTCGCGTTACCAAACAGACCTATTAGGCCAGGCGCGCACATGCAACTAAACAGTTTGGTTGCAATTTTGAGCACTATGGGATTATATGAGAGTCCGCGCACATAAACCGGCGGAGTCTCATATAATCCCGAGTGCTCAAAATCGAAACCAAACTGTTTAGTTGCATGTGCGCGCCTGGCCTTAAGCTGGATTTACATCTTCGTTCTTCATTCAGTGAACGTTGTTCGCTGTTCGTTCTTCCTAAAAACAACGAACAACGAAGAAGCATCTAGATTATTCCGTTTTTATATTCAGTTCGTTCTTTACAGCAAAATGGATAACAACACATTGTTGGCAGTGGCGGCGCTTTTAACATTGAACAAAAAAGAAAAGATCCTGCTGGACGAAGAGTTGGCTACTTAAATGTACACTAGAATTAATCTTTCGTAACTTAGCTACGGAGAGTAATATTTCTTAAATTGTTTCACAATTTTCTATCTGTAAATTTATAAAGTAATAATAAGATAAACGTGGAGAGTGTCCCAATTCATTGCACGGCACTGAAAAAGAATGTTCGATTAAAAAATTTTCGCATTTACACTCACGTTGTTCGTTTTTCGGGTAACATCGAACACCGAAAATTCAAAGCCACTTTGAATTTATTCGTTCTTCGTTCGGTGTTCATTCGTTGTTCGGTGTTAGCATTTAGACCTTCGTTGTTCCGCGTACGACCAACAACGAACAACGTACACGGACGATAAAACCGAAGGTCTAAATCCAGCTTTAGGCTTTTCCAGAAACTATCTTTGTCTTTTCTCTTTCTAATTTTGACATAAAAATATGTAGGGAAAACAAACAATCGACCAATCACAATCACATGTTTTTGTTTTCCCTACATATTTTTCTGTCAAACTATTGTTTTTTTTCTTTACTTGTTTGGCACTGAAGTCTGGTGGATGTTCCAAATTGTGCTGAACAATTATTTCGTGCGCTAAGTTTTGACAGGTAGTGATGTACAGTAGAAATAAAAATTAATTTTTTTTTAGCTGGAGCTGCGTACCACTCCACTAAGATACTTTTGGAGAGAATTCTGTATGAAAACTAAAATTTACCCCGATCTGCGTACTTGGCTTAATTAAACAAATTATTCAACATAATTAAAAATCTTTAACTGCAGCTGTCAAGGAACACACACAAAATCACAAACAAAAATCGATTCTTTTAAGAATTCCTTTCAATTGGCAGAAACAAATCGATTCGGTTTAGGCAACAACCGCATTCGGTTTAGAAAAAAAAATTGTGTGAGTGCCGGGACTCACGGTTAAAGGCTGTCCCAAACCAACGCGAAACATTCGCGCGAATATGCGACGACTGAAAAATGTTCGAAGATTCGCATCGCGCCAGTGTGGGTGCTCCCATTAATCTCCATGTAAATAAATTAAGACAGGCGGAAGTTTCGTTGTCGCGCCGAATGTTTCGCGTTGGTTTGGGAGAGCCTTAATATGTGTAAACATCAACGTGTGCGGATCCAAAAGGGACTTGTTTTTGCTTGAAGGGAATCTTAAGATTTTGTTCACTGAACGCACCCATCCTAGTATGCAGATCGTAACGTTGCACACCGTAACGTTGTACACCAACGTCCACGTTATTTTTTTCACTTTACCGCCAGCATAGATGTTTACACCACAGATTAGCCATATGAAGATGAGAATGTTTCGTACGTTTCACCCTCCAAAACCCATTTGTTTACATTGTTGTATTTGTAATTTCTTCCCGCGTCGATGAATACATGTGAATCGCAACAACAATTTAACCGGTGTCTGAAGATTCCTACTGTCTATGTGTGAGGTTTCTATGCACACATTCTCATTTTTTATCTGATATCTGACAACTCAAGCTTGTAGGCAAATTAAAATGGCTGCCGGGGATTCTCATCTTCATGTGGCCAATCTGTGGTTTAAACATCAAAAAATTAGATTTCTTCGTTGAAAGGAATTCGACATAAATCTTGTGGAGACATCCTAAATATGAACATGCTTACCATTTGACGTTTAAAATTTTTTTCACCGGCCTTGCACAGGCATATAAAATTATAAATTTGTTTTTTTTTTTTAATTTTTACATAAATAAATTTAATTATTTAAAAATGCTGAGAACAAAAGCTGTTTCTATTTTAAGTTCACCATACCAAAGATATTTCCCAAGTAATCGTCATTTCATATTATCTTGTAAAAATCACTTTGAAGCTGACGCACCAGCTCCGGGCCTGCAGCCGAAAGAAGCGTCAATCGTTCTTTTTCCTGGACAAGGAGCACAGTATGTTGGCATGGGAAAGGATTTACTGCGTTTCCCAGAAGCACGGTCCATTTTTCAGTTGGGAAATGAAGTTTTAAAGTACGACATTCTTAAAGTCTGCCTCGAAGGGCCCAAAGAAAAGCTGGACGCAACGGAATTTGCCCAGCCGGCTGTTATGATTACATCGTTAGCAGCGCTAGAACAGCTTCGAGAAGAACGTCCAAAAGCCATTGAAAACTGCATGGGTACAGCTGGCTTTAGTTTGGGAGAGTTAACTTCTTTGGTCTTTGCAGGTGCTATACCATTCGATAAGGCTCTCAAGTTAGTCCAAGTTCGAGCCACAGCTATGCAGGCTGCTTGCGATCAAGTTAAAAGTGGTATGAGCATGGTGATATTCGGTCCGGACTCTGAAATCAACGAAGCTTGCAATCAGGCGAAGCAATGGTGTTTGGAAAAAGGACTAGAAAACCCGACATGTAGTATCGCCAATTACCTCTATCCTCATTGCAAAGTAATAGCTGGGAATATTGAAGCTCTCGAGTACCTGGAAAAGAATGTGAAGAACTTCAAAATACGCCGAATGAAGCGTATTGCTGTAAGTGGAGCTTTTCACACACAGCTCATGGAATCTGCTGTCCAGCCGTTTGCAAAGGCCCTGCGATCCGTAGAATTGAACGATCCTTTAATAAAAGTTTACTCAAATGTTGATGGCAAGACTTACCGGAATGCTGAACATATTCGTAAACAACTTCCCAAACAGGTTAGTTATAAATAAAATATATAAAAAATACTTGAGAATTACTTCAAGAAAATTGTATTTTAGATTGTAAAACCAGTTAAATGGGAACAAGTCTTACACATGATCTATGGCCGAAAACAGGGCATAGACTTTCCTAGAACCTTTGAATGTGGACCCGGCCGAGGACTAAATCAAATTTTGAGCAAGGTTAATGCAAAAGCACACAATTCCGCACATAACGTCGAAGCGTAGCGCCAAATAAATTCAATAAAAAATGTTTAAAAAAAGTTACAATTTTTTTTTATTTTCAAATATCTCTCGATTCTGTGGGCCAGTTCAGTACTAAGTGTATCATAATGACTTCAAGAGGAAAAGAAATAATAAAAACTACTATTCATCGGTGTAACGGTACCTACCATTACCATACCACGAAAAAACTTATTTATTCTCGAAAACGCCTCCTAGGTTTTCGAGGCAAATTTTCTAGAAACTGATTAACGGACTTCTCGTTAACAGCCTCACCGTTATCCATCAACATTTTTATATAGAATCTCTTTTTAAGATATAATTTTTTTTAATAAAAAAAAAAAATTAAACTAAAAATTATTAAATTACAAATTTATTTTTGGGAATTAAATATCGCGAAAAGTGGTTCAGTTATTTTTGTATTGAAATTAGGTTTAAAAATGTATATTACTGAATTTCATCTAAAATTTTTCGAAATTGTATTTGTTTAAATCAGACAACATTCTTTTTTAAGCTCAAAACTATTAAAGTAGTTGTTTTAGCTGTTTAAAGGAGTAATTTCATAGTATTTTACATTTTGTTCTAATAAAATGCATGTGTCTTTAAGATTTCAAGCCCGTTGAACTAAAAAAGCTAGGTCATGCGACCAAGTAGTACATTTAATTTTGTGTGTATTCTACAAATTATAATTAAATGATATCTCATTGTTAGAAGATTCGTCGAAGACAAACTGCTTCGCAATACGAAAAGATTAGATTAGCTTGAGATTTAATTGATAGCCCAAAAAGGGAAATACCTGCACAATTTATTTATTTTAAATTTCTTTCGGTCTTTAGAAAACTATGTGTAACTGAAAAATTTGAAAAGAATATAGGAAGAATTTTCTAAATTTTATTTAACTCTAAAACTGTTTGGTATATTGTTTCCTTAAAATGTAAATCAAATTTCTTTTTTCACACCTCCATGAGGAACCTTCGATTGGATGTCCTACTGAGTATATGTAGAAGATTATTACACTTCAGATGCACGTCACGGAATGTCAGTTTGTGATTTTTGCTATAGACATTAATATAGATTCCAAAAACCACTATAAGTCCCGACCACAAATATCTGAGTAGAGAAAAAGATAACATACAAAGTAAATGAAATAAAGCTCTTAATTTTAACATACTGCATGGTAAATGGTTTACTAAAGAACACAAAAGAAATAGCGATCGTAACCGCCTTCCGTGCGGTTGTTACAGTTGCAGCAATCGGGGCACCAGTCGATCTTACCAAAGCCAAGACAAACTGTATTCCTAAGTAACCGGATAAGCTGAACAGAAAAGCATAGCCGAATGTTTCTGTAGGAAACTTCAACAAAAGATCTTTGTTAATTACCCTTAAATAGTTTGCATAACTATACGTACCTCTAAGCAGAAATGTAATCCTGGTGTAAAGTTCCCGCTGAGGATCATTATAACGAATAAATAACAGAATCCAAGTCCATAGGAATAGAGAACGACTTCACTGCTGGGAGCTTTGTGCTCTCGCATAGCCTTCTCCTGAACATTGCCAATGGCTGCATCACAAAGCAATGCCATAGAAATCATTGCCACGCCAAAGGTGTTGAAATTTGGAGATACCTGCGAATCGGCCAGAGTGAACAAGGCCAATCCGAGGCACATAGCGACAGCTGCAAGAAAATCAAGCGGCCCATATTTCTTCCCTTGTATCAAAATGCTTCCAATAAGAACAGGAATCAGCTTGCAACACTTGAAAATCACTTGAGTGGGGTAGTTCAAGTAGCCCAGACTAGAATTTGATAGACCCATAGTGCCCAATGTGAGCGCGGCCAGAATAATGTAAGTTCTCATGGGGATACATCGTTTTTGGTTCTTATTTTCGATTTTCCGTTCAAATAGACCGAAGATAATGTAGTAGAAAAACTGAATCAGAGTCAGGAACCAGCCGAATGGCTTGAAGCCTTCCAAAGTGAAAATCAGTTCTTGCATGTAGCCATACAGAAGGTAAAGTATGAAAACCCCAGTGCAACAGCATAAAAACTGTGAAGTCTTATTGTAGTAGGTCAATGTGAAGCAAAGAATCTTCAATTCTTCTGGACCGCCGTTTTTACCCAGACTGCTGTATGTTCTCTTCTCCGAGCCACCGATACCATTGACCACAATCGATTCCGGTTTGTTGTTGGAACTCATCTTATCTGTGTATAGCAAAACACTTAACGACGTTTTAATCAAGGCATTCTCAGTTGCACGTTGTACATAGACCGGAAAAGATTTTACACCTGAGAACCAGCTAAATAATGTAGATGTGGCAAAGAAAATTAAACAAAGTTTTTAAAATAAAAATTTCAAGAGCTGTGGCTAGGGATTTCCTAGTTCTTTTATCTTTTGACGTTAATCCAATTCAAGACGTGTTCATATTTTGTTTGTTAATTTAATGTCAAAAGGGATGGGTTAACAGACAAATAAAATGAGACCCTGTTTAGGCTGTGAAAGCCGTGGTGACGAAAGGGAACTCTTCAAGCAAATTCAGTAGCCAACATTTGTCGATCTTTCTTGGATCATTGTAAAACATAACATGGTGACTCCACGAGAAATATTTCATAGAATACTGTATTGTATGCTATGAAAATTGCTTATGGAGGCTACTTAGGCCAGGCGTGCACATGCGACTAAACAGTTTGGTTGCGATTTTGAGCACTATGGGATTATATGAGAGTCCGCCGGATTATGTGCGCGGACTAAACAGTTTGGTTGCGAGTTTGAGCACTATGGGATTATATGAGAGTCCGCCGGATTATGTGCGCGGACTCTCATATAAGGCCAGGCGCGCACATGCAACTAAACAGTTTGGTTGCGATTTTGAGCACTATGGGATTATATGAGAGTCCGCCGGATTATGTGCGCGGACTCTCATATAATCCTATAGTGCTCAAAATCGCAACCAAACTGTTTAGTTGCATGTGCGCGCCTGGCCTTATAGTATTCTATAAAAAATGTCTTGCCACATATTGCTCGGCTCATAACATGGTGACTCCATGAGAAATATTTTATAGAATACTATTGTATGCTATGAAAATTGCTCATGGAGGCTATTCTATAAAATATTTCTTGCCACATATTGCTCGGCTCATAGAAAGCTATGGATATAGTATTCTATGAGCAAGCAATTTTTCGTTGGTTTATTTGAATTTTGTTTGTTTTGTGTGATGTTGTTCTATTCTCGCAAATGAAATAGTAAGCTATGAAAATGCCCAACCAACATTTTATGGCATACTATCGCTCTTTCCTTCTATCAAAAGTGACAGATGGTAATCTATGAAATATTTCAGGTGGAGACCCCGTGTAAACCGTGTTCCATTGGGCCTTCCAAAGTACTTTTTAGTACCTCCCAGTAGATGCCGAATGGAATGACTGCTTTTAAACGATGCAATTTCTTCTTGCGATTTTTAAGCACGTCGGCGAGGGACGTATGTGGTGGCCGGGGTAGACGAAATTGCTGAGGTTGAACAAATTGCAGAGTTATCGCTCATTCTTCTTTGTGCTTTTCCTTTTTGTTCGAATGTGTTTTATTTTCATTCGTCGTCGACTCAGATAACTTCGCTTAATCAAGTGGAGTAAAGAGTGCAGTGAGATGATACTTCTTCACTTGCACAAAGTAAACTTTTCATTAAAAATCGCTGTCGTGTAAAAGGTATTTGCAATTAGAAGGAAACCAAAGGAGAAACGAAGATTAAAAATCGCTGTAGTGTAAAAGCAGTAAATGCTTTCATTTTGCCAAAAGAAAGTCCCCTTTCACACGAGGAAACAAGTTGCTGGAGATTTTTTTGACGTTTTCTTTTAATTTCCTTAAAAATCTCCTGTACCTTTCACACGAAGAAACAAAATCGTGGAAACTTTCTGTATTTCCCTTTTAAAATAGCTTGGTTGAACACACTCTACTGTGTGTGTGAAGAGGAGTGTCAAAAAAATCTCCTCGAATCGTTGACCGAGGAGATTTCAATTTCCCCTCTTACTTCTTGCCCTTCTCACCAACAAACTGATTGTTGCTGGCAACTCAGTTTCCTCGTGTGAAAGGGGACTAAAATCTAGCCTCAATATCAATTTAATTTTGGTTGTTTGTTTTTGTATTTTACTTTTAACTAGAAAAATGTCAACAGCAACAATCTACTACGTAAATTCTTTTGATTGGTGATATCTTTTTCTTGTTTGGAAACATTCTGTAACTAGATTAATGAACTACTTTGAACTACTTCGACCACAGAGTAGAAGTAGTTGACTGCAGCCAGAAGTAATTGGCAGTAGATACTGGAGCCCAAAGCGAAACACACCTATAGAAAGCTATGGATAGTATTCTATGAGCAAGCAATTTTTCGTTGGTTTGTTTGAATTTTGTTTGTTTTGGTTGATGTTAGCCGTGTTTTTTTGCAAGAACCTAGGAAATCGATTGAAAAAAACGACGTCGTGTCCTGCAATTTACATGTTAAATGCAACAGCAACTAATCCTCTTTGGGCTTAGCTAAGCGTGGAGAATTCTCGGGGCTTAACTTAAGCACGGAGAAAAACAGGGCTACTGTTTCCACCGAAGGTCTTTCTCAATTTAGATTATATAAAGGCTTAACTACATAAGCCAAAAAGTACTTTTGTACAAAAGTAAAAATATTTTTTTTCCCGCTAGCGCAGTTGTTTTGTGAAAAAGAATATACAAATTTTTTGCAGACCAAAATTTAATCCTTCTGCATCATTTTTATAAGTTTTCCAGTCAGAAAAACTATTCCAAAATGAGTTTGAAAATTTTCACTTTTGTACTTTTTCACTTTTTGGGCTTATGTAGTTAAGCCTTAAATCTGTGTAGTATTTCCACCACACAATAAGGCCAGGATGTGATTATATGAGAGTCCGCGCACATAAACCGGCAACTAAACAGTTTGGTTTCGATTTTGAGCACTATAAACCGGCGCGCACTCCCATATAAGCCCATTATGCTCAAAATGGAAACCAAACTGTTTAGTTGCATGTGCGCGCCCGGCCTAAGGCTCTCCCAAACAAACGCGAATACTTTAGAGCGACGACGAAACTTTCGGCTGTCTTAATTTATTTACATGGAGATTAATGGAAGCACCCACACTGGCGCGATGTGAATCCTCGAAAATTATTCAGTCGTCGCATATTCGCGCGAATGTTTCGCGTTGGTTTGGGAGAGCCTTTTCCTCACCAAATTCCAAATTATACCAATGTGGATGCACCTTAACGAATAAAAAGAAAAGTCTATCCATCTCTCTCGAGCACCGGTTTCCCAAATCCAAATTCCCAAATTAAAAAATGGCGTTTTCGTTGATTTGAGTTGACAAGTAAAATTTAGCGCAAAAGTTTTTTCTCTTTTAACTTAATAAAAAACACATTTATTAAATCTAACAAATTGTTAATTATAAACAAAATCATTTCCATGAAATATGGAAGGACCACAGCCACCAAGAGGTATAGCTTTCGAGCAATGGACCACAAAATAAGCAATGCACATTTTTTCACGTCCTAATTTTTTTTTTCAGATTCTGGACTTCGAAATATAATTGATAAGCTTGCAGAGTTTGTAGCTAGAAATGGTCCAGAATTCGAACAAATAACCAAACAAAAACAAAAAGGCAATCCAAAATTCGATTTCTTGTATGGTGGAGAATATTGTAATTACTATGAGTGGCGGGTGGCAGCGGAACAAACCTGTAAGATGTTTCAGTCCATGTCTCATTGAATTTTGTTAGAGTGTAAAAATAAAACCTTGTTAGAGATAAAAGAATATCTGGGACAGTTTGCAGTCCCATGATTACAAAATCATAGACTTTAGCATTATATTAATGAAAGAGTTTACTTGCAGTTTTGAAACAACAAGGCTCAATCTCACAGGCAACCCACCATTACCACCAGCAGGGAGGCCAACAGCAGCAACACCAACCGCCAGCACAGCAGCAGCATAACTTTCATGATAATCAAAATAATATGACCTTAACCGGACAACAACAGCAACTCCACAGCTTTCACGACAATCACAATATGCCGCCGGTCGTCAGCCAACAGCAAATGGGCGGAAGCGTCGGGGTTGGCGCTGTTAACTATAAACAACAGCAGCAGGGAAATCCCACGAGTCTATGGGGTAATGGACATGGAGGTGGGGGAAATCAGGCGAATAATACCAACCCAATGAACATCACCGCTCAGATTGAAGCCATCAACCTACAACAGAACAACTTGCGCAAACAGATCCACCAGTCGGAGCAGAATCTATCCGCTCAGCACTCGGTATGCATTACTATTTTAAATTAGGGAAGCATCCATTCATATGGAGCATTTTTCCAAAATGTTTTTGTTTTTTGCATTACGATATTTTTAAGTCTAGGAATATTTTCGGGGATTAATCTCCAAAAATGCAGTCAGCTGGTGAAATGATCTCCTATGTCTGGTTTAATGTGGTGGTCTCATTTCGACCTCGAATTTTTATTCTGGTTGCAGAAAGTTTTGATGGAATAAAAATAAGAAATTTGCATATTTTTATGGAAATCAAGTTGCCCTCAACTCCGGGGGTGTTTAAAGGTCTCATTTTTCTTTTATTCTGGCTCAAAATCTCGCACGATCTTATAGCCGGAGAAAATATATGAACCAACATATTTTGTTGCTTTATCGATTATGCAATCTTTGCTCCCCTGACAGGTGGTGTCGTTTTCATATCAATTTTGTTTATATAATTTTGAAGGAGTTTGAATTTAGATTTGGAAAACCAATGGTCTCTTTTGTTTGTCTTTGAGTCTCAAAAAGTACAAGTTTTCGATAATGGCGGGCTTGTTTTTGCTTCTTATGTCCAATCAAAAAAATCTACCTCTTCTAATTAATACTCTGAGCTGGATTTAACATAGTTTTGCATTTATTCAACACGCGCAGACTGGACCAACCTTTTAGTTTTTTTTTTTTTTTATTTGAAAAGTTTTTTAAGGACGTTTACGATTATTTGATCTTTAATCATCGATAAAACTTTTCATATTTACATTATCTTTGGGCAGAATAGATCTTTAGGTCGTAATATTATATTCATTCAAGTTGATCTTAAAAGTATTTCAATTAAATTTGATAATTTGAACTTTTTACTCAAGTACAAAAAAAAATTTACTCAGGATTTTGTTCAAACCTAAAATTTTGTTGATAAAAGAGAAGACGAAACAAATGGGCCATGCAACCGTGCATGTCTAAAAGTCTGCTCAAATATCTTTTTAGGTACAGAACGGGCATGGCTTACGTTCTTTACGTTACAGATGGTGTTTTTGCATATTCGTCAGAAGTGTATTTGAATTATTTTGATAGGATCCAAAATAACGGTACTTGCCATACAACTTTTTACCGCTGTAAAGTACAATATTTTACGAAAAATATCGTTATAAACCATACTTCCTACATATTATTTTCTTTATTTTTTTACTTTTGGAATTAACAGATTTCGATAAAATGTTGTTTATATAGAAGCTTCTACCGAGTTTCAATCAAAAAAGGGGAACATTGACTTTTTCGAAAACGGGTTGCAGATTTGTATTTTAAATTAATATGTGCTACTTTTATAGTAATTGTATGTATGTATGAATTAGAATAAGAACAACAACAAAATTGACCAAGAAGACGCAATAATTATCTTCGTTTTAGCGTAGTATTTGGTTATTTCCCTTCCTACTTTGAAAATCCTTTTAATGGTCATAGTATTATCTGTGAAGTTGTTTTTTTTTTGTTATTTATGTAAACATTATTATTTTGCTTTTTTTCAAAAACATTGAAAATAAGCTTTAATTTTTGTTTAGGATTTTTTCAATGTGATTTCTTCAAAATATCACCAATGAAAAATACGCTCAATGCGGATTTTACAAATTCACTTAACCACTGAGTAAATTATGTAAAAATGATTTAACTCGCAACTTGCAATACAGCGATTTTCACAAAAAAATGTTCAAGCTTTTTGGACTTTTTTTTTTAGATTTTGTATAAAATCTTTAAAAAAGAAATTCCCTTGAAAAGTTTATATCATGAACTCTTTTAATCGGATGGCCAAGATTAAGATGTTTCTGTGTATGCTTAGGGAAACTGACAGCATAAAGGCTTAACTACATTCAAAACTTTTTGCAAAATGTACAAAAGTGAAAAATTCCACACATACCCTAGTTACGTCCGCTTGCAAGGAAGATTACCAACAATTTGTTTTGTACTTAAAAGAATCTATTATTTCTTTGAAAAAAAAAACCTTAGCACCGCCGCGCCGCCGCCTCAAAAAAATGCAAATCCATTTACAAAAAAAAAACTATATTTTATCTCAAATTAATACTTTTTGAACCGAAAATGTGTAGTTTGCTACAAAAATTTGTGTGTAAATGATCAATGCTTATTTACTGAAACGAAACTTAAATATTTAAGTTCAACATAAGAGCTTATGTGACAGTATACGCTGAGAAAAAAGTAGGTCATAAGCGTTTATGTTGAACTGAAATACGTTTCGTTTCAGCAAATGGGCCTAAGGAACGCAACATAGGACCATCTTTAAATTTACAACACTACTTTTATATAATTGAATTTAAAACAAAATCTGGATAAGGTATATTCTAACTTTGCTCCTTTAAAAATTTTCCCAAGGCCGCGATGTCTTTGAGTCGTTTTATAGTGTTCTACTTTTGTGCAAAAATAGAAGTTAGGAACTCTTTAACTTTTATAAAATTTGAGAAAATGAATAGAATTAATTTGTGCGTTGAAAAAAGACAAAACATTTGTTTAAACTATGAAAATAAACTAATGAAGTGGTTACAGCCCTGAAACTAAAAGCGGAAAACTCGTTATTTTAACCCCCCACTACACACTGAGCAGTGGTCATTTAATCCAACCCGCCTGCACCACGGCGTTGTCCGTTCTTCCTTTCAGAAACAAATAAACAAAAAAAATTCTTAATAGTATTCTAGTACGCCTCCTTATGGGTTTTTGACATTGCAATTAGTGAAACTCTCCATAGATATTTGTCCACTGTGTTTTAGCAAGCATTTCGTTATTTTGGCTTTCGTCATACCGTCGATCTGTGCCTAAGCGGATAGACGGATTTGGTTCCCTATTTTGATTAAAATTTGTAGCTGTAATGTATAAGGAAGGCTATGGCAATAATGCTGTGTATGTATTTTTCTTCACATTTTCTCGTTCAGAATATCTTTACATTATTGAACCATTGACCTACAAGATGTAGGTTAGATGTCTAACCACGTTATAGAACTACAAGAGCCATTGCATTTTATTTATTTAATTCGTATTGGTTACAAAACGAACATCACACCATATACATACATATAATAATAATAACTATAACTATATGCCTGTAAGACCTGAAGTCTTTTAAAATTCAACCTGAATTGCACGGCACTTGTTAGAAGGAATAGAATGATAGGAAAGAATTTTTGCTGGCACAGTGCACTGAGAAATAAGGTGTTGATTATCTCATGGAATCCAACGGATGGCGTCCAGTTGTAATTGGGGGAATATATAAAAGAAAGCTGCCTAGAGTGGGGCTCGAACCCACACCTATAATTTAGCAGTCAAGCAGTACGTCCACTGCGCCATTGCCATTGCCAGAATGGCGATCAGACATGAAATTTTATTGCGTTAATTTTTGTAACTATTTTTAAACTATCCCTTACATTACTTTATATTAGTTTTTTTTTGTTGAATGCTCTAGAGAAATAGCCAGTTGCATTCCTCCCCAAAAACAATTTCACCGTAATACTGGCTCCTTCATAAATGCTCACCTTTATACTTTTAAGCGTAACTTCGGACTTGCCGTTAGGTACAAAAATTATTCATTTAAAATGAGCCGCACGGGTATGGAATGTTTTGCCTGAATTAATTTCTATCTCTTTATTTTTACAACATATCTCTTCTGGATGAATAAACTGTTAAATGATTATTTGAAGAACTTTTAAATACACAAAAAAATCTCATGGTCGTTGTCTATATCTTCTTTACGTCCTTGTATTTATTTTTACGTGTGCCGATTTATCTTCTTCACATAGAATTTAATTTCTTTAAGGTTATCATATTTTATTTGACCGTTTTTATGCCTTGGATTTATATTTCTTTCGGTTTTTACATATGTTTTTCTACCTTTAATTATAAACGACAAAAAAAACGTAGGCTTTGATGCAGCAACAACAAAAACAAATTGACGAAGCTATTGAAGACGCACAGAATAATAGCTTAGAGGAACAAGCAGCAGAAAACAATATATCACTGATTGATTTTGATGATGTTCTACAACCAATTATTGATGCATGCACGAAAGACAGTATATCAGCAGGTAAATATGAATTAAAATATGACATCGAAACAAAATTATAGCGTTTTAAAAGGTAGTTTCATTGAAAGTGGACTTTTATAACTTACGAATACGGAGGGAATTGTTTCTCATAATATTGTGTTTTGATATTTTGGTCTTATGTTTGGTAATGTTATCTGTGCTTCTAAGCTCATTAAACCAGATGCGATCTATTACTAGATGTGTTCTATCTACTAATAAAAAATGAAAGATATTCTTGCAGTTATTATAGTATTTAGTCAACAACTAATTAACAGTTTAAAGTACGACAGAAGGTTTGTTACTGGTATATCGCCTATTTTTTCAAAATTTCTTCTACGAAATAGCAAACAAAGATTAATTCCACTTATAAATATGTATACTATGATTTCTGTGGTACTAAAGCAACCCCCCCTTATATTCAAAATTCAGGTGAAGGATTTTATTCTGAAACATTCCAATGTATTTATCTCTTAAATATAAATCTTGCCAATTCAATTTGCAGAAAACCCTTAAACATTGATACAAATTTCATTGCTTTATCTACCGAAGTGGAAACGGTAAAAGGAGCTTGATTTCTCTACTTCACTAAATAAAAAAATACTTTTTACGTTTTTATCTCTCATAATACGAACAGAAGAAAAGCCAACCCCAATAGGGTATTTACGAATGGCAATGGTGCAGTAAATGTAATGCTTGGTTGTTAACTTAACTTGTGGATTGGATTTGAGACCCCATACTACGCATAATTCTTTTCTAAATACCTTAGCTCCAACTATGTGATTTCATGATATTGCCCATGACTGCCCCAAGAAAAACAACATTATTTATTGTTTCTAAATTGTTTTTTGCAATATAGTGAATTTATAATTATAAACCAAAAAATATTCTATTTCATCATTCAAGTAAATCCAACATAATTGGACCTATTCAATAATTAAAATACTCGCTGATTGTTTTGCTCTGTCAAATACTTGCTGATAGGCAATATACGAGATTTAATTATTATGTGAAGAAATCAATATCGAATTGAAAAATTTTAAAACATATGCCTCGCTTATTAATCGAGAATAACAAGGTCGTAGGTATGGAGCGAAACCCATATTTATTATCTTATTTGCGTCTATTAATTTGCCTGAGTTGGTTTTCTTTAAATTTTATAGATTCGTAAAACTTCGACATTACGATGATAGAGAACACAAAAAAGTAGGTCCCGCAATTCTGTCTCTTTGTCTGTATGTATGCTGGCCTATTCTTCTACCTATAACCTGAACAACTGAAGCGATTTTCTTAAAATTTTAAACTTAAGGCCTTTTTTATTGATACCCTTCAGACGCAATTGAAATTTTTCTTAGCTTCAAAAATAACTGTACCCGCCATACAATCTTTATGAAAGGGGTTATTTTTTCTCGGAAACGGATCTGTATACATATTTTGAAAAAAAAAAAAAAAATGTATAAATATACTATAATTATTCGAATTCGCAAAATTGCGAATTTTTAAAGAACCTTTTCTTTTGATTTTCGACTTTCTCCAAATTTATTTCGCCTGTTTTTCGTTATTTCAAAAACAGGTTAATTATTTTTTTTTTAAATTCAATTTTTAAATCCTTAAAAATGTTCCAATTTTATGCAATAACCTATACAAATTAGTTTAAAAAAATGCTGCAACAATTTTTTTAAATTTTTGGATTTGTATAAGAAAAAGAAATTATATGGTGTAATACAGCTGCGAGCAAAAAATAGCAGTGCAACGAAAAATAAGCTTAGACAAAAATAAGGAAGTTTGAATTTAGAAATCATTGTTGGTAAAACTTTGTACGTTTTATTGAAATGCTTTTGTGTTTATAAATTGAATGATAAATTTATTGATCATTAATGTAGTAATTATACAAAAACAAAATATGTTCGAAAATAAAGGGAGCAAAATAATAGCAGTGCTTGTCTCATTGTGTATAATTAAGTCCAAATAAGGGTTCAAAAAGTTCAATTTATTGTAATTTTAGTAAGTATTTAGTAGCATGACCATTATTTTTTTAACACAGCTTCGCAACGACGCCATTTGACGACCATTGAGTCGAAAACCCCCTCACATCTTTGCAGTGATATTTATCTCCAACCCTGCTGAACTACGGTCAATATCGCTTTGTTATTTTTTGGTTTGGCATTCGAGACTTCTTTTTTTATGTCCGCCCAAAGATTTTCAAAGAGATTGAGGTACGGAGGCTGAGCAGGCCACTCCTAGACCTCAATCTTCTAGTCCTGAAACTATTGTTTAGCTGTTCTGCTGGCGTGCTTTGGGTCATTATTCTGCTAAAAGACCCATTTAAGCGTCATTTTGGAGTCTGCATATGGTAGCATGATGTTCTGCAAAATTTCTACTCACGAGTGTTAATTAATTATACTTTTGATCCAATATATTGGAACAACTCCATAGTATGAGAAGCATCCCCATATCATGATACGAGATCCTCCGTGGTTTATCGTTTTGGTGGTGTATCTAGGATCATATTCGATATTTGGTGATCGTCTTACATACTGCCGAGATCCTTTATCACCTTTATCCCAAACGATCTCGCGCAAACTTTATTCCTTTGGCTATGGGCATTTTCTTCAGAAGTGGGGCTTTTCTTGGATTGCATTCAAGTTGTGATCCCTCAATCGTCTTCCTACAATATAGATACCGCATCGTAAATCAAGTTCACCCACAATCTGTGCAGCTGCAGCAGTAGGATGCATTCTTGAAAACCGAACAACACGATTTATGTAAGATGTCGTAAGAACTTTTTTACGCTACCGTGTTTCCACTTTCCCTCAAATATTATGTCATTTCTGGCCATTTTCGCCGAATACCCAAAAAGTTCCTGAACTTCCTCATAGGTGTTGCCGTCCGTAATTAGGTTTTTAATGGGTTGGCGCCTTTGCGCGACCCCCTTCATAAGACCAAATTATTAATTTTTTAAACAAACATCCAAATCATAATTGAACTTGACGATAACACTGCTATTATTTTGCTCGCTAAAATACGGAAAGACACCAGACAAAGTGACATTTAATCAATGCACTAAGAATAAACCGATAAACTATGACTTCAAATGGTTAACTTAATATCCATGAGCACCAACAGTAGAAGTTAGAAAAAGTGAAAAGATATGACAAATTATATTTTTTAACAGATTACACTGCTATTATTTTGCTCGGCACTGTATTATAATATTATGTTGACATTTTTTCCCAATCGTAATTCTGCAAAAGAATTTTTGTCACTGTTTCACGTCCAAAAACGGTAGCGGCCATGCTAGGCAAACATAAGAGGTATTCTTGTTTTTCTCGAAAACGGTTGCTATGATTTTAATAAAAGAAATGTATTTGTACGTTATTACTAGCCGTATTTTATTATCGCCAATGATCCATACAGATCATCTCATGAAAATAAAACAATACGGATCTTAGTCACAACTCTGTTATACCTATCTCTATTTTCTTTCGTTTATTTATTTTTCATTTATTGTTTTTTTTCTTCTTTTACACTATACAGTTCACAATTCATAACCATTTGCAAAGCTGAGAAGCAATAGCAAAAACTAAACTTTTGGTTCATGAAACGTGATCCCGATAGAGATGTGTTGTTGTTGTAATGCATGTATTTTGATAATCTATACGGATCATCTCTGATAATAAAAAAACGGCTACTGTTCACCTTCACATGACATTTCATAGCTCGTCTTTGTGCACATATATGTATATTTATCTATGCATATTGTAAATAAAGTAATGGGGAATCCATTTCCACTAAATTTTTCCTTGTTTGAATTTTTTTGAATTATTGTTACTCAGTTTTGAAATTAGTGGAAAAATTGATTCTACTTTCCAATAAAAAATCATAAAAATAAAGGGGCAACTATTTAAATCGATCAGAATTATGCAAATTATGTTAATGTAAAGCGCAGTGTATGGTGCTATATTTCACATACGACCTTGTTATTCCCGACTTGCGACTTTCAAAACATCGTTGAAGCTTAATATCATTCAGTTAAGTAAATTTGTGTAGGTCTTTACTAATTTCGCAATAAGTTATAAAAGTCTACTTTGTCATTTCGATAGAAGCATACTGAATTAAATCAGTAACTTTCTTTAAACTTAAAGCAAACATAAATCAAAGTGCAATTGCAAAAAACTTAAAGCACACTTTTTAATTCCTTGTCATAAAAAAGACTTTTTTTTTTAATTTAAGTTAAAATATTAAAATAAAAAATAAATATTTTTTTTGTTAACCAAATCGATTGTAAATTAAGTTAATTTTTGTAATTGCAATTTTAGGCAAAAACTGGATTTTACAGCATTCATCCGACACCGCTAAAAACAATGTCGTATTGCAATATCTCTTAAAGAAGTACGCGTCAGATAAGGGTTTACTCTTTGTATTTGAAAAATTCTATAACCTATTTTAATTTTTTTTTGAAATTTTGGAACTTAAACAAAAATAGTTTGGTAATCAGCTGATGATGGATTTCTTTTAAAAATATAAAAAGATAATGCATATCAAAAAGAGAATTAGCTTATTTGAACTCAACAAATAAAAAAAAAAATGATAATAATTTTAATCTGTTTCCAAATTAGTATTTATAAATATTTTTTATTTATTTAATTTTAATTTCATTGTTGCCTTCTGTCAAAAGCGTCAATTTTGATTTGCCTATGTTTTGTTGTGAATATTATGGTTCTACGAAATAATTAAAAATATTTATACAATGATCAAAGACAATTGTATAGTTAGACAAGACGAAAGCAAGAACACAAACAAAACATTTGGCTTAGAGAAGCAAAACCCAAACAAACAATTTCTTTCGTTAATTTATTTTTAGGGCATTGCTTAATGGAGCAACATTTACACAAAAATTACATCTTATATACTTAGTAAATGATATACTTCATCATTGGTAAGTTTATTTTATAAACAAGTTTTATAAGCTTAGTAAAATGATGAGTGCACTTTTGGTGAAAAATAAGGTTTAACATTGTATTTTATTTCCGAAAATAAAAGAGTTCTGTTCATGATAAAGTAACTAAGAAAAATAAGAAAAATCTTATTTTTTGCAAAAAATGAACTTCAGCATTGCTTTAGATTTATTTTTCATGTCGATTTCCAACTATGCTCATTTAATCTTCAAATAATTTCAGTGTAAGGAAAAATGCAAATGAGCTGAAAAATAGCTTGGAGAATGTTGTGATACCGATGTTTTGCAGCGCCCAGCTAAGTAAGTATCAAGTTATACATGATACAATTTTGTTCATATTTTAACAACATGAATTCTTTTATGTTCCTCGATATATAGTTGCGACCAATGATCAAAAGGGTAAACTAAGTAAGTTGCTCTCGTTATGGGAATCAAAGGCGAAATTCTTTGATGCATGCGTTATTTCAAAATTGGGTTCGCCTGACTCATCAATGCATGAATACAAAACAAATCTGATGAATATGCATCACGATATTGTGAACAACTTTACTCAATCGACAAAGTCAACATTAGACGGGTATAAACAGTTGTATGAGTGCTGTTCAATAAGTATATGGACAAATTTTCTCTTATCTTTGAAAGACGCATTTTAGCAAGATGATGGCTAATACCAAACAAAACAAAAGACAGTGTAGCACTTTGTTTGTACCAGTACCCTGCCTTGTGTTAATGCGTTTTTGAAAGACATGTGGGAACCTAGCATTATACCGTTCTGTTCGACATGTGTGGTTTCGCAAAATGCTTCTTCCGGATTTTGGACACACTAGGAAAAACCGGCCAAACTTAACCGACGAACAAAAATTAAATTCGTTATTTAACCAGTTTCATATTCCAGCAATGTTTGTCCGTTTACTTACTAAACAAAACTCGTAGTTGAATGAGTTGAAAAGTTTTTAATTAACTGTTTTTGTTGCTCTAGGTATCAACAACAACATCAGATATTTATTCAGCATGCAACACAACAAATCGCTGTACTCGAGCAGCAAAAGCAAGCTCTTGAGCAGAAAATAATCGCTGCAGTGCTGCCAAGTGCGGCGATTATACAACAACTAATTGATCCTACGCTTCAAAATTCAGCGACCAACCTGCTGCAGAATAATGATCTAATCAATAATTCTTCCATCAGAAATCCGTCACCACAGCCTCTGATGGCGCAAAAGGTGCAGATGCCAATTGAGCAATCGAACGCCTATGGTAATCCCCCAAATCCCGGACCTGAAAACAATAACCAACCATTATTCGGGAATCCCTTCGGTAGTCAACCAGTCCATAAAAATCCATTCTCACAGTTCAATAATACAGGGACTGGGAGCAACAACAGTGGAGGAGGCGTCGGCATTTGTAACAATACTTCTTCTTCTGGAGGCCAAGCACCCATACAACATCATAATCCTTTCTCTAGCATAGGATCTTCTAACTCAACTGGGAATGATAGCAACGATTTTATAGCAACAATAGCTAGCTTCTTTATACCAGATTTGTCGAAACCTCCGCCAGGTTTTATGAACCCGAGTGGAACTCAAGCGCAACCACAACAAGAAGCAGTCCAAACTGTAGCCCCGCTCCCGATTATGGAAGAAGATCCAAAACCAACAGCTCCGTATTATGATTTACCTGCAGGCTTAATGGTTTCTTTGATTAGATTGGAAGACTATAGCTATAAGCCGTTAGACCCAGAAGAGATGCGGCTGCCACCGCCGACACCTCAAAGTGAGCGGTTGAGAAATGCACTAACTGCTTTTATTGCTCCGCCAAGCCATGATCGTCCGAGAGACAAGTATGTAGTAAATTCAAAATTTAATCATTTTTTACTATTGCTTCTGTTGCAGTGATGGCTGGGAAAAACTAGGCTTGTATGAGTATTATAAGGTCAAAAATGCCGCTAAAAAACAAAAGGAAGAGGAACTTAATGAAGGAACACGTGAGCAATCACGTTCACCAAGCCCCATAGTTTTGGAGGCAACAAAAACTAAGAAACTAGTTAATAATAAACGTTGCTATCGGTAATTAATTTTGACATTTTAATTGTCTAGCCTGGATTTTGTAATTCCATTGATTTTTTAATTTTAACTAAAATATCTCTTCAGGTCAAAAAGCAGAAGCCGTACACCGCGGTCAAAATCGAGATCACCTCGTCGTTCTAGATCACGTTCTCGTTCGCCATCTATTCAGGAAAAGCCCAGAAGTCGATATGCAAATAATTCTAGAAATCGATCGCCAAGAAAAGTTTCACCAATCAAAGAGAGAGATAGAGAAAGAGATCGCGATCGTGAGCGAGATCTACGTGAGAATCGCGAAAGGGAATCACGTGACAGAGATAAGGAAACACGCGAAAGAGATTCGCGCGATCGGAATAGTACACGTCGTGAGAGAGAGCGATCTATAACACCGCCGAGTTTCTTGTAAGTCTATTTTTTTTTTTCTTTTAATTGAAACAATCTTAAGAGTATAAATTTATAATTTTCTCGTAGTGGAGGCAATTATAATAAATCAAATGAATTCATTGAAGAATCCAATAAAGGTCATCAAATGCTCATGAAAATGGGTTGGGCCGGATCAGGAGCCGGGCTTGGTACGAAAAGCCAAGGAATTGATGAACCTATATCTGGAGGTGAAGTTAGGGAACGAAGAGATATGTATAAGGTACGATCAATTATGATTTACGATTTTGGATGATTTAATTTGATTTAATTTAACACAGGGTGTCGGAAGCAACATGAATGATCCTTTTGAAAATTTCCGTAAAAATAAGGGTGCTGCCTTTGTACATCGCATGCGAACCAGAGACGAAAAAAGCTAAACGTAGATCGGGAAGGGCGTAATATAATAAATAATATAATGTAATTTTAATAATTTCTCCCATAACGCTACCACAAAAAAAAAATACTACACGTTGCGCCTAAAAATATATTTTAATTTAAAGAAATTTAAAGTGAGACAAGGAAAACCTTGGTTGAAATTTATATATACAAATATATGGGTATTTATGTACCCACTGCGAAAAAAAATGAGCAATAGAATATAGGATTTTAATTTTATTATAACTATTATATTTTTTCTCAAAAACCGCAGAAGAAAAAACCATCAAACAAATTATGTATTTGAAAAAGTCTAAAATTTGATCACGATTGAAAGAAAGCCAAAATCGCCAGTGGCTAATGTACTTTATTAATAAAAAGATGTAGGTAAATTCCAATTAAAATAAAGACTTCGTAACAGGCGTCTGCCGTTCATCAAACTTGTTAAGAAGTTTGTTATTTCAAATTAGAGAGCCGATTTTGTCTGATGTTGATGGAGAAAGTTCCGTTGGGACATTGTCAAAAGTAGATTTTTGAAAAAAAATTCAATCTTCCGTTGCAATGGTCGGATCGCCAAGACTAAAGGCTCTCCCAAACCGGTGGGAAACATTCGCAGCGAATATGCGACGACCCAAGAATGTTCAAAGATTCGCATCGTGCTAAGTAGGTATGCAGTGATTGCCTTTGACCTTGTTTAGATTGTGAGTTTTCACTGCGCCCCCGACATGACTATGGTTTTGTTGGTGAGATCGGTGAGGGGAACTGAGCTCATCACCGACCTCGCTCACAAAACTATCATCATTGCGTAGTGAAAAGTCACAATCTAAACTGGGTCCTTCTCAATAATGTACATAAATATGTAAGTGGTTTTATAGGGATATCTTTGTGTTGTTGTAATCCCTAGTTAACTACAGCTAATAGCCGTGTTCCTTTGGAGATGGCGAACTACTCATGAGTAGATGCAAAAAATAATCTAGTAGGTACTACCAACTACTCGTGCTCTCATGGCGAGCAGATGAGTTTTATAGGAAAACTAATATTGTGCGTTCCATTCAAAATGGCTCGCAAAATACTCATGACTACTTCGCCAACTCCAAAGGAACACTGCTATTAGCTGTTAGTTTTGTAAGCGAGGACGGTGAGGAGCTCTGTTCCCCTCACCGATCTCACCCACAAAACCATCGTCATGTCGCGGGCGCAGTGAAAACTAAAAAACTACAAAGCAGCTATCTGAAAATGTTTGGATAGGTAGATAGTCTATCTGGCTACCACCCGAACGCGGGCATGGAGTTCTTATGATCAAAACTGTCTTATATAAATATTTATATATCCGCGCACATAAACCGGCGGACTCTCATATAATCCCATAGTGCTCAAAATTGCAACCAAACTGTTTAGTTGCCTGTGCGCGCCTGGCCTAATGTTGTTTTGAAGAATCAAATGGTGTCATAACAACAGATTTAGGTTACTAGACTCATGTTCAATAAATAGTTAATTGAAAATTAATTGTTTTATTGCTCAAAAATTGTTTTTCCGTTTGCTATTGACACCTGGTAAGTTGCTTTCCACACCACCTGGCAGTCAGTGCGTGTACTGACAAATGGATATAGATTTTTTTTCTGATTTGACGTTCAATGTATTTCCCATAAGGAAAACTCAAAAAAGGGTTCGAAGAATATTAATTTTACTAATTCATTTTATATGAAAGGGTATACATATTATGGTTCTAAAAGAATAATGACATGTGTTAATTTCTAAATCAGATGGAAAATATATCAAAGAACATAATTAATCCTGTGTAATTTGTCCTCAAAAAGTGTAAACAAATCGCAATTCTAGCAAGAAAACAACAACAAATACTTAAAAAAAAATATAGAAACTAGTTTGGTGTGATTGAACTGTCAAATTTGTTTACTGATTCTGTTGGTGGTAATCCAAAAGGTAAATAATCAGTGTCGTGGAAAATAAACAATATACATAGATAAATAAAAGAATAAATAGGTACGAAAAATCAATGGCACAGAAAAATATGTAAGTTATTTGTGATCAAAAGTGAAGTTACTGCCCCTGTTATTTTGTGTAAAGACACACCGTTGCTTCTTCTTTGGGAGCACTGAGGTACTCCACACATGTGTGTATCAATTTTTGTATTTTGCACTTCACTTGACAATAAAATGGATACACAGGACTTATTTTCTTTGGCACAACAATAACAAAATTTCTTACATTTTTCTGCTTTTTAATTTGTTTATTTTTTGTTCAATTACTTTTAAAGAACTACACAAAACAAAAACACCAAAAAGCTAACGATACACTTCGACTTTCGACACCCGACAGAATTATATAGAAAAATTAATTTATTCTTGAAACCTTGACCGAATACAACAACAATTCTGCTTGTAAAAGAAAAAAAAAGGTTTCATCTGTCATTCACATACGATTTGTTTACGTTTTTTGAAGACATATTCCAAAGGATTAATTAAATTTTTTGATATATTTTCCACTTGATTTAGAAATAAACACATATAATAATTCTCTTACAATCATAATATGGGTATCCTTTCATATAAATTTTAATAGTAAAATTAATGTTTTTCGAACCCTTTTTTGGTTTTTTCTTATGGGGAATACATTGAACGTCAAATCGAAAAAAAATCTATATCCATTTGAAGGTTCACTCGCTGACTGCCAGGTGCCGTGACTCCATTCGCCAATACGTTTTCCAATTAAATTTGTTTTACTCTTGTCAAATTGACAATGGCAATTCAGACTGAAAACGTCAAATTAATCTCCTTTTCGCTTGTGAAAACACTTCCCAGCCCTATTAATAAAAAACTCTTATTCCACCTTTATTCCACGATTTTACTAAACCATAGAATAAGCGTTAAGCTGCGGGTTAATATTTTACATTAATAAAAACAAAATGTTCGTGGAATAGTAAAGTGACGTTTACGAAAAATTCTCTAAGAAAATCTACTACAATAAGTAAGATGCCTGTTTGGTTTTGATAGCAAATTATGATAATAGTAAAAAAAGGGTCACGTTAAACCAAACACACATCACAATTCTCTTATTAATATAATATTTCTGTCCAAATTATTATCATTTTTCTATTGTTTGTGTTGTGTCTGTTGTGTGTTATGAACACCTCTTGTAGCCCCATTAAGGTTATCTTCATCAATTGCTATGAATTTTCTCATATTTTTCTTGGAAAACCTATATTTCTTCCCAAAATTCTCCGCACTAAGCACTTGCATTGGATCATATCTGGTTTTGTAAATTTTTCTTTTTCTTGTCGTTGGTGGCTGATTGTCCAATATAATTGCAAATAGAGTTTAAGAACTCAATAAATCTAGTAGAAATCATTATTTTTATTGAAAACCAAATTTACAATCTTCACTAATATTTTTAAAAATTTAAGAATAAATTTGACACATCTAGTTCTTATTCCTTCGCTAAACCACCTACTTCGGTGGTTTAGCTTAGTAAACGTCACTTAATAGACATTTTGTTTTATTAATAACACTTTGCACTTAATCCAAGGTATAAGGTCTAACCCTTCGCTATTCCACGTTTATTAATTTGGCTGTCAAGATTAATTTTAAAACTCCTACCTTAAATCATGGATTATCTCTGGGTGAAAACGTAGTAAGCCTATACCTAGCCTACATGGGATTCCCCTTTTTGTTTTTACAAACAAATAATTTACAGTTTTATATACCTACAGTACGTCAGAAAAATTACATAACCCCAGTGCTAAGGGCCATTTTGTACATAAATTACCTCAACCAATCCGAAAATTCCTCTTTTATTTCTTGAAGGAAAAAAGAAACATAGTAATTGGATTTTTAAATTTTGTATGCTTATAAATAAACATAATAAAACATAATGTCATTCCAGCACAAAATTCATACAAATAATCAAAAATCAGTTGAATTAACAACGCAGTTTTGAGAACACAAAACCACTGGAAGAACGACACAAGGCAAACTCAAGTTTTTTTTTTAATATTCTATTGGTTCTCTTAAAAAATAAGATTAGTTGAGTAATGTTGGTTTTAAGCGTAGATTAGCCACATGAAGATGAGAATCCCGGGCAGCCATTTTAATTTGCCTACAAGCTTGAAATGGCAGTTATCAGATAAAAAATGAGAATGTATGTATAAAAATCTCACCCATAGACAGAAGGGATCTTCACACACCTGGTTAAATTGTTGTTGCAATTCACATCTATTCATCGACGCGGGAAAAAATTACAAATACAACAATGTAAGCAAATGGGTTTTGGAGGGTGAAACGTACGAAACATTCTCATCTTCATATGGCTAATCTGTGGTTTTAAGGCTCGGCCAAACCGGTGTGAAACATTCGCAGCGAATATATGCGATGACGGAAGGTTTTCTCATTAATCTCCATGTAAAGAAATTAAGACAGGCTTAAGTTTCGTTGTTTTTCATTTGATGTCGTTGTGTCATTTTTATAAGGGATTTTTTGTTTTAGCGCTGAATTTTAGCTCCCAATTATCTCTCCAAACATCAGCTAAAACACCAGCTAAATTTTGACATGAGAACGCTGTAGAGAATCAAAGTCATTTTTAAACTGTTACTAAGTTAATCATGGTCAAACTTTGATTGCTACGGGTTAGACTTTTAATATTTAAAGTTGAATATATCAATAAACTTATATTTGAATCAACATAGGAGGTAATAATTCAAATAAAAATAGAAGCTGTATTCGTTGATCCATGTGATTTTACCTGTAGTTTAGTAAAACACGAGTTTGGCAAGTGAATTAATATGAATACGTCCCCATATGTCACAGCAAATAGCTGTTCTCTGAGAAAAAAATATATTCAACCACTTCGGAAAATTTGTTTTCATTGGTTGTGTTCAGTGACAAAATAGTTAGATTAGAACAGCACAGATTCGTTATAAACGCCAGAACAAGTTAGAACAGGAAATCTGTTCTAAGTTGTTCTACTTAAAACGCTAGTACAGAAAATCCTCTTCGAAACTGTTCCAAAGTGTTTAGAACAGAAAATTCCTCATTGAACAGCAAAAAGTTGTACTTTTCAACAACAAACCTATTATTTCAAGTGAATCAATTTCATCAAATAAAATGGATCCTTTTCTTTAAGGCCAGGCGCGCACATGCAAACAAAACAGTTTGGTTGCAATTTTCAGCACTATGGGATTATATGAGAGTCCGCGCACATAAACCGGCGGACTCTCATATAATCCCGAATGGTCAAAATCGAAACCAAACAGTTTAGTTGCATGTGCGCGCCGGCCTAACTGAGATTAATAGTCTGTTTCTAAATATTCTACATTTCAATTTTTATTTTCACAAAGCGAAGTTCACACAAAATTCAAGAATTATAGAATCTGTACTGAAAATGACGTAATCTCGTATATCATCATTCCTATTCGCTGAAAAGGTATTTCTTTTAACTTTTGCGGTGGAACGTCGACCAGAGGTTTTTTTTTCCCAATAGCACCTAACACTGCTCTACCCAATGATTATAGTAACCAGCGAAGATACTCCATATAAAGATGCCGACCTTCGTACGTTTCACCCTCCAAATTCCATTTGTTTACACTATTGCTTTTGTAATTTTATTTTGTGTCCGTGAATGGTCAATTGAGACAGAACAACAAACATAAAGAGTGCGACGAGGAAATCGAATCGGAAAAATGTCGATGGGTGTGTTTTTTACACATTCTTTTCTATTTCCTACGAGAATAGAGCTCAGCTTGTCTGCCTGCAAATCGGAATGACTACTACTGACAGCCAAAGTTTGGCATCTTGTAATGGAGTATCTTTGGCAACATAGCCATAGCCACAGCTGATTTTTTTTGTACAGTAGAAGAAGCGGAGGTGGGGTGAAGCCGAAGCGTAATTGTAAATTTGTTTTTTTATTTCGCTAAAAATTTAATATTTAATTATTTAAAACAGTTGCAGTTACAGTTTTACAACATGTAACATCGTATGTCTATCGAGTTTCGAGTGCCAGATCGTTTAAAAGTTTTTTTTTTCAATTAATACCTACCTAGCTATTTCATGTTTTTTAATTCGGTAGTTCATATTTTATAAAGGCTTGTTTTACTTGTTTAGAAGAATCAGCAGCACCTCTCGAAACTAAAATGGAAAGAAGAGCATTTAATATTCATGAAAGTTTCGCTGGCAATTTAGCCTATAAGGATTCTATTTTGTGGGACGCGTAAGTTGTTTTTAAATATTTTAAGTAAGCATTTGTTTGTTAAATAAGAATTTGTGACAATTTGCAAACATTGCGAAAACCTTTAAATATTCATAGCAAAAATTGTCTGCCAACTGCCACCATAGTCTAAAGTTAAGCTAAGTACATCCGAACCGAATCCATCTAGGTTGGGGACATTCTCAGCTAAATAGAATTTTTTTGAGAAAGGATAGTTTTGACGCTCTTATAAATGGACATATACCTAAATATTAATAATAATCTATGTATTCATTAGATTATGTTCCTAGCAACAACATTTTGAGTACGTTTTACTTAGTTGATTTTTTCAGTGCGAATACACTTAATTATAGTATGATTCATTGGAAGAACAGTGTTTGAACTGGGGTTTAATTTCTCAATCACAATAATAAATTATTGATGTACAGTGAAGCATACGGCATACCATACCCTTTTCTTTAAGTTGTTCATATCGAAGTCAAAGACTACTTTTAAAGTAAATAATATGTGATATCGTTTTAGATAAAAATCTGGTGCTGTAGTTATAATTAATCGCAAATTCAACCGAAAGTTCCTTTGTTTTTAACTAAGCAACCTCAAAAAAACTGTCCCACCAGCGATTTTATGTTTCACTGTAAGCTGTCGCTGGATGTTCATTTTATATTATATTCGCCTTCCTCACTTAGTTATTTAGTAAATATTTTAATTATGTACATATACCTATATGTACATATATGTAAAATGCAATAACCATGTCTTTTGCAGGCCTTACACTATGCGATATTATTGCACAGTAATCGGTATTGCGCAGTAATATTTACCGTGTAAGGGCTTTATTGCGCAATAATTTCGGTTTGCCCAATATATTGTGATATTGTGGAATATTAAAAAAAAATAATATTTTTTGGAACTTCTTCAATATTCAGCAAGGAACAATATTTCAACAAGGAACCGGTACAGATAAACTGCACGAAGGCATTTTCACGCAAAATGTTTGGCCAATATTTCGCGCAATAATATGCATGGTGTAAGAGGGCCTCATAAAGCCTAAATTAATTTGCCACGCCAAGGTTAGCTCTATACTACACATACATTTTGGGCGACTAGTTTCTCCTCAGCAGTTGTGTTTTTTAATTGTGTGTTTTTTTTTTTAAATTCAGGTACCCTCCGCGACAGTTTCACTTATTTAGGCAAAAGATTAACGAACTGTTTCCTGACTCTGAACCAAGTCCTGCTAGTGAATCCCAAGCCTCTGACGTTAACAGTGAACAAAACAGTGGAGATGTTGATGGTATTCAACAAAATGAAGCGGGTGAACCTGAACCAAGTCCAACTAAAGAACCCGAAGGCTCTGACGTTAGCCGTGAGCAAAACAGTGGAGATGTTCGAGGAACTCAACAAAATGAAGCGGGGGCAACTGAATTTGAAAGATCTGATAATAGTTCAGATCCTGGAAACAGTAATGAATCAAAGAATCCTGCACCAAGCAAATCAATAGTAATTTACTAAACCTTGTTAAGAATACATAATTTCCAAAATCATTATCATATTATTTTTTTTATTTTTAGGAAAAAATTCGTCAAGCTATTTATAATAGTACCATATCACAAAGTAAGCTAAGAACCTAAATGTTTTTTTTTTTTATAAATTGCTTTAAAAATGTTTTATTTCAGCAAAATACACAAATAGAAATCTTCTTGCTACTTTTATTTTGGTAACAGTTGCAGAAGGCACAACTTATATTCAAGCTCGAGATGCAACAAAATTTTCTGTTCATTTAATAATACGAACCAGAAAATGCATGAGTAAGTACTTGTCCTCTGATAAAAATATTTGTACTTAATTACTATATCCAATATATGTATACATAAACTAATATTTTATAACTAGTTATAATTATTTATAATTATGTAGTTTAATTTAGATACGAGTTACCAGTCAGTGAATCAGTGTCTGACTAGTTTGATTGAAAAAGTGGCATCATCTTATTGTATTTTCGGCTTTTTTGGTCACAGGTGTGGCAATAAACAATGTAGTTATTATAAGCTTTTTACGGCGTTTCGGCCAGTGGTTGCTGTAACTTTATTTCACATAAAAATCATTGATGACATTACAATAAAAGAAATTCAATTAAATATATCACTGCTAAGAAAAAAAAAAAACAGTTACTGAAACAAATTGTGGCTTTTGTAAGAAAAAAAGTGGTTTTCTTAGTTATCAATTTTCTCAAAAACGAAAATACGTACATAAATCTATTAGATTAGAACATTAAACACAAGTAAGAAATTCAATACTTAATTTTTCAAGTTTTCTAAAGAAACAAACTAAAAAAAGAAATATGTTTTCGCTTTCAAAAATGAACTGAAAAAAAAAACAAAATGCCTGTAACAACAAAGAATTTTTTGTAGGTGGGTAACTGGGTGGGGGTTCTGCAATGACCCTAGAAAGACTGGTCAGTGAATTTCTGTGAAGGGTAATTTGTGAAAACAGTAAACAGAAAAGTTCAGCTTCGTGCTTTATTGGATTGAACGGGTGCTTATTACCTGTGAAATTTTGAATTCAAAAACATTTTTAATTATAATTTGTTTGCAATGATTTTCAAATAAAATTTTTATTGAATCCGCACTTTTTTCATACTATTTTATGGTTTCTCTATTTTTAATCATTCACTTGCTCTACCTCAAAAGTAGGTGCAGAAAATCTTATTGTTTTCTGGGCAACTTCACGGAACACACTTTAGGACAAATTTTTTACTCATGGAAGGTGAAACACACAATCCTATTATTTTTTTTATCTTTTCTGTGCAGGACAGATTCATGAAATTGAAAATTGGTGAGAGAAAATATAACCCTTTTTTACAAGATATTCTGGTATTTTTAGGTCATCATCGGGAAATGCAAATAACTGTGGTTGGGATAAAATCATTTTTAGTATTGCAGGATATTTGAAAAATCTTGAGCTTGGATTTTTTTTTTTGTTTTTAATATATGCGCATAGACATATTTCCAATAAAAACATGTTGTAATTACTGTTTTAAAACATAATAATATTTTAATAAATTAGTTTTTTTTAGAGCAAAATATTTAAGTATGTGGCAGGTTATTATAAAATTTTGGAATACGAGAGGAGAAAATAATTTTTTTTCTTATCAATTTTTAGAAATGGACGACAGCACAGATTGTTGTATGGTTTTCATTGATGAACAGGGTAATGTTTATAAAAATTGGAATCATTTCATGGAAACAAATTGTTTACCAGAGGGTGTGGCACTGGCGCCTCCAAATGGCGTTTACAAGTTCGAAAATGAAAATGAAAATGAAAATACAAATGGAAAGGTACCTATGTAATTGAGTTTAATAATTTATTCCTTGTAAATAAGTTCAAGAAATCTACCAAACAATAAATTGCATTCTAATTTATATTATGTAGCTTGTCCTTGATTCTTGGATAACACCTTCAAGTAGTGTTGTTTGTAAAGCTGCAGCCACTGCAGATGTTGTTGCCGGAATTGGTGGATTTGCAGCTGCAACTGGTACACTTGCAGCATTAGCGTTACCGGTTATTGTGCCAGCTTTACCAGTGCTTGGTATGGTATGTGCTGGTACTGGAGCGTATTCAGCAATACGTTCTGGTTGGAGTTTATGGTCCCGGAAAGATCATGAGCAAAGCATAGGTTTAACCGATTCATCAGCTAGAGGGGCTTGGCTCGGCGTTGCTTCTGGAGCACTGGCTGTTTCGTCCTCTATTGCCAATAAATCACTAGCGCAACTAGCTATAGCTGGAAAAGAAGTATCATTGGTAAATTGGTTTAGTAACTTTGTGTGTAGGTTAGCTGAATTGTAAGTTTTTATTACTTTATACAGGTCCGAGAAGTAGTTGTTGATGGAATGAACATATCGACAATGCTTTTATCCGGAACAGGAGTTGCAAATGGAATTTTGGATTTAATTTTGGTAAGTATGTAGTTTATTTTTCGAAGATTAACGGCATCTTTTATTTTTAAACATCCTTGTTTATAACCATTGTCATATAGTTGTGTAAAATTTTGTAATGCTTAAAAGTTGATCTCGTTCTTGTGATAATTTTGGCTACTTGAACTAAATCTCTGTTCTTATGGGCTCCTGTTACCCTCAATCTAATGCGTTTGCGTTTTTTAAAGTTTCTAAATTTTTTTTTCTTTTCATACCGCCAATGTTCGCTTATTACTAAGTGCATTGTCTTTCGCGTAGCACCTTTTTTTATATGAGAACTTTTTTACTAGACCTTTTAACTTGATTTAAATTTATAAAAAACGACATTGAAATGCTGATGATTCGAGTATTCTAATCAGTCGAGTTAACAAAAAAAAAAAAAAACTATTTTGAGCATATAGGGTCGATTAATACTTATCAAAATTTGGCATTTCATTTTATTGATTGTTTTTCATAGTTAAACATAACATCGGATAACACAAAAAACTGCAAGATGTCATCATTAATTGAGTAATTTTTCCCTGGGCTCTTCATTCTATTTTGACTTTTGTCAGTTTTATGTTTATACCAGTCAAGCACAAATAGCGAGTAGAGAAACAGTATATTTTTTCAATGATTACAAATAATCTAATTTTTTTAGAAATATTCTGATGACGAACAAATTACTGGATTGGATGTACTGCAAGTTGCTGCTTCGTTAGCTATTTTTACTCACTCTGCTTATAATTTCCGTTTAGCCTCTGCAATTGTTGCACAAACTCGTGACTCAAAAGTTAATGCCTATCGATCAGAACTGAGTAATAGGCAAAGGTAATTCTTTTTTTTTTATTAAAAATTGTTATTTATTCATTTTGTCTGCATTATAGAAAAATGTTCGATAAATTGTATAAAGAAACTTTGCGCACACAAGGAGCATCGAAAGGAAAAATGGACGTGATACGTTTAATAAATGAAGTACCAGACAGACAGTATCTCAACGATATGAACAAAATTAACAAAAATCTTAACGAAAATAAGATTCGCTTTAGCGCTGGCCAGGATGGTCAAATTTTATTAAACGATGAGATTCAAGTTAAATCTGGAGATTTGCGCAACAACATTCAGCACGGTATAGGTGAAAATGTATTAGGAAAGGTCAGCCAGCCGATACCAAATTCCCATAAGACAATACCAAATCAAGAAACATTAAATATTTTGACTCAATATGCCTTTTATGAGAATACAAATACTCTTATCAATTATTGTCAAACAGCGATGCAAATAGCTTCACCACTCATCTTAAACGGGGAAGCTTTTCAGGATTGTGTACAAAATTTAATTAATAATGTGGGAGAGAAGATTGCATTCTTTCTTATTCAACAATCAAATGAATTTATTCAAATATACGGAAGAAGTATTGAAATTTTTTTGAAAACTAAACTTCACTTGGAAGTTGTAATATGGGATTTGTTTCGAAAATGTGAGCAAACCTTGTTGACATTTACCATCGAAGTTTTACAACAAAATATGCAATCGATTTTCGAACAGCTTAAATCATTTTACGAAGAGATGTCTAATGAGAATCGTACCGCTGAAAGGATTCAATGTAACGTTTGTCAAGGATTTTATCAAATTTGTTCTATTTAGTCAAATGTCTGGAATAAGACAACTCAACCAAAATATCACAACTCAAGCACAAAATTACTTAAACGCTGTTGCAATGTTTTTTTAACTGTGATTTAAAACAAAATTGACATCAGATGTTACAAACCGGTGCCTTATTTTTATATACAAACATTGTTTAAACATTTTTAACTTATGTAATAACTTACAATTAGGAAATTGATAAAATATTCTAATAGTCCTATCTACATAATGTAAGTAGTATGTGCATGTCGCAAAGGTGTAGTTTAATTTTTATATTTGAGTAGTTATATTTGAGGAGCAGTGTTAAAGAAAATTGAGAAACAATACATATATTATTTTCTGCTTTTTTTTAATAATAAAATACTGAAAAAAATATGGACTTTTTTCCCGATTTATTGACAAAATAATGTGAGGACATACATACTCGTGTCCTTACAAAAAGTTTGAATTCTTTGAAATAACGTCGCATTTGAGAAACTAAACAAATAGAAAAGACCTATGTATATAGCCCATAAATAAGTCTTGATTTCTAAAATCTCACTCACCAATTTTCCATCAGGGTAGTTGCAATTTAACATGGGTAAAGTTGATTGCACAGATAGAAAGAGAGTGCAGAATCTCTGTACCTCGACCTGCATCCCAAACCGCTGAAGCAGTTTTCTTTTGATTTGCAGGTATGTCATAACATTTTATTGAACATGAAATATCACAATTTCATGTTCTGATTTGATCCGGAGAGAAATTAAGTTCCGTGTAGTGCTGGTGTAAAAGTGCAACACACACATACAATCATTAGAGAAATATTATATATTAGGGTGTTCGTTATTTCCAAACTTTTTTTTTTAATTTGTTACCTTCTAAATCAAAAGTAAATAGCCGTGTTTTTTTTTGCAAGTCCATATGGATTTGTCAAAAAAAACAACATCTGAACTTATAGTTTTACACGTAAATACAACAACAATTTAAATCCATATGGACTTAGCTAAGTCCCGATAATCATCGGGACTTACGTATTGTAAGTAAATAGTTCCTAAATCCCGATGTCGTTTTTTTCGACAAATCCATATGGACTTGCAAAAAAACACGCCTAATATATCTACTAAAAAAATGTATTCACCAAAAACAATATCCGAAGCCATTCACCAGTGCCTTTAGGATAAATTGCAGGTAGGTAGGTAGGTAGAATTGGCGGCCTAGAACAACCTAGCTCAGTGACTCAATTAGCGCTGGAGTGCGCCGTTTTATTACCATAACTCGAATCGACCTGTGGATCACTTCACTTCTTGACAGCAAAAGTGATGAATTTTTGTGAAGATACAATCTTCTGAGATCTCAAAAACATTAACTGACCAAATTACTGTACAACTAAATATTATTTTGTCGCTTAACGATAAACTGCTAGATGTAAGAAAAATAATTGGACTTTCCATTGGTAAAATAAATTAATTTTTTTGAACATCTTTGCGCTACATTGGTCAAAATAAATTAATTTATTTTTGATTTAAAATCAATTTTGAAGATCTAATATTTCGGCAGATTTACCCCTCCTTCTGCACAATTTACAGCTGTCAGTTTGCAAATGTGTTTTTTTAATTTAATAAATTTATTTCAGGTATTAAAATTGTATTAAAAATGGGGGCTATCGCGAACAAAATTTCCCTGGAAATTTGTCCATCCTTCAAAAATTTAGAAAATGGAAGTAGTTTAAAATGAATCGGCAAATAAATCAATTTTAAATTGTGTCCCATTCACCACAAAAAAAAAAATCGATTTTAAAATTGATATCCGAGTTTACCAATGGAAAACCACACTAACTGTTTATGTCTCAAATAAAAGGTATGTATAGTATTAATTTTTAAATTTATCAATTACCTATTATCGGAGTTATAAAAAATCAAAATGTGATTTAAAAAACATGTGTTTTACCTATCATTTAAAATTTCGGTCATATTGCGAGTCAGGTTCATATTAATAGAGCTTAAAATTTACAGGAATTTCGCTTAAATTTGGAACAGTTTTAGAGAGGTGGATCTATCAAAATTAAAAAAAAAATACCTCTATAAGGACCTCCCTAATGTTTATACATACCTATATTTTGACTCGTCTGCTGTGGGGTTCCCCATTTTCTACGAGAACGGCATCGGTATATGGTGTTGTGTTGGTGTATCTATGGAGATAATATGTGTACTCCATTCTGTTTTCCGTAATCCGTTGTGTTCAGTGTACCTCTGCGTCTGCTGCCTGCAGTAATTTTCATATTTTAGGTAGTTAACTTTGCATCAGAAATATTAGGGATAGGAGTGTATTGATCAAACAAGTTTTGAATATTAAAAACTTATTCTTTTTGGTCGGAATTTGGTTCGTGAAAACAAAAAATAACAGCAGTTTTCAGTGTATTTTTGTTTAATTCGCAAAGGTATATTGGAATAAGTTCTTCAATTAATAATTTAAAATAATGATAAAAAAAGCAATCAATGTTCATGAAAACTTTGCCAGTTATTTGGCATTTGAAAACCGTATACTGTGGGATGCGTAAGTATAACAATCAGTTCGATTCGATTTTTTATAAAAAATAAAAATAAATAAGTACATATCCATACCTGTCCAGGAAGGTATGTCCATAAATGTATGTAGGTGCCTACATACCTACATAGATTTCCTACGTAGCTATAGTTTAGTGCAGTATGTGCATGAAGTGCAACCTTACAGTTTACGATCCGCAAATGACTTCAGACTGGAGAGATACAACCTTACCAGGACCCAAAACTCAGTGATGTATCGTGGGTTGCAACTTTTTAACAACTTACCAATGAATATAAAAAATGAGTCAAATTTTTATACTTTTAAAAACCTTGTAACAAAACTTATAAAATCCCAACAAATTGTTTTTCTAAATTTAAATTTGTAAAAATTGTAAAGTTGAAAGTTATTTTATAACTAATAAATAAATAAATAAATAAATAAATTAATTAAATAAGATTTGAAACTGGGTTCTTCACTGTAATGTTGTTTATCCTTTTCCAAATCAAATTGAAAAGTTAGTAAGGTGTGCGCTAGTACAAGAAGGTTATCTAATAAAGGAATTAGTCACATGGAATTGCTAAATGAAATCGGGGAGCGGAAAATATACCCAAAAAAATAATTCCGAAGAGGTATTGGAACGCCTTTGGCAGATTTTGACACGTTTTCAGTTCAAAAATTACATCTATGTAGCTTCTACCGACTCAAGAGCAAGTACAGAAAATTGTTTCTTGAAAGTTTCACTAAACTTCAGTAAAATAGTTCAGAACAGAACAGAAGTTTTCTCACTGACCGGCAAAAGGATTGACTTTTCTCTTTCAAATAAAATAGATTTTCTGAAGAATACCTACTAGGTACATACATACATATATACGTTTGATAAGAAGCTCCAAATGGTAACGAGTAGAGTAGAAATTCCCTAGATTTATGTGGTATCACAATGGGCCAACAACTAGGGGCCCTAAGTATGCTATCATTCTTGCTGACAACCACTTTTAATATAACCCTTATGTTCAAAAATTAATTTTTAACTAATTTAATGAAAAATATAATACGAAGAGAAAAATATCCTAATTGCAAAGAAAATTAAATTTATTGTTTGTTCTTCCAGGTACACACCAAGTCAGTTCTTTTTATTCAAAGAAAAACTGAATAAACTATATCAAAATGTTGGAAACTGTAGTCTGGAAATACAAAAAGCCATGGTAAGTTCATTCTCAATAGAGGAGTTTAACAATAATGTATGTACATATTATATGAACCTAGGTACACACTAAGAGTATAATTTCAATTAAAACTAAAATCCAACCAAGCGGAATTTTGTTGTCACATCATTTAACATATCAATAAATAGAATGGTAGGTTAAACTAATTGAAATAGGTAGTTAAACAAATTTAAACAAAGCTCACTATAAAATGAGGAGCTGACAAACAAAATCGGATTAGTCCAATGCATTTTTGTGATTAGAATTAAAAAATTGTGAACTTTAAGAGCCCAAAAAAAAAAAGCATTGAAGTGGAAAAGTAATCTTTTTTTCCCAACTACTCAAATAGCAGACTAGTAGAATAATGAACGACTAGTATAGAATGTTAGAATTTATCAGAATAAATATTATAGAGCAGTTCTACAGAAGATGACAACGAAAAGAATTCGTTAATTTTATTTTCATAACATGTACATAGGTACACAAAGATTGAAAAGATCATATTTTAAAAATCATAATTATTCAGCCCAATTAACAAATCACCGGGACTCACTTTTGATATAAATAAAATTGTTGTTTAAATTTTTTTTAGGACAAAAATCGTGACGCTATTTACAAAAGCTCGGTTGCACAAGGTGAGTTGAAAAAATCTTACCGCTATTTTTCTCTGGACTTTATTGCGAGTGTCGTTAAATGTTAAAAATGTAGGCCGCGTTCAAATTTGTATTCAAAACTATCTGGATAGCTTTATGTTGTTGTAATCCCTTATGCAAACACTGTTGATGGCATCTATAACATCAGATACCTATTTTATACTTTCAATGATCGACTTTTCTCAAAAGTTGTTTATGAAAAATAAACGACACTTGCAATAAAGGCCTTTCCCTCAAACTCTTTATTGCATATTTTCCAATAAATAAATTTATTTTTAATTTTACCATTAAAGCTAAATATACAAACAAAAATTTGCTGTCGACATTTATATTAGTAACTGTGGCTGAAGGTGACACTTTTTTAGAGGCTCGTGATGCAACCAAATTTTCAGTCCATTTGGTTGTTCGTACAAGGAGATGTATAAGTAAGTTTTCCTAATTTAAGTAAATTGAGGCTAAAACAAAATATTTTTTTGAACAAAAGAAAACGACGACAGCAGGAAGTGTTGTATGGTTTTTATTGATGAGCAGGGGCGTGTCTATCAAAACTGGAAATCTTATATTGAGGACAATCTATTGCCAAACGGTATTGCATTGGCGCCATCAAGGGGTTGCTATACGTATGAAAACGGAAATGTAAATTTCGCATTTGAAATTTAACTTTGTATTGTATTTAAATTTTGTTTTCCTTTTTAATAAATAGCTTTGCATAGATTCTTGGCCAACACCTGCATCAAAATCGGGTAGAAAAATTGTGGCTACAACAGATTTAGCTGCTAGTGTCGGTGCATTTGCTTCTATAGGAATAACTATAGCTACATTGGCTGTACCAGTTAGTGCACCTTTGATAGCAGCAGCAAGTATCCTAGGAGTAAGCACTGGAGTTTATACAGCTGTGAGGTCAGGTCTACAACTTAAGGATCGTAGTGAACATGAACAGAGTATTGGCTTGACTGATAGTCAATCTAGGGAATGTTGGCTTGGTGTAACAACTGGAGCGTTGGCTGCATCATCATCTGTGGCAAATAATGTAATAAAAAGAGTGGCAGTTGCAGGACGGGAGGTTACATTGGTATGTACGACCAATTTACAATGGAATTTAAAATTAACATTTGCTATTTTTTTTTAGTTTGAAGAAACAGTGGTTAAAGGAATGAATGTAGCAACAATGCTGGTATCGGGAACGGGAGTTGTAAATGGAGTTGTGTATATCATAATCGTAAGACCTTATCAAAACTATATTTGTGAATTTGTTCCATCCCCTTTTTTTTTGTAGAAACTCTCAGATGACCAAAAAACAACACCAACTGATTGGTTGGAAATAGCCAGTTTTTTGGCTATATTTACGCATTCTCTATATAATTACCGCATAGCATCAAATATAATGTCACAGAGCCGAAATTCAAGAACTCATTCATTTAAAAGCAAACTTAGGTACAAACAAAGTCGTCCAAAGATGTTTTTTGTAACATATTTTAAACTCATTTTTTTCTTCCAGAGAGATGACTCAGAAAATTTTCACATCAACAACTTCAACTCACGGCAACGCTGATATTATTCGTTTGACGAATGTGATTCCCGATAATTATCTTAAAGTATTCAAGGGAATCGATATTGCATATACACTATACAATCACTTTAAACCACTAGTTTTGAGTAAAGACAATTTTAATGATTGCATTCAGTCTATATGCAAAGCTGTGGGTCAGAAAGTAACTGAGTATTTAGTAAATAAAGCTGATGAATTTTTAAGAAAATTCCGATCCATAGTGGAAACATCGATCAGAACAACTTTGTTCTTTGAAACAGCATTATGGGATTTATACCAGAAATGTGAAGATCACTTACAAAATATTACAATTCAAAATTTAGATGCGAGTATGCAAATAATCTTTAGATTGCTTTTGGAACATTATAAACAAATGACATGGAAGACAAGTGATTATGTGCATAGATGTCGTGTTTGTGATGGTTTTTACAGTGTGACGAAATTATGATGGGTCGGCCGTATCAAAAATACACAATGTGTCTTCTATATAAATCTTAAACTATTTTTTTACTTGTTTTATGTGCAGCGCTTATTTGGCTATTTTAGTAGTATATAGAAACCCACTCTAATTATATTTAATAGTATATAAATGTCTCGATTGTATTTTTTGCTTAATAAATTTTTTTAAAAATATATCTTGAAAGTCTGGTATAAACATTTTGTCAAACTTACAACTATTTTTCTTAAATGTGGACCTCGTACTGTTAACAATGATTGGAAGTGAAAATTGGTGCTGCTCAAAAGCTTCAATATATTTTTCTAAGTTTTTAAAAGTAAATTTAAAAAATAGCAACACATTATTAAAGTAGGTAATGTATAGCGGGTAATGTTAGTGAATAAATATATTTTTTTAAATTTGTATTCGATGATAGCATGAGATTTTCCAAGTTGACATAGCAGGGCATGTGGCAGAAAAGGTTGGTAACCACTGGCCTATAGAAAAATTACATTAATTCCCATTTTACTACTACCTTAGTTGTTATGAAGAACAATAGCTGGCATAGAACGATAGTACAGTACATACTCATTAATAATTTGATACCAGTAATATTAGAATGGTTTTTGCCCAAACCCTAGTCGTCCCAATTCTTACGTATGGTTGTGAAATATTTAAAAGGTATACTAAATATAATCGGCCTTATCACAGGCCCCGTCGTAACAGATTTGTACTACGAATTTTGAAAAAAAATTATCATAGTTCCCGTCCTAAATAAAATATTGACACGAAATTTGGGCTATCGATATAACTTTCTATGAACTCAGAAAATCTGTGGCAATTTTTCTGTTACGACGGCAGCTTCCATACTTAATTTTGGGATTCGTTGTACGAATTTATAACGACGGACCTGTGATAAGGCCGAATATGTGAGCAAGGTAAAATTCAAAGTAGCATTTAGATAATAGTACGATTCATTTTATTTTTGGCTAAAGAAAATTCGATGATATCTCACATCTGTCTGTGAACCTCCTCAAATGTCGTTTGAAAAATTCATCAAGTTTCGTACTATGAACTTACTTTATATTATTGTAGACAAGTAGGCCAACATATTTATACGATTTGCTACAACACTTTCAAAAGAAATTGAAACTTTTCTTCCAAAATCAAAGCTATGTATCAACATCTTTCTAACTTTTATCTTTCTCTTTGGTAATAATTTTTAAACTTGTCTATTTCCTTTTCTCTTAAAGTATCTCTTATATCGTTACATTTATAAAATATAAATTGAACTTTGTAAATCCATTAACTATCACTAGCTTATAAGATTTATCTTACTACTCTAAATAAACTAAACTACTTCCAAAGGAACACGTACATATATTTTTGTTCTCCGTGCACCTAATTGAATTACAAATAAAAAAGTATTTTATTATATTAGCGTTAAACACCATTTATTGTTTATGTATATTTGTATTTACAAAAAAAAAAAATCTTTTATCTTAAAACAGTTAATTGCTTGTAGGTATATGTATGTATTTCTAAGAAGAACCATACAACTTTTTTTTTTTAATATAAGAACAAACCTTATGAATAACCACATTTATTTTGTTTCAATTCTCTGGCGAAATAATTTCCTCTTTGATGCATACACTGTTATGGTCATCTGTTGAGCTACACATTTTTTTTTGTAAATGTCTCCAAAGGGTGCTCTTTGGAACATTGAACACATTCGCCGCATGGTTTTGTGACATTCCGTTTCCTAAACAAGCACTCACTGCCTTGTTAAGTTTTGCTCTGAGGACTTCTTTTGACAATGGGCCTCGTTTCTTAAAAGTGACATAGTCGGGTAGCCTGCCTTCCTGTGCTAGTCTCACTTTGTGTCGATGTAGTGTCGACATTGGTATATCGAGTGCTTGACTTATGCTTTTTAGTGAGTCTCCACTCTTAAGACGTTCACATGCTGCCGTTATAAGTGGATTCTCGCGGGTAGTTTTCATATAGAGGGGGTGTTTTTTCACTCTTCTCCACAGAACCGTTTTCGATATGTTAAACATTATGGCTGCTTTCTGTAAACTCTTTCCCTCATCTACTACAGCTAAGACTGCATTCTCTAATGCTTCCACTCGGGCTGATTGCGTTTCGTTAAAGTTTTGTAAGCTGGCTCTTGATATTTCTTTACGTTCCTCTGGACTTAGTCCCTGAAATTCACTAAATTCATCTTTTAATTTTTTACTTGGTTTGGGTTCTTTTTGGTCTATGCTAGAGCAATGACTGCTGTCACCAATGGGATCATTTACATATTGCTCCATCAAATGGGTTTCTTCTTCGGTCTTTTCAACCAATGTACCCACTTCGGTTGAATCTATTTTCATATTTGGTGTCAAAGTAAATGTGCCTGAACTTTCAGTTAAAATGTATTCATTTGGATTGTTTGGGGCGATATTTTCGATGGTGTAACTAATCTTATCTTGTTCATTGTATACTTCAAGGAATTCTAGTTCACGCACGCTAGAATCACCTGGACATGTTTGCTGGTCCTAAAATGAAAATACTTATTATACTTATGTGTTTGTATACTATGTAATCGTTGACAGTGAGTTTATAATTTCAATGAACATCTTGAGTCTGATAGTAGGGAAGTAAGTTTATATGCTAGAGTAAATAGAATTAGACTTACTTCTTCTTCATCTTTCTCCTCAACCATTTCTTGCTCCGGTTCAGCTTCCATAAGTTCCTCTTCCATATCGGCGATTTCTGTAATATTCTTGTTGTTGCTAGCAGAGTAACTGGTCGCACATTCAAAACTAATGGCACTCTTGATACCCAGTACATTAATCGCCTCCAGAAAGTCAGACAAATTTGTCGACGAAAGACTCGTCTCGCCCATATAAACGAAACTCAATACACTTTCGAGCAGTGCACCTTTGATATCGGGTACTATTATGGTAGCCTCATGTCCAACAGGCACATCATTTAGAATATCACGCAATAGATCACTGCAGGAGCATAACACAAAGCGATTAGCCTTCACAGATTTGCCTCGGCAAGTAAGTGTAATGTCACAGGTTGCTGGATCATTTTTGAGTGCCTTTTGTATGTCGAGGATGGTTGCCGTGTGGCCCATCCATTTAAGGTGATTCATGTTTGGGTATTTCGGATTTATATTTTCAAAACCGCTAGGCCAAAATTTCAAGAAAAAAAATGTAAACAGGAATCTCGGTGAATTTGCAATGTTCCGCCTTTATTTTGTTTTGTTTATTTTGAGACGTTCCGATCAGGAAAATTTCCTCTGTTTTCACTTTGGCCACAGACCCAGAATCCAAAACCAAACACAAAATTGAATTGAGCAAATTTTTCTGGGAAATGGACGACAAAAACGACAACGACGGCGGCGATGAAATTTCTTCTCGATCCGTTTCGTTGGAAATTCACTGAATGGACTTTAAATGAGCGAGTTTCATCATATAACAATTACAGCGGCTTTTTCGTATGAAGTAAGACGAAACGGACGCATTCAACTTATTTTGGAAGAGTTTTCATTTTTTATTTGTTTGTTTTTTGTATTTTAAAAATCATGTTGTGTATTTTTATCCGATTGATTCCTAAGCCCGAATTTTAATCGACAATAACTAGGTGGATTTGTTGTTGTATTGTACAGGGAAATTAATTTTAAAATCGCATATAGTTACACAAAAAAACACGTGGTACGCGGTATTGTCACCAAGTGATGTAGATGCGCAGAACGAACGAAAAATTCAACTTTGAATATGATACCATTGCCTACGTTTTGTAACTATCGCATCGATAAAATCAGTCGAGAAACGATGAAAATTGAAACAAATCGAGTTTTGTTCTATTTTTCATCATTTTTTGGGCAATTTTATCCATGCGAGAGTTAAGCCCGAACCACACAACTCTCATGTGGTGTGTTGTGGAGTAGTGTGTCCCTGTCATTCCAATGTATTTCATAGATTTCGGCACAACACATCACACGATACAAATATGGCTCTACGCATATGAAATACATTAGAGCGATAGCGACACACTACTCCTCAACACACCACACGAGACGTGTGGTTCGGGCTTTACAGATCGAGCAAGGATGCAAGTAGCGCGTCTATTCTGTTCAGCCATGTTGTGTTTCTAGCCGTATGTTCTCATTCCATTTAATACAATTGTCAGTCCAAAAACAGCCGCTGTAATTTATTCATTACATAAACCTGTCAAAAAAAAACCATTCGAGGAAGATTCCTGCTCCAATTGCCTTTTGTTGAATTTATTAAATGGCATCTCTGCTGAGGAATCTAGGATACAAATTGGCTACTAATCTGGTAGCCAAAAATGGTATCTTTTTAAGAAACCCAAAATAATTGACTGTTCTTTAAAACTTTTTTATTAATTAGGTTCAACGCCAGCCAGTCGCCTAGCTCTGGTGAGGTTTGCAAGCGCTGCCACAGGGAAACCCGATGAACGACGTAACAACTTATTTTTTATTAAACAAAATTAGGAGTTGAATAAATGAGTTTTTAATTTTCTAGCAACTGTCCGCAAATCAGATGAAACCGCTCGTTCTCATTTGACCGATTTCGGAAGGTACGTAGCCGAGTGTCTGCCAAAGTACGTGCAAAAGGTTCAACTTACCGCTGGCGATGAACTCGAAGTTCTTATCTGTCCAGAAGGAGTCGTCCCCGTTTTGCAATTCCTCAAGGATCATCATCAAGCTCAGTTTGCAAATTTGGTTGATATTGGTGGCATGGATGTGCCTAGTCGCAAATACCGCTTTGAAGTGATTTACAACATTTTGTCGCTCCGATACAATTCCAGAATTCGTGTCAAGACCTACACCGATGAATTGACACCATTGGACTCATGCTGTGATGTCTTCAAAGCTGCCAATTGGTATGAACGTGAAATCTGGGATATGTATGGTGTGTTCTTCGCCAATCATCCAGATTTGCGTAGAATTTTGACCGATTATGGCTTCGAGGGTCATCCGCAACGCCGCGATTTCCCACTTTCTGGTTATGTTGAGGTACAAATATTTTTCTTTTCCCATTGCTGTTTATATTTGTCATTTTTTGCCTTATTCAGCTCCGATATGATGACGAGAAAAAACGTGTAGTTTGCGAACCATTGGAATTAGCTCAGGAATTCCGTAAATTTGATTTATCTGCTCCATGGGAGCAGTTTCCAAATTTCCGAAACGCCAATCCTGCAGCTGTGACTGTAGAAACAAAGGACCAGAAGAAGTAGAAACAAATTTATTTATTTGTTAAAAACAATAAAATAAACCATTAAAAAAATTCGTAATCAATTTTTGTAATGTTTTTTTTTTTTTTTTTTAAGTACACACATACAATGTATCCTTTTTTAAGGTTGATTTATTTTGTATCTTATTAATGGAAAAAAAAACAAGACAAAATATCCGGCTTTAGATTTCAGAATATTTATTTTTTTGATCTAATTCTCTGTAGTTAGAGGCAATCAACCAGCTTACTTATGTCAAAAAAAGCCCTTGAGGTTACGTCAATTTTTGTTTGTGTGCTTTATACATTGGGAACAATTGAATTCTTAAGTCAGCCTGTTACATTCACCCTTATTCCGTAAGGCGTTTTACGAAAAACGTCACGGCTCCAGAAATAATTTGATTTCTTCATTTGTGTGTGAGCCTTTAAAATAGAGAAAAATACACATTTAGGGACAATCAAGGTAAATGGTACCTGATTTAATATTTACATACAAAACTTTTTACTTACTTTTACTACTTTTTTTATTTTATTGGTTTCGGTTTCCGTCCAGATTCGGCATTAAAAAAATACCTTTGATTCAAGTACCATAATGCCTAGATTATGCAAACATTATTTTTTCAGTCCTAAAATCTCAGAATGTAAGTGAGCCTGAGAATTAGTTTTTTTAGAAAGATTTTTGTTTGTAGGTATTATTTTACTAAGGACTTTTCATTGTTTCGTTCAGTTGAAAATTGCGACAAAAAAGAAAAGCGGTACTGCAGAACGCACAAAACAAGATATTGATATTTTTGTAGAAGTTGTCCAACTCAACAACAATTCATTATTTAATGTAAACAATTTTTCTAAAGGAAAGGTTTGCACATATCGTTTGCCCCAGAGATTTTGTTCACTCCCACTCTATCTATAACTGTAAGTCGTTAGAGACAAAATCTTCTCGACTAAAAGCATTCTCACTGTACAGCTAAACTTCAATTTTTATTTGTTCTATAGGTCGTCCATAGGCCCACTGTAATTTGAGCTAGAGCCTAAACGAATAGCCCGATTTGCTGAAAATTTGGTACAGAGCAAACAAATCACATAACGAAAAAGCTATTTGACGTTTTTTTGAGAAAATGGTCTCATTTTTGGCTTTTTTTCGAGTATATCTTTTTAATGATTAGACCAATTCTGTCATAATTTTGTAATCTCGTACTTATAAAATATTCAAACAAAATTGCATTTAAAAATTTTGAAATCAATTATTTTTTAAACAAAAAAAAAAATGCTGTTAACATTTCCTTGTTAAAGATTTCATAACATTATTAACCATTAACATGCTTCTCCAATTTGTGGATATATTAGAGTTGTTAACACAAGAGCAACTTCGTGGGATCCAGTGGTGCATATTTTTTTAATTAAGTTGGTGAAGTTCTTCTAAATATTAACTTTTTCATAAATTTCTTCATCGACATTTTCTTCAATCACACGTTAAATTTTATTTTGAACTCTTAAGATTAGATTCACTAATATTGATCTTCTACACGACCATAACATGAATCTCACAACAAAAAATATATATATTAAATATATGTATTTTGTTTTTTTTTGTCTCGAACAGTATAAAAATAAAAATAATTTTTTTTTTTTTTAACAACAAATAGATTTACAATATATATAAAAATACATTCAATTTATATTTTTAAATCCATATACATAAATATTGGTATCTATATGTATATAAAGTAATTAAAATTCAATAAACAACAAAATGTTCAATTAGTTTATTATTACATTTTGGTTTTGAATTGTTTTTTTTTTTATATCTTTAGCGTACAAATTTGTCTATATAAAACTTTAATAAACATTTATTATTTCTTTTGCTAAGTTTTGTTAGGTATAGAGTTGTTGATAATAATAACTTACGACACTTATGAATTTTTATATAGTAAAATGTAAGGTAGAATAATGTACATAGTTTAGTTATCGTTTCTATTTTTGTTTTGCTTGTAAGTGTAGAGTGTGATTTAACCAGAGGTGGATTTGTATATTGTATTACAGTTAAACATTAATTTACACTCATTTGTTTTTGTTTAATAATAATCTACGATTGAAAGTTATCATTTTTTGTGAATTTAAGGTACATTTATATATTATTATTTATGTTGTTCTTTAATTTACGTTTTTAGTGTTTTATTAACACAAACTAAAATTATCTAAAAATAAAAAATAACCGTTATCAAAACGATTTGACATTTCCAATTGTATCAAACACAACGGTCTAGGCCGCTATTTAAAAGATTTTCAAATATCCTTTTTTGTACTCAACAAAGATAAGAGCTTGACAAATTTGCATAAACATATTTTATGTTGTTGTTGGTTTTATTTTTGGTTTCAAATATTTGCTGTTTTTTTAATTTTTTTTAAATAGATTCGGTTTTCGAATAATGTCGCAGATTACTTCCTCCACTACCTCCTCCACCAGTCGAAGAAGAGTAATTTTTGTTGTTGTCAGTTGTGGAAGAAGTATTTTCCGTAGAAAGGCGTTCGTGATATTCTTGGAAACACGGAACAATACAAAGGTTTGTTTGACATTCTGGACAGTGATATTTGGTTTTGCGGCGTAATATTCTGCCATGGCCGTCAATGGTGTTCCAACAGAAATTACAACCCAATGCAGGTCCTGGTCGTATTACTGGACAATGACTGGATCGAGGGTTTTCCAAGTTAATAATTTCACGATTGGTCTGGAATAAAAGGCAATAATTATATTTTTGTTTTTTCTTGTAAGTTGATTTAATAGTTGGAAGGTCAAGAAATTGCATTGATTTACTAAATAAACTCGTCATCGTTAACTATAGGTCATAAGAAGGGTAAAAGAGTGTAAGTTCTAGTAAAGGTCGAAAAACTATTCTCTAAACAGAAGGTCTCAGAGAGTTTATTTCTTTCGTAAATCGAGTTATTAACGTTTACAAGTAAAGAATTGAAAAAAAAGTTATTTTTCGTAGATTGGAATAAAATTTATTATAAATAATAAATTGTAAACTCCATATTTAAGGATTTTTTGATTTTTTCGATGCAATTTATTTTTCAAAAACAGATATTTTTATATCAATTTTTGGGTTTTTCTTAGTTGTATTTCTTTTACATTGTATTGGTTATAGACTATTATTAATAACACGGGTTATAAAATACATATTACAAATTGAAGCATCCCAGTTTAATAACTAGATAACTTCACTTTTGACGAAATATGGCTTTTGATGCAGTAATAAGAAAAAAAAATCCCGCATCTATCGATGTGATAAAGATACAGTTACGTTGACTCTTAAGAAAGAAGAAAAACACATAATTTTGTACTGGAGTTGTCTTTTGCTCTTGCACCTTTAATATGATAGTACAAAAACCCATGGAAAGCCATAATTGATAAGATTATCAAACATAAATGCAATTGATAAATGGAACAGCCAATTGAATTCTTACCTGGGGTGAAGACACTGATCGCTGTAGTTCTTCATTTTTAACCCGCAGTGTGGGCATATGTTCAAAGGAGCTACTTCCCAAATTTGCAGTTGGTCCTGCCGATGAAGGTACCGGACTTGGTGGCTCTGATATCAAGATAACCGAAGACGTATGCGTTGGGGTCATGTGTTGCGCAGCACTTTTCGAATGAGAACTATTCTCAGCCTCGTGTTTCATCGTTATTGGCTGTTGCGTTATCAAATGACCAGAATTACTCGGCGTCAATGCACACGTTGCCGTTGCGGATGGTGGCACTTGACTTCCAGTTATAATATAACCACTACTAGTGGTTACAACATGTGGATATATGGCATCAGAAACTGATATGTGACCAGATAAAGTGGACGAAAGTGGATGGGAGTGTTGGCGGTGTAAGCCAAGTCCAAATGTAGTCGAAGTTGAAGAAAGTCCCATGTGACTTTGTTGGCTCGGCAAAAGAGGGTGCGAGTGCTGTTTAACTAAAAATGGTGTACTTTGTGGAACAGAAAGTAAGTGAGGTGACGAAGGTACACAACTGGGCGCCGGTTCAGATGCATGACGCTCAATTCGAGGAGGTACTGTCAGTAGAAGTGAAGGTGATGAACTTGTCACTGTATTACTAAACGGATCAAATTCAAGCGTTGAAGTTTCCGGTGATATTTGATTAATCGCGTCACTGTCCCTTTTAACTCGTGGCTGACGGATAAGAAACCGATTACGCTTACTGCCCATGACACTCAACGTTGATAAAGATGAAACTGTGTTTGAAGCCGGCGGGGTGCCTGTGGAAAAGATTAAAAGTTATAACATACACACATATATGTTTATTTTTCACATAAAAAACAGTAAATGCTATGGGAAATTTCCTATAATTTAGATTTTTGTTCAAATGGTTGCTAACATGTTTTATTTCTATAAAGACACAGTTTCCATCGGGAAATTTTTATTTGTTAAAGGTTTTTTTAAAATTGATAGTTTTTCAATAATTCAATCGGGATTCTTGATTTTGAGTGAACGAGTTTCATGATTCTTTTCAATTTTCTCATATAAATATGTAATCATGCCGATTATGGAATTCGCGTTTATTATTTATAGATTGCAACAGAAAAATACAATACAACAGACTAAAATTTTTACTCGTTTATTTCGCAGAATACCAAATGTCATTCTCACTGTAAGCTGATAGTCATTAATTTGTGAAATTGTATTAATTTACCGCACGTTTTACTAAAACAAAATTAATTTTGCAATAGCTATCGTGAATACCCCTATTGTTCTATTTTTAGAAATACCTTTTATTAGAATTAAACTAGAGAATTGGCAATCTCATTTTCTTGGAGGTGGCATAATGGTGAAGCCTTGTACGCTGCTGATGCGAAACGAAAAATACCATACAAAAATGACACAACGAAATCATAAACGAAAAAAAAACGACCCTTTTCAGCCAACTTATGGAAAACAAAATCTTGTGATCAAACGATTTAGAATTAAGAATACGATTATTTTTTTTTTATTAATTTTATATATATATATATATACTTTGTTTTTAAACATTGAAAATTACAATAATTTATTATGCGTTTTCATAAATGTATTCTTTTGCTTTTCATCATATGTATCTGTAAATTTTGTTTTTTTTTTAATTTTTCTTTTTTTCCTTTATTATATTTCACGAGACATTTTTGTGTAGTAACATTGTGAAACAGCAAAAGAATCTATTTCTAAATCTAGTATTGTTTTTTTGTTTGTATATTATTTTTTGTTCACATTTATATATAGAGTTTTATTAAGTTTATTATTTATAGGACTTTATAATTAGGATTGTAAAAAGTAGTGTTTATTTTTGTTAATTATTAATTACTTCTTTATTAATAAATGTTTTTATTTGTTCATACATACATATATATATAATAATCAACTTAAACACACACAAAAATGTGATCTTATTGTTTTAAAAAAATTTCTTTGTTTTAATTTATTTTGCACTTTCTTGCATTATTTTTAACGTAAAGAATTTTAAGAGTAGGTTGAATCTATAGTAATATATATTTATTTTTAATAATTAAAATTTTACCTTAAAATAGCTTAAATTAAAAAAAAAAGCTCTTAATAAATACGAATATGCAACTGTTGTGTTTTCATTTTTTGTTTGTTTCTAAAATCATTTATAAAGATTTTATTTTGAGATATACATTTTGTAGAAATGAGACTTTGAGTTTAAATAAAAAAAATAGTTATAAAACTAAATTTCGATGGTCTTGAGGAATTTTTGGAATTTGGTGTCTATTTATTTCTATTGGCAGAAGTAGCTGCACGATTTTAATTTGTAAAAATTGACTATTTGTGGACTTATAACAATATGTATTTCGATTTTTTTTTATTGTTCTCCTAACCATTCTGCCAATAGGTGGAAGGGCTTGATTTGGAGACATTATTAGTAGATACAAGATATGTGTTTATAACCATCAAATAAATTTAATCAGAAAAAAACTGAAACTATGAAAAAACAACAACTAGACTGTACATTGTGTGGACTTTCTCATTTATGAATAACCTTTTTATTTATATCTGCTATAAAACGGCTCTAGAGTTCTTTTTAGTCATTCTAAATGGAATTAAAGTTAATACTTTGCAGATTCATTGCAGAAGGATTAACGTTTACACCGCTATCGACGTAACGCTGTCGAGACATTGTGTGTATACTGGTCGGGAAGTCCATGTGCCTGGTGTCGAGGAAGCCCATCACACCCATGGGATGAGTGTGCGGGGTGCACATGATTGGCGTGGGCGTATCCGATGTGGGAGGAACTTGCATGTTAATAGCTGACTGGTTAATGTGCTCGTAATTTTCGATCGTTGTTTCCTCGTTGGTGGGCGTTGGCGACGGCGAAAGATTCTCCTGCTTGACTACCCGACTCTTTATGCTCGGCCGACTGATGGGATACCCTCGCTTCTTGTACTCTAACCATAGGGTTCGGTTATTCACACCGTAAAGACGAGCGGCCTTGCAAAACCCAATTCCACCCGATCGCACCGCTTCAAGAGCCCGAATAAAGTTCTCGTCACCTTGGGGATTTACAGAGCGCTTACGCTTAACTACTATAGTTGTTTGTGTGGTTTGGTTGCCCGACTGGACTTGGCTATTGTTGACTACACCTGTTCCGCTGTTGCCTGCTGTGTTAACCACAGTGGTGGTTAGCGACCCACTGTTGCCGGTGTTATTGGCATTTGCACTATTACCTGCACCACTAACAGATCCGGCGTTACTTGCGGCGCTTGTCGTCGTCAGCCCCGCGGGAACTGTGTTCATCTGATGGACTGGCGATTGGGTTGGTGTCGGTCCCTGACTGTACACCGATTGCACCATTGCCGACTCATTTGGCGACGTTGGCGTCGATAGGTTCTGCGAGTAGCTTCCCACCAGACTATTGACGGATATTATTTGTGGCGAATACGAGGAGTTTGTATAGTGCATTTGAATATGACCATGCTGCGGCTGTTGTTGGGTGTGGCTGAGTCCGCTTGTTGCACTGGAGTTGTTGCTATTTGAATTGTTGGTTGTTTGCTGCTGTTGTCGATGCTGTTGTTGCTGTTGCTGCTGTTGCTGTTGTTGCTGCTGCTGTTGCTGTTGTTGTTGTTGCTGTTGTTGTTGCTGATGGTCCGTTGTATTCTGATTTCCAGTATTGCTCGGGTTGTTGTTATTGGTTGATTGATTACTCAATCCTCCGTTTGGATTGTTTGCGTTGCCATTACCAATTAAATTGGGCTGACAAGACGGCAGCGAAAATCGGGAATAATTTGAATCAACGACCGTCCATTGCAGACCTGGGAGTAGAGGAATGAGAGCCATAATTAGTTCTATTTTTTATTTATTCTTTTTTTGATTTCTTAAAAGATTTTACTAAATAAAAACTATTTTTTTTTGTTTTTAGTAAAATATTCGGTTCTGTTTTAATAAATATTTAGAAAAAAAATTACTAGTGCAAGTCTTTTCATTTTTTACTTAACAAAGTTAAATACTGTGTTTTGCATAAATTGTCTTTTTTTCCTTTTTTTTTAAGAAGAAATATGCATTACAAAAAGAAAAAGAAATTCTATCTAAAATATTATTATATTGAAATATCCCTACAGGCCGTTAGTACATCTTTACAATGTCCAGCGCGCAACCTTGCAGTGGTTTTATTGTTCAAATGCAAATCAATAAAAAAACACATCTCGCACGTTAAATGACGTTGATAAGACGAAGCTTTTAAACGGTCTTTGACTTAAAAAAAGAAAACAAATGGTTTTTCATTTTTTTTTTTACAAAAGGCGAGAAAAAACTCGAAATTTCATTTTTGTTTGTTATGAATTGTAAATAAATAAATAAAAAAAATAAAACAAATTTTTCTATAGCTCTTTTCTCCTGATCCCAGATAGCAAGGTAGTTATGTTGTTGAAAACAAATTATTTCCTCTTATCTTATTTCCTTTTCATTTTGAAAAGTTGTTTTTAAACAATAAGTTGCCTTGAGGGAAGTTGTAGTTGTTAAAGCAAATTTTGTCATTAAATTAATGTCAGCGTTAGTTTTTTTTTATTTTATTATAATAAGTTAGGAAATAAGCGAATAATATTTTTTTAAACAAATATCATTTAAAATATACAGATTAAAGAAAAAATATCTTAAAATAAATGGTATTCCGAATTTAACAAACACAAAATGATTAGAAAAGTAATTTTAATGAACAAGTTTTTTAAGTTGTATTAAACGTTTTGGAGAAAGACTTTGTTTTTAATTTTTTGTTTCACTCGGGTATGTCAGTGTTTATTTATTTTTAAATTTTGCAAAATGAAGTTTTTTTAATGAACATCTGTAAATTGTAATGCTAAAATGGATCAGGATATAAGTCTTTGTTTAATAGTCCACATATAAATTTCATTTGCTATGGCTTATGGAAAACCTTGTTTCAATCAGATTTAAAAATAATTGTAGCATCTACTCATTAATCGAGAATCGGTTGATGAATGCAAAATTACAAGTCAAGCTATGATGTGCTTCATTATTGCGCGGATTTAATTTAAACAAAAATACATGTATATAGGCTCCTGGCATTCACAAATCATTAGAATATTACGATCAGATCGATGAATGTCTGAACTAAACTAAAAAGCCCATACTCAAATTCTAGGGCTCTTTTTAAAGAAAACTTCGTAGTTTAATTTAAAACTATGGTTAGAAAAATGAAATTTTTTAAATTGTTGACAAAAAAAGACAAATAAATACATATGTTAAAATTTATGGGGAAAATAAGTTTCCAATATATCATTGTGTTCGAGGTCATTTGTTGGCAAAACCCAATTGGTCCCCTTCTTCAACGTTAAGTACATGTTTTGACCTAGTCCTACATATAAATTGTATGTACGCAAAAATTTCTTAAAACATTAACAATAGACAATGCTCCCGTTGGAATATAATATGATATAATTCAAGTTGCATGGTTGTCAGCTTAACCTCTAAGGATTTTGTGCAGATAATCAGCTGAGGTTAATTTTTTTTTAATTTCGGAGCTATGAATGTTGTTTGTTTAATATCAGTAAAAACTTGAACATCTAAGCTATTGAAATTTGAAAATTAAAATGTTCATCTCAGCTGGGGATTTGTTTTTTGTGTTTTGTACAATAAATTGATACACAAACCAAGTTTATACTTCTCAGGTATGAGATGTAAAATTAGACAGACAAATCGAATGTGTGTAGACAAGCTGATGATTAAGTCTGAGCTACAAGAATAATGTCAGTATTAGGTCTTTTTAGACTTTCGTTTGCATAAAAATTAACAACTTGTCAAGTTTCGACGAATTGCGATAAATATCACTTTTTAACGTCAAAATGTACATATTATATGGATGGTACTTTGTATGTGAGGAACAAATTAATGTAGTTTTCCTTTCGACCAATAAAACGATTTTTTTCTGACGTCGATTCTTCAAATCTCGATTACAAGCTAGATTTACACGCACTGCATACTCACTAAAGAAAAGTGACATTTTAGAGTTGTTTATTTTTGGGATAAATTGGTGTTGAATTGAAGAAATTATTCATAATAAAAGTGGCATTCAACAACAAAAAAAACTCAAATCGAGTTTTCTATTCTATTTGCCAGTAAAGATTTGAAATCTGACACCCAAATCTAAAGTGGTTGAAGGGAAAAAAGCATAAAAGTATCAACACATATATTTCTGGTTTTATTGTGTCAAATTTAATTGTTTTAGTGAAAAGATTTATTGGTGAGTTTATATTTCGGAGTCCTAACTAATTTTACTCCCTCAAAAATTAAGCAACTCATCCAAATTTTGCCTCTCCCGTTTATATTTGTTGTGAAATTTCTGAGATCTTAGAAATATAATACTGACTAACACTCTGTTTATATAGAGATTCATTTCAGTGAAGGTAGACTTGGATGGTATTGAAATTGGTTTTCTTCATCCGATTCAACTTTTCGAGCTGTTCAGATTCAAATTATCTTGTGTATTTCAATAGGAAGTGACTCTAGACATGCCAATTATAACAGTTTTGGTTTATAAAAGTACTGTTTATGCGGCCCCGCAGGGCCAGGGCCCTCCGCCGATGGGCATACTTCAAGCACCCATTTTTTTTTTTCAAGTCGCGCGAAGCCCACGCCCACTTTTAATGGCGGAAAACTGTTATAACTGTTATAAATTGGCATTTCTCTAGTCTCGTCCATTTCAAGTTGGTTTATTTTGTGCAATAGCTCGACGCAATGTTTGGGAAAACGAATAAACCAAACAAAAACTTAAATTGAATTCCGCAATTCAAACTGAAATTTATGTATTTCTGCGTAAAGAAATGAGGCGCGATCATATAAATCCGAGATCTCATATTTCTGAACGTGCCCATTTTTTGCTCTGAAGTTAAAAGGTAGGAGACTGGATAGAGAGATTTTTTGTTTTTTTACCAATGAAGAACACCCTTGAGCTGTCAAATCATTTTGTATAAATGATTTTAGAAAAAAAAACATCTTTTCAAAAATAATCTCAGATCGAAAGTAATATAAAAAGTGACCACATCTATAGGAAAAATTACAAATATGTAGTCGGTGTGTAGTGTAACACCTTTTTATTCACTTAAAATTTTAGCATTCCACACAGTCTATTTAAAAGACCCTTTAATAAAGGAGGAGATTACAGAGATTAAGCCAGTTAAGATTTTTGATGTATCCACAATGTTAGGATTCTTCAACAAAATTTGATGGATCAAAATTTTTGAAATCTAGAAACGTAAACAGGCTAATGTTTATAACTTGTTTACACGTTTTTATCAAAAGCTAAGCAAAAACCAATTATACTTAGAAGAACAATTACAAACATACACTCCCGTTCAATTGAATAGGTAAACACTTTTTGAGAGCCATTTATAGCTATTGCTCCCAACTTAGTTAACTCAATGGATTTTTGTAAATGGTATTAGATGCATCAAATTTTAAAAAGAATAATACAAACGCATACCAAAGTATGCCGTTACTTTTGTTTCCACTCACGTTTGTTTACTTAAATGTTTAAATCGATTGATTTTTATTAGTTAATCTGATTAGGTTATTCTGCCAAAGCTTTACTATTGTTTGGAATTCTTAAAGGTCAGACCTATTGAAGCATTATTTGTATCTCGTTAAGCAATACGTGAAGTTTTAAAAAATAAATAAACAAGGTGAAAAGTGGAAATGGGTAGAGGAAAAGCTCTGAGGGCGGTTAAGAAAGCCAAAATTGATTGTTTTCACGATCAAGGACTAACGGGACTCAAAATTTCGGAACAAATAAACAGAAGCTTTAATGTGATTTATAACTACCTCAGAAACAGAAAAATACGGTGTTAATATGAAAGGTTCCAAAAAACGTGTAACGTCCGCAAGTGATAGAAGATCGATTTTAAGGATTGCATCCAATTCTTCGTGTTCTATACCTAAAACAAGGAATTAAGCTGGAATAAAAGCAAGTATTTCCACAGTCCGGCGTGTAATTGTAAATTGCCCATACTTAAAAAGAAAAAAACTTCAAAAGAAACCACCCCTTAACAGTGAACGAAAAGAAAACCGATTGAATTTTTGTAAAAATCACATGACCTGGAAAAAACAGTGGCGTAAAGTTGTTTTCTCTGATGAAAAAAAGTTTAACTTCGACGGACCCGATGGGTTTAACTTTTATTTTCACGATTCAAGGAAAAGTGAACGTTTTTTAAACCGCAACCATAGTCGAATGGGAGGTGTCATGGTATGGGGGTCAATTTCTTATTACGGAACTTTTGATTTAGAGTTTCCTTCCACTAAAATGACCGCAAACACTTACAAAAGCATTTAAGAAAGAGCCTTTCCTAAATTTTCCAAAGTTTTTGGACCTATTAAGTGGGTTTACCAACAGGATAACGCTCCCATACACACTGCGCGGGTCGTTAAAAGTTGGATTCAACAGCAAAATGTAGGACTTTTAGAGTGGCCACCCTACTCTCCTGATTTAAACATTATTGAAAACGTGTGGGGGCTACTGGCGAGAAAAGTTTATGAATCCGGGAAACAGTTCGAGGACAACTAAACTTTGATTATTGCTATAAAGCTAATACATTATCAAAAAAATGTCTTTTATTTATTTTTTAAGTCAGACTTTTACTATTACAGCCCATTTACCTATTTAAATGAACGAAAAAAAATCACTCGATTTTGACGTGTAAGTTAACAAATGTGGGTGGAACCAAATATAACGGCATAATTTGGTTTGCGTTTGTATTATTCTCTTTAAAATTTGATGTTCTTTCTAATACCATTTACAAAAATCCATTGAGTTAACTAAGTTGGGAGCAATAGCTATAAATGGTTCTCAAAAAGTGTTTACCTATTCAATTGAACGGGAGTGTATCTTTACTAATTTGCAAGTCTTATTATTTAATACTTTTAGAATAATTAAACTATATGGTAGAAGTTCAAAAAATCTTCTTGCTTATATCAATTTAAACTTAATGAGTTAATTTAAGGACTAAAGAACTTTCACGAAAGTTTTTTTCAGAGCAGTAATTGATGATATCTAAGATTCAACATTAATTAATTAATGATTACTGCTGTTAAAAATCTTTCGTGCAAATGCAAAGACACAAATTTAAGGATTTTTTGGTTGAAAGTCTAAGGAAGTTATGCAAGCACATTTATTGTAATTAGTTTATTGTCAAAAGAAAAGAAAATTCCAAAAGTCAAGTGCTATTTCGATTATAAATTATAACCATCAAAACTAATCGCTCTTGTAGAAAGTTTAGGAATTAACATATTTACACAGAATACAAAGAACATGAGAAAAGCATCTATTGTTTAAATAACGAAACAAAGAACACAACAAAAATACACTCTGGTACATTTTTGACTCACCTGAATGCGATGACTGTGAGCAACTGGCGTTCGGACCATCATGCTCTGAAGGGGTGGTACCTCCAGAAATATCCAAGGGTAAGGTCTGTGGAACACTCAAATCCGTTTCTGGTTTCTAAATTAAAAACAAACGAAATAAGTATTTGCATGGCCGATTTATAAATAAGTTAGATATTTACGATTTGCATAGTATGAGGATGGCCATTACCATCGTCTAAGCTATCGGGGGAAGAGTCCTGTTGATGACTATCAACATCAACACTTGCTGACTCTTTTATGATTTTTGTATGTAAAGTATGCCCTATACCACTTGAATTACCACCAAATGACATCTGACCCATTTGGGATATGTTGATATTACCTCCGGCATCGACTCCACTGTGTTCATCCGTAATTCGATCACCGGAACCTTTATTATATAATTTGGAAAATAAAAAAAAAGTCAAATTAATTGTTTATTGTTTTGCAAAATTATTCAGTCTTACCATTATTTGAAGACTTTCTTAGCCGTTTCCTTCGTGTGGCTGGTGAGGTACCGGTGCCAAGCGGCGAAGGTGATCTCCTAAGCTGGTGCATTTGCTGCGTTTGACTCTGCTGATGGTGATGGTGGTGATGATGTGGCTGCGGTTGTTGCTGTTGCTGTTGAAATTGTGACTCCGAACTACCCCACAACGAATCAGTCCCACTGCTCTGCAGTTGTTCGGGCTGGTCGGACGAAGATTTACTTTCGGACTTTGTAAGCGTCGCCGCATCGGTGGGCATTTCGGCTAAGCCTTTGATTTTAAGCATCTCGGCCGTTTTAAGAATGTGCGGCAGTTGTTCTTGGGACACATTCACCTCACCGTAGTACATAAAATCTACCATTGTCTTCAGATCGTCGTATTGGACGTCCTTCAATATGACAATTGGATGTTGACATGGATTCGTTGTAAAAAGAGTCTATAAGAAAAGTTTAACTTATTGAATATTGGCCCAGATAATGAAGTTTAAACATTACAAAAAAAAAAAAATTACATATGTATAATAATTTTTTAGTTAGCACAAATGAAAATAAAAATCCTAACGTGGCAGCTCCTAACTCGATCTATGTAAGCAAAAGAGTTCGTGTTCGTAGCAGGCAATCAGATTAAACAACAAATAAATTAATAACTTTTTTTCGTTGATTCAATCGAATTATGGCTGCATTATGCTCTTCAACATTATACAAAGCCATCAACCTCCCAGCCTGTTCAATAGAATTACTTTCTGTGCTTCCACTAGAACAGCGCAGATTCTACAGCCGCAGTTTTCTTGTTTGACATCCGAGCGTCAGTTCTTCGTGTATACCATATGGTAGATGAGAGGAGATTTCAAAATGAACTTAAGGCATATTTAATTAATTGAATTGTTGTAAAATGTAATATATTTCACTTCATTAATATTAATTACTTTTTGATATACCTACACACCTACATATATATATTTTTTTTTCTCTTTAAAGTAATTAGTTTCTTTATATTAGTTTATTTCTTCCTAAAGCTGTTTATGAGATTGTTTTCATTATTTAAATTAATAACATAACTTTGCACTAGCTTATAAGATTATCAATCTTAATGTGTATAAGAATACGATGAAATAAATAAATCTAATCAATAAATTTATGTACTTACAACAAAAGTGTTATACCTATATGGAACGTAATGTTCAAAACTCACAAGCCAAAACCAGTAGGATAACCTTCAACAAGACTGAACAGCTAAAGCTACTTGATTACGCCAACTAGGATTGATATTATTAGCATAACTCAGGGAGCTGTAATCGATGCCGTTGCAAGGACGACACGGGTCTGGTGATAAATGAATTCCTTTTTGTTAAGCCATATATGTCTTCTTTTACTTTCTTTTTTAATAAACTTGTTTTAGTGAACAGTTTTTGAAAAATTAATTTTCAAGAGAACTTATTTAAGCGAACTGAGTTGTTTGTGACGACCAAAAATGCTCGTTTTCTTAAAACCCCCAAAGGCAAACCACATTAAACACAAATAATTCAATTTTGATGTAAATATGTGGATATGAATATTATTGTTCATATGATATTATAATATAAAACCAATCTACTTTTATGTTAGACTGATAAAAATGGACTGCAGTCAGTTTTTTTTGGAGGAGTTGGAAAGTGTGTTCTGGTGCCAGCAAAAGAAGTTTACTTCATATTTCAGAACAACATTGATTGATTGATAACAAAATGACTTGTTTTTCAACTCAGTGATGTTTTTTACTTTGCCAATAGCTGAAAAATGAAAATATTGGGTAAAAAACATAGCAGAACGTGCTTTGTATTTATTTTCAATTTCAATGAATATGGTTAAGTAGGTACTAGGAAATTTTTTGAACATTCCGATTACAGATTTGTGATTGAAAATGCAGTATTTTGGGGATGGCTATTACAGTGAATGTGCTGAAATATTTTGTATGTCGAAGCAACACTGTATTGGTCAAAATTATTGGTTAAGGAATCTATCGCGGCGCGTATGTTCATAACATCTGATACAACAAAGTATCCATTTATTCAGATGTGAATTTTGTCTGGATCCATGTCTGTACCGAGAAAATTAGAGCTTGAGGATTATTTATATATATGTATGTAGGTATACCTACTTTAGTAAAGAAATACAAAACTAGTCAATTTTTTTAAGGGTTGGGGATGAAAATCAAAGAGGAGCGAGAAAATACGCGAACCCGTTTGGAATTAAATTTGTGAAATTACCTACCTAAATATATAAAAAAAAAGAAAAGGATATAAACCTTCCTATTCAGTTGCTCAAGTAAAAATTGCAATCAAGAATTGCAAGTTCTGGCGATATAATACGTACATAGGTATGTACTATTGATAGCGGTGTTTCTATGAAGGTGGCGAACTACTCATGAGTAGATCCAAACGATAATACTCGTGCTTTCATGTGGAGTAGATGAGATTTGTAGGCAAATTAATTGTGTGCGTACCATTGAAAATGGCTATACTCTGTCCAACAAAAATAGGCAGTACACGTCTTATCGGAAAGCTTTTTCAAAATCAGTAGCGTGCCATATTTTTGCACCATATTAAATTGAAATAACTCCTCCACAAAAAGTTGTCGCCCGCCCGTGAATTTCCAATAGCATCTGACACAGACCCAACGTCCCATTCAAGGCACATCTGAGTGTGCACTGAATTGCTGTGGCCATTGGCGATTGGTTGCTGCTTGATGTGCATTCAGAGTTACCCTTGCTCATTTGGTAATTTGTTCAGCTTTTTTTTTTCCTCGAGTTTCTGTTAAGGTGCTTTTGATTTTAGAGCTTTGAGAAAAAGCTTTTAATGATGAGTGTTATCGTGTAAACTACGACAACCCTGTGAAAGCTTTAATGACGGACAGATTTTTGCAATCCACTGTAGCCAGAATGAGAGGCAAACGTCCTATCTTGACTACACTGCCAATTTTTGTTGGACAGAGTATAGCAAAGTACTCATGAGAGTACAATCACATACCTAACTACTATGAAAAGTAAAATTGCAGAATTAAAAAAAAGAAAGAATAAATTGCACGACTGGGTCCCACGTAGGTATTAATACCAAAGAAAAGTATGCCATCCGTGCTCATGATAACAAATTATTTAAAGAAAAAATGTAGGTATTTAAAAATTGTTAGAGCCATTAAAGTGGGTACAACGTGTCCATACATATATTTACATATTTTCAATACTACAGTTATAATTTATAGATCTAATTTAACAAAATTTTAATAAAACAATCAATCTTAAGCAAAAAAAAAAAATAAACTTTGTTTTAATCCCATGAGTTGTGCCCAGCAGAAGCTGGGGTATTAACATACTACATTAATACATATCGCTCATTTGCTTCAAAACCGACATAACTAAAAAATTGGCGATTTTGAACCAAACATAAGATTGTGATTATAATATTTTTTTCTTTCTTTTTGTATATAATTTTATTATTTTTATATTTTTTCTAATAATAAAAGGTATACCTATGTACGTAGGGCTTTAATTTACAAAAGTTAATTTTATTATAACTCATCGCTTATTTAAAAATCAACAAATAATTCAGAACTAATTCAAAAGTAAGTGGACAAAACTGAAGCACATGGACCTTATTTTAGCAAAAACTCGACTGAATTTAGTCAATTTACTCTTACTTCAAATTAAACTGTTTCTTTCTTCTCAAGCATGATCAAGACAGATCCTTTCATATAGACAAAAAATATGCAAAATATTAGCATTCTATCTTATCGACTATAAAAAAGCCATTTATTTCTCAGAAAAATCGAGTTTGCGAAGACGAACTTAAACAGGCCAGAGGGGAAAAAGCCTAAATCTTTTGTTTAACTCGACTCCATTCTTCAACGATTTCAAAATGCCTGGTAAAGGTACCTTTTTTGATTAGAAAAAAATTAAATTATAAAATTATCATAGGTTTTTTTCAATTTTCTATAGGTATATTTTTCCACAATGAGATCATTTCGAGCTTTAGTTTTGGCCAACACTGTATATATTTTCTTAGTTTCAAACAAGAGCGCACTACAGTAATTTTTTCATATAATTTTTTACGAAAACGAAATTATCAATTTATTTATTTATTTATCTCGAAACAGCTAATTTTGAGTTATGTCGGTCTTGTAGCAAATGAGCGATATGTAACTACATTTATGTACATATATGGGGAAAAAAGCACCAAAACACAACTTAGGCTATCGAATAATTTTTCACGCAGTAATTTGAACGCAACCAAATTTATTTGCGCGACAACTCGTGCAGAGCCAGGGCGACAGACAAATCACAGATAAAGGAAATTTTTTAACACTCTCGGGAGAGCTCTTTTCTGTGCAAAAATACGATTTTTTTTTATACGGGAACGACTTTTAACTTAAATTCCCATTTCAGCATTTAATTAGTATTGTCTAAAAAGATAGGATTTTATTGGAAGCATCCTTACAAGAAATCATCCCTACTTACTCAAAAAGTTAAAATCAGGAATGCAAAAGAAAACAAAATTGGTAAAAAGCGTATATTTTGAACAAGTAAACGAATAGACATATTATTAATAAAATTAATCCTAGAATGACGACCTACGTCGCAGGCTGCAGGAATAGGTACTCTTCTTTGGTTTACAAAAGTTTTTATTATATATACCTACGTATGTATGTAGATAGACACGTATTTCTATTTTATTTATACAATTTAAACCGAATTTAATAATAAATCAGAAAAACATACCTACTATGATAGTTTTTATTTTTTTATTGATCCGCCCCAAATCTAAAATCATTTATTCTATACAAAAAGTTTCGAGTTGTACAAATACGGCAGATCTACGTTTTGATTTGATTTGACAGAGATAAAAAACCAAATCAATCTAATTGACAATAATGGGATTGAGTAGTTTATAATTGGTCTAACTTGCCCTGGTATCACAAATTTTCGGTCTTCAAATCGACAGACAGAAAAACAAAACTTCAAAGTCGTTGTCACACATGAACATGAGCGCGCGATTTCTAACACTTTTGGGCTTATTAAACAAAAAATCAATGAACTTCCCTGAAAATAACCACAAAAAAGACAAACAAAAAATGTATATCCCCAAAAATCCAAACGACCAAGAGAGAAAAAAAATCAATATCTATACGTCTACATTCTTGTTCGACCATCCTTGTCGACTTGCAGTCGAGTCCATCCATACCTGGAAGTACGAGCTGCATGCGGACAAGACAATTTTGTGCGCCTGTAACTGACGTCCTTCAGCCGCTAGGGTTACATCCACCAAAGTCCCATTATGCAGCAGCGAGGAACATACCGAAATAAAATTCGGTTGGTGATTGTTCCACCGCAAGCAGAATTGCTGCACGGACATGGTCGGTGCTGCTGCTGCCCACTGTGGTTGTGGTGGCGACGATGACTGCGCTCTCGTCTATTGGATTGGAGTGGTCCTTCTTCTTCTGCTTTGGCTCTTCAAAGTGATGCGTTGTTCTCAAAGTTCAAACAGAATTCTTCTGCCTGCCTGCTGCATGCGCCGATCAGATCTACACCACTTCCACTGACGACGACATTTGTTTGTGTTTCGATTTTAGAGTTATTTGCACACACCACACTGTTTTCACACTCTTTTCACCCACTCAATGGGCATGGAGTGCCAGGGGTAGGAAGGTATAGGGGGAGTGATTCGCGCGATATAAATTTAATGTGGTTTTCCAGTCAACCATTTCAGATTTGGGGGTCAGATTCCAGATCAATCGTGGTAACTAGAACGAATCGCGATTGATCCTTTTTTTTGTAAAGGTGTAGGTGATTTGTCTGTGTTTACTGATGTAAGTAGTGATAGTATATGTAGGGAAAAATTCCTACAAGTATTTTTTTCCTAGGGAACAGTTTTTTCTTTAATACAAAAATATTATATATTTGGCTTTATTTTCTTGATGAAACTGGTGAAAAAATGCGTAAGAAAAAATTCTTACAAAACGTTTTTTTTTTCAAATTATAAAAGAACATTTTTGTGTTTAAATTATAATTAATTTCAACTACGCGAATACTTTCACCTGTCTTAATTTATTGAAATGGAGAGTGATGAGAGAACCCACACTGGCGCTATGCAAATCTTTGAACATTCTTCAGTCGTCGCATATTCGCGCGAAGGTTTAGCGCCGGTTTGGGAGCCTTGATTGATTTGTTTCATAAGAAAAAACTCAAAAGTGGGACTGACTTTTGATCTTGAAATTATTAATATCCTGAGGCCATTATGAAATTATGACAAAATATAAGAAAGAAAAGATTTACGCATTCTTTTCTTGACTTCATTTAAATGAATGTGATATTGTACATTATTTTGTTCAATCAAATTGAAATCAAAAAATAGAATACAAATTAGGGAATTTTTTGTTCCCTAGCAGGAATTTTATTTTGTTGGTATACTATCACTGCTTTATAACATGATTTGGCCATCGGTCGGATCCATATATCCACAGGAATCCCGTCCATCCAAAATCCAAATCAAAGGAGAAGCTATCGGTCGATGGTGAGGAAGAAGACAATGACCATGAAAGAAGGTCACTACATAAGGATTACTATGGAATTTTAATAAAAAATAACTTTATTTTCACAAAAAACAATGGACTAACCCACATGTTTCCACAATGCCTTTCATTCCATATGAAACATTTATCCAATTTAATCACTAATTGACTCCAAACTCAAGAAGTCAATGGTTAACGGTAATGAGGACAATAAAGACAAAAATTTCACTAATTAAATTTCATTATTTGTATTTATTTTATTAAACAAATGCCTTATCAAAAGTAAACAATGCTAGCGAAAGGCCAAAACGAATTTAAACTGACGAGGAGAGGACGACGTTTAGAAATGTCAATTTGGTTTGTGTGCAAGTGTGTGTGAAAGTATGTGTAAATCTGCCAATAAATCGAGATTTGAAAGATCAATCGAGAAAAAAAACAGACCACGAAAAAAATCAATTTTTTTGGTTGTTAGGAACGTAAAATCTGAAAAAGATCAAGTTGACCCCCATAAAAATCAATTTTTTTGGTTGTTTGGAAAACCACATAATATTTCCAACCGAAATCCGATTAAGGAACTTCTTAAAGACCTTGAATTCCTTTCAATGACGTCATTCATTTACAACTCACTTTGCACACACGAGAAAAAGAAACAAAGGCAGCGAGTAGAAAATAAAAATAATAAATATGTAAGCACACAAAATTAAAAAAAAAAAGTTATAAGTTGTATAGGACAAAGAAGGAAAGACTGATTTGGTTATGTGCGCCGTTGGTTCGAGGGGGACACCATCCATAAACTGGGATTTTTTTTTTCTAATTCACTTTTTTTTTATTATTTCACAATAATTTTCGCATAGAAAAACATCAAAGCTTTTGCAATAATATATTCTTTTGAATTTTTATTACAAATGTATTGCTTCGCAAATGAAAATATGAATTAATTACGATTAGCCAACACAAAATTTAAAGAAAAACACTGAATCGAATGTTTGCCGCGGATAGTTTCGTATTCTTCTTCGTTGGTTCATCTAAAATACAAAATGGCGCGCGTCCGTTTATTGTTGCTTTGTTTCTTTTTTTTTCGTTCACACTCGCATGAAGCGACGACGATGAGATATTCGTTTTGCAATCTCGAGGAAAAAAAACCCAAATGGCGTCAAGATTTTTATTTTCTTATAATCTCACTGTTCAATTCAATTGAGCCGGTAATTAAGCGAAAATAATTGGTAGATGCTTTTAAATACATGAAAAACATAATGTTGATGTTTTTATATACTTCGATTCGAGAAAAAGGGTTAAAATTACACTTTTGTCACTTGATTAGATATTTTTCGTTTCACTTGGGTATTTTTTTTATGTAATGGAAATGGAAAACTTCCAAAAGCTAGAGTTGATGCGCTCGCATATTTTTTTTACATAAATGTTTTCCTGAAACGGGAGATGGCGCTGTGAAGTCATTTAAAAAGTGGTGCCAAAACTAATTGGTGGCTTATGCCGAACGTACACTTACAATTTTATAAAAATTTAGGTGTGATTTTTTTCAATACCCGAGGGAATAGGACAAAAAACTCAGCCGGTGTTTAACAAAGTCCCCCTTCATACGAAGAAACAAGTTTCTGGAGATTTGTTTACATTTTCTTTGAATTTCTTCTAAAATCTCTTGTACCTTTCACACGAAAAAAACAAAATCGTAAGAGATTTTGTGTAGTTTTCATATAATAGCCGTGTTTCTTTGGAGGTAGCGAACTACTCATGAGTAGATGCAAACAATAATCTAGTAGCTGAAAAAAACGACGTCCTCTGTCCTCTAATTTACATGTTAAATGCAACAACAACTAACCTCCTTCGGGCTTAGCTAAGCGCGGAGAATTCTCGGGGCTTAACTTAAGCACGGAGAAAAACTGTGTTACAGGCGTGAATTGCATACTTGTTATCGATAGTTTGTATGGAAACTCCATTTTGTTTCTGTAATGGCGTCGCTAATCGCCGATGTCGTTTTTTTCAACCAAATCTCCCCGGGCTTGCAAAAAACACGGCTAGTATTACCAACTACAGGTGCTCTCATGGCGAGAAGATGAGGATTGTACGAAAACCATTTTGTGCGTTCCATTAGTAGTAATCATGAGTACCTAGCAAACATCCAAAGGAACACTGTTAATGCCTGTTTGGCAACTAAAACTTTCACCAAGTTTCCCGAAACTTTTTTTTTACGTTACTAAAAAGACCTATAAAGGCTGTCCCAAACCAACGCGAAACTTTCGCGCGAATATGTGACGACTGAATAATGTTCGAAGATTCGCATCGCGCCAGTGTGGGTGTTCCCATTAATCTCCATGTAAATAAATTAAGACAGGCGGAAGTTTCGTTGTCACGCCGAATGTTTCGCGTTGGTTTGGGAGAGCCTTTAGGGCTGTTCTTCTTTGAACACACGCTTTCTTAAGTGTGAAAAGGAATGTCAAAAAAATCTCCTCAAATGTTGACCGGAAAGATTTTGTTCATCCCCTTAACTTCGTGCCCTTCTCTCCAACAAACTGAATGTTGTTGGAAACTCAGTTTCCTCGTGTGAAAGGGGACTTACATGTTAAATGCAGCAACAACGATATCCCGCACGGGCTTAGTTAAAACCAGAGAATTTTCGGGGCTTGGAAAAACTGTGCTACCGGAGTGAATTATATACTTGTTATACATATATAGATAGAATAGTCGTGTTTTTGTAAGCCCGGAGCGATTTGGTTGAAAAAAACGACATTGAGAATTACGGACACACTGTTACAGAAAAAAAAAAATGGAGTTTCCATACAAACTATCGATAACAAAGCATGCAATTCAGAGGTATTTGGTTGAAAAAATACGTGGGGATAAGCGACGCTCGTTGAAATAAACCCCATTGGGGATATTTCTAGAATCCCAGGATTAACTTTGTCATTTGGAAGTATTCGCTTTGGTATGGGAAATGGTAGAGCCTTTAATATTCTGATTTTGTTTGTCTGTTTACATTTATACTTTACAGCAACAACACTAGATGTGTTTTTTTGGAAGCCCAGAGGAAATTGGTGTAACAAACAATGAAGTCTGGTATAAGCCACGATAAACAGATGCAAGGTACACTCATTACATTCATCCAAGTCGCCATCTTGGCATTTTCATGAAGTCAAATTATATTTGAGTATTATTTTCTTTAAATGAAGCCTATAATTAAGAACTCAGCATTTAAACAAATTATTTTTAAGTTATAAGAACTGTGAAAATAAAACAACAAATAAAATCAATTATCTTTCCGGACTTGCAACAAAAATAAAATAAATGTTCTACAAGAAATATCTAAATTCAAAGTTTTGAATCCCGAAATCCCGGAGTGGAACAAACATTACAATTGCAATGGGCGAGTTCAAGGCATTACGTTTTATATCTGAATTTTTGGAGCTTCTGATTGGCCAGCTGCCATACAAAGTTAGATGACTTTTAGTTTAGTTTACGTTTCATCTGAATTTTCAGCCAAAAATTCTCATCTGAATTCTGAAAATTCAGAATTAAGTGACAGTGGTGGAGGAAATGTTGAACTTTATGATTTTCGCTCTGGTTAGTGGTTGATTTGTGATGATTTATTTTCATCACAAACAAATTAATACCTACTTTTTTATATAAAATAACTTATTGTTTATTGATAAGTGAGTTTTTAAATCAAAAGATTGATTATTTTTAGAAAAATGTTCCCAGAATTTTCCATCGCAATATTGTGGAATTATTTTTTCATTAAACTTCACAGTCTTTTGTTGCTGATTTAGTCAAATATATCACTACCAGAACTACTTGCGCTTAATTTTTAATTTAAGGATACCATTAAAGTTTTATTTTATTTCGTTTTAATGTTAATTCTTTAGGTAAATGATAGCATTTGACACAACAATTTTCGACTGAAAATTCAAATTTTTTGTGCGTTCAACAACACAAATTCAGATCGAATTTCCAGATTTTGTGATTGAACATTGAACGTGTCCAATCTTTAGTTGCATACCCCTCATATGCCATGAACTACTGCATCGATTTTTAGATTCGACAAGTTTTTTGGTCGTGTGAAACGAAAGCGTGTCGACACTGTAGTTCGAAGTAGTATGCCGACGACCGAAGCACGCGACGTGAATTTTAAAAAGGAACGAACTAGTTCACCGATTCATTTTTGTATGTGTTAATTTTTGTTTTGTTTTTTGTTATGTCGTTTTCGTATGGATTCCGAAACTGTTCCATTTTTATCGAAAATAGAAAATTTGGAGTTAAAGATGTGGAATAGGAGTAACTCCGGTGGTCCACTCGAAAACGACATTATTAACTTGTGTTTTTTATCCCGTTATTTTTAAACTCGTGTGATATTTTATCAAAGAAAGTTAAATAAATACTAAAATAAAAAATTGGAAAATACACCAGAAAAGTATGTGTGGGTGCATTCTTATGTCGTTTTCGGTTGGAATTCGGAACTGTTCCGTTCCTATCGTAACTGGAAAATTTGGAGTAAAAGGAGTAGCTCCGAACGTCCACTCGAAAACGACATTAAATAGTAATTTTACTAGAAATAATATAGAATTGAGCCAGTTCAGGAGCGAGTTGTTGCTAAAGTTTCTGTTAAGAAAAAATAGAGTGTATTGGAACTCGCTGGCGAGTAATCCCCCGTGTGGTCTCGATTTTAAATAAATTTAATTAAATTAAACTATTAAATAAAATAAAATGTAAATATAAATTTATTTATTTGATCTTTTATTTTGTCATGTTTTGTTATACAAATCGGAGTTTCGTTTCGGTAGTGTAAGTTTTCAGAAAGATCATATTAAAAACTGACAAATTTTAAATACCATTTTTTACATTAATTTAAGTTGGTAAGTAAAAATTATGTAAACAAATTTCGATCGCACCTATATTTTTGTTGTCTCCCAAAAAAATATTTAAAATTTGTAAATTTTTAAGTGATCTCCAGGTATATTATGTAATTCCTGTTGCTTACATTATCGATTTTACAATTTAGAATTCTCTTTCAGTAAAATTTATCACAGTTTACAAAAAGAATTAAAAAAAATTGTTTTTGTTTAAAAGAGAAATCGTTAGTTGCGATCACTCTTAAACATTTTGAAGGATTTTTAACTGACATTTCAAAAAAAATGTTTTTATTATATCTTCGCTCGCACTTTATTATTATATTATTGAAATGCCATTAAGATCCTTTTGTATGTTTAAAAATGGCAACTTTTGCTTTTCATTTGATATAAACGTTTGATAAGTTAAAATTATTAATAAAATTATTATATATATTAAATCAATAAATAACTTAATTAAATATATATGTAAATAATTAACTTAAAACTAAATAATCAATATGAGTTGTTGTATAATTTTTATTTATAATTCGATACTAGCTGCATTGGTTCTCTATTTAAACAGCTTGCCAGCATTGCAAAATATCCGGAAGAAATATTCATCCTTACGTAGTAGTTTGGCGCGGGCATACGAGTGAATGTCCGCATCCATGTTATGATCACGTAACCAGGATGAAGTATTATCCGTACTCATACCAGTCATTTCAGTTCGTGGCTCATCGGGCAGCATCTCGTGACCTAATGATGATGAAACGAAAAACAAGGCATGAAAACACAAAACTGATCGAAGCGAGCAATTAAAAAAAAACAATATAATAAACGGCATGTACTTCCGCTGGGTTTACACGACTGAGAAAATAACAGTACAGAGGTATTAAAGAACAAATATAGGTGCAATTATAGCAACAACTATAGTAGCTATTATAGCTATTTGTCAGCAGTGTAAATCCGGCCCAAAAAACTTTATCTTTTGAGGCCGCTTAGTACCTATAGCTTTGTTCCTTACGTTGAATTTAAAGATCATGAATCGTCTGATAAATGTTTGATAAAGAAACTTACCCGTTGTTATGACTTTGTATGGCTCTTCAGACTCAAGCGGTTCACTTAAACCTATTTCATTTCTTGCAAAAATACGAATCATATATTCATGATTTTCTTGAAGATCCTTAATTTGGAATCTCTGTATGTCTGGTGGAACACGTCCAACTTCAATCCACATAGTCTTACGTAAATCACGAATGGCAATATTATATCCGAGCAGAGGCGCACCTCCATCTGACTCGGGAATACCCCATTCGAAGATATGCGCATTAGCTGCAATAACTCGTGCTTCCAATGGACCAGTTGGTGGTGATGGAACGGCTATTTGTGAACAAAAAAAAAATGTATAGGGTAGTTAATTTATGTTAATGACTTTCTATACGACTTAAAAATAGAACATGGCAAATTACGTACTTGCGTGTGTTTTTAATGAAATGCTTTCGGTGGTTGCTGGGATACTGAGACCCACTGAATTTTCAGAAAATACTCTGAATGTGTATTCACATTTTTCTTTCAAGTTTTCGATTGTATATTGTAGACAATGGGCATCCAATGTCACAACCTTTGTCCATTTTGTTGATGTCGACGACCGTTTTTCAATAACGTAACCTGATAAATTAAGAACAAAATAAATAATTTTATTAAGATAGTCAATTTGTGTAAGCTTCCAAAAATAATACTACTCGGCAAAAAAGACCAAAACCGATATTTGGCTTAGCCCGTGTGTGAATAATAATCACGTTAAATTTTATTTATACCATATTTAATTTTTGACAAATATGAGGTGAATCTATAAGCAGAAACGTCAAAATTTGATCTATATATATAAAAATGGATCGTGGTGTGTTCGGATGATTAAAACTTGAAAACGACTGGACCAAATTGGAAACTTCCTTCTGCGGGTTTGTTCCTAATTGCTACGCTAAGGTTTAGGAAAAAAGAACGATCTGAAAATTCGCAATAGATGGCGCTGTAGGCGCACATAACGTATTTCATTTCAATTCAATTACCGTTCAACAGGTGGTGCTGTAGGGGGTTAGGAAATGGCTTTTGGGGTATTATTTTTTTAACTTTTGTTATTTGTAGGGGGAAATGGGGTCAAAATAAAATAATTGTTCGATTAAAGAAATTCTTTTTTCGTTTGAAAGATTTTACCTAAGCCTTAGGGATATTCTTTTTCAAAATTTTAATATTTGTAGGGTGAAATGGGGTAAAAATAAAACATTGTCTGATATAAAAAATTCTTTTGGTATTTAAAAGGTTGGTATTTATTGGACGACCTTAGGAATTTTTTCAGATTTATAGGGTGAAATGGGGTTAAAAACAAAAAGTGGCATCTGATTTCAAAAGTTCTTTTTGTGTATGTATAATAAAAATAAAAAAAGTGGTTTGTGATTAAAAGTAATAAAGGATGGACTTAAAGAAACATGTTTTTGCATATTTTTAGTCATTCATAAGGTGAAATTGGTTGAAGCCCATAAAGTAGTATTCGATTCCAAAAATTAGCTTTAATAATTATTTTTATTTTCTTTTGTAATTTGTATGCGAAGCTTAGGTTTGTCTACCCGTGCGAAGCCGGGCGGGCCAATTATAGTCTTTAATTAAAATTTCAATCCTCAGACTAAGTCTTGGATGAAATTTACTTAAAATTTCAATCCTCAGACTAAGTGTCCTCGTGTGATCACTTTGTATGAAAGATTTTAGAGATCTTAGAAGAAATTAAAAGAAAACGCCCACAAATCTCAAGCAACTGGTTTCCTCATGTGAAAGGGGACAGTATCCATAGTGAAGTTTGAAATAGAGTGTCAAATTTCTTATTATTTCGATGCGATGCTGTGAAGAAATATCTCTCGACTTTATGATGATGGTAATAAACTCCATTTTATTTCGTAACGAAATATTAAATAATTTAAAAAGTAACTATCTTACCAGTGATTTCGGATCCGCCATTGCTTAATGGTACTTCCCAATCCAAAGTAACGCTTCTGCTAGTTACATCTGGAGCTCTAAGATTTTGCGGTGGCGATGGAGGAGCTATGAAATATAGACAACATTTGTATAGTAAACAAATCGAATTAAAATCAATGCAAATATGAACAAAAAAGTAAGCATGCAAGCTGAGCAAGGTTCATACATACCAACTTTTTCCCATGAACGAACTATGAAGCAAATAAGCCAAAAAGCGTAAGTCATTTTAAAAAGATAATTGCAATGGTTTTAATGGTTATTCTTAACTATTGTTAAATTTAAAACGAATGCATAGGTACTTACTTATTCTTCTGCCAACAATAATTTTATCTTCAGTCTCTAATGCTTCACTTATGCCAACTTCGTTCTTGGCATATATTCTAAAGTTATAGGCCTTGTCTTTCACAACATTACCAACGAAAATGTTCGTTACATTTCCGTTTGAACTACCCAGGAGTCTGAATTCAGTCTCGTGGATTTCTTTCATTTCAACAATGTATTCGATAATCTTGCTGCCACCATCCGATTCGGATGCTTCCCAAGAGAGTGTAAATGAAGTTTCAGTCATACCGCACACATCTAGCGGTTCTTTGGGTGGTGTTGGTTTGTCTAGAAAAGTATTTACAAAAAAGTAAGTGCCTGACGAAGTGATTTTTGTTTATACAAACAAAAAATGATTCATAAAAACCGAGATAATTAAGAAATTATATGTTGATGATGCAGTTATATTCTTGAGCTGAGACAAGGCTGTAGACCAATATAATGTATATATGATCAAAACAGTTTGGTGTACAGTCTACCCTTAGCTTAAAGAACTACATTTAGCTTACCCATTTTCTTGGCAATCGTAACGGGTTCACTTTCTGTTGGTTCCGATACACCAATTGGATTGCTGGCATAGACCCTAAACATGTACTGGCTATTCATTGCAAGTTTTTGCACTGAATAAGAGTATATGCATTTGTCCATCTCAGCAACCTTCATCCAAACCTTATTTTGTATGTCGCATTTCTCTAGAATGTATTTTGTAACTTCCAGGCCACCATCATCAATAGGTGGTGTCCATTCCAGTTTAATGGAATCCTTCTTCATTTCCTTGATTTCCAAGGAATTTGGACGTTTGGGCTTATCGATTACTTGTACAGTAACATCCACACTTGTTGTACCAGCAGTATTTGTAGCAGTTATCTTATAACGTCCAGAGTCTTCACGTGTCAATTTTGTTATAGTGACAGTTGATGATGTTTCGATTGTTTCGATAACGGTTCGCTTAGTTGTTGTTATTTTCGTTGTCTCCTTATACCATGTTAATTGTGGTTGTGGATAGCCTCGGATTCTTGCTGGAATGGTTAGTGTGCTGTCTGCCTTTAATTTCTGTACAATATATTTCTCATCAATTTCAATTGTGGGCTTCTCGCAAATAATTAGTCTGCAAGAAGTTTCCACTGAACCGACTTCATTCTCTGCTACGCATGTATACGTTGCTTCAGTCTCAATTGTTGTCTTTTCGATTGTGTACTTCGATACACGATTCTCATAGCGAATGCTTGTTGATTCGATAGTTTTACCGTTCTTCTTCCATGTTATTCTTGGTTCTGGAATACCACCGAAGATGCAAGACAAAGTGACCTCTTTGTCGAGCTCACTAGTAATATCTTGAAGTGGTTGTTGAACTGTCGGCTTTTCTGTTTTCTTCTCAGCAACCAAACGAATGGTTGGTGAAAGTGGTGATGGTGGACTAGGACCAACTTCATTTACTGCTATGGCCCGGAATATGTATTCCGAGTCGACTTGCAGTTTGGTCAGAGTATAGGTAGTGTCTTTGATCTTACGGATTTCAGTCCATCTAAAATTGTCAAAGGTTATGTTAGTACACATATTTTGTTGTGAGAACTTATAAAAATGCCAATCTATTCATTGCAATTTATAAACTATAAAACCGTTTGTTCTAATTTCAAATCGAAGTGACGGAAAAAGCTTTTTAAGTCAAATGGCTTTGCTACGCGGCTATAACAAAAGTCTGACGAAAAGCTATAAATCCAGCCCATAAACTGAGTGGCAGCACACTCAAACTTAAGTTGTTTCAATACTCACTTTTCTGTTTTAACATCCTGGTATTCGAGGATGTATTCGAAGACCTCCGATTTGCCATCATCTTCTGGTGCCTTCCAGTAGAGAGTAATAGAATCATGCATAACTTCCAGAGGTTGTGGTGAGCCTGGGGCTTTTGGTGGTCCTAAGAAACAAAAATAGAAAAAACAACACAGAATATATGTAAGTCACCGTTACAAGTAGTATATAAGCATGTAAATCTATCTTACTCATGATCACCAAATTAATACTAGCTTCTGCATCACCAACTGGGTTTACCAATTTAATGGTATACTCATCTTCATCTTCTTCAACAACTTTCCGAATTGTCAGTGAAGCTGAAGCCTCATCAATTGTAGGTGTTATACGATTGTTCTTCTTAATAACAGTCTTTGATGTCGACCAAGTAGCTTCTGGTTGTGGTTTGCCGCTGAATTTGATTGTCATTGTTACGTCATCGTTCTCTTTTACCTTGATTGTTTGCTTTTTGTCAGAAATGATGATTGGAGCTGTTTTTATTTCTGAAAATGTAAACAATTTTGTAAAAACCCCTTAAAATAAATGTAGATCATTCTCTTAGCTCACCTTCAACACACAGTCTAGTAGTTGTCGTAACATTTCTAGCTGTGCAACTAATCTCTCCAACATCATCTTCATCGGCATCATGGATTACCAAACGACGGACAGTGGCTTCTACATAAACATCATGCTTCTTATTGGGAGTGATTTTCTTGCCCTTCTTGTACCATGTAACTTCAACATCTGGTTGTGAAAGTTCACAAACAAACTCAGCATCGGTTGACTTAGTTGCCAAAGTTACATCGGGCAATTTCACTGTGAAGTTAACCATTGGCTCTTCAACGACTAATTTACCCTTTGAAGTTTGATCTCCAACTTGGCATGAATATTCCGAAGCATCGTCGAATTCGGAGTTAGTAATCTTCAGCATTTGACGTTTACCATCGATACTGAGTTGGACATGCTCGGTAAATTGCAACTCTTTGCCATTTTTGAACCATTTGACCAAAGCATCACCCTTAGTAAGTTCAATTTCAAAAGTGGCCGATTCACCCTTAGTAACGGTAATGTCTTCCATTTTTCGAATGATTTGTGGTGGCAATTCAATAACAATTAGTTCGGCTGTGCATTCTTGATCCTCAAGCACACAAGTGAATTCACCCTCATCATGAATAGAACATTCACGGATGATCAATTTGCGGATCTTTCCTTCTTTTACGATTTCGAACTTCTTGTTTTCAGGTGTGATTTTCTCCCCTTCCCTTGTCCATGTTACTTCCGCAGCATCAGATGAAATTTCTACCTCAAAGTATGCATCTTCCTTCTCCTTGACTTCGAAGTCTTGAAGTGGGCGAATAAATTCTGGTTTACGTTGCAAAACCTCGACGGTTGATTGGGTTTCCTTGTTCTTCACTTTGCACACATAATTACCACCATCGCGGAGATTAGTGGTCTTAATGAAGAGCTTGTGAACTTTGCCATCTTCAATGACAACTCTGTGATCCATTCCACTGAGTTCTTTGTTATTGAAGAACCACTTTGTCGAAACAACGTGTGAAGTCTCACACTCAAGTGTCAATGACTGTGTTTCTTCAATGCTTATGTTCTTCTTAAGTTTCTTGGTGAATGTGACCTCATCAACTTCAACAATGACACGAGCTCCATGCGATGTGTTACCGACTGGATTACTGGCAATGCATTTATAATCTCCAGAGTCAGTTTCTGGGTTAGCATTGTTAATGGTAAGTTCTATAATTTCACCATCATAACGCAGTTGTACTCGTTTCGACGGCTCTAATGGATTATTATTAAACAGCCAACTAACTTCGGGTACTGGGTTACCTGTAACCTTAGCAGTAAGACTGATTGTTCCTTTTTGGGGTACTGATTGTTCTTGGAAGCGTTCCACGAAGAGTGGCGGTTCTGCATTTCCGCTTGCTGCTTCTGTGGAGAAAAAAAAGTATTCGAAAATTACGTAAATGGCGCCCAACGAAATCTAAAAACTTTCAACATTTCAAGAAAGATTAGTAAAGCATGCTCCTTACAGTTTTAAATGTTTGAACGTTCTCACATGGCTTTTTCGATTAGTCAGCCATGTTTCTATGATGAAATCAAATCAAATGAATATTCTTATCTTTTGATAAAAAGAACTGTCATTCTGAGGGATTTGGATGACAAATCCAAAACGATAACAGGAAATATTTTTAGCTGTAAGAAGTATGCCTGACAATAGTTAATGTTCGTTAGACCAATCTAATGAACAGTAAGACCAACTTTCATATAATTCTATCACTGACAGATGTCATATTACAAATTATACAAACAAATAAGGGAACACATACAAAATATATGCATTCACATACAAACAATAAACAACACCTACCTTCGATAGTCAAATATGCAGTGGTCTCAACACTTCCCAGGGGATTCACTGCTTTGACAGTGTATTCACCCTTTTCTGGCAGTTTTGGCGAGATCAATGTCAGAGTATGTGTATCCTTTTCGGACTTTGTGTTTGCCTTAACCGGCTTACCATCCTTATGCCATGTGATCTTTGGTGGTGGATTACCAACAATTTGTGTTGTAAGGACTGCACTTTCACCCTCACGAATTATCATATTTCGCAGTGGTTCAAGAATTTGTGGTGGCTCTTTTTCATCAGTCTTTACCTTAAGCACGATTGGTAACCTTGATTCACCTTCCCGGTTTGTGGCAATCACTTCATAAACACCTTCTTGTGATTTCTTAACTTTGGTTATGTGTATGATACTGCAATACATGTGCATGTCGGATTCAGTGGCGACCTTAACATTCTTCTCGGTGATCACTTCTTCGCCATTAAAGGTCCACACAATATCCGGTTCGGGAACGGCTACCAAACGGCATTCTAAAATCACATTCTGACCCTCGTCCACATATTGGGCACGGGGCTTACGTGAGAAGGTTGGTGGTATACCTTCGAGAATATCGGCGAGAGATGATTCACGGGACATGCTTTTGCGTGACATTCCGGTGGCATCGGATCCGTGATCGGATAATGGTGTTTCGACTACCAGTTCAGTAGTAGTCGATGCAAAGCCAGCGGAATTCTTTGCCACGCATGTGAACATGCCGGCATCTTCAGGAAAGACTTCACGGATAATCAGGGTAGCTACATTATCATCGTCGTAGTACATTTGGAAGTCTTGCGATGGCTTTATTACAGCCGTTTGACGGAACCATGCAATTTGTGGGCGTGGTACTCCCTCAACTTTACCCTCAAATTGTACAGTATATCCATCCGGCGTGTGTATTGGTTGAAGTTTTTCGATGAAACGTGGTGCCATGGGTTTTTCGTTGGGGCCGGGTCCTTTTTTTGTTTGAAGTGTCGTGACAGATGACAAAAAAGTACGTGTGTATGTTGGAGTATGTTGGTGGTTAAACACAACGATGGACGAAACATAAAAACACAAAAACGTTAGACAAGTTTTACTTTGACATTTTTTTCATTCATATGGTACTTACGTTCAAATACTGGTAATTTATCAATCTTCTCGTGAAGTTTCTTGTGGACGTAAAGTGTGTACGCTGCAGGTTCCATAAGGTACTGGGCAGGTACCCAACCTTCTTCAGCTGTTAGGTTCTTTCGGATAAACCACCATTCAGAGCTATGACGTCCGACTACATATACTTTTTCACCTTCAACCAAATTGATGGCTTCGTCGTTGTCAGCGATGTAATTGCAAATGGAGTACATGACATTTTCTTCGCCGTCGGTTTCTGAAGGGTAAAAAAAGTTTTCCGTTAGGTTTGAAAGCATAATGTAAGATTGAAAAAATCATACCTTCGATTTGGGCTTCACGGGTAATGTTCAAAGACGCTCCATCTAAGATTTGTACAAGAGAACCGTTAATGATTTGAAAATAAAAGGAACGAATGAGAGCTACACACAGTGATGTTTATGATGCTCAAGTGCCACTTTTGAAAGATGGTTGATCGAATATTTTCATTTAGTAAAATTCAACGACTACAACCTTTACAGTCGTTTACATTAATCCAATTTTCCTTTTTTAAGTTCTTATTAAATGCTGAAAACTTTCAGAAGTGGCATTATGGATCGCAATAGAACTAAGAACAAGACTTTGTTAGAACTGATCTAAATGGTGAAACTTTTATATTAGTTATGAACATTTACAACTTTACCTCGCAACAGTACTCTGTTATCATATAAGCATTACATTTTTTGTATCCTAATATTAAAATTAGAAGCATCAATGAGGATTAAAAATTTAATAGTTTATAGTGTGTGTGTGCGAATGAGAAAAAAATATAAAAATATCAAATGATAGAAGCGCATTAAGATTAACAATAGAAATATTAAAATAAAATAATAAAGACCTTCATTAAAGATTTGTTGAGTTATCTTTCGCTTTTTGTGGAACGTCAGTGAGTCTTCATCATATGTAACTGACTCTTCATGACGTTTCGGCTTGAATGCAAGAAGAATCTCTTCGCCATCTTCATGTTGCACAGAGTATCTGGGCTTTGGTTTTGACTTTGGCTTAAGTTTAAGCTCGACTTCATCGGGTGGAAGTTCTTCGGCTTGGAATTCTTCTGGCTCCTCAACATCATACATAGTATTGTCTTCACCATCACTACTATCGATAATTTCTTCAATAATTTGCTCTTCACCATCGTCATAGTCTTGAATGATTTTAATTTGAGCCTCGTCCGCAGCTTCGGAATAGGTCTTTTTGATGGGACGTTTGACTTTCACCTTGGAAGACATTGAAATCTCTTCCTCGGCATATGAGTCTAAATCAATGTTGAACTCTTGATCAACATCTTCTTTAGTTTTTGTAGACTTTGCACGGAAAGTGACATTTTCAACATCGGTGAATTCAGGAATTTCGACGTTGCTCTTCTTGCGCCTCTTCAGTTTTTTGATGGTGTACTCCTGGTCTTGTATATCAGTTATTTGCTTTGGCATTGGCTTAGGTTTCTTAGCAACAACGAATTCTTCAACATCTTCTGTTTCTTCATAATCCTCAAGTTTTCTTATCAAAAGTTCTGCACTTTCTTCGCCAGCTTCCTCTACAGGTCTGACTGGGCGTTTTTTGGTCACTGTAGCTTCACCTTCCACACCTTCGTTAATTTGCCGAGGTTTCTTCAGGGACATACTAACTTCTTCTTCATCATGGTCTTCGACCGTTGGCTTCAATTTTGGTTGTCTTCGTTTGAAAACAGCTTCTTCTACAATTTCCTCTTCCTCAACTTCTACAGGTCGTTCTATTATAACTTCCTGTTGGATTTGAAGTTCATCTGCAGCTTCTTCGATGCGCTTTGGCTTTTTCTTCTTTTTCAAAGTGAGCGCTTCTTCAGGTGCATCTTCGGTCTTCTGTTTAGGAAGCTTCATTTCTACGCTTACTTCTTCATCTTGGACTTCTTTCGTTTTTTTCGGTTTGATTGTAACTTCGGCAATTTGTTCTTCTTCAGGTTCAACAGGTTGAATAAGCTTAATACTAGCCTCTTCAAATGTTTCCTCAACTGGCTTCTTTGTTTTCTTAGGTTTTTTCATAACAATTTTTTCTTCAACTTGTTCTTCTTCAACCTTCTTCTGTGCAACCTTAAGCTTCACTTCAGCAACTTCTTCGTCCTCTTCGACAACCTTCTTAGGCTTGACCTTGAATTGTGCCTCTTCCGGAACCTCTTCAAGTTCGATTTCTTGAAGTTTGTATTCATATTGTTTAGGAATTTCTTCCGGTTTCTCCTCTTCTTCTTTAGGTTGTTCAATTAATTCCTCGATTTCAACAACTTCTTCAATTTGTGGAGCTTGTGGAACTTCTTCAACAATTGTTATTTTGAAATCAGCTGCTGCTTCTTCTTTCCTAGGTTTCTTTGGCTTCTTAACCTTAATCTCAGCGTCTTCTGTAACTTCTTCAACTGGTTTCTTTTTAGAAAGTGTAACTTCGGCCTCTGGTTCTTCTGTTACTTCAACTACTGCCTTCTTTTTCTTTGGAAGTTTGAGTTTTTCTTCTTGAACAATTTCTTCAGGAGCTGGCTCTTTTACTTCTTCTATAATTTCTTCAACGGTTTCCTGAGGTATTTCTTCTATTACTCGAATCTTATGTTCTGTCACTTCCTCTTCTTCTTCAGGTTCTTCAACAACATAAGGTGCCTCTTCTTCTTCTTCTTGAATAGTTATTTCCTCAGCTGGTCCTTCATATGGTTGTTCTTCCACAACTTTAACCTTTAGCTCAGCAGCAGCTTCATCTTTTACCTTTTTCTTTGGTTTTTTCATCTTAATCTGTGCGTCTTCTGTAACTTCTTCAATTGTTTTAGTCACAGGCAGCTTAAATTCAGCCTCCACGTCTTCAGATTCCTCCTGAGCAATGGGTTTCTTCTTAGGTTTAATTGTAAATTGCTGTTCTAAAACTTCTTCTTCCTCCTTATCCTTAGTTAATTTAACTTTGAACTCTTGAGGAGCTTCTTCTGCTTCCTCAACGGTAGGTTTCTTTGGTTTTTTCTTAACAATCTTAACCTCTTCTACTATCTCTTCCACAACTTCTGGCTCGATATCAATCACCTTTACTTGCAGAATTGCAGCCTCTTCTTCTAAAGGCTTTGGTTCCATTGGTTGCGTCAGTTTGATTTCTACCTCAACATCTTCAACATCTTGAGGCTTAGGTGTAGTAAGAACAATCTCGGCCTGCAGTTCTTCTGCTTCTTCTGGTTCTTTTTTGCTAACAGAAAACTCAACTTCAGGTACTTCTTCTACCTTTTGTGCAAGTTTCTTTGGTTTCTTTTTGACCACTTTTACTTCTTGAATTTCTTCCACTTGCACCTCACGAACGTTCTCTTCAATAACCTTTACTTCCAGGATTGGTGCTTCTTCTTCAGAAGCCTTGGGTGCTTCTTCTTCAATGACTGCAACTTCAAAGAAGGGCTCTTCTTTAGGTGTTGGCTCAATTTCAACAACAGTGACTTCTGCAATTTTTTCAATTGGTTTTTGAGGTTCATCGGGAATAATTTCAACCACTTCAACCACACTTTCTTTTTCTTCTGGTTTTTCAGGGGCTTGGATTTCAATTAATTTAACTTCAAGTGTTGCGGCTTCTTCCTCGACTTTAGGTTTCTTTGGTTTCTTCTGTTTGATCTTGACCTCAGCTAAAGGTTGTTCCTCTTTCTTGGGGGATGTAAGCACCACTTCTGCTTCAAACTCTTCTGGAACTTCCTTTGGAACCGTTTTCTTCACCTGGAATACAGCTTCTTCGGGCTCAGTTTCTTCTACTTTTACAACATCTTCAGCTATTTCTTCAATAACTTTCACTTCTTGAATTTCTTCAATAACAGGTTTAACCTTCTCCTTCTTTGTTTTCTTTACCTTAACCTCAGCTACCTCTTCAGGCTCCTGTGGCTTTTCCTCCGGAGAAAATTCTTTGGTTGTGATTTCATATATTTTATGGTCTTCTTGAATTTCTTCAACCACTGGCTCGGGAATAGGTGTAATTTCTTCTATTTCCTCAACAACGGGCTTCGGTATTTCCTCTGGCTCTATTTCAGTTAATTTAAACTTATAACTCTCTGGTTGTACCTCAGAAATATTTTCCTCTAGAACTTGTATTTGTCTAACAAGTTCAATAGGAGCTTCGTTCTTTTCTTCCACTTTTACCTCCAGCTTGGACTCTTCCTCTTCAACTGGCTTCTTCTTTTGTTTCTTCTTCTTAACAACTACCTCAACTTCACTTTCTTCTATAGGCTGTGGAGCTGTAAATTTGATTTTCACTTCTGCCTCTTCAGGTATATCTTCAGCAGGTTTCTTAATTTGGAATGTTGCTTCTTCGGTTGGCTCCTCAATTTCTTCTACTTCTGGAGCTGGTTCCTTAAGTTTGATTTGGAACTCTTCTGGTTTTTCTTCTGGCTTAGGTTTCTTACGCCTTGTGACAACCTTTTCTTCAACAACCTCCTCAAAGGTTACCTCCTTTTCTTGGCTTTCAGTTACTTTAACCTTAAATTCTTCTGGAATTTCTGGTGCTTCGGTTTCCGTTACAGAAATTTCATATGAATCATATACAATTTCTTCCGTTTTCTTCTCTGGTAGCTCAGTTATGACTTCAACCTCAGCTAAAGGCTGTTCTTCGGGCTTTGATTCTTTTACTTTCACAATCTTTGGAATAAAATCCTCAGAAGGAGTTTCTTGAACTAGTTCTTCTTCGGTAACAGAAATTTCGAAAGTCTTAACATCATCTTCTTTGAGTTTTACTTCCTTAACCTTTTCTTTCTTAGGTTTCTTTTTGGGTTTCTCCTCTCTTACTTCAGGTTCTGTTGGTATCAATTCTTCTTGAGGAACTTCTTCTTCTTCTTTTGGAATCACTACAGCTTCTTCTTGTGGTTTCTCCTCCTCAAGTTTTTTAACAGGCTTCAATTTGACTTCACTAGTAGGTTCCTCTGGTGCTTCACTTTCAGGTATTCTAAATTTGACAGTTTCTTCTGGTTTTTCTTCTAAATCTTTTGGAATGCCTGGTATGATTTGTACTTGCTCCATTTCTTGTTCAGGTTTTTGCTTCTCTTTGCGTTTGTGTTTGGGCTTTTCTTGTTTCTTCTCTTTCTTTGGAGCGCCTGGCTTTTCAATCTCTTCCAGCTCTTCCCTAAGATATTCTGGATGTTCAAAGTCAACCGGTGCAAACGGTTCCATCTTGTATTGTGGTTGTTCAGCTTCTTCAACAACATCCTTAACAACGACCTCTTCTTTCTTTTTGATGACTTTTTCCACTAAGATTTCTTCTTCTTGTGGCTTTGTAGGTGTTTTCTTCAATGTAACACTCTCTGCTTGCTCTTCAACAATAGGTTTCTTTTTACCCTTACCGAGTTTAATTTGTACAACTTCTTCTGGTTCTTCTGGTGCCTTCACCTTTTCGGGCTTCTCATAAGGCTTAACCTCCGTTTCTTCTTCAGAACTGCTTACATATTTCTCATACTTTTCAAGTTCAACTTTCTCGCGATCGTCTTTGATCTTCTTTATCTTCTTGAATTTCTTTGGTTTTGTCTTAAGTAATTCTTCTGCTTCTTCAATATTACGCGAGAGATCACCTGCAGCACGTACAGCATTTATGTCTGTAAATTTAGGTATCAACAATTCAGGCGGGAATTCAATGTATACAATGCGACTCTTAAGTTTGAACTTAGGCAACAAACTTGTATCCTCTTCAACTGGCTTCTCCTTGCGTTTGATTTGCTTTAATTTTACCATTTGGGGAACTTCAGCTGCCTCAACTACCATCATTTTCTGGGGTTTATGTTCGACGCGTTCGATCTTAGTTGGTACCAATCCTTCAATTTTCAGTTTCTCTTTCTTGGGCTTTTCTACTTCGATTTTCTCGTACTTTTCAAGAACAGTCTTTTCAACTTCTTGCTCAAGCAAGGCCTTGATAATATCATCGTGATCATCTTCTTGTTTCTTAACAGTCTTCTTCTTTTTCTTTGGTTTCACTGGTTCAGTTGTATCTGGCTTCACTTCCTCGGGTGTCTCTTCTACTACTTCGATTGGTATTGATTCTGGCTCTTCAGGGGTCTCCTCAAATACTTTAACATCAACTACATATTCTGGATATTCTTCATCTTCTATCTTGACTGGTGCTTCTTCTTCAATAACGCTGATTTCAAAGTTCTTTTGCACTTCAACTGGAATACCTTTTAGAAAGGAGGATTATAAAAACAGATATTATTAATGAAGGATATAAAATTAATTTAAAGCTATTAAGCTTAGCTCAAACCTTTTACGTATAGCCCTTCTACGAGTTACGTTTTAGTAATGGTTGCAATCCCCCAAGCCTTGACTAACTGTATTGGATCAAACACATTACCAATGCGTAACATATAAATGGGCTTACGTAGCGAAACTAGCATACTATGCAGGATTTAAAAAAATATTTGCTGTTGACTCTTTCAAAACCTAGATTTATACAGGAGCAAAGATAACAAAGCTATACTTCAATTGAAAGTAACAGCGGGGTCTGAGGGTAGCAATTTTTTGTTGTAAGTTTTAGAAAAGTTGGTGGTAAAAAATCATTAAGCAGAAATTTTTCTTAAAAAAAAAAAAAACTATAAGATGCTCAATAAGCTGTTAGCTTTCTAAATTCTATATTTACAGAGATACATTTGGAATGTTTGAAGTTAGAAATGATTATCCACTTGCAACAAATCTTTTGACAGCAGTAATCCCTGAATAAATATTTGTTAATATTACAAATGTATAAATTAGTTATTTTTGTTGTCAGAAAATAACTACAAGAAGGTCTTAATGAAAAAACTTTTAAAAGGTTAATACTTTCTAATTTGTATTCCTAATTAAAAATCGTTCGATAAAAAGAAAATAACACAGAATTTGGTATGCGAGAAAATTTTAAAAAAATTCTACCAATTTCTCAGTCGTGTAAATGCAGCATAATTCCTTAAATGTAAAGAAATGGAATAAGCAACGAGTCTACCTCCTCTGATGCCTTATGGAATTGAATGTCGGGCAAAAAGGAATAATAGCTAATCTTTGTTTAAATTGAACTGTCACAGTTTGTTTCCCATATTTCCCCAAATTATACATATACAAGTATACGAAGCTAATTCAAAATTAGGAAGTTAAAAACTTTCTCTAATTCTTTTATAGTCTTTTATAAATAAAAATGTAAACGCAAATACATACTATATTCTTTGGCTAGAGCGTTTATATATTTTCCCGCACAAAATAATGAAAAAATAATAAATGAAAATAGAGTTATTGTTAATATTTTGTACCTAGATAACATATGTAACTCAAAAAGATTATTATTTAATGGCCCCCTCGCTTCTAGTTTAACATTAAAAAACACTATCCCAAAAAGGGGTATGAATCAAAGCAAACGTCCACGATTTATTTAGCCAGTTTGAGATCTCGTTATAGTTGTTCCATCGTAACTTTGACGGAGCAAGAAGAAAAACTAATATATGTGTCAAATCGCTCGAAAAATCCAAAATCGCGCACAAACAAAATAGGCCGTTTTGCCAGGATTCACAAAAAGCTCTTTAGCTTATACTAGGCGTGTTTTTTTGCAAGTCCATATGTATTTGTCGAAAAAAACGACATCGGGACTTGAGAACTTCTTGCTTACAGTACGTAAGTCCCGATAATTATCTGGACTTAGCTAAGTCTATATGGATTCAAGTTGTTGTTGTATTTACGTGTAAAACTATTAGTCCCGATGTCGTTTTTTTCGACAAATCCATATGGACTTGCAAAAAAAACACGGCCACTATGTTTTCACCAAGAACAACATCGCGATTTAAGTGGATTTACCATAAATCCTCTTCAAACTAATCTCGAAGATTTGCCATACAAATTTAAATCTCCTCAAATGTAGATTTAAAATAAATCTCATTGAAATCTTCTTGCAAGTAGGAGATTTTCAAATCAAACAATCCTGATTTTGTGGAACGGACCCATTTAAACGTCAGTTTTTCAATTGATATCTAATAAAAAAAAACTGAAACATTTTTCATTTGATCTGCGCGCTTTGGCTGAATAGGGACAAAAATGTGAGTATTTACAATATATTTTATATATTCATAATAATATTTCACTAAACAAAACAAATTCCAGATAATGGAACAACAACGGAACGGAGCTTCTCATTGAAGTGTGCGCCGATAAATTGCCAGAATGAAGAGAATTCAAATTAAATGTTGTGGCAATAGATTTAGGTTACCAATATGTATACTGATTTTTAATAAAAAGTTTATTGAAAATTAATTATTTTATTGCTAAAAAAATAGGTTTTTTCATTTTGCTATACGTTTTCCAATTAAATTTGTTTTATTCTTGTCAAATTGACAATTAAATGACAATTCAGACTGAAAACGTCAAATTAATCTCATTTTCTCTGGTGAAAACACTTCAAGATTAATTTTAAATCTCCTACCTTAAATTCCGGATTATCTCATGGTGAAAACATAGTATATGGTGTTTTACATTGATCGTCCAGGAGGATTCTAAACCTATCAAAATGACAGTTGTTATTTTGAAAAGAGAGAAAATACTTCTGGATTTCAGAATCAAAACACAACCAATGAAAGTCCAAAGCAATAACCATTAGCTGTAGCGTCACTAATCCCCGATGTCTTTTTTTTAACAAAATCCCTCCGGGCTTGCAAAAAACACGGCTTTTATGCCAAGTGCCAAGAGACATTACATTCTTTCACCACTATTTCTATTTTACCTCACCGTCTACATGCACATTTCGAGCCCAGGTCGTGTTGAAAAAGTAATTTTTTCTAGACATCTTCATAATTCGCACATCGAGGCGGCATCTCATTTGAAAACACATGTATGTATTTTTTAAAATGAAACTACATCGATTTGTTTTGTCGTGTGAAAAGGGATTTTTGTATCATAACAAAAATGACATTTAAGTTTGCCATATACTGGCATCGTGTGAATATTGGGCTAACACCATTTAACAAATTATGATAAAACAACAAAAAATTAATGAAGATTCGTAATCGTAGTGCATTTCCATTTCTTCATTTTGGTGATTTGATATTTTTATGTTTCGGACCATCTGTCATATCTCAGTGTTAGGTTGACCTAACAAAATCGCTCAAATACAACTCGCCCAATTCTATTTTGGGTGAATTCATATTTTTTGAGTTTTAGGCGAATTGGTTTAAGACGATATGATGATGGGCGAGTTTTTTATAATCCCAAAAACAACATCGTGGACTTGCGACGCCATCACAGAACAAAAATTGACCTTGTAATACAAACTATCGACAACAATTATGTTAGTCACGCCGGTAACACAGTTTTTCTCTGTGCCTAATGTCGTTTTCGAGTGGACGTTCGGAGCTACTCCTTTTTCACTCTTTTTACTCCAAATTTTTCAATTTGGATAGGAATGAAACAGTTCCGAAATCCAACCGAAAACAACATCAGTTAAGCCTCGAAGATTCCCCTATCTATCTATTCTATCAAGATTCCTCTGGAAAATTTCTATTTATATGACCTTTTCGATTTCTAATACGGAACAACAATTCGATACGTGTACCCGCTTCTCGTTCCGATTCTGAAATCAAATTCGAAACAAATTTCTCTTTTTTTTTCACGCCCAGTTTTTAAGTGGTGAATTAAACCAGAGCTAGTTTACTCTCTAGAAGTAAATCAACCCACAGTCAACTATGGAGAATGTTTGCGGAACGACTAAACAAACTCGGTGGATAAAACAGGACAGGCATTTGTTCAGATAATCCTGAGTTAACTCACCAAATTTGATGAGTTAACTCTGGTTTAATTTTAATCTCGCACTGAAAAACTGGACCTAAGACCATCAGTTTTGTTAAACAAATTGATTTAATTGTTTAATTTTTGACGGAGCGAAATTTGTGAGATTTCACAAACTGGCTTAATATAATTGTTCATTTTCATGATGGTTGTTCATAAATAATACTTTGGTCATTAATTTATTTAAAGTTCAATTATTCTTATTTTCAACAGAGATTTATATATATAGGATTCGCCTTATCTTCTAAACTTGATTCGGGGCCCTTAAAGTAAAAAAGCTAAATACTTCAATGAAAACCCTAATTCTACCTAATTATCTAACATTTATTAAACACTATTAAATATAGACCTTAAATATTTGTGTTTAAGTACCTCTACAGGTCTAATTTAAAGTGTTCACTGTTGATTTACGTTTAGTGAAATGTTTGTTAGTGAAATTTCGTGTTAAAATGAAAAAAAAAAAAAAAACACAAATTATTAAACTGTCAAACCCTTAATGTTAGTTACATTTGTATTAATTTAAAAACTTGTAATGAGGAAAATAAAATAAAATTAATTACAAAATTGTTGTTCGTTATGTTTAGGACTAATAAATCGACATTTATTTTCTGCAAAACACTCCAAATTGCATTAAAACTTGCTTCGTCAGATAGTTTTGGTGTTGCAAGAATTTTTTGTCAAATAATAAATATATAGTTTTTTTCTTATCATGGGCTTGTTGTGTATGTCAATGCCTGTTTCATGTTGTCTTATGTTTTTTTTTGTTTTGTTGTTGTTTTTGTTAAGTATATTTTGTTGGTTGAAAATGTTATATGTATGTTTATAAAAAAACCTAGTGTTGGAACACAGTTCAGCCCAGAACAGATAGATTCAGTGACAATTATTCATAAAATATTTTTGGTAACTAATTTAACTTTATGACAATGTTTATACAAAATTCCAACATTCAACTGCCGAAATAACGAATACTTCTTAATACAGATATTAATAAGGGGTTTATATGGCTCAGAATGCTTGACAACGTGGCGTGATGGAAACGGAACAAGTTTTCAAAATATTTGAAAACCATATTTATAACGTGGTGTGTCAGGTGGTTGTTTCTTCCATTTAAATTATCAAACATAGAGGCTTATAAATCCATGCTGTCAATATTGCTGCCCCCCCCCCCCCCCCTAATCGCTAGCTGTTGTCATGTCGTTAGATTAGATTTTAGGAAATCTCATTCTTTTTCGTTTTTAATCGAATATATAAACATCGTTTGCCAAAATTTATACACACACTGCTGAATGTCAACATTTAACAAAATGACTTCTTACTTAAGCATTTATAACTTTTGGCAAGTAGTACGACGAAAAGTTTTATGTATATGTGTGTGTGTTCCTCGTCTCCTCCTTTATGAAGTTGGGAACAGAAGAACACTTCGAAAAACGTGACTCGGAACAGCCTAAATGAAGCATGAATTTGTAGGCCTGTAGGGTTTGTGCTTATGTCACCATTTTTCCCCAAACCTTTTTTGATAAATATATCTCCAGAACGACTCATGAAGAATCTTTTCTACTATGAAAATTAATTATCTTTCCATTTTTCATAGTTTCGTTGAGTTTATAGTTTAAGATCCAGAGTACTTAAGTTTTACTTCACCCCCAAGGATTTTATAAAGAAAGAATTGCAAAATTGAACAAAAAAAAAAAAATTAAAGCTCTCTAACTCTAAAAGAATAAAATCAACGAAAAAATTTTATAAAAACAAAGGAGAATTTGACGAATTATGTTAAACTGTCCGACGATATTACAACCTTGGCCTTTTTGACGCAAGTTTGGTTTATATACAAATGGGAGCTTACTATAAGACTCAACCACTCAACACGGCTGAAAGAAATGAAATTGTTTAGAGATATATTGCTGATTTATTTCTCATTTCATAACTACAGACAATAAGTTTCATTTGCAGTAAAAAAAAAACCAAATAACTTATTTGATAAACATTGTCACTATTTTTCTATTTGTGAAAAATATTAATTTTCTTGTCACTGAAGGTACGGGCTGGGCTTAGTACCAAGTTTTTTTTTTTGAAATTTCAATAAAGAAAGTGTATTTTGAATATATTTTTTTTTTGTATAAAATGTTCTGAATTTGAAGTGTCAAAAAGGGTCCTTATTTTTAAAATTTCCGTCGATACTTAAAGTCTTTCCAAGGTTCTAAATTAAAGCAAGTCTTAAGCATTGTTCAACACAGATTAGATACAAAGTATTTTAGTTACAGGGGGTTGTTTATGGGCATTACATGGAGTTATTAACTTCAAGAAACAGTTAAAAACGCCTTTAAAAAATGCAACCCTTAGGCCACAGAAGATGAAGAATTGTTAGCATTGCTTTTTGTTTTTTTTTTTTAGAACATATATAAAAGAAAGAAGAAAACAAAAATGTGTGTAAGTTTTTGCTGCCTATATGTAAATATTGGACCAACGATATTTTGTTAACGTTATTTTTATAGGGATATTGGGGGCGTTTTTGTTTTGGGGCGAGACTGGCTCTTGTGATGGCAAAAACTTACTTGTCTCTGATTGTGTTTTATCTTTGGGTTTTTTGATAGGTTTCTGTTTGGTTGTTGTTGTTGTATAATCGGTAGTATCCGGTTTGGATTCTTCCTGTACTGGTGTTGTCTGTTCTGTGTCAGTTGGTTCCTCAGGTTGTGTTTCGGGTAATGTTAGAGTTTCTGTTATTTCCGTTGGTTTTTCATCGATAACGGTAGGTTCTTCGATGAGTTCAGTTATTTTGGCCTCTTCTACGAGTTGGGGCTTTTCGTGTTTTTTCTTCTTTTTGGGTTTTTCTTCGGGTTTGTCTTCAACTTCTTCCTTTGGTTTTTCAGTAATTGGCATATCGACTTTTTCGTATTGTTCCAATTCGGTTTTGGGTATTTCTTGTTCGATGAGTTTTTGTATATAGTCATCAAGTTCATTGGTCTTGACAGTTTTTGTTGTCTTTTTAGGTTTCTTGGGTTTGGTTGGAGCTGGTTTTGATGGTTGTTCCTCAAGAACTTCAACTTCCTCAGAGACGGGTTCTTCGAGTTGATCTTCGGTGATTGAAATAACGGCATCAGGTTTATCTTCTTCCTGTACAGTAACAATGTAAAGAGTACTCTCCTTCTCACCCACCTTTTTCTTCACTGTTCGTTTGGTGGTGACTTGTCGTTTGGGCTGACCTTCTTCGTTGATTATTTCTTCTACCTTCACTTCTGCTGATTTTTCTTCGATAATTTCAACAATTGGTTGCTCAGGTTCCTCCTCAGGTTCCTCCTCAGTTACTCTTATTTCTGCCATAGGATATTCTTCTGGTTCTTTCGGTTTCTTGACTGATTTAGGCTTCTTCTTTGATGGTTTATCTTCCTCTTTGACAGGAGTTTCTTCTATCACAGCAACAGGTTGTATTTCTTCTATCTTTTCCTTAGGTGCTGTTTCGAATTCGATTCTTTCATACTTTTCCAGTTCAGTTTTTGGAATCTCTTGTTCGATTAATTTCTGAATATAATCGTCCAGATCATCTTTTTTAACCTTTTTGGTCTTTTTCTTTGGTGCCTTAGGTTTTTCGGTTGTTGGTGCGTCTGGCTGTGGTGTTTCTTGAGAAATGATAGTAACTTCTGCTTCTGGTTGGTCATCAGTTTGTACTTCAATAATTTCAATAATTTCCTCTTTAGGTCCCTGTTGACGTTTAATCTTGCGTCTGGTAGTAGTTTCTTTGTGAGTTATACCATCTGCATCTTGAACCTCCTTAACTTCGGATTTGGTTTCAATTTCTTGTACATCAACTGGAGTATCATCAATTGGAGCTAGTTCCTCAGGCTCTGTAACAGACTCCAGAACTCTGATTTCAAAGCTTTCGACAGTTTCAACCTCTTTGAGTTTTGGTTTCTTTGGTTTCTTTTCTTTGGTCTTTGGCGTTTCTTCTTCCTTTATGGAAAATTCAAAAGTAGTTTCTTCAGTTGGTTTTATTTCTTCAACTTCTTTAATCTCAAAAGCTGGTTTTTCTTCAAAAAGAGCTTCTTGAATGTCATCTTCCTTCACCGTAACCTTTGCCTCAGGTGATAATTCAGTTGGCTTGTCTTCCTCGACGACTTTAATTTTTTCCTTTGGAAGCTTCTTCGGTGCTTTTGGTTTCTTTTCTTCTACTTCTTTCACTTCAAACACTTCAACCTCATCAGCTGGTTTTTCTTCAGTTATCTTTATCTCAACTTCTGTAGGTGCTTCTTCGGGTGCCTCTTGAGGTTCTTCCGTTGTAACCTTAATCTCTTGCTTAGATTTCTTCTTTGGCTTTTTGGGTTTTTCTTCAATTTCCACTTTCTCATATGTCTCTAATTCGGTTTTGGGAATTTCTTCTTCAATGAGTTTTTTAATGTAGTCATCCAAGTCATTTTTCTTAACCTTTTTTGTTTTCTTCTTTTTGACTATTTCTACTTTGGGTTTGAGTTCTTCTTCGATTGGTGCTTCACTCGTTGTTACTGTTATTTCAGTATCTCCTGTATCTTTGTCTTGTACTTCAACAATTTCCAAAACAACTTCCTTTGGACCTATTTGCTGCTTGACTTTGCGCTTGGTAATCTTCTTTTCTTTTACCTCACCAGCTTCATCTGTAACTTGTTTTGTTTCAACTTCTTCTTGAACTTCCTTAACAGTAACTTCAAATGTTTCTTCAGGAAGTTCTTGTGGTATTTCTTCGATAACCTTAATTTCATGAATAGGTTTCTTTGGTTTTTTAGCCTTTTTAGAAGATGCTTCAATAACTTCAACTACCTCTTCAATTGGAGCTTCTTCTTGGACCAAAGGCTGAGATTCATCAACTTTAATTTTATCTTCGATTATCGATTTCTTTCTTGGTTTCTTTGGAGCTTCTTCAATCTCAACCTTTTCATATTTCTCGAGTTCGGTTTTGGGAATTTCCTGTTCAATCAACTTTTGAATGTAATCATCGATGTCAGCTTTCTTTACCTTTTTCGTGGTCTTCTTCTTCTTTTTCTCCTCCTCAGGTTTGTCTTCATCTTCAATTGTAGCTACTTCAGTTGTAATCACTGTGATTTCTGCTGAAGGTACGCCTTCATCTTGAACCTCAATGATTTCTATGATTTCCTCTTTAGGACCAATGTGTTTCTTAATCTTTTTCTTTGAAATAGTTTGATTCTTTGTTTTACCCTCTTCGTCAACAATCTGCTTGATCTCTTGAGAAGCTTCAATTTCTTCAATCTTGATCTTATACTCTTCAAACTGTTGAACAACTGCTGGAGTTTCTTCGTCTTCTTTTGGTTCTTCGATAACTTGAGTGACTTCTTCGATTGGAAGTTCCTCGTCTGATTTGACTTTGACCTTATAATCTTCAAATACTTCTGTTTCTTCTTCGGTTGGCTTAGGGTGCTTTTGTTTCTTAATCTTTTTGGGTTTTTCTTTAATTTCTTCAAGAATTTCAGAAACCACCTTAATTGAGAAGTCATCGTTTTCAGAAATTTTCTCTGGCTGACTTTGTTCCGGAATTTCTTCTGCTTGGAAATCATCAGGTTGTTCTTCTATCTTTTCAATATTAGTTTCTGTTACTTTAACCTTTGACTTATTTGGTTTTGAAAGTTTCTCCACAGGTTTTTCTTCTTCTACCTGTATTTCATCTTCAGGGACTGTTTCAACTACTGACATGATATACTCTTGAATGTCTTCTTTTTTGACTTTTTTCGTCTTCTTTGTTGGTTTAACAGTATCCTCTGAGTCCTGTGGTGTGGAGCCCTCTGGTTCTAAAAGTACAACTGATACCTCTGCCATTGGCTGTCCTTCCTCCGTAGTCTCAGAAATTTCAAATACTTCTTCTTTGGGACCTTGTTTCTTTTTGAGTTTACGTTTTGTGACTGTTTTTTCTTTGATTACTCCAGTGTCATCCTCAACTTTAACAATACTTGTTTGTTCATCAATCACTACAACTTCAAATTGCTGGTGCTCTTCTGTTGGGGCTTCAGATTCCTCAACAGTGATTTCAGCAACTTCAGGTTTCTTTGGCTTTTTGGTTTTCTTCTTTGGTTTAGTTTCTTCTTCGATTTCTTCCACAACAGGTTGTGGTACTTCTTCTTCAATAATTTCTACTGGATATTCTGAAGTTTCTTCTGGTTTTTGCTCCCATTTAGTCTTCTTGATTTTCTTGGGTTTTTTCTTTGGCTTAGATTCTTCCATTTCGACAACACTAACTGGTTCTTCTTCAAATACGGTTGGCTCAACTTGTTCCTCTGTCATCGACACTACGAATTCTTTGGGTTTTTCTTGCTTAACTTCTTCAATTGTTTCTTGAATTGATAATGGAAGTTCCTTGACATCTTCTTCCTCTTCCTTTTCTACTTCATATTCAGTTACTTTAACTGCAAGTCCATCTATGATTTCTTCTTTTACGATAGGCTTTTTCTTGATTTTCTTGGCTTTCTTCGGTGTTTCATCGATTTCAACCTTTTCATATTTCTCAAGTTCAGTCTTGGGAATTTCCTGTTCAATTAACTGCTGAATATAATCGTGCAAGTCATCCTTTTTAATCTTTGTCTTTTTAGGCTTTTCGACAACCTTGATTTTAAGTGACTCCTCCGGTGATTGTTCTTCTTCAGCAGAAGTTATTTCCGTAGTTGTCATAGTAACATCAGCTTCGGGTTGGCCTTCTTCTTGTGTTTCCACAATTTCGATAACATACTCCTTTGGACCTTCCTGTTTCTTTATCTTTCGTTTCTTTATTATTTGTTTCTTAGTTTCGCCCTCTTCATCTATTATTTCCTTAATTTCGACTTCAGGAGCTAGCTCAGTAATACGAATCTTATAATCTTCAAAAACTTCCACTTCTTCCTGTTGTTTCGGTTTTTTAGTTTTCTTTGGCTTTTTAGGCTCCTCTTCGGCAACCTTGATTCCGAATTCTTCAACTGATTGTATTATTGCTGTTTTTTTCTCAGGTGTTTCTTCCACTTGAATTTCAGCATCTGTTATTGGTTGTTCCTCTGCTTCCGTTTCGATTACCTTAACCTTTTTAGGTTTTTTTGTTTTTTTCTTCTCGGTTTGCTTTTCTTCGTCTTCGGTAGCTTGGGGAACATTTTCTTCTTCATGGGGTTGTTTGACAGTTTCTTCCACTAAAGTTGTCTCGAATTCTGGTTGTTCTTTTGGAATATCATGGATTTCTTTCGGAGTTATCTCCTCTTTAACTTCGAAAGTGACTAGTTTTGTTGGCTGTTCTTCGATTATAGAAATTATATATTGTTCAATTTGGTCCTTTTTCACCTTTTTGGAACTCTTTTTCTTTTTTGGAGTTTCTTCAGTCTTATCCACCTTTTCTTCAGGTTTATGTTCTTCGGACTCAATTATAGTGATTTCAGATTCAGGTTGTCCTTCCACTTGAGTTTCAATTACTTCAATTGTGTATTCCTTTTGGCCCTTCTTCTTTTTGATCTTTCGCTTGGTAATGATTTGTTGTTGTGATTCACCCTCTTCGTTCTCTTTAACTATAACCTCGACGTCCTTTGAAATCTCTTCAACTGTGACTGGTAGCTGGTCAATCATTTCAACCTGTACTTCTTCATCAGGAATTTCTTCAATTTTCTCTTCGGATACTTGTGTTTCTTCCGAAGGTTCTAGTACTGTTGTTTTGATTGTAAATAATTCGAAATCTTCCTCAGGTACTTCTTCCGAAGTTACAATTTCTTCAACAACTGTTTTTTTCTTCTTTTTCTTTTCTTTTGGTTTTTCAGGAGCTTCTTCTTCAGTAATAGTGACATCTAAGGCTTCAGGCAGTTCATGTTCTTCTTCTTGCTTCTTTGGTTTGGATTTCTTCGCTTTTTTGGGCTTACTCTCGATGTCGATTTTTTCATACTTTTCAAGTTCGGTTTTCGGAATTTCCATTTCAATCAGACTCTGAATGTAATCATGTAAATCATCCTTTTTGACCTTCTTCTTTTTGACCTTTTCTACAACTTTAACCTTTTCTTCTTCAGGGGATCCGAGTTCTTCCACTGTGGTTACCTCTGTTGTTGTCATTGTAACATCAGTCTCAGGTTCACCTTCTTCTTGTGTTTCTATAATTTCAATAATATATTCCTTATCACCTTCTTGTTTCTTAATCTTTCGCTTTTTGATGGTCTGTTGCTTAATTTCACCTGATTCAATTGTTACTTCTTTCACTTCAACCTCTGGTTCTAGTTCTTGAACCCGAATTTGGTATTCTTCAACAACATCTTCTTCCACTTGTATCTTAGATTTCTTTGGTTTCTTTGGTTTTTTAGGTTCCTCTTCTGAAATCTTGATTTCCATATCTATTGGTTGTTCTTCATGATGAGGATTTTCTTCATCAATAACATCGACGATTTCTTCGACCAAAGGCGTTGGTTCTTCATCCAATTCAGACTCTATGATTTTTACTTTCTTTGGCTTTCTCGACTTTTTCTTTTCAGAAGGTTTTTCTTCGATTTCTTTTTCCAACGGTAATTTTTCCTCTTCTTCAATATCAGTAACTTGTTCTACCAGTGTCGTTATTTCGAAAATAGGTTGTTGATCTTCAGGCATTTCTTCAATAACTTCGATAGGAGATATTTCAAATTCGTCTAGAACTACTTTTTCAGGGGCATCTTCTTCAATTACATTGATTATGTATTGTTCTACTTGCTCCTTCTTTATTTTTCTTGTTGTCTTTTTCTTCTTCGGTGCTTCTTCAACAATAGTTGTAATTGCTTCTGGTTGCTGTTCTTCAGATTCGATAATTGTGATTTCTGATTCAGGTTGTCCCTCAACTTGAGTCTCAATTATTTCTATAGTATATTCTTTGGGACCCTTCTTCTTTTTAATTTTGCGTGTAGTAACAACATGTTCCTCAACTTTGCCTTCTTCATCTTCTTTGACAATAATCTTGACGTCCTTCGAAACTTCTTCAACTGTGACTGAAACTTCTTCAATCTTTTTGGGTTTCAGCTTCTTTTTGGGTTTCTCTTTAGGAGTTTCTTCAGATATTTGTTCCTCTTCCACACGCTCTGATTCTAAAATCGTGATTGTCAAATCTTCTGGATGTTCTTCTGGAAGTTCTTCGGTAATGTCTACCTTCTCAGTAGTAGGTTTCTTCTTCTTTTTCTTCTCCTGTGGTTTTTCATGAGCTTCTTCTTCCAGTACGGAAACATCCAATAAATCATCCAGTTGTTCTTTTGGTGCATCTTTCTTTGGCTTGGATTTCTTTGCCTTTTTAGGCTTTCCATCGATATCAATCTTCTCGTACTTTTCAAGTTCTGTCTTTGGAATTTCTTGTTCAATAAGTTTTTGAATGTATTCCTGGAGATCATCCTTCTTAACCTTCTTCTTTTTAATTTTTTCAGCAACTTTTATGACCTTTGGTTCTTCGGAACTTTCCTCTTCAGTGACAGTCAGTTCAGTTGTTGTCATAGTAACATCAGTTTCAGGTTGACCTTCTACTTGAGTTTCAACAATTTCAATAAGATATTCCTTATCACCTTCTTGCTTTCTAATCTTTCGTTTTTTCGTGATGCGTTGTTTCTTTTCACCAATTTCGTCAGAAATTTCCATCACTTCGATTTCTGGAGCCAATTCTTCAACTTGTATTTGGTATTCTTCGTCGACAACTTCCGACTCTTGTACCTTCAGTTTTTTAGTTTTCTTTGGCTTTTTAGGCTCGTCTTCAGTGAGTGTAATAGTAAAATCATCAATAACCTGTGTTTCCTTTGGTGACTCTTCAGGTAGCTCCTTTATTTCGTCAAACTCTGTGGGTTGATCTTCATAAAATGTAACTGGTTTCAAACCCTGTTCTTCAACAACCGAAACAATGTATTGTTCAATTTGTTCCTTTTTCACTTTCTTAACTGTTTTTTTCTTCTTTGGAACTTCGTCAACAAAGCTAGTTTCCTGATCAGGTTGTTTTACTTCGGATTCAATTATAGTTATTTCAGATTCAGGCTGCCCTTCAATTTGAGTTTCAATTATTTCTATTGTGTATTCTTTTGGACCCTTCTTCTTTTTTATTTTACGCTTGGTAATTGTTTGCTCTTCAATCTTTCCTTCTTCATCTTCTCCTGTGACGACTTCAACGTCCTTTGAAAGTTCTTCGACTGTGACTGGAAGTTCTTCACATATTTTCGACTTTACCTTCTTTTTAGGCTTTTGCTTAGGAGTTTCTTCTTCAACAACATGTTCGTCTTCTTTGAGTTCTGATTCTTTAACGGCAACTGTGAAATCTTCTGGAGCCTCTTCTGGTACTTCTTCGGTTATTTCTACCTTTTCAGTAATTGGCTTTTTCTTGTTTTTCTTTTCTTGTATTTTTTCCGGTGCCTCTTGTTCAACTACCGAAACATCTGATAAATCGAATTGTTCCTCTTTAGGGGCTTCTTTCTTGGGTTTCAATTTTTTTGCCGTTTTAGGTTTCCCATCGACATCAATCTTCTCGTATGTTTCAAGCTCCGTCTTAGGAATTTCTTGCTCGATTAGTTTTTGAATATATTCCTGAAGTTCATCCTTCTTTACTTTCTTCTTCTTCACTTTCTCAATAACTTTAACGGGAGCAAGTTCTGGCTGATTTTCTTCTTCCTCTACTGGTTGAAATTCGGTTGTGGTCATTGTTATATCGGCTTCAGGTTGACCTTCCACTTGTGTTTCAATTATTTCAATGAGGTATTCCTTGTCACCTTCTTGTTTTTTAATCTTACGCTTCTTAGTTGTGCGTTGCTTGATTTCTCCAGCATCATTTAGTTCTTCTTTAACTTCAATCTCTGGAGCTAGTTCCTCAACTCTTATTTGATATTCTTGTTCAACAACTTCAGATTCTTGGACCTTTGATTTTTTAGGTTTCTTAGTTTTCTTTGGCTTTTCCTCAGTAACCTTTATGGAAAAATCTTCGATTATCTGTATTTCTTCGGGCTTTTCTTCTACAACATCCTCTGGAATTTCATCAACAAATGCTTCTTGTTCGTCCTTATCCTCTGTTTCTACAACCTTAATTTTCTTGGGCTTCTTAATCTTTTTCTTTTCCATTGGTTTTCCGGTATCTTCTTCCTTAGTTTCAGGAGCCAGCTCCTCAGGAATCCCTTCCTCAACAACTTCTTCAGTTAAAATGTGCCGAACATCAGATCGTTCTCCAGGTGCTTCCTCTATTTTTTGTATTGGAACTTCTTCTTCCTGTGTGAAAACTACCGGTTTTAAGCCTTCCTCTTCAATAACTGAAATAATATACTGGTCAATTTCTTCCTTCTTTACTTTCTTTGTTGTCTTTTTCTTTTTAGGAACTTTCACTTCCGAAACAAAATCTTCTTCTGGTTGTTGTTCTTCTGATTCGATGATAGTTATTTCCGATTCAGGTTGTCCTTCAACTTGAGTTTCTATAACCTCAATAGTATATTCCTTATGACCCTTCTTTTTCTTTATCATTCTCTTAGTAATCGTTTGTTCTTCAATCTTTCCTTCGTCGTCTTCCTTAACAACAACTTTAACATTCTTTGATACTTCTTCCACAATTACTGAAGCTTCTTCAACTAGTTTCGGCTTCAACTTCTTCTTCAGCTTTTGCTTAACAACTTCTTCTGGAGCAGTTTCCTCTTCTACACGCTCTGATTCGCTTACCGAAAAAGTGTATCCTTGTGGGGTTTCTTCTGGAAGTTCTTCATTAACATCTTCTTCTTGAATATGTTGCTTTGGTTTCTTCTTCTTTAGTTTTGGTTTTTCTATCACATCTTCCTCAGTTACTTTAACATCCAATAAATCATACTCTTCTTCTTTTGGTTGCTCTGGCTTAGGCTTGGATTTCTTAGCTTTCTTTGACTTACTCAATTCAGTCTTTTCGTATATTTCTAACTCTGTTTTCGGAATCTCCTGTTCGATAAGGTATTGTATGTATGCATCTAGATCATCCTTTTTAACCTTTTTAATCTTCTTTTTCTTCAAAGGCTCTACAACACCTTCGGCTGTTTCTTCAGGAGCTTCGAACATTACGACAGAAACTTCAAACTCAGGCTGTCCATCGACCATAGTTTCAACAATCTCTATTATATCTTCATGTTTTTCTTCCGGCAAATCTTTATTTTGACGGTGAATCTTTCGTTTTTTGACAACTTCCTTTTTAATTGTGCCTTCCTCATCAACTACTTCACGTTCAACGACTTCTGGTTCTGTTTCAACAATTTCGATCTTATGGAAAGGAACATCGTATTCATCGACTTCGAGTTTATCAATCGTTTTGGGAATTTCCTGCTCAATCAACATTTGAATGTAATCATCAAGTTCGTTCTTCTTAACTATTTTGAAAGGTTTCTTCTTTTTCTTTTTTGGTTTTTCATCTTGTTTTGGTTGCTCTTCAACCGCTGAAACCTCTTCAGGCTGTTTATCTTCCTCCCGAACTGGTTCTTCATCCTCATCGAGAAGCACAACAGTGCTTTCTTCATCTTTACCCTCTTCCTTCGTCGTTACCACTTCAATAATTTGCTCTTGATCACCAACGGTCTTCTTTATCTTGCGCTTTTTAACTGTTTTTGTCTTAACTCCACCTTCATCGGTTGGTTCTTGAATCTCACGAATCTCCTCTGGGAGAAACTCAACAAAAACTTCTTCCGGAGTTTCGTCGATTTGGTCGAATTTCGGTTTCTTCTTTTTAGGTTTTTGTTTTTTAATTGTATCTGGTGTGTGTTGTGTATCTTCGTTACCGTCATCTGGTTCTGTAATAGTGTATTCTTTGTTGTCCTCTTCTGTGCGATAGAAAAGTTTTTTTTGCGTGTTAAGTTAACAGCGTTTTTCTTAACGAAGTGTATAGTTTACGATTTTCCCTTACAACAAACCTACCTAAGTTCAATGCATTTTAAATATTCAGTCAGTGTAGATTATTTAAAGGCTTTTGATTGGCCAGTTGTCAATGTCAACTAAAGTTGAACTAGATTTGTCCGACAACTAGCCCAATAAGAGTGCCTTAAAAAGCCAATTGACTAAGTATCTAACTTAATACTTTTCACCTACAATTTTCACTATACATTATGTTTAGGGGTTCGAAGATACCTACTTTTTTCTAGGGCTATGAAATTTGAAGAACTTACATACTCATAGAACACATAATTACGCTTCCATGGTACGCGATTTAATTTTTCAAAATACACTTTTAAAAAATAATTTTACTTAACTCATAAATGCATTTACTTACATTTTAAACAAATGCACACCAGTAATTGTAATTTATTAGAAAAACTTAAGATAATTTTTATTTATTTCAATTAGGTACTATTGTTAGTAAATTTTTGTTGGTGTGTAAAAATTTGAATATTGTGCATTGTTTTGCATTTTTGAAATAAAGAAAATAATTCGGTGTGAAATAATTTAATTATTTTCTTTTTTTAATTTCACTTTATTTTTCTATTCTATAAAGTTGATTTTGATTGTTTTTTTTTTTTTTATAGAAATTTGATAGTTTGTTAATCAAAGTTGAGACATTTGATCATTTGTTTAGATTTTACTTAGAAAATACAAGATATTCAAGGATTTTTTTTACTTTTTTTTACTTTCAGTTCACAAATTACTATTGGAACAGACATGAATAAGGCTTTGCTTTTGAAAATGCGTAAGTTAAAAATTTATTTAACAAGAACTTATTTGTTGGTTTCATTGGGAATTTAAGAAATTTTTTGGAAGAGTAAAAAAAATTGTTAAAAAAACATTACATATTTAAAAAAAATAATTTTAAATCCTAAGAAAATTTACATTTTGCTTAGAGAGAGATACAAAGAAGAAGAGAAAACGAAAACCATAAAAACGCATTGTAGAGAGACTACATAGCTATGAGATCATAAATTGCGTTCAAAACTTATTTTCCAAAAAACTGAATTAGGCTTGAATCACACTTTAAAGTGTTTCACCGACCAACGTCCACTCACGGTTTGGATTTTTTACTGTTAACATTCAACTGACACGTGTTTTTAAAATTCTAATTTGTATAGGGTAAACGGGGGTAATGTGCAATCGTTTTTTTTTCGCTTCTGGAATAAGACGTTACTTTGGAATTGTAAGAATAAGATGATACTTTGGATTTGTAAGAATGAACTTTAAATAAAATTCTTAAGAAACTAACAAATAGTTCATGGAAAATATTAAATTACATTTGATCCCGTCTAACTTGTATCTTAAAAGTCTCTTCTCTGCTATCAAATTTCTACTTCATCAGTTATAGCCCATATTGAATTCAATCAAAATAAAATTCGAGTGCTTTAGAAAACCCAATGGCATTCAAATGAAAACTAAATGTTAGAAGGAAAACATTGCAATTTAAAAACTTACCATTGACATCGTTGACCTCAACTATTTCGACATTAGTCTTTTGGGGTTCGATAACATACTCAGTATCACTGAGCACCTCTTCAACGGTGAAGCCTTCTTCTGTGGTAAGCTTTTTGTTTTCTGTTTGAATGATGGGTTGGCCATCTTCACCTTGCACTGATTTGAATGTTGTAATGTAAACTGGCTTTTCAGTGTCTTCGGGCTTAGGAGTATTTTCTGTTTTATTTATGGAATATAAAATGTAGTTCAATATACTGAATTTGAATTGTTTGTTTTAAACAATTTTTTTTTTCAATTGTGTTATAATATTATAGAAAAATTTAATATGTTTATGAAAAGCAAAATAAATCTCTTACCATCTTTAAGTTGTGTTTTGTGTTTTGAGTGTTTGGGTGTTTTCGGTTTTTGTGTTTTATCGTCGTCCAGTGAGCGAATATCAATTATATCAGCAATAGTGTCGTCGCTAACAACACGAACAAGTGAAACAGGTTCTTTGCCTTCTTCTTCGATGGTTTGAATTTGGTAGATTTCAGGTAGTTGAGGTGATTGATCCTTTTTGAAGGTGCGTGTTTTAACAGTTTTCTTTTTTGGTTTCTTGTCATCGTCAGTGGTTATTTCGGATATGGCTATTTCTTCTGGAAGTTCTTCTATAGTAACAGGTTTATCAAAGATGTCATCTTCTGGATTAATTTCTTCAATGTGAACTGAAGTGTATGGAGTTTCCTGATTATCTTCTTCTACAAATTGAATTTTGGTGATTTCATCCATGTCACCAACACGTTTTTTTATAGATCTTGTTTTAATGGTAGTCTTTTTAGATTTTCCTTCTGGTGTCTTGCCCTGGATAACGGTAACTTCTTCAGGTAACTCAAATGATTCAATAATATTAGGTTGTAAAACGTTATCGTCTGTCTTTTGCTCTTCAGTTATCGTAACAATAAATTCAGGTTCGACGCCTTCTTGTTCGACAGTTTTGATTTCAGTTTGTTCCATTTGTTCGCCCTTCGGTTTCTTAATAATACGTTTTTTGGTGGTAACTTTCTTCTCGTGACCAGTATCATCAATAACAACAATTGATGATTCTTCCTGGGGGAGTTCAACAACAGGTGTTTGTGTCTTATCAGGAATTTCTGGGAATGGTTTGTTAAATTCTTCCACTGTGACAGTTGTTACTGGAATTTTCTCAAATTCTTCAACAGTTTGTATTTTTGTTATCTCTTGCTTATCTCCTACAGTCTTTTTAATAATTTTAGTTTTAATAACTGTTTTCGTGGGAACACCGTCATCAGTTTTCGAAAATATAAATGATTTTCTTTCTGGTAACTCTTGCACAAGCACTTCATCAGCGGGTTTTTGCACACGAATTCTTTTCTTCAGCCGTTCTTGAGTAATTTTTTCAGATGGAACATCTTTTGGTTTTTCATCTTGAATAAATGGTATTTCTTCTATTGTAGCCGTTGTTTGAGGAGTTTTGCCGTCTTCTTCCACCGTTTGAATTTTAGTTATTTCCTGCTTGTTACCCATGACTTTTTTAATTGTACGAGTACGAATCTTTTTCTTTTTGGGAATACCATCTTCAGAGATTGCCTCGATGAATTCAACTTCCTCAGGCAATTCTTGTACTTCTTCTGGAAATCCGCTGACTAAAATTTCTTCTACTGTAACAGATGTTTCGGGCACCTTGTCGTCTTCCTCAACAGTTTCAATCTTAGTGACTTCTTGTTTGCCCCCCTTGACCTTCTTGATAGTTCGTGTGCGTATTCTTTTCTTGGTTGGTTTTCCTTCTTCGGAGATAGTCTCGACAACCCTGACTTCCTCTGGAAGTTCGCTGATTTCGTCAGGTTTTTCGTCAAGTGGTGCTTCTTCAACCGTGACTGTTGTTTCAGGCTGCTTGTCATCTTCTTCCACAGTCTCGATCTTAGTGACTTCTTGTTTGCCTCCCTTTATCTTTTTGATCGTACGCGTGCGTATTCTTTTCTTGGTTGGTTTGCCTTCTTCGGTGATAGTCTCGACAACCCTGACTTCCTCTGGAAGTTCGCTGATTTCGTCAGGTTTTTCGTCAAGTGGTGCTTCTTCAACCGTGACTGTTGTTTCAGGCTGCTTGTCATCTTCTTCCACAGTCTCAATCTTAGTGACTTCTTGTTTGCCTCCCTTTATCTTTTTGATCGTACGCGTGCGTATTCTTTTCTTGGTTGGTTTGCCTTCTTCGGTGATAGTATCGACAACCCTGACTTCCTCTGGAAGTTCGCTAACTTCATCAGGTTTTTCGTCAAGTGGTGCCTCCTCCACCGTGACTGTTGTTTCAGGCTGCTTGTCATCTTCTTCCACAGTCTCAATCTTAGTGACTTCTTGCTTGCCTCCCTTTATCTTTTTGATCGTACGCGTGCGTATTCTTTTCTTGGTTGGTTTGCCTTCTTCGGTGATAGTCTCGAACACCCTGACTTCCTCTGGAAGTTCGCTGACTTCATCAGGTTTTTCGTCAAGTGGTGCCTCCTCAACCGTGACTGTTGTTTCTGGCAGCTTGTCATCTTCTTCAACAGTCTTGATCTTAGTGACTTCTTGTTTGCCTCCCTTTATCTTTTTGATCGTACGCGTGCGTATTCTTTTCTTGGTTGGTTTGCCTTCTTCGGTCATAGTCTCCACAACCCTGACTTCCTCTGGAAGTTCGCTAATTTCGTCAGGTTTTTCGTCAAGTGGTGCTTCTTCAACCGTGACTGTTGTTTCAGGCTGCTTGTCATCTTCTTCCACAGTCTCAATCTTTGTGACTTCCTGTTTGCCTCCCTTTATCTTTTTGATCGTACGCGTGCGTATTCTTTTCTTGGTTGGTTTGCCTTCTTCGGTGATAGTCTCGACAACCCTGACTTCCTCTGGAAGTTCGCTAACTTCATCAGGTTTTTCGTCAAGTGGTGCCTCCTCCACCGTGACTGTTGTTTCAGGCAGCTTGTCATCTTCTTCCACAGTCTCGATCTTAGTGACTTCTTGTTTGCCTCCCTTTATCTTTTTGATCGTACGCGTGCGTATTCTTTTCTTGGTTGGTTTGCCTTCTTCGGTGATAGTCTCGAACACCCTGACTTCCTCTGGAAGTTCGCTGACTTCATCAGGTTTTTCGTCAAGTGGTGCCTCCTCAACCGTGACTGTTGTTTCTGGCAGCTTGTCATCTTCTTCAACAGTCTTGATCTTAGTGACTTCTTGTTTGCCTCCCTTTATCTTTTTGATCGTACGCGTGCGTATTCTTTTCTTGGTTGGTTTGCCTTCTTCGGTCATAGTCTCCACAACCCTGACTTCCTCTGGAAGTTCGCTAATTTCGTCAGGTTTTTCGTCAAGTGGTGCTTCTTCAACCGTGACTGTTGTTTCAGGCTGCTTGTCATCTTCTTCCACAGTCTCAATCTTAGTGACTTCTTGTTTGCCTCCCTTTATCTTTTTGATCGTACGCGTGCGTATTCTTTTCTTGGTTGGTTTGCCTTCTTCGGAGATAGTCTCGACAACCCTGACTTCCTCTGGAAGTTCGCTAACTTCATCAGGTTTTTCGTCAAGTGGTGCCTCCTGAACCGTGACTGTTGTTTCAGGCTGCTTGTCATCTTCTTCCACAGTCTCGATCTTAGTGACTTCTTGTTTGCCTCCCTTTATCTTTTTGATCGTACGCGTGCGTATTCTTTTCTTGGTTGGTTTGCCTTCTTCGGTGATAGTCTCGACAACCCTGACTTCCTCTGGAAGTTCGCTGATTTCGTCAGGTTTTTCATCAAGTGGTACTTCTTCGACCGTCACTGTTGTTTCAGGCAGCTTGTCATCTTCTTCAACAGTCTCAATCTTGGTGACCTCTTGTTTGCCCCCCTTGACCTTCTTGATAGTACGTGTGCGTATTCTCCTCTTTGTTGGTTTGCCTTCTTCGGTGAAAGTCTCAACAACCCTTACTTCCTCTGGAAGTTCGCTGACTTCTTCAGGTTTTTCGTCAAGTGGTGCCTCCTCAACCGTGACTGTTGTTTCAGGCTGCTTGTCATCTTCCTCAACAGTTTCAATCTTGGTGACTTCTTGTTTGCCCCCCTTGACCTTCTTGATAGTTCGTGTGCGTATTCTCTTCTTGGTTGGTTTGCCTTCTTCGGAGATAGTCTCGACAACCCTGACTTCCTCTGGAAGTTCACAGACTTCTTCAGGTTTTTCGTCAAGTGGTGCCTCCTGAACCGTGACTGTTGTTTCAGGCTGCTTGTCATCTTCCTCAACAGTTTCAATCTTGGTGACTTTTTGTTTGCCCCCCTTGACCTTCTTGATAGTTCGTGTGCGTATTCTTTTCTTGGTTGGTTTGCCTTCTTCGGTGATAGTCTCGACAACCCTGACTTCCTCTGGAAGTTCGCTGACCTCATCAGGTTTTTCGTCAAGTGGTGCCTCCTCAACCGTCACTGTTGTTTCAGGCTGCTTGTCATCTTCTTCAACAGTCTCAATCTTGGTGACCTCTTGTTTGCCCCCCTTGACCTTCTTGATAGTACGTGTGCGTATTCTCTTCTTTGTTGGTTTGCCTTCTTCAGTGAAAGTCTCAACAACCCTTACTTCCTCTGGAAGTTCGCTGACTTCATCAGGTTTTTCGTCAAGTGGTGCCTCCTCAACCGTGACTGTTGTTTCAGGCTGCTTGTCATCTTCCTCAACAGTTTCAATCTTGGTGACTTCTTGTTTGCCCCCCTTGACCTTCTTGATAGTTCGTGTGCGTATTCTCCTCTTGGTTGGTTTGCCTTCTTCAGTGAAAGTCTCAACAACCCTGACTTCTTCTGGAAGTTCGCTGACCTCATCAGGTTTTTCGTCAAGTGGTGCCTCTTGAACCGTGACTGTTGTTTCAGGCTGCTTGTCATCTTCCTCAACAGTTTCAATCTTGGTGACTTCTTGTTTGCCCCCCTTGACCTTTTTGATAGTTCGTGTGCGTATTCTCCTCTTGGTTGGTTTGCCTTCTTCGGAGATAGTCTCGACAACCCTGACTTCCTCTGGAAGTTCACAGACTTCTTCAGGTTTTTCGTCAAGTGGTGCCTCCTGAACCGTGACTGTTGTTTCAGGCTGCTTGTCATCTTCTTCCACAGTCTCGATCTTAGTGACTTCTTGTTTGCCTCCCTTTATCTTTTTGATCGTACGCGTGCGTATTCTTTTCTTGGTTGGTTTGCCTTCTTCGGTGATAGTCTCGAACACCCTGACTTCCTCTGGAAGTTCGCTGACTTCATCAGGTTTTTCGTCAAGTGGTGCCTCCTCAACCGTGACTGTTGTTTCTGGCAGCTTGTCATCTTCTTCAACAGTCTTGATCTTAGTGACTTCTTGTTTGCCTCCCTTTATCTTTTTGATCGTACGCGTGCGTATTCTTTTCTTGGTTGGTTTGCCTTCTTCGGTCATAGTCTCCACAACCCTGACTTCCTCTGGAAGTTCGCTAATTTCGTCAGGTTTTTCGTCAAGTGGTGCTTCTTCAACCATGACTGTTGTTTGAGGCTGCTTATCATCTTCTTCAACGGTCTCAATCTTGGTGACTTCTTGTTTGCCTCCCTTTATCTTTTTGATCGTACGCGTGCGTATTCTTTTCTTGGTTGGTTTACCTTCTTCGGTGATAGTCTCGACAACCCTGACTTCCTCTGGAAGTTCGCTGATTTCGTCAGGTTTTTCATCAAGTGGTACTTCTTCGACCGTGACTGTTGTTTCAGGCTGCTTGTCATCTTCCTCAACAGTCTCAATCTTTGTGACCTCTTGTTTGCCCCCCTTGACCTTCTTGATAGTACGTGTGCGTATTCTCCTCTTTGTTGGTTTGCCTTCTTCGGTGAAAGTCTCAACAACCCTTACTTCCTCTGGAAGTTCGCTGACTTCATCAGGTTTTTCGTCAAGTGGTGCCTCCTCAACCGTGACTGTTGTTTCAGGCTGCTTGTCATCTTCCTCAACAGTTTCAATCTTGGTGACTTCTTGTTTGCCCCCCTTGACCTTCTTGATAGTTCGTGTGCGTATTCTCCTCTTGGTTGGTTTGCCTTCTTCGGAGATAGTCTCGACAACCCTGACTTCCTCTGGAAGTTCACAGACTTCTTCAGGTTTTTCGTCAAGTGGTGCCTCCTGAACCGTGACTGTTGTTTCAGGCGGCTTGTCATCTTCCTCAACAGTTTCAATCTTGGTGACCTCTTGTTTGCCCCCCTTGACCTTCTTGATAGTACGTGTGCGTATTCTCCTCTTTGTTGGTTTGCCTTCTTCGGTGAAAGTCTCAACAACCCTTACTTCCTCTGGAAGTTCGCTGACTTCATCAGATTTTTCGTCAAGTGGTGCCTCCTCAACCGTGACTGTTGTTTCTGGCAGCTTGTCATCTTGTTCAACAGTCTCAATCTTGGTGACCTCTTGTTTGCCCCCCTTGACCTTCTTGATAGTACGTGTGCGTATTCTCCTCTTTGTTGGTTTGCCTTCTTCGGAGATAGTCTCGACAACCCTGACTTCCTCTGGAAGTTCACAGACTTCTTCAGGTTTTTCGTCAAGTGGTGCCTCCTGAACCGTGACTGTTGTTTCAGGCGGCTTGTCATCTTCCTCAACAGTTTCAATCTTGGTGACCTCTTGTTTGCCCCCCTTGACCTTCTTGATAGTACGTGTGCGTATTCTCCTCTTTGTTGGTTTGCCTTCTTCGGTGAAAGTCTCAACAACCCTTACTTCCTCTGGAAGTTCGCTGACCTCATCAGGTTTTTCGTCAAGTGGTGCCTCCTCAACCGTGACTGTTGTTTCTGGCAGCTTGTCATCTTGTTCAACAGTCTCAATCTTGGTGACCTCTTGTTTGCCCCCCTTGACCTTCTTGATAGTACGTGTGCGTATTCTCCTCTTTGTTGGTTTGCCTTCTTCGGTGAAAGTCTCAACAACCCTTACTTCCTCTGGAAGTTCGCTGACTTCATCAGGTTTTTCGTCAAGTGGTGCCTCCTCAACCGTGACTGTTGTTTCAGGCTGCTTGTCATCTTCCTCAACAGTTTCAATCTTGGTGACTTCTTGTTTGCCCCCCTTGACCTTCTTGATAGTTCGTGTGCGTATTCTCCTCTTGGTTGGTTTGCCTTCTTCGGAGATAGTCTCGACAACCCTGACTTCCTCTGGAAGTTCACAGACTTCTTCAGGTTTTTCGTCAAGTGGTGCCTCCTGAACCGTGACTGTTGTTTCAGGCTGCTTGTCATCTTCTTCAACAGTTTCAATCTTGGTGACCTCTTGTTTGCCCCCCTTGACCTTCTTGATAGTACGTGTGCGTATTCTCCTCTTTGTTGGTTTGCCTTCTTCGGTGAAAGTCTCAACAACCCTTACTTCCTCTGGAAGTTCGCTGACCTCATCAGGTTTTTCGTCAAGTGGTGCCTCCTCAACCGTGACTGTTGTTTCTGGCAGCTTGTCATCTTGTTCAACAGTCTCAATCTTGGTGACCTCTTGTTTGCCCCCCTTGACCTTCTTGATAGTACGTGTGCGTATTCTCCTTTTTGTTGGTTTGCCTTCTTCGGTGAAAGTCTCAATAACCCTGACTTCCTCTGGAAGTTCACTGACTTCATCAGGTTTTTCGTCAAGTGGTGCCTCCTCAACCGTGACTGTTGTTTCAGGCTGCTTGTCATCTTCTTCAACAGTCTCAATCTTGGTGACCTCTTGTTTGCCCCCCTTGACCTTCTTGATAGTTCGTGTGCGTATTCTCCTCTTGGTTGGTTTGCCTTCTTCGGTGAAAGTCTCAATAACCCTGACCTCTTCTGGAAGTTCCTTCACCTCATCAGGTTTTTCGTCAAGTGGTGCTTCTTCAACCGTGACTGTTGTTTCAGGCTGCTTGTCATCTTCTTCAACTGTTTCAATCTTGGTGACTTCTTGTTTGCCCCCCTTGACCTTCTTGATAGTTCGTGTGCGTATTCTCCTCTTGGTTGGTTTGCCTTCTTCGGTGAAAGTCTCAATAACCCTGACCTCTTCTGGAAGTTCCTTCACCTCATCAGGTTTTTCGTCAAGTGGTGCTTCTTCAACCGTGACTGTTGTTTCAGGCTGCTTGTCATCTTCTTCAACAGTCTTAATCTTGGTGAACTCTTGTTTGCCCCCCTTGACCTTCCTGATAGTACGCGTGCGAATAATCTTCTTGGTTGGTTTGCCTTCTTCGGTGAAAGTCTCAACAACCCTGACTTCCTCTGGAAATTCGCTAACTTCATCAGGTTTTTCGTCAAGTGGTGCCTCCTCAACCGTGACTGTTGTTTCAGGCTGCTTGTCATCTTCTTCAACAGTCTCAATCTTGGTGACCTCTTGTTTGCCCCCCTTGACCTTCTTGATAGTTCGTGTGCGTATTCTCCTCTTGGTTGGTTTGCCTTCTTCGGTGAAAGTCTCAATAACCCTGACCTCTTCTGGAAGTTCCTTTACCTCATCAGGTTTTTCGTCAAGTGGTGCTTCTTCAACCGTGACTGTTGTTTCAGGCTGCTTGTCATCTTCTGCAACTGTTTCAATCTTGGTGACTTCTTGTTTGCCCCCCTTGACCTTCTTGATAGTTCGTGTGCGTATTCTTTTCTTGGTTGGTTTGCCTTCTTCGGTGAAAGTCTCAACAACCCTGACTTCCTCTGGAAGTTCACTAACGTCGTCAGGCTTTTCGTCAAGTGGTGCTTCTTCCACCGTCAATGTTGTTTCAGGCTGCTTGTTATCTTCTTCAACAGTCTCAATCTTGGTGACTTCTAGTTTACCTCCCTTGACCTTCTTGATTGTTCGTGTGCGTATTCTTTTCTTGGTTGGTTTGCCTTCTTCAGTGAAAGTCTCAACAACCCTGACTTCCTCTGGAAGTTCACTGACATCATCAGGTTTTTCGTCAAGTGGGGCTTCTTCGACCGTTACTGTTGTTTCAGGCTGCTTATCATCTTCTTCAACAGTCTCAATCTTGGTGACCTCTTGTTTGCCCCCCTTGACCTTCTTGATAGTTCGTGTGCGTATTCTTTTCTTGGTTGGTTTGCCTTCTTCGGTGAAAGTCTCAACAACCCTGACTTCCTCTGGCAGTTCGCTGACGTCATCAGATTTTTCGTCAAGTGGTGCCTCCTCAACCGTGACTGTTGTTTCAGGCTGCTTGTCGTCTTCCTCAACAGTTTCAATCTTGGTGACTTCTTGTTTGCCCCCCTTGACCTTCTTGATAGTACGTGTGCGTATTCTTCTCTTGGTTGGTTTGCCTTCTTCAGTGAAAGTCTCAACAACCCTGACTTCCTCTGGAAGTTCGCTGACCTCATCATGAGGTGCTTCTTCGACCATTACTGTTGTTTCAGGCTGCTTATCATCTTCTTCAACAGTCTCAATCTTGGTGACCTCTTGTTTGCCCCCCTTGACCTTCGTGATAATTCGTGTGAGTATTCTTTTCTTGGTTGGTTTGCCTTCTTCGGTAAAAGTCTCAACAACCCTGACTTCCTCTGGAAGTTCGCTGACTTTATCAGGTTTTTCGTCAAGTGGTGCCTCTTCAACCGTGACTGTTGTTTCAGGCTGCTTGTCGTCTTCCTCTATAGTTTCAATCTTGGTGACTTCTTGCTTGCCCCCCTTGACCTTCTTGATAGTTCGTGTGCGTATTCTCCTCTTGGTTGGTTTGCCTTCTTCGGTGAAAGTCTCAACAACCCTGACTTCCTCTGGAAGTTCACTGACCTCATCAAGTGGTGCTTCTTCGACCGTTACTGTTGTTTCAGGCTGCTTATCATCTTCTTCAACAGTCTCAATCTTGATGACCTCTTGTTTGCCCCCCTTGACCTTCTTGATAGTTCGTGTGCGTATTCTTTTCTTGGTGGGTTTGCCTTCTTCGGTGAAAGTCTCAATAACCCTGACTTCCTCTGGAAGTTCGCTGACGTCATCAGGTTTCTCAACTAGTGGTGCTTCTTCAACGGTGACGATTGTTTCAGGCTGCTTGTCATCTTCTTCAACAGACACAATTTTGGTGACTTCTTGTTTGCCTCCCTTGACCTTCTTGATAGTTCGTGTGCGTATTCTTCTCTTGGTTGGTTTGCCTTCTTCGGTGAAAGTCTCAACAACCCTGACTTCCTCTGGAAGTTCACTGACCTCATCAAGTGGTGCTTCTTCGACCGTTACTGTTGTTTCAGGCTGCTTGTCATCTTCTTCAACAGTCTCAATCTTGGTGACCTCTTGTCTGCCCCCCTTGACCTTCTTGATAGTTCGTGTGCGTATTCTTTTCTTGGTTGGTTTGCCTTCTTCGGTGAAAGTCTCAACAACCCTGACTTCCTCTGGAAGTTCGCTGACCTCATCGGGTTTTTCGTCTAGTGGTGCTTCTTCAATAGTGACGATTGTTTCAGGCTGCTTATCATCTTCTTCAACAGTCTCTATCTTGGTGACTTCTTGTTTGCCCCCCTTAACCTTCTTGATAGTTCGTGTGCGTATTCTTTTCTTGGTTGGTTTGCCTTCTTCGGTGAAAGTCTCAACAACCCTGACTTCCTCTGGAAGTTCACTGACCTCATCAAGTGGTGCTTCTTCAACCGTTACTGTTGTTTCAGGCTGCTTATCATCTTCTTCAACGGTCTCAATCTTGGTGACTTCTTGCTTGCCCCCCTTGACCTTCTTGATTGTTCGTGTGCGTATTCTTTTCTTGGTTGGTTTGCCTTCTTCAGTGAAAGTCTCAACAACTCTGACTTCCTCTGGAAGTTCGCTGACATCATCAAGTGGTGCTTCTTCGACCGTTACTGTTGTTTCAGGCTGCTTATCTTCTTCTTCAACAGTCTCAATCTTTGTGACCTCTTGTTTGCCCCCTTTGACCTTCTTGATAGTTCGAGTGCGTATTCTTTTCTTGGTTGGTTTGCCTTCTTCGGTGAAAGTCTCAACAACCCTTACTTCCTCTGGAAGTTCCCTGACCTCATCAGGTTTTTCGTCAAGTGGTGCTTCTTCGACCGTTACTGTTGTTTCAGGCTGCTTGTCATCTTCTTCAACAGTCTCAATCTTGGTGACCTCTTGTTTGCTCCCCGTGACCTTCTTGATTGTTCGTGTGCGTATTCTTTTCTTAGTTGGTTTACCTTCTTCGGTGAAAGTTTCAACAACCTTGACTTCCTCTGGAAGTTCGCTGACCTCATCAAGTGGTGCTTCTTCGACCGCTACTGTTGTTTCAGGCTGCTTATCATCTTCTTCAACAGTCTCAATCTTGGTGACCTCTTGTTTGCCCCCCTTGACCTTCTTGATAGTTCGTGTACGTATTCTTTTCTTGGTGGGTTTTCCTTCTTCGGTGGAAGTCTCAACAACCCTGACTTCCTCTGGAAGTTCGCTGACGTCATCAGGTTTTTCGTCAAGTGGTGCTTCTTCAACCGTTACTGTTGTTTCAGGCTGCTTGTCATCTTCTTCAACTGTCTCAATCTTGGTGACTTCTTGTTTGCCCCCTTTGATCTTCTTGATAGTTCGTGTGCGTATTCTTTTCTTGGTTGGTTTGCCTTCTTCGGTGAAAGTCTCAATAACCCTGACTTCCTCTGGAAGTTCGCTGACGTCATCAGGTTTTTCGTCAAGTGGTGCTTCTTCGACCGTTACTGTTGTTTCAGGCTGCTTGTCATCTTCTTCAACAGTCTCAATCTTGGTGACTTCTTGTTTGCCCCCCTTGACTTTCTTGATAGTTCGTGTGCGTATTCTTTTCTTGGTTGGTTTGCCTTCTTCGGTGAAAGTCTCAAGAACCCTGACTTCCTCTGGAAGTTCACTGACGTCATCAGGTTTTTCGTCAAGTGGTGCTTCTTCAACCTTTACTGTTGTTTCAGGCTGTTTGTCATCTTCTTCAACTGTCTCAATCTTTGTGACTTCTTGTTTGCCCCCCTTGACCTTCTTGATAGTTCGTGTACGTATTATTTTCTTGGTTGGTTTGCCTTCTTCGGTGAAAGTCTCAACAACCCTGACTTCCTCTGGAAGTTCGCTGACTTCATCAAGTGGTGCTTCTTCAACCGTTACTGTTGTTTCAGGCTGTTTGTCATCTTCTTCAACAGTCTCAATCTTGGTGACCTCTTGTTTGCCCCCCTTGACCTTCTTGATAGTTCGTGTGCGTATTCTTTTCTTGGTTGGTTTGCCTTCTTCGGTGAAAGTCTCAACAACCCTGACTTGCTCTGGAAGTTCGCTGACGTCATCAGGTTTTTCGTCAAGTGGTGCTTCTTCAACCGTTACTGTTGTTTCAGGCTGTTTGTCATCTTCTTCAACAGTCTCAATCTTGGTGACCTCTTGTTTGCTCCCCTTGACCTTCTTGATAGTTCGTGTGCGTATTCTTTTTTTGGTTGGTTTGCCTTCTTCGGTGAAAGTCTCAACAACCCTGACTTGCTCTGGAAGTTCGCTGATCTCATCAGGTTTTTCGTCAAGTGGTGCTTCTTCAACCTTTACTGTTGTTTCAGGCTGTTTGTCATCTTCTTCAACTGTCTCAATCTTTGTGACTTCCTGTTTGCCCCCCTTGACCTTCTTGATAGTTCGTGTACGTATTCTTTTCTTGGTTGGTTTGCCTTCTTCAGTGAAAGTCTCAACAACCCTGACTTCCTCTGGAAGTTCGCTGACGTCATCAGGTTTTTCGTCAAGTGGTGCTTCTTCAACCTTTACTGTTGTTTCAGGCTGTTTGTCATCTTCTTCAACTGTCTCAATCTTTGTGACTTCCTGTTTGCCCCCCTTGACCTTCTTGATAGTTCGTGTACGTATTCTTTTCTTGGTTGGTTTGCCTTCTTCAGTGAAAGTCTCAACAACCCTGACTTCCTCTGGAAGTTCGCTGACCTCATCAAGTGGTACTTCTTCGACCGTAACTGTTGTTTCAGGCTGCTTGTCGTCTTCTTCAACAGTCTCAATCTTGGTGACTTCTTGTTTGCCCCCCTTGACCTTCTTGATAGTTCGTGTGCGTATTCTTTTCTTGGTTGGTTTGCCTTCTTCGGTGAAAGTCTCAAAAACCCTGACTTCCTCTGGAAGTTCACTGACATCATCCGGTTTTTCGTCAAGTGGTGCTTCTTCAACCGTTACTGTTGTTTCAGGCTGCTTGTCATCTTCTTCAACAGTCTCAATCTTGGTGACTTCTTGTTTGCCCCCCTTGACCTTCTTGATAGTTCGTGTACGTATTTTTTTCTTGGTTGGCTTGCCTTCTTCGGTGAAAGTCTCAACAACCCTGACTTCCTCTGGAAGTTCGCTGATCTCATCAGGTTTTTCGTCCAGTGGTGCTTCTTCGACTGTTACTGTTGTTTCAGGCTGTTTGTCATCTTCTTCAACAGTCTCAATCTTGGTGACCTCTTGTTTGCCCCCCTTGGCCTTCTTGATAGTTCGTGTGCGTATTCTTTTCTTGGTTGGTTTGCCTTCTTCGGTGAAAGTCTCAACAACTCTGACTTCCTCTGGAAGTTCGCTGACCTCATCAGGTTTTTCGTCAAGTGGTGCTTCTTCAACCGTTACTGTTGTTTCAGGCTGCTTGTCATCTTCTTCAACAGTCTCAATCTTGGTGACCTCTTGTTTGCCCCCCTTGACCTTCTTGATAGTTCGTGTGCGTATTCTTTTCATGGTTGGTTTTCCTTCATCGGTGAAAGTCTCAACAACCCTGACTTCCTCTGGAAGTTCGCTGACGTCATCAGGTTTTTCGTCAAGTGGTGCTTCTTCAACCGTTACTGTTGTTTCAGGCTGCTTGTCATCTTCTTCAACAGTCTCTATCTTTGTGACTTCTTGTTTGCCCCCCTTCACCTTCTTGATAGTTCGTGTGCGTATTCTTTTCTTGGTTGGTTTGCCTTCTTCGGTGAAAGTCTCAACAACCCTGACTTCCTCTGGAAGTTCGGTGACCTCATCGGGTTTTTCGTCAAGTGGTGCTTCTTCGACTGTTACTGTTGTTTCAGGCTGCTTGTAATCTTCTTCAACAGTCTCAATCTTGGTGACCTCTTGTTTGCCCCCCTTGACCTTTTTGATAGTTCGTGTGCGTATTCTTTTCTTAGTTGGTTTACCTTCTTCGGTGAAAGTCTCAACAACCTTGACTTCCTCTGGAAGTTCGCTGACGTCATCAGGTTTTTCGTCAAGTGGTGCTTCTTCAACCGTTACTGTTGTTTCAGGCTGCTTGTCATCTTCTTCAACGGTCTCAATCTTTGTGACTTCTTGTTTGCCCCCCTTGATCTTCTTGATAGTTCGTGTGCGTATTCTTTTCTTGGTTGGTTTGCCTTCTTCGGTGAAAGTCTCAACAACCCTGACTTCCTCTGGAAGTTCGCTGACGTCATCAGGCTTTTCGTCAAGTGGTGCTTCTTCAACCGTTACTGTTGTTTCAGGCTGCTTGTCATCTTCTTCAACTGTCTCAATCTTGGTGACCTCTTGTTTGTCCCCCTTGATCTTCTTAATAGTTCGTGTGCGTATTCTTTTCTTTATTGGTTTGCCTTCTTCGGTGAAAGTGTCAACAACCCTGACTTCCTCTGGAAGTTCGCTGACGTCATCAGGTTTTTCGTCAAGTGGTGCTTCTTCAACCGTTACTGTTATTTCAGGCTGCTTGTCATCTTCTTCAACTGTCTCAATCTTGGTGAATTCTTGTTTGCCCCCTTTGACCTTCTTGATAGTTCGTGTGCGTATTCTTTTCTTGGTTGGTTTGCCTTCTTCGGTGAAAGTCTCAAGAACTCTGATTTCCTCTGGAAGTTCGCTGACGTCATCAGGTTTTTCGTCAAGTGGTGCTTCTTCAACCGTTACTGTTGTTTCAGGCTGCTTGTCATCTTCGTCAACTGTCTCAATCTTGGTGACTTCTTGTTTGCCCCCTTTGACCTTCTTGATAGTTCTTGTGCGTATTCTTTTCTTGGTTGGTTTGCCTTCTTCGGTGAAAGTCTGAACAACCCTGACTTCCTCTGGAAGTTCGTTGACTTCATCAGGTTTTTCGTCAAGTGGTGCTTCTTCAACCGTTACTGTTATTTCAGGCTGCTTGTCATCTTCCTCTACAGTCTCGATCTTGGTGATTTCTTGTTTGCCTTTCTTGATCTTCTTGATAGTACGTGTGCGAATTCTTTTTTTTGTTGGTTTGCCTTCTTCGGAAATGGTCTCGAATACCTTGACTTCCTCTGGAAGTTCGCTGACCTCATCAGGTTTTTCGTCAAGTGGTGCTTCTTCAACCGTTACTATTGTTTCAGGCTGCTTGTCATCTTCCTCTACAGTCTCGATCTTGGTGATTTCTTGTTTGCCTTTCTTGATCTTCTTGATAGTACGTGTGCGTATTCTTTTCTTTGTTGATTTGCCTTCTTCGGTAAAAGTCTCAACAACTCTGACTTCCTCTGGAAGTTCGCTGACGTCATCAGGTTTTTCGTCAAGTGGTGCTTCTTCAACCGTTACTGTTGTTTCTGGCTGCTTGTCATCTTCCTCTACAGTCTCGATCTTGGTGATTTCTTGTTTGCCTTTCTTGATCTTCTTGATAGTACGTGTGCGTATTCTTTTCTTGGTTGGTTTACCTTCTTGGGTGAAAGTCTCAACAACCCTGACTTCCTCTGGAAGTTCGCTGACGTCATCAGGCTTTTCGTCAAGTGGTGCTTCTTCAACCGTTACTGTTGTTTCAGGCTGCTTGTCATCTTCTTCAACTGTCTCAATCTTGGTGACCTCTTGTTTGCCCCCCTTGATCTTCTTAATAGTTCGTGTGCGTATTCTTTTCTTGATTGGTTTGCCTTCTTCGGTGAAAGTCTCAACAACCCTGACTTCCTCTGGAAGTTCGCTGACGTCATCAGGTTTTTCGTCAAGTGGTGCTTCTTCAACCGTTACTGTTATTTCAGGCCGCTTGTCATCTTCTTCAACTGTCTCAATCTTGGTGAATTCTTGTTTGCCCCCTTTGACCTTCTTGATAGTTCGTGTGCGTATTCTTTTCTTGGTTGGTTTGCCTTCTTCGGTGAAAGTCTCAAGAACCCTGACTTCCTCTGGAAGTTCTCTTACTTCTTCAGGTTTTTCGTCAAATGGCACCTCCTCAATTGTTACTGTTGTCTCAGGTTGTTTGTCATCTTCCTCTACAGTCTCGATCCTGGTGATTTCTTGTTTGCCTTTCTTGATCTTCTTGATAGTACGTGTGCGAATTCTTTTCTTGGTTGGTTTGCCTTCTTCGGAAATGGTCTCAAATATCTTGACTTCCTCTGGTAGTTCGCTTATCTCTTCGGGTTTTTCGTCAAGTGGCGCCTCCTCAACCGTGACTGTAGTTTCAGGTAGCTTGTCATCTTCTTCAACAGTCTCGATCTTGGTGACTTCTTGTTTGCCTCCTTTAATCTTCTTGATAGTGCGTGTGCGTATTCTCTTCTTGGTTGGTTTTCCTTCTTCGGATATTGTCTCAACTACCTTGATTTCCTCAGGAAGCTCACTTACTTCTTCAATTTTTTGCAATATTTCTTCCTGTTTGTTAATTGTTTCTTCAATACTCTGCCTCTTTTTCGGTTTGATTATTTTCTGTTTGCGAATCTCTTGAGTTTCTTCCTTTGTTGTGTCTTGTTCTTGTGTGATGTGTTCTGGTGTGTGGGCTGTTGTTTCTTGTGTATCTGTGTGAAAGAATGTATGAATAAAAATAAGTTTTCAAGTTTACCTTCTATAAAGTGGTTTGTTTGGTGCAGTAAATATGTGTCTTTTTGTGTTTTTAGTGTCTTTTTCAATTTGAGGACTAACTTATTAAAGTATAACGCCATTTTTTAAAGCTTACTCTATTAACCCGACTATACTTACTCATGTGCTCGAATTTCTTACCAGTGTCAACTTGGACACTAGCTACTGTTATAAGGACTTGTTCAGTATGTGCATCAGATTGGTCAGAATGGAATGCAGTTTTTTGTGAGATTAGTTCCGTGTCGCGTGGTACTGCAGCCTCGGATTCAAGTGCTTGAGCGCTTTCACTCAAGGCCACAGGTCTGATTTTTTCTTGTGTAACAACAGGATGTTGTTCTTTGGGAGATGTCGTGAAAAATGGTTGGTCAGTTTCGTTTCCATATACAATTGATTGTTCAATGGTGTTGAATATTGGTAGGTCTTGTTTGGCTACCTGTGGTTCATGTTTTTGTTGGGATTCAAGTGTAGGGGCATGTTCGCTTGAGATTTCTTCAGTTAAAATGGGTGCAACAAGTTCGATGTTCTGAATTTTTTGTTGGGGTACTTGTGTGGTTTGTGATTTTGTGTCATGGGGTGCAATGCTTTCCAATATTGTTACCTGTTCTGAAATTATGCTAGGCGTATGATCAATTTTAAATTGAGCAAAGGTTTTTTTGGTTTCAGTTTCTTGTGAATGTATTTGATCTGCGAAGTCTGCTACAACTACTTGTTGGTTTATGTACGTACTGTGTGTGCTGAAAGCTGCATCAGCCAAGGCGACAGTGGCTGTTGGCGTTTCAAATTCCTCCTCCTTAAATTCAGATAGAACTTGGTTCACAATTGTAATCTGTTTGGGTTCTTCATAAGTCAGCTGTGCTAATCGTTTTTCGGTTTTTAATTGATCTTTAATTTGAGTTGTACTTTCAAAAGCAGTAGTATCTTCAACCGTAACTTCTTGCTTTTGTTTGGGTGTCAGAAGAATAGCTTTTTCGTCAGCTGGTGCGAATTCCGAAATTTTATCATAGCCAGGAACAGGGAAAATTTCTTCCACCGTTGTTGCCTTGCGTTCATTGGTAACGAATGTTGATTGAATTTGGTCCTGGAGTGTTTTTTTAATCGAAAGGTTACCAGTAGCTTCTAAAACATTAACCACTGATGTATCTAGTGGTCTAAGTTCTATATGCGTCTTGCCTGCGTCCGCTAAGGAAGGTTTTCTTTGATATATTTCTGCTGTATCTTCAAAAACTGTAATATCTTCAATGTTTTTAGCTTTGTGTGATATTTCAGTAATGCTTGCTTTAGCTTTTGGACGATCGAGCAGGTTGTAGGTCTCAGTAATTTCACTAATTGGCGTTACTTCTTCTGTGATCAATGGTTTATGTTCACCTTGAACTGATTGCTGTGCATGTTCGGGGATTGGTGCTATATCGCTAACGTCGGTTTCTTTGTGGAAAGCAATATCACTAGAAATCTCAGCTGAGAACTTTTCAGCTGTGGATATTTTGGCAGTTCGACTTAAAAGCGTGTGTGTCTCTTCTAAAGAGCTTGATGAATCAAAAGCTGTTACTTGAGTGATAATAGTTTCACGACTAGTTCCCTCTATAAAAGGCTTAGCCTGAGCTTCTATCATTTTAATTTCACTTAATTTATCAAGGGAATCTACTGGAGCATTTTCAGATGTAATTCCAGTTGGTAATATTTCGCTTCGTGTTTCAGTCGCTTGCACAAAGGTATCCGCTTTCGGACTTAATACTCCTTCACGTTCATTGGGAGTCTCCTCATGTTGAGCATAACTGCGTTTTAGTTCATGATCAATAGTGGCTTTCTGTGGTTGAGGTTGCATAATTTCATCTCCTGGCTGAACACTTTCAAATGTCATAGGCTCATCAGCAGTGTTCCGAGATAGCATCGCAGTTACAGATGGAGTAGCTGAATCTTCAGTGGGTTTCTTGTCTGACAGTTGTGTTGTATTGTCAACCAGATTGTGCTCTTCAACAGTAGGAGCAAACTGTGTTTCCGAAAATTTGATATCAGCACTTCTTAATTTATGATCCGATATTTTTGTGAATTCTTGCTCCTGTTCGATTATAAGGTTCTTGCCTTCCATTGCAACAAATTGGTTTGTGACAATAGTTTGCTCTGAAGCCACTTCCAACTTAATAATATCAAATTTATCATCAATAGGTTTCTCGTATGCCAAAGTCTCAGTAATTTCAGTCTCATTGGCCTTATCAAATGTCTCACTTGCAATAGCTTCTTGTATTTTCTGGTGTAGAACTTCACCGACATTTTGACTTGGAACGACTTGTTCAGTTACTGCAGTTTTAAGATTGTCAGATTGTCCTAACTGTACTTGTGTTTGAGGTGTTATTGATTTTAAGAAATCACTTGGCGTCTCATAAGATCTATCCGATGAGACAATGATAGCATTGACGGAATTCAAGATCATTTCAGCGACATGTTCCTTTCCTTTCTCACCAGGCTGTAAATCTGTTTCTTTTTCAAATATAACAGTTTGGTCAACTGTAACCACATCATAATTTGAAGTTAATGGTTTGCCAGTCGATTCGAATGGTCGCGCTTCTGCTAGCTCGCTAATACTTTCCACAGCACTGGTTTCACTTACAAGCGCAGATTTTTTAGTCTCTGAAAAGCGAACTTCAGCTGACTCCGATAACGATTGAGCTGGCATTGTGAAGGATTTTTCCTTATCAGATGTCTCCATCGTTGTTACCTCTATTTGTGTCTGGTTTGAAATGATATCGACCTTTGAAATTTTAGTTGAAACTGCCAGCTGTTGATGGTACTCTTCAGTTTCTTCTAAAGTACCTGTTTGAGACTGTACTGCAGTCGATAACGTGCTCAGTAAGACCTGAGCATTTTGCAAAACTTTAGGCTGCTTCTCAATGACATCAGACAGAGCTTCACTTGATTCTGCCAAATCAGTGCTGGCCACTGTTAAACCGGAGACCTGAACTAATTTTGCATCTCGTACTTCCAACGATGTTGGCACGCTCAGTTCATCTTCTTTTTCATGAAGGAGAGATGCACTGATTTCAACTGGTTGTAACAAGTCAATCAAACCTTCTGCAACATGATCCTTTGGTTGGGGCTCAAGTTGAAGATCTGTTATTTGATCCAATGTTTCTTGCTGACTTATATTGTGTCCAACAAGTTCAGATACTGAGGGGCTGGCTTTGGTTAACTCAGGTTTCAAGTCATCCACAAAATCGACCGATTGATAAATTTGTAAGTCAGATACTTCAAGTGGTCGGTTGCTTTCTAATACTGATGGAATTACCTTCTGTTCTAGTGGCTTGTCTGTTAGGGCCATTTCAATTTCTGCTTCATTGAACATAACTTCTGTGATATTCAATGACTCATTGATATCAATTACAGTTTGAGAAGTTTTGGGCTTTGGCATCTTGCTGACCTCGAGATTGTCAGCATTCTCAAATATATTTTGTTGATAAATTTCACTTACTGTCACACCTTCATATGAACCTTTAGCTTCGGCTTGATTTGGTTCTTCACGGTGCAGCGAATCAGTTCTTAACTCTGGTTGAACTTCTTCGATCAAAGCAGCCTTAAAGTCAGAGTAAATTTCCGATTGGTTTGCTGTATGCTCCCCAGGTTTCTCTAATATAGGAAAATCTGTTTCCAAATCACCTGCAATAATGTGTTCCACATTAAGTGGGGCTTGAAGTTCAAAGTTTGCAGAAGCCTTTTCAGAAACTGGTTGCGTTGGTTGCTTCCATTCGCTTTCCCTTTCATGGAAGTCCACCTCGCTTATTTCAGGTACATCACGTGTATCGACTTCTCTTCTTCCCTTTTCTTTTTTCGGTTCTGAATATTCAACATCTGTAGTTGTACTCAATAGTGCTTCCTCAGATATCACAATTACTTCGTGTGGCGAAACAGTTTTCTTAGCATTTAATGTTTTTTCGATGGAGCTTTCGAAAGTAGCAGGTTCCTCTACAACAAATTGTTCTAGAACTTCACTCGTTGGTAATCCATTGAATTTCTCGGATGCAGTCAGGAGTGTCGTCTTTTGATCATCAACAATTAAGTCACCCGACATTTCTTGAGTGATGATAATTTGTGAATCAAGATGTAATTGTTCGACGAATTGTAGTGAAGCTTCTTTAAAATCGTCCAAAGTTATAATTTTCTCATCTGTCGGACTTTGGGTATCAGCTATTTCGGATGATAAGACATTTTCTTGGAGGACCATCACATCCTTAGCTTGGAATGTAAGAGTTTTCTTATCTTCAACCAGCACGTCTTCAGCATCTCTAAGAATAGTTTCGTTTATCTCAAGGGGAATATTCTCTGTAATATTAATATTGGCTATCGATTTAGTTGCCAATTTCTCCAATGTAAGTTCAGATTCGCTTTCAACTGCGATCGTTTCCTCGGAAAGATATATTTTATTCTCGACCAGGTTTTGTGTTGCAGACTCAGTTGGTACAATGACTTCTGGATAATATTTTGATGGTTTATCTTCGGCAATAGTTTCAGAGATTTCTAAAGGTTCATTGAGTAAAATGCTGGAGTCGAGCTGATGAAGAACTTCACTTGGCTCTTTTACGGGTTCGCCGATGGACTCACTCTGATTGATATTGATGACCTGAACGCTTTTATGCGTCGTAAACACTTCCTCTGCCTTAACCGTTTGTCTAGGCTTTGGTTGACCTTCAAAGGACGTTTCCGAAAATCCAGTTGTGACTTCAAAGTTATCTTGAGATTGTAATGGTAATATGTCAAGGTTTGCTTTTTGTTCTGAAGTGATATCATCAGGCAATTCACCTACGGAGTCTTCAATCAAAGCCTTTTCCACTATAACTGATTGTTGCAAGTCACTGCGAGGTATAGCACTTGCCTCTGCCGCTGCTACCTTAGCAACCTTATCCCCCAAGTTTTCTTCTGTTTCAACTTCTGTGACCTCTGCAGCTCGAAGCGCCTCTTTCGGAATATTGGTCTCAACAACCTCTTGCACACGTTCTCGTGCAGTACGAACTCCCTCGTCCTCTCGTTCATTTGGTATAAGTTCTTCCTGAACTGTCAATATTTTCTGTGGAACGATTCGTCTATCGGCTTGCACAGATAACGGAGCGTCTGTCGAAAGCTGAGCAAATTGAATGTCTTCACTGATGACTGGTGTCTCAATAGGTATTGTGCTTGGTAATGTCTGAACTGGTTGTGGTTGTTCAAAGTCAGTTAAACTTTGAACAGTTTGATCTGTTACGGGTTCGAGAACATGGATCTCTTCTTGTTGAACGGTTGTTTGTTCTGTTAATAATTGTTGTTGTTTGATCTGTATGTCTGAAATAATTGATTGTTGTTGTTCTTGAACAAATTCTTGTTGTTGTTGTTTTTTGGTTGTTTTCGTTTTCCTTGTTTTATCCCTTTTTGTGATTTGAATATCCGTTTGTTCCTGTTGTTGTAGTGCATGTTCTTCAACAATTGTTGTTGTTGTTTCTGCGAATGTAATGTAAGTATCAGAATGTAGTTGTGTGTTAGATTTTTCATTTGTCAAAAAAATATGGAAAGGATTTTGTAGGTTGTTTTTTTTTTTTTTTTTTTTAGTTGGCAATTTTTGTACACGGCATGGCATTTTATTTTTCATTTGTTTTGTTGACACAACAACACACAGTAGACAGTTGACAGATAATCAGTATAATGCTGTTTTCTTATAAAATAAAACATTGATAATGATAACACAAACAAACAGAACTTGTACGAAAAAAGCATAAAAGTTTTTACAATAGATCTTGCTAAAAAGCAAGTAAATTCAATTTCTTACCTTAGATTATGATCAGCTAAACTATGTTGTAGTCTTAAAAGTATTCTTTTTTTTTTTTAATTAAAAAAACTCAAATTTCTTCAACTCGTTCAAACACTTAAAGCGGTTTAACGGTAGTTACCTCCTGGCTCATGAGTAAGTTCCGCGTCAACGAATCGTTTACGAACAAAATGCTTGTAGTTTATCATGAATTTAAAAGTTTCTTTATTTTTCTCTTTAATCTCTTCGTAAAAAAGTGTCGATTTCTCTTAAGCAAGCTGCACGTTTTCATCAGCATTATGTATTATTTTAAAGTTTGGACTGCTGTCGTTAGCTAGATTTTTATACGTAAACGAATCGTGTAGCCAGGAGGATACTTTGGCAGTTTGTTGGATTAGTGCTGTTTGTTTTGAGGTTTTTATGTTGGATATAAATATAAGGTTTGTTTATAGGAACATAGGGTTTATTTGTAAGTTTAAATAATATTCTTGTATTATGTTTTTTTTTAAAGCTTATATGACAACAGAAGACTGCAGGCGAAAAGCGTTGGTTAAGTTGCACATCTTTGGAATATTTTTGTATTTTTTAATTTTTTGTTTTTGGCTTTTATTGGTCGTTTGGATCTATTTCTAAATATTGTTCTGTGCTCACACCTTCTACAGCTACAATTGTCCGTTCTTCTATGTAAGTTTGCTCTGGACATTGTTAATTTTTATTTTTGTTTAAAATTATAACAGCAGCGCAGCGTTTGTTATTGTTTTGTGTAAAAAGCATTAAAAAAGCGTGAAAGAAAACAAAAATTTATACAAGTTAAATTATTTTGGATTTTGAAACCTAAAAGTTTTAATCTACATAAATAGATACATACCGACTTTGATGTGTGTTAACGCTTGATGAGAGTCAATAACTTGCGATGTTTCCACCACTCGCTAAAGTTCCAAAAAGATATTTTTTTTTGAAAAAGTTGTTAATTTTGTATTCTATAACATAAGTGGTCTTTAAAATAAGTTACTTGAATGTATTTTTAAGGAGTATTTTCCGTAATTTAAATGATGTAATGCATTTTTGTTCTGTTTTCTTTACAGGTGAAGCTAATAGAACGATGGAAAACTGAACTGTGAAAATTGATATCGGTTTTTTGAAGATGCAACATTGCCTACAAATATCAAGTAAGTATTTATGCTTGTGAGAGAGGTTTCTTAGATTTAGAAGATTTTTGAAGAATCTAAGCCTGAGTATTTTATATTTTGCCCTTAATTCAAGATTCAGGAGGCTTTTAGAATAATTGACGCATTTAGAGCTAGATGAGCTACAGAAGGGTTAGCACCTTCATCTACTTATGCTTTCATCGCGAGTAGATGAGGTTTGTGGGAAAACTAATTTTGTGCGTTCCATTCAAAATGGCTAGCTAAGAAAACAGCTATCATCGTGATTCCGAAAAGTAGTAAATGGTTGATAAAATTAAAGGGGAAATCAAATTTGGATCTATTACTATTTTTTATTCCACTACATCACTTCCAGTTATCAGTAAAATTTACTTGCTTTATTTGGAAAGTGTCTTCACTTAGGAAATCGAAAGTGAACGAAAACTGGACAATACGCAGCAATGTACAATTATGGGCCGTTAATATGATTTATTTATATTAGCATGGTTGTGTAGGACTATCCTAAAGTGCCATTTCGACAATGATAGCCTTATGGCCGATTTCATAAGGCCCTTTTAAGTATTTTACAGGCTTTTAAATCTTAAAATGATGTTTGTTCCATTCAAAAAACGTCATTTAAAAATTTAAAAGCTTGTTAAATATTTGTGAAACCGAATGTAATTTTATAGTACATTTTTTCCTGCAAATAAAAATCAGCGAAATAGTGGCAAAATACTCTTTTTCTCTCCTTCACGCGAGCGCATTTGGGGGGAATGTAAATGCATATGTAAATGATTTAACAATGTACACGACTAATATGACCACATACGCGAAGCAACCTCACCATACCCCCCGATTATCATTTAACTTATTTAGCACATTCTATTTTAAAGGATGAATACTCCCTAGGAAAAACACACTCAAGCAACTTAGTTAATTTCCAAACCTCCTTAGCCGATATCTTCCAATCTTGTACGATAAAGTCTTCACGAACAAATTTCCTAATAACTTCTTCAATGGTTATCTCACATGTTTCAATCATTCGAATGAATGCCTTGAAGCCCACAGTAGCAGCTAATATCGTTTCATCTTCTGTCGAACTTTCGCTCAAAATTAAAGTTATCAACCTATCGTGGCCTTCTCTTTCGACCAGTGTCACCAATGCCGATTGTGATTCGGGCTTCTTAAGTGACACGAATATATTCTCCTCATACATGTATGTGATTTCACTTATCGAACAACCATATCTCAGTAAAAGTCCAATTGTTGCCAAATCACGAAGTGCTGCCTCACCCGCCCCAAATGTTTCTGCTTCGATTGAAGTTAAAATCCAATTGACTTCTTCGTGCTTCTTCAAAACTAAAACATCTTCTTGTTTGATTGATTTTTGGGAGATTTTTTCACGAATTATCCGAACTGTTTCGGTGATTTCAATTGATTCAACTTTTTTAACAATTGTTGTCGTTGTAGTAGTTGTGGTTGAAGTGGTTTGTGAAGTTTCTTCCACATCGACTTTGACCTCGATCTTCGATTCGGTTTGATCCACTACTTCGTCTTGTTCAATGCCTTTCATCATTTCTTCCTTCAATTTAGCTTCGGCATCAGCCTCTTTCCGATCTTTGACTACTTGTACATCAGATACTTCAGATTTTTCAACAAGCACCGAAACAGGTTGTTTAACTTTAATCACCTCAACTGTTACTTCAGGCACTTCAGGTGTAATTGACAATGATGTTCTATGTGTGGTGTCCCTTGATTGTTTCTTAAAACCACCGCTCTTTTTGATAAGCTTCTTTTTCGTAATGAATTTCTTTGATTTTTCGCTTTCCATAATGGTCTTTTGTGAAACCGAGCATATGTCAAATTTGGCCCGAGTGAGGTTAATTGCTATTTCGTTCTTAATTTTACAAATATAATAGCCTTTGTCTTCGTCCGTTACAGAGAGAATAGTTAGCGAAGATGTGAACTCCTCGATAACAATACGATATTTATCAGAGTCACGAAGTTGTACGTCATTGAAGTACCATTGAACATCTATATAAACGATTTCGTTCTGTTTATTTCATTAAATTTAACTTATTTTCGAAAGATTGTCTTGAAGTGTATATAGACAAAATATAAATATTCAGTGGCAAGTTGCATGGAATTTATTGGATGCTTTTGTTCGGTCATTCTGGCGCAGTCTTTTATTTTGAATTTATAAGTGGCAAAGAGTTGTCAAAATAATAAAAAAATCAAAACTTCAAAATTTTAATAAAATGAGTACAAAATTTTGTTTCATGTATTTCTGGAAAATTCTAAAAAGGGGTTAGAATTTCAGCCACTAGTGTTGCCTTCATTTGGTATTCGAAATTAAAAACAAAAAATTTTTGAAATTGAAGTCAATTCAGGAAAATAGGCAAATATAGATTTTCTATTGGGCGCCATTTAAATACTCTATAATTATTCTGAGGATCAAAATTTGTAGATGATTTCTTGAGAATCTTTGTAACCCGATATGAATTTAAAATAGGAATGTGAACTCTATTGCAAACATTGGTGTTAGAACATAAAAAAAATTATTGGTTTTGAGTTGGACGCCATTTTGAAGCGACTGTTTGGCATTTTTTATACATTCATTTCATTCACTGTTTGGGGCTGGGGTAGAACGACAGCCATTAGAACTCAAGCATTTAAAATTTTCATGAAACTTGCACCGTTATTTTGCATTCTTCCGATAAATCTTCCTTCTCATTACCTACATCAATGATGTATTTTCTACATTACCTGGAAGTGGATTTCCTGAAAATTGTACTTCAAATGACGCAGATTCGCCTAGAGCAGCGCGACAATCTCTCATTTCTGATACAAAAGTTGGTGAGCATTTATGAGCTGCAAATTATAAATAGCAATAAAGCATTAGATTTTGTTAGCTGCGCTTCTAATTTGTGCACTTTTTTTTTTTTGTTGTAAAAACAGAATCGTGTATTAGTTGTGTTTTAATTGACGCAAAAAACATTTTTTACTTACATTGTGTGTGTTGTTTTTGGTGTTGAGAAAATGTGTGTTTGAGATTTTTCCATTTATTTTGAAGAATAAAGGAGACTTATAAAAATGTTAGTTACAGAGAGACAAGGTCACAGAAGCATATTAGGTTTTTTTTTTATCTTCTAAGATAAAGCAATTTTTAGTTATGAGTTTCTAATAGGGTTTCAGAAATTGCATTAAAATATGTTTTGCTACAATATTAAGGACTTGTTTCACTATGATAAAGTAAAGTTCTAATTTGTTATACGACACATACATTTAGGCGCATGGTCATAAGTGCACTGCCTAAAAACTGACTCTGGTCTTCTGACCATCTTTTTTATGCTTTTTGATTTATGACTCTTCGCCAAAATGTATGTGTTGGATAACTAGTCAATCAGAACTGTTCCAAAATATTATTTTTCATATTAATTATTGTTTTTATAATATTTGTTTAAGTTAATATTTTACTGAAATTAAACAACAATAAACTAATTTAATGTAACTTTAAAAAATTCAACTAATCTTAAAAAAATTGGTTATAATTAGCTAAATCCTTTAAATTTTAAAAAATGCTTTAAAAAAATAAAAATGTTTATCACTATAATTTTTAGTGACAGATAGCCGACACAAAAGTGTTAACATTTTCACGAAAATAGAAATAGTTTCTTAATATTTGTAGCATACTTTTAGGTTGAAATATATAAAGAACTTATGTTAATAAAATAAAAGCAGACGTTTAATTTAAATTCATAAAAATAAAAATAGAAAAATAGAACAATTTTGACTGAAAGAAAATAAAAAATTGTGGTAAAAGTATTAATAAAAATTATGTGTAAGATTTAAAAAAAATAAATTTGAATAAAAAAGAATAATGGCGTATACTTTTTTTTGAATAGCTCTTTATTTTAAGGGATAGGTAGCGAGCTTTGTATTTTGTTTATAAGTTAGAACACATAATAAATAACCTATAAAAGAGACAGTTTACATGAAAGATTTAACAGGTTTGAAAAAAACATATTCATGTAAAACGACATATACATTACATATATAAGTTCAAAAGACATTTGTTGTAAGACAGATTAAAACACATATTGACACATAAGAAACACTGAGACATTTACATATACAGAGTATAGTGTTATATCCAGGATAGTTAGGACATTTACACATTTACATAAATATTCCCGTTGAACTTACCTTTGAGGACTTTTTGCATTTCCTCCATGTGACTGACCCATTCTGGTTTCCTATAATCCCTTGTTCCTACGATTCCTAGAATTTGGAATTCAAACAAACAAATTAATAAAAGTTTTAAGCTTTTTTCAAATACATATGTATGTATATATATTTTTTTTTATTTTAATCATCGATCCCTATCTGTAAAAAGAAATAAGCTTAAAATATATCGTGTGTTTGAAGAAGAAAAATTTTGTTTTGTGTTTGTTTGTTGACAAAAAAAAAAAAGAGGAAAAACACAGGGAAAATTGGGAAAGGTTTTTTCTTGCTGTAAAATAAGAAAATTAAACATTTTTGATTGTTCATAAGAAATTTGAAAATCATTTAAATTAAACAATAATAACTCTATGATAAGTATACCTTCAACAGCAAATTCAGCCGTTGTTACCGCAACACCCAATGGATTGTAGGCTTCAAAACTAATCGTACCCACATCATCGGGATAAACATGATTTATAACCAGCACCGAGGTGCCATCTTCGAAATTCTCAATTTGATATTCTTCGGAAGCGAATATCTCTTCGTTGTCGCGCAGCCATTTTATTTTTGGCTTTGGTTTTCCAATAACTCTAACTTCAAGTTTCGCAAGTTCACCCTCTTTGGGTTGAACTAATTCGGGTAGTTTTTTAATTATTTTCGGTGCAGTTTCGTCAAGCGAAATTGTCTATATATTAAAAAAAAAACATAAAGATTAACAGTATAATTCATCTGAATCGAAATGTAAAATATTTGTTTGTCTGTATACCTTATCGAGAAGATCTTCTTCGGAAGCAGTTTGTCCAGTGATTTCAGAATCGGGGATGTATTCAAATGCTGAAAATACATTTTTCAAAAATTTTGTTTATTATTTTTATAAACATGACACAATAATATTCTTAAAAAAATACATACTTCCATTGAGATCATCAACATTTAAACCTACGAATTCTAAAGCTATGCACGATTGAGCCATTTGGCTGCGAGCCAATTTGTGGATTTCTGATGCAATTTGGCCCACTCGTGTATGGCAAGCCTAATTCCCAACAATAATAGGCATAAACAAAAAAAAAAACAACCGATTAGGAGCTGGGATCCTAATAGTTTTAGTTTTTACCAAATATTCTTCTTCTTCGTTTTTACCACTAAGCAATATGTTCACGTTTATTCAAAATCTTCACTTTGGTAAAACTGACATTTTTAAAATTATTTTAGAAAGAAAATACAGGTATTGTGTGAGGTATGTGTCTATTAAAAGAACTCATTTTGTGATTAAAATTATATTTTAGACAAAATATGAGCGAAAACTTCTTCAAACATAAAAAAAAACCGTCTTATCACATTGGATTTTTGTCAAAAAGTTCATGTAAGTTGAACTGAACTTAATAAAAATTGCGTCTTGACAAGGCCCTTACTAGTCAACTGATGAGTCCAAGTGAGATCGCCGGGACGAAACGCCAATTTTTATGGACTAAAGGCCGTTAAAAGCTATTTTGAATCAATAATTCAACAAGTCCAATTAAATAGTGCTAAGTCTTCTACTTGGCTGATGTATTTCAGTAGTATATAGAATTTGTATTATAAAAACCTTCATATAAAAAAACCGTTTTATGTTTTCCTTAGAAATTTTCCATCTGTCAGAGTCACTCAAATTATGTTCGTCACTTTTGACTTTCCCTAAATTCCCTATAGCAATTGCTCGTTTATTTTGCGCGTATATACAAAAAAAAAAACAAAAAAATAAACGATTAACTTAGGTTTGCATTGGGCGCCATTTTTAACTGTTGAAAATTATGCTGACAGCTTAAGTTGAATGTTTTATCTTAACAAACAATGTCAGAGTAAAACACTCGTTCGGTTAAGTTATAGGGGTGCGGTATTTATTGTGTATATTTTTGTGCGCATGCGCAAACTTTAAGAAATTCGTAATTAAATACATGTCCTCAATTTTAGTACTCTTTTTCTAAATTAAAACTTGAGGATTCATGTTTTTCGTTAAGATATTAAAATTGAGCTGTTAGCTCAACAAGTTATATTATTAATTTCACTGTTCATCAGCTCTTTATCCTTTGTTTTTTAAGAAAAAAATGTTTTATAAAAATAGTTTGTTCGTGAGATTAGTCTTGATTGTTAATTCAACGAAGTACATTCGTAGCTTTTAAAATTATTATAAATTTCACGTTTTCGAATGAAAATAGCAAAAAATTACGAAAATACTTTCTCCGACAACCACATAAATACAAAAAAAACTAACACGTAATAACTGTTTTTTTTTTTTCAAAAGTGTAAAACACACACAAACAGTAAAAAAAGTGTATAAAATACATTTATATTGTTTGCGTGAAAATCAAAAAATGAATATATTTGCGTGTAAACATTGGCTGATGAGGTGGGTATACACTTTTAAAGAAAACACGTCTTATAAATATAACTAAAACATAACTTAAGCTAGTAATTGTGCATATACATTATTCAACAATAAACAAAAATTTATATAAAAGTGCTGAATAAAAATGTAAAAATATTGGTAAAGTTTGTTTAATAAGGATGGTGTTTTTGTATGTACCTTGAATGTTAACAGTTGTTTTCGTAATGGCTTCTCCGATTTTATTCGTTGCCACACACGCATATTGACCATCGTCTTCGGGGAATACCTCTGCAATAGACAGAGTGCAAACACCGCGAATGTCTTGCGTGATGATTGTTTCCTTCGTTTCGACAATCTTCTCGTCGTTGTGGAACCATTCGACACGTGGTATGGGCTGGCCATGTACCTCGCATATCAAATACAACTTCTCACCATCCATAACCTGGACGGGTTGCAGTGGTTCAACAAAGCGTGGTGATATGAATTCAGTCACCTGTTCGAATGGTGAATCTTCAAGGATGTCAACGGTAGCTGAAGAAGTCACCGAGCCACCTACGTTCTCCGCTCGACAAGTGTAAGGACCGGCAAATTTTTTGCTGAAATTCTCAATCAATAGTACCGATTTGTTGCCTTCTGTCATGATGCGACACTCAGTTGAGGTCTTAATCGGTTCAGTGTGAACAAACCATTGGAATGAAGAAACCGGTTCGGATTCGACTACTGCCTCTAGAATGGCTACTTCATTTTCGGCTATGAATTTAGGTCGTAATGGTTCGATGAAGCGTGGTGGTTGGATTTCTTTGCTTTGTGGCTGATCAGAAACAACAACCGACCCGGAAGACTTAGCCTCGCCAACTGTATTTTTAGCACAGATTTCGTATTTACCGGTTCGTTTACGGGTCATATTTCTGACAGTTATTGTGGTTGTAGTTTCAGTTGTGATAATAGTTACTTCTTCATTGATTTGAACCTCTCGGCCATTGCGCATCCACTTGATTTCCGGCTTTGGTATACCGTCATAGACGGATTCAAATACAAGAGTACCACCAGTTGGTACAACTTTCACCGTCAATGGAGTGACAGTTGGTGCTTTGAGTATTTCTTTTGTTTCTTCGGTTGGTTCGGCTTCACGGAGAATGTTGGCATTTCCAACTGCTCGACCGAAAGTGTTCTCAGCTTGAACCGAATATTTTACAGCTTCATTGGTTGGTGGATTTATTATCTCTAACGCTACTTCACCGGTTTCTTCATTATAGAACATTTGAACCGTTTCACTTGGTATCAGTTCTTCTACTCCACGATACCATTTCACCAATGGCTTGGGTATTCCTTCGACTTGACATGTTACAGTAACTGTGCATCTTTCAGGTTTTTGTTCAGTGAATTCAATCTTGAGGGGCTTGACAAATTGTGGGGCTAGTCCTGTTTCGCTTTCTACATATATTTTTTTTTTTTAAATATTAAAACAAAAAGAGAGTAAAAGTGTGTATGTGTGTTAAGATTGAGTTAACTTGTGTAATTTAGACTTAAATGAAGACTAATAGGGGAGAAAAGGTTCTAAAGCTATTGGATAACACTACAGCAGTATTTTAGAAAAAAAAGTAAAAATAACTTACCAAGTAAAACATTTGCCGTTGAAGTAGCAACGCCACCTTCATTTTTAGCTTGACATGTGTAAACTCCGACATCTTGTGGTGTAACCTTGACAATCTTCAGCTTTGCAACACTCTCCACCACTGACATCTCATACTTCTCCGAAGCGAACAATAGAGTGTCATTAAAGTACCAGTTGATCTCTGGGAACGGAATACCCTCGACTTTGCATTCAAGAACTGCTGGTTTATCAGGAACACATTCTCGAGGCATAAGTTTTTCGGTGATTCTTGGAGGACGGACTTCACGTTTCTTCTTACGGACGATTTTACGTTCCTGCTCCTGGACCTCAGATATAGTTTGTTCAGAGGTTTCTTGAATTACTTGATCTTCAATGAGTTCCTCATCGGCAAGCTTATCAAGACCTTCTTGAATTCGTTTTTGTGTAATAAGTTCAAGTTCGGGAAGCGGCTGACTGTCGTCGATGTGAATGCGTCTTCTTTCCTTCTTGACAATATTCGAAGTGAGCTTCATTTCAATCTCACGATGGACCTCATCGACATCGACCTCAATAAGCTGCTCCGTCGTTATGTATTGTGGTCTTGGTTCTTCCTTCTTCTTTTGGAGGGTAACTGTCTTTTGAGAAACTTCACGTTCTTCTTGTGTCTCTATTATTTCTTCTTCTTTGACTTCTTCAGCGTCTAGAAGTTGGGGCTGCTCGTCGAAGGAGACTTCCTTGAGGCGCTTTGTACGTTTCTTATGTGCGCGTTGTTTGACGATCTCCTCGGTGAGGATTTCTTCAGCCGTATGTGGAACGACTTCTTCTGTGACAGCAATTTTGCCTGTTACATCGACTGGCAAAGCATCAACCTGATCTTCTTCGGCAATTGGTTCCGAGAAGGCCAGAACTTGCTCTTCGCTTACTTCATCAACGGACCGAGTGGCCTTGTGAAGCTTTGGCTTCTTCTTTTTCTGTTTTTCTTTGCGTGGTTCTTCTTCGGCTACTGTTTCGGAAATGATTTCTTCTTCCTCTGGTTCCGGAACTTGAGGTTCCTCAGGCTTAAGAACTGGTGCTTGAAGAGGAGCAGGCAATGGTTCTTCGACTTCGCGTTGTTTGCTTGGAATTGGTTTGAGTTGGACCTGCTCAGGTGCTTCTTCTTCTTTTGGCTTTCTTTTACCTGTGGGCCATTGTTTCTCTTCGATTGGCTCCTGAGCAGGCTTCTTCTTTTCTCCTCGTTTCCATGGTACCTGTGGTTGTTCGACTGGTACTTCTGGCACCTTTTCTATTTCAAAAGGTTCAACCTTCTCCAATTCAACTGGTTCTGCATCAGGAATTTCTGGAAGTTTTTCATGTTTTGGCTTTGAAGTTTTCTTTGGCTTTTCTTCTGGTACAACAACTTCTTCAACAGGTTTTCTTGGAATTGGCTTCAAATGAACTTCCTCAATTGGTTCTGGCTCTTGAGGACGTATCTTACCCTTTGGCCATTTCTTTTCTTCGATTGGTTGCTCCTCGGGTTTCTTCTTTTCGCCTCTCTTCCATGGTAGTTTAACTTCCTCGGGAACCTTTTCTATCGCTTCTGGTACAATTGGTTCAAGCTCTTCCAGCTTAACTGGTTCTTGATCTGGAATAACAGGAATTTCTTCCTTTGGTTTGGGTGTTATTTTTGGTTTTTCAACTTCCTTAGGTTCTTCAGGAACAGCTTTTCGTGGAATTGGTTTAAGATGAACCTCTTCTTTTGGTTCTGGTTCTAAAGGACGTCGTTTACCCTTTGGCCATTGGGTTTCCTCAACTGTTGTGGGTTCTTCTTTAGGCTTTTTCTTAATAGCAACTGGTTTTTCAGGCTGTTCTTCTTCCAAAACTTCTGGCTTTAGAACAGGTGCCAATACAACTTGTTGTTCTTCTTCTGGTTCTGGCTTTGGCTTTTGTCTTGAAACTGGTTTAAGTACGACTTCTTCCATAGCTTCTTTTTGAGGTTTGGGTGTTGGACGCTTGACCGGCTTAAGGGCAACCTCTTCCATTGGTTCTTCCTTAGGCACTTGCCTTGGAATTGGCTTCAGAGAAACCGGTTCTTCAGGCTCCTTCTCTAAAGGTTTCCTCTTACCAGTGGGCCATGATTTTTCTTCAACTTCTTCAGGTTGTGGTTTTTGTTTCTTTCCTCGTTGCCAAGGAACACCTTCTTGTGGTTGTGGCTGAATTTGTTCCTCAACTACAGGTTTTTCTGGTTGAGGAATAGGTTCAAGTTGAACTTGTTGCTCTGGAAGTTGAACAATTGATTGCCTTTTGAATGGCTTCAATTGTACTTCTTCTGGCTTTTCAGGCTCTGGTCTTGGAATTTGTTTTCTTGGAGTCGGTTTCAATGTTACTTGTTCCACTTTTTCTGGTTCTTGAGGATGGATTTCGGTTTTCTTGCCTCGTTTCCATGGAACGGCGGTTTCTTCCACCCTGTGATGTTCAGGTTTCTTCTCCTCAGGCTGAGTAAGTTCCTCTACCTGTTTAGCTTCTTCGATAATTTGTCCAGAAACCTTCTCGTCTTGAATCTGTTCTGGCTCAACTACTGGTTTTGGTCTCGAAATTGGTTTCAGTTGTACCTCTTCAGCAACTGCTTCTTCCGGCTTTGGTTTTTGCCTTGGAGTTGGCTTGAGTGCAACTTGTTCCACGTTCTCAGGTTCTTGAAGGTGTTTTTCGGCCTTTTTGCCTCGAACCCATGGAACAGAAACTTCTTGAACTTTTGGTTGCTCTTCTGGTTTTTCTTCAGTATATTCTTCAATTTCTTCTTGTATTTTCTTTATTTTTTCGGTAATTTCTTCTGATAACTTTTCCATTTGTGGTGTTTCTATAGCCTTTGGCCGTGAAACGGGTTTTAGCTGAACTTCTTCGGTTACAGCTTCTTGAGGTTTTGGCTTTTGTCTTGGAGTGGGTTTAAGGGAAACTTGTTCCACTATTTCTTGTTGTTGTGGTTCCTTCTTTTTGCCTCTTAACCATGGCATAACAGTTTCTTCAGTTTGAATTTGTTCAGGCTGTTCTTTAGGTATAATACGCTCTTCAATTTTCTCTGAAACACGTTCAACAACCTCCTCGATTTCTTCAACTTCTTGAGTCCTTGATTCTTCAACAACTACTTCAGATGGTTTGGGTTTAGAAATACGTTTAAGCTCCGGCTCTTCTACTGCAACTTCTTGTGGTTGTGGTTTCTGTCGAGGAATTGGCTTAAGAACAACCTTTTCTACTTGCTCTTGTTGCTGTGGAATTATTCGTTTTATTGGTTTTGGTTTGACCTTTTCTTCTTTCTGCTCAGCAGGAGCCATCACTTCTTCGGTTGTTTTTTCTTCTTTTGCCTTACGCTTGCCTCTCTCCCACATGACTGGTACCTCTTGAGGCTTCTGGGTTTCCTCTTCAATTTCTTCCTGTTTCACTTCCAGCAATGAAGTATCTTCAATTTGTTGGAATTCACTACTTTTACCACGACGCCAATGTGTGGGCTGCAGTGTTACCGATTCTTCTCTTTTAACTTCATCCACGACATGTTCCTGGCGGTCGAGGAATGTGGAGTCTTCGACGTGTTCAAGTCGACTCTCTTCCGTCTTTTGTGCAGGTTTACCACGTCGCCAATGAACAGGTGCTTCTTGTTTCTTAATCAATTCACTGTCTTCCCTTTCACTCTTCTGAAGACGCATAATATTCGTATCTTCAATACTAGTGAACTCTTGCCGATGTGACTCTTGTGTCATTTCAGTCTTACTCATTCGTCGGTATACAGAGATTTCATCGGTTTCCTGCTGTTGAAGCACCATCCTGCTATCTTCCTCTACTTCCATTGTGCTTGAATCTTCCACCATGGCACTGTTCTGTTTCTGGTAATCGATTTTTGACTTCCTCCAGTTGGTTGCTTGTTCATTGCTTATCAAACGTTGAGCTTCCAACCTCTCTCGTTCTTCAACCGTAAGAATATTGATATCTTCAGTTGTGATATACTGCTGTTTCTGTACTTGACTCATCTGTTCGTATCTTTCGATATCTTCTCTGGTCATTACTTTCTCAATTGATCCCTTTGAAGATTCATCCACGGTCATTGTTACCATTTGTGAGGTTGCATTTTGTACCTTTACGGACTTCAATTCAACCTCTTCGATCTGGAACTTTTCAATTTGCTTATGAACCTTCTGCACGGATTTTAGTTGCTTGCGCATTTCCTTCCATGGAATTGTATCGGTTTTGGGTTGAGTCGAAATGAGTTTCTCAACTTCTTCGGTGAAGTGCATAATGGCTCCGTCTTCGAAACTCTTCAGCCTTTCAATCTCGCGTTCTTTCATAATTTGTTGCTGTGCCTGTTGCGGCTGTTGTGGTGTTATCGGTTCTTTGGCATGTTGCAACGGAGACAAATATACATCTTCAATATCAAAGCTCTCCAATTGCTTTTGGACCTTCTCAACGGCACGTAGTTTCTCACGCATTGTCACCCAAGGAATTGCCTCCTTTTCAGTCTTGCCTTCAATAATCTTCTCCAATTGGTAGCCAATACTGAGTAAACCTTGATCACGCTCATCTTTGATTGACTTAAGGAAGACCTTAGCGACTTCATATTTCGGTACAACCTTCTTCTCAATTGTAGCTGGCTTCAATAGAATTGGTTCCTCTGTCCATGATTTGACTGGCTCCGGTTTGAAACCGGGAAGGAATGGTTGCTTCTCGAGAGAGCGACCACGACGAGGTCTTGAACTTTTACGCCATGGCACAAGATTTGACTGTGGCTGCAAACTCTTGCTGCGAGGCTTTTTTGATCTCGGTTTACGACCGCTATAACCGTTCACTTGCAAGTTCTGAGTATATTGTGGTGAATATGGTTGTTGCTGTTGGGGTGACTCTGGAGAGCTATCCTCCTTACCAGAGGACGACTCATCTTCTACGGAGTCAATTGTTTGCAATTGATAAGCAGAAATGCGACGTTCTGTAAATTAAATAAAGAAACATTTATTTTTTAATTTTGTTCCCATTGATCGTTTTCGCGGGGATGCGTTATGTCTCTCAGCATATTCAAAATTATCTTCCCGAATCTTTGACGTGTGGAATTTTGAACACAAGCCAATTGAAAATGTATCCGCACAAGTAGTTTTAGTAAAGCAAAAAAAAAAAATATTTTTTATAAAAATAAAAACCCAGACAGATCTTGTGGCAAGCAAAAAAAAAAAAAACAAGCAAAAACGTGACAAATTTGTTGAAATTATTTCAGATATGCAATTAATTAAGATTGTGGATCTACGATTGTTTTTTTTTTTTTTTTTTTTGAGATACATGGTCAAACTGACAATGCCAAGTATTGAGCAGTGCAAGTGTTTTTCAAAATGTTCTGCAAGAGTGCCACTGGGATGGAATAAATTTGAGTAGGTTATATGTTCAACACGTCTGAATAGTGTTCGTCATTTTTAATAGTCGTGGGATGTAATTTTACACAAAGCTATGATGGGATTCTTGTACGACTTGATATAAGGGCTTAGTCGTGAGATTATTGTTGTTTTAAGATAAATTTGTTATTGCAATGTGCTCTTAAGGACTATTCACATGAGAGCGGCCAACGACTGACAAATGAACGAATAAATGTGATTTAAAACAATTTATAAATTCTTCACAAGTTCTAATCAAAATCTTAGAAATATAATTCATAATAATTTTTAGACACTAAAATTTGCTTTTTAATTGCTAAAATAAGATACATTTGAGAAAACAAATTAGTCGTCGCGAATTGCAATCTGATTGGAATTGTCAAACTCTATTTGCGTTCCACATATCATATGATCCACCTTTCACAAATTGTTAGCACACGACTAACCTCAAAATCCCTCTTGTTTTTGCTTTCTTGGTGATAGTCATTGGCCGAGTTCAACGCACATCTGAATATTCAGAATTATGAATTTTTGAAGCTATTGATTGGCCAGCTGTCAGAAGTCATCTGAATTTTCAGAACTTTTTCTGACAGAATTCTGAATATTCAGATGTGCGTTGAACTCGGCCATTCGCTACGAATAAAAAAAGCCATGTGAAAGAAAAGTCAAAATGGACGAATATTCGTTCATTCGTTGGTAGCTCTCATGTGAATAGTCCTTAGCCCTTTACCGCATACGAAGCCAAATATGGCTTTCTGCAGTTATGTCCCTTTTTCTCCTCACTTCAATAAAAAAAATGATCAAAACACAACAGGATCCTCTTCTGTGCATTTCTTCGAACAAATAGCTGTACTTTTGAACTCGTGCACCAAATATGAAGGAAGATATTCATGTTTCCAGGTCAGTCGTTTACTTATTGGGCACGTTCAATCACAAAATCTCAAAATTCAGATCTGAATTTATGTTGTTGAACGCACCAAAAATCTGAATTTTCAGTTGAAAGTGGTTGTGTCAAATGCTAGCATTTACCTAAAGTATTTACATTAAAACAAAATAAAATAGAACTTTAATCATATTCTTAAACTAAAAATTAAGCGTCCTTAGTTCTGGTGATGATATAAAAACAAAATACAGAAAGACTATGCTAAGTTCAATGAAAAAATAATTCCACAATATTGCGATGGAGAATTCTGGGAATAGTTTTCTAAGAATAGTCAATTTTTTAATTTAAAAACTCACTTATCAATAAACAACAAGTTCTTTTATGTATAAAAGTATTATTTTGTATGCAATGAAAATTAATCATCACAAATCAACCACTAACCCGAGCGAAAGTCATAAAGTTCAACTTCTATGTATAGTACTTCAACATTTCCCCCACCACTATCACTTTATTCTGAATTTTCAGATGAAAATTTTTGGCTGGAACGTAACTAAAAGTCATCTAACTTTTTATGGCAGCTGGCCAATCAGAAGCTCCAAAAATTCAGAAATCTGAAAATTCAGATGTAAAACGTAATGCGTTGAACGAACCCATTGTCATTGAAAACGGAAGTGTGAAAAATGTTCTTATTTCAAATAATAATAACTTTGGTGGTAGGTGAGTTAAGTGGTCAAACAAATATATATCTGATTGTGTGTCTAAAATATAAAAATATTATCTTGCTCGTTTGAGAGGTAAAAATGTATAAGCCATATTTTGGCTTCGTATGCAGTAAGGGGTTAAACATATACAAATTTAGTAGAAATTTTTATTTAAACAAAATTTTTTTTTTTGGTTTCTAATAAAAGACGACTTAAAACAACCCAAAGAAGTCATTTTAAGCGATTTTTTTTATTTATTTCCCCTTTAAACAATAATTCATGCGGTAACGGTAAAGGGTTAAGAGTGTTTTTAAGTTACCATAGAATTGTATTGAGTTCCATTTTAATTCCAGAAATTAAGCAGTCTGGTCTGGAGGTTTGAAAGAGGTGTTGTTTAACAAAAAAAAAAAAAATTATAAAAGAAACTTAAATGTATAGCCTTTTCACACCAAACTCTAAACGTAAAAAAAAACACAACTAAATGGATGCTGTCAAGAGAAACTAATTTTGTATGTGTAAACATCTATGCCGGCGCGATAGAGTGAAATAAAAGCGTGTATAAAAACTTTCCTCTGTGCGAAGTAACGAGGTCGCACTTTACGATAAGTAGCACGCTGCGTTACGAAAATCTGCATAGTAGGATATTGGGTACGTTCAGTGACAAAAGTCTGAAGATCCCCACCAAGCAAATTAGTCCGTTTTGGATCCGTGCATGTAGTCAACAACGTAAGGACGACTTCGCATGCGGATCCAAATATGGATCCTCAAATCTGTGCCGTAAATCCCGCAACTCAAACAATTTTTTTTTATTTAAACGTGGTAGCTGGTTAGTCCCCTTCCTCTGTCTTCGTCCTTCAATCTTTTCAAGATTCCAAGAACCTTTATTAAATAAATAATAATTGTTTTTATTTACAGAAAATGGAAAAAAGAAAATAGTAAAAATGGCCACTCGAGTTGAATGTCGTTGAATTTGTCAAACAAAATCTGGGATAAAAGGATCTCTAATGTATTACATAGTTTCTATCAATTAGCTTATTTTAGTTCAGTTTACATATTTAGTCAGATTCATGTGGGTATTTTATATTTCATTGCGTAAAAAAATTTCTTGTAGGGAATTTTTAAAAATCACAAATTTTTCGTAAGGTTTTGATTTTAATTATTTTAAGGAGTGGATTTAAAAATCTGAAATTTAAATGTAGAATGGAAATTATTTATACAAAATTTTGATGTAAAATTAGGAAGATCCATATTTAATCGTTTTCATGTATCAGTAAGTAATACAACTGATTAGTACCAAAAACGTTATCTTACTTGCTATTCTAACTTCACTAACCTATATTATAATATATAGTCCATAGTAAAGGGTCCGCCATCTAACGTTTTTTTTCAATTAGTGCTTATTTCGTGAATGGTAACACTTAGCTCATGTCTGATTTGACAGATAATTGTTTTATCCTTCCGCTGAACGAATATGGTTGTGTATACGCTTCGCTAAGTGGGCCTGCGATCGACTTAGAGAAGATGCCGATTTTGCCAAAAAAATCATCTTTTTAGATGAAGCTCATTTTTATCTTGGCGGGTAGTAAACAAGCAAAATTGTCGCATTTGGGGCACAGAAAACCCGCACGCATACATTGAAAAGCCGATACACCCAAAACGAGTCACTGTTTGGTGCGGATTTTGGTCTAGAGGCATAATTGGGCCATTTTTCGAAAATGAGCAAGGAGTGGCCGTTACAGTCAATGGCGATCGTTATCGGGCCATGTTGAACGAATTTTTGTTCACAAAAATTGAAGAGGAGGATATTGGGAACATTTGGTTTCAACAGGACGGCGCTACGTGCCACACAGCCGAAGCTAAACTCGATGTTTTGCGCCATTGTCAACAAAAAAAAGAAAGTTAGTTATAAAAAAGTTAAGTATAAAAAAGTACGTTAGATGGCGGACCCTTTATTAGGCATTTTTTTTTTTAGTTCAATTTGTGTTTCTTTTTTCGCTCTGAGTGTTCAGAGCTTCAAATTTGTGTTTCTTTTTTCGTTCTGAACGTGTTCAGAGTGCGCTCTATGAGACCAGAATAAAATTACTGAGCAGACAGAGTTAAATGCTGAACACAAGAATTTAACAGCTAAGTGTTCAGGTGTGTTTCGAAAATAGTTTAGAGTACTCAGAACACGATTCGTTCAGAACATGCTCAACATGCTCGGACTCTGTTCAGAGCTCTATTCTGAACTAAAATAGAAAAACGACTATTGAATGCACATTTCATTCATTTTAAGATAACTTTTCAATTCGTTGCTAGAAACTTGCCTTATCTTGTTAATTGAACGGACCTATCTTAAGAATAAGTTTGGACAAGCAATAGCAAAAGAATATCTAGACAATAGATGGAAAATGTTTATAAATAACGTTTTGCCGTTGAACAGCTGTCTAAAGTTAGACATACTTTCGAATGGATTTATAAATAAGACTGTTTATTTACGACGCACTTGATGGTGACTTAGCATTTCTAAACAAAAATTTAAGTTTCTTAACATTAATCTGTCTATCTATTAACTTATCTTTAAGAAAGTAGTAGACGCTTCTCGCAAAATTTATTGGTTATATTGAGATGTGTTGTTTTTTTAATTTCTTTGTTATAATTCCGCAGTTGCTATAACAATGCGACAACAGAAAAGGGTACCTCATTATAAAATAAAAAAAAATTCAGGATTTTATTCTTTCAATATTTGACAATCAAGCGAAGCAACGCAAGGGCGGGCGGACCTTTAAGGTGGGGGTCAAGTATGTTGATGGTTGTTATGGCATGACAAATTTGTATCAAATGGTGAAACGATACACGTATAGAGTTATAAGGAAAGAATCCAGCTAAGATGAGAGCGGTGAACAGAAGTAGAAAAGAAAGACAGTAGGTGCTTAGGATTTAACACATTTTTAGACTGCTAAACGGCGAAAACAACCAATATTCTAATGTCCGTCCACCCAACCAAAATAAAAATGTCGACTTGGTTGAAAAGCTGAAAATACAGCGGCTGAGATCGCTGAGAAAATAAGAGAGTATGGAAAGCGACGTACCATCTCAACGAGTCTTCGAATCTATTTCTCATGAACTATGTGCAACAGAGGATGACCCAACCTTAGGTATGTCACGCACTAATGGAAAACGACCTCAATCAACTCGGTGTGCGTAACTGAAGCTAGCTAGCTATTGACCGGTTTTCTTATCTTATCAATTTTCTAACTTTAAAGCTCTTTACTAATAACGTCTTTTTACCTAGCATCATACTTAGCCTGTTTTCTGAATAAACTCCAGCTGAACACGCCTTACACAGTGACAGCTCGTATGAAAAACTAAAGGCCACTTTACACGATAACAGAAGTCATATAACTTCTCATATGACCTGTCAAAAAAATCCTATCAAATCGTCTGAAGCCACTTATTAAACTCATACGACTTCTCAAAAGAAAAAGCATATGACTTTTTTTTGACATTAAGATTGCAGCTAATTCGATTTGAGAAGTCATATGCTATTATTGGCCGAGTTCAACGCACATCTGAATATTCAGAATTCTGAATTTTTGAAGCTCTTGATTGGCCAGCTGTCAGAAAAAGTTCTGAAAATTCAGATGACTTCTGACAGCTGGCCAATCTAGAGCTTCAAAAATTAAGAATTCTGAATATTCAGATGTGCGTTGAACTCGGCCATTGTATTCCTAGTTGGATGTGTTAAATTCAGTGTTGAAATTAAAGAACATTTTTAATTCTTGTGCTCAATGGTAAATTGTTTGTGTGAACAAAAATGGAAAGTACCAAATACCAAAAAAGGTAGAATATAGTTGTTTTGGAGAAAATCAAATCAAAAGTCATAGACGTGTAAACATATAAAATCAAAACGATATGATTTAATAAATATAATGACAGCTCATTTGCGAAATCATACATAATATATAATCAAGGTACATATATTAAAGGTAATATCATTAGCGTTTAATTTTTTGTTCAGTTCTGCGCACCTGTGAAAATGGCGGATCCAGTGTCTCTTTACTTGTCAAAATGCTTATATTTGTTGTTGTTTCTAGTAATGCCATGTGCAGTTTTCGTAGACACTCGAGCCGACATGTTTAATTTCTGACTGACAACCTGCGCAATATATTACCTTAGATTTGTGTACTGTGATATATAATGGCAGGTCATATGACATATACATATACGTGCAAGGTGGCCTTAAACAAATACACCTTTGTGTGACATTTGTAAATGTCAAAGTGCCATATGATACCAAAATGATAAAATAAGCAATTGGTATGATTTTAAATTTAGTAAATTAAAATTTAACAGATAGCAGGATGCTGAACTCATTTAAAATTTGGAAAATCCTCTTTTTAACCAAGTGTCATACAAAAAATTTGTACATCAAACTAAATGGTCTAAAATTTTGAACCACTATTTTTTAGTAAATTAAATAATCCAAAATATAATTCAGTGGCAATAATAACCTATTTAATAAAAATTAAGATTTTGTTTTATTTTTATTTAAATCTAACGGGTGATTTTTAAGCTGGTTTGGTTTTGGCAACACTGGTTTTGACAGCTGACGTGTGTTTAGTACCTTGTGTCACTGTCAAACAGCTTCAGTTTGGTTTGCAATTTAACCATGGATCGTCTTACAAATGAACAACGCTTGCAAATTATTGAATTTTACTATCAAAATTCGTGCTCGGTTCGAAATGTTCATCGCGCGCTGCTTGTGTTCAGCGATGAGGCTCGTTTTTGGTTGAATGGGTACGTAAATAAACAAAATTGCCGCATTTGGAGTGAAGATCAGCCAGAAGCATTGCAACAGCTACCAATGCATCCCGAAAAAGCCACTGTTTGGTGCGGTTTATGGGCCGGCGGCATTATTGGGCCTATTTCTTCAAAGATGATGCGAATCGCAGCGTTACTGTCAATGGTGAACGCTACCGAGCGATGATAACAAACTTTTTTTTGCCCGAAGTGGAAGTTCTTGACTTGCATGATATGTGGTTTCAACAAGACGGTGCCACATGCCACACAGCACGCGAAACAATGGCGCAATTGCGAGGCGAGTTTGGTGAACAGTTAATTTCACGTTTCGGGCCGGTCAATTGGCCGCCTAGATCGTGCGATTTGACACCATTAGATTATTTTTTGTGGGGGTATGTCAAGGCTAATGTCTATAGGGACAAGCCCGCTTCGATTGACGCACTGGAAGCCAACATCCATGCATTCATTCGTGAGATACCGGCCGATATGTGTGAAAGAGTATGCCAAAATTGGACTCAGCGGATTGGCTACTTGAGACGCAGCCGCGGTCAACATTTGCATGAAATTATCTTTAAACATTAAATTGCAAGGTTCAAACTATCGATTCAAATAAATATTTCATTCATTTTTTCGAATTTTTTGTGTTTTTTTTTTTAAAAAAGTTCTAAACCTCTTAAAAAATCACCCATTATATTTATTCCAGACATTGATCCAAAGTGACAGATTGTGCATGTGCATTATGCTTACTCCTCTCTGGTGGACATTAATTAATAGATAAATCATTTGTTTCCAAAACTTTTTCCGACGTTTTAAAATGATTCCGTTTTAAAAATAAATTAGACACACTTGCAATTTTTTTGTATCTTATATACTTGCAATGACCTTCAAGAATCATTTTTCTTTTTTAAACAAACACAAATTTAATATAATATTTATGTTGACTAAATTTAGTAGAGATTTATAGGTTTTGACTAATATAACATTTAAAAAACAATATTGACGTTCGGCACAAAGTCATTAATCACATTGCAAATAATTTTTATTTAAACATTTTGGCATATCACATTTTATGCTTGAAAATCTTAATAATTAAATATCTCCGATCAGAGACCAAGAAACAAACAAAAAATTGAAGAAAGTGGAGGGCGGTGAATTGATAGTCTTGTTGCATGAAAAGGCTCTTTCTTCACACAACACAATATCAAGAGGCACTTAATATTTTGAGCTATTTTAAAATAGAGAGGGTGTGTGATAAATTATGGTACACTGTGAATTTTTCATGATACGTCTTTAAAATATTTATATATTTTTTTTGTTGTCGGTTTATTTTCGAACCGCCTGACTTAGACGTGTGTTCAAGCATACATAAATGTACATATGTATCTACTTGTACATACCTTTAGCTAATTTTTGAATTATGTGGCATAACTTATGTTAAGGTCAAAAGCGTCGTTATGTTATAGAATGTTTTAAATTAGACAGACGACTCAAAGTGAAATTGAAATGAATCCAAGGCAAGGTACCAAGTACCGACATCAATGCAGGTGTTCTTAGCTCATATAGGTGTATTCGAGGTGAGTTTTTTTTTTTCGTAATATAAAATTGATTCAAGGATGCAAAATAAAAAGTCACATATAATATGTATACATATGTTGATTTACTGTCAAAGTCGATATAGAGAGATCTCATAAAAATTAATATATTTTATTTTCATGGGTTGATGATTTGATTATGACTGACACATAGGCTGAGTCATGAATTGCTCGAGTAATTCTTTCTATTTTTACTTTTGTGGTTTTTTGAAGATGTGGTGAATTTAAGAGCCACTTTCAAATGCAAATGTAAATATATAAATCATTTTGTTTTCAAAATGATGTGGTGATGCTGACAAGATTCATCATAGATAGATTTTTGGAGGGAAACAAATGAGGTGACAACACTCTTGGTTACCTGTCGAATGAGACTTACAAACTAAAATTAGGAATTAGTTTGAAGAAGACAATACATTGACGTCGCGTCGGCTAGGAGTGTAAACCATGTCAAGTCAAGATTCTAAATATATGGTTTCTTTCGGGCTATTCTTAACTTGTATTCGAAAGTCTTGTGAGAAGTTTGATTATATATACATAGGTACCTATGGAATTGCCCTTAAAAATTATTAATTTTCATTTATTATGTCAAAGAAGTTCAAATTTGTGGGGGATGGTTTTTGATTTGTATGTTTTTAGAGAGAAAGTTTAAAAAAATTGAACTTTTAAGAGATGATTAATTATCAAATTTGCCTACTTGGCATGATTTTGTTCGTTATTTTGATCTTGAAAAAATGCTTACGGAAGATTAACTACACGTCAATGGATCGGATGTATAATTTTACTTGTTCCATCATAATTCCATTTCAGTAGATTTCCATACGTGCAAGGTTGAAAATCTGCACATGTTAACAGAAGGATATGTATATATGTAGGTGATTTTATTATTGAAGTTGACAGTTAATTGTATTAAATTGAGATTTATTTCATTAAAACATGCGTTGAGTGCTTGTGCAGCGATAAAAATATCAAACTTTGGTTGGATTTTATATTCAGTGCCATTCAGATGTTTGTGTTTATGTATACCTACACAATCATGGTGGTATTTGGAAGATGGTAACTATGGGCTCTGGGATTGAAGATGCAGTAAATCCCTGACAATTTTTGCATATGAGTAGATTCCATACGTGCAAATTTGAATTCTGCACTTACGTGGACATATTACACTAAAAAATTACCATAGAATATGATGGTTGATTTCATTAAGTTGACATCTATGCCATAGAAAATTTTGAGTGCTTATATGTGCAAGAATATAAACTGCACACATTAAGTTGGATTTAATTATGTGTTTGGTTTTTATGGTATGAATTATTCAGGTAGTCAACATGCTTGTATTATTATAATATGTGAATTGATACTGCTCAGTTTGTTTATCTGTTTGAATAAATTAATAAACCTAGGTTCTGGGGAATCAAGACCTAGTGACTTACATACAACTCTCAACGATTTCCTTGTCCATTTTATCATCAGAAATAAAGGTGACCTAGAATTTTCTGCCAAAAACCAACGGCTAAAGTGAGATGCACTTTTGCATGACAGAGGTATCTACTCTTGGAGGATTTGTCTATTCCTCGCAAGAGGCAGTATTCATACAAAAAACATTTTTGCTCATATTTATTTAAGTATAGTTTAATTATAGCTATTATAGTATGAACTGGAATAGTTGGATATAAGATTTAAGAACATTAGATGTGTGGAGAGGTAACTACGGGTTTTCCAGCGTTCAAGAGGTGTCCATCTTGCACCTATGGACCTGCCTGCATTTATAAGAAACACATTTTCAGACTTGGAATACACAAGGTGGGTCTAGGCTGATGAGAATAAAATTAAATATATAAAAAATTAGATCTAAAAATTCTTTTGTGTGTTTACTATTTTTTCAGTCAAAAATGATTTTTTTTTAATGATGGACAAATTTGAACATCATGGATGCCGATGACAGTTTGATTTGTCGAAAATTTATATGAAAATTAAGTGTGTGACTGGATCTCTCACAATTTGTATTAGGTGCATTCAAAAAATTCTAAATATAGGAAAAAAAGTATAAATAGTTAATTTTTAAACTGAAAACAAAATAAACAATAATTCTTAAAAAGAATTAACACAATTTTTAAAAGTAATTAGCTCATTAAAAAAATGGAGATCTATCTACACATTTAAATGTTTAGTTGATGTTTTTGATAATTTTTTTTTTAAGTAAAAACATGGAAAAAATGATTTTTGAGGAACTTTATCACCCTCTCAAAAGTTGCTTGCGGAAGATGTACTAAAACTGTATGTTTTATGCTTTTGACTTTAAGGGTTTTAATCAGAAATTAAAATTAACAAGATATAAATTAATAATTTTTGTTGGTGCCGAAACCATAGTTTATTCAAAAACTCCTTACTACCTAGGGTTTTCGAGATCTTCCAATGTAGAAATGCAGAACAAATATAGTTTCATTCTAGTTATTGAGGGTTTTTTTTTGGAATACACAAAAATTTGTGTGTGGTCCAATATTTCAACATAAGTAAAGTTAATTAAAATTACAGTAACCAGAGCACTCTGTGCGCTGAGATATTATAATTTATAGTTTTTAATGAACAACCCTTCATTTTTCTTAGATTCCTAAATATGCGTTTGCTTAATTATTTTTTCACAAATTTTTGTTCAAGAAAATTCAACCTTAAATAGTTTTTTTTTTTTTGGAAACCCAAAGATTGTTTTAATACTAAAAATTTATGTAGAACCAAAAATGTAGGCATATTAAAAGGTTTGTTTTCTTAAACTTAAAGGACAAATTGGGACTGTATAATTTTATTTAAATCTTTTAAGAAACCAGCAAAAAGTTTTCAATTTAGGAGGTTCAATGAAACAAATTAAAAAAATAAAAATGCTAAAAAAGGCTGTCATACATAGCTTAAAAATAACGTATCCACCCGAAAAGTATTATATTATTTAAGGGCATAGACCTCTTTTCATAGTGGAAATATCTATAACAGATCTGTGCATCTGCTTTGAGTCAAAACGATGCGACGGTGGTGACTCTATCTACAATAATAATACCAAAATTTTCCTCTTAAATAGGTCGCAATGCATTTCTGGCATTTGGCCCGCACCAATCTTCTGCAATGCATTCAATCTAAAAGTGATTCCTATTATCATATATGTATCTATATCAAAGGAATGATCTTCTAATTGTGCAACCCACCCAGTCATCACATCCATTAACTCATGTCTATAAAACTCAGCAGATATTTCTGGCTTAAAACACATGTTTTTGAGTGAAAATAAAAAAATTAAAACTGTTGCACCAAATATGGTAAAAATAATGTAAGACTAACGCTTACTAAAACCAATACTATAGGTGCAGGTATACACCTAAACGAAGCAAAAAAAAAACATCAAATACCTATTCAAATGAGTGTCAATTCTACTAAAATAAAATCGATTTCATGGAGCTGAAAATAGACTATGACTAAACTACGTCATCATCAGGCTGCTACTTCATTCTCATCTCTATATCTCTATAGAAGAATAATTGGCCTGCTTCTTCCAACAAAAACATAAAATAGATCATTTTGTATAAACAATTTGCCACATAGAATCCCACCACTTCTATATTATAGCCGAGTCGAGAATATTTTTCCCCTCGTAAGGTAGATCGCAGCGGTCGGAATTTTCAGTTTTTTACCTGTTCTTGAACGGTTCAGTTCGGTTTTGACTTTTGCTAGTGCTCGAAATGGAAAATATTTTTTTTCCTCCTTTCGGTGTTGTTTAAAAAAAAAAGAAACAAAACAACAAATCATTTGTGATGGAAACAAAACAAAGGGATTCTCACCAAACATTAAAAAAAAAAAAAATAAACATAACCTAAAACAAGTTAAGTGGAAAAAATAACATAAAACAATATTTTTTTTGTGTATTTATATATGTATATATTTTGTTCGTAAAATTAAAAATATTATTAAAATAAAACAACAAGTTAAAAAAATCAATTCAGCTCACAAAGTAAACACTTAACAAATAAAACATTAAACATAATTTTTTAAAGTGTTTGATTAAGTTTAAAAATAAAATTACTACATATAAAACAAATTAAAAACAACATTAAAATTATTTTTTTTTTATATTTGCAAAATCAATACAAGGGATAAATAATATTAATAAACTTATAAATGCCTAGTCGCATGAGTATTTTTATTTTTTTAATTAAGCGTTTTCACTTAAATATATTGAATATTTTTTTTTTTTTTTGGCGCGTAAAAAGCAAGCGTCGGCAAGGTTTTCTTTTCTGTTTTAAACTTTAATCTCAAATTAAGCAACAATGAAATAACGAAATAAATAGAATTAAAGGCAAGATGTGTCCCTAATTTTGTGAAAATTCAATATTAATAAAAATGAAAAAAAAAAAGAATATAAATAAATAAAATATTAGTAGTAAAAGCGATAATGAAAAAAATAAAACAAAACTCATGCAACATCACTTAAAAATTAAAACAAAAGAAAATTTTAAATTAAATTTTTTTTAAATATTTTTGTTTTTTTTTATATATATAAGAGAATATAGTAGAGTTGGAAGAACACAAAAAAAACATTTGTTGCAATATTTGTCTTTGAAATATTAAATATATTATATGTTTATAAATATTTAAAAAATAAATGCCTATTTGAACATTTAATTTTAAAAATTAAAACAAAAATCAAATACAAAGTTGCACTTTTTTTGTATTTCAATTGTTTTGTAAAAGATTGAAAAATAAAATAATATTTAATTAGGTATCTCTGCCTATTGTTTAATTATTTTTTTGTTTTCTTTGCATAATGAATCTAATTTTTGTTTTTTTTTTTGAATTTGTTTTTTAAAGGTATACGCCATGACTGATTGGGATATTTTCGAGAAGCTTTTAAGGCCGGGAGGCAATAAATCAGCCAAGAAATAAAACATATGATTCATTGTCCGTGACGAATGTCTTTCAACCGAAGACCGTGCAATTAGCATAAATGCCAAGAATATTTTACATTTTTGCACTTGGCTCGACATGTGATTCATCCATAATCATCGCCATCAACATTGTGATTCGATGCGACAGGGTTGTGAATTTCAGACACATGTACCGTTATGTGATGAGATTTTGATGAAATCTATCAATTTTGAGTGACAGCTGGGATGAAGACTGATTGTCTGTCATTTTCTTTTTTTTTTTTTTAATTTAATATTTACATCAAGAATAAAAAATGTGTTTTTTTTTCAAAAAATCAAAAAAAAAAGAAGATCTTTTTGTTTTTCTTACTAAATGCTCATGTCATCACTTCTGTGGAAACAATAATTAATTTTCTTTGAAACAGAAATAGCTTTGCCATTTTGTGTGTCTGTATGGGATTTCCATTAAATTTTCTATTTAATTCTCCATCACCAGGGGCAAACAATATAGAAACCATGATGCGGTGTTTTTTGTTTGTTTCAAATTTAGAGCAAGTTGCTGCTGTCTATCTTCAAAAGAAACAAAAGCTACCGAAATGTATTTTTTAATCCATTTTTTTTCCTTTTCGAAAACAAGTGGATTGAAAACGCCAGGTGGAAAAATAAAATGGCAATTGGATTTACTAGCTGGGGAATAACATTTCTTTTCTTTTTTTTTTTTTTTTTTTTTTCAAAGATGAAATTCGATTTTATTTTTCAAAAAGTTGAGAAAAAAGAAATCTCTTATAAGATTTTTGATGGGGATTTTATTTATGCGTGATGTGCACACGGAACCACTGAAATTCATTTTTCGTGCGGTGCTGGCATATAAATTTAGAATAAGAGGAATATATTGAACATTTTTTTTTTTTTTTTTAATTAAAAATGTGTCTTTTGCCTTCTGTGTTTGCCTTATGAATCGTGTACATATTATGTACCTGGACTTTGTTTTATACTTTTTTCTTGCAACAACAACAAAAAATCTTTTCCTTATGCAATGATAAATAAAAGTATTTAAATAGAGATAGAAAAAGAGATATAATGTAGATATTTCATTTATTTGGTACAACAAAACAAATTATTTATTAATAATATTAATGTTAATTAATTAAATATATTAAAATTATACAAAATAAATAAATTAATTAAATGAATACAAAAAAATGAAGTTAAAATTAATATTTTTATTTAAAAAGACTTTTTTTTTCAATCTTTTACGACTAGTAGACGATGTTTTTTTTTTAAAGTTTTTTTTTGTATTATTATTTTTGCTTGAGCGGATTCATTTTCTCTATAAAGTTTATAATTTTTATTATTTTTTTTTTTGTGTAGTGATTGTTTGAGTTTATTATTTTTTTTTTGTAATTAATTCTTACTTTTAACGGTCAGTTTAGCCGATGATTCAACTTGTCCAGTTGTTGATGTTACACGAGCTGTAAAGATACCAGAATCTTCCTCATATGTTGTTCCGATAAGAAGAACGGCACTATTGCCATCGAAAATCATCTAAAATGATACAAAAAAAGAAAACATAAAAGTTGTTTTTAAATTAGTTCAAACTCGAAGACTAAAAAAAGGCCATTATAAGATCAAACAAATTTTTACAGGCAATGAAAGATAACAACATTAAAAATATAAGTTCACATTTAAAGTAAAAAAATAAATTTACATTAAAAAATGGACAGCCTTATTATTTTCTATCTAATTTTTTTGTCCGGAATATTTAATCAGCATTGAATGTTGATTTTCACAATGAAAGCAATATGAAAATTTCCGCATCTGTCAACATCAAAAGTGACAGCCATCATTTTGTGGAAACTGACAGATGAAAAATTTGAAAAGGGAAAATAAAAGACGGTTTTTTATCTTTAATGAAATATTTAGTAATTTTTGATATTAAAAGTGTAATTTTAGTTGCAATAATTGTTACATTTTTATATATTGATGTATAGGACTCAATGAACCTATTTGTTTTTAAAAATGGATATCTAAGCAAATGTCAGTTTCCACAGAGTTTTGATTTTGACGTTTGCTAATAAACGAGAGAGGACTGGGTGAATCTATCTCTCTCTCTCTATTTTGGAGAGGGAGATAACCTCAAATTTTGGGTTGCGACCGAAATCTAGTTAAAAAATTTAACATTATTGCTCCGTTGGCAATATCTAAAAAAAAAGTTTCCATAGACAATATGTCTGGTCCATTGAATCGAAAATTAAAATGAATTCGAAATGTTTCTGGCAATATATTAATTCTAAGAGGAAATCCTTTGAAATTCCAACTACTATGATTTAAGTTAGTAGTTTGTGATTATTTTGCGAAGTTTTTTTCAATAAAATTTTGAATTAAGTTCTAATAATACTGCAATAGAGGCTGATATTTCTGCTACAACTCACACAGTACACAAATCTAAGGTAATATATTGTGCATGTTGTCAAAATTGAAAGTGTCAGAAATAAAACATGGCGGCGCGAGTGCCCACGAAAACTGCACATGGCATTACTAAAAACAACAACAAGTATTAACATTTTGACAAGTAAAGAGATCCGCCATTTTCTGAGATGCGCAGAAGTGAACAAAAATGAAAACGCTGATGATATTTTACCTTTAATATGTGTGCTGTGATTAAATAGGGCTTAATTACTCAATTTTGTGGAAAGTGAACTTATGCGGCTTAATAAAAAAGTAAATGTCCTAGAAACAAATACTTATCGGTTCAAAACATTTTGATGTGAAATGGAATTTTGTTGTTCTGTCATAAATTAGTGTGATCAAGGCATAGACGGATAAGCATAAGTATGTGAATTTTATTTCCCAACGTCAATCTTAGTCATCTTAAATCCAGGATTCAGAATAGAAAATAAAAACTCACCTGGAAATCGGGTGTTTCGGGAATCAGTTGTCCTTCGCGCAGCCATTGCACTCCTGTAGCCTTTACCTTGCCAGTGATAGTTGTCTTGAATTGCGCTGGTAGACCTTCGGTCACAGTGACATCTTTCAAAGCAGTGATTGTTGGTGGGGCATCCAAATTCTCAAGTGGACGTACTTTCAATGTAGCACTCGATTGTACAGTACCCATTTTACTATCCAAAACACACTTATAAACACCTTCATCTTCGGGGAACGCCTCCGAAATTACCAATTGGTAGTATTCTCCTTGCCTGGTCATTTGGAAGTAACGTGAGGGTTTGATCATGTTGTCCCCACGATACCATCTGGCCGTTGGTGTTGGTTTCCCAACCACTCGGCACTTGAATATAACCTTACTGGTTTCCTCAACGGACTGATTCTTCAATGGCTCAACAAGAACTGGAGCCTTTTCAATGCCAGGTGTGGTTGGTTTATCGGTCTTGGTTGGTGATTGGACGAAGCAATCAGCATCGCAACGAGCTTCGCCAGCTGCATTCACAGCAACGCATTCGTAACGACCCGAATCCTCAGGTGTTGGTTCGATGACTAGCAAAGTGTAAATGTTGTCCTCCTCGAGCATCTTGTGCTTGATGTTTGGTTGGATCTTCGTACTGTTCTTTAGCCAGTAAACGTCAAAAGGCTTGGTGCCCGTTACCTTGGCATCGAAACGGGCCAACTGTCCAGTTGCAACGTTGGTACTTTGAATGGTCTGAACGAAGCTAGGTGGTGAAATTCCCCCCTTGCCGGCACGACGTCTCTCTTCTACAACCAAGTTTGCACTGCACTTGGCAGTTCCACCACGGTTCGAAGCAATGCAAGAGAACACAGCTGAGTCCTCAACAAAGACTTGACGAATAATCAGAACTGACTTAGATCCAAAAGTGTGTATCTGCAAGTCCTTCGAATTCTGAATGGGGAAGCTTTCGCGATACCATTTGATGGTTGGCATCGGCTCACCATCAAATTCAACTTCGAACTTAGCCTGTTCATTTTCGAAGGCACGGCATGGTTGAATCTTTTTGGTGAAGACTGGAGGCTTAGCTGGTTGGACGGGTCCTTCAACGACACGTTCTTGAATTGTGCCCTTATGCTCGACTTCAGTTGTTTCGGTAGCAGTTATCTTTCGGGTAATCTCAAGGTCACCCACAACCTGCTTCTGGACTTGTTTCTGCTTATTCATGTGCACTTCGCGACCATGTACTGATGACTCTGATGGCTCTACAGGTCCTTTCTTCTGGATCTTTTGAGTAGTTGTGGTCTTTTGTTGGTCCAAAATTTCTGATTTTTCTCTGGAAAAAAAAATAAAGTAGAATGTTAAAAAAAATGTTCGAAAATTGACGGAAGTATATTTTGAATACTTACAAGCTTTCTTCATAGTTTTGTGCCATACCCTTGGCAGCTGATGTGGCAACAATCTTTTGTCCAGGAATTCCAAATTGATGATGATCCTCACGCAATTTGGTCTCCTTCAGCAATTGTTCGGTTTCGAGTTCTTGCAATTTGCTGTAGTAGTCTTCGTTCTTCTTCGACTTGACAGTCTTTTGCCAAGCAGGCACTTCGGGTTTGATAACCTTTTGCTTAAGGTGCTCAACACCCTTCAGAGTTGAACCACTCTGCTCAGCCAAATATTGCTTACGTTCATCGAACATCTTTTCCAGCTCGTTTTCTTGGCGTTCTTTTTGGTAAATTGATAGTTCTTGATCATACCATGCTGAAGAGATGGAAGTTGTTTTGTGAGTTTTTGTAAATTCAGAACTTAAAAAAAATCTTTTTGCAGGTGGTAAACATTTTTCTTTTTAAAATACTTTAATCAACACTAAAGCATATATATTAGTTAGATATTAAAATGAAAAAAAATAAAAGGTTAGTAACAGTGCTAAATAAGTATGCAATCTTTTTTTAACTATTATTTTGAAAGCAAGAGTTGATTGGTTGGTTGATTTGGGTAAAAAAAACTGCCCTTAAAGCAATAGTTGGAAGTCTCTTAAATCAGGTGAAAACACAAAACATGAGTAACATTAAATATTGAAGAGAATAAGATAATTAGTTGAAATAAAATGACGGTTTGCTAAAAAGATACTTTCCGCGATTAAAAAAGAGCTGCTTTTTTAGCAACTAGAATTTTTTATTTGATCTTCACTTGCACTTCTGGTTCTGGTATATCAAAATTCATTGTCAAATCAAATAAACAAATTTATCAAAAGCTTTTTTATTAATTTGACCTTTTATAGTGAAAGTTCAAAATCTCTGCTCAGTTTCTACTATATTCCTGTAGAAATGTTTTAAGCTACCGTTTTTTGGTGGAGTAGTGACTTTCTTAATGTTTTACTCAATTTTTAAAACCCAAAATTATTTGACCAATATCTGCATTATATTATATAGTTAAAAAGCTTTAAATTGAAGAGAAGATATTTTAAGCACTAAGCTTTCCATGATGAAAGAAAATTGTGTTGAATAGAAATAGAAAATGAAGCTTTCTTATATCGAAAAAGAGATTGTTGAGGTAGAACATAAAAGCTTTTAAGAGAAAAATTACAGAAAAAGCTTTTAACAGAATAAAGAAAAAGCGAAGAAACAACTTTGTGTGGCGGAAACTAAAACTAGTTGACTACAACTAACTATGTACAAAAATGAAAATAAAATTAAACACTAAAAATATGACACAAATTAACTACAGAATTAACATTTATACACATTACACATATTTACACCATACTACCAATTTTGTTTTGATACAATTTCGAACGCTCATCCAAAGAAAGCGTTTTTGCTATTTACACGAGTACTTCTTCTTCACTAGGTTTCAGCTGGTTTGATTTACAGCAACGACAACGTTGATAAGCGTGTTGATAGGATTCCAATTTATTTTTTTTTTTGGGGAGGGGGAATTAGGGAACTTAGGGGGAAGGATAATTTATAGCTTTTGTGTGAGTGTGTTAAATGTTTTATTTTGTCAGCATAGACATATTTACATTATTAGTGTTGGAATTTATTGAGAAAATTATGTTCATTTGTTTATTATATGTTTTTGTTTTAGTTTTTATGCATTTTTTGTAGTTATAATAAAAAAAAATATATTTACAATATCGTTTTTAGTTTTTTCTAGTGTGAAATAAGCTGCTGAAAATGTTTGTAATAGCTTTTTTGAGTGTTTGTGAGGACTTACGTCTTGGTGAATTCTTCAAAATGCTACGATAATCATCGGAACGTGCAATAACTTTAAGTTCGGTTGTAGCTATTGCTTCGCCTACTGAGTTGCGAGCAATCACTTCTACTTTTCCAGTGTCGTATTGTCGAGTTTTTGGAATATCCAAATGGAACATTCCATCGTTTGTAAGCTTGTAGCGAGATCCCTGTAGAAAACAAATTTTATTTTAAATATTCGAAGTACAAAATTTGAGGAACTTCCAGGGAAACTATTTATATAATGTTTATAAGCTCTTTTAAGACTTCAGTGTTTTTAACAAAAATTGATTTTATGGGTAATTCAACTTCTACTAAAATGTTCTATAAGCTTTTAATATCAAAACATTTTTTTATTCCCAGGTTTAAAGAAAGTTTTTTTTTCAAAAGCTCACACAATTGCTCAAGCTTTCCAAGAGTTTAAAAGTTTATTTGAATCCAAGATTTTGATTTTTTTTTTAAAGATTCAAAGATCTTTTAAGCTTTCAGAAAGTTTTGAATATTGAAGTTGTTTTTCGAATATTTAACTTACATGCACAACAGTGTGTCCATTGATGAGCCACATAACTCTTGGTCGTGGATGTCCCGTCACACGTACACAGAATCTCGCGCATTCGCCCTCTTCTACAGTTTGTGGTTCCAGTTTGCTAACAAATGTTGGTGCACATCTTGGCTTGGCATCTATATCAGGCTCTTCAGGGACACTACAAAGAAAAATATTTTCTTAGTTTAAAGCTAAAATCATTTTTTTTTTTGTGTAATACTTACACCTGCCATGATGCTTCCATCTCCCTAATTCTTTCAATGCTGTTCATGTAGCTGGGTACTTGTGAATCGTACACAATTCCTGGTTTACCAGTGGTCTTAATTATAGCCCGGGTCTCATCCATACCGTATAAATTGGTAGCTCGACAGACATATTCACCACTGTCTTCTGGGTACACCCATCCAAAGTTCATGGCTACGTAGCCAAAGTCATAGATCGGCATGAATCGGTTTTCTGTAAAGAAAGCTCTTAGTTCCTGAGGAACACTTTTTTCACTATTCTTTTAACTTACTGTGCAACAAAGGTTTGCCATTGAAGAACCATTCAACTTTCATGTTTGGATCACCTACTGGAGCCAATTGGCATTCAAACTTGGTAGATTGCATTTCCACCAACTTGGTTTGCTCCTTGATTTGGGTTACGAATCTTGGTGGTTGCTTGCGATCGGGATCGAAGAGATCATCCTCGGTGAGATGCACTTCGGATGTGTACCTCTTGATAGCTGCTTCCATCTGAGTGATGGTTTCATTGCGTTTCATGCCCCTTGGTACCTGGTTCTGGAGCACAATCGATGGTTCCTCTGAAAAACCAAAAAAAAAAAAAATTATTTGAGTATGTTCAGTTGGAACAGAAGTATATTTCTTACGTTTGCAGGTGATGGTTGCAACAGTTCTGTCTTCGCCAAAGTCGTTAACGGCACGACAGACATACTCGCCAGAGTCCTCAGAATAGACGTACAGGATATCCAAGGACACGAAGCCCATATCTTGCACTGTACGGAAACGATGTCCAATTGGAATCATTTTGCCGTTATGGTACCATTCGATACGCAGTTTTGGATCTTCTTTGGGCTCAACTTGGCACTCGAACCGAATAGCTTCAGCTTCTTCAGCCATGACTGAGGCAATCTCTGTAATGAATTTCGGCGGGCCAAATGATTGTTCGACCTGTTTTGGCTCTTCAATAATGCGTCCACGTTCGAGCTCCTTCAATTTCTCAGCAGTCATGCTGTCTGGTAATTGTGAGTCATAGACAATGTTGCTCTTGCCTTTGCATGTTACCTTTGCAACAGTCTGGGCAGTTCCCCACTTGTTTGTGGCCCGGCAGATATATTCGCCAGAGTCACGTGCATAGATATAATCGATGTCCAACGCAATGAATCCAAAGTCATTCAACATATGAACCCTAGAGCCAGTGGCCAAGGAACGTCCGTTGAAGAACCAGTCAATTCTCATTGTCGGATCACCAACCGGTTCCACCTTGCAGTCGAAGTGAATCGGTCCGCCTTCTTGAACATCTAGATTGTCCTTGATTTGTTCAGTGAACTTTGGTGGATTTGGTTGTTCTTCATCGATGAAGATCTCCTCGCGCTTGTGCAGACTCTCTTCGAGTTTCTGCAGACTTTCAGTACCGCTGCGGAAGTTCGATGGCAGTTGTGGTTCCATTATGATACCCTGACGACCTCGCACTTGCAGCTTGCATGAGACAGAAGCCTCACCGTGCTTGTTGGTTGCCTTGCAGGTGTACAAGCCAGAATCACGTTGATAGCATCCGGCAATTTCAAGGATAACAAAGCCAAAGTCATTGATGGTCTTAATGCGGGAACCAGCCCACAATGCCTTGCCATTGTGGAACCATTCAACGCGCATACTTTGATCGTTAATTGGTTGCAAGCGGCACTCGAAGTGTGCCAACGAGTTCTCAGTGATGACCATATCGAAAGGTGTTGTAACGAACTCTGGTGGTTTGCCCGAATCGTCTTCCTGAACGAATTCACTGCGTCCAGCACCGAGACCCTCAAGTTCAGCAATACGGTCGATGGTGCCTTCCATACCCTTTGGCAGCTGAGATTCCATGATGATACTACGTTTGCCTTGAATCTTCATGGTAGCAGTGGTGACTGCTTCACCGTACTCGTTGATGGCACGGCACGAGAACTCACCCGAATCCTCGGGATATACTGGTGAGATTTCGAGAATTACAAATCCAAAGTCACAGAATGTACGGAAGCGAGAACCAGCTCGCAATGGTTTGCCATTCCAGTACCATTCGACCTTAAGTTTGGGATCATTGGTTGGTGTCAGACGGGCTTCGAAGTGAGCGTTTTCACCTTCACGCAAGTTGTCGATATTGGATAGAGGTACAGTGAACACAGGTGCTTTTCCGCGTGTTTCCTCGACTGTCTCATCACGGGAACGGACCATGGAGAATTCCAAGTTTTGGATCTTTTCCAAGCCTCCCTCCATGCCCTAGAAAAAGGATAAATAAATTAAAAAAACAATTTTTTTTTTCAAGCCCTAGTGTTCAAAAAGGCACTGAAACGTTAAATTAAAGTATACTTACTCGCGGCAGTTGCGAGTCCAGGATTAAGCTAGCCTTTGATGAGCACTTAAGGGTCGCCCTGGTGACGTCCTCGCCGTACTTATTGTAAGCACGACATTCGTATACTCCGGAGTTCTCTTCATAACAGTAGAGTATGTCCAGAATAACAATACCAAAATCGTGGAACGTCCTAAACCTGTGTCCATGTGGCAGTTTCTTGCCATTGAAGTACCATTCAACAACCAATTCCGGATCGGTGACTGGTGTGAGACGAGCTTCAAAGTGAGCACTCTGTCCTTCGACCAACTTGACGGCATCAGATATTTGAGTGATGAACTTGGGTGGTTCTCCGGTTGGTGTGGTTGGGCCATGTTGGTCACCCATTTGTGGGCATTCCAATTCACGGATTCTTTGCAGCGAATCTGGTTGAAGCGTGTCCGAAAATACGCCTCCACGTCCTCGGCAATTGAGTGTGGCACGAGTGAAGTCCTCGCCGTATTTGTTCCAAGCACGGCAAACATATTCTCCACTATCGTGATCTTGTAGGTAAGCAATGTCCAAAAGCACGTAGCCGAAGTCTGAGACAGGCTTAATGCGGTTCGAGTGACGCAACAGCTTGCCATTGTGGTACCATTCTACCTTGAGCTCTGGATCATTGACCGGAATCAATGTGCACTCAAAGTGAGCCGATTGTCCATCCTTGAGACCTTCCAGGCTTTGAATGTGCGTGGTGAATCTCGGTTTTTGGCCCTTTGGCTTGTCAACGCATCCCAATTCAACATGAATCTCTGCTGTTCCCCATTTATTGGTGGCACGGCAGGTGTAAGTGCCAGAATCTTCGATCTTGGTGCCCAAAACTTCAAGAGCAACCATTCCAAAGGCGTAGATTGTGCGGAAGCGATGTCCGGCGTCAAGTACTTTTCCGTTGTAGAACCATTCAATGACCATGGTCTGGTCTCCAGTGGGAACCAAATTGGCCTCGAAATGAGCAATCTCTCCCTCACCAATATCCATAATTGGTACAAATTCTGTTGTGAAACGAGGTGCTTGGCCTGATTCTGGTGAGTCTGGCTTAGTTCCATCCTTGCGCAAGGACTCTTCGAGGTCTTGGATTTGTTCCAGACCTTCTGCGCCCTTTGGATGCTGAGTCCTTTCAATGATACTTTCCTTGCTGCTGCAGAAAATGGTTGTCTGGGTGAATGCTTCGCCAGACCTATTGTAAGCCTTGCAAGTATACATGCCTTGGTCACGTTCGTAGACCTCGATGAGGTCCAAAGTAACAAAGCCGAATTCACTGGTCATCTTGAATCTGGAGCCATGTTGTAAGAGTTTGCCGTTAAAGTACCATTCGATGAATAGATTTGGATCTTCCTTTGGTTCGACATTACCTTCCAAATGTAGGGGTTGTCCTTCTGACAATTTGAATTCTGGGCTGAGTGGAACGGTCCAAACCGGTGCTGGATAGACTGCCTCAGGTTTGGCATCCTTTGGTTTGCTTCTGTTTGCGAGAGCTTCCTCAGTTTCTTGAACAGCTTGCAAACCAGCGGGTCCTTGAGGATGTTGAGTCTCAAAGAACATGGTCTTCTCGCTGGTGCATTTAAGTGTTCCCGAAGTGGTAGCGGATCCCTTGCTGTTGGTAGCCTTGCAGGTGTAGATTCCACTATTTTCGGCATAGCAGCTTGTCAGATCCAAAGCGCAATAACCAAAGTCATAGATGCTCTTGAACTTGGCTGCAGCTGGCAATGGGTTGCCATTATAGAACCACTCAATGCCCATGGTTGGATCACGTGCTGGCTCGACATTGCATTCGAAGCGAACACTCTCGTTCTCCTTGCACTCGATGTTGTTCAAATGAGTGATGAAGACTGGTGATTCATACACTGGTTCCGGAGCAGCCGGGCGGCCCTCTTTGGGTGCCTCGAGGGCGTCAATGCGAGGTAGTGATTCTGGGTGAAGAGTATCAGCCATCAACCAGTGGCGATCTTCGACCTTAATTGACGAAGTCGATACGGCCTCTCCAATCAAGTTGGTAGCCTTGCATGTGTAAATTCCAGAATCATCCGAACGAAGCCCATTGATCGATAGGTTAACCAAACCGAAGTCGAAAGTACTGCGAATGCGAGCTCCAGTGGTAAGAGTAATACCGTTCTTGAACCATTCAATTCTGAGGTTAGGATCAGCTCTGGGCTCAACTTGAGCCTCCAAGCGAACGTGTTGTCCTTCGGAGAGCTTGTCAAAGCTCTGCAAATGGGTTGTAAAGACTGGGGCTTGTTGTGGTGATGTATCAACAAACATTTCAGGAACACGGTTCATTGCGGCTTCCTTCAAACGGATTGCCTCCCAAGACTCTGGGATCAAAGGCTCTCCGGCAATGGATGACTTTGTCTTTACCTTCATGCCAGTCGAGGATACAGCTTCACCAGCTGCATTGTAAGCCCTGCACATGTACATTCCAGAGTCTTCCTTAACAACAGAGTTAATGTCCAAAGTAACGAATCCAAAGTCATGGGTGGTGCGTAGACGTGATCCCATCTGGAGTTCAACTCCATTAACGTACCATTCGAAACGCAAAGTTGGATCACCAACTGGGACGACACGAGCTTCAAAGTGAGCATGTTGTCCTTCCCAGAGCTCTGATGGTCCAGTGAGCAACTGGGTAAAGATAGGCTTTTCGAACATACGTTCTGGTTCTTCAGGCTTAGGGGCTGATGGCCTCTCAAGTTGGTGGATACGGCCAATACTCTCCGGATGCTGGGTGTCCATCTGAATGCTTGCCTCTGTGACGACACGCATAGAGGCAGTTGTGACGGCTTCTCCAAGCGGATTGATTGCACGGCACATGTAGACACCTTCATCTTCCTTGCGGATGTGAGAAATGTCCAAAGAAACAAATCCAAAGTCGTGCTGTTTGGTAATACGAGAACTGTCCTCGATGAGTTTTTCATTGCGGTACCATTCGACTTTAAGATTTGGATCACCCACCGGAATAAGGCGAGCTTCGAAATGAGCTGTCTGGGCTTCATTAATTCTATCGATATTCTGAAGGGGCTGAGTGAAAACTGGGCGTTGACGAGTTGCTGGTCCTTCAACTTCTGGTCTTTGGAAGGGAGCATTCGACTCAAGTTGGCGAATTTTCTCAAGGCCCTCAGGGTGTTGTGTTTCCGAAAGAATTCCTCCAAATGGAATCACACGTAAGTTGGTTGACGAAGTGCACTGTCCCAAATTGTTGACAGCACGCACTGAGTATTCACCAGCGTCCTCAGCGACTGCATGGGAAATATCTAAAGCAACATATCCAAAGTCAAAAGTGATATGGAAACGGGAAGCAGATGGCAAAGGCTTTCCATTGTGATAGAACTCAATGCGCAGGTTAGGATCATGCATTGGTTGAACTTGAGCTTCAAAGTGAGCGGTCTTGCCCTCGTAGATTTCGGTGTTTCCACGAAGTTCGACTGTAAAGTGTGGTGGGCTAATTGGAAGATCATCAATATCTTGGCGGCTTGGAGCGGCCTTGGCTTCGAGTTTTTGGATCTTCTCAAGAGCATCAGGATGTTGTGTGTCCAAGATCATGCTACGACGGTTGAGCACACGAACGTTGCATGTATTCATAGCTTCGCCGAGAAGATTAGTAGCCTTGCACATGTAAGTACCGGTATCTTCTCCATAGGCATAGAGAATGTCCAGAGCAACATAACCGAAGTCATGTGTTGTTCTAAAACGATGACCGACGGCAATGGCCTTTCCGTTGCAGAACCATTCGATCTTTAAGTTGGCATCATTGATCGGCTCTACACGGCACTCTAAATGTGCGTGTTCTCCTTCCTTGAGATGTTCCAGACTGGTAAGTGGAGTCAAGAAGACTGGCTTCTGACCCTTCTCTTCGACTACTTTAGCCTTGGGTCTTTCATAGTTCTCCAGTTGGCGAATCTTCTCTAAACGTTGCTCGTCCATTGTGTCGAGTACTAAAGTGGCGTTTGCTATAAAAACAAAGAAACGAATTGTTAAGATTTTATGTAGGTCTAAGAAAAACCTTTGGAAACTTACCTGTGACGTTTACAGCACTAGTCGTAACAGCCTCACCGACGGCGTTTTTAGCCTTGCACATGTAAGTGCCAGTATCTTCGGCATGAGCGTATAGTATGTCCAATGCGACAAATCCAAAATCGTATGTTGTTTTGAAGCGATGACCGGTTTGGATGGGGATACCGTTGCAGTACCATTCAACTTTCATTGTTGGATCATTGACAGGAGTTAGAGTAGCTTCCAAATGGACTGGTCTGCCTTCAGCGACATTGGCGTTTCGCAGAGGTCTTCCGAATTGTGGCCTCTCAGCCATGTATACGTCTTCGTCTTCCTTACGTTGGAAACGTGTGTCATCCTCAAGATATTGGATCTTCTCGAGTGCACCTTCATGTTGGGTCTCACGAATGATTGAAGACCTGGTCTGTACATTCAAGTTGATGGACGAGATTGCGGTTCCGAAGTTGTTGGTAACGCGGCAGGTATATTCACCGCTATCGTCAGCGTAGACTGTCAAAACGTCCAAAGCTGCGAAACCAAAATCGTAGGTGTTTCGGAAACGGTGACCAGTTGTAAGTGGTTTTCCGTTGTGGAACCATTCTACTTTAAGATTTGGATCTGGGTATGGCTCAATGCGGCACTCGTAGTGAGCACTTTGGCCCTCAACCAGGTTGGTTGGCCCAATCAAACGGGTAATAAATCTTGGTGGCTGAGTAACCTCAATTTCTTCCTCTTCGCGGCGTGTGTATTTTGTATGGTCCTCAAGCTGGTGGATCTTGTGCATGGCAGCTTCGTTTTGAGTCTCCATTTGGAGAGCGGCCTTTGATTGAACAATCAATGTAGCCGAAGTGACTGCTTGACCGAGTTCGTTGACAGCTCTGCAAGTGTACGTACCGGAATCTTCGGGATTAACGTATTTCATGTTCAGAGCAACGTATCCAAAATCGTGCATGGTTGTGACACGGTTTGAAGCTTCAATTGGTTGTCCGTTGTGCAACCATTCAACTGTCAAATGAGGATCACCCACAGGAATCAAACGGGCTTCAAAGTGAACCGCTTGATTCTCTGCCACTCGAACATCCCTAACGGGCAAAGTGAAGACCGGAGCCTGAGTAATAACCTCTTCTTGAGTACTCATCTTCTGACGTTTGGTTGCTTCCTCAAGATACTGAAGACGGTGCAGGGCACCTTCGTGTTGGGATTCCATGTAAATGGACTTCTTAGTATGTACGAGGGCGATTGCCGATGTAACAGCTTCCCCGATAGCATTATAGGCACGGCAGGTGTATGTACCGGCATCTTCTGGCAGGCATGACATAATGTCAAGTGCGACAAATCCAAAGTTATTGGTCTCGGTGAAGCGAGATCCCGACTTGAGAGGAAGGTTATTGTGATACCACTCTACCTTCATTGTGGGGTCAGAGACAGGAATCAATCGGCATTCAAAGTGAGCACGTTGGTTCTCTTTGATATCGATGTTCTTCAAAGAGGTTGTGAAGACTGGGGCCTGCTTGGTCGTCTCGTCGATTTCTTCATGGCGACGGTACTTTGACCTATCCTCCAAGTAGTGGATTTGCTCCAGACCGGCTTCGTTCTGAGTGACGGTGACGATTTGTTCACTGCTGCGACAGATTAACTCACAACGAGTCTCATCGCTGCCGACAAGATTCTGAGCACGGCAAGTGTACACACCTGAATCTTCGGCAATAAGATCGACGATGTCGAGGGCAACATAGCCAAAGTCATGAATTGGTCTAAAACGATGACCGATAGTGATGGGCCTGCCGTTTTTGTACCACTCAACCTTCAAATTAGGGTCGGTAACTGGCTCTATTTTGCACTCGAAGTGGGCATGCGCTCCTTCACGCATATTTCCGATGTTCTTCGGGTTGGTGAGGAAACGAGGACGAATGTTGATGGTTTCATCGACGTATTCTGAGCGCTTGTACCTGGAAGAATCTTCCAAGTACTGAATCTTTTGCAGACCTGATGCATTTTGAGTGTCCAAGACCAGATCCTTCTTGGCAATTATGCGCACGGAGCATGAAGTTACAGCCTCACCAAGTTGGTTGCGGGCTTGACATGTGTACACTCCCGAATCGATGGCGTACACTCCCAATAGGTCCAATGCAACGTAGTCGAACTCATAGGCTGGCCTAAAACGATGACCAGTCTTAACCGGTTGGCCATTTACAAACCACTCCACGTGCATGGTTGGGTCTCCTACAGGTTGCAAACGGCACTCAAGATGGACATTTGTACCTTCCATTGTCTCGATGTTATGCAATGGGCGAGTGAACTGGGGTGCTTGCATGACTGTGATCTCCTCAGCGACTTGATGACGACGGCGGGATGAATCCTCCAATAGTTGAATTTGCTCTAATGACATTTCATTTTGAGTCTCAGTGACAACGTCAGATCGGTCAATGATGCGAACACAAGCTGAGGTGTGGGCCGAGCCAAGATGGTTGGTAGCTCGGCAGGTGTATTCTCCTGAATCAGCTGCGATGGTCTGGACAACATCCAAAGCAACAAAGCCGAAGTCATAGTAAGTCCTGAATCTGGACCCCACAGTGATTGGGCGTCCATTTTGGAACCACTCAACCCTCATTGTTGGATCACCCATTGGTTCAAGGCGGCACTCCAAGTGAATGTTCTTGCCTTCGTGCATAGGCTTTGGATCGGAGAGTGGTTGGACGAAGATGGGTTTCGATTTGGAAATTTCCTCAATATCATATTGGGGCTCAACGAACTTCTGGCCCTCCAGATGGCGAGTTTTTTCAACCAAACCACGATGCATGCTAGATGTGTCAATACTGGAACGAGCTGTTAAAAAAGAGTAAAAGCTTTTTATAAAGATTCATAAAAGGATTAAACTTAAACTTACTTTCAACTACCATCGTTGCCGACAACTGAGCTTCACCTAGCTTATTTCTGGCCACCACAGTGTAGACACCGGCATCATCAGCACGCACAGCTGAAATATCCAAAGCGACATATCCAAAGTCATAGTAAGTTTGTATGCGATTGGCCGCAGTGATGGCCTTTCCATTGTGATACCATTCGATTTTCATGGACAAATCGGACTGTGGCTCAACGCGAGCCTCAAAATGAGCGCGTTGGCCCTCCAAAATCTTGTTGGTGCCCTTCATGGGGCCCAAGAAACGAGGAATTTGTGTGACCTTGGTCTCTTCCTCAACGCTGCGAGCGTATCTCGATGAGTCTTCCAGGTGTTGAATTTTTTGCATACCACCTGGGTGTTGAGAATCGGACACAATTGCCTTCTTCGATAGAACGGTCAAATTGGCCGATGTCGTTGCCTGTCCAAGTGAATTGTAGGCTCTGCAAGTGTAAACGCCAGCATCATAGATTGTCAGTTGCTTCATTGTGAGAGCAACATAGCCGAAGTTAAAGAAAGTTGTGCTTCTTGAGCTTGCCTCAAGAGGACGTCCGTCCTTCAACCATTCTACACGCATGGTAGAATCTCCAACTGGTTCTAAACGGGCTTCGAAATGAGCATAGGCTCCCTCCCGCATATCCACTTGATCTTTGATTGGAGTCTTGAAGACTGGCGGCCCAGTTGGTTCTGGGACTTCATGAACATACTTCTTGTGCTGGGACTTCTGATATTGTTCCAACTCCTCGACCTTTTCTATGTAACGCTGCTGTTCGGGAATACCCAAATCAGCAGTTACTTGGCTTCTAGAAATGACGCGTATGGTTGAAGTACTGATGGCTTCACCAACCCTATTGACGGTGCGAACGGTGTACGAACCAGCATCTTCAGCCCGTAGGTGCATGATGTTAAGGGAGACGTAGCCAAAGTTGAAGATTGCAGTGATTCGCGAACTAGCCGTAATCGGGCGGCCATCTTTGTACCATTCAACACGCATATGCGGGTCATTGACTGGCGTGAGTTGGGCCTCGAAGTGGATGTTCTTACCTTCTTCGAATTCGCCCAAGTCGTGGAGAGGCTTTATGAAGGCTGGCTTTTGGTTCATTAGCTCTTCAGTGCTCTCTTGGCGAGAGTATTTCGAATAGTCTTCCAGCTGACTGATGTATTGCAAGCTACTTGGGTGTTGGGACCTCTGTTCGATTGAAGGACGTTGAACGATCGTTAGAACGGCACGAGATTCGGCCATTCCAGTAGCGTTAGTAACACGGCACATGTATTCGCCACTGTCCTGTTCGATAATTGTGATCAAATCCAAAGCGATGAATCCGAATTTGAAGACTGATGTGGCACGGGAACCTAGAATATCAAACAAAATTCATAAGAGAGAGCGTTAAGAGATAATTCTATGTCTTGACATACTTGCAGCAAGTGGTCTTCCATTGAGGAACCACTCAACGACCATTGAAGGATCACCCACTGGTTCGATGCGAGCTTCCATATGGACGCGGCCTCCTTCGGTCTGTTGGACATTTTGTAGTGGTATGATGAATTGCGGTGGTGGATACACACGGTCCTCCTCGCCGGGACGCAAGTGAGGCTTGGCGCGCTCCACATGACGCAAGTAAATGATTTCGGGCCCAGGAACAGGTCTGAAAATTGTAAAAAGAAAAATGTGAGTTGTCTTATAGTTTTTCATTTTATGTGTGTTAAACTTACTCTGGTTCGATGATTTTAGTGGGCCTTGGTAACTGTAGACGTCTTTGTTCTTGGGGCTGATCTCTGGGAGTTTCTAATACATAGAGTCTGGCACGATTTGCCGTCGATCCTGCAACATTCTGTGCAGTGCACTGGTACCAACCAGCATCAGCTGGAGTGGCACGTGGTAATTCCAAGCATGTAGCTCCGCCGTCAATGCCAACGAAACGGTCTTGTGTCGAGCTTATTTGAACACCGTCCTTCTGCCATGTAATCCTTGGCACTGGTGTTCCGATAGCATTGGCACTAAGTGCCACGGGTTCTCCTTCACGTACCGTGAGTGTTTGGAAACGCTGAACAAATTGTGGTGCGACGACTTGTTCTTTCTCAAGCACGTTGAGCTGAGCTTCGATAGCAACTTCGCCGGCTTTGTTTCTAGCCAGGCATTGAACTGCACCCCCGTCATAACGACTGACGTTGGTGATCATCAGCGAGTGGCTGCCGGATTCATTGACCAATATCTTGTGGGTGGCATCATCGTTGATCATCTGGCCATTTATAAACCAGTAGACTTCTGGATAAGGATTTCCAGTCACGCGACAGTCAAACCGAGTCATTCGGCCTTCGGTGGCTTCACGGTCGGTGAAGGCCCGCACAAATTGCGGCGGCAAGGCCTTACCGGCTTCCAACTGTTCAGCCATGATGTCAACTGGCTTTGGCTCATGCGAAGATTCAGTAGCTGGCTCAACGGCCAACACCGCAGATGATACTACACAACCTTGAACATTTTCCACCAACAGAGTGTAGTGGCCGGCATCTTGAAAATTTGCGTTCTTCACACGAAGTGTTGCCATATTGCTAGAGTACGAGATCTCGTGTTTGTTCGATGGCATAATACGTTGACCATTACGGAACCAAGTCAACCTTGGCTTTGGATTCGATCCAACCTTGGCAGTGAACACGGCATCGGAGCCCTCAACGAGCTTTGAGTTGCGTGGCTTGGTATTGATCTGCGGTGCGAAAGCAGGTCCAAGGGCACGATCAACTTCGGTTAAAAGATGGAAATCGGACTCATACTGTGTTCGCCGGGTGATCGACTCTCGGAACGAGACCTCTCGCAGTAGTCTATACTCGAAGGTGTCCACACGGAACTCCTCTTCGATGGATGTGAAAGAGTAGCCATTGGTGTACATTGACTTATCGTGGGTTTGAATTGGCTGCAACACTGGCATTGGCATACCTTCGGGTTGAATAAAAACTGAGCAGATGGCTTCGCCGTATTGATTGCGAGCGCTGCATGTGTATTCACCCTCATCGCCGGGCCCAATTTGATTGATTAGCAGTGACACTTCTCCAGTGACCTCGTTATAGTTCATCCGATACTTTTGAGACTCCAGAAGTGGTGCGCCCTTCCGGGTCCAAGTAACAAATGGCTTTGGATTGCCACGGAGCTTGCCTTCGAACATAGCATTTCCGCCCTGAGCGAAACGGGCATTACGGAAGATCTGTTCGAAGACTGGCGGTGAAATGTCACCTTGGGCATAGACGTGTGTCAGTGATGGCAGCATTTGCTGTTGCATGATCGTTGTGCCACCGTGTTGCTGAACTGTAATTAGACAAAAAGGCAGAGAAAAAAGAAATTAGTAAAAAGTCAAATATTATTCTTGCGTTATACGAAATTAAATTCAAATCCAATTAGAATAACTCTACTGCGAAAGATGGTTTATTTTTTATTAAAATTCTATTTAATTTCTGAGAAGAAGTGTTTTTATTGTTTTAATTAAATTAATTAACTAAATTATTTATTTGCGAAATACAATATGATGCAATATGGAAAGCCCTTTTTGAAGACTTGATGTATGCCAGCAATTTATTGCAGGTGTTGACGGAATCTGCCAACACCCGTTTTAAAGACTTGATGTGTGTCAGCACTTACAGCAGGTGTTAAAATAATCTTGTGAAACGATAGATTTAAATTATTCTATTTAAGCTCACGTTATAAATTTGAAAAAATTTCAGATGAATATAAAATAACTTAATTAAAAATTTGTTTTTTTTTAAGCGTATTTATATTTAATTTAAATGTTTATTAAAATTAAGCGCCTGCAACAAATGGGCTGAATTGGTTTTTGACATGGTTTTGAAGTAAGTAATCCAAAAATCAAGTTAAAAAACGCTAACCCCATTAATATCCGTTGAGTATACCTATTTGAATTTTTCGTCAAACATTAAATACACCCTGTATATTCGAAGTTCAATAAAGATCGTTAGAAGCGTTTAAGAGAAAAGTTGATAAATGTTGTACAGGAGCAGTGACACTTGAGCTACCCGTTCTGTATAAGCTTAATGTAAAGTCTTATCACTCAGGTCAAAAAAGATGAAACTAATCTTTTACAAGGTTGCCGTCCTAATCTTTTTGGACACTTATATGTACTCCAGAGAGTCGATCCTCGGACCTAGTACAACAAATAATGTTCACAATAATTACAAGCTGAATATTTTGTGCCTATGGACACTTTTCCTCTCGGATGAAGAAGTCTAAATGACTGTTTTTTGGTTCTAAAAATCAAATGAAAATATATCGTTACGATTGTCTGCTTAGAAGAAATGTTCAAGGCGGTTAAATTGTTTACAGAGTATTTCAGAATTTTTTGATGAAATTATATTTAATTTAAAATAGATTTAGGAAAACATTTTTTTTTTCAAAAACCTTCATTTCCAATCTTGTAAGCAAATAAATATTTTAGAAATTATAAACTATCAATTAACAACAAAAAAAAGCTAGGATACGGTAAAGGGACAATTTTGAGGATTTCAAATGCAATATAATAAAAATAGGCATTGAATAAGCTGATTATACTAAATTAATTATTCAATTATAGCGCACCAGAAGCACGCTTACAAAATTTAAAGTCTCTAACTCTTTTGATGTAAAAGTTTATTAATCTAATATTTTGAAATAGATCAGTTCCTCCACCTCTAAATTGATTGATTTTTAATTTTCATCGTTTCACGACTAATTTTATCGATTCGAGAGTTACAGAACAAAGCCACATACCACTGGAAGTATATTAACCTAAATGTTGATCCTCTAAACAGGGCCGTAGCATGGAGAGCTTACTTCATAACTTTAGGACCACTTATTTAAATTCGTTCTAATCAGCCCTTAGTCCATATAAATTGCTATTTCAAACAGACCAATTGCCAGCATTTATTTATATCAATGTTAAAAGTATTAAATGCAAACATTGGGAATAATTGATCTATGCAGTAAATAACTAAACAATGTATTTCCTGTTTAAATTTTATTTTGTCGCCTAAGATAAAATGGCGGTTAGGGTTCGAAACAAGATTTATCAAGTGATTTCAACGCATTTTGGCTACGTGACTGCTTTTTTACTCTGATCAGAAAGCATCGCGGAAATGGGTGGATTTTTCGAAAAATCTAGTCGATTCGAAAATATCTTACTCTATTTACACAAATTTACATTTTTATCTGCAGCTCTTTTGAGAAATACAAAGACTCAAATAAAATAATAGTAAAATTGAAAATTCCTTTTAAGATTAAAATCTCAGCTAGTGTTTTTTTTAAACCAATTCGTTTATATCCAAAATGTGCAAAAAACTGCGGGTACCATTTAGTATGGTGCTTTAACAAATAGCTAAGACAAATAATTTTGCTTATTTGTGCCCTGGAACTATCAAGACTTTTTTCTGTTTCAAACTTGTTGAAAATGGTGTTTTAATTTTAAAAACTAAACATTTTTTTAAATGTGTTATTTCAATTTATTTTCGAAATAAAACATTAAGTTCCAGTGTTATCATTGAAAAATTCATACTTTCTCAAAAAAAAATTTTAGAAAACTGTGTGATATAGTCTTTTTTAAGATGTTCTTTAGAGCCGAGCTCTATAAATCAAAAGATTTATCAGAATATTGATTTGGAAGTTCTATTTATATTTCAACAAGAAATTTAAAAGAAAATAATCAGATGAAAAAATGGGATTTTCGAATTTTTGTACCACGACTTTTGGTTTTTTGCACTACAGTGTCCCAATTGATATTTTCAATAAAGCGCAGCTGCCACACCGGTTGTGGTATGGCGTGTGTCACCCTAAAAACACATTTTAAATTCTTTGTGTTTTTAAGTAATTAAGTACTATTTTTGTTTTCAAAATTCAATGCTCCTATGAATTTCTAGTGAAACACAGAAAACCAAATGCTTAAAAGTCTTGTACTTTTTTAGAAAATTGAAAATAACTAAATGTACTTTACTACCTACGTAGTGGGAATTGGATCCTTAGATCAACTTCAGCAACGGATTGGAGTCAAATTAAGGGATTTTTATTTCAGTTATTTTCAATTTTCGAAAGAACTAGAAGAAATATTAACATCTGGTTTCTGGTGTTTGACTGAAAATTAATATGAGCATACAATATTAAAAACAAAAATACTACTAAGCTCCAGTTTTTCAGTGAGAGATTAAAGTTAATCCCGACTAAACTCATCAAATTTGGTGACTTAACTCAGGATTGAACAGATGCTTTTGATATTTTATCCACCGAAAAACTGCTTCCTCGCTTGTTGTTGTGATCTACTTCTAGAGTTAGCTTTCTCTGGTTTAACTCACCACTGAAAAACTGGGCCTTAATAAAGTAAAATTTTGAACACAATGGGGCATATTCATAGCCACTTTTAAACTCCAGTTTATATTATACCTGGGTTTATCCTATCTAAATAACATTGAATAAACCCCAGTCTAAGATAAACTGGAGCTTAAAAGTAACTATGAATATGCCCACATTAGTTCGAAAGAATTTTTTTTTTAATGATAGCTGACCTCGTCTAGTAGAGCTTACAAAAAATTCGAATTTTCCTTCTTATAGGGAATCACATACAAATATTCTGTACCAAAATTGAAGCAAATCGACTGAACTGTATTACGAAACCATAGATTTTGGACTTCTCGATCTTAGTAGTGTAAGTTCTAAATAAAATCATGACATTTAATTTACACGAAACCAATTCTGACCTTGTGAACCAATTAACAAAACAATGATAGGTGCCTTTATATATATTTTTTTTTTGGAGAAAAAGAGGTTTTCGTTATCTAGAAAAATACACTGAGGTAATTGAAATGTTCCAAAATAATCGAATCGCCTCTTAAATTCTTAAGAACCGAGTTTGCCTAAAGTTTCTTCAGTGATGGTTTATTAATTTTGAGAGATTTCCTCAAAAAAATGGTAAACATATTGGGGCATATTCATAGTCGTATTATAAACTCGACTCTAACTGAACTGGAGTCTAAAGTTAACACCCAGGTTGGACACAGCTGCTATTCATAGAGAATTTGGCAGCTCTGTTTAATTAGAAAGAGGTCTAAGGTATATTATATTACAATTCTACTACAATTTCCTTTCAATTAAAAAAAAAACGACAAAAACAGCTGTTGCATTGTATTGTTTGTTTGACTCATGGTTAATATGTGTAAACATCAACGTTTGTTTTTATCTACTGTCACGTCCAGCTCTCTAGCTCCAGTGGTAACCCGAAAATGTGAAATGTCCAGAATTTTAGTACGGCCTACGGCGCGCGGATCGAAAAATGGAGTAAGCCAATCGATTTAGGAGGTGGATATTACCTAATGTCACGGAAAGCTCTCTAGGTAAATTAGAACACCATTAAGAATTTATGAATTTGATTTTCATTCGTGTTTTTTTTTTTTGACATTTATCAGACTTAAACACAACTTAAACAGACGTTCTGCCGTGTTTATTTTTAGACTCCAGTTTATCGTTTAAACATGGGTTTAAATTCTTTATAATTAACATAAACTCCAGTTAAGCTTAGCTGAGACAAAATAAGAACTTATCAGAGACCTATGAATACGGCCCTTAACTTAACTTAAATTAATTCAAAACTATTTTTAATTTTCTCTTGAATTCTTGCTTAAATATAACAGAAAAAAACCTTGACTAAAATTCAATAGGCTGAAATTGACCTAAATACTAATTGAATATCTCTGTTAATCAACATGTTTATAAAGGGTGATTTTTAAGCTGGTTTGGTTTTGGCAACACTGGTTTTGACAGCTGACGTGTGTTTAGTACCTTGTGTCACTGTCAAACAGCTTCAGTTTGGTTTGCAATTTAACCATGGGTCGTCTTACAAATGAACAACGCTTGAAAATTATTGAATTTTACTATCAAAATTCGTGCTCGGTTCGAAATGTTCATCGCGCGCTGCTTGTGTTCAGCGATGAGGCTCATTTTTGGTTGAATGGATACGTAAATAAGCAAAATTGCCGCATTTGGAGTGAAGATCAGCCAGAAGCATTGCAACAGCTACCAATGCATCCCGAAAAAGCTACTGTTTGGTGCAGTTTATGGGCCGGCGGCATTATTGGGCCTATTTCTTCAAAGATGATGCGAATCGCAGCGTTACTGTCAATGGTGAACGCTACCGAGCGATGATAACAAACTTTTTTTTGCCCGAAATGGAAGTTCTTGACTTGCATGATATGTGGTTTCAACAAGACGGTGCCACATGCCACACAGCACGCGAAACAATGGCGCAATTGCGAGGCGAGTTTGGTGAACAGTTAATTTCACGTTTCGGGCCGGTCAATTGGCCGCCTAGATCGTGCGATTTGACACCATTAGATTATTTTTTGTGGGGGTATGTCAAGGCTTATGTCTATAGGGACAAGCCCGCTTCGATTGACGCACTGGAAGCCAACATCCATGCATTCATTCGTGAGATACCGGCCGATATGTGTGAAAGAGTATGCCAAAATTGGACTCAGCGGATGGGCTACCTGAGACGCAGCCGCGGTCAACATTTGCATGAAATTATCTTTAAACATTAAATTGCAAGGTTCAAACTATCGATTCAAGTAAATATTTCATTCATTTTTTCGAAATTTTTGTGTTTTTTTTTAAAAAAAGTTCTAAACCTCTTAAAAAATCTCTCGTTAACATTCCATTAGTTGACTTTGTCTTTTTTAAAAGCATAATCAAATAAAAAAAATTAGAACTTCAAAAAAAAAACATCACCTAAAATGCTTGATTCAAGTTTTGAAAACATACATACCTACATTGAATAAACAACATTCAATTTTTCTATTAGATTTATTTTTAAATATCAAAAGCAAAATAATAAACAACACATTCCAGAACTAAGAATACATTTTTGCAAAACGGAAAAGAGGCATATAATTACATACCTACATATGTATTTTTCGCAAATTTATTTATTTTGCCCCATTCAGTCAATTTTGTCTGCATGGGGCTTTTTTTGCATCGAACGTCTCTATTTTTGGAAAACGAGCCATTTCGAAATAAACACACTCAGATCACATTACATCGTGCCTTATTCAGAGCATCAGTTCTATACCCAAGCGAAAATGGGAATTTTTTGGAATGTTCGTATGTTTATTCCATTACGAAATTCAGAAGAGAAACAAAAAAATACATTAAAATTTAGTCAAATTGCATAGACTGGGTCTAATTTAAAAGTATGCATTGTACATTTCATCACTCCGATTAGGTGATTTGCAGAAACTGGTCTTTTCCGAAATAGTCAAAGTCACGTACAATTGCAATTGCAAGTGCATGTTCGAAGCATTTTGTTGCAATTTCATCCAAGAACCTTTGAATAGCACACAGCCAGCTTACTCTTAATAGATGTGCCACTGCAGCAAAGTGTAATGTAGATATAACTGTGTTATTGACAACAAATTGCTTAAAGAATAATGTTGAGCGTTATTGCTGCATTGCTGAATTGATGCAAGTTGCAATTGGAAATGTGTAATAAAAGCCTTCTATGGGAAAGTAGCTTTTCCATTTTTTGTTTGCGTCCACTTAAGCTATAGCAGTTCCATTGGATTTAATTTTGTTTACCTATACTGTGTGCCTTTTATAAAAGTGGATCTAACCTACTTTTGGTGTTGCGTTAATTCAATTATTATGTAAGCTGAGGCTGCAGGCTGACAACCAAGAATTCGCAATAGAGAATTGAGGAAATCTTGGATTTCATTAATTTTTCGGGGGGGGGGGTTTCTCAAATATAAAACTCTTGACTCCTGAGTCTAATTTAGGTTTTTATTAAATTCTATACACGTTTGACGACGCGACGCTTCGAAATAAAACGGTTTTAAGCCGTACTCCACTCAAAAGTTCAAAGTTTCAAAAAAATTAAATTTCAATACATATGTACATACATTTTAAATTAAGCTCTGAACCAGAGATTATACACATGAAGATGAGAATCCCCGGCAGCCATTATAATTTGCCTACAAACTTGAACTGTCAGATTGCAGATAAGAAATGAGAATGGTGTGTAAAAACCGCATACATAGACAGTTGGGATCATCACACACCTGGTAAAATTGTTGTTGCAATTCACATCTATTCATCGACACGGGATGAAATTACAAAAACAACAATGTAATTAAGGAGGGTGAAACGTACGAAACATTCTCATCTATGGAGTATTTTTGCTCTGAACTTCAAAGCCAAGTGCGTCAGATAAATGTAGTTCGTTCGCATGACATTACGTCTCAAGAAAACAAAGAAATGTCAATAAGGTTAATCTTCCATAATTGGAAGATAATAATTACTTGACTTTTAAGATTAAACCAAGAAGGCTTTCAATTAAAATGCTGCGAAAATACTCCTAATTTATAAAAAACATCACAACTATATTATCGTTTTTTTTTTTTTTTTTTTAATTTCTAGTTAAGAACCTGAAATGGCAATTGTTAAAAGTATGACAGGTATATAAAATTTTAATCAAAATCGTTTGAGCTGATTTCCTGAAAAATTGACAAATAAAATCGTTGTATGGCAACCATCCCATTAATGAAATATGAGAGAATAAGGTGCCAGTTATAGCTTTCATTGAAAACCATCATTGAAAATTTTAATGACTCATTTTGAGACGTTTAGGAAGTGAATTCAGAAATTATTTTGATGCAAAAACAAGGATAATGACTTAAGTTATAATTTTTGTAAAAAAAAAATCGCCATAAAATGAATTTTAATTTTTCAATGATCGTTGTTAAGGTAGCTCAATTATTGAAATAATAAAAGTCATTTTATGTGGATGGTTGGGCCGAAACGAAAATTTGTTTTTCTCAAGAATTAATAATTAAGTCACCGCCTTCATATTGGCATCAAAATATGCACTAAATTTTCTTTCCAAGTCCCTCAAAACCTATCATTAAAATTTTCAATGATGATAGTTTCAATAAAAGCTATAACTGGAGCCTAATACAAAAACAAGACAATTTTATGCGAATTTTTGTCAAAAAACTGAAACGCAGTTTTATTATAATAACTTTGGACACTACAGGTACTGGAGTTTAATCGAAATCATTTCAGCCGTTTTCAAGAAAATTCAAAAAAAATATGAGGATTGTCAGTAAGCAATTGATAAATATTGAAATTTGATATTCTAAAACTCAATATATTAAAAACTTGGTCAAGTTTTCATTGATAATTATCAATCACAACAGTCTGACTCATTCTCATTTATCAAAACTTTTATCAATTGGGTTGCTAAATATCGACTTTCAATTTTTATCAATTATAAATTGATTATTTACAATCACAATAGGGGCAAAAACAAAAGTTCTTAAATATCTTTTAGTCTACAGAAACTCAAATAAAAATGTTCTATAGCAAATTTCAAACAAATCCCGTTTAGGCTCTATTCCGAATAACAATAGACGCACCACCAGTGTTACCGCAGGCAAAATTATTTATATGTTCCTCTGAATGAAAAAATGTGTCCTTTTGAAAATAAATGAGTCCTTTTGAAAATAAATTCATAACATTTAAAAAAATACGAATTTAAGTAGGTAATACCTACCCAAAATTGTTTTGTATTGTTTTATAATAGAAAAACTTAACAGAAACTTAAGAATATAGTTAAAACATTTTAATGCATAATATTACTCAATGTAGATAACAGTCAGCCTTACATTTCATAAAAAAAAACGAATTTATACATAACCTTATTTATAACTTATTTTCATATTCGTTCTTTGTTTTTAAATAAATTGAAATTTTCTTGAGGTTAAATGATCGTGAAAAAATGTGTCCTTTTTAAAAAAATGTATTCTTAGTCCCCTAAAGAAAAAAAGAGTCCCCAGAGACACAGGCACAGTGTCCCAGTGGTAACACTGGTCACCACTAAAACAATCTACAATTTTTCAGAAGAAGTCAAAAAAAACAATCCGAAAATAGTGATTTTCAACTTTGCTCTTTCAATTTCTTGGAAAAGACGAAATACGAAGAGTTCACTACGAATTTTTATAGTGGTACTGTTCATGTTAAAAAAAAATCCATTCGTTCAAACCAAATTCATTGTAATAAAGAAATTTTTGTCTGGCGGTGCATTTTGCATATAGAAATTCGTGAGCCGATTTCCATGAACAAATATCTGAACCTTGCTATCTTGAATATCTTCTTAAACTATGACTAAAATTTGTTTGATTTTTGGCTCCTGAAGTTGAAAGATCTCAAATAAAGTTTTTAAATATAGATTTTAGCTCCTTAACAAAAAAAAAAAAAAAAAAAAAACGTGTGACTAGATCGCATGCGAGTTCAAAGCTATAATGTTGCTGAAATTTGAAGTTATAGATGTAAATGGCTCAATATTGTTATACCTTACATTGTTAAAAAGAAAGAAAATGTGAAAAACTCAAAAATACTAAGCAATTGATTTTTGAAGGTTTTGTATAAAATGATAACCACTTGAAAAGTTAATTTATTATTTGATAATTTATACATTTTTAAAATGCAATAGTACTTACTCAATCAAACTTAGAAGTACTGGAATAAAAAAAAAAAAAACAAAAAAACCTATTTCCGTTATGAGCAGATATTTTTTTGCAAAACATGGAACCTCGGTTGTGATAGTATAGGGATAGGGAATTTTAAAAATCTGTACAAACAAAATTCTGATTTAAGATATTTTTTAGGAGAATGTTTTGAGGCAGATTAAAGAAGATAAACTGAGATTTCTTTAATAAAAAACATTAATTTATTTCTTTGGAACACTTTCGCTTCGCAGAATGCACATCAGTTAAGTATTGTTGTCAATTTTGGACATGCTATTGTGTAAAGTACAGAAATTATTTATTAAGCCGGACTTCACTAATGTGAAATACTTTAGCTTAGGACTTTTGTTCCCTCCAAATGAAAACTAATGTGCACAATGGCCACTAGATTGGGTGTATTAGCACCCGATTTCTGTAGGAGCTGTCATCAGGATGTCGAAGAAATTGAAAACATTAAACGCCTGCTCTGCGATTGTCCAAACCTTCAAACAAATCGCCGCCGATATTTTGCAAACAGATTTGTAGGAGAACTGGACGATCTAGCTGTGCACGCACCTCCTAACACAACCTAACCTAATGTGCATTATTATCCCCTTCTAACTAATTTTCTATTATTAAATTTCTGTTGGCCACATTATAATAATAATTTTAAACTCTTGAGAATCTTTTTGAAATCAGTATAATTCAAGAAGTTCTCGTTCAATTAAATAGTGCTAACACCCTTATATTAACTTCACATAATCTTAGTAGGAAATGCTGAGATTTTTTCTGTAAAGCCAAGTACCCAGATCGCGTTAAATTTTCGTTTTCATACAAAATTCTTTCCAAATTTGAAAACTAAGTCAAGCAGTTTAGTGGAGTGGTGCGCAGCTCCAGATACAAAATTTTATTTTTGTTTCTTACTGTGCATGACTTGTGTCAAAAATTAACGCACGAAATAATTGTTCGGCACATTAATTCATGAGCTAAATTTATCAAGATTCTATAATTCTTGAATTTTGTGTGAACTTTGGCACTGTGAAAAAAAAATTGAAATGGAGGAATAAGTATTTATAAACAAACGATTTATCTCAGTTAAAGAAAAGGATTCATTTTATTTGATAATTCACTTGATATTATGAAAACAAATTCTCAGAAATGGTTGAATATAATTTTTTCTTAGAGAACAGCTGTTTTCTGTGACATATTCTTCATCTCTACAACGCTCTCATGTCAAAATTTAGCTAGGGTTTAAGATGATGTTTGGAGAGAAATATGGTTGCTTAAATTAAGCGCGATCTGCATACTAGGCTTTAAGCTTGAAAAAAAAACATCAAATCCTTGGAATCCAAGATAAAAACATGTTTCTTTTAAAATGTAGACTAATATATATTTTAATTAGGGAAGCTTTTTAATTTTTAAATATCCCTATACGAATTAAATTAGACGGAAGTAAAACTAAAAAATAATTTAAATTACTGTCCATAATTTGTATTTGAACTCAATTTCCGTAATTTTGTTATTGAAAAAAAAAGAATCAATTTACTATAATTATATAAATATTTATTGAAGAAAATTCTTTAGTTCTTCTTTTTCAATTGCAAATAACTTTTTGTTTAGTGTTTTTAAGCAAACAACAAATTGAATTGAATCTACCATAGTGGCCTCTTGAAATTTTAATGTTAAATCAATAAATTTATATTTAACATTTCATTTTACAAAACGAATAAACCATGAAAATACAAATATTTCCGCAAGTAAATAAATAGAAATGTATATCAACATTTTTAAATGATCATGAATTTTGTTGTGAGGGATTCTTTCTCTTTCTTTTTTTTTTTGTTTCTATCTTTACATTTTCTTTCATTTCATTTTCTATCCCTACCTCTAGTTTTTGAATGTTTCTTTCGTCTCTTCTCTGCACAATGTTTTTTGCAGAATAAAAAACACCTGTTTGAACAGTCATATGTTTCTTATTTTCGAAACTAGAATGTTTTTGAGAACATTTTAAGGATAATTCGAATGTATATTCTCTTTTTCGAAAATGGGAAATTTTTGAGAGAATTTTGGGATTTTCTTTTAGAGAGCGTATTGCCATTCTCTCTCTCTCTCTCTCTCACCACCCTCTCTTTCTCTGAACTCTCTTTCTCTCTGTAAATATTTCGCTCTCTCCTTCTCCCGATCTCTCTTTTCTCTTTCGATCTCTCTCAATCACACTCATTCTTTTTCTCAGCTGATTTGGCAGAAGATCATTTCTCTGAGAATCTGTATTATGATAATTTTAATATTTTTTATTTAAGACATTTTTCAATGCACTTTCGATTTCTAAATTTGTCCCTAACCTAATACCACTCTTTGGTATATTTTATTTATATAAATAGAAGATACACAGATGAATCAGTTCTTCTGTTTATGTTTATTTTTTTTTTTATTTATGAATAATGGGATGTGTCAGAGAACTTTTCTAGACGGAATATTTTAAGAATTGCCGTTTTAAATATATTTTTGTGTGTACAAGTTTGTGATGAAATTCGATACTTCTTTTTTGGTGAGTCAATATTTTAAAGTGCATAATAAACTATGCATTTTAATTTTTTTAAATGAGTTTCTACCAGTGAACTATTAAAAGTAATATTAAATAAATGTTTAAAAAACCCGTTTTTGAAAAGCCGTACGATCTTAAAAACACTATTGCGTACGTTACGGAGAAAGAGTTACCTGGTAGAAAAGCTTAGTAGCTCGATTCTTAGAAAGTAAGACTCGTTTTACACTTAGAGGATATATAACACGGAGTGCTCGTTTCTATCCCTAATGCACTGTAGTGCCTCAAGTAATGATAAGGGGGTTTATCGATAGGATAAAGTCATACAGCTGCTAATTATAAGTCATAATTTGCTTATTTTCTCTAAATTGTTCTACTTTGAAGTAATTCTTGAAATTAGTTAGTGTTTGTTTATTATTTTAAAGATATTGAAATGTTCTTTTTTAGTTTTTTTCTCCAACGTGCAGAAAACTGAGTGCCTTTGAACTTATCGAAACTTGAAAAGCGACCCCTATGAAAGCTTCGCATTCGAATATAAGCAAGCACTCCATATTATATGTATATCCTCTAAGGATTTACACGAGAAAACTTTGTTTCCAGCCATTTTCACTTTTTTATGAGGGAAAAGGGAGAGATTTTTTGACATTTTATGTCACAGTTCAAGTACCTATGGCGCTGTTTACATTGAGGCCGGTATCACGGCAGTTTGTAGGCTAGAGAAGTGTGGGCGAGGGATCTCGAGAGGCACAAACAAAAAAAAATAAAAAGACCGGACTCATGAGTCTCATTTGTTGTTTCTATGTGTTGTTGTCTCAATATATTTTGAGGCACGTCAAAATTTTTAATGTAAACACGATGATACTTAATCTTCCCAATCTAAACAGGGTCTATTGCATGTTTAGTACTTCAATCACCAATTGAAAAGTAATCTTCGAAAAATCTACTACGAGTTAAAAAAAAGCGTCAAAAAGATTAACACCCTCTGACCTTTTAAACAGTTGATGTCTGAGGAATACGATGGTACTCTTCCTGACATGTAAACTAAAGACCAGTTTTTCAGTGCGAGATTAAAGATAAAACCGAGTTAAGTCATTTAATCTGCTGAATTAACTCAGGATTAACTGAACAGATGCTTTTGATTTTTATCCACCGAGTTTGTCTGCTTGCTCAGTTCAATGTGGGTTAATTTACTTTAGAGTTGGCTTAACTCACCAGTCACCACTGAAAAATTGGGCCTAGGACGGATATTTCTAAAATAATTGGGGTTGCAACTGCATTTAGCTGACGGAATAAATTCTAGGATACAATTATCAGAATGTCCTGTATCGCCTGAACATAACAAAGAAATTTATGTACATCAACAGCCCTTAAAGTTTATATTTGTTAACGTTTATTTTTGAAAAACAATGCATTTTTCTTGCAGAAATACACATAAAATATTATGTACATAATACAAAATTTTGATACAGTAGTATGCAATATTACCTGCCTGCGATGTAAAGAAGAGCTCTTTTTAAAAATGGTCAGCAAATGCGGATACAAAATTAAACGATAAATACAATATGCAAAACATATTTTGGCAAAACCCGAAAGACCAACCTGAAACGCTCCCATATTATATAGGGCGGGTAGATATTGAAATGGAACATTGTGGTGTTCGCTGTGTAGCATCTAGCGCCGTTGTGTTGGAACCACATGTCGTTCACATCCATATTATCCAAATGGATCGGTAACGCTATCCGTTGATGCTAATGACAATGACAGCGACGATGTTTGCTGATTGTTCACTGAATCGGTCGACTTAAATTTGGCCACCAAACTTCGGATAATGGAGTTGAAAGAACAACCATGTAAATCGACCCAAAAGATTTTGATATTAAAGTTTTGCCATTTGGACGTGCTGTTCAATCGTGTAACTTGACATGGTGATTTGGCATCAGTATAACTCGATAATAAACAACAGATTTGACAGATGTAACCAAAACAAAATGGCCGCCACAGGCCACTATAATCTACCCGCGCAAATCGCAAAACCCAATATCTCACTTTGGACGGTTAATATGTGTAAACATCAACGTTTGTCCAAGCGCAGTTTTGAGGATTCATAACTGGATCCGTATGCGAAGTTTTCCATACGTTGTTGACTACGTGCACGGATCCAATACGGACTAGTTTGCTTAAAAGGGATCTTCAGATTTCTGTCACTGAACGTACCCAATATTCTACTATGCAGACTCTCGTAACGTAACATGCTACAATCGTCCACGTTTTTGATGTGTAAACATCTATGCTGGCGGTAGAGTGAAAAAAATAACGTGAACGTTCGTGTGCAGCGTTACGTGGTGCAACGTTACGGTGTGCAACGTTACGATCTGCATACTAGGATGGGTGCGTTCAGTGAAAAAAAACTTAAGATCCCCTTCAAGCAAAAACAACTCCTTTTTGGATCCGCGCACGTTGATGTTTACACATATTAACCGTGAGTCCCGGCACTCACACAATTTTTTATTTCACTCTACCGCCGGTATATGTAGATGCATACACATCATTACCCTTTTAGACGAACTAAACAAAATTTAATACTGTACGGAATTAAATAGTACGATTTAAACGCAAACAAATGTGTAATTTAATACTGAATCTATACAATAGCCACACAACAATTATTTTCACATTAAAACTTTTGTGTGAAAGTCCAGAAGAAACATTACTAAGCGCAACTAAAATATATCTAACATTTTTAATGACAAGAAGCTCGAAACAATCAGAAATCTGAATACACAGTGGACAAATTGGATTTATTGAATGCGCCCATAAACTTATTCTGTAATTATATTGAAGCAGATCTATTTTTTTCCAAGTAGCCTCAAGCTCGATCATTCTCGATCATTAGATGGAAGCATAGACGAACAGATCGACGAGAATATATTCCCTTCTTGTGTCCTCTACAGACCTAGAAAATAAGAAAGTTGTTGTTTAACTGAAGTATAGCAATCAAACTTCCAAATCCTGCACAAGGTGGAAATAAATTTCCATACATTTCTATGTTTTTGCTTCGGGAGATAACTGAAACAATGTCATTACTTATTTTTCTGGTCCTTAAAGCCATTTAAAGTTAAATGGCTCCGTCAGACTTTCCCAGTTACGTATTTATGACAAATATAATTGAAGAAGATTTTGAGCTCATCAGTTCAGTTTCAAGTTGACATTTCTGAGATCTCTGCGATTAAACTGTTTTCTCCGCTAGAAATCAATGACGCTCTTAATTTTTTTTATTAATTGATCGATTGCTAGATTGCGAGGAATTGCTTTCAGATTTATGAGATAAATTAAAGTTCTTGTCTATTATGAATTGTCTACACGTAGCAGACAATCTTCAAGTCACTTTCATATAGTGAGTCTACTCGACATAACACTGAATATTATTCATATGATAAATCTTCTATAGAAATATTACAAACGTTTTTTTTTTGAAAATTGGTGCTAAAACGTATCGACTAACTCCCTAAAGTTTAAAGATTAAAACTTCTTTATACTTTATTCTAGCTTAAAAAATATGTTATTCAAAAAACTTGACCCAAAAATATAAATAAAATGTCAGCTTTTTGATTTAAAATTAATTTACTATATAAAAAAAACTTTTAAATGAAATTAAATTTTTTTTTGTTTTGTGTACAATTCGTTCGACATTAATCATTCATCGCGACAAAAAAATACAAAATATGAATCCTGTCCGCCAACATCAATAGCGTGGGTAACATTTTTGTTGGCAACTATACTACGATTAACTCAATTGTTGATTTATGAAGCTTTTAGTGCGATCATAAATCCCCACAATTTTTTATTTTTTTTTGTTGTTCGCAAAAATGCAACAAATAATATTAGGAAAAAACTTAAAAATCATATTTACGAAATAGTATATTTTTTATTCTACATAAATCATTAAATACTCAAAATAATTCATTTTACATTTATCATGATGTTTTTCTGTTTAAATACATGAAGCTTGTTTGAATTGTTGGTGATTGTCTCATTCTGAAATTCGAACAAACTTTATCAGCCATATTATTGCCTTGTTTCAAAACTAGTTTCATTGCAAAACTAGTTTTATAGAAGTTTGTAGTCTCAATTTTTGTCCGGTTTTATGAGTCTAGAGTTTATCCAAAGCTAGGTTTTGGTTTTCGAGTTTTAGGTGTCAAAATATTTTTGAATAATACCGATTTGAGCACCTCCAAACATCTATAAAACTAGTTCTGCCATGAAACTAGTTTTGAAACAAGTCAATAATATGGCTGTAAGTAAAGTCAATATTAAATAAATTCAATTCTTCTTCTTCATTCATAGAATATTAAATTAAATTAAACTAAAAAAGAAAAAAAATTCAAAAAATTAATAAAAATCCTCAAGGAAAAAAAAACACTCAATGTGTAGGTACATCGAAAGAATCCTGTACATTCGGATAAAAAAATCAAAATTATTCTGGAAATTCACCTAATGAAAAACATATTACATATATAGCAATATCTATACCCATTTGCATCTTTCAAAACATTGTGAAATACTTAACTTTTTGTATCATTATTCCTTGCAGCTCATAAAATCTTAACTCAACAATTAAAAAAGAAAATGCGTGGGTGTTTAAAATTCTAGCACTCCCGCATCTACATTTACAATATAACAAAAAAAAAATAATAATAAGAACAAAATTCTTGGATAGCTTCCAATAGAACACAAACAAAAAAAAAAAAAAAAAAAAAACAGAACTAAATTTTCTCAAAAAAATATTTTCATCTTCTAAATAATACATATTTAATTTGTATTAACGGATATTTTTTGGATATTTTTTTTTTTGTGAAATTATTTTCATAAGAACAATCGAGATTTGCAGAAGATGAGTAATAAAAAGTGTATTTTATAAATTAAAATTATATAGGTACTTTTGCAATGGAAATCAGGGAGAACTGAGTTTTTGTAGAATTAGGTTTCTAGGCACAGAAATTTAAAGGAGCTCATCCCTGGAAGCTTTTATAAATAAAGTTTTCCTGCAAATTAGCTTGTTTCGAAAGATTTTGAAATTAAACATTTGATAATGCGATTAAGCTCATTCGATTGTTGATTCTTAAAAATGGGTTCATACCTACAGAAAATAATGTCCATAACTTAAATTTTCAGAAAACCACGTCCTTTATCGTATTTTTTTTTCAGAAAATCACGTTCTAAATCTCAAAGTTTCACTATAATTGATCAATCATTGTTTTCTCTCTAAATTTTCAGACAAAACCATTAAAATTTCTACATCAAAGAGGTTTTTTTGAGTTATCCCATACGTGGAAAGCTATCGCTTGCAACCTCAAATTAGTCATCAAAATATCAGTTTTTCAATATTTTGAGCTACAGAACAGCAGAGAAACATCTTCCAACAATCTTGGACCAATAAAAACAATACTAACGGTAATTTTATCAAACATTTTGTTCAGAAACTGACCTCTTTGCTGAGTTGTAACTTGACTCCTTTGAACATGATGTTCGGAACGGCTAAAACTTTGCTGCTGCTGAGTTGATGATGATACTTGTTGAGAAAATTGTTGTTGTTGTTCTTGAGTGATAAATTGTTGAGATTGCTGCTGTTGGTGCTGCTGCTGTTGCTGTTGCTGCAACGCACCCTGTTGGTACGGATTTGAATTTTGTCGTTGCATTATGTAACACTATACACCATCAAAGAGGGCGTATTCCCACTTTACAATAATAAAAATTCTTTTATTTTTTTTTGGGTAGCTTTTTTTTTTTTAATTTTTTTTTTATTTCCACTTAAAATTCGATAGCACGAAATAAAAAATAGAAATAGTCACACACAGAACTGCTGATGATGTTGGCTGCTATCTCACTTTATCTTTCTTGAATTTGGCTTTCAGAATTTCAATTTCAGAACACACTATATTGAATTTTCTCACACAATTTTTCTCTGCTTTGCTATTTTTAAACCACTGAACTTATTTTTTTTTCTTCTTCTTCTATTCTATTTTCGAAGAATTATTCAATCACTAAAAATAAATGGAAAAAAAATGAACAAAATTGAAGATAATTCGAATTAAAAAAAAAAAAAAACAATAATCCTTCGGTCAGAGGTGATGTCCTGACAATATTCGTTAAAAAATCTTCTGAAAAGTAGTTGAAAACTGCGATTATCCTTTCGCAAGGGGGTTTTCAAGCTATTTTTAGAAAATTAGCTCAGCGCCAAGTCGTTACGAAAATGATGAAAAATTTTATTTTATATATGTAAAAGAAGAAAATTTTCACAAAATCGTTACGAAATAGCTGATTTTTGTCGAAAAATCCACGAAAAACCGTTAGATTCGTTCAATTCGCCGTTAATTCTTACCGAAAATTAATAATTTTAACTATTTTTCTTTCGAAAATCTATCTTTTTTTTTTAACTCTATGTATATTTTACTTATATGTTTAAAAATAAAAAAAATTGTTTCAAGTCAAAATCCCCGAGACTGAAACCAAGACGTCGATCGTTTTTGAGGTGCGAGCGAAGAATGAAATAAAAGTGATCTGAGGTGATCGTTATAGCCAGAAAAGTTGGATTTCTCTCTTGGCGATGAGGCGATGATCATCATCATCATCATCATCGATGATGATGTAGTTTTTCTGTGGGAAAATGTATCTCGCAGTTGTGAAAATCCAATAGATTTGGTGGATTGGATGAATATTTCTGTGCCTCACCGTAGATCGGTGTGGGCAAAGACGATCAGCGGGGTTCACATGAACGATGCTTCGATAGACTGCAAGGATCGACTCGTATCTCGTATGCTCTCTCGGCGAGTAGGCAAGACTCTCGCCGGGCTAAAAATAAGTAAGGGATTTATTTTTGGGATTGATTTTCCATCTTGTGTGATGAGGATGCGGAATGTTATTTTGTCTTTCGTTTTGTATGATTTTTGTTCAACTTCTTCTTGGTGTGATGCCGAAGCCGATGATGCTTCATGGTTTTTCATGAAAATATTTTTATCTTGGTGTTTCATTTGCAGTGAAGAACATTTATACAAATTAGTGTTATCTGTTTATATGTATGTCTTTGAAGATACAAATTTAAATTTATCAAATGCGTGTGCTTATTGCGGCGAAAATTTGCGAACCTCTGTAGCTTTTAGTAGAACAATAATATGTATTAGGAAATTGTAGGTTCGGTGCCAATTTCTGGTTTGTTTTTTTCAATGTAAACGAATGGGACACACGACACTCTGTATTTTTGGGTGCACTAGTTTTTCAATCTGGCAGGTAATGAAAATTAAATTGACTACAGAAATAAAGCGAACTTAAAAATGCGTAAGAGTTGTTTGTTTTTCATTCTTTCCGGAGATTGACTTGATCATTGTCATTGTTCTATAAAGCGTGACGGTTGATTTAATTAAATTGAATTTAAATATTTTTGTGACAATAAATTAGATTGTGATTAGAAGTAGTGATTTGCGATGCTTCTGTGTGTATAAGTATAAGCACATGGGGTAGCAAGTATATTTTGAATAGGGTTGGGCCTTAGGTTTTTAAACTGTACGACTTGCAGAATTTGAGAAAGATGACTCAAGAACGACATAACTTGCTCTTAAGTAGACAAAATTTGTATCCGACTCGAATAAAATTGAATACAAAATTCAAAGGTAACGACACGTCAGCAATAGTCCAAATTGTTCTTAGCTTTTTCACTTGCTCCAGAGTGCATGTAGCCCAGGCAAAATGTAGCTAATTGCGGTAAAAGTCCAAGTGAATATTTTTAAACGCATAAAAAGTAATTCAAAGTCAAAAGATATATGAAAGATATATGCTTAAACCATTAAACAGTTTTTGAAGTCGCAATTCCTTATAACTGAAGCCTAATATGTTAAAAAATATGATAAATTTTGTAGTTAATATTAAATTCTTTGAAGTCAGGATAAATTATTTTCGATTATACTGCGCCATTTAAGAGTAAAGACCGAAAAACCAGTAATTTTGGCTTTTGACCAATTTTTTAATGCATAATGATATCTCTTAAATGATCGATATTAAAAAAAAAATGTGTTAATTTTTTATTTTACAAGGTTTCATGATGTATAAACTTTGTAGGCACATATTTTCGAAAACTCGGATCGTTTAGGAGCTACACGTGAAAAACCGACATTTTTGTCATTTTAGTTTTTTGAAATGTTCATATACTTTCTAAATGATTAGTCGCAGGAAGAAAAGTGTCAAATTTTGTTTTGTAGAAAATTGTATGATCTACAAGCTTAAAAAAATGTATTTTTCTATAGCGTTTACCGTTTAAAAATTATTTCCGAAAAATGAAATTTTTATGCAAGCCAGATTTGGCAATGGACTTTTTAGCCAGTATTCCCTTTGCCAAAATAACTAAACGGTCTTCCAATAGGGACTTCCGAAATTTGACAGTTGATAGCAGCCATGTTGTTGAAGCTACATCTGTCAAATTGGATGTCATTTATTCAGTCCGTTTCGCCAAATCACCATGGACGGATATAGCGTTCAACAACACGTGCAAATGATAAAATCGATTTATCAAAATGGGTGTCCTGTTTGGGCAACGTTTACGGTCATCTTCAGCGATAAGGTCCATTTCTGGATGCATGATGGGTAAGTCAACAAACAAAATTGTCGAATTGGGGACGATACCAATCCACATGAGAGCCAAGAGCGAGTATCCAATGCATCCCGAAAAAGTAACTTTTTGGTGTGGATTTTGGGCTGGCGGCGTCATGGTCCATATTTCTTCCCGAACGACACGTTGGCCAGGCCATCACCATCGATGGCGAGTGATGAAGGTCGATGATTACCAACTTCTTTTGGCCTGAGTTAGATGATATAGACAACAACGACATGTGGTTTCAACAGGACGGCCGGCGCTACGTGCTACACAGTTGACGCCACATTGGATATGCTGCACGAGTGATTCGAAGGCATGTTCATCTCACGTGGAGGTAAAGCTGTGAGTGAAGTTAGCATCGCCATTTTGGTGTTGTGCTGTAATGTGCTCAACTTGTGCTGTTTCTGCTGCTCATATTTTTAATCAAAAACGGCGATGCTAACGTCACGCACATGAGGTAATGTGAACTGGCTACCGAAATTGTGTGATTTGACCCCCTAAGAGTTCTTCTTGTGGGGTTTTCTGAAGTCGCAGGGGTATGGGAATAAGCCCCAAACCACAGCGGCCCTCAAAGCCAACACAAACCATGCCATCGGTCAAATTCGGCCTGTTTTATGCGCCAGAGTCATGGAATATTGGACATTTTGGATGCGCTTCACCCAGAGAAGCCACGGCGAACATTTGAATGTCATTAAATTCCATACTCATAATGGCATCGATAGGCCTTTCAAACTCACAAACACACTTTGTTTTATTTAAATTTAAAGATAGGAAGCGCTTACTGAAAGACCTTGATGTATAATTCCGTTTAAAAATCTATATTGATTGGTTCAATTTTTTTCAATTTACCTGGGCTGATAATAACAATTTGTTTCGTGTTGAAAAAAAAATCCAGGAGAAGCTCGTCGGTAGGGAACGATAGTTCAATTTTTCGGATTAGTAAACAAAAATGAATTCGAGATTTTATTTAAAAGCGACATTATTATGTGTTTATCTGTATATTTTATAATATAATATTATAATAACTGTTATAACAATTCTATAATTTCAAACAGTACAAGGAATATTTTAATATTTGAAGTTTATAAGATTTTTAACAGATTACAACTTGACAATTACCTTTCCAAAAAAACTTTTGCATTCTGTATACAGCTTTGAAATAATAATGAAACAATTATATCCTCCGAGCATTAGGTAAATACACATGCAATACGTCACATACATATATCACTTTGCGTTATCACACTACCGCCATCTTTGTACAATCACTTTAATATCAACTCGGTACTTCTTTATTACACAACCTATGTATGTGAAGAATTTAATTTGATATGTTTTGGCACTCAACCGTAACTTTGTACATACATCGTTATTTATATAATACCGGACAAGAACAGTGTTTTTGACCAATAAAATTTATTTCTTAATTTTATTTATAAAAATTCAACTGACGCATCAGACTAACACCGTTGAAGATAAAAATGTCACTAAAAAGATGATTTTCTTTGACGTTAGGATTCCTCTGGTTTTGTTTTTTTTTGTTGTTTTGATTTCTTTTCTTAGATAAATGCTAAAATAAAAATTATAATAAGTTCGTCTGCATGTTCCTAGTTACTTACTTCGTACACTGAGAGAAAAATTTATATTTTTTTAATTGACAACTCTTAATTGCATTCTCTAATCACTTAATTAGGTTTACATGGGGTCTTAAACAAATCGAGTTCCGAGTTGAGACCTTTTTGAGAACTTTTCGGTGACCATGTGATCTACTAGCATTTTCGATTGGTCGTCTAATTTGTTTTTGATTCCAATATCAGATCTAGAAGTATTATTTCTTTTGACAGAAGAAAATCAATCATTCTGAAGAGTTAAGAAAGCTATTTATGGATGACCAATCGAAAACATCACAAATGCCCCATTAACGTCAAAATTCATTCGATTGGGAATAATTATCAAATCGTTTCAAAAATGTGAAAATAAGACAGACCAATTAATGTCAGAATAGCAAATAAATGTAAAAAAATTCATCTACTCAATTTTAAAATCACTGCAGTGTGAACATCTGACAAACTGAACCTAACATTGCACGTTCTGTCAACTGACAAGAAAGTCAACGCAGGCTAGCCTTGGAGTGACAGCAAATTTTGTTGTGTCGACGTTGAATTAAGGCCCAACTATAATGGGCATAAGCTAGGTTATGAGTGGCATAAGTAAACGACCCAATTCATACAACCTCTATTCAATAATTATAATGGAGTCCATCTCCGATTCGTTAAGTTTCGTTCAATTAAGCAAATTTAAGTAAGAGTAAACTGTCAAAAAACTGGCAGAAGAATGGAAAAATTCATTCGTTTGGCAATTTACTGAAAAAAAACTACCAATTTGTCAGTCGTGTAAATCCAACATAAGCAAATTTACATTGGGATTATGACATTAGCTTAAATTCGCTTATGCGTATTATAGTTGGGCTTTTACAGTCAATGCTCCAAAGAGCAGTCTCTTCCAACGTGTCTTAGCTGCGTTGACAGGGCGATTACTACGTCCAACGAATAATTAACGCATTAACGATCACATGAGTGTGGGACAGAATTTGGCTATGTTTTGACGTAAGAGAGTTAAAGGTTGACAATTGTGGTTGACGGTCTAATCGTATAGCTAAAAAAAAAAATTTTCGACGCAATGCGTAAGAATCTCAAAAAGACAGTTTTTTTCCATGTACATACATTACATTACATTTTTATCCGTGTACAAAAACAATAACAAACATCTCTTCGAAATGAAACTCCCATATCATCAGGCGCATTGTTAAATGATTGCGCAAATGCGTTCTGCTAAGATAATTGCACACTTTCTCAGTTTGTTTTAATTTTAATTCAAAAGTCAAACGATTACCAGAAAACTACCTCATAGTGCGATACATTACTCATGAAGTCATGATGTCTCCAGTCCAGACCCATGATACATTGTTGTTAGTATAATTTTCTTCTTGATGGAATTGCATTGTTTCTTTTACGTTAGTAACATATGTATAAGGGAAACATAGTTTCTATACAGTGTCTCAGATTACACAGATGTTTATTGCATATTTCTCTTAACTCGGTTTGCTCTTGATTCTTTAACTTTTTCATTTATTTATTTTTTTTTTGTTTTGCAAAAAAGACAAAAACATCTGACAAGTTGAATAGGTATTTGCTTAAATTATATATAATCAACTAGATAAGGCTGACTTATCTTCTTAAATAAGCTTTGACTTAGTGGTGTCATAAAATGCAGGTCAAATTATCTCTTAGAAAAGATTTTATTTTTAGATAGGTTCTTAAATCCACTTTCCTTCATTTTTCTTTAATTAAATATCAAATTATTCTCATTTTGTTGTTGAAATTGGAAGTTTCAGTTTTGTTTCTTTAATTTTGAATAAGAAATATTTTAAGTCAGACGTAACTGTATGATTAAGTTGACATTCCATTCTTTATTGCGAATAAATTCCAAAGTTTTGAATCAAGTCATAGTGTTTGAGGTAATAGCTACTTGTGTCAAGTTGTTATTTTATAAATGACAAGATGGTACTGCTGTTTACCTTTAATCACTTCAAATGCAATTATTTGTACACTGCTTGTAAGATCCGTTGCGAAAAAGCTTTTAAAGCCAAAAAATGTATTTTGATGTCCACGGTTTGCGCTTGTTTTTCAAAGAAAATATACTTTCTCAATACTAGCACATGATGATGTAACATTACTGTGAGGAGAATTAATATCAAAAAATGGAAACGTGCCTAAAGATTTGGTTTAAATTTAAGATACCTACAGAGCGTTTTTGATAGATTTTCAAATGAGGATAAAATTCAAATCGTTTTACTATTTTTGACAGTTCTATTACATTTATTTTAATAACTATTGTCAAATTGTATCAGTAATAGATTAAAACGAAGAGAAAACTTTCGTTCAAAATTATTTTGCAGCTTATAGAACATTAGGTGATCCTCAAATTGCATCCGGCTATTGAAAAGCTTAACAACCTGAACACAATGGTGACGGAGCTACAACTGGATCTGCAGGCTGCAGCTGGACCAGCTGTCAAAATATTGAGACACATTATTTCAATGTTGCGAACACAACGCAACGTAGCTGCAAACGGAGCTGCAGGCGCATCTGCAAGAGTTCACCAACTTTTAACTTTTGCGTGCAGCATTTTTGACATTTCAAAATTGATGGAGGTGGACAAGCCCATTTCAACATTCGATTACAGTGTTTATATAGGGGTTGAAATGAGTTTCAAGCTCTCTCTTCAATTCCTCATTTTATAGCTATCAGTGCTTCTGCAGTCAGTATGTCAGAAAGGTGTACAGTTGCGTTGCGGGCACGCGAAAAGAAAGTACGTACGACGCTTTTTGACAACTATTGCAGCTGCAGATTCATTAACAGTTGGGGCATTGTGTTCAAGCAGTAAAGCTGAAAGAAAAGTAACTTTTTGTAAGTAAAACAATCTACAAAAGACTTGATTACACGCATAACTTTTGACGTCTGTCTTTACAACAAAAAAAAAAAGTAATTTGACGTACATTTTTCGGTTTACTGGTTGAACACAGTACGCGCGTCAAGACGCGCGGCAGGGAACGCGTTCACATGAGCGTGATTATGGCTTATTTTTGTATGTGATGGTTTGAGTTTTATTTGACAGGAATTTGAACACAAAAAATAATACTAAAAATTCGAACTGCATTTAATTTACCATGTCCCTTGGATAAGATTTAATACAAATTTATTTTAGTGAATAGATGCAAAACAAAAAAAAATTGTGCGTTTATCCAAACAACACAAAATTACAATTCAGTGTTAGTTACAATTTGTGCAAATTCGCAAGAAATGTCACCTATTATTTAACTCCCAGAATCGCACAAAACCTAATGTGAACACATTCGACTCATTCTGACGTTCAGCAGTCGTTAAAACAAAACAAAAATATTTGCTCGTTGAAGGATTAATTAGAAACTTTTCACTTCCTATTAGGAAATAAAAAAATTGGATTCCGTAGGATTTAACTGCCAAAGATAAGGTACAGACAGAGAAAACAGATATCACAAAAGAAAACGTCGAAAAAATGAACAATCTTAAGCAAAAAATCAAAAAAATCCTTTCTTTCTTCGCCATCATTTTCTCACCATGAAGTGTGAGTGAGATAAAGTACAGGGACGCCAAAAAAAAGTCGAAGGAGACAGTCCAATGTGAACACCGTTCTATAACGAGATTTTATATATTGTAACATTGTAAGATAAGGACGCGCGCCATGACTCGCGTGTATTGTGTTCAGCCACTTTGACAAAAAAAAGTTATACTGTTATACAAACCTGGTGCCAAGCACCCCGTATAACAATCTTCAATTGGAGTAATTTTGTTTGCATGAATACGCTATCCAGTGTATTATAGAGATCAGTGCATATATCACGTCGATGTGTGCCGTTCCATTGAATCACATATGTGGCATCCATGTTGTTATCATGATCGCCACCGGCACCGTGTTGGTGTGTGCATAACTTTATATTATTTCCCTATAAAAGTTTTGGAAATAATTTATTTTCCAGCAAAAGGAAGGACATCATAAGAAACAAAAACATACGAATCAAAAGAATCAGGCCAATATCTATGCAGGAATTCAAAGAAACCAAAAGTAGAGAGTAAAATTCAATGAGAAAAAGTTTCAAAATAAATAGTTTGTATTAGAAAAGTGGATTAATATTTTAACGATTCGCCTTCTTTCAAAATTCGCTTTGAGTGAACTTGTTTTATTGACGTTTAAAAATAACAGTTTACAGAGGGTGGATCAAATAATTTGCAAATAGAGGTTGGCTTGGAATATAAGCCCAACAAAAAAATATAAATTAAATTTTTGTATAGTATGGACTTAAACCTGTTTTGAATCTAGATATAAATGTAACTGTAAGAACCCTTGCTTTACAATTAAAAATGGCAATAGTTTACGATATCCATGTTTCATATTCAAACATCTAAGCTGAACTTTATTGTCAAATTTTGTGTCCAGTTTGTTAACGACTTAAATAATGCTTCCACGGCACTGATAGCACAATGGCATTCATTATTAAATGTCCCTTATCTTAGCCATTCAGATTAGGCAGGAAATAATAAGTCCACTCCATTTCTACCGACTAAAAAAAAAGAAGTATTTACTTAATCTCTTTCTGACGGAGCAAAACATCAGAAATCTCGAAACATTAGTTTGAAATTTAATGGAGACAAAAAATGGAAGGGCTGTGCCACCGGAAAAATTAAACTGCCTCAACTTGGAGTTTACAAACGTCAATTATTTATTTACCTGTAAGTTTATTCTTTGAATTGTTTTCTTTAAAAACAAATTTAATTCAAAAAACATAAATCAAAGATTCTTATGGAGCTTTCCATTGGGAAAAAAATCAATTTATTTTGATTTGGAACTGTCAAAACGCCGATTTTGGCCATTTGTGCCTTTCATATACTGATGGCCGATTTCATAAAGCCCTTTTAACTATTTAACAGGCTTTTTTTATCTTAAAATGACATTTTTTCAATACAAAATGCTTCATTCAAAAATTTTAAAGCCTGTTAAATATTTGTGAAACAGAACATTACACCAACATAATTTACAGCAGTCAGTTTCCGAAGCGTTTTTTGTTTGTTGTGTCCAAAATATATAACAAATAATCGTTCATAATAAAGGGAAGCGGTTTCAAGTGAATCGGTAACTTCATCAAGCTCATTTTTCTCTTCTAAAATGCATCAAAGGGTGAAGATTTTTTGAAATATTTTTATATATATTCCATTCGCCACACAAAAAATTAATTTTTAAATTTAAATCGGAATTTACCAATGGAAAACCCCATTACACGACTACTTTTGTGTCGTGGCTTTTCTTCGAATTCGTTATTGAAATTTCAGCCTGTGAGTTGTACAGAGGTCCGATCCTTTACTTTTTGCATCGAAACTCAGAGAGAGAAGAGCAATGATTAAATTCACAGTATTCTGTACTTCTAATTTGAATGACAATCTCTGTACAATATTTGGCTTCTTTTAGTGACTTTTTTTTGTAACGAAAACGCTTCGATTGTAGTAGAGGTGCAACGCTGCTTATGAGATGACAGCACGCGAAGCCACAGCAAATTTGTGCAATGGAACAGTACAAGTCATCATAAAGGGCTGTTATAGTTACAGTGGAGTTTGACATTCAAAACATGTTTTCAATATTTGTGAAAACGCAACGTGCGTATCGTTTAGAATATCGAGTGAGGAAGGCACCTATAGACCACTCCATCAGGGATATACACCAAAATTTTATCACCACCGGCAATCTTAGTAATGCCAGTCATCAAGCCCGACACGCATACAGTACAGACAGGCCAGTATTGAAAAATCACCGACAACAACCAGTTGGCACCGTTCTTTGCATTAGTCCATTCCTCATACATCTCTCCGTGCGTCGGATAGTTATTCCCGCATAAATGACTCATCGACTTTTACCGATCAGATAATCCACTTCTTCTTGAAAGATGATGTAGGAGCAGCTGGCGTAATTGACAATGGAGAGTGTTATCGGGCCAAGATAACGAATTTTTGTATCCCAACTTTGTTGCTTCCAACAGGACGGCCAGCTGAGGCTACAACTCATATACTCGATCCCTGAGCCTACGGTCGATTTATTGTGTCTTTTTTTCGTCGTAAGCCTTATTTCGAAAAGTGTTGATTTTGACTAGCCCCCGCAACCATCTTGCTTAAAACCTCCAGCCAGCCTTCTTTCCGTGGGGTTTTTTGAAGTCTAAAAAGTAATTACCCTAATTTCTTTGAAAGAAAATATATGACAGAAAATGGTCGCTATGGGTAATGCCGAAAAAAAAAGCACACTGTGCAAAAATTTACGCAATATCATATTCAATAAGTTATCAGATGAAATTTGCAAGTTTCAAAATAAACTTCTTAAATTAAAACAATTTGATTTAAAAAAAAAATTCAAAAAATTAACTTCTCGCTCTCAAAAAAGTTAGGTATAACATGATATTGTGAGTTATGCCGTTGATTTTAATTATTTTTTTTTTGTATTTCAATTCGATTTTGTAGAAAATTCCCCCTCCAGCTTAAAGAGGGGGAATTAGACTCCCCTAACATACGATTTTTTTACTTGACGCAACCTACACGCCGTAGCCTTTTGTCGCATCTTATGCAAAACACCCTGTATATCTTGAAATGGTCCAGTGAATTGGCCATTGATGAGATCATGCAATTTGAAGTTACTCAAATAATTCTTGGAGGGACTTTCTCTTAACACAGTGGTGTATGCTCTATAATCGCAAATTATTTTGGTCTAAGAAGCTTATATTCAATCCGCTATTACTAATAGATATTGATACAAATACTCAAGAGAGTGACCGAAATTGTTTTTAAAACCCTATGTCATCAACCAGATTTTTAAAGTAGTTAAGTTTTCAACTATATATGAACGCAAAGAAGAATCAAGTCAATAGTATTGATTTCAACTTAAAACAGTGTCGTCGGTGTTTTATCAAAGCAAGTATCTCTTCAACGGTCTATTCATAATGTTTCATATTACTAAAAGTTTAATGTTAGCGGTTCGTGGATTCAAAGTTTATGCGTTAGATTTAATCTAGATATACCAACACTGATTGACAGATAGGTCGTTTGAGAAAATCATGTACCGTATACATATGTTGCGGTGTAGGTTTTGAAAAAAAAAAAAATTGATTGATGTTCTGACACCTCTATGATGTACCTATGGTAAACAGCAAAATAATCAGAATTTCACAACAGTTTTTCCATTATATCTTCATAGCGATTTTTCGAATTTTTTAATAAATTTGTTTATTTACTTAAGTCTTGTAAAAAAGAGGTAAAAGGTTGCCAAGGAATGTTCCATTAATTACTACTATTTTTATAACAGTGCCAATGAAATTGAGTGAACTGCAATCATTCATAGAAATAGAGAGAGAAAGATACAGAGAGATAGGGAAAAAGAGAGACAGCAGGAGAGAGAGAGAGCTAGCGGTAGAGAGCTTCCCAACTTCCCAGGAAAATTAATTATATCGTGATTGGAAGATTCCAAAAGCAAAACAAAATATCATTTTTGATCGAATTGATTACCATTGAAAAGACACATACTCGAACGCAAACTAAGTAGTATGGTTTTTATTTGGATTTTCGGTATAGTTCACCATATTAACGCTTTAGGTATGGGTCTGATCAACGCGTTGAGTATCGACAACCACTTAACCTGAATTCGATAGTTTCAGCAAGGATTTTATTCGCTAGCTTTCCATAGAACAGGCACCCCAGATATCAAAACTATACCTTTAGACCCAGGTTTGATATTCTTCACAATGACATGATGATTTGAAGTCCAAAGTGCGGTCAGCTTAGGCTGCATCTATATCTACGATATTATTTTTCCTGATGACAAGAGTGATCTTTTACTTGTTGCTTAAACTGCGAATGGGCATATATAAATATTAGGTCTTATGTTAAAAGATGAGCAAAATCTCTGAGTCTGAGTTAACGAGCTTGAACTCACATGTGAGTTCGATCGAGCTCACTCATTCCGGTTTCATATGCAAAAAAATGAGTTCGCTCTCAACACTTCTCTGACTCGATGGATGTGAGATCGATCTCAAAGCTCTTCATCTCAAATAGTTTTGATTGTAATTTGGTTGCAGTAAGAAGAAGAAATAGAAATATCTTCGTAAAGCGAGAATAAAAGAGTTGCATTTAACGATTCGTTAATCCAGGAGTGATGCTATATCCTTCATCGCCCAGTAATATTGCTGTGCAGTTATTACTCATATTGTTAAATAAGGAGGAGTTTTTTTTTTTTTAATTCGAGAGCAGTTAACGGAACCTAACCAGAAAACTTCAACCCTTGTAAATTTTTCATATGCGTTGCATGTAGCTTGAACGTTAATTGAGTAGAATCCTTTGCCGGGGACGTATTCTTCATGGTGGCTTAAAGGTTTTCTTATTCGAATATGAGTGCAATCGAGAGCACCAATTGCATACGGAACTTCGTACTTACTGCTCCATAGCCTTTGCGCTTCCTACATTTGTTCTGAAGTGTGTGGAAGTTTGATCCAATAATTCGCACGGCTTTCGATTTCCTTTGGAACTTGCTGTACTACTTGGATATAGTTGATTGGTTTACACCAATATCCTCACCAACTCCAATTTGACATCGAGGGTCTCCTATATATCGCAGAAATTTTTTTATGTTTTCTAAATTTCATAAGCACCACCTCGTGTTTCTAGGGTCGGTCCCAAAAAATCTTCAGCCAACAATTGCACACCTTCTTCACTAAATCGGTACAACTGTCGAAAATCTTCACCAACTGGACATCTGCTATCTTTATAAATTCTATTCGAAATTAAAAATTGCTGAGATACGCCCATCTTGGCGGTTGTAAAAATATGAATTGAGTAAAAGAAATATACCATGCTTGATAATTTGTGAGATCGATCTCATACAATCAACCATTTTCTCATCTTTTTGCATATCAAACGCAGTTATATCACATAAGAGCTTTCAAAATGAGATCGATCTTACACTGTGAGATCGAGCTCACCACATGAGATATAACTTGGTCAGTAAATTGTTTTTGCATGCGAGAAAAGAGCTTGAACTCATCTTTTTTCATATGACCCATTATATATCAAATGAAGTATGTGTCATTGGACAGCCCGTAGAGGTTTTTTAATAACTTGGAAGTATTTTTTTCTATTAAGAGGGGGACTTAAATTGATATTAAAAGCCAAATCGTCATAAATTGAAAGCGTTTGTTCACGAATAGGTCTATGCCAGGGAAGTCAACCATCGATCATATCAACGTCCTGCTGCAGCTTAATATTTATTTTTTTTTTGTTGAAAAACTTGCTGTTTAATCTGATCTAGAAATCTGCGATGTAAAATGTCTTAACTCCAACGTCCCTTTTTACTTATTTGTTTTAAATTAATAGCTTTTCTTCAAATTTGGTACAGATTATTTTTTATTGGTTCGAAAAAATGTGATTTAAGGGCGACTGAGTGATATTTGGAACGAAATACCCTATTTGCTCCAAAATATTGTTCGTCTGTTTGTCGATCTGTCAAGCTATAAACTGTCCTTTGTTCCTTTGAAGTATGGCTTCGATGCCGATCTGGAATAGGGAGCTACCATACCATAATTTTGGAAATTTCAAATTTTCTCGAAAACGGCTGTAACGAATTTTATTAAATTTCCTTTCTATATAGTTTAAAGTAATAAAATGGCAACAAAATTAACATAACGAAAAGAGGGGGAAATTACCTTCTTATTGGGCTCTCGCGGTTTATTTTGTTAATGGATCTTGTGAATAAAAAAAGCTAAAGCTAAAGCTAAAACTTGGATTTTTAAGTAAAAGCTAGGTTTTTGGTGAATAAAAATAAGCTTTAACTAGCTAGTTAAAGAAATCTTTTAGTAAAAGCTATTTAAAAATAGGCAACGCTAAATTCATTTAGTTTTAACTTGTTTTTCCAGCCTAACCTTCAATTTGTGTGAATAAAAATAGCTTAAACTAGAATATTATAGTTAAAGGTACAAAAAAATAAAGATTTTTTTTACTTGTCTAGAAACCTTTGACTATAGCTCTTATTTTTATTATTGTGTTTAGTTATGTATAGTGCGAATATGGCCGAGTTTATACGCGTAAGAAAACCAAAATTCTATAAGAAACGGTTGGAAATTAGTGATGGAGATTTTCATAGTTTTCAAAAGAATATGTTCAGTTACTTTCTGATTACTATTAAGGAGATTCGACAGAGCACTGACCTCTGAGCAGAGAATGCAGATATTTTTGAGATATCTGTGTGAACTTGGATTTCAGTGCGGTGTAGCACAAGATCTTGGAATTGAACGCTCTTCTGTATGCAAGACTGTTAAGCACGTGGCTACCAAGTTATGGAAAAGGCTCACATTCATATTAGAATTCCGTCAAGTCACAGAGAAATCGAAACAGAAAAGGCCAAATGGGCGGAAAAATAAACGTTTCCCGGAGCTTTTGGGGCAATAGACTACACCCATATTGCTATCTCCAAACTCCCAAGATTTTCTGACGAATACATTTATCGGAAAGGCTTCCACAGCCTTAATGTACAAGCCACATGCAATGCAGCCGAAGAACTCACAAGTGTGGACGCCCAGTGGCCAGGGTCAATTCACGACTCATGGATCTTGAAAAGATCATCAATTTATGGATCTATGAACGAGAATTTTCACGTAAATGCTATAATTCTTGGAGATGCTGGGTACGAAATTTCCCCTTGGCTTCAATCACCTTACAAAAATCCTGACACAGATGCAGGAAAAAAATACGATGAAGTATTCTGCCGACAGCGCGTTATAATAGAGAGATGTTTTGGCCAAATGAAGCAGAGGTTTTCATGTCTGCAATACAAAATTAATGTTGCAACAAGCATGGTTCCCCCCTTGTCATTTGTTGCTGCGTGCAATACAATCTGGCACCACGATCTTCAAGCTTCTTCCCTGCCAGATAGACCAGACAGACAACAAAAACAACCACTAGATGAAGACCAAATTGATGATAACAACTCAAGCGAAATAAACCTTCGGAGACGAGGGCAGCAGCTCAGAAATTAAATAGCTTCAGCAAAGACTGACGCACAAAATGATGAAAAAAATTTTTTACCCGCAACCAATACTTGCCCTATAGAAAAGAGCTAGAACTGTCTAGCTTTAGCTGCTAGTAAAAGCTATGACTAGTTGGCTTTAGCTTCCTTTAAAAAAAGTTTTTACTTTTTTTTTATTCACAAGACCCAATGTCTAGACAGATATTGGGCACATTGGATTTGTGACTTCCTCCCAAAAAGCAGTAGGTATCCATGAAAAATCAATTTTAGGTTAAATGTCCTGGGTTTAATCTCAGATTTCTAGCACGGTGTGACAAGTCCAAGACAGTAACCAATACGCCAAGGGGTAAACTTAAACTACGACTCAGCTGGCGCATCCGTACATAGAAGGGGCCCTCATTCAACTATGTTCGCTTAAAAAGAATATCAGAAGTTATAGAAATAGGGTGTATGTAAATTGAAGGCTCTTAAGCGGAAACTTTCAAATTTAGTCCGAAAAATAAAAGTTCATAAGTTTAGTTTTTACTTCAAAACTATGTATTTTAATAATTATAACTATAATATTTTTGTTTAGATGTATAAACTTTAAAATTCTAATTTACTTGAGCTTTAAAAGCTTGTATAACTGTTCATTTGTATGTGTATGTAAAAGTATATATGTATACTTACCGTGTACCGTGGGTCTTATATACATTTTAAATTTAATTTTAATTTCTATAAGAATTATGAATGTATTTAAAATTCTTTATGGACGCCATTGTTAAACAAAAAAGTACTAACATTTCTTATATATTTTATTAGTCAACATTTTTTCATAAATTTATTATTTTAATAAAAATATGTTAATTTAGTTTCTAGTTATGCAGATTATAATATTATTTCCAAATATTTTACTCTAAACTAAAATTTGGTGTTTTAGTTGTTTAGATTGTTATCATCATGGGTGACATCATCACTCGTTCAATCGCTTGGGGGTTCATTCTATAAATATCAAAACAAAATTATCCTTGATCAGTGGCATAAACTCCAGCTGGAATTCAAATGAAGCAAAGCGATGCACAAAAAAAAAACAAAAAAAAAAAAACAAAACATACAATGACCTCCTCTTTGTCTGAACGATGATGGTGCATGCTGTTGGTTTATGATCGTAGTGTAAGATGAAACAAATTAACCCAAAATGTCAAGTGCGTGCAGACGGATAAAAAATTCCTTGATTGTTTATGATCTTTGACATCAAAGAACAAAATAGTCAGGATGGTGATGTTGCAAATAAGAAAGAAACTAAATGATTTCCAAATACTTTTGAGAATAATATAATATCTATATTTATTACTTTTAACAAGAAAAAATAAAACGAAAACAAATTACTGGAAATATAAGAGACAACTCAGTTTCAGTTCTTAGGAGTAATGAGAACAAAATAAGAGAAGTTAAGAAAATTGACCCGTCAAAATCCATAGAGATTCTTTTTTGACAATTCTTTTCAAACTACATGTAGTGTGGATTCAATAAACTTTAACAGGAAAATACATCATAAAACAAGAGCACGTTTAAAAATTTCATACGATTTGTTTTCTTGCGTTAAAAAAGTCAAAATTCAAGCAATGAATATCTAACTACTGAATTCGGCGCCATCTTGTTTCTTGTTTATTTTTGAAATTGGCGTGTAAAATCTGAGCTGGCTAAATACTTTTGTCAAAAATGCACTTTGAAAAAAATAAAAAAACAACCAAAACATTAGTTTTTAAACATATTAAACATTACCTTTTTTCTAAAAAAAAACTACTAGACAAATGTTTTTGAAAGAAAAATCAACTGGTATCAAACTACAACGCAACATAACTTCCCAGACTATTACGACAGTAAAATATGTATTTTTATGAAATGGTAAGGTTATTATTACAATCACAAAATGAGTTATTCCATGCAAGCATATAAAATGAGTTAAAGAAACACAAAAAAAAAACACACACAGTTTACTGCAGGGAATTTTATAAAACAAATGAAATAGAAACTGCCAGCATTTGATTACATTGCCATCGGTTAAACCACAAAAAATGCTTCTCAATTGCCAAAGCATCCATCATTCACATAAATGGATGATCTGTGTAAGCCTATATAGATAGAAGCTAGTTTGTTTTTTACCCTCAACTGGATGATACTCGTAGTTGTGCCTAATGACATGGATGAAGTGACATTTTGTAGATGGACTCGATTTTTTTTTTTTTTTTAATCTCTTTAAAGAGATGCCACCACAGGAGGAGTCAGATGGATCGTGCCAGATGCAATGAACCGAGTTATTGTGGCTGATGATGATGGTTGTGTGTGCTTCCCTTAGAAAAGTCGACTGTGGGGGTTCAAATTACCCCACGGATATACTCGTAAGTGAGATTAATATTTTTACTGGGCATGTGGTTAAAAAAAAAGTCATAAATGCAGAAGAAATTTATTTATATAAAGGCATAAATAGTAAAGACAAGACACATAATAGGCGGAGATGTTGTGAGACAATGTACTTATAGTTTTGTATTTTGTTTACGGAAAAGAAAAATGAAAGAGAATTTCACCAAGTTGGAAGATTTTTCAATTAGAGAATTTTTAATAAGAAAAACTTACTTAAAAGTGTCATGCGAAAAATATATCATGCGAGAAATATATCATACGAGCCTGCGAGAAAAGTATCACCCTAGAAATATTTCATGCGAAAAATATATCATGCGCGATATATATCATACGAGAAAAGTAGCCTGCAAGAAAAGTATGACGCTAGAAATATTTCGTGCGAGAAATATATCATGGAGAAATATATCATGCGAAAAAAGTATCATCCGAGAAATATACCGTGATACTTTTCTCGCATGATATATTACCCACATGATACATTTCTCACATGATATATTTCTCGCATGATATGTTTCTCGCATAATATATTTCCCGCATGATACTTTTCTCGCATGATATATTTCTCCCACGATACTTTTCCCACATTATCTAAATATTTCTCGCATGATTCTTTTCACCTTTTGATGTATTTGTAAATTTTTACGTTAGATGTCGCAAATATCCGATTTTTCCGACAATTTTTGACGTTTAGAAAACGGGACGACTGGACTTTGGGAATATGAGGGACTGAAGGTTTATATTAGAAGAGTAGACTGACAGTGATATAGCCCACTCGTAAATGGGCAATTAGGTAAAGAATTAAAGACACATACATTAAACAAAAAATAATCAACAGTTGGTAATAATTATAATAAAAGGTTTTTGTTAACATTGTTTTTTCCAAAATGGCAGTCCATGTAAAGGTTAAAAGAAACCTTTTCCTCAACTGTTTTAAGATTGGATAGCAGCTCATTTGTAACCCTGAAACGCCCGTCGATGATTTGGGATGGCTCAAAACTTGAATATCCTAGCCCTATGGAAAGTTAATATTCAAAATCTTCCAATTTGGTAAAATTCCCCTTAAACAGGAGCAAAAAAAAAAAAAAACAGTAATGAGGTCTGGAGATGGAGTCTTTTGAGTTTGGTAAGTGGTAAGAATCATGACAGGCGTATGCGTTTTTATGGAGAACTATTAGAAATATGATACTATGCGTGTTAGTTAAATACATAGATAGAAACTCTGTTACGTACCTTGATTTAAATTATTGTTTTTGGACGGTTGTGGCTCTGCTGACGAAGACGATGATGATGACGGTGGGACAGGAGATGTTGACTTGTCTCGAGTTGTTGTTGTTTTATTATAGCCAGGCACAGCGAAGGTCTTTGTTGTCACATAACGAACCGATTCGACTCTTGTTTGCCATTTTTGAAATGTATTTATTACGTCACTCTTGAGAATGGTACGCAATCCGGGAGATGGTGTGGTGTTCGATTTTTCTTCTTCTGATTTTTTGTCGTCACCTCCATTTTGAGTTGGTGTTTGAGGAGATGTTGACTTATTGGTATCTGATAGGGGTGCAAAGATGTAGAGAGAAGATTAAAAATAGAAAAACTTTGGAACAATGAGAAAAAGTATTTATGAAGCTTATAATTGAAAGCAGTTGTATATGTACCACACGCAGTTAAATAACTTTAAGAAAAATGTTTGATTTCAAGGAAGTAGTTTAGGAAATGAGATCACATATCGTCTTCGGTCAGCAAGAAAACCGCAATTTGGGTGCAGAAAAACAAAATTGTTCAGTAGAAAACCAGAAGGCACTAGTAAAATATTTGGATGTTTATTTAAGAGCTCTTATTCTTGATCATGATAAATTTTTTAAGAGGTTAATACAAATTAAAGTTGTTTTTCTTAATTTTGTATTTATCTCCTCAAAAATAAGTTTTGTTGAGTTGTGTCAGATTTCTTCCGGACCGACAAGCGACGATACCAGATTAAGTTTTATGCAGAATTTTTGGGATGGTAGTATCAAGTTGAAGAGCGTTTGAGATGAATTTATATGGGCAGGATATATATTTTTTTAAAAGAATTGATATAATCTTCACATTCACCAGTTTTACTATTTTAGACCAACTTGTAGGTTTCTGTTATTTCGGAAAGTAATCCTGCAATGTGACCAACTTTTGATTCTAATAAAGCTTCCCTATATTTGAATGTACGACAGCTGTATCTTTATAAAGGGTGTTTTTTTAGACTGGTGGTTTTCAAGAACATATAAAACGCATAAAATCTAATGTTATGGCCAAGAATTTAGCTTTTTTTTTATAAAGATAGGGGTTTGCCATTATGTCTTAAAAATGATTTCGGGCAATTGGCCGCCTCGGCTGGCTCGAATAAATTCCATCCGAAAGGCCCAATTTTCAGCCACTTTTTGTAGCAATTGGGTCCGTATGTCACCAATAACGCGCCGAATATTCTCTTCCAAGGCGTCATTCGTCTCGGGCTTATCTGCGTAGACAAGCAACTTCACATAACCCCACAAAAAATAGTCCAGGGGTGTTACATCGCACGATCTTGGAGGCCACGCCACAGGCCAACGACGCGAAATAATACGCTCACCAAAAGTTTCCTTCAATAAATTGATTGTTTCGTTGGCTGTATGGCATGTAGCGCAGCTTTGTTGGAACCAAAGGTCGTCGACATCAACATCCTCCAATTCAGGCACGAAAAAGTCATTAATCATGGCTCTATAGCGTTCCCTGTAACATTATGGCCAGCTTCATTTTTGGAGAAATATGGAACAATGATTTCCTCTGCACATAGAGCACACCAAATAGTGACTTTTTGAGGATGTAATGGCGTCTCAACTATAGCTTGAAGATTACCTACACTCCAAATGCGGTAGTTTTGCTTATTGACGTAGCCATTCATCTAAAAATGAGCTTCATCGCTGAAAAAAATCGGGATCAACAACGATCTCGTTTTGAGCCAATTTTGCACAATTTTCATGCGTTGTTCCGGAGTAAGTCTATTTGTTATGAAATGGCAAACCAAATTGACGATAAATCAAGTAACAGCTGTCAAAAAGACCAACTTCGAAAAAAGTATTACCAGATTGAAAACTACATGTCTAAAAAAAGCAACCTTTGTAATATAGTCTCTTTTCTCTGAATCTACCGGAAAAATCGCACTGGCATCAAACAAATTGTAACAAAATTATACACTTTTGTCGTACTCTTTTATTTTCAAAGCCTTGATGGAAAATCTCGATTTAACTATTTAGCCGAATATGGTCGAAACTAGGTTATCAATTCACCCCACCTAAGCCGAGGTCTCGTCGGTACTGATGTAACTGAAGCAACAAAAGAGATGATTAGAAAAGAGTGGATTGTATTAAGAAAACTCATTCAGCTCATTTATCGGATTCTATAATTGGGGTGAATATTTACACCATTTTATGTGCCGAGGATTCAATGGCGCTAAGCTCAAATACGTTATCCATTTTTTGCAATTTTTCTTATGGAAATATCTCGAAAACCCGAGAAGATGGCGGAAAATGAATTAACCCAGATTTGAGTACAGAGCGCTGAAAATCACTCGTGTCCAAAAGTTATCCGCGTATTCTTTACCCGTATGTCTTCTTTTAATTTTCTTCTTTTGTGATTCTTGAGAAGAGGAAGGGATTTATTGAGACTAAAGTTAGAGGATGCAATTTACACATTTTCCAAACTAACCTAACTATCGATCGCCTTTCCAAAACCGATGAACTGCAGGTGAATGGAAAGCTTTGATGTGATCGATATCGATACACTATGAGATCATGCGAACGATTTTTTAAGAGATTGAGAATGAAATTCTTGTCGATACCCCATATCCCAAGGGAGTGTCCAGATTACTCTCAGCAGTTTGGGCATTTCATCATTTTTAGCTTTTTTGTGTAGGTTTCCATCAATCTAGAAAGAAGAGTGACTGATGCAATTGCTGGACATAAGACGATAATAATCTTCCTAAGTCTCGTCTTGTCTTGTCTTTTCTCAGTTTTTCCGAGACCAAGTTGATATATCGGGTTTTTCAATAAGAGCGCTACAAAAGTTTTTTTTTAAATAAAACAAAAACGGTTTTGGATATTAAAAAAATTCTTTATTCCTGTAAAAGTACGTTTGATGCCATTATGTATGGAACTCGACTTCTTTTGCATGGCCACCACGGGCACGCTTGCAGAAGTCCAGACGCTGAACCCAATTTTCGAAGGTTTTCAAGCATAAATCGTCCGATACTGCTGCAATTTCACGTTCGATATTCGTACGAAGTTCATCAATCGTCGCTGGCTTGTTGGCACAGACCATAGACTTGACGTAGCCACACAGGAAATAGTCTAACGGGGTCAAATCGCACGGCCGATGCGGCCAAGCGACTGGACCATTTCGTGAGATAACACGTTCTCCAAACTTGGTTTCCAATAAATTGATTGTGACATTCGCTGTGTGGCTTGTGGCACCGTCCTGTTGGAACCACATGTCCTCCAAGTTCATATCATTCAATTGGGGCCAAAAATATTCGGTTATCATTGAACGGTAGTGATCCTTATTCACAGTTACGTGCCGGTCTTGATCATCACGGAAGAAGTACGGCCCAATGACGCCGCCGGCCCATAAACCACACCAAACCGTAATTTTTTCGGGATGCAATGATGACTCATGGAGTACGTGTGGATTGCTGCCTGACCAATACCGCATATTTTGTTTATTGACGAAGCCGTTCAGCCAGAAATAAGCCTCATCGCTGAAGATGACGCAGCACTCTTAACGTTGAGGCCACTGACTCCGAATTTCGGTAGTAAATTTTTATAATTTCGACTCGTTGTTGGCTCGTATATCTTTCCAACATGAAATGGCAAACCTTACTGAAGAAATATGGCGTAGTTTGCTGTCCCTGTTGCTCTACTTTTGTAGCGTCCTTGTTGAAAAACCCTCTACTATCCCACAAGTTTCTTAGAAAAGGACATGACTATTTACTATGAAATTGACCGACAATTTCTTCGGTTTCAGAAATATTTAATTTTTGAATTGTAAAATTATTTTAACAAAAATGGCGGCAAATCAAGATGATACTGAGAGAAGACTGAGACGAGAGGACGAGACTAACTGATACGACATTGAAACTGTTTAATTATGTATATAATTATTTATTTATTTGTATGCACGTGTTAGTTTACAGTATTTTCTAATCTACTAACCACTAACACGTGCACTTATGATGAGCCTATGATAGTAGGTTGCAGCTTGCCCTAAGCTCACAATTTCAACAAAGAATCTGAAGATCTCATACAAAATCTGGGTCTATTGTCCAATTTTTATTTCTTAGCCCTTTCAATGATAATGCGGTACTTCATGAATCCTTTATTTATAATTGAAAAAAATTAAAATGTGTTATATAGTTTTTAATCCCTTGTGTTTAAGTCACATATACCCTTTTTGGCCGTGCATACCGTTGAAATAACATAAATCTTAAGAGTGGGGCTGCAACCTGTCGGTATGAAATACACCACACTATAACATAGACACCATCACCGTGTTCATGTCACCCAATAATTTAATATAGTAAAAACATTATATTTTTGTATTCCAGTACAAACGAAAATAGTCAATTTTCCGCCCCAAAGTAAACAATCCATATTTCAATTCGTTGACAAATTTCCCCACTGAAACTTTTCTCAACACGAAATAAAAAAAAATTAATAAACCACTCCACTGTCTAAATATATTTTATCAACCGATTTTAAATCACTCCCACGTTAAAAAAGTCTCCATAAAAATTTCATACACACACGCGGTTTTCTGTTCGAAATAAAAGAACATTATTGAGACAACACACCTTACTGTTAAACCAATGTCATATTTCGAAATACATCCTAAAAATTTTAATATTAAAATATGTTTTATTTGATTTAAGAAAGGTGTATCTGGCGTAGGTACAGAATTTCATCGTTGAAGACCAAAAAATAAAAAAAAAAACTGTCAAAATCATGTACAGATATAAAATATTTTTGAATAAATGCATTTTTCTTGGCTCTCGATGGATCAAGTTTCCGGTTGAGCAATGGCGGGCTTTTGTTTAAAAATGTCAAAGATGTCAGTTTGCAGTTTTCTCTCTGCAGCTGTTAGCCACCTCTGTGGGTATAATTTTCTTGTAATGACACAAAAATCATTAGATGCTAATTGAAAGGATTTTTTCACTGCGCAATAAGCTGATACTCTGTTTATGCATACTTGAGTTGTTTGTATAGGTGCTGGTGCATATACTTATTTTTATGAATTTGGATTTACATTAATTTGTATGTATTGTAGCTGTCGGAAAAGATTTTCATGCATATTTTCAAATTTTCTTTATTAGGGCCAGGTGTTAGAAAACAGCACTCTGGTTAGTAAATTCATTCATTTTTCAATGCCAGAAATTTTATTTATTTATGAACAATGTGTAAATGCATCAATTGCATCTAAAACATTTGGGTAGTCTTTCAATGGCCCCACATCTATTCTGTCACAAGGGGAATGGACGATTTTGATTTCACGGAAGCGGAACAATAAAATGTGCAGTATGGCAAATTTTAACCCCCACAGACGCAAGTATTTCAACACTCGAGGTCTGTGTGTTTATTCTGATTAAATTTACTGAAATGTAAATAATTATATTTGCGGCCGGAATGATGAGGAATGTTTCCAATATAATGATTGTTTTGGAAAACCAGACGTTCGAGATAAATACAGATTTTCAATTGAACAAAGCCAAAAAGCAAGTTGTGAAGAATTTTCTTTGATATTATATCAACGATTTCTGAGGAAAAAAAAAATTATTTCAAAAGTTATGTTTGAAATTCAAAAGACATCAAAATACAATATTGTTTTCTTCATTGTTGCAGTCGAACATTGTCTTTCATGTTCATTTTTACTTGCTTTATAGAGCAAGTATTGGTTTCGTGTGAAAAAAAATTTCAAGGTTGTAATCAAAACTAACACTACGATGATCGAGAAGTCCAAAAGAGTGGGCTACGTCATGCTGATGCCGTCCGTCGGTCTGTACGTCCACTGTAATTTGAGCTAGAGCCTAAACGTATCATTCGATTGGTCCAAGCATTCTGATGAACTTGTCTCTTAAAAATAAACCTTAAGCTATGACTACACGGTTAAAAATCTTGGACTACTTTTCAGTCGTACTAAAGTATTACAGCATATTTTCAATGCAAGCAGTATTAGATTTAATAATTCCCAAAATATAACACATTTTTTTAATACATTTTGTATTGTAAAGGGTTTTCCAATAAGAGGTGTTATTTTGATATTCAAAGAAAAATAGAATTTTTTGAGATAAATGATCGGTTGTTTATTTCATTATAAAGAGGAAGGTATGCCGTTAATAATGGAACACAACATCAGCCAAATGGCCGCCACGACCACGCTTATAGGACCATATCCTTTTCATGGAATTTTCCATAACCAAATCGCAAAGTGGCTGCCCTATGTCCTCGATAGCCTCACGAATTCCATCTTTGAGGTCTTGAATCGACGCTGGGCTGTTGGCGTAGACCTTATCTTTCACGTGGCCCCAAAGGAAGAAGTCGCAAGGTGTTAAATCACAAGATCTCGGTGGCCAATTGTGATCACCTCTTCGAGAGATAACACGGTCCGGAAACTTTTCCCGTAAAAGATCGATGGTTTCATTGCTTGTGTGGCACGTAGCGCCGTCTTGTTGAAAGTAAACGTTGTCCAGATCAATACCATCCAATTCCGGCCATAACAAATCATTAATCATCTCTCGATAGCGCAATCCATTGACCGTAACTGTTGCTCCAGCCTCATTTTCGAAAAAGTAAGGTCCAATGACCCCGCCGGACCATAAACCGCACCAAACAGTCACGCGTTGAGGATGGAGAGGCTTTTCAACAATAACTCTTGGGTTCCCCGAGCCCCAGATGCGACAGTTTTGCTTGTTGACGTAGCCTCCTAGGTGGAAATGGGCCTCATCAGTCAAGATGATTTTTCGATGAAATTCCGGATCATTTTCATGCATTTCAAGGACCCAATCAGCAAAGACACGACGTTGTTGATGATCAGCCGGCTTGAGTTCTTGTGTTAACTGAACTTTATAAGCCTTAAGACCCAAGTCTTTATGCAAAATACGGTGTAATGACGTTTGTGGAATGCCTAATTCCAAAGAACGACGAGGAATGGACAAACCTGGGTTTTCTTCAAAACTTTGGGCTACAACAGCAATATTCTCAGTTGTTCTTGAGCGACGTGCACGGGTTTTATTCTTCACATCACTAACTTGTCCCAACAGCTCGAATTTGTCCACCAATTTCTGTATTGCGGTCCGACAAGGTGCTTCAGGACGACCCAAAAATGTTTTAGTTTTACGAACCGTCTCTGCCAAATTTTCACCATTTTTATAGTGAATTTTAATAATTTCAATGCGTTGTTGAAGCGTGTATCGTTCCATTTTTATTAATGGCGTAGTTTCTACTTGTCAAATGTCAAAAAATGACAGCTTCAAAAGTGACAGCTACCGAAATAGCGGGCTATTCAAAATAACACCTCTTATTGGAAAACCCTTTATATTCAAAGAAGTAATATATTTTGAATTAAACGCTTAAAATTTCCCTGATTTATGATAAAAAAGAATAAAATTCAACAAATCGATATTAAATTTTTAAGATCTCATAAAAAGCATTAGTGACAGGATTACTTGAAAATAAATTTCCCAAAAGTAATGCTATTGGTTTTAAATTCTATTCCAACTCGTATTCAAAAGAAGAAATATTTTCAAAACAATACAAGTATTGGTTTAAATTTAAATACGGGACGGCTTATTTTCAATCAGAAATGAAACCAAGTCTAAATTGGTGTAGTTTCATGAGGTAAATTCATGACGATGACTCATAAAAAGCATCATTATAAAAATAATTCCCTTAAAGTAATACAACAAATTTTAAATTTTAATAAAGTCCGTATTTAAAAAGGAAAATATTTTCAATTCAATACAAAATAGTATTAACTATACTGGTTTAAATTTAAATACGGAACGATTTATTCCAGATCAACAAATTAAACTAAATCTAAAATGATATTTAATAATATATATTTTGTGTTATACTACAACAAAATTAGTAAAAATTGTGTTACACTCCCAGTTAAAGAAATGTAATATGCACAAGGTTTAACATTTTGGGATATTTTTTGTTAACCTTCTTCGTTTTATAGAAGTTTGTAACACATAAAGTATTATTTTTAATATTCTATAACCATAAAACATTTCTTGTAATAATTTTATATTACATTCTAATAGTTTTGTATTAAAATTATTATTTGTAACAATGAAAGGACTAGAATGTAATCCAAGAGATTCAAATATAATCCTGGAATATTAGAATGCTTTACCTGAAAATTAGAATCTAACTTTGCAAACTTTTATGATAATAATCCGGATTTTTTTCAATTCATAAAAGTATTAAATTTTAATTTTTTGGATTTGATTAAAATAGGAAGCGTCCTTTTTTAATCCAAGAATTTTAAAATGCAATTCAAATTTTATCAAAAGAGCAAGGAAGCAAAATCAGACATATTTAAATATGAACAAAATGTTTTCTGTATTTTTTAGGGTTACCATAACTTAAAAAATATGATTTTGACTAAATGACTAACATGTCTTTTCTATGGAGACCACGACTTTACAAATCTGTACGTTTAATATTTAATTCATATATTTTGCTTCTCATTTTTGATGAGATGACACTATTTCTTGTTTAAAAAGAAAGTATTTACCTACATAAAAATGTGGGTACCGATCGTTATGTGCATATGTCCATATATAAAGGGTGATTTTTTAGCTGGTTTGGTTTTGGCAACACTGGTTTTCACAGCTGACGTGTGTTTAGTACCTTGTGTCACTGTCAAACAGCTTCAGTTTGGTTTGCAATTTAACCATGGATCGTTTTACAAATGAACAACGCTTGCAAATTATTGAATTTTACTATCAAAATTCGTGCTCGGTTCGAAATGTTCATCGCGCGCTGCTTCCATTTTATGATCGGCATTCTCGACCTTCTGAGCAGTCTATTCGGAAGATTGTGACCAAATTTCGCACCAAATTTACTTTGTTGGACATTAAACCACCAACACGTTTACGTACTGTGCGTAGTGAAGAAAATATTGTGGCCGTATCAGCTAGTGTGACAGAAGACCGCGAAATGTCGATTCGGCGCCCTTCCCAGCAGTTAGGCCTTTGTTACAGCACTACGTGGAAAATTTTGCGGAAGGATTTGGGCGTAAAGCCTTTTAAGATACAGCTGGTGCAAGAACTAAAGCCAGCCGACCTACCACAACGCCGAATTTTCGGTGAATGGGCTCTTGGAAAGCTGGCCGAGGATCCGCTTTTTTATCGAAAAATTGTGTTCAGCGATGAGGCTCATTTTTGGTTGAATGGGTACGTAAATAAGCAAAATTGCCGCATTTGGAGTGAAGATCAGCCAGAAGCATTGCAACAGCTACCAATGCATCCCGAAAAAGCCACTGTTTGGTGCGGTTTATGGGCCGGCGGCATTATTGGGCCATATTTCTTCAAAGATGATGCGAATCGCAGCGTTACTGTCAATGGTGAACGCTACCGAGCGATGATAACAAACTTTTTTTTGCCCGAAATGGAAGTTCTTGACTTGCATGATATGTGGTTTCAACAAGACGGTGCCACATGCCACACAGCACGCGAAACAATGGCGCAATTGCGAGGCGAGTTTGGTGAACAGTTAATTTCACGTTTCGGGCCGGTCAATTGGCCGCCTAGATCGTGCGATTTGACACCATTAGATTATTTTTTGTGGGGGTATGTCAAGGCTAATGTCTATAGGGACAAGCCCGCTTCGATTGACGCACTGGAAGCCAACATCCATGCATTCATTCGTGAGATACCGGCCGATATGTGTGAAAGAGTATGCCAAAATTGGACTCAGCGGATGGGCTACCTGAGACGCAGCCGCGGTCAACATTTGCATGAAATTATCTTTAAACATTAAATTGCAAGGTTCAAACTATCGACTCAAATAAATATTTCATTCATTTTTTCGAATTTTTTGTGTTTTTTTTTTAAAAAAAGTTCTAAACCTCTTAAAAAATCACCCATTAGTTGATCGCCATTGACTGTAACGGCCAGTCCTTGCTCATTTTCGAAAAATTGTCCAATTATGCCTCTGGACCAAAATCCGCACCAAACAGTGACTCGTTTTGGGTGTATCGGCTTTTCAATGTATGCGTGCGGGTTTTCTGTGCCCCAGTCGATCGCAGGCCCACTTAGCGAAGCGTATACACAACCATATTCGTTCAGCGGAAGGATAAAACTAATTATCTGTCAAATCAGACATGAGCTAAGTGTTACCATTCACGAAATAAGCACTAGTTGAAAAAAAAAATTAAATGACATTATAATTCAAATTGAAAATTGACTAATTATTGAGGCCATTGAACAAAAATAGCTTCACCACAGAGACAGCAGAGGGTAAAAACTATTAAATTTTTGAAAATAATTTGTCGATGAAAACTTCATAAATCACTTCTAATTTGCGTAGCGTTAACTTTGGCAAAAAAGAAACATTTTCAACCACAACTATAGTTTATGCAATTTCTGAAAGAATTGATGTGTCTTATAATGCAATAAGCTATATGAGCAAGGATGGGCACCTATACACTGTTAAACTGATAATTTTTAATTTGAAACTAATTATGTGGTTGACAAAATAATTGTGAATGAAAAATGTGTCCTTTGGCGAAATAAGAGTGCGTTAAAAATAAAAGGTGACAACAAGATGACTTTCGCAAAAAATTTAAACCAAACCTCTTTTTTGTTTCTAACACCTTAAGTATGTATGTTTGTACAAATAATGTACATTATATTGATGTGGTCTGTTGCGATTAATATTTTATCACATTGTGAATCATCTATTATCTCCACACCTACAACAAACTTAGAAAAATTGAATAGTTGGATTTGCGCCAAATAAAATTAAGGTATAGGTATAGAAAATAAAATTTATTCATGAATTTTTATTTCGCTAAACACACACTTTTGCGAAGACTCGAGAGATGGAAATGAAAATAATGAAACCTCTAGGATTTAATTAAAAAGTTATTAAAAATTAGCAAAAATATTCTGAGAAGTAACCTTGAGAAAATTCTGTTTAGTTTCAATTTTGAAATATGTTTGTATGTATATGTTGGTTGTTTTTTTCAGAGAATTTCAAAATTAAAGGAAATTATTTAAATAAAATAAAAAGAAAATTTAATATTTTTCATTTCATCAGAATCTAAACAATCTAGGAGCAAAAAAAAAGTGAGTGCACTACTGTGAGTAAAAAACTTAAAGAAAAATAATATTCTTTTGATTTAAAGGAGTGAGAACAATTAGCCCACAAAAAAGACGACACTTTTTAGCAGAAGTTATATGAAGAATTTATCTCGTGAAAGAACAACAACAAAAAAATATGTGTGTGCTGGGACTCACGGTTAAATATGTGCAAACATCAACGTGTGTCCAAGTGCCTAATTTTTGTTACTGAACGTCATCAAAAGAAACATATTGAATAATTAACACTACATTACCTATCTGTAGGCAGTGCTTAAAAAGCTTAGTGTTGAAAGAACGGTAGCGAAATACCCAGTGGGGGAACCGCTGTAACGGAATTTCCAAGCACTAAAAGGCTGGTAGTGAAGTGTCCAACGAACGGTGAAGGTTCGGTACTGAAAGGTCCTGCTTCGTAGTTCACTCTCAACTTTAAGATGACTTCACATTACACATGGTTATTGTTTATGGTAATTACTCTCTGAGCATCGACAAACAACAACTGTCAGCGGAGAGCACTAAAATCGTGGTTTCAATTAGATGACACCGTACCCAAATTCCAAAGGAACTTAATGGTTTGACTGACAGGGGCCGAATTAAAATATCCAGTTAGAACTGTCAACGAACTTGCAACCCTTATGAAACTCCATCTTTCCATCGAGTACAACTTACAAAAAGTTCAGTCTTAATTTTATACTGAACGAACCTCAAATGAATGTCACTATGAGATAGCCGGCGAATTATATATCTTCAGTTTTAAGAATATTTAGTTGCAGTTGTTGTCAGTGGAAATCACTAAAATCGCAGTTTCAATCAATTGACACCATCAATCGCCTATGGAATTGGACGCTGTGATTTTTAATAAATGTTAACTTTGTGCAAGTACAAGAGTAGCCGATAACTCTGCAATTTGTTCAACCTCAGCTATTTTGTATATCCCAGCCACCTACGTCCCTCGCCTAGGTGCCTACAAATTGCAAGAAGAAATTGCATCGTTTAAAAGCAGTATTATGTAAACGTAGAATTTAAGTTCAGATTTGTATCACTGAACGCACCCGATATCCTACCATACCTACATCCATTGATCTACCATACCTACAGTCAATTGTCAATCCCTACAGCTGACTATTATTATTTTTGTTTTGATTTTGTTTTCTTTTTAATTACTAGTGTCGCGTCCATTTTGTTCGGGGAATAATTAAAAATTAAAGAAAAAAATATAAAAATATAAGTGTTAAAACGATAAAATCTGCGGTCGCGTTAAAATCATTTTTTTTTTGGTCGGGCCAAATCAGATTTCGTAACGTAACGTGCTACAACGTAAAGTCCACGACGTAACGTTGCACACGAACGTTCACGTTTTTTTTCACTCTACCGCCAGCATAGATGTTTACACATCAAAGATCAATTTTTTATAGTGTGTTTTGAAGAGCTGTATCTTTATGACAAAGATTCATATCGAAACGAAAAAAGTATTCCAAAGTCTCACATTTCCCTTAATTTTGACAATAATATAGACAGAGTGCTAGACAAACATTTTCCATATTTTATTTAAAGAATTCAATTTTTTTTAATTTTTCTCGAAAATGGCTCTAACAATTTTTTATGAAATGGTTAAAGTGATTTCCATAAATGTACTTTCTACCAAATTTCTTGTATTGTGAAATACTTATAGTGCTTACATTTTAGGCCCATAAAGTGTACAAAGATTCAGCTACATATATAAATGCAAACAACAGTTTTGAAGGGCTTTGACCCCCTGAACATTTTTAAGCAACGCTCATTTCGATTTGTATTTCTTTATCAATTTCTCAAGAATTTTAAAACGAAGCTATAAACCAAATATCAGCTAAATTAATGACAAACTGTTAAGTTGGTCTCTGACCCCCTGTGAAATTATAAGCACCATTCAAATTGAAACGAATTGTTTAAAGTTTCTTTACAACATCTAAAATTCTAACAACAATAAAATTATTTTGTAAAATTTAATTAAAATTAAAAATAAGAAAACTATAATGGATATTTAAAGCCCTTCAAGCTTAAGAATGTTTTTATTTTTAACTCGATACAACCATTTTTCATAAAGATACAGCGCTTCAAAAAACCTCAAGAAATAAAATAAAATTGGATTCTCTTAATTTTTTTGGATATGTGCATATTAACCTCTCACAACATTTCATGACCGGGACAAAGAATAATTAAATTTATAAATTTACGAGTTTAGTACTTTTTTCTGTTTGTTTGTAAAAATGTATACCAAACTGCCTGTACACCTTTGAATTGACTTTAGATAATTTATCAGGTGTCATTTGCACTAGACAACGCTTTAAAATTTTAGATAAATATATCTAAAAACATCGTCTCGTTTTTATAAAATTGAAAATTCTTGATAAAAGATTCGGCTTTCTATGTGACTATTATATAAAGATAAACTTAAATACATTAAAACCGCCTAATATGGATCAAAACTAGAAAAAAATGTATACAAGCCCCTTTACAGGTGGAAGTGTCATTTTCTACAAAAATTGACTTAAAATAGAAATAAATATTTTAAACACAATGGCAACACTTACTTTTATTTCCTATAAAAAAATGTGATTTTAATTATTATTAGTTTATGTATTAATGAAAAAATGAGTTTTAAAACTCAAAATTTTGAAAATAAATTAAAACAAAATTTTTAAAATGTTATTAAGTAGTAGAAGTAGTAGGAAAGTACTTTATTTATATTCCAAAAAAAAATTCAATATATACAATAATTCTTAGCAAAAGTAAAATATGGTTTGGCCTAAGGCCGTCTACCAGAAAGACATTATAATAACTGATACATTAAATATGTATCTTTTGAAAATTGTACTAAGTTTTAAAAGTCGCCTTCTATTATTCGGGTTCTATAATTCAGTGCCATCGTTGTGTATTTATACAACTGCTCCAGTGTTGCCAGATGAAAAAAAAATCTCCCCCCAGAAAAATTTAAAAACCCCCCAGATTACCACATTTTATCAACAAAAACCCCTAAACATTTTTTTCAACTTTTTCACAGCTCCCAAATTTGTTTTTAATTTAAAATTAAATTAGTCACACAACTACAGAAAAAAAAAAACATTTGTAAAAAAGGTACTAAGTAATAAAAGAAGCAATTTGTTAAGGGTTTTCTTCTCAATGTGTGAGTATAAAGTTCTAATTATTTAATCGACATTTTAATTATCCGCAAATTAAATCCTCCAAATAAAAACTTAGCGTTTCACATTTTTTCGAAATACATAATAAATGTATGTTTCAATTAGATGTTCTAGTTTTCTAGACAAAATAGTTTTGACTGATGAAAACTGAAAAAAATATTAATAATATTTAAATTGCCAAGTACATAAATTTGCTTATCCTAATCGACACTTAATCGGGCCATTAAAATACTTTGAACTTTAATTATAATTATATTGTGAAACATAAGGGAGGTAGATAATTGACTAAAAAGTTCCAAATTGCTTTTTTAGAACTTTAATCAGACATTGTGAAACAAGCCCTTAGGTCCAGTTTTTGCAATGCGCGATTAAAGTAAAACACGAGTTAAATCATCACATTTGGTGGGTTAACTCAGGATTAACTGAACAGATGCTTTTCGCATACATTCTCCACCGAAAAATTTCTTCCTCAGTTTATTGTGGGTTAATTTAGTTCTAGAGTTAGCTAACTCTAGTTTAACTCACCAGAAATAAATATGAAAATAAAAATATAAATGAATTAAAATTTTTTATTTGCACTTCTTTAAAAAAGTTCTAATACATTATCGTCATCTTCGTTTTGGTTGTCGCGTCGGTTTGATACATTGTCTCACTTATTAAAGTTTTCAGCATTTCTTCTGTTGGCCTAAAATTCTGGCACCCAGAATGTAAGGAATATCTAACTCGTAGAATACTGTCAGCTGTTTCAATACCTATACAATCTCTCAACCTTTTAGCTCTGAATTAATCCCCCCAGATTTCCCCCCAAACATCTCGTCCCCCCAGATAACCCCCCAACGACAAAAAAAGCCCCTAAATCTAGGGGGAAAACCCCTAAACTGGCAACCCTGAACTGCTCCCAACCGAGACTTCCATTTAAAATACTTAAGACTTCGTTCATATTCATTATGGTTTTACCGAAGAATCTCACATGGAACTCTCTTAGGATCGGACATCTGGCAATAAAATGGTAAACATCTTCTCATTACTTGAGGTTGCAAATATCACACAAAATAGGTAGGTCAGGGCGATGTGGGATAAAGTTGAGGTTGATCAATTCCTCTCGTACTTTAAATATCATACTTATCATTGAAAGTGGCAATCGATTTAAGAAGTAAGAGGTTTCTTGCAATTTGTAGTTGAGCTGGCTATAAATCATCCTATTTTGAGAAAATTGAGCTTCCAAGACATAACCGCTGTAAGCTGCACGATTGACACCACCCAATAAACTTCCAATTAAGGTTCTTAGAATGGCGGGACAGATGGCTGATAGAATCTGAACTTGTTCTCAATAATCAACTCATATTTAATCCCATTTTTTGACGAGGTTCCCTCTCATAGTGATTTTCGATTTGAGAACCAAATTTGGCAGCCTTCCTTCATCCATCTCCAGCAGCTTCAATATGTATTCGAAATGCAGTTTAAGTGTATCTAGAAATAACGGTGACATAGTAGTTTCGAAATGAACGATGTATTTTGGAGTACAGGCCGGCAACCGAAAAATTCGCTTAAGGAAGTATCTGAGAAACTTTTCCACAACATCGAACTGACAGCACCCCCATACTTGAGCACCATACAGCATATTAGAGGAAGCGGTGGCACAAAATGTCTGGATCTTTGCGCTATGGTCAACAAACCTACTCTCCATCGAACGTTCCCAGACTGAAGAAATAACTCACTTCAGCTCAGCTATTTTTGTCTTTGATTTTTGAAGTTAAGGTTAGGACAGATCAAAACATCAAGGTACTTATACTCTCGAACAATTCCAAATTCTGACCTGTGTAGCGCCACCTTTCCTTTCTCGAGTATCTACCACCTCCATCCCTGAAGATCATCATTTTTGATTTTCCAAGATTCACAGACAGTAGCGTTCCAGATCACCTCCAACTTCCTCCACAATATCATTCATAATCCAAATGAAGAGTAAAGTGCTCAACACACATCCTTGCCTGACTCCCATTTGCGTTTCAAAGTCATCCGACTAAATTTACCATCCCAAACATACGACACATTTTTTTCATACATTGCTTTCAGCAGATTCACAACTTTGCTTGAGATTCCCAAAATATATATAAAAGGTTTTTCAACAGGGACGCTAAAAGAATCCACAGGCACAGTACAAAATGTTCCCGTGCCAGTGAGACACAGAAGTGCCCGTAGTGTCTAGAATATTGCTGCCGCTGAGGCTTCAGTTGCAGAAAGCCCAAATGTGTCTCTCACACGTCGTTCTCAAGCGTTGGGCATCTCTGTGACGAGGTGTGGCGAATTTTGCGAAAAGATCTTGGCTTAGATCCTTACAAGATTAAATTGACGCAAGAACTGAAGCCGCTTGACCACCAGAAGCGTCGTATGTTCTTGAATTGGGCTGAGCAACAACTTGAAAATGATTCGGATTTTCATCGAAAATTCATCTTCAGCGATGAGGCTCATTACTGGCTGAATGGCTTCGTCAATAAACAAAATATGCGGTATTGGGCAGGCAGCAATCCACACGTACTCCACGAGTCATCATTGCATCCCGAAAAAAATTACGGTTTGGTGTGGTTTATGGGCCGGCGGCGTCATTGGGCCGTACTTCTTCCGTGATGATCAAGACCGGCACGTTACTGTAAATGGGGATCGCTACCGTTCAATGATAACCGAATATTTTTGGCCCCAATTGGATGATATGGACTTGGAGAACATGTGGTTCCAACAGGACGGCGCCACAAGCCACACAGCGAATGTCACAATCAATTTATTGGAAACCAAGTTTGGAGAACGTGTTATCTCACGAAATGGTCCAGTCGCTTGGCCGCCTCGGTCGTGCGGTTTCACGCCGTTAGACTATTTCCTGTGAGACCACGTCAAGTCTATGGTCTATGCCAACAAACCAGCCACGATTGATGAACTTCGTACGAATATCGAACGTGAAATTGCAGCAGTATCGGCCGATTTATGCTTGAAACCCGTCGAAAATTAGGTTCAGCGTCTGAACTTCTGCAAGCGTGCCCGTGGTGGCCATGCAAAAGAAATCGAGTTTGGCATCGAACTTACTTTCACAGGAATAATAAGTTTTATTGATATCCAAAACCGTTTTTGTTTTATTTAAAAAAAACTTTTGTAGCGCTCTTATTGAAAAACCCGATACTTTATAAAACAATGATTCGCGGGCAATGGATTCAAAAGCAGCTCGGAAACCTGCTATTTAAAAAAAAAAATTGTCGGGATAAGAGTAACTATTTATTAAAAATATTATTTTCAAATTGAAAATTTTGAAAAAAAAACATACTTTAGCTTAGCCACCTTTAAAGCTATAATGAGTATTGCTACTTTTAGTTTTATGTATTAGTTTTTCCGAAAAATATCCCCATTTTAAGAGTATGACTCTTGAAATATGGGTGTTTAACTGTAGTGGCCACTGGTATTGAAAAAAGTCTCGAATAAGAAACTGTTAACAGGAATACGGGAGTGCAAATAAATTTTTTTTCAAACTTTATACTCTTTCATGTTTAAGAAAAAAACATGTCAGAAAACTTGATTATTAATGTTTCTGCTGCGAAATCCTGTTGGTACAAATTGTTTCTGCTCAAATTGTATGTTCTGTTCATCATTGTGTGTCAGATAAATAATATTAATCGAACAACAAGGTTTTATAAATTTAGCAATTAAACAATAAAAACGACAAACCGATTCAGACCAACAACGAATATTAATTGTTACATTAAAATTCATGACAAAAAATTTCAAATATAAATATCCTTGCACAAACAAAATTTTAAATAATTGTAGAACTATTTTATTAAAGATATTTTAAGAAATGCGTCATCCCACCACTAGAACTTTTGTAGCCTCAAAATCTATTTTCAGGTAATTGCAAAAAGAAAAAAAATCACCTGTGATTTTCAATGCTCATCGTGTATTACTCACCTGCTTTATTGTGTCATTTCTGTTCTTTAATTCGATTTGATTCGAATTGTTTTTTTTTTATTTTTCAACAAATTGACATAGCGAGAAAACAAAATGGCATTTTGGTATGTTTTGAATGAAAAGGATGCGCAGACGGAAATTTTGGGCTTTCATCCAATTCGAAATATTGATCATTCATCAATATTATAAACCTAATTAAAATACTTTTGCAGCATAAGATTACTGCAGTGAAATTCTCTTCCAAAAATATCGTAATTGGTTCATTTTGTTGACATGATTCTTTCGAATTGTTGGTGGCCGAAGTTAATTTTTGTTTGTGTGCAATTCTAGAATATTAATGACAGTCTACATCATCAGTACTGAGACATTTTGAGAGTATACAAAGGAAATTGCGATGTCGTTGAATCATAAGGTAATTATTAAGAATTTTCTCATTTTGGCAATACTGATCATTCATTTTTTTTTTTTTTGAAAAACAAAAAGTGAAATGCTCTGGTTAATGGGGAATTATATTGAAAGAAAAATATAAACAAATTTTGATGGCATCAACACGAGAAGCGGGTGTTTAATGGTTTTTTTTTTTTAATTTAATTTTTCTTAAATAAATTTTTGACAGATGTTCTTTTTGTGTTTTTTTTTTGTTGGTAACTTGATATGGATTTTAAAAAATGTTGGCCATACAAATCTAGGATCACATTAAAATAAGCATTTGTCATAACCCGAGAATTTGAAAATAAACCAATTTTAACAAAATCTAAAAGTTTGTGAGAAAAAGTTTGGACATAAAGCAATTTGCAATCGCATTTTATTATGGACAAACGAACTGTCAGCACAACTTTTGTTTTACGGTTTTGTATGTACATATTTTGTATGTATGCATATATTTTTTTTTTGATGTTTTTAATATTTTTATTTAAATTTATTTTTTTTTTTGAAAGAGGATATTTTGTTCTACAAAGTTCGCAATGATTTCAGAAAGTACAAGTTTTCTTCTTTAAAATTTCCCAATATCTTTTTTTTTTCTTGAGACATCCTTTTTTGAAATGTATGGGTTTGAACTGGAAAATTGTTTTAAATCAACAAAATTAGAAATAAATTGATTAAAATACTTTTGAAACTGTTTTGGACCCAACGGCACACCATCTGATTTCTTATAAATATAAATCTTAATTCATGAGAAAAAAAAATTTAAAAATCGTGATAGCGGTTTTCAAAATACATAATTATTTTTATATATAAAAAAATGAGTTGAAAATTGAATTTTACATAAAAATCTTCCACCCGTTTTCAAAATATCGAATATTGAGTTTAAAAACAAAAAATTAATCTCTTTTAAAAATCTAAAAAATTATATTTTTGAAAATTTAAGTACACAATATTATTTAACATGTATCAATCATTCTTTATCAAAAAAATTGATTAAAATCAGTTGAACCGCTCAGGGAAATCGAAAATAAAAAAAAATTGTTTTTTAGAGTTGCCATTTATAACCATTTTCCGGGAATTTTTTAAAAAAAACAGATCCTTATAAAAGTAATAAAATTTATTGAAATTCATTTAAAAAAATATATCTGTTGAGCCGATTTTGAGAAAAATATGATTTTCCTTTTGGCCGAAAAATTTTAAATGACAGGCACCGTTATTAAAGGTCCTCAAAAAAAAAAATAAAAACCATGTGGTGGGAATATCCAAAAAAACGTGTTTAATTTTTTCTCATATTTTTAAGAAAAAAACGCCAATTTTTAATGTTTTTTAATGTAAAGTCAAAAATTGAATTTGGAAAAAATCATCTACCCGTTAGTTAAATACCAAATTAAGAAATGGGATTTTGTTTAAAGATTTTTTTTGTTTAATGTTGATATGCAGTATTATTAAAACTTATTAGAATTTTCTATATACGAAAATTAATTTAAATCCAAAAGCAGAAATTGAGAAAAAATCGAAAAAAACTATTCATGAGCGGTATTACTGTTAAAAATGTCTCAATGTACAATTCAATCATGTTAAATAGTAGTACTAACTTCGACATCCAAAAAAAAATATTTTGTTTTAAAATCATCTTGATAATGCTGAAAAATGGCTTGGTACCAAGTTTTAATTATTTATTTAATTTAAAAAAATAGGATTCTGATGATCGGCCTGACACCGTGAAATAGCTTTAACTCCTGCCTATAATAACTTGGTGGTAGCTCACTCGAGTGGTTGTGGCTTCAGTAAAACCTTCAATATTAATTTGATGGTGTGTAAACACGTTGCACCCTAAACTGCGAGTGTGTTATCACACAATAACCAACTTTAAAAATTGTTTTCAAAATTTCATTGAAAAATTCAATTAATACTTTCTAGAAGTTTTTGCATAAGCAATTTGGTCAAAATCAGTGGAATCGTTCTCCATGAAAGCCAAAACATAAAAAAAAGTATTCGGAGGTGCCACTAATAACCAATCCGTTTAGACTGTAGCCCAACAGACAAACAAACGGGCGTAATTGCGAAACTCCCGTTTTCGTCTTTCTTATAATCGTAATGACAAGTTTGATCAAAATCTTGGGTTCGATTTTGTTCCGAATCCATAACTTTCCATAAAGTACCTACTTAAACAGGATGTTTTGTATAAGATGTGTTAAAAGGCTGGAGCGTGTATGTAAGGAGGGGCAATTTTCTAAAAAAATAATTAAAATAGAAAAAAATATTAAAGAAAAAAGATCAAAAACAATACCAAGCTACACCTTATTTCAAAGTCATAAATTCTAAGTTTTTGAGAAATTTATTTTCAAACTCAAATTTTGAAACAAAAAAATTTGTTAACATTTTTATCATTCATTTCATTTAAATTGTTCGTTATTATTATAATTTTGAATTTTCTCAAAAAGTGAAAACATTTAAGTTTTTAGTATTTGACTACAAGCTGGTAATAGAATTGCATATTAAAAAAGTTAACAAATTAAATTTTTGAAGAAAATCAGAAAAAAAAACAATTTTTTTAATTTTTTTTCCAAAATTTCGAGTCTAAAAATGAAATAAAAATTTTGTTTCTTGAAAATTTATTTTTTAAAAACTATTCATTAAAACAACATGATTTAAAAGTAAAAGTGACTTTGAGAAAAAAGCTTTAAAGTGGTATTGTAAGAGTTTTTCTTATAGCCGATTTCATAAAGCCCTTTTAATTATTTAATAGGCCTTCAAATCTTAAAATGACGTTTGTTCCATACAAAATACGTCATTTAAAAATTTAAAAGCCTGTTAAATATTTGTGAAACCGAACATTAGACTTTTATTTTTGAAAGATTTAATTTATTTATTAAAGTATTTAAAATTAATAATTACATATAATTAGAAGAATATAAAATTCGTTTTATGATTAATAGATTTTTTTTTAAAAGATTATATCGACTTCAACTGAGTTATTTAATACATAATATATCTTAATTTGAGAGAAAGATATTTTTTTTTTTAAGTGTTGGAGTGGTTTAAAAACAATAATTGTTTTAATTTTAAAATTTTGAAGAAAATATTTCGGTTTTATGAAACATGAAAAAAAAATAATCAATCCGGTTTTGAATTCAGAATATCAGATCCAAAAAAAAATTTATTTATTCATTTTTAAAATTTTTTGGAGCTTCTGCATACGAAATTTGATCAAAATCGGTTAAACTATTTTCGAAATATTCGTTAATAACCGTTTTTCGTCAACAAAATTGTTCGCCTAAGGGTTGCTTATAGTAATTCATTTTTCTTAAAATCTGTATTACCGTCTTGAGAAAGTTTTAAATTGTTCAATCCACAGGGCGCATTTACACTTTTAACCGGCCCTGATTAGCAGTGTGACAAAACTACTCATCATTCTTCTAATTTCACCAGAGCATGCAAGATTAAACAACAAAAAATTTAAAATTTTTGGAATGTATTTTTAAAAATAGATACCTATCCTATTTGAAGAAAATAAACATACATTTATTTTTATTACAATATAGTGAAGTAGAAGAAAAAAGAATAAGCCGGTAAGGTACGAGTAAAATGCAATGTCCAAAATAAGAACAAAATAATGACATCAATTTAAGTTAAAAATAATTATTGACAAATTAATTTTTATTTTTAAAATGTTTGAAGAACTCATTTATGTTTTGTTAAGATATAATTATTCCTTTATTTTTTTATTACTAAATTTGCAGTGTTGGAGATATAAACAAACGAAAAATAACTAATTTAAATTGTTTATCATACAAAAATTCCTAGTGTCACTCATATTATTTTGTAGAGAAAATTGAAAAATTCTATATATGTATAGGTATATGAATTTATCATCGGTTTTCTATGCATGCATGAATCAACTTTATCTTATTTTAGATCTATTTATGATAAATCTCAAATATTTTCCATTCCAACACCTCAGAGAAATAAATTCGACAACCTGCGCGTTCTATTTTTGAAAAAAAAAAAAAAAAAAAAAATTAACATATATATACATATATGTTTATGTATTGAAAACTTACAACGTCGCTTCAGTGCAGTGTCTAGAAAAGAGAGCGATTTGAACTCTCACACAAAAAAGGTGCTCCCATTTAAAGTGTGTCAGACCTTGAGTGAAAATCAAAGGAACACCGGTATTTTTTCAATGGCTCTCTTTTCATTTCCCTTTGAAAATGCATTGTTTTTTGTGTTCAAAAATCTTATTATTTTATGTTGATTTTTGAGTGATTGTCGGTTGTCGCAGCGCTGCGCCCAATGTCAGGGATTTTTCATCAAAGAGTCTTTCCAAGAAGCTTATCCTTTGTTTTTTTTTTTTCATTCTTGTTGTTGACTTTCGTCTTATTTTCTTTTACCTGACAGGGAATATATTCAGGAAACGGTTTTGGCAACGGTCAACAAAGCAATGTCGAAAAACGATCTGCGCTATTTGTCTCTGTCTTTTTTTTTATTTTTGAAAACGAGATCTTAAAAAAAAAACAAACGCGAGATGTTGTTTTTTTTTTTATTTTATTTATATATGTAAGTAGACGTGGGGGTCTGTATGGCGCGGCGGTGGGAATGTTTTTTTTGTTCCTCTTTTGAATGAAATGCTGCCAAAAATGTTTGAAAATTAACACACAAAAATTTGTTCGCGTGCCAAATTAAATAAATACACAAAAATCAAAGTAAGAAAACAGTGAAGGACGGAAAGAGAGAGGGGAAGAGATAGTGTATGTATTCATGTGTGTTAGTTGGCCACTAATGTTTTTTTTTTTTTTTTTTTTTGAAAATATTATATCTCTAAATTCTGATGTTGATGTTGAATGGAAAATGAGTGGGTGTGGGCAGTGGGGCATTGGGCGAAGAAGAAATGAAAATAAAAAAAGAGAAAAGTCAAAGTATTTGTAGGTTTTGGTAGTTTGTAAACAGTGATGTTGGAGAAGCTACAAGAGAGACATCTGTTGTCATGCATTTTTAACTCTGAATTTCATTTAATTGCGTATAGATGGCGCAATTCAATAGTCATCAATGGAACTGAAAGTATTTTAAATTAAAAAAAAAAAATGTTTCAAGCTATTTAAAAATCCATTTGAATGCTTTCCAAACCAAACAAGAATTTTAACAAAGTGAATTGAATACGTTCAGAAAACGGAATGAACCGAATTGCAGTACAACAATTTTTATTTTCGAAATTCAAATTCACAATAAGCTTTTCCAACGAATTGTGAAACACCCTAAATCACTTTTGCAAGTCGATTTCAAGCCAATTTTTGTAGATTAAAGGCCATTATAAGCTATTTTGAATCAATAATTTAACAAGTGAAATTAAAACAAGTGTTTAGGTCTTTTATTTGGCTGATTAATTTAATTAATATACAGAATTTGTGTTTTAAAATTACTTCGTAGTCCAAAATAACTCTGATCAACTTAATAAAAGGGCAAGAAAATACAATGAAAATTATGCAAAAAATACCGCACACATTTTATTACTTCAGACGCATACATTTTTTCAGTTGTAAGCTATAATTTAAATATCCAATTTCTTTTAGGCGCGATTTTTCAGTGGTGAGTTAAACCAGAGTTAGCTAACTCTAGATGTAAATTAACCCACAGTTAACTGAGCAAGCAGTTTTTCAGTAGAGTATGCATGCCGAACAACTCAACAAACTGGATGGATAACACGTCAAAAGCATCTGTTCAGTTAATCCTGAGTTAACCACAAGAAATTTGATTAGTTAACTCGGGTTGAGATTTAATTTCGCACTGAAAAACTGGACCTTTGAAACAAAAGAGAAATCATTAAATAGATATTTAAAAAAATTGGTCAAAATTCAAAAAAACTCTGGCGCTAAATTTTAACAGATTTAATATCGTGGTTAAGCATTTTTAGTTTGAGGCTTAGTTTAAAAGACTATTTTACAAATTTTAAATCAGTAATAGCATCGTTCTATCTTTACAATCTTTTACTAAAGTTAAAATCACCAAATGGTAATTTTATCTTTTAAGTATCCTATTAACTCTATCAGCATTATTGTATTGTCTAAGTTTCACCCGAAAAATATTTCACCTTAAAATTTTTTGTTCGCCCGGAAGTTTAAAAGCTTGAGTTTCGCCTGAGAGAAATTTCGTTCGCCTACAAAAAAGAATGACGTTCCTTTCCACCTGAAATGAATGTTCACGATAAGGGGAATTTTTCGATCATGAAATTTCGGGTGAAACTCACAATAGGCTAAAAGTGAAATGCCAAATTTGCCGGGTGGAATGTTGTTCGGGTGAAACTCACAATAAGGCTGTATATGTCATTTTGACAATAAAAAATGTGAAAAAGGTATGTTTGCTTACTTTTATTTGCACAAACTGTCATTAACTCATTGTTTTAGGTGTGTTAAGCTGGGGTTTACTAAGAAAACAGGCTTAGTTTGATACTAGTTAAATATTGTTCTGTTTAAAATTTTGAGCCTCTATATTTTTGCCTTAACTCTTAAATAGCGAAGCTATCGAACAAATTGTAAGCTCATTTTATACATAGAATATAATATTTTCTACAAAAAATATTTTAACTTTTTTTTTCATGCTAGCGATCAGTTACAAGATATTGCGAGTTAAAGAATGGTGAAGTTATACGGGAAAAAACGATATTTGAGATATTTAACCTTGAATAACTTTGTGGGGAAGGTTGATTTGGCAACGGACTTTTAGATAGCAGATATTTCTAGTGCGGTTTTACAGATTTTCTTAAAAAAATACAGTTAATTTCAATAGGTAGGACTTTTGGGAAATCTTTTTTAATATTTTGTTTTTTTTTTTTTGTTAAATATTTCAATCGATTTTAAACCAATTGCCACTCAGTCGTTAATTTTACTTATTTAATGGGAGTTGGTTATAGGACTAAAGGCTGTACGTTGCGAAATGAAAATTATTGCAAGAAATTATGAAACTAGTTTATAATTCACTTTTATAAATGCTGCATGAAATTTGGTCGCAATGGAAAATAGCCAAAGGTTTTCTGAAAAAAAGCCCAAAAAAAAAATAATTACATATAAAGGGTCCGCCAAATAACTTGACTGTAACGGCCACTCCTTGCTCATTTTCGAAAAATGACCCAATTATGCCTCTGGACCAAAATCCGCACCAAACAGTGACTCGGTTTGGGTGTATCGGCTTTTCAATGTATGCGTGCGGGTTTTCTGTGCCCCAAATGCGACAATTTTGCTTGTTTACTACCCGCCAAGATCAAAATGAGCTTCATCTGAAAAGATGATTTTTTTTGGCATAATCGGCATCTTCTCTTAGTCGATCGCACGCCCACTTAGCGAAGCGTATACACAACCATATTCGTTCAGCGGAAGGATAAAACTAATTATCTGTCAAATCAGACATGAGCTAAGTGTTACCATTCACGAAATAAGCACTTGTTGAAAAAAAAAACGTTAGATGGCGGACCCTTTAGCTTTCAAAAGTGAAAACGGCCCCAAAAATGTATGTGAAATGTAACAACAATAGAATTTGGGGTGGTTTTTTAATAAAGGGTGTTTTTTTTAGACGTGTGGTTTTCAAGAAGAAATAATATGCATATCATTTAATGTTATGGCCAAGAATTGAGCTTTATTATAAAGATAAGGGTTCGCCATTATGTTTTAAAAATGATTTTGGGGAACTGGCCGCCATGGTTGGCTCGAATAAATTCCAGCCGAGAGGCCCAATTTTCGATAGCTCCAATTGTTGCGCGCGATGTCGGATGGACTCATTCGGGTCTTCTTCTATACTCTGCTCCAGAGCAGCAATAGCGTCTTCGGGGCGCACCGTACGGCATCTCTGAAGATGCGCATTATCCACTAGAGTAAACGTGGTGCGAAACCGATCCATGGTTGCACGAATTTATGCGATTTTGCGATTATGTAGACCGAATATTATTTTGGTAATAAATTTGCACAATTTGCAAACGTTATTCAGGTATAAGTCTATTAATTATGAAATGGCAAACTAAACTGATCATAAATCAAGTGACAGCTGTCAAAAAGACGAACTCCGAAAAAAGTATTGCCAGATTGAAAACCACACGTCTAAAAAAACACCCTTTATTTAAGGTCTCTTTTTATAATTCAGTTTGGGGTGAAATTTTGCTATTAAAATTAGTCCTACGAAATAAATCAATAAACTACATTTTTTTATTTTCGAATAAATGGTAATTAAATTGAATCGCTGGGAGCATTTTTGACTGATAATAGAAATTAACAAATTCCAGGCTCTAACAATTTTGTATAATACTTTTTTTTTCGGACATTTAATTCAAATCTTACTAACTTGAAATATGTACATATTTATATTAATGACTTTGTTTTTTCTTGAAAAAAAAAAATAAAACACACTTAAACTTTTAAATTTTATTTCACATATTTTTTGTTTGCATTTTCACTTCGATAATTCATTTTATTATAATTTATTTATTGTGTTTAGTAAAATTCGATTCGTAAATAAAAATAAATTTTATAAATCGTAATACTATAAATTATCAGGATATTATTTCAATTCAAAAACCTGATTTATAACTTCATTAATTTATTTTAAATTTCACACCAAAATAAAAAGTATTTAAGTTTAATGAATAATTTAAATAACTTTATAAGTATAGGTAACTAATTTATTTTTTTTTATTTTCGTATATAAAATCTTCTTTTTTTTTTATTATTTTTTTGGTTTCTAAATTCGTGATCCACGATTGTTGATAGAAACTACAAGTTGTGCCTGTGTGGTTGCTGTACCCAATAAATTTGCTGCACTGCAAGAGTAAATGCCAGCATCATCTAAAAACAAAATAATGTTTAATTTATGAATATCTATAAATAAACTACCAATATTATTTTTTATTATAATTGTGAATAAAAAACTAAACGAAAAAACAAGAGATTTAACTTTTAACAAGAAAACGAAAGATTTTAAAATTATTTATAATTCTTATTGTCATTTACCAACAGCATAATTTAAAGTGTTTTTTCAAAAAGAATAGAATAGGTAAATAAATTTAAAATTTAAAACATATTTTAGTTTTAACGTTGCACTGTTAATTAAATTTTAGGAAAGCCTATTCGATTAGTTAATATATTTAGTTTAAGTAAAAAATAGTTCAGACTGTTAAATAAACAACTTCAAATCATTCTACTGAAAACAAATAATATTAAAAAATTAATATAATCAAAATCGGACCAGAATTTTCTGAGAACATAAAGGACAAATTGAAAACACCTTTTGTTATGAGTATTTCTTATTTTAAAAATAAAATAAAAATATTTAAGAAATAAATTACCTGGATAAGTTTGTGGTATTGTCAATCGGCAAACTCCATTGCGATATTCGATGACATGTTTGTTGCTGCATTCAAGTTCAAAGCCATTTTTAAACCAAGCAATAGCCGTATTAGGATCACTTTGGACAATACATTCGAAACGAGCAGTTTTTCCAGTCACTGCAGCTATATCTTTTAGTGGCTGAAAAATCATAGACATTTTTTTATTGAAACTCATGTTACGTTATGTGTTAAAATTATAATCTATTACCGTTATAAAGACTGGAGGCTTCTTTGTTTGATTCTGGCGAAGTAAATGCGAATTGACTGGGACATCGGATGATTGGTCAGAAACTATGGTATTTTGCGAAATTTCTATGTAATCGTTTTATTTTGATAACAGTTTTGATAAAATTTGTATTAGAAGCATAAGCAATTTGTTTTAATATTTATTTTTTTTATTTCACACTTCACTCTTTTTAAAAAAAAAAATAAAATAATATAATTTTAAACACACACAATTTTTATAACGTTAGTTTTTATCATGCAACAACTTAATAAAATTCCACACGTAAAATTTTGCAAGCAAATATTTAAAAACCTCAGTTAACAAACAAGCATTTGAAAAAGATTTGAATTTTTTTTCATAGTGTCTTACATTTATGAATCAATTCAAGTTTTTCGTCAGTAAGCGTTTAACAAAATATCAAGATCTGATCTGTATGATTGAGATGATTATCAACTGCAGATAATAATTTTAAATTACCTATTTCCCAAAATAGAATACATTTTAAGACAGTTGATGATTTAAGTTTAACATTTATAGCCTTCAATATTTCGTCGGTTCAAAGTCTAAATTCATAATTTTTAATCTGAAAAATGACTATTTTGTTTATATTTATATTTATATTTATATTTATATTTATATTTATATTTATATTTATATTTATATTTATATTTATATTTATATTTATATTTATATTTATATTTATATTTATATTTATATTTATATTTATATTTATATTTATATTTATATTTATATTTATATTTATATTTATATTTATATTTATATTTATATTTATATTTATATTTATATTTATATTTATATTTATATTTATATTTATATTTATATTTATATTTATATTTATATTTATATTTATATTTATATTTATATTTATATTTATATTTATATTTATATTTATATTTATATTTATATTTATATTTATATTTATATTTATATTTATATTTATATTTATATTTATATTTATATTTATATTTATATTTATATTTATATTTATATTTATATTTATATTTATATTTATATTTATATTTATATTTATATTTATATTTATATTTATATTTATATTTATATTTATATTTATATTTATATTTATATTTATATTTATATTTATATTTATATTTATATTTATATTTATATTTATATTTATATTTATATTTATATTTATATCAATCTTTTTCAAGGAAGAAGTTTTTAAATTTTTTTTTCTCTTCTTTGTTGAAAAGTTAATACCTACCATGGTTAAAAAACAAAAGTTTTATAATAACTTTTAAGAAATTTATGAGATGAGCTTTGAAAGAGAATGAACAATGATTCCCCGTTGAGGCGTGGGAGAGCATGAAAAGCACTTGATTTCGAGTTTTTAACTGGGATTGGGAGCAATTTTACACAAACTTAACTTTGAGCACAATTGACACACAAATGAAAATATACAATGACCTCAAAATAAAGATGATGAGAGAAAAAGAGATGAACAAAATAAGCTCATTTTATGCCTGCAAATGAAGGTTCTAAGCCTTTTAGCTCAAGCCGCACAACATCGAAGTGCAAACAAATGCCATTTCTATGTTTACCTGTTGTCAAATTTGGCAATGCCGAATCATTTGCATGCAGTCGATCAATGTTGATCTCGATTGTTGGCAACGATGTACGACGTTTTTGAGGAACATACGCATTTGGATACTGATATGTGGGTGTTGTTGTTCTGGCTGTTGGAGTTGGTGTTGTACGTTCATGTTGAATTGGTATAACAATTTCACCAGCTAGATTTTGCATCGAACTCGAAATCGACTTCCTTGGCATATTGTTCGAATTCGAAGAAGATGAATAGGACTTACCGCCAATGAATTTCTTACCCTCGCCCGGAAATAGAATTCCGAACTCGTAACCAAAATCATATTTGAAATAAATCAAACCTGTATTGGGGTCGACACATTTTGTACCTGTTTTTTTTTTTTCAATTTTTTTTTTTCAATTTTTTTAGGGGAAACAGAAGGATCGAGAGTTATACAATTTGTTTTCTTCTTTTTAATAAAAAAATTAAGCGGGAAAACTCAAAAAACCGGTTCATCAAGCTCCTCCGAGAAATAAGGGTTCATAGTACGAAGTGCATAAGGCCTAGATTTCCTTAAACCCTTCATTTCTTGGAAGCTTTTGAACCTTCACTCAAGAATATCAAAATCAAAACCAAACAGAGAACAGACAAACATGCTTTTTAGACTTACCGTATTGGGAAACTCTAGACTCATTCCGGTATGCCTCGGGCTTATTTGTCGTCCCTTCACTTGGTGCCCGTTTGAATCCCGGTCGGATGTACTGGGTTGGCGCGGATTTCAAGTCAGTTGTTATGTCATTGACGAACTGGTGATGCTTCTGTAGGAACGTGGTGCCCATATCGTTGGCTTGAATATTGGCCTGGTTCTGGATGTAGCTGTATTTTGGTGGTGAACCAACTTCGAGATTCATGTCGTCACGTGTGGTTTTGGTGACGTGTCGCTGATATGTCTTCTTTGACGAAGAGGAGGAATATCTGTCAAGCGTTTGGGTATTTTGTTTGCGGCTTTGTGTGTCGATGTGAATTTTTGACGGCATCTCTGGACCTCGATCGAATTCCATGGGCGAAAGGACTCGTTCGTAGGTGCGTGGCAGGCTGGTGCATCGTCCACCTGCGCCAATATGTGGTGGTTCAACATGACGGTACCTAGGCTCGCCCTCATTCGGATTGGGGGTCCATAACGGGCGTATTCTAGCGCCTTCAACTTCACTTTCGTAGTCTGACTCCCTTAAGTCGCCAGGCACGAATCTGGTTGGAGTGCCTGGTGGTGGAACACTTTGGCGTGCCGGGGTCAGACGGTTAGGACTGGTGACCGTGTACGGAAAAGATTCCAATGGAGTTTCGCTGCGTTGCTTTTGCTCATTGCTGTCAAAATGTATGACCCGCTTGGTCTGTTGCATGTTTACGATGCGTTGGCAGGTCTCAGTGGATTCCTTCATTTGCATTGAGTTCTTTGTCTCGGTTGCCACCTTAGCCAAATGCAATGGTGCTCCAGTAACAGACGTGTAATACATGGTGGTCTTGGGTGAAGCTGCAGCTTGGGTGGCTTCTATGAATTTCGCAGCCACTGGCTTTGGCTTGAAAACCTTTTGTTGTTGAGTCTGACTATGGGTTTGAGTCTTTTGATAATGTTCCTGTTTGATGGGTTCGAATTTGGGTCTCGTTGGACCTTGCATTAGTGATGGATGTTCGAATTCCATTGGTGGCAGAGGAGATTTATGGCCATTGGATACATTCGATCGGCGCCCGGATAGTGTTGGAGTCGGGGGATGAACAACGCGATAGCCCTTGATTTCGGAATCGGATTCATAAGTGCGAGATACTGACCGGAAGCGTTCGTCAACTTCGCTGCTATAATCGCTGACATCACCTTTGTTGAATTTCGAAGGACTGAGGGCAGGTGCAGCTTGGGGCTTTGGTGGGACATTGTAGGTTATATTGCTGACCATTGAAGATTTTTTGAAATCCTGGGGAAAGCAAAAAAAGAGTTATTTTAATGATGAACGGTTGACAGATGCAAAAAAACAAAGCAATTCGGAGTTATTCTTAAAATTAAAATGATTAAAACTTAAAACATGCAAATGGGGCCTTAGAAAGTTAAATAAAGCAAAATTAAATACGCACACACACACATACACACAAACTCAGTGGCGAACCTTTTCTTCCCGAATGGGTGACGCGGCGAAGCCGTTTTGATATTGTTGCGTACTGCTCTGTTGTTTGCTTTCGAAGAATTGCCGACTTTCGAAGACTGACTCGAATTTGCGAGAACTCAATTCTTCAGTGTCAGCTGTGTAGCCACTGACCTTAAGGGGAATCGGGGGAACTTCCATGGATTTGGGACGAGTGCCAACTACCTGTGGAGTTTTGACGGGCTTAAAACAAGACTCATCCGATTCACTGCCACTGTACTTCCAGCGATCACTTTCGTATTCGCTCTCTGATGCTTCGAGACGCACCATCTTCGGTGGCAAGACTGGCGGTGGAGGCTTTACAATCTTAGGAACATCGAACTGAATGGGCTTGGAGAAAACTGGAGGTGGAGGAGCTTTAGTTGTGGGCTGAGCTTGTGGAATGAATGTTGGCACGGAATGGGGCAACACTTTTGATGGTCCACGCAGGAGATCAATTTCAAGGGTTTTCTCCATTGCCTCGACCAGAGACTGTCGACGCTGTTCCGGTTGGGGAGCAAAACAGATTTCTGGTGGAGATCCAGGAACCAGATTAATATCAGGCAGTGGCTCTTGTTTTGGGGCTACAGACACTGCGATAGGAATTGAAGTCACTTGTTTGACCAAATTCGGTGCGGAAAGTTCTCGACTTTCGTGTTCCTTGATTTTCTCCTCAAAGATCTGTTTGGTTTGAACTAAGGTCTTGGGGGCTTCATATTCCGGTTCGCTCTTGTAACTGTGTTCAAAGTCACTTTGGTAGCTTTCATAGCCCCCATTTTGAGTGGGTGTTGGTGTCCAAAGTTTCTCCATCCTCAAGCCCTCAGCAGAAGGCTTTGGGGAAGGAGATCGAGTAAATGGTCTTGCGGGAGTGGGTAGATTTGCAGCTGGTCTTATGATCGGCTGGCCGTATTCGATCTTTGTCTCCTTCACAAAAGAAGAGCTTCTTGAGGTCTCTTCGAGAATCGGTGACATTTGGGGAAGAAGCTGAACACCGCCCATTGGAGGTTCCTTCAGTATCTGTTGAGCCTGGGATTGCTCAATTTTTTTGATCTTGTCTGCTAGTTGAGGTTTTTGGTATTCAACCTTGGGTATGTAACACATTTCTGGGGGAGAACCGGGAACAAGATTGAAGTCCATCTCAAGAGGAGGAGCTCCTGGTTTAATCGAGAGTTGAGGACCTGATGTTGGTTTACTCATATCTTCAAATTTCATGTATTGTTCACCAGATTGTGGTTTCATTGGTTGTTGTTGCAGATGCTGATGCTGATGCTGCTGTTGATGTTGAATCTCGATTTTCTTAAAGTATTCCAAGGAGGATTTCTTGCTTACCGAAGAAGACTCGGTTTGTCCATTTTCGGTTATTGGAGTCTGTCTTATTGGAACTTGTGGTGCAGTTTGAAACGAATCAGTGACTGTTTGACTGGGTTGAAAAGTCGTTGAGATATTTTTGAAATCCGGTAAGATCGGTTGTGTTTCTGAAGCTTGAGAAGGTGCTGGTCTATGCAAGACCGGCAAATCTAGATAGGAGGACTTGTGTTCGAGACGCATTGTTGCTGCAGTTGTGCAGCGATGCTCGGTTATTATTTTCGATTCAGAAGTTCCATGCAAATCGGACTCAGTTGTTGTGGTTGAATGATTTGTTTGGAAACCAGGTGGTTCTGGTTTAAGGGGCTATAGTGATATAATTTTTTCGATTTTGTTTGATGTTTGTGAAATTAATGAGAGAGATATAAAATATAAAGAGAATTGAATTTGAGAGTTTAAGAGAGATATGAGATATTTTCTACAATGGAATTTTTTTTTTCTACTTGATTTTCAAACATACCTCAGCTATGATATCCTTGGCATCGTCGAAGATGACAGTTTTAACAACTTCAACCATTCGTTCAGGAGTTGGCTCGACAATGACACAATCAGCTATGCTCTTCGCCTCTCCGCCGGCATTAGTTGCCTTGACCATAAATTTACCCGAATCAGTAGTTTGACCTAGAATGAAAATGCTTCCAGTTAAACTTATCCCTCTACAAAAAAAAAAAAAAAAAACAAATCTTTGAAAAACAAATCAACCTTTTTCAATAATTAAAGTGTGGGTGTTTCCCACTGACTTGATTCTATGTTCTGACAGGCCGACTTCTCTCAAAGGCTTATCATCTTTCAGCCAAGTGACTGTTGGGTCGGGAGTACCAGTTACCTCCACTTCCATGACAATACGTTCGCCACGTTTGGCAACTTGTGCTTGCAGACGATGACCAAAAACAGGAGGGAAAATTGTTTCTGTAAAATTAAATAATAAAAAAATAATATACAAAATAGATTCGTTTCTAATGACATCATAAAATTTCATATTAAATAAAAAATCCATCGTTCGTCATTAATCTTGTGTTAACATAAATTTATAAAAGTCAAATTAATATCTACAATTTGTAATTTAAATGGATGAGAAATCTAGACATACTGGCTTCGAGCCAAATTGTATTCGGTTGACAAATGTTAAATCCTTGAAATAGATGCACTATATTAATTAATCAAACAAAATTCTTTGTTTAAATAATTCACTGATTTTGTTAATGAAGGCTAATTATTTCGGTAAACAACTCATATGAAATCCAATTATGACAACAAAAAAATAAATTATAATAAAAACTGCATAAATGTTATGCTCATAATTTCAACTTTAATGATGTTTTTGTACGTTTAGTCATACATGGCATGGGTCATATGCAGTTATTTTTGGATTTTGCGGTTTATAATCCATATTTAAGTAACCGTTTTTTACGCTACTACGAAGTTGTTTTAAATTTTGTACTATCTTTCATATAAAGGGTCCGCCATCTAACGTTTTTTTTTTCAACTAGTGCTTATTTCGTGAATGGGAACACTTAGCTCATGTCTGATTTGACAGATAATTAGTTATATCCTTCCGCTGAACGAATATGGTTGTGTATACGCTTCGCTAAGTGGGCCTGCGATCGACTTAGAGAAGATGCCGATTTTGCCAAAAAAAGTCATCTTTTCAGATGAAGCTCATTTTGATCTTGGCGGGTAGTAAACAAGCAAAATTGTCACATTTGGGGCACAGAAAACCCGCACGCATACATTGAAAAGCCGATACACCCAAAACGAGTCACTGTTTGGTGCGGATTTTGGTCTAGAGGCATAATTGGGCCATTTTTCGAAAATGAGCAAGGAGTGGCCGTTACAGTCAATGGCGATCGTTATCGGGCCATGTTGAACGAATTTTTGTTCACAAAAATTGAAGAGGAGGATATTGGCAACATTTGGTTTCAATAGGACGGCGCGGCGCTACGTGCCACACAGCCGAAGCTACACTCGATGTTTTGCGCCATTTTCAAAAAAAAAGAAGTTATTTGGCGGACCCTTTATATACAGTAATATTTTAACTATATATAAATTTAAAATATTGAAAGTTCGAAGTGGTAAGGACATTTTTGCGAGAGTAGATATGTATTTATTCAAATAAAGTCAATTCAACAATTTCCCCTATAGTCCAAGAGCTATAATCAAAATTTGAGTGTGGAATTATAACCAAAATATGAGTATGCGTTAAGTCATTATATAGAAAACAGCATCTTGCTGGTGTTTTTCTACGCCAGTGGTACAAGGTGTTGAAAATATCGATTCTTCCAAAAACATTTCAGCAGCATTACCTAACACTTAAATAAATTTTTCTTGAAATAAAGTAATGATGCAGGGTTGCAAGACCTCAATTCACTTCTTAGCTCTAGTTTGGCTTTAATTCACAAGCTAATTAAATATTTTTAATTCATAAGTCATTTACTAGCTTATGACTTAATGTTTTTTTTTAATTTTTTTTTGCAACCCTAGATTAAAGTTATTCATAGATAATAATTTAAACCCATGTCTAAACGATAAACTGGAGCTTAAGGTTTGCTTATGCGTTATTTTTGAGCCTTAAGCCTTACAAATCAATTAAATCCAGCAGCTATGCACAGGCACACCAATGCCCAAACCTTTTCTCTTTCTGCTTCCGACCATAATTTCACTTATATTCAGGTTTTTATTTAGTATAGGTAGATATACATCAAACACATTTCAATTTTTGTGTATATTAATTCAATTAATCCAACCAATTCTTTGGATTAACCCAGAAAAATAAAATTAAATTTTTGATTTCGTGAGGTGAAAAGGGCAATATTTCTCGATAAAAATCATTACATCAAGGCACACTTTTTAAGGGTATTTATATGTAGAATTATATACAGTTACTACAATTTTTGCATTTTTACAAAAAAAAAAACATTTTGTCCCTTTCTCCCCACAAAATCAAAAAAAAAATGTTCCAAATAAAGCTCTCCACCAAAAATTAAACACTGTCAGAATTTTTTACTCTCGCCGCTTGGTATACTTCCATTTCGATCGGTTTTACTGTGGTATTTTCAATCTCAATGCTCAAGGGGAATGAATAATTATTATTTCACTAATTGAATTGCAATTTGACCAAAAACATACAAAAATTACTCAGCTTTCGTTTAAATTTGACGTTTTGCTTTCTTTATTATCAAAATAGATTTTAAAGGCCTTTAGACCATACAAATTGGCATTTCGTACCGGCATATGGGCTAAAGGGCTACATGAAATTTGGCCCCAATGAAAAATGACCCCAAACAAAAAAAAAAAATGAAAATTGGTCCCAAAATTGGGGCTTTTTTCATTATGAAAAATTACCCCATTTGCAAATTGGAAAAATCACACCAAAATAATAAAATCAGAAATGCAAAATGGCCCCAAAAATAAATGACAATCAACAACAACACAAATTGGTCAATTTTGTGATTTTTCATATTTTAGAGCCTTTTTTCATTTTTCATTTTTCAGTTTTTTTTTTTTGGAAAATATAAAAAGATCATTCTAGTTTTTTATACAAATTTGTTAAAAGAATCGTACACTTAAATCGCGGGATTTTTGCGTACGATTATTTCATCAGGTTTTTCAAAAATTAGAAAAGGACCATTCTGCGACAGTGAATTAATTTCGAAAAATCTGATTAAATAATCGTACACAAAAAAATCACCCAAACCAAACATGAAACATGGTGCGATTTTGTCGAACGATAATTTAATTACATTTTTCAAAATTTAAAAGGATCATTCTAATTTTTGTACGATCCTTTTAAATTTTGAAAAATGTAATTAAATAATTGTTCGAAAAAATAGCGCCATGTTTCATGTTTGGTTTGAGGCATTTTTTTAATTTGAAATAAGTTTTGGGGCTATTTTTCATTTGATGTAGGGCAATTTTTTCATTATGAAAAACTACCCCATTTTTGGGGTGATTTTTCATTTATTGTTTAAGATTAAAAGTATGGCAAATTTTCGTAACAAAATTTAACCCTAAAATGAAAAATGACCCCAAAAACATGAAAAATCACCCTAATTCACAAAACTTTATCTTTTTTTTGTTGTTGTTGCTTATCATATACCTAAATATTTGGGGCTATTTTTAATTTCTTGTTTAGGGCCATTTTTCATTATGGGGCCAAATTTCATGTAGCCGGCTGATGTATTTTCTTAGTGTATACAATTTGTATTTTATAAAAACCTTTCATATAATCTCTGTTACCATATTTTATTTTTGGAAGCTGATAACTTGAGTTGTTATGTTCGGGTATTGAAGGTAAAGATTATTTAAGAGTATTTAAATCTATCCTATATGCAACTGTTCCACCTCGAACATATTTCCATCGGTTATGCAAAGGAAAAAATCAATTTTAATAAAGAAATTGGCCAAAGCAACAACTAACTCCCAAAAGAGTTTACTCCCATTGAACTAAAACCCACTGATATCGGAACTAAGTTCCTATGAACTTCTTACGAATGAACAATATAAACTCCTGAAATAAGTCCAACTTATAATTATGGTGGGAGTAAGTTAATTTCGGTAAGTAGTACTTAATTCGTAGGACCAATAAATGCTTAAAACCTATGCACAAAACAGTCGATGTGCTATAAGTTAGACCAAGTAACGCGCGATTATGCGTCTTTTTGTGCAATTTTTCTTAAAGCTTATATGCCACATAGAAAAAACACACCTCTTATTATTGTTAAAATAATTAAAAAAAAAAAAAAAATAAACATGAATCCTGTGTGTGTAACTTTATCCTTTCTTCCATTAAACTTGTTTAAAAAAATTTCTAATACATGATTGTATGTAGGTAGTATGCATGTCAATGCTAAAAGCTAATGCAGAAGAGAAAAATAAAATAAAATTAAAATTTTCTAATTTTGAATAAATTTCAATAAATCGAAAACATTCAAAGAAAACTCGCTATAAATATGTGCATGCCGCTTGTAATTATAAACATTTGTTTGGCATAAATCGATGAGATGACATTCGGCGGCGGGCGGATCGACTTAAAAATAAACTTTCGTCTTCTCACATCGAATAGTGTTTGCACCAAATCCTAATACACATTAGCTTTTATATTTATGAGCAATTTAAACAGTAAAACAGAAACAGAATTATGACGACCAAAAACAAAAACTTAATTTAATTATTTACTTTAACCTATACGCATACCACACAAAATAAATAGAGTCACGAATATTTATATGAAATTCATAATTCACCTTAAATACATAAAAATTCCCAAGCCTAAAAAAAAAAACAAAAAAATATAACATCTGTCAAAACAGTCAATGTTTTAAAAATATTTATCTAATGCAATAAAAATGTCGACCCACCGAACCGAAACGAACCGAAACAACAGGAAATTCATATAAACATTCAAAAATAGCTTCGAATACTCATACTCACTTTTCACAACGACATCGGCAGTGCTGGTCGACTGTCCCATAGTGTTCGATGCCGTCACAGAATACCGCCCAGCATCCAAGACACCAACCTGCTTCAAGTCGATTGTCACGCGATTAAACTTATTCGAGATCTTGGTTTTGTCATTCTCGAACAATTCGGCGCCATTTTTGTGAATTTTTATTTCCGGCGATGGGAATCCATCGTAAATGACCTCGAGAAATACATCGGCTCCTTGATCGACGATCTTGCCTACCAGAGGGGTTGTGAACCTTGGGGCAATTTGTTTGCGAGTGCTCTTCGGTGACAGATCGCTGGCTGATTGAATCGAAACTATGGATTTTTGCTGAATTGCCGCTGGCAAGTCGTTGCTTTTGTGGAACTCCTGGTAGTGATGGCTTTCAACGACTTCGGGGCGTTGGGCACCTAGTTGCTTAAGACTTTGATCGATGTGGGCACTTGAAGTGTGAACCTCCATTTGGGGAAGATTGCCCTCGTAGCTGTTCACCTGAGATGTTGAAGTTGTGGTGAATGTTTGCTTCTTGATGGTGACACTCGAAGAGCCGGTATTGTGTTCTTGAGTGCTTTGTTGCAAGTTGGCTACCGAAGATGGCTGATGGCCGCTTCCCATCAGGTTGAAAAATGCAATACAAGTTGCTTTGCCCGTTTCGTTCTCTGCAACACAGCAGATCTTGCCGACGGTTTCGGGACTTGCTTCGGGAATGGTCAAAACTTGCCTGTCACCACTGGTGGAGATGAGGAAGTTCTTGCCGTGCACTGGCTGGTCATTGAAGAACCAACGTATCTTGGGGGTTGGCTTGCCCTTGACGATGCACTCGAACTTGATGACTTCCCCCGGGAGTCCATTCTTGTCACTAAAGAGTTCTGTGAAAGTTGGACACACAAGTTTTTCCTCGATTTCAATCTGCTGCACACGTTGGTTGTCAGGCGCGTTCACACTCTTCACAATCAAGTGCGAGAAGCACTTAGCATCGCCGGACTTGTTCGAAACCTTCACCGTGTAGACACCTTTATCATCGACCGATACACTACTGAAGACAAGTTTGAAGATACCTTTTTCACTATCAGCGATAACTTTGATTCGATCGGAAGTCTCTTCCAACTCCTTGTTGCTGAGATACCACTTAGCCTGCAATGGCTGATCGCCAACAGCTATGCACTCCATTTCCACCGAATCACCTTCGGCAACCAGCACGTCGCTCAAGAACTTCTCGAACTTCGGTTGCCTATCGATTGCTATTGTAACGTTTTCACTGTGATTCCTCGTTGCTGGTTCGGCAATGTTTAGAGGAGTCACCTTGAGTTCACAGCTACTCGAAGCTTCGCCTGCGGAATTGATGGCGACAACTTTATAATGACCAGCGTCCTCCTGATAGACTTCCTGAATCAGCAACGAACACCGATCGCCCTGGAAGAGTAGTTGCACATCTGCGGACTCCTTGACGGGCCGTTCATCATGATACCAGATCACTTCAGGTTCTGGCTGTCCAACGATCACACAGTCCAAACGCACCGATTTGCCCTCGAATATGGAGACATCCTTAAGAGGCAGCTGAACAGATGGCTTGATCGGCTCCATATCACTGGCCATCTCCGAATCGGACGTTTCATTAGGCAGACGTCCTTTAACCATAACGTTGCACGTACTAAATGCTTCACCTGCGAGATTCTTTGCTGTCAGAACGTATTCACCGGAGTCTTTGGGATATGCTTCGGGGATCATCAGCGTGACACGTCCATACTCGTACTGAAATTATATTCAAAGAAAAAGTCGAAAATTTCGAACAAAATTAATAAAGCCAAAAGAATTAAAAAAAAAAAAAAATGGTATATAAACATTTACGAGATGTCAGAGTGTGAGTTCTGGTTTTTTGGTGATGTGTGTTTCCTTTCAAAATCAGGCAGTTTTCAACGTTGCTTTTCAGCTTTCAAAAACCAAAAGAAAAAAAAATCGCAATAAAAATTTGTTTTTATTTTCGAACACTCTGTCAGTGGGAAAAAAGAAATGATCATCTGAGTGAAGCACGAATTGTAACGATGAGATCTTTCAGCTATTTTTACACTTTGCACGCTTTGATGGTGGGTGGTAGGGATGGGCTGGGCTGAGTTATAGGCCAGAAGAACTGTACACACAAGAATTATTTATCCTATATTTTACCACCATGTTACGAGTGGGTGAAAAAGGCCCGAGTAGGGTATATACTATTATGATAATGATGTTCAGTTGGTTGTTCTATTTCGTTTGTAGATAAGTCTTAATGCGAGTAACAAGATCGTCAATGGTGGGAAGTGCTTGCGATAATGCGGTGTTCGTATAATAAAAGATAATTATTATGAACAATTTATAATTCGTTTGGCAAATTAAGTGGCCGAGTTTTCGAGATGTACGCGTTCGTTGGTGGGACGTGATATGATTTGTCAACGCAGCAGCGAAGACAATTTTGTTCAGCCATTTATTAAGCCTTACGAATTAAGAGCAAAATAATTGAGGAAAAGATAAGCTGCGTATATTTGGCTAGACGTGGGCTTTACGTTTTGTTAATTACTGAGAAATATTGCATCAGATAATTTTTTTTAAAAAGAAGAAATTAATAAAAGTTATTTATTAATTCTGTTTGGGTTTTTTGATATTATTCAAGCGAAAATGGCAGCAATCGGTGATTTAATTTTTTCAATTTCTGACGACAATGAAATCCCACTTTTTAAGACATTTGATATATCGTCATTTCAGAAGAAAACCGTCATAAGTCAACAGTTTTTTTCAAGTTTTAAACCCAATTTCGTTCAGAAAAAATATGTATCGGCTGGAAGAAAACAATATTTCGGCTCTGGGATCTTAGTACCCCATATGTGGGATATTCGCAAAAAAGTACCTATGCCATTTAAAAGGTCAGTAATTGGTCAAAAAAGATCATCTATTTTCAGAAATCGACCAGTCATAGGAAATCAGTGCAATCAGCGGTTAAAGTTTTTCAAGGTCTTCAGCGATTTTCAGCACCTCATTTGTGGGATATTCGGAAAAAAAAGTATTTCATATAAAAAGTTTTAGTGATCTCATGAAAGGTCAATTAGTTACAGTGTCTGGTCAGTCATAGGTTGTTTTAATGAATAAAAAAAAAACAATTCAAGGTCGTAGGTATTTTAGGTTCCTCATCTGTGGGATATTCGAATAAAATATATCATCTTGAATGGTTACTTAATTTTTATTAACGTAGTTGACCGTTTCAGAAATTGGAAAAATCTTCAAAAATTAATTTCCAAGAAACCTATGGCTGTTTAATTACTGAAACTAATTTACCTTTTAGGTGGCATTCTTTTTTTTTTGCGAATATCCCACCGATGAGGTGCCAAGAACAGGTGATGATCTTGAGGAGTTAATGAATATTTTTCTATGGCTGACCAATTTCTCGCGATAGCTGACCTTTTTTGACCAATTACTAACTTTTCATACTTTTCTTGCGAATATCCCATATACGAAGTGCTAAGATCCCGCAGAGCAAAATATTTGCAAAGAGAGAACACTTTTGTCGTTTTGATATTCCAACCGATCGATAAATAGAAATTTAACTATATTTTTTTAAAATCTTCCTTTGCTTCTCGTGAAAAATGAAATTTGTTGACAGTGTTTTTCAGCACACTTAAAACAATTTTGTTTAGAATATACATGCATAGTGTATAAGCAGACATAAAACTAAAACGACGCTATAGCAATTCTAGTAACTTGGGTTTATTTCTTAAGTATTTTTCATAATAAAAAAATGAATTATCAGCGAAATTGGCGCTTTTCTAATTTCGTAAAGGCGGAATCTCGAAATTCAGCGTTATTGTGTTTGACATTATTCTAGACACCCTTTTATAAAATTTGTAGTATAGTTGAAAAATCTAGATTGGATTAGTGACCCAGTTGGGCACTTTATTTGATTATCTGTCAGAAACAATACCTCAAATTCTATTCACCGAGAATATTTAAACATACAACACAACTCAATATATTTTGTTTACGAAAAATAATAAATTTTAACTCTTGCTCCTCAGGCCGTCTATATAACCCATTAGTATTTACTTCCTACATCACTTTCGAACTCAAATATTATTTTTAAACATGGTTGTCTAAAAGCTTTTTATGCCAAATAGTGAATTTGGTTTGAAAGCCATAATGAGTTTTTAATTTTATAATCTAGTTATTTGCGTATATACCTACTCAATTTTCTAGGCCAATCGGCGGAGACAAAAAAGATTTTTTAACGCAAAAAATATAAATAAAATTTTATGATTGAAATTACTGGCAAGTTTTTTGATTGTCCTTGAGTATTCAAAGAAAATGGAATGTATTTTTTTTTTATATTGTACGCAAGGTTGTCACTACCCTTATGATGAAAATACACCGTGTGAGCGTTTAGTTGGAGAAGATTTGAAAGGAGACATTTTTGAACATCGCAATTTATAGGAAAAATTGAGCCGGGGAAAGCATTTTACATTCGTGTAGTACGACTTAAGAAAGAATCTCTCAAGGGTTACCTGATGCGCATGTCTTGAAGTACGAATATTACAGTTGAATTGACATTAGTTTTAGAGTAGAGCAAATCCAAATCTAATTGATTTCCATAATAAATTCGAACAATTTGTTGATTACATCCTAGAATATTCGCAGATTTTCACAATTTTATTAAAAAATGAGCTCGATACATGGAAAAAGGTTCCCAGAAGCTTAATATTAAATAGAAATATTTAATTTTCAATAAGGGGGAAATGAGTCCATATTGCGCCAGTAGGATTAAATCGTAGCGAAGTGAAAAATAATTTTTCAGGAAACTCATTTGTCTCCATTCTGTCTGTGGCGTTCTTTTTATGGGAAGCAATTTGAACAGTTATTCAAAGAACGACACCCAATGTCTCGGAATCCGAAAGTGCAATACATTTTGTTTTTGCGTACAAAATTTGAGATTAATTCATTTCCAATAAAAGTATCCACTCCTGGATCGTTTATATGTACTTTTGCGTAACTATAATTAGCAACTAATTATCAGCTAGTTACTAGAGATGCACACTTTTTAGTCCGGATTGTGAAAAGTGTCCTGCTAACTTTATACACCTTTTGTTAAGTGAATTGGGGTGAAAAAGACAATTTATATTTTTAAATACAGTGTTTAGGGATTGATATCTTACATTTTGTTTCAATAATAAAACATTTTGGCCATTCCTGGTAAAAAATAAAATATATGTAAATAGGTACCATATTTTATATGTAATTGACAAAAAATGCATAGGTTAGGTACGTTCAGTGGAAATTGAAATAAAGTCACATTTCTTTTGGTTTCGAGCAGCAAATTATCTATGTTTGTAATTTTTAAGTTTCTGAAAAAAAATATTTTTTGATGAATAAAAGTGGCAGGAGTACCCCTACACGTTTTTGCCATATTCACGATTACCGATATTCTATAATTCGCGGCTCACTCGTGATTCACACAATTATTTTGCGTATACTTTAGGAAAGTCGAATAATTTAGGTATATCTAAAAAACTAAAATCTTATCGACTTTTGTAGCAGCAGTTGCTTTCTGCTATTTCTGTGGTGAAGGAGTTTTAGAACTGTCAAAACCACCAAGCTGTCATTTTGTTTCACTACTAACTTGAAATACCTGTGAAAACTAATCGTTATCCTACTTATTCTACTTAATATTAATTGTGAAAGAATTTTTGTATAGATGTTCGTCCTTCAATAAGTTTGGGTTAAAGTATCTATAACAGCTATAAAAATTAAAATAAAATTTCAAGTTTCTAGTTATTGATGACTTTGACTGCACTACTTAAAATACTGTTATATTTATTTTTGTTTTCTTTTGTTAACTTTGTGTTACCCATGCAAAGCTGGACAGGCTAGCTAGTAACATATGCATAGTGAAAAAATATTAATATATAATAAATTGGCAAAAATCAATGTTTTTTTCAATTCAATCAATCAATTTTTTTTTAAATATAAAATAAAATATAATCAATGTACATTTAAATATGTATAAAATTTTCAAAGATGAGTTTCGATGATAATTAAAACTTAGCCCCAAACTCGTCAACATAGAGTCAATGTATTGGCTGATTAAGATGAGCATATGATCTGCTTCAACTATGGGATCATGTAGCAGGTTTTATCAGACGAGACTTCAAAGGACAGCAGTCAGCCTACTCAGAATTGCATACTGTCTCGAGTGGAGGTCTTCACCCGATGCCCATTGAGTCAGGCTTTTCCGTTGTATTAGCTCATATGGAGAAATGTGAAAATATTTCGTTTAAGATAGTAGATGCATTTAGCGTAGATAAACCCATCCAAAGACTTTAAAACGATACATTTAAGATACCAACAATGCGCCACAAAAGACTATTCCTATTCTATAAATGAAAGGCATCCCCAATAGTGGCCCAGGTAAAGGAGCATTTATGAAGTTCTAAATAATGTCGTAAGAATTTTTAACCACCAATGGAATAATACCCCTATGTCCCATCTGACCATGAAGCCGGCCCTGCTCTTCGGGGGTCCATAGATGAATTTCTACTACCTATAACTCGTTCGGAAAGTCAAGGTATGCCATGCAAGGGGAGACGATTTATGTGACTAACAACTTCAGAATATAAATACATACATATTTACCTATACATAATTGTAAACATCTAAAATAAAACAATTAATCTAAATCTTATATCTGTCGTTGGCTTATTATAAATCTCAACAATCTAATTAAAAATCAAATTCTTGTCAGCATAAGATCATCCGGACTAAATAAAGTTGACACTAAATCGCGAATTAAAAAAAAAAGAAAACAAAAATATTAACAAAGGAAAAACCATCAGAAGCTAAAAAAAATAAATAATTCAAAAATGTTTTCACAAAACACAAACATTTCTTTGTACATTGAGATTTATAACACAAACAGCTATACTACATGTGTCGATAATTTTTCATAAAACATTTGAAAGAAGAAAAATGACATTTAGCAAAATATATAATTCATATCAGTCGGCCATTATTCGTGCCCACAATCACGATAGACATTGGCTCGAGGCTGCATATTATAAGAGTTCGCCCACCATAGATTCTCTTCGCTGACCCACCGCTGTGGGAAACATATGTATACATATGTATACATATAAGAAAAGGAGGCGCTATATTTCTAAAATTTATATTCAAAATCAGAACACGAAATGACGTGGTTTAATCGGTTTCCACCCACTCGTTCTAGATTTCACTTTCGCTTGTTTTTTTATTATTATTTTTTAATGCTTTCCAAAAAAAAAAAAACACTCACCCTCATCTCCCGACTGGCGTACGGCTTGCCATTGTGTGTCCAATATATTTCTGGCCTAGGGATGCCCCCTACCAAGGCTTCTAGCCTGATCTTTTGGCCGACACGCGCCATGACATTGTTAAGTGGGATCTTGAAGTTTGGTATTTCGGTCGGTTCAAGAGCTGCAAGAAATTAAACTGTTTAAGGACCTTTCAAAAACTATTTTCAAAAACTTACGTTCCACAATGAGACGAGCCGAACAGTGTTGGATTCCCACTTGATTGGAGGCACTGCACGTGTAGATGGCGTCATCTTCCAAGAAAACCTCTTCGAACTTCAACTTTGCCTCGCCATTGTTGTAGCTGATGACATAATCCGGTGAGTCATCGATGCACTTATCCTGTTTGTACCACTGGACTGTCGGTAGGGGATTTCCGGTCACAATGCAAGTGAATTCAAAGGGGCTTCCCTCTGTTGCCTTGCCACTTTCCAAGAATCTGACAATACGTGGTGGGCTCATTTGCACCTCGGCTGGGTTTTCCCGCACAGACAAGGTGGCACTTGTATCACTGACTCCCACCAAGTTCGAAGCCCTGCAGCTAAACCTGGCTGAATCGGCTACAAAAGTCTCGTCGATGAGCAGTGTACAAACACCGTCGTTGCTCAACGAAGTCTTGTAATCTGGATTATTGTGAATTAGTATGCCATCCTTGTACCATTCCACAGTTGGAGCCGGACTTCCAACAACCTGACACTCGAACAAGAAACGATCTCCCTCTTTGGTCACGGCGTCCTTCAGGAGCCTCGTGAATCGTGGTTGTGAATATTTGATCTCTGTAAACAGCTCGTTTATTTTCAGTTCTTTCCTCATGTCCTCAATATTGTCCGAATGGGCAACTTGGTCGTTGTTTCCATTGTCCTTGATGATGGTCACGATTTCAGTTTGTTCCCTTATAATTCTGTCCTTCTCCTCTTTTTCGCGAGCAATTCTTTCCTTTTCTGCACGTTCTCGAGCCAAACGTTCCCTTTCGAGAAAATCTTTTTCCAATTGCTCTCTGGCCACACGTTCGTTTTCAGCCTGTTCTCGAGCCATGAGTTCTCGTTCGATAAATACTCGTTCGGCTTGTTCTCTTGCAAGACGATCCCTTTCAGCTTGTTCTCTTGCCAAACGTTCACGTTCGTAGAAGTCCTTCTCGGCTTGTTCTCTCGCAAGACGTTCCCTTTCTGCTTGTTCGTTCGCCAGGCGTTCCCGCTCGGCAAAGTCCCTTTCGGCTTGTTCCCTGGCAAGGCGTTCCCTTTCTGCTTGCTGATTTGCGAGTAACTCTCTTTCCATAAATTCTGCCTGAGCTTTTTCCCTTGCCAGGCATTCCCTTTCCAGGAATTCTTTTTCAGCGTGTTCCCTTGCCAGACGGTCCCTTTCGGCTTGCTCCTTGGCGAATCGTTCTCGTTCTGCCTGTTCCCAGGCTTGTCTATCTCTTTCGGCATTCTCTCTCGCAATTCGATCTTTTTCTGCATATTCCCTGGCAAGTCGTTCACGTTCAGCCTGCTCCCAAGCGATTTTCTCTCTCTCCAAGTGCTCCCGGGCAAGTTTTTCCCTTTCGGCTTGCTCCCTGGCAAATCTTTCCCTCTCGGCAAGTTCTCTCGCCAGTCGATCATTTTCAGCTTGCTCACGTGCCACACGTTCTCTTTCAGCTTGTTCCCGAGCCAAACGTTCTCTTTCTGCTTGATCTCTAGCAAATCGTTCTCTTTCCGCCTGTTCCTTTGCTGCCTGGGCTTGTTGTTCTCTCAAACGCTCTTCCACCTTCATCCGTTCCTGGACAATACTAATGTCCGTCTTTAGTTTGACAAACGATTGCAACAATGTGAAGACGTCATTTTGCAGTGCTGTAGCCTTCCTGGCATCGTGTCCACATTGATGTGCTTTTTCTAAGCTATCACGCAACCGTCCTTCTCTTGTTCCAATATAAGTTTCAATATCATTGACCAAATTCGAAGCTTCCACGGGATCCCTTAAGTAAGTGACCTTATTTGAAACGCTAGTATAGAAGTAGCTGATCTCTCGGTATTCAGCATCAATCTTAAAGAAATGTAAAAATGCAAATTTAATAGCTAGAGGTTCGGTTCAAAATAACAAAAAAAAAAAAACTCACCTTTTCAACAATTTCGAAAAAGTCCGTTGCTGAATTCAACGAGTTCCGTTTCGATTTCACTTGTTCCTTAAAATTTTTCCATTTTTCTTCTAGCTTCTTCAATTCATCCCGAACAAATTGTTCACTGTCTGGATTAGTGGCATAGAGCGATTGCGAACTCTCCGTAAATCCTGTGATCCTTTTTTCCAGGAGCTGTCAAAGAAAATTTTAAAGAAAAAGAGTAATAAATTAATACTCGATACTTGAAGAATGGGAAAACAAAAATAAATGTTTTTGAATTATTTTGAGAAAAACAAAATTTCGAAAATAGAATTCACGTCTCTAGCGTCCGAGCTCGGAGATTTATTGCTTCAATATGCGCTCCGTTGAAATACGCAGTGAAACATGCTCAATATTTATTTGCAATGCAGTAAAAACGCCAAGAGAAGTCTCGTTTTTTGTATTCTTTTTTTTTTGTTATAGGAAAAATAAGTTCGCTGTTTGCAATGCGTGGGCGATAGACCGTCGAATTGGAACAAATTTGTATATGAAGCGTAAAAGCAAGAGTCGAGGATCAAATTTAAAAGATTAACTTTTAATTGCAGTCAGAAATATGCATACGTATTTATTTTGCAATTATCGGTGAGACTAAAATAGAAACGAAATATTTGTAGAGATTAATAGTTTGCAGTTTTTGTTGGGGTAGGCAAGGCAGGCATGTTTTATTACTTGGATAATACATACTGTCACTTTCAATTTTGTTAACTTATAGGGAACAGGGTGTTTCATTTTTTTTTTATATAATTTTTGTAGTTTTTATGTATAGTTAAATGAAAGTTTTAGAAGAGATGATGATACGATAATCCGCATAATCTAACCATTGCGCTTTCCATAGGGATATACCAATAAATTTAAAGGCTGGGAATAAGAGGAAAATAGGGTGCTTCCCAGAACAATACTGAGATATGTCCTTAAGTGGCTAGAATGCATAGCCTAGGGCTGTGTCAATCAGGAACGATTCGATTTTTTTGGTAAGATCATCGAAAAGTATTGATGATTGAAATCACAAATTTTCGTTTCAATCGATCCCAATCTAAATCATTTCGATGATTCTCGATTTTCCATTCCAATCTCAACCATTTCGATGATTCTCGATTTTCCATTCCAATCTCAATCATTTCAATGAATCTCGATTTTCGATATCAATCTCTTTTGAATTATTAATATAATTTATCGGAGAAAAGAAATATGGGTCAGATTGGATACGATCAAAATCGGTACAGTATTCGTTAACTTCGGAGATTGAATTTCATCGAAACCGAAAAAAAAAAATTGTCTTAGCTTGACAGGTGTCAAAATATGCCAACATTTTTGGTACGGCGGATCGAAAAACGGAGTACGCCAATCGACTTAGGAGTTGGATATAACCCAAGTCTCACGGCCGACGTTCTGGGTCCACTAGAACACTTAATTTGACAGCTGTCAAAATATGCCAACATTTTTGGTACGGCCGGCGCGCGGATCGAAAAGGGGAGTACGCCAATTTAGGAGGTGGAAATTACCTAAGGTCACGCCAGTTTTCTAGGTCCATTTAATTTGACAGGTGTCAAAATGTCAAATAATTTCAGAGAATATGCACTACGTAACGTTGTACATCGTAACGTGCGTCGCACAGAGGAAAGTCCACGTTACATGTTTACACATCATAAATCGAATCGGAACAGTATGAAATAATGAATTGAGTGGAATGAAAATGATCGAATGATCGATTGATTAAAATGATCGAATCATTTTGGTAATCGATTCTTGAACGATTCGATCATTTGAAACGAACTATTTACACAGCTCTAGTATAGCCCAAAAATTAAATTATGACCCACAAAATCAAAAGCCCTGGCTAAAAGCTCAATATACAAAATTTAAAATACAACGTTTTTTTTTTAAATAATGTCCATTACGTATAGGTCTTATCTTATTGCTTTAAACAAGCAATTCTTGTATATATATAAATATATAATTGGTTTCTCGAAAACGACTCAAACGATTTTGATGAAATTTTCACACTTTGCTCTAATGCACGAGAAAAAAATAAAAAATAAATTTATTCAAATCCGCCATTTAACGGCTCTATTTCGCGGACACAAATCAAATGATTCATGAATCCTTCCCCTGCACTTATCACTTCAATGTATTCTTGGTTTTTGTGAAACGGTTTTACCTAACGATTTGGATCAAATTTTCAGAGTTTGTTATCATGAGCGAGAAAAAATTTGCAAAAAACTGCAAAATTGTTCCTTCAAAAAAAAAAACATGATTGCACCTTTACCCAATAATTTTTATATTGTTTAATAAAGGGTCCGCCATCTAACGTTTTTTTTCAACAAGTGCTTATTTCGTGAATGGTAACACTTAGCTCATGTCTGATTTGACAGATAATTAGTTTCATTCTTCCGCTGAACGAATATGGTTGTGTATACGGTTCGCTAAGTGGGCCTGCGATCGACTTAGAGAAGATGCCGATTTTGCCAAAAAAATCATCTTTTTAGATGAAGCTCATTTTGATCTTGGCGGGTAGTAAACAAGCAAAATTGTTGCATTTGGGGCACAGAAAACCCGCACGCATACATTGAAAAGCCGATACACCCAAAACGAGTCACTGTTTTGTGCGGATTATGGTCCAGAGGCATAATTGGGCCATTTTTCGAAAATGAGCAAGGAGTGGCCGTTACAGTCAATGGCGATCGTTATCGGGCCATGTTGAACGAATTTTTGTTCACTAAAATTGAAGAGGAGGATATTGGCAACATTTGGTTTCAACAGGACGGGCGGCGCTACGTGCCACACAGCCGAAGCTACACTCGATGTTTTGCACCATTTTCAAAAAAAAAAAAGTTATTTGGCGGACCCTTTACATAGCCCGACACTTGAACTTTGTTTAAAGATTTTTTAACCTTCAGCATATAAAATAATGGAATTCTACTTAATGATGATTGAAAATCGATCAAAAAGGTAATTTTGATAATTTTAAACCATCATCTCCCTAAATTTCAATCCATCCACTTAATAAGATAGAAATCAGAAATTTAAATGTCCACTGTACTGTAGGTAGAACTTATAACATTAAATTTTAAAGCTTTTTTGCCAACAAAGTCATGCCAGCATTGTTCCGTATATTTTTGGAAACTATTCTCACCAAAAATGCGTCTCAGTCCGTAACCAAGGCGTAAAGTAGTGCGTCTTTTCATTTATTGATTGAGGATTTTTTCAATTGAAAAATTGAAGTTAATTTTGAAAAGCGAAAGTAGGGAAGCAGATCCTATTTTTTTTTTCTCAAAACCGAAGTAAATCTACTGCGATTGAATTGCAGTATGAAACCTGTGCTGTGCACTACTCGGCGTTATTGGAAATATAATTCTAAATAAATAAAATGTTGTAGTTTTGTGGAACAAATTAACATTTTAAAAACTACAACTTTGAAGATTAAAAGAATTAGGATTGTAATATTTTCTACCTTAAAAAACTTTTTCAGTGACAAAATCAGGGATCTGAAAACTCTTTACCATATAAAAAGTCATGAATTTGCATTCCTTTATTTATCTTTGAATTCGTATTATTTTCTGCTGTTTCCCTATTTTCCAAAAAAAAACGGGAAAACCTTATTTGGGTTATGCAACATTTTTAGTAGAAACCTAAAATTCAATATTTGCTTAAAATTTGGTTCAGAAGTTTCTTATGTTATTCATTTTTTATTAATTTTCATTTATTTGTTTCAGCTCATATAGAACGGGTACCTGCCATAGACCACGATTAAGGTTTTTCAAATTTTCTCGAAAACGGCTCTAAAGATTTTGATAAATCTTTGTATCTGTAATGATCAATGTTATTGTGAGAAAACTGCTTTTCAGATTTATTTTAAAAAAATTAACCGAAATAGAAACTCTACGTTTATTGCAAAAAAAGTATATTAATTTTTGGTTATTATTAACATATAATTTTAATGGTTTGACCTATTTTATAAGCTGGTGCTGCTAAATACATAGTTGAAACAATATTGCATTTAAAAATGTTGAAAAACAAAATTATTTTTTAGCAATTTTGACTTTTTCAACATTTTCTCGTTAAACAATTAAACTTTATTGAACCAGTAACATGCAGTTTCAATTTGTGGCCATGTATCACACAGTTGCAAGTATTACAGTTGCAAGTTCGTGCGATCCAGTCATGCATATTTTTTTTTAATCAAAAGTGTATTTTTTTTTCTTTTTTTCTATACAAACAATTTTCCTTCCCACTAAATCCGGCTGGTTTATAGCTGAGTTGCTATAGAAATCGCATAAGTGAACCACCATCATCATTGACATTTTGTTTAGACATTTCTGACAGCATAAACCATCTAAATTTCCGAACTGCAGCACTGGCAATCGGAAAATTGATTTTGAAACTTTTATTTATATTTATTCGGGATTTGAAATAGCAGCTATAGCAGCCGACAAGACAACGCCTTTGCACTTTCATTTTCGAAATTGAAATTTTTATAGAGTGCTTTTAGCAGTTTTTAGCAGTGATGTCATTGGGAGCGAGTCTTTCAGATAAATAAATTATTTTTGGCTCGATTACAAAGACTATTAATTTAATTTTTCCGGCTGTTATTTTTTTTTGTTATATTTACTTTTCTTTTGACACTGAATTAACAATAAAGAAAATAAAACATTTTGTCAGTGGTATGGCGGAATATTAAAGATTTCAATTAATAATAAATTGTTTAACTGTTTAACAAATTAATTAATTATTGCAACATTAAACTTACAGTACAATGTATCCATCGATACATTTTATTCAAAATACAAAAAAAAAAAACGCGTTTCAAAATGTAAACAGTTTTGATTTTGTGTTTACATGAGTTTTTTTTTTGTTTTTCTTTTTTGTAAGAGGTAAACAATGGTGTAGTAGAAAATACAAATAGAATGGGGTTTTGTTTACAAGAGTTTCATTTTTTAGTTTTAGAATCAATTTTGAGGTGGAATTTAGTGAACAAAATTATTTGATTTTATTGAGATAATATTCGATTTATTTAAATTATTGTTAGTGTTACCTACTTTTAGGAAATTGATTCTTTTGTAATATTATGAACTAAATTCAATGCTTTTCAATAAATTCTTGGAGATAAGGCTCAGAAATATTCACTCCATGACATCAAATCGAAAGGTTTGAATTAAACGGAATAAACTTAAGTGCGCTAACATAAAGTTTATAGGCTGGACTGGATTCTGAAGCAATATTCACCAGACCATATTCAGTGGAATGGAAAGAACTTCATTGATTAAAAGGTGGGTATTGAGTTTGGGTTAAAACAAAATCCTGGTGACGAAGAGATAGGTTATCAAAAACAATCAACGTTAACTCATTTTAAAAAAAGGAGCCTGAATCGGGCAGGCCACCGTGAAGTCGAACTTTCGATTTATTGCGGATAGCCAGTGTTGCCAGATGAAAAAAAAAAATAACCCCCCAGAAAAATTTTGAAACCCCCCAGATTACCACATTTTATCAACAAAATGCCCTTAATATTTGTTTAACTTTTTCACAGCTCCTAAATTTGTTTTTAATTTTTAATTTAATTAATTCACACAACTACAATAAAAAAAAAAAAAACATTTGTAAAAAAGGTACTAAGTAATGAAAGAAAATTTGTTTAGGGTTTTCTCCACATTGTCTGAGTAAAGTTCTGATTATTTACTCGACATTTTAATTATCCGCAAATTAAATCCTCCCAATAAAAAACTTAGCGTTTCACATTTTTTTCGAAATAATAAATGTATGTGTCAATTAGATGTTCCAGTTTTCAAAACAAATAGTTTTGACTGATGAAAACTGGAAAAAATATTAATAATATTTATATTGCCAAGTACATACATTTTCTAATCCTAATCGACACTTAATCGGGCCATTAACATACTTTGAACTTTAATTATAAGTTATACAATTCAGACATTGTGAAACATGAGGGACGTTTATAATTGACTAAAAAGTTCCAAATTGCTTATTTAGAACTTTAATCAGACATTGTGAAACAAGGCCTTACGTCCAGTTTTTCAGTGCGCGATTAAAGTTAAACCCGAGTTAAATCATCATATTTGGTGGGTTAACTGAACAGATGCTTTTCGCATACATTCTCCACCGAAAAACTTCTTTCTCAGTTCACTGTGGGTTAATTTAGTTCTAGAGATAGCTAAATTTAGTTTAACTCACCAGAAATAAAAATGAAAATAAAAATATAAAGGAATTACAATTTTTGTTTTGCACTTCTTTAAAAAAGTTCTAATACAATATCGTCATCTTCGTTTTGGCTGTCGCGTCGGTTTGATACATTTTCTCGCTTATGAAAATTTTCAGCATTTCGTGTTCAGCAGTTAGTGTAAAATTCTGACACCCAGAATGTAAGGAATATCTAACTCGTAGAATACTGTCAGCTGTTTCAATACCTATACAATCACTTAACCTTTTAGCTCTGAATAAATCCCCCCAGATTTCCTCCCAAACATATCGTCCCCCCAAATAACCCCCCAACAACAAAAAAAGCCCCTAAATCTAGGGGGAAAACCCCTAAACTGGTAAACCTGCGGATAGCCTATAGGTTCTTAAAACGATACATCATACTACTTCCTTGTTTTCAAAAAATGCACTTTCAAAACAAATTCAACTGTTCTAAAACACATAAGGCGTAAATAAAAAAATTACAAGCTCTGAGTAAATTGGTCGAAAACAACGACGTCGGGGCTGAACAATTTAAATGTTAAATACAAAAACAATTAATCCCCTTTGGGATTTCGAGAAATCGTTTATTTTTTGTCGGTCTTCTTTTAAGACTTACTCAATTCCCAGATATGCACAATCCACAAGTTTCAACTAAGGCAGAATTTAACTGTTGAATAAAAATCCAACTGCATTTAATAAAAGAAGATTGGTACTCTCATATAGAGTTGCAAGTTTAGTGAACAGAAATTAACTCGTTATGGAAATAACCTCCATTTGAACAAAATCACCTTTTTCTTAGACCTTAGACCTTCTTAGACCTTAAAAATAATTCAAAACTTGATATTTATATGCCTTTTCTGAGACCAGACTTAGCGCATCAAACCTATATCTTTAAGAACGAATAATCTGCTTTAAATTTAAACATGTGTAAATATATTAAAACACTTATTTCTTAAGCTTAAGCTAATTAAGACTTACGTAATTTTTAAAATATTTTTAACAGCTCAAATATACACGTCTGTAAAGTTGGCATAACAATTTGCACCTATAGGCTAACGGGACCATAACAGGAATTTACAGTGTTTTTGCTTTTTTTTGCATTTCTATTCCGGATTTTGCAGTTCACCAAATAGTGGGTGTAATTCCATGTAATGCTAACTTGATTTTTTTGATTAATTTTTGTATATGAGGACTTCAAAATTTTGGTTAATTTTTTTCTGGAACTGCAAATTAAACTGCAAATTTAGAGCCTAACTGCAAGGTTCTAGTTTACGTGGTTGTTGTAAAAACAGCATGTACTGCTAACTTCACAGAGAAGGTAGCAGTACAAGGGATTATACCCACTATTTGGTGAACTGCAAAATCCGGAATGGAAATGCAAAACAACTGGAATTATGGTCCCGTTAGCCTAGGTCAAAATTGTTATGCCAACTTCACAGACGTCAAATAAACCTTTAACTTAACCTTTATTTCGTCCTAAAAACTATGGAAAACAAAAAACTTAACATATTACAAAACTTTTTTCAAATTAAACTAACATATTTTTAAGGGCCAGTTAAACCGTGCACACTTATCGGAATAAGTGGCACTTAAGCTTCCTATATTTGGATTTTAGGCTGTGCTTTATAGCCTGAGTAAATGGAACTTAAGTGACCAATATCGGACACTTAAGTGCCACTTATTCAAGTAAGTGTGCACTGGATATTGCACCCTAATTCTTTATATTAAATGTCACTTTCTCTGACTATGAAACTGGGCCTAAATGTTCCTGTTACAAATGTTACAAAAATCTTATCACACAGAGATGGAGTTTAATGCAAGGACATTTTTGGGAAACAAAGTTTTTTATAACCTAAAGATTCAATAGTTTATTCCACATTTTATAATAGTGGCCAAGATTAATTGGAATCTTTCCCACTAATAAAGGGGGGAATTACAATGAATAAACATAAATTATGTGGAATAAATTCCAATGTTTAGCTGATTTGTTACGAATTGTTTCCCTGCAGCAATATCAATGTTCAATTAAAATGTCGATTTATTTAAAATATTCTTTTCAAATCCAAAATTTGATATATTCTAAAATTTTAAGAATGTTCTGTATAGTTAGAGAGTTGCAAATCAACAAAATAAAATGGGCAAGAGAGGCTTCTTTTGAGTATTTTGATTCCACCTTAATAGCTTTCTCTCCATTTTTACACAGAAACCTTTTAACTGTTCAACTTCACTCTATTCCGGCGCTTTAACCAATTAAAAATGACAGTTAAAATGTTTGAAAATTCTTTTCAGAGTTTTTCATCCATTTTATCAGCTTCTCTTAAAAAAAACAGAAATACATTTCCGGCAATCAAACGGAAATGAGATCGTTTCGAATTTAATACATCTGACTTAATTTGTCCGACATTGTTTGTGTTTTTTTTTTTCAATTTGCCAATACCACACTTATGACCACATTAACTAAATAAATTTAAATAAAAAAACATTATTTAATTTTTATTCTCATTTCCCAGTGGCATAAAAAAGAATACTGGAAATCTTGGCACAAAAAATACAAAAAAAAAAAAAACATTAAAAATTGCAGATGTTTTTGAAACTCCCACTGGCACTGATTTCAAAATTTCATTTCCATTAAATAAATTTATTTAAATGTGAATCGGTTTAGAGAAAAACAACCTTTTGTCCGTCATTTCGATCGATTTTGTTTGTTTTTTGTTGCGAATGTTTTCTTCTGTCATCTCCAAAAAACGCCCCCATATATTTTTATTAATTTTTTGTTGTTCAAATAAATTGAGAAAAACAAAACAGCTGAAAAACACACAAATATAGAAAAACTCACCTCGATTGTTCTCTCGAAATACTCAAATGCCAACGAAGTCGTCTTCGCCGATGCCAAACTGTCAATACTCTGTCCATTAATGTCGCTCAATTGCTTGCTCACACTATCCAAACTCCTATTGATGTCGTAAAGGTCACTCCTAAAGCTCTCCAGCTTCTCCAGACGATCCAAATCTGACATCCTCGCACCGTTACTCGACTCGAAATGAATTCGCAAATTCTCCAGCAATTTCAAAATACGATCCGTGTCGACTTCGCGTGCGCCCAACGGTTCCAGCACACGCACACGATCAATCAGCAACTCGCTCTGCGTTATAAGCGATCTAAATTTATCCATGCAATTCTCCCGGAATCGTTCATGATCGGCAATAACCCGATCGATCTTCTCACAACTATTATCGGGAAATTTCGATTTCTGCACCACGAAATACTCATCGATTTGCTGGCGCAGCTGAATGACGTTCTCGACAAAGTTCAATATACTCTCGAGCAGCGTGCGATAGTCATACTTGATACCGTCCAGCTTGCCTTTGAGAGTGCGCAGATTGGTGATTACCTGGTCGATTTTGTGCAGAGATTCTTCGTCGTTTGTTTGAATACTGAGTGTGGTCTGGACGCGTTGTTCTATTTCGTCCTGGGCTTGTTCGATGTCATTCACCACGGCTGAGAGTTTTTGTTTGGTTTCGTGGTGCAGGAATTCTGCATTCTCGGATGGTGAAGTGAAGACCGGGTATAGTTGGGTGTCCACTTTGGTTGTTTTGTTGGCAGTCTATGCGGGAAAAAGATAAATGTTTTTGTAAAAAAAGATCTTTGAATAAAAGATACGTTTTTGGAATGAAAGATGCGCTTCTACGGAAAAAGATACATTTGCTTTCATGAATATACAGAAATACCCATGACACGGACAAAGACACATTTTTTAAGCCAGAAATACAGTAAAAGATACATTTAAAAAAAAAAGATACAATCTGGATGAAAAAGAAACGTTTTTGGAATTTTTTGTATTGCTTTTTAAATAATAGTTTGAACGCATTTGATTTTAAAAAGTGACTTTTTTATTTAAACAAAAATATCCTTCACTTTAAAGTTGTTTCTTATTTTTAAAATGTATCTTTCAAAGACAAGGAAAATATTTTAAAAAAATCACACACACTTTAGAAGCTGCATTTTTAAGCTTATCAAAAACAAAAATATTTAAATTATTTAGCTCAAGCTTTTTTTATCTTTAAGTTACTCACCTCATTGTTATCGTTCATAATCTTCTCTAAGATAATTTCAATTTCACGCTTTTCCGCGATTTTAGTTGTTAGATTTTCCAAACTAGTTGTTACATCTATCTGGCGGCTACTGAAGCTGTTGATGATATCCTCGATGTCGGATCGAAGCGATTTCGTCTCAAGATATGGATCCACAATCTGCGTGTGAGACATAAATAGATAGATTTTTTTTTGTTGTTTTATTTTTCTTTTAAATAAAATTGAGTGTTATACACGGGTATATGTATGGTATGGTGTTAAGATTGGAGAAGAGAAAAGCCACAACAAATAAACACAAAATTTCTCTGATCATTAATGTTAAAATTTATGGATGTGTGTGTGTGTGTGTGGTTGGATGTGCTTTGAGGGTTGGGAAATGTGTTAAGGTATTTGGTATCTTTTTTTTTTTAGAGAGGTTTTCTTTTGCACTGTTTAGATAGATAGATAGATAGATACTTTGTTAGGATTAGTAAAACACTGTTGTGTGCCTCTGGAGCAAAATAAATAAAATATGCTGCACATAACAGGGTGTTCCAATAAAACATCATGCAAAGCCTTAAAAAATTCCATAAAATCAGTGAAATTAATTTGTATTCTGCCATTTTAAAAGGATTTTTTTTTCATATTATTATTATTAGATATTATATGACAAATTTCCCATTTATATTTAAATTAATCAATCCTTACGTTGATACAGGGAAACATTTTGCTGGCGTAGTTATGTTTTACTTTAAAAAAATGCAGGTGGTGATGGACTTAGTTGGCTTAATGAATAGTCGTTCATATTTATGTAAATTAATAAGGCTGCATTTTCGTTGATTTAATGAAATAATTAAATTTGTCACAAAACGCATTAATTTTATTTTTCGTTGATTCAATGAATTTATTTCATTAATTTATGTATTAGTTGGTTAACATTGTTTTTTGTTGACTTTATAAATTTATTTATAACTAAGTGCATATATGAGCCATTTATTTTGAAACGGTCTAAGTCCCTTCAAATAATTGATGAAGTTGGTGAGAAAACGCTTTTTATCTCAACGATATGTCTTCCTTTGGAGACAAAGTGCCAACCAATAGACGTATTGTTTCCATATAATATTAATTTAAAAAAAAAGCTGCCGTTAAATTGTAATTGTTTTATCATTAACGTTATCATTTCTTTGAAAAAAGCATTGAATTATAGAACTTAGAAGTGGATGGGTGGCTTATATTTTATTTAAAAAAAAAATTTATACAAACACATTCTTTTTCTCTATAACACCCTGTAAAAGACTTCATCAGATTTCTTAAGGAAGGAAATAAGAACAAAACACTCAGCTTTATACAAAAAAAAAAAAAGAAGTGTTCTCGCATGTTTGTTTGTTTTTCTTGGTTGCACGAACGGTCGGTGGCGTGTGCCAAGCTGCCAAGCACAAGCATCTTGGAAACGCTAATTTTGAAGGATTGTATCTTTTTCTTGGCACACTGCTTGTCAATGATGCAACACGTTCGGAAGTTTTTTGTTCTGTTCTTGGAATTAGGTAGCCTTATGGAATATAACATAATGTTTTTTAAATAAAGTATACGCGTATATTACCGTAATTGTAAGGTTAGGATGAATTTGAAAAAAAGTTTAATTTTTACTTTCTCTACAGGGCAAGTATTGGTTTCGTGGACAAAAAAAAAAAAAACATTTTTAGGTTGTAATTGAAACTAACACTATACGATGATCGAAAAGTCCGAAAAAGTGGGTTTCGTCATGCTGTTCGTCAGTTTGTATGTCCAGAGTAGTTTGAGCTAGAGCCTAAATGGGTAGGCCGATTTGTTTCAAATTTGGTACAAAGTATTTTTATTTGATTCTCTTGAGAGGTAATTCTTATTTTCATTTTAGCTCATCTAGAACGAGTAGCTGCCATACAACAGTTTTGTTTTTTTTCTCAAATTTTCTCGAAAACGGCTCTAATGATTTTTTGATTAAACTTGGTACTTTTGATGTAAAAGATTATTGGAAGGAGACAGGATTTTGGCAAACAATTCATATGTAGTTTATAAATAGGTATTCCATGTTTTTTTTTTGAGAAAACGATCGTATTTTTTTATTATTCACATACAAATATTATTTTGATAGTTGGACCGATTTTGTTAAAATTTTAAAATCTGGTGGTTTTAAATAAATCAAACAATATTGCATTTAAAAATTTTTGAAAAAAATATGTAGGTAAGTAAAATTAATTTTTGTAGTGATTTTAACATTTTAAAAATCTTTAATTTAAATTAATCAATTTTTTTGATTTAAAAAGGTATTTTGAATTAATTATTTAACATAAATAAATAATTAAATAATATTATTTAAATTATTAGCCGTATGTTTATAAATATAAAATTCGTTGGCTAAACGAATAAACTCATTAACTCAACGAATGCGTTTTACGTCAACCAATGCAATAAGTAAATTGACTCAGCAACAAAAAAAAAAATTATTAATGACCAAATAGGTCTTACATTGACGAGTGCAGTGATTTCATTGAATTAACGAACATATTCTCTGTTTAATTAAATGCTTCATTACCAAAGGAACATAGGTATAGGTGAGTTTATCTTACAAAAGCATTCTAAGAATTAATTTTTACACAACACATTTTGAGTTTATAAATATTCTAAGATTACATAATTTTAATCGTGACAGGTACTTGGAACACCTAAATGACACACTGCATTTTTCGAAGTCTCGTAGAGGTATTAAACGGATTTAAACACGTTCAAATATTATTGCAGAGCTATCTTTCTATATTTCAGCGACTAGATTAAGTATAGGTATATTATAGGTATAAATTTCCTAATTGGTTTTTCAGTTTGTGGAAGGATCCAAGTTCCAAGCAAGTGAATCTTATCTTTCTATAAAAAAAATTCGAATACCTTCCCTACGAAATAACTCCCAAAGGAGTTACCTCCCAATTAAATAACTCCCATGAAAAATTGATTAATATGAACTAAATCCCATTTTTGTTTAGGAACTAAAGCCCAAAGTAGAATGATCTAAGTCCCAAAACGAAAATGAACTAAGTCCCGGTAGTGGGAGTGGGACTAAATTTATTGTGAACTAGGTCAAAAAGGAACTAGCAATAACTCTAACTAATGAAAATAAATTAAAAATAAAAATTCTGAAAGGAATTATGTCCTAAAATTTTTAAATTTAGACCAGGTAAAAGAAGGTTAAATTCAAATTTCTTGTAAATATGTACATATACATATGTAAAGGGTGTTTTTTTAAAACGTGTGGTTTTCAATCTGGCAATACTTTTTCTGGAGTTCGTCTTTTTGACAGCTGTCACTTGATTTATGCTCAGTTTGGTTTGCCATTTCATAATAAATAAACTTATTTCTGAACAACGTTTTTAAATTGTGCAACGCGAGGCATCGCGCGATGCATCGTGGTCGGAAATTGAGCCTCTCGGTTGGAATTTGTTCGAGCCAGTCGCGATGGCCACTTGCTCCAAATCATTATTAAAACATACATAATGGCAAACCCTTATGTTTATAATAAAGCTAAGTTCTTGGCCATATCATTAAATTATATGCGTTTTATTTCTTTTTGACAACCACACGTCTAAGAAAAACACCCTTTACATAAAAAACTTTCGATTTTATTTTTGAAAAAATTAGAAGTTAAAAATTTTACCTAAGGTAATTCTGCATAAACAAAATTAAAGCATTTTTTTATCCATATGAGTAATAGATTTTTACAAAAACTTGTTTTCTTTTTGGAAGATGTTTTAGTGAATAATTTAGATACAATTGTTCACAAACTGTGTTTTTTTGCGGTTTCCCAAGTATACTTTATCAACACATTTGAAAAAATATTCTATTCTATACTCTGTCCAACAAAAAAAAAGCAGTACACGTCTTATGGGAAAGTTTTTTTTCAAAATCAGTAGCGTGCCATATTTTTGCACCATATTAAATTAAAATTACTCCTCCACACTGAATTGCTGTCGCCAATGGCGATTGGCTGCTGCTTGATATACATTCAGAGTTACCCGTGTCCATTTGGTAATTCGTTCATCTTTTTTTCCTTGAGTTTCTGTTAAGGTGCTTTTGATTTTCGAGCTTTCAGAAAAAGCTTTTAATGATGAATGTTATCGTGTACACTACAACAACCCTGTGAAAGCTTTAATGACGGACAGATTTATGCAATCCACTTTAGCCAGAATGAGAGGCAAACGTCCTATCTTGCCTAGACTGCCAATTTTTGTTAGACAGAGTATAGTCACATAGAAAAAATTCAGACGCAGCTGAATTTAAGTGGAAAGCTTTGTTTTGGCATCTTAAACATAGGTACATATCTCCAAAACTATCAATTTTATTTTGAAAAATATTGTAGCTTAAAAAATGTACACAAAAATGATTCCAAAAGTAAGAGCAATACATTTTAAGAAATACGTGCTCAAACGTTAAAATCCCAGCTCTTTCTTTTTTTAATATACTTTAGAATAATGTACATAAACGCGGTGTAAAGTGGGGGCACGTTTTCGTGTTCCGGGATCTTAGCACCCCATATGTGAGATATTCGCAAAAAAGATTATGCCATTTAAAAGGCCAGTAATTGGTCCAAAAAGCTCAGCTAATTTCAGTAGTTGGTAAGTAATAGATTTATTTAAATATTTTTTTTTAAGTTTTTTAAGTCGCGACCTTAAACAAATCTATAAAAAATCATTAAAAAACGGACAGAAAAAAAAACACTCTTTTTTAACTCTCCCATCATCGTGACACGAAACCAATATACTTAAATAAAATGAGACACAAAATTTAAAGGCCAAATTTGCTAGTATGCAGGATAACTTATGCTATGTGGGTTATTCATACTACATTTGGTACTCAAACTTCGTGTTTGCAGATATTATAAAAGTATTAACATAAATGATATGGTTCTATGTATTGTATGTACATGAGAAAGAGGAAGTTTTAACGGGGAATTATTTTAAAATATTACAATTTTTATAAGAGGGCACGATTTTTTTTAAAACTTTTCATACATTTTTAGTGGAAAGCGATATTTGATATTTAATTCAATATTCATAAAATTAAGTTGTGTAAAAAATAAATTTCGAATAGTTTCTAATTTGTCAGTAAATTTAGAAAAAAAATACATAGGTATACATATATTATTTTAAAATTATAACGTAAGCTTAATTATTCAAAGAATGTATGTTTAAAATATAACAGTTAAAACAAGGACTTATTTAAAATATTTTCATGATTCATAAATCTTTAATACAATTTTATATACAAAAATATTTACCAATAAATTATAACATTAGTATAGGTAAGTAAGAAAAATTAAAGTGTGGAAGGATATTAAAAATGGTAGTATGTAGAACTTTTTGTTTCTAGAAACGCCCTTTATAATAGCTTTTCGTGAAAACTTAATATTTTAGTAGCATATATAGAATTTACACACTTTCAAGTTTATCAATCGTTCTCCCAGTTGCTTGAGGTCGCTAAATTGCTGTTGAATCTTCGACCATGAATCTTGCATGAATCGCAATTTCTTCTCATCGGAAACTTGCTCAAGTCCCTGTTCTAGACTATTATACTGATCGTCTAGATGTTCAGCCTTCTCGAAGAATTCTATTAGCAAAGTAACAACATCGACCCGTTTTAATACAATATCCTTCAGCTCGATCCAGTGTTTGTGGAGAGCTTCAGCTTTGCCATCCACATCGTATCTTTGCTGTGGACTGAGTGACTCTAGGTGTGATTTAATTGTTTCCAAAAGACTATTGATGAGCTCGCCTTTGTCCTTAAAAAAAAAAAAAAAAACAAAAATTATATACGAAACTGTTGAGTTTACACTATAGTATGATCTTACCTCTAAATGTTGCATCAATTCATGATGATGCAGCAAGAAACGCCGACTCTCTTGTAAATTTCTACCCAACGACACAGATTTCTGTAGGAAACTCTGTGCGCTGGTCACTAACCAAGCCAAAAGCTGGTTATACTGTTCGAGGAAATTATTGAGTGCTTGTTCGACACGAACTTGCTCCTCTGTGCTCGTCGAGCAAATACTCTCGATGTAGACTTTTCGATTTTCGATTTCTTCGATAACACGTTTGACGCCCTGTGTCTCGGGCTTCGTTCGACCCATTTCATCCAGCAAGCCATAGCCTAAGCGAAGTGGATCTTCGGTGAATCCACGAACATCTCTCAATATTTTTGAGAACATGGCAAAGCTCTCGGGAGTATTTGTGGGGAATTTAACAGTGGAGAGCTCGATTTCGAGCTTCTCAAGCACTGCGAGGGTTTTTTCGGCCTTGCCGAAGAAGTCCTTCGATTGCATAAGCCAGTGCTCTCTCTGTTCGACAGCGTTCAGGTATTCTGTGCATCCACTGAGTATGTTGTAGGCCCTAGAACGAGCCTCATCCCCAGCAAAACACCCTGACGACACGAGCTTCTCCTCGGCGCAGGTGATCTTTAGAGCACGATCACGCAAGAGCATTGCATTGTGTTTCAGTTCATGATACTGCTGGAGTTTTCCATTGGCGGTGTGCTCACACTCACCCACACTAAACGCTCCAGACAGTTCGTTGCGCTTCTTCGTTAGTATACTTTCAACATCATCCAAGTCCTTGGCCAAAATGGCCAATGCCAGGCACTGCTCCAATTGTGTCTTCCTCGTCTGCCAGGCCTGGTCTAGGGCATTCCTGCGATCATGCAGCGCCTCCAGCCATTGCTGAACTTGGTTAATAGCTCGTAATGCATCACGTTTAATATGATCCGGTCGTGTGTCAAGCGTCTGCTGTTTGGTTAATTCCTGTAATTGTGTTAGAAGTTCGTTGCCATCTTTGAGTGCCGCCATAACTGTCGTCAAAACATCAATCCGAAGCTGTTTGAATTTATTGAGAAAATCCTGAACAGCTTCGACTTCAATTGGGATCATGGTATCCTTGCAGGCAACTTCTAGAGATGACATTTTTCCTCGGCAACTGCCCATTTTCTCGTGGAAATTCGCGCATAGATCTAGCAAATGCTTGCGATCGTGCAGCAGTTTGAGAATATCATCCCAAACAATGTGTAAGGTATCAGCCATTGCTGTGATGAGGTCCGGACTGATGCGCTTACTTGTGAGAAGCTTGTCAGCTTTGTGGGCGAATTCATCGAGTGGTGTTGGAAGATTCTGAAAGAAAATTTTGTTATATTTATTGTGAATGAAGTAGATTTAAATTTATTTGAAAAAAACAGTATGTTCTACAAAAAAAAAAAAAACATTCTGAATAAATAAAAAAAATGTGAATGATTCATAAAAGTTTTAGGAAGAACTTCAGTGGTGGAAGCAATTCAACTACAGATGCACTTATTTAGTGTGCTTTGGTATCAGAAATTTTTCATTTGAATTTTGATCTCTTAGGTGTAGTTTTTCAGTGCGACATTAAAGTAAAACCCGAGTAAGCTCATCAAATTTAGTAAGTTAACTCAGGATTACCTGAACAGATGCTTTTAATGTTTTATCAACCGAGTTGGTTTAGTCGTTCGGCATGCATTCTCAACTTAAAAACTGCTTTGCTTCAAGCGTTAGCTAACTCTGGCTTAACTTACGACTGAAAAACTGGGTCTTAGAATGTTAAACTTAAAAGATTTTATTAAATGGGTCAACCTATCTTGATCATAATAATTCTTCACAGTCAAATTAATTTTTTTCTAAGAAGTTTTAATGTGAAGCATACAATTTTGAGTTGCGCTTCTTCTATATTTTAAACAAAGTTATTCGATTGGTGAATAGCAAAAACTTACAATTGAAATTGTAATTTAATGACAACAAATTAAATTCGATTTTGAATAATTTTGAAAAAAAATATAATTACATACTTAATTAGCAACTGTGAATTGCTTAGTATTTTTTTCTTGTTAAACATACTGTAATTTATTTTTACAATATCGTGACTTACTTGTACTTTCCTTAGAGTCTCGTCATGTTGCTTTTGTAGAGATACAGCTTCTTCGATATTTTCTCCAAGTGTCGTTAATCGTGGCTCAAGTTCCACAACCTTAATGTACGTTTTGTCCGGACTCTAAAAAAAATTATTTAAATTTCAATGATATTCTGTTTTGTATGATCCCCTTATAAGGAATCTTACATAAGAATGTTTGCTATAATCCCAGTTAAAAATTTTAAGTATTTTTTTTCTAAACGGAGAATGTTTTAGGGTCAAGTATTACTTTCTGATTTTCAACAATTGAATTTAATGTTATGCAAGCAAAATGTTTTCTTTTATTGTTTTAAAACACGAAAGCTATATTAATTTTCATTGTTTCCTTAAAGATATGCAAAATCTTCCATTTACCAGATGAAATTATAAAGTAACATATGTAACTTGTTATTCTATTGCATTATACATTTTCATCCAAGCGTACATGTCTAACAGTTTCCAGCGTGAGAAGACAATGAACATGTACAAGAATAATGTGTATTATAATAGAATGCAAAAATGTTTTAAAAATAACCTGAAGGGAAGGGTTTCATACAAGAAGATAGATTACTTCATCACTTGTTTCCAAAGAATAAAAATATAAATAGATGAACACATTGCCGCATTAGGGCATGTTCAATCCCCGATGCAAAACTATTCTTCTTTGTGTCTTTAATTTCAATTTCAGCTTTTTAGAAAAGGCAGAAAACTGCCCCTCCCGCCTAAACGGTGGAAATTGTCACCCTTCCCCCCTTTTAATCCAACTTAAACGCTCTAGCATTTTTGTGCATCTTATGCAAAAGACCCTGTATAACTAACTTTAGACAATGGTCCTACTTCAAAAGTCTAAATTGACTACTGGTGAACAGGGTTGTCACTTTGTTGCAATTGCAGTAGATCCACTGCACTTTTTTTCGAAAAATAAATCTACTGTCTGCAAATCAAATCTACTGCACTTTTGGTTCAATAGAGAATCCATAAAATAATTTTTCAATTCTGTCATTGAATGCAGGCATTTTCATTCTTCATGAAACCCACCCTTCAATTTATGCATACAGCATTCGGTTATCAGCTTTGTTTTGATGACGTTTGACAGCTGCTGTCACAGCAAATCTGTCAACGCAACGTTTTTATTTATTTGAGTTTGTTTTTTGTTTTTATTGTGAGAAAAGGGGAAAAGAAATATACATTTTAATTAAATCTGCACGCAGGTAAAATTGTTTAAATTGGTTAAAAATTGATATAAATATAAGTTTAATTGTATTTATTTGGTAGTGATTCACAAAAAAAATGTGCTGCAGAAGATGAAAAACAAAATGTTGAAGAAGTTGCTGGTCCCAGCAGAAGCTTGTAAGTTTATGTTTCTAAGTACCTACTCTTAACATTGGAAGTGATTCTAGACATGCCAATTATAACAGTTTTGGTTTATAAAAGTACAGTTTATGGGTCCCCGCAGGACCAGAGCCTTTAGCCGGTGGACATAATTCAGGCACCCATAGTTTTTTTTCAAGTCGCGCGAAGCGCGTTAACGCACGCCCACTTTTAATGGCAACAAACTATAAATTGGCATATCTCAAGTCTCGCCTCTTAACATTATCATAGGCGTTTTTTCAATGACATAGTCGACGATGGATGTTGAGGAGGAAAAATTTAAATCTACTCCAAAAACATTGAATTTACTGCATTTAAATTTTAAAATTTACTACTACGGAAATTTTTTTCAAAAAGTGGCAACCCTGTTGGTCAAATGTATAGAAACAGTCTACATGGTGATCCAAAAATTGAACACAACTGTAAAATTATTTGGAATTTTTTTAAAAGAAACATTGTATGTAATTCCCCAGAAGGATAAATTCGATTTTTAAGCTCATCTAGAACAGGAAGTTGCCATACAACTATTTTTTTTTTGATTTGTCGAAAATGGCTCCAAAGATATTGATAAAATTTCGTGCATTAAAATCACAATCAATTGAAATAATACTGAATTTTAGGTTTTCTTCAAAACATTTTATGCGGAAAAACGGTTTTGTCAAATTTTCGGTTCATTTTCATGTATCTCGTTAATCGCTTAATCGATTTTCATGTAATTTTGTACTATCGTACTTTTAAGTTTTGGAAGTAATATTGCTTACAAATATAGAATGACCTCAGATATTCATTTAGCATCTCAATGTTTAGGAAAAATACTTCCTTTAATCGTTCCAAAATTCTAAAATTAATTTAAGTTTCTGCTTTACTGTTTGACGGAATAGGAGTAGAACTTGAGAAAAACGGACTGTTGAAGTAGATTTTGTTCTTTCTTTACAACAGAGTAGATCTAGTCCAATAATAGTAAAGTTCGACGCTGGTTGATTATCTTCTTTCGAAGGTTATGGTTCCCCGAATTCGATTTTTAAGCTATCAGATCACATATGTTAAAAATTTATAACAGATATTTTAAGAGACATAATTGGAAAATACAAATATCTTATCCCAAACTTAAGTTTAGTTCGATTCATTGGGACAGACCTATTTGGGCCTGAAATAAAAATCATCACACATTAATGCGACCCTGGATATGAAACAACATTTCCGACATTTTCCGAAAATAATGTTCCAGAGTGAAAGATGTATTTTAAGCGCAAACATGTCGATTGTAATATACGTACGGGTTGCTCAGGATTAATTGTATTTTTTTTGTGTTTTGGTTTTAGAGAGAAAAACCATTTAAGTTTGTTAGTGAATGCTTTTAGATTTAGAAAACTGCAACAGATTGAAATATTGGGTCATCGCCAATATATTCTTAAGATAAATTTATAAATATTTTTGTTTGTTATGTAATTTGATAGTTTTTAGTTTTGATGTACCTGCATAAGGATTGGTTTTGGCTTAAAGTGTTATATTCCCTAAGCACTGGTTCCTCCACGAGCTGTTGCAGCAATATTTTATGTTGTATTTTTTAATGACTTACTAATGGTATCGCCTGAGAATACGTCAATCAACAGTAGAAAATCTAATTTCGGTAAATTTATTAGAATTTAAATTTTGCGTACTATTTTCTAATTTTAGTTTAAAAATTTCTCTTAAAGTGACCTTTCACAATATTTTAATAAAAAATGTTATTATTCTATATTATTCATCAAAGAAAGCTTTGAAACTTGAGCCACCATAAAACTGATTGGGGTGATGTTCGTGTTAGAATTGACGGGAATTTGTCTGAGAACCAAATTATCCTTGCTTGTTAAAAAAATGAAGCTCCATTTTCCCTTTTATATGCCGATATAACTCCAAGTTAACTCTGGGATCAATTTAACAGCTATTTTGACAGATGATGCATTGTGTGTGTCTATGGAAAAAGTCAAAGTTAATCCTCCACTGCTTCGTAAGTAAACCCCGAGTTTAATTTATTTACAGAAATAACTTAATCTGCTTTAACTCAGATTTAACTCGGCACTTGAAAATTAGCCATTTATGTGTAGTTTTTCAGTGTGAGACTAAAGTTAAACCCGAGTTAACTCATCAAATTTGGTGAGTTAATTTAGGATTTAACTGAACAGATACAATCAACTTTAATCGATTTGTATAATGCTCAAATTTATCCAAGTTCTACAGGGTGTTTCCTAATTAATAAATTATACTTTATAAATAATTTTCGCGAATGTTCTATAAGAAAAAAAAAATAGTTTCTTTTCTAAAACATTAAGTTGAAACAGAGGGAGTTCAAAATATGACAAAAAGTATTCACTTTTTTTCCTCACTCTATTTTTCCCTCCGAACCATAAACAATTATCTATCCATTTTTTAATATATTTTATAAATGTCCATCCACAAAAACTAAATAATGCCGCGGCATTTATAATAAATTTAAGATCACAAAAAATGGTTATTTTGAGTTTTTTTTTGTATTTTGTATTCCACGTTAGAACCTATATCTCTCCATATCTTTATATCTCCTATATACCTACCTACTTTCAATGCAAATTCCACATCCGAACAAGCCTCCCGATTATCTCACTATATCTAGAACTTATATGTGCATATATCTAACGGATACATTCCATAAAAGGCAAAATCTGACCTTCATTTATCGTGATTGTCTACACCCTGATAGGCAGCATATCTATACATTTTTTTCCTTAGAAAACACAAAAAAAAAAAAAAACACAATCCAACTACATGAAATCGCAACATAAACAAATAAAACAAACAAGTGAACATACAGCAAACAGCTTCCCTACTTCCAGTAGGCTTGTTAGTGTGTATACAATATAAATTGTTCCACTGTATGATTGCCCCAGAGAGAAACTTGATTTCCATAGGAGATAGGATAGGAGGCCAAGAAAAAATGTATGAATTCATGTTAAAGAAGCTGCGTGACGTGACGGTTGGTTAAAACTTAAAACATTGAAGTAAAAACAGCAGCAACATGTTGCTAACAAAGTAAGAATCGATCGATCGATATGTCTGAGCATGGTTGCCAAAGCTAACAATTTTTTTTTCTTCAAAATTTTAAAGAAAACTTTTTTTTTCTAATCTACCTTGAATTTTTTGAAAAATATCTAACTTCGGAAGCATTCATCCCTTCCGTTACTTTTTTTGAGACTTTGTATAATTCAAGTATTCCCCTGCGGTGGCGTATGGCGGCCCTGATTGAGGCTACCACGTTTTTAGACTTAAATTTTACTCTGTGCTCACAGTCAGAGATTACCCACATGAAGATGATAAGCTTGAATGCTTGAAATGTCAGTTTGCAGATACAGAATGAGAATGTATGAGTAAAAACCTCCCACATTGACAGTAGGGATTTTCACATACCTCGTTAATTTGTTGTTGCAATTCACATCAATTCATCGAAACGAGATTAAATTACAAAAACAACAATGTTAATAAATGGGCTTTGGTGGGTGAAACGTAAAAAAACATAAGCATAAAAGAATAACAGGTGTAAAGCTACGAATTTACGGTCAACGCAAATGGTCAACGTTTTGACTCTCTGACGTCAGAATGATGTAAGACACTGTCCCAAAGTTTCTAAGTCGTGTGTACTTTACATCATTCTGCTGTCAGAGAGTCAACGCGTTGACCATTTGCGTTGATCGTCATATCGTAGCTTAACTTACTCCTTAAGATGCGAACAAATTATAAAAAAATAAAACTCTCTGTTGAAACTTGTGAAATCTGACATTTATATCTAAACTTTAAAAAGCTTGCGTATCTCCTACTCAACAAAAATTAATTATGTTTCTGACATCAATTTGAAGTTAAAGTTTCTAAAAATCCAATAAACTAAAAATCCAAAAATAAATACAAAAAAAAAAAGAAATCAATCCAGTTTAGTAGAAAACAACTTAGATGGTAACCGTATTGATGATTCAACTAGAAAACATGCTGCATGCAGCATTAGCCAAATAGTATTCCGAAAATACCCTCGCTCGCAGACTTGAAACGAGTATAGTTACCAACAACCAACCATCTAACCCCAAGGGGTCAAGTTAAGTTATGCACCCGCAGTGTCTATGAATTATTGTGAGGGAATGGACACTCCGGCACTCGACAAGCTCAGAACTAAAGCTTTCAATTTTTCTCGTTATGTGTCGCCTCTAGACCATCATCCGTCTTTGAGTTTGTTTTTTAAATGCATTTAAGAAGAAATTCACCACCAATTATATTCGGAATGAAATTATGAAAAATAAATTTAAACAAAAACAATTGATCACAATAATTTCTTTTTTACCAAAAAATTAATATCTCCGTTATTGATAGAACCCAGAAAAATTATACAAAACTAAATTCTTAAAAATCTGAATTTTGGTAAAAGTCTTTACGTGTAGGTATAACTATGTCTTAAGCATTTTCTACAAAGTACCTTGACTTTGAACCAGGTTTTTTGATTTTCTGTGGTGAAAAAGGTAAATATTAGTTTTTTTTTTTAAATTTCTTGAAATCTCAAATTTGGTTTCAAAAAATCTCAGAATTAAAATTGTAGCCCATTAAATTCTGCACAAAACAGATTATAATACTTTTTTTCGTAAGAGCAATACATTTTGCGATAAACGTGCGCAAACGTAACAATCACTGTGGTAAAGTATTGGAAGTGTTTGCGCACGTTTTCCTCAAAATATATTGTTCTTACGAAAAAAAGTGTTTTAGTATTTTTTCTGTAGAATTTCATAAGCTGCATTTTTTGCCTTGACATTTCTTTCAAAAATTGAAAGTTTTTGAGCAATTTACCGACAAACTAAAACTGCCCCTTACACTATAAAAAAATTTAAGATTGTCTTGCATTATTGTTTATATTTTGTTTGAACATTTCATATTGTGAAATTCCCCTTGTTCTTGTCACGGTAATGGCGCTGCAAATAGTATATACTGAATTTTCTTCGTGTGGACTAGAAACGGCTGCTGCAGCTGCTGCTGGCGATCGGTTGAGTCACTTAGCGTTGATCGACATGCGGCTGATCGAATTACATCCGCAACAACTGCTGCAATCTGTGTGATGTTTGTTGGTTTGTTTTCAGCTCTCTGGTAGAGCAGAGTGGGTGGGGGGCATCATTGGGGGTTGACTTGATGCGGTTGCAATCGTTTTGTTACTTGAAATGCGTGTGTTAATGCATGGACGATTGACGTGACGCATTGTGGCACTAGTGCCATTGATAGCAGCAGTATACGTATAGAGTGCTGATCGGAGCGTGGACCAATTCAATTATTGGCAACATTCTGCTGATAGCTTTAATGGATTAATGGGGTGCGCTTTACTCTTGTATATACTCTGTATATGCATGCGTCTGTCTTCAAACGATCACATTTTGGGTCATTGATTTTTGATTGTAATCAGAAATGACTCATGGCCCAAGAAACTTTTTTTTTTTAAGAAATGCAAAGCGAAATAATTTGAATATTTTAACATTATTTTAATAGCCAGACGATTTTGGACAGTTTTATTGATCGGTCGGTTATGGCTTGTGGCTCGTGGGTGGTGGTTTTCTGGGTAAATAAACTTTTGATCATTAATAAAATTTGAATTTATGAAAACTAGTTCAATAATTTTTGTATGTTATTTTTATTTGAGTTGTTTATGGGAATATAAAAGTCGATAGGTATATATGCATGTTATGTATGTATGTATATAAATAAATGAGCCAGCATCATTTTTTTTTTAAAATTGACAGTTTTAATACAATGAGCAATTTTTCACCACTAACATTTTTAACAAATTTCGTATGGTCTTCTCAAACAACGTCAAGTTTTTTTTTCACTTTGCTGTCAATACTTAAACTTATCTATTGAAGACTAGTACGCAGCCCAAATTAAATTTTAGTTCTCACTTTTCTCTCCAAACATCAGCTAATTGAGCTGTGTAAATCTTTCATTTCAAATGATCGAATTGTTCAAGAATCAATTACCAAAATGATTCGGTCATTTTAATCAATCGATCATTTTCATTCCACTCAATTCATTATTTCATAGTGTTCCGATTCGATTTTTGGTGTGTAAACATCTATGCCGGTGGTGGAGTGAAATAAAAACGTGGATTTTCCTCTTTGCGACGTTACGATGTACCATATTACGTAGCGCGTATTCTCGGAAATGATTTGACATTTTCACACCTGTCAAATTAAAAGTGTTCTAATGGACCTAGAGAGCTGGGCGTGACTTTAGGTAAATTCCACCTCCAAAATCAATTGGCATACTCCGTTCTTCGATCCGCCGTACAAAAAATGTTGGCATATTTTGACAGCTGTCAAATTAAGTGTTCTAGTGGACCCAGAACGTCGGCCGTGAGACTTGGGTTATATCCACCTCCTAAATCGATTGGCGTACTCCGTTTTTTGATCAGCCGTACCAAAAATTTTGGCATATTTGGACACCTGTCAAGCTAAGACAATTTTTTCATTTCGGTTTCGATGAAATTTGATCTCCGAATTTAACGAATACTGTATACCGATTTTGATCGAATCCAATTTCACCCATATTTCTTTTCTCCGATAAAATATATTAATAATTAAATAGAGATTGATATCGAAAATCGAGATTCATTGAAATTATTGAGATTGCGATCGATTGAATGAAAATTTTTGATTTCAATCATCAATACTTTTCGATGATCGGATAAAAAAAATCAATTCGTTCCTGATTGACACAGCCGTAGCAGCTAAGAAACCCTAGCTAAATTTTTATGGAAAATATGTGATTATTTTAAGTGAATTTAATCAAAGAAAATTAATTCTTTCCTTTGGGTGAGATAAATCATTTTTTTTTTTCAAAAACTTCTCTATTTCAATTTCTATTTTCATAAAGTAAATTTCACATAAAATTCATTAATTACAGAATCTGCCAAATTAAGCTCGATAATTCTTCTGCCGAACAATTATTTCGTGCGTTAAATGTTGACAGGAAACCGATGTACAGTAAGAAACAAAAAATAGAGTTTTATAGCTGAAGCTGCTAACCTTTCGGCTAAAATGCTTTGCTTAATTCAAGCTTGGCTAAATTTTGGAGAGTATTTTGCATGGAATGCATGCAATTTAGAGCGACCTAAGAATTATGGTTAACTTATCACAAAATTGATATTTTTAAATAATCATTTGCCAATCAATTGGCCACAAATGTTTTGTTTTTTTTATTTGGGATTCCACTTTAAATATTAATAATTATAATATTTTATAGCAAAACTAAGGCATTTTACAAATGAATCTTGGGTGCATTTTTTAAGTGCGAGATCACCCGAGTTTTGTAGCTTAAACCGAGTTAGGCACTGAAAGATTTTTAATTGCGATATATAGGTAGGTAGATACTATATGCCAAGTTATTGATTCGTACACAAATTTGAACTCGAGATTTTGATCAAACATATGACATTACCATAATAGGGAAGACGAAAACGGCTGTCTGTCTGTTCGACTACAGCCTAAACGGATGGGTCGATTTTCTTTAAACTTAGTAATAGCGTTTTTTGGGCATTCCTCGCAAACGTTTTTTTCATTCTTTTAGGACCAAAAATAACGGTACAAGTTATACAAAATTTGTCGGTCAGAAAGAAATATCATATTTTTCTCAACATCGGCTCAACAGAGATATAAAAAAAAAATTCAATGAATTTTAGTGGTTATAAGCTGCCGGTAAAAAAATGGTCCCGAAAAATGGTTATAAATGACACCTCGCAAAGAACAATTTTTTTGGATTTTCGATTTTCAGGAAAACGGTTCAACTGATTTTGATTAATTTTTTATGAAAAATCACTGATACATTTTAAATAATATTGTGTGCCAAAATTTTCAAAAAAACGTGACATTTTTTTTGAAAACTCAATATTTTGAAAAAGACTTTGTCGATTATTATTAAACTTGGCAAAAAGCAGTTTTGTATCTTTATCTAGAAGATGTTTAACAAAAATTATTCTAATTATCAAAAATAACGGTACCTTAAATACAAATGTTTAAAAACCTTTGAGAAAAACCTTTTTTTGCTCAAAAACGACTCCTAAGATTTTGATTAAATACGCGATCAACCATTTAAGATTATTAAATTTTTCATTTTAGGTTTATTACGAGTACGCCTCTCTTAGAGCGGTTTTTTTGGTTTTCGATTATGGCATTATCTGATTAACCGATTCAAACTACATTTTTTAAACAGAAGCATATCATGTTGCATATCAACAATTTTCAAAAAATTAGTTTAGCATGTAAAAAAAAAAATTCAGAATAAGTTTTTTTAAAATTCAATATTTCGAAAACTGGATGAAGATTTTTTTGTGGAATTAAATTTTTAACTTCACATTAATAAGTATTTAATTTAATTTTGGCAATTTAATTTTATTTTTCAAAAATGTTAACAAAATTGTATACAAAAATTATTTATTTTTAAAACTGCTCCTACGATTTATAAAATTTTGTTCGCATAAACTAAGATTTACGTAATCAGATGGTGTAGATCGTGTTGGGTTTAAAAGAGTTTCAAGAGTATTTTTATCATTTTCGTTTGAAATTGGTTGATTAAAAACAATTTACCAGATTAAATAATATATAATTTCCTTTCATGCATATTGCTTAGGTTTAACACGAGCCAATATTGTTAATTTTTGTATGCTCACATACTACTACCTGCAACTAAACTAAGTTTATGGATAAAATATAGGCTCCCATAACTCATTTATTCCAGTCTTTAGAGCCACAGTCTCATCACACATAAGAGCAAGTTCGTGCGACCCAGTTGTGTATATTTGTTTCTGTAAATTCAATGAATTGTTTAAATTTGAATTTTGTATTTTATTAATTTTGTAAATACTTTTAAAAAGCCTTTAACAAAAAAAGAAAGCCCACAAAATAAAATTATGGTAGTTTAAGGATGTTTTTAATCTTAAAGTTTTTGTTGTGTTTAATTGATTTTTTCTTAAACTGAGCGCGACAAATCTCTGTCTGAGTTGTTTAAATTTGCATTAAATTCGCATAGCTTGGCAATACGTTCCTATTTAATTTCTGGCACTATATTTTCAAGTAAGAATCCTACTTTTCGGCGCAACGACTTGTGGGCTTTGTTTTAGCGACTGACTCCACAGATTGCCTAAGTCAGTCTTCCAACTCTACTTTAGCCTGAAGAGGAAGTTCTTCTAGTTTTAAGTTCTTCCTTTCGGTTATTTTCTTAAAGGTTAGTATTTTGTTCTTCATCTCATTTGCTTATTTTTTACTTTTTCAACACGGGCTATAGTTTGCTGCAGTGTTGTATTAAGTTTTTGTCTCACCCTGGACTATTAAATTTGGATGCGGCCTCCTCCTCACCAGCCCTTTTTTTAAAATTATTTTTTTAATTTTATTTAATTTGTTTTAATTATTTTATCTACTTTACAATATATCAAATGACACAAATCGATTTTGCGATTTCTAGAAACATTTTTTTTTTTAATTCAGAGTTGCAGAAAAACTTATTTCCTTGCAAAAACTCGTTCAATAAATTTGAACATTTGAAGGTCCGTGCTCTGTAGTAATTATGGCCGTATGAAATTCTAAAAACAAAGTAGGACAATTTGCCTATTAGTTTGTGATGAAAATCATAAAATAGTAAAATTTATTCAAAAAAAAATTCCAGCGACCAAAAAACAACTGAAAAAAAAAACCCGAAGAGAACAGGAATGTAATGATTGTATAAATGAGTTTTCGCAAAATAACTCCAATTATATACCTCTAAAAGTTCTCGAGAGCTACATTTTAATTATTAAAAATATTTTTTCTCGAGGTTTGGTTTAACAAATTCCTTTGAATGGTATTTTGGATTTTTACTATAACGTAAAAATTGTTTCTTCTATTTTTTTGTTCTATTAAAAAAAAAACATATCTTAAATAATACCTTTCACCCATCAGTGTAAAGTGCCAATACCACAAAGCAAGCAACTTTACCTCAACTCTCCGTCTTCCGAACTTGATAACCTACATTTTAATATTATTTATTGGAGTACAAAAAAAAATCCATCTCAAAAAAGGGCATAAAAACTATTTTCCATTTCATTAACTGTGTCAGTATTTCAAGACTGTTTAAGATAAACAAGCTACGTTATACTTTTTTGCAATATTGGACAAAAGATAAAAAAACAAAACGAAGTCTATTGCGCACATCAAAGCAAAATGCTTTGATGCACCAGCCGCTTCAAGTGGTGTCTGACCACAAAAATGCAAATGCACAAACCTTGAGGAAGAAATCTCGCTCTCACTCCGCGCATTCAATCGGCCACAGCGAGGACAGAAGACTCTATATATAGGTATACTTTGAGGCCTGGGCGTATCGAATTACCGCAATGCAATAATAAATCCTCCTCTCCGCCCTTTAGGCCTGGCTCTAGACTTTTATAGGCTCAGCAGCATAGCACTCGATTTGTGCCTCCCATAGCTTTGTTGCTTCTGCCAACTAAGATTTTCCGCAAGATATACTCGTAGCTAGCTTCACTAGATGGATATGGTGGAGCGTGAGTTGAAAGGTTAAACAATTATTTACCACGATGTGAATCGGTCTCGAGATTTTGCTGGTGGTAGAATCTATAATAATATCTTATAGGCGGCACGGGGAAAGTTAACTGCAATTACAGCAGCACTATAATTTGCCAACAAATCCAGCAGGCAGAAAGAAGGAGCAGAAGAGTTTTGGAATATTGGTGTCTTGATGGAGCTCTTGGAAGACTCCGCACGCATTGATTATTATTTCTGAAGGAATTTTTATGAAGTAGCGCTTGCAGCATTGGCTGTCGAACATGTTGATGGCCTTTTTAGCCATTGGATATTTACAGTAAAAAAAACCATGATTATTATAGTCCGAGAAGTATGTTTGGAATTCGGAAACCAAGTTTTAATAATTTAAAGAGTTATATTATATTAATTCAGTAAAACGTGCTTGGATTTTAAATCTCTCACATAAGTCTAAAAAAAAAATTAATATAACTTAAGTAAGTGACTGAAAATTAATATAACATAAGTAAGTTACTCTTGTGATGCCAATTTATAACAATTTCGTTTAAACATATTCCTAATGAGGCCCCGCAGGTCCAGAGCCTTCCACCCGTGAGCATACCTACGGCACCCAGAGTTTTTTTTCAGGTTGCGTAAAATGCTTTGATTTTTAATGGAAGACATGCCAATTATAACAGTTTTAGCTTATAAAAGTACTGTTGTTGCGGCCTGCAGGACCAGGGCTCTTCGCCGGTGGGCATAGTTTTTTAAGTCACGGAAACCCTCTGACGAGATAAACTGTAATAACTGTTATAAATTGGCATTTGTTCGGTCTTTTTCATGAGCGAGACTAGGGACATGCCAGTTTATAACAGTTAGAACAACGAGATTCGCGCGACTTAAAAAAAAACACTCTAATTGCCTACAGTATGGCCTCCGGCGGAGGGCCCTGGCCCTGGGGGGCCGCATAAACAGTTCCAAAACTGTTATAATTGGCATGTCTAGAGTCACTTCCCTCGTTTATATCTGTAAATATTAACAATTTGTCATATGAAAATTGTCACAAAATGATTTTTGAATGATAACAAAATTGCAACATTTGCATCATTTTTAAAGGTATCTTCTTAATTTTTTTTTACTTTATTCTACATACACAACATTATTTTTAATTTGCAACTTTATGTGTCTGACCTTTTTTTTAGGATAAAAGCAAAGGTATGAACATAAAATATGATATGATTGCTTGTTCTCTTCTGCCATTGAACTTAATTTATATGAAGAGTCCAGCCGATAATCATGCGGTTCATAAATGGTGATATGTGAAATATAATTGGCGTTGTATATGTGAATTATTTTCATGGTCAAATCAATTTTGTAGTTTTATAAAATTATAAAAAAGGGATACCTACAGCAAATTGGCGAAATTTAATTTCGATTTACTCATTGGTGGAAACATGAAGCGCCGAGACTTATTTGCTGATTGGTATAAAAATAATTAGCAGTGAATATTTCTTGGGTCGAAACTCTAGGAGTAGATGGTTAATTACATTAAAAGTTCCAGTTGTATACTCTATTGTCGGAGCGCTAAGTTAATTAAAAACAGGGGTGCCAACAGTGTAGTTTGATTCGCGCGGTGAATCGTGGCTTTTACTATCGAAAGAATTACAGTATTGTTGATGACAGAATTAAGTACTTACAGAATTATGACCCCAAAATGACATTTTTAACTAATTTCGGCTTATAATAATGCCAAGGAATCAGAGGTGACACACTATCACAAATTATATATAATGGGTGATTTTTTAAGAGGTTTAGAACTTTTTTTAAAAAAAAAAACACAAAAATTCGAAAAAATGAATGAAATATTTATTTGAATCGATAGTTTGAACCTTGCAATTTAATGTTTAAAGATAATTTCATGCAAATGTTGACCGCGGCTGCGTCTCAGGTAGCCCATCCGCTGAGTCCAATTTTGGCATACTCTTTCACACATATCGGCCGGTATCTCACGAATGAATGCATGGATGTTGGCTTCCAGTGCGTCAATCGAAGCGGGCTTGTCCCTATAGACATTAGCCTTGACATACCCCCACAAAAAATAATCTAATGGTGTCAAATCGCACGATCTAGGCGGCCAATTGACCGGCCCGAAACGTGAAATTAACTGTTCACCAAACTCGCCTCGCAATTGCGCCATTGTTTCGCGTGCTGTGTGGCATGTGGCACCGTCTTGTTGAAACCACATATCATGCAAGTCAAGAACTTCCATTTCGGGCAAAAAAAAGTTTGTTATCATCGCTCGGTAGCGTTCACCATTGACAGTAACGCTGCGATTCGCATCATCTTTGAAGAAATAGGCCCAATAATGCCGCCGGCCCATAAACCGCACCAAACAGTGGCTTTTTCGGGATGCATTGGTAGCTGTTGCAATGCTTCTGGCTGATCTTCACTCCAAATGCGGCAATTTTGCTTATTTACGTACCCATTCAACCAAAAATGAGCCTCATCGCTGAACACAAGCAGCGCGCGATGAACATTTCGAACCGAGCACGAATTTTGATAGTAAAATTCAATAATTTGCAAGCGTTGTTCATTTGTAAGACGATCCATGGTTAAATTGCAAACCAAACTGAAGCTGTTTGACAGTGACACAAGGTACTAAACACACGTCAGCTGTCAAAACCAGTGTTGCCAAAACCAAACCAGCTAAAAAATCACCCGTTATGTAATTTCATTTAATAAGCACATGTCTCACATTAACCTATTCACAAATTCAAACTTTTGATAATTTTAGTTAAATGTTTCAGTACTTAAGATGAACTGTACTGCAGTGTACACATCGCATTAACAACAGGGTTCAAATTCTTATCTGCTGTTAGTAAAAATTCGAAAAAAGTACTCCACTAATGAAAGGTTTTTTTTTTTTAAACATTCATCTTTACCCCCATTTTTCTGGTTTGTGAATAAAATTATTTCGAATGATACAAACAAAATGTTCATGATCACTCTCTGAATTTTTTTGAAGTTTTTCCCTTTCTTGCTTTTTCTTTAAATGAAATCCCATATCTGAAATGAAATCATACAAAATTCAGAAAAACTAATAAATTGTATAACAAGTCAACACGCCTACTTCAAAAAGTGATTTCATCAGCAGATGTTCAAGTTATTTTCATTTGCAGAATATTAATTTTATTTCCAGACTCATTAATATGTCCACAACAAATAGTCTGGAAGTCAAAAATGGCATAAGGAACATATTATCACTCAAGAGTCTTCTTAAGTAATGTTTATTATTTTTTTTTTAGTTTTTTAACACTTGACAATATTCTATAAAACAGACCTAAACAAAAGTATGTATATATTATTATTTCTATGACATTCAGAGTAAAAAGAATACGAAGACAGTTTTATTGATTTTGATGTCATATGTGGTGACCATTTAAAGAAAAATTGATGTGTGCACAGTGTTATACAAAGTTGAAATTCAATTAAAATTTTATTTATTAAAGGAAAAATTACTTTGAAGCTCCTTAAAAGGACAGGCGGTATTCTATTTTAGTACTGTCAAGAAGTTAATTCAGTGTACTACTAATGCTAACTGCTATTACTATATTAACTGGTACTATTTGATGGATGTGGTTTTTAATATCAATATGGAAAACCATGTGCCTACAAAATTTTAAAAACTTTTTCCTTTAGAAACCATAATTTGCATTTTGAGAGCACTTTGATTTCCTATACTTGGGGCCGACCTCAGAGTTTTTACATTGAATCAGGATTTAGCGAGATATTCAACCTTAGTGTGAGTTTCACCCGAAAAATATTTCACCTTATAAGATTTTGTTCACCTGAAATTTTAAAAGCAGGTATTGCGAGTTTCGCTTCTAACTAGACATGACATTTTGAACGAATAGTAGGGATATGAGCTGTGATGGTATATGACAATAAATAAAAAACCTACGACATAAAAGAAATATCCCAAATTTTCGCCTACATCAATGGAATTCAGGTAATTATTTTATTTTTATTTATTTACTACATCTCACACAATTTGTCATGTGTTGATACATGAACATTTTTAGGATTGTTTTTGAGATCATCACACATTCTATACCCCATTGGAAGGTTTTAGGTTATGTTGAAACTGATTGGATATTTGTTTGGATGTAAGTGTGGCAGAAAAATTTGATTATCAGAAACAGTTGTACTTATAGAGACATTCAAATTATATGAGAATAATTTGTTGACTACAAACAACTGGATGTAGGTGGATTGACATATAACAGCTCTGAAAAATAAAGTGCCAATTACATACATACATTTTTTTAAATATGAACATGGCGGCACAAATCTTGTATAAAAAAAATTAAAGTTAAACTAGCTGGCCCGCCCTGGCTTAAATTCGCTTACAAATAACAAAAGAAAATATAAATAAATATTTAAACTACTTTTTGAAATCGAATACTACCCTCTGGGTTTTAACATACTTCACGTTATGAACGGCTAAATTTGTAAAATATGATCCTCTAAGTACAACCTTTATTACTTTCCCAACACACAAAAAATGTTTGTTATCAAAAAACATTTTTTTGTTTTTATCCAATTTCACTATTTAAATAGAAATTTTGTTTAAATAACATTTCAAACTCAAAAGGAATTTTTGAAATCACATGCCACTTTTCGTTTTCTCCATTTCTATGCAAATTTTCTGAAAAAAATCTCTGAGGCCATCCACTAAAAAACAACATTATTCAAAACAATTTCTTGAATCGGATATTTTTATTTTTACCCCATTTCACCCTACAAAAAACAGCATTTGAAAAAAGAATATCCTAAAAGCCATTTTCTAACCGCCTACAGCGCCACCCGTTGAACGGTAATTGAAATGAACTAAAAAAACGAAATCTATGCCTACAGCGTCTCATGTTGAGAAATGTCCCACTTTTCTTTTTTCTTAAAGCTTCGCTTAGCAATTACGAAAAAAAACCCTAAGAAGGAAGGTCAAGTCGTTTTCAAGTTTAAAGCATTCGAAGATAAAGAAGTGATAGTTTAATAAAATTGCTCCTTCGTAATTCAATTCGTTTGCAAAGTTTAAGCTAACATTAGAAGGTGTGTCAAGGTATGTTTTTAAAATGCTCGATTGCACCCCAATTTATATATTGCTAATTTTTCTGTTCCTAATATGAGAAATAAAATTCATTATTCCGTTGTCTTAGAATACAGAATTTTCCACCATGATGTCGCTTGTTTTGCTTTAGTTCCCCTCCGTAATATAAGTGAACATTTTGCTAATTAAATGTGTTAAATTTCGCCCCAAAATGACTATTCACAATAAGGGGAATTTTTTGAACATTTAACATTTTTCGAGTGAAACTTACAAATAGGCGAAATGTGAAATTTGAATTTTTTTGGGTGAAACTCACAAAAAGACTGATAATTTATTTTAAACTAAATCAAAAAAGGTTTTTCGTGCTATATATTTAGGGTTACCGTACAGCAAGACGTAAATTGTCCTTACTAATCCAAAACTTATTTTTTGGAAAATTTTTGTATGCAATATTATTTCACTTTTAAAGGACTTCCAGTAGTAAAATTTGTATCGAAGTCCAAAAAAACGGTTCTATGACAGGTAGGTACCTAAACTACATAATGTTAGTAACACTTTTGGTAGATTTTGTTATCACCGAAATCCATACTATATCTACAATGGTGCTTATATTTTTTTATTAAAATCGTTAGAGTCGTTTCTGAGATAAATTATGGTTGTTTCATAACGCACTGTTATTTCTTAGAGCTAGATTCCCTCTAGGAAATCACTAAATAATCTTAAGTTCAAAATTTAAAGAAAATCGCAGAAATCGTTTAGGCTGTACTGTAGATCGATTAATTAAAAATTGCCAATTCCTTAAAATAAGAAGAAGATTCAAATATGTTTAAGGAAAGTGTCTGTAAAAGTGGAAATGTCATGTCTAACTTTAATTAAAAAAAAAAATTGCTATTGTTTCATTGAATGCGTAGAAAATTCAGAAATAGGAAATTTGGGCGTGGAAGTGGGAAGTTTTAACTTTTCGCTAGTAATGGAAACAGATTCTAAAAATTTTAGCAGATTCAGTTCAGTAGGTTTTGAGTCTTATAAAAGATTAGAGAGTATCCGTTGCCGGCTGGCAGTGGTCTATTTAGGCAAAAGTGGTTGCAAAAATCAGTAGTTTTCGGGTGGGTTTGTACATAGTGAACACTTTTAAATTAACTAAATTAACAAATGTTTATTGAAGCCATAAAGTAGTCGAAAAAACTTTTAAATTTGGATTAATGGGTTTGCTTTTTTTTTTTAAGTGACAAAATAATGATTTTTTTCAACTATGGAAAGTAATTGAAAAATAAATTTTTCTTTCTTTTTTTATTTATGTACATATGTATTTGTTTATTATTCAAATACAAAATATACATACAATTTTCTTAAATTAGGTACTTTTTTTGAAACACCCCGTTTCGGGCTTTTTCGACCTTTTTGAGTTTCCAACCTAAACTCAACAACTCCAATATGTTTGTTAATGTGAGTCAAAAACTTATTTGCATAAATTTGCATCAACAGCTATAGAAAGATTTTAGTTGAAGAAAAGTTAGAATTTTTTTTTACTTTGAGGGTATTTTTTTTTTTTTGAAAAATATAGATTTCTCTGAAATAGTTGTAATGCACTCTAAAATATGAACCTATAAATGAAAAAAAATTTTCTTAAAAGTTAGCAATTTTGCATTGGGATTTCCAGTAAGGCTTTTTCCCTAGTGATAACCTTTTAAATACAATACGAATTTTTAAAAAGGTATACATACAATTGTGGTAACCCTCTTTCACCTTAAAAATAGATACATTTTAAAAAATATTCAGCTTTCTAGTTTTTCTTTGAACATATAAGTCATTAAATATAAAAAGAATTTTAGAAACCGGAAAGGTACCAGATTTCGTTTTTCCCCCATTTCAGCCTATAAATAACTTAATTTTCTGAAGTAATCCCGAACATACATACAACTAAACAGATCTACTTTTGGGGTACCCGGTGCGGCGTGTATTAATGCGCCTTTTGTTGCCAAACTACGGGATTGATTTTGAAATATCTTCTTCATGTAGGGTTTCCGACACCTTGATCTAAATGGTGAACTCGGTTATTGGTAACGACATATATTTCTTTGTAATCGATAGATTTTTTAAATATAAGAAAATCATAGTTATAAAAAACAAATCGGAAAATTGTAAGCAGGTATCGAGATATGATCGTTTTAAAGTCGAATTTAACTGTTACCCAGAAGTGTCAACTGTATGATAGAATTCGTTAAGGAAATTCTCTTTTGTTCAAAGTGATACATTTTGGCATTCTTAGGGGATAGCAGGAATCAAAGCTTCAAAACGAGACTATGGTATTCCCAAATAAAACAGAATCAAGCAACAACTAACTAAGACCCAGTTTTTCAGTGCCAGATTAAAGTTAAACCCGAGTTAACCAACCAAATTTGGTGAGTTAACTCTAGATTTACTGAACAGATCCTTTTGATGTTTTATTCTCAGAGTTTGTTAAGTTGTTTCACATGCATTACTTAGTTAAAAAACTGCTTTTTGAGTTCATTGCAAGTTAATTAATGTCCAGAGTTAGAAAATACTGGTTTAACTCACCACCAGAAAAAAAAAAATTGGAAAAGCGTTTAAAATTCATTTTGTACAGGAAAATAAGACAATGTAGATGCCGATGGCGTACCAAACAATAATGACGTAGAATAATCTCAGACGTAACGCGAAAGCGTTTTTTTTCTTCAAATTTTAATACTTTCTAAATTTGAGTTATTAGAGCAATTTTGGATACAGATTTGATTTAAGCATATTAAAAAATATGCACGACTGGGTCGCACGAACTTGCTCTTATGCGCGATCACATTATGGTTCCTTAGTCTGAAATAAATTAGCTATAGGAGTCTATATTTTATCCATTTGCCAAATCTTAGTTTAGTTGCAGGTTGTATTATGTGAGTATACAAAAATTAACAATATAGCCTAGTGTTACAAATATGCAATATGCATAAAAGGAAATTATATTATTTAAACTGGTAAATTGTTTTAAATCAACAAAATTAGAAAGAAATTGATTAAAATACTTTGAATCCATTTCAACCCAACGCGATGTACACCGTCTGATTTCTTATATAAATCTTTATTTATGAGAACAAAATTTTGAAAATCGTATTAGCGGTTTTAAAAATAATTAATTTTTTATATATAAAATTTCGTTAACATTTTTGAGAAAAAAAATTGGTACGCCAATTTTAAGTATTTGTTAATGTTGAGTTAAAAATTGAACTTTACAAAAAAATCTCTACCCGTTTTCGAAATATCGAATTTTCAAAAAATTATTTTGAATTTTTTTTCAAAAATCCAAAAATTATTTTTTAGAAAATTTTGCTTCACACTTTTATTTATATTTGTTACATTTTCTGTATTAGATATTGAGATAGTCGAAAATCAATGAAACCGTTCTATGAGAGGTACTGCTAATAAACGTAAAATATAAACTTTAAAAGTTTTTAATAGTAGATCGTACTAATTTTAACACAAAAAAAAAAACTTTTATCAAAATCGAAGGAGTCGTTTTGAGAAAAAAAATATTTTTCTTAACGGATTTTAAACAATTGTATGGGAGGCACCGTTATTTTTGGGTATTAGAATAATTTTTGTCAAAAATCTTCTAGAAAAAGTTAAAAAACTGCTATTTACCAAGTTTAGTAAAAATCGACTGAGTGGTTTTTGAAATATTGAGTTTTCAAAAAAAAAAATTAAGACTTTTTTTAAAAATCTAAAAAATATTTTTTTTTGAAAATTTTGGTACACAATATTATTAAGAATGTATCAATAATTCTTCTTAAAAAAATTGATCAGAATCTGTTAAACCGTTTTCGAAAATCAAAAAAATGGTTCTTTGGGAGGTACCGTTTATAACCATTTTTCGGAACCATTTTTTTTATTAAACGGCAACTTATAACTATTTAAATTTATTGAGTTCTTAAAAACAAATTCGGTAGCGCTGGATTTGAGAAAAATAAGTTTTTCCTTTTTGGCCAAGAAATTTTGTATGGCAGCTATTGTTAATTTTGGTCCTAAAAAAAAAAGAGAAAAAAACGGATGGGGGAATGTAGAAAAAACGCCAGGTACCACGTTTAAAGAAAATAGATCCATCCGTTTAGGCTGTAGTCGAACCGACAGACAGACAGACGGACGTTTTTCAGAGACCCACTTTTTTCGTCCTCAAGTTTGATAAAAATCTCGAGTTCGATTTTTTGTACGAATACATAACTTGCCATATAGTACCTATATTTGCAAGTAAAAACTATAAGCTGTTTTCCAAGTCAAAAGTTCGATCACGAGGAGGTAATAACCTTACGGGTTATTTACATTTACAATTGAAAAGGAATTTTTGAATTTGATTTTTTAAAGGATAAGCCGTGTTTTAATTAAAACAATTTTAAAGAGACAACAAAATTAATTAGAAATACATTTGTAAGCAATAAGTCTGGTATTGTGAGGCAGCTCTTCAATTCACTTTTTTGTATAACTGTCAATTCTTTATTTTGCTTAATACAAGTATTCCAGGATCATATATTATAATCCCAAAAAATATTTGTTATTTAAAAATAAGATAAACCTGTAAATGGCGGGCACAATCAAGCACATAGCTCGATGACCTAATTAACGCTGACATGAGCCATTCTATAATTAAATCAACACCTACTTTTATAAGAGTAATTAAAATTTCCTTAAGCTTACAACATATTATCACACTCACACGTCTCATAATTTTTAAGGTAGAAACTGTGAAGTAGGTAATTTAAGTGATAATAATTGCAAATGACAGTGACCTTCTGATAAATCTGTTTGTATAACTAAACTCGGTTTACATATTAGCTTGTATTTATTAAATCACAACAACTGCAACTTGGTAAGTACATTCATCCATCTTGCCATATATAGAGCCAGGAATGACTTCATCATTGACAGGGCCGGACCAACCATATGTGCAAAATGTGCAAATGCACAGGGCGCGAAATTTTGGGGGCGCATTACCAGGAGCAAGAAAATGTAATCTGATCTTGCGCAAACAAATATGTACTGCCAGTTGCATTTTAACCACAAAACTTGTTCAAATAATCCCTGTGTTAAGAACATTATAACTAACATCACTTTCATTGTTGCATTCAAGGAGAATTTAGCTTAAAATATCGTAAAATTAAAGATCCCACTAGAACTATGCATTGAAAGTCTTCTACCTCCTGGGTAATATGGAAAAGTCTTATACATGTGTATCAGTGTATGTACATATGTTTGGATGCAAATATAAAAAAGGGGCGCTTTCTACAAATCTTGCATAGAGCGCAAGTTTGGCTGGGGCCGGTCCTGATCATTGACGAAGTATAGAAGTCAAGTCAAAGTAATGTTCTGTTTACCTCACATTTTTTGTTTTTTTTTTTTATGTTTCCAAGCCAATTTTGTAATTTCAATTTACATACTGAAACTAGTTGCACGATCGATTTAATGTTCCTTTTTTTTTTTCATTTATAAAAGTTTACATTTTGCGAAACCATAGAGAAGTTTATTTTTTTTTTGCTATTGCAAAATAAAATTCAAACATAAAATTAAAAACTACACACAAAACGAGAAACATAAAAGCAAAAAAATAAATGAAATTCTAAATTTAAATGTTTACGTTGTTTGGTTTGAAATTGTTTTTGTTTTTTTTTTGTTGTTTTTTTTTTGTCTATTTGTTCTAAATTTGTTCTAATTTCATCTGCGTTTTTTTGTTGCTGTTTGGTGGTAAAATACACACTCGTATGTATGGAGTTTAAATGCTCTGAGCGTAAATTTTTAAGATCAATTCACAATCATTTGCCAAATTGTGCATAGGATAAAACAAACGAAAAACATCATCTGCATTCTATTTAGATGATGATGCAATTAAATATGTTTTGTATGCTTTTAAGATTTTTATTTTTTTTTCAAATATGTATTAAGAATTTAACATTTTTATTCAGCAGATCATTTCAATTGTCATAAAGAGATATGTAGCAGTATTCATTGAATAACATTTTCTTCCAAGTGTTGTATAAATTTGAAATAAAAATTATCATTCAGATCATAACAATTTAACAATACAAATTGGTTTTATATATGATAATTATTGGCTTATTTACTTTTTGTGGGGCGCTGAATCAAGCTAGCAAATAGCAACGCTGGTTTGTAATGAATATTTAATGATAAATAAAAGAGTTTGAGGTGTTGCAAGTATAATGGTTTGTATAAATCTTATAATCTTATAATAGCTCGATTTAATTAAAAAAAATTTTCATACAAAATTCAAACGATATTTTTATAATCTTTAAACTAGTTGAATGTTAAATCGAGGATAAAAAATATCTACTTCTTTTGGCGTCTGTTAAAACTATACACCTCTAGCAGGTCAATTAAAAAAAAAAATAAACAAATACAAAAATAAATAAAGACTATAAGAGCAAGTTCAAAAACTCCAAACTTGGACATTGAAAGTGACTGCCCCTGCATATACATACTTCCTTTTGATTGAAAAATATTAATCATTCTCAATTAATCAAAGGTATGTATGTAAATTCTGAAGTTTTAAAGATCCTAGCGTCAAATTATCAGCTAATGTTTTTCTCTTATTTCTTTTTTTTTATTTTGACATTTTTGCTTTCTTCGGCGCAAACAAGACTCAGAGCTACAAAGCAGGACTATGGTATGCTCAACTCAGGTATTCCAAGTGGGATCAGAAAAGATGAACAACTGAGAATTTCTAAAAGAGTGAAACAAATTTTAAATTAATTTTCGAGTTAAAAAAATTAGAAAATATATATGTATGTAGATGTCGTACTTAAGCTTTGGGAAGAAAAATTAGATCGTGGTGCAGCATAACCTCAAACAAAGCGCTTAACATAACACAATAAAAATACAAAATAATTAAGACGATAAAAACACGTATACGCCCCAGTGTCCGAAAGGAATACATTTTCAGTTCAGAATCAAGCATGTTATAAAAATATTTCTTTTAAAGGCTGATCAAATATTAGGTATCATTTTAAATTTGCCATCATTTTTATGCAGGTACTAGATTACACCGAAGTTTTTTTCAGGTAAGAAGTAAATTCATTCCGATTAGTTGAAATAGATCGCTTTACGAGTGAACAACTTGTTGTCATTAGGTCTGTTTGTTGACATCCCAAAACAACCAATTTCTACCATTTTTAGTTCAATTTAAATTTTTTATATAAACTTTGAAAGAACTTTCAACTAAAATTTGAAATTATGGGAAGTAAACGAACAGAGGTATTATTACAACTTATTTTAAAAATGGTGAAAGTTATTCAGAAGTTGGAAGAAAAATTCGGTACGGTAGAGAAATGGCTCCAGCAACCCGTGCTATATTAAAAGTATCAATGAATAGCATGAAGAAACAGGTTTAGTACAAGATCAAAAAAGTAGAATTTATCATCGGTGAAAATATTGCAGCTGTTAGCAGAAGTGTTGCTAAAGAGAGCCGAATACATCAATTACATAGTAGGTCTGCAATGGTTTCCCCATTTTTAGTTTTGATAATTAATTTGGATAGATTTTGAGGCGCTGATAAAGGGAAAAATATTTAAACATTCCATCAAGTCAGGATTTGTAGTCATTAAGCATCATTTTTTTTAACCAAAATTACCTAGGCCTCCCTAGTTATTTATTAATATTTTATTTTAATCGTTTTTTTATTAAACACACTGAATGGTTGCAGTAACTTAATTAACTAAGTGACATTCCCTAATTATCAAAAATATGGTGGATTTTTAAGTCATTTGCTAAAGACCTCTTTCTTGGGGACTACATTTTTTTTTTATAGAAATTAACTTAAATCGTAAGAAGAGGGTTAATGAACGTAGATTAATATTTTTCTGTATGAATAGCATCATCATTATTTTTACAAAATCAGTACTTCCATGCAATTCGTAACGCTCCCTTGAAAAATATCATCAGGACAATTTTTGCTTCAATTGTGGGCAGTTTATGCTCAGAAAAAAGCAGTATAACATTACCGAATTCATAAGTAACGTTTATAATATGTATTTTGGCCTAACAATCGCCAATCAAGATAAACAGTGAGTCCCACATAAAGTCTGTACGACATGCGTTCGTGAACTTCGAATGTGGTCAAAAGGGAAGAACTATACCTTTTTAGTAGTGAGACATTTTTCTAGGAAATCATAAAATTCCAAATTATGAGAAAATTGTGAAGAAAATGATTGAACATTGGATTAAAATGGGATGTTCGATGGCTATTAAACTTTACTTTCTTAATTTGCATCTTTATTACTTGGGAGCTGTAAGTGAAGAGCAAGGAGAAAGATTTCACCGGAATTTGAAAAAGAAGGAAGAATGATTGCAGACTATTGTTGGCTGTTAAAACGAGAAGATCCAAGTCGGAATTTCAAGCGAAAATCTCACAAACGGAGCTTCGGTGAAAAAAGCATAAGATACCACAAAAGTATTTAATATTTTCAATTTATTTATAACTGTTCCGTAAATGTTTTTTTTTTAATATTTTAAAGCCATGATTTTTTTTAAAAAAACTGAGAGTGAGGGAAAAATCAGAGTATCTACATATTTGTAATCAGCGCTCTAAAATATCCCAAGATCAGCATTCAAATGCAAACGGGGAAAATAAAAGTGTTATTCATCATCGTTTTCAGCAATTAAACCTCAAACCAAAAACAAAACGTTGGTAAAAGGTAAAAGCTTGCTGCACTAGTAGAGAAAGTCACTTGAACGACATTGTTTTTCATTTTTGACCGGAATAAATGTACTTACTTTAATTTTCAATAAAAATATATAACGATTCCACACAATTTATGATTTTTATTTAGAACTAGCTGGCCCGCTCGGTTTCGCACGGGTAGACAAACCTGGGGCCCAATTCCGCAAGTGTGAGTTTTTTCTGTGTGCACAAAAATCAGTGTACACATTAAATTATGCGATTCCCCAAGAGTGAGGTGCAATCTTTTTGACAGATAAAGCGTACACAGATAGGCAAATTTACTCACGCATATTTTGAGCGTGAATAGAAAGTGTACACGGAAAAGTATTCACGCTTGCGGAATTGAGCCCCTGAGCTTCGCATAAAATTACAAAGAAAATATAAATAAATATTTAAGCTAATTTTTGTAATCGAATACAACTTTATGGGTTTTAACCTACTTCACGTTATGAATGGCTACATAAGTAAAAACATGATCCTATAAGTTCAACCTTTATAACTTTTGTCAACATAGATAGAATTTTTGTAATAAAAAAAACACTTCTTTGTTCTTATCCCATTTCACTCTATAAATAGCAATTTTTTTTACATAACCTTTCACACACAAAAAGAAATTTTGAAATCCGATGCTACTTTTTGTCCATTTCATCCTATAAATGGCAATTTTCTGAAAAAAAATCCTTAAGGTCATCTACTAAAAAAACAACATTTCAAACACCGAAAGAATTTCTTAAATAGGATATTGTTCTTTTCCCCATTTCACCCTACAAATAACAATATTTGAAAAAGAATATTCCTAAAGCTATTTCCTATGGAAAATCTTTTAAACAAAAAAAGATTTTCCTAAATCGTAAAGTTTTTTTTATTTTTACTCCATTTCTCCCTACAAATATGAACATTTTGAAAAAGAGTATCCCTAAAGCCATTTTTAATGAAAAACCTTTAAAAAAAAAATAATTTCTAAAATTCGATTTTTTTTTTATTTTTGCCCCATTTCACCCTACAAATAACAAAAGTTGAAAAAGAATATCCTAAAAGCCATTTCCTAACCGCCTACAGCGCCACATGTTTAACGGTAATTGAATTGAACTGAAAAACGAAATGTGCACCTACAGCGCCACCTGTTGAGAATTTTCCGCTTTTTCCTAAACCTTCGCGGAGCAATTACGAACAAACCCGCAGAAGGAAATATCCAAATTGGTCCAGTCGTTTTCAAGTTTTAATCATCCGAACCCACCACGATCCATTTTAATATATATAGATTTAAAAAGATCGAAAATTTAAACACCCTTTATATATTATATACTGATTTAAATCTCATAGACTTCTTAATCACCAAGAGGATTTATGGTTTTATTCGGGTGAGGAAAGTAGCTATGACATTAATTATTATCATTATTTAATTTTATGATTAAAAATATATAAATATGATGAACATTTTTTAATTGGTAACATTTTATTTGACAGCTAAATTAATTTATGTTGTAACAATTCACATGAAATTGTCCTCTTCTGTACCACTAGTTTTATTCTCACTGAACTCAATTAAAAAATATTGGTACTACAATTAAAAAATAATGTATTCGATAGATTTTTAAAATTATTAAAAAGCCTTTTTAAAAATCTACTTATATTTATATGCAAATTTATTTAGTTGTTGCACCAGCAGAATAATTAATTTTTACCTTCAGCCATTGAATTATAGCATTTACGTTCAGGGTATAAACTATATATACGATAGGGCAAGTATCTATTAAAAGAAAACTTCGTACTGCCATCGTGTCAACTCAATCAATTTATCATATTAAATCAACAGCTATTTAGTATTCATAACCGAACTTCCATCACTTTTACTTTTTTTTCCCTTTGTGAATCCAAAAATAAATTTATTTCTGAAATGGTGATTCTCTCCGTAATATATGTTTGCACATACGAGCACTATAGCCACACTAGATAGCAGGCACTTCTCGCTTTTTGCATAATTTAACCCACAATGCGTCTTGAAAATTGTTATTTAAATTTTATTTTAAGGCAATAAATCAAATAAAAAATATATGAATACATCGATGAGAAAATTTATTTCTAAAAATATACTCAAATAAATATGTATACATAAGTGAATTCTCTTATATAGAAAATTTAAAAAAAAACATGGTTCATTTAATTTTAATAACAAAAGAATTATTTAGAATTCAATTAATGTAAATATGTTTATAATTAATTAATATATTTGTCCTACTTTTGGTTTGAAGTATCTATGGTGGTACCCTGCCAAACGAAGACCTACACCTAATTTCAAAAGATGATTTGTTTGATCGTAAAGATCGCAATTTTGGCAAAGAAAAATCTGTTTTGAAACCAAATGTTTTGCAAAAATGTATGTACTATTTATTTTACACATAATGGGTGATTTTTTAAGAGATTTAGAACTTTTTTAAAAAAAAAAAACACAAAAAATTCGAAAAAATGAATAAAATATTTATTTGAATCGATAGTTTAAACCTTGCAATTTAATGTTTAAAGATAATTTCATGCAAATGTTGACCGCGGCTGCGTCTCAGGTAGCCCATCCGCTGAGTCCAATTTTGGCATACTCTTTCACACATATCGGCCGGTATCTCACGAATGAATGCATGGATGTTGGCTTCCATTGCGTCAATCGAAGCGGGCTTGTCCCTATAGACATTAGTCTTGACATACCCCCACAAAAAATAATCTAATGGTGTCAAATCGCACGATCTAGGCGGCCAATTGACCGGCCCGAAACGTGAAATTAACTGTTCACCAAACTCGCCTCGCAATTGCGCCATTGTTTCGCGTGCTGTGTGGCATGTGGCACCGTCTTGTTGAAACCACATATCATGCAAGCCAAGAACTTCCATTTCGGGCAAAAAAAAGTTTATCATCGCTCGGTAGCGTTCACCATTGACAGTAACGCTGCGATTCGCATCATCTTTGAAGAAATAGGCCCAATAATGCCGCCGGCCCATAAACCGCACCAAACAGTGGTTTTTCGGGATGCATTGGTAGCTGTTGCAATGCTTCTGGCTGATCTTCACTCCAAATGCGGCAATTTTGCTTATTTACGTACCCATTTAACCAAAACTGAGCCTCATCGCTGAACACAAGCAGCGTGCGATGAACATTTCGAACCGAGCACGAATTTTGATAGTAAAATTCAATAATTTGCAAGCGTTGTTCATTTGTAAGACGATCCATGGTTAAATTGCAAACCAAACTGAAGCTGTTTGACAGTGACACAAGGTACTAAACACACGTCAGCTGTCAAAACCAGTGTTGCCAAAACCAAACCAGCTTAAAAATCACCCTATACAACAGCAATTAAAATAAAAGATACGAGACGAAGACGTTTATAGAATGCTCGCATTTTTATATTTATCAATTTATCATTAAACAAAAAAAAGAATATTTTGAACAAGTTGTCGTACTTTATGCTAAATCTAGGGCTATAACCAGCCCAACCTGATTCTCACACGGCATCTCATCGTTTCAAATCGCTTTATGGCCCAAACGACCATGAATTAATAAAATTAATGATAGGCTGGTTGTTTAGGTTTCTTATTTTTGTTTTTAGCTGGGTGTGTGTTTTTTGTTTACTTACTCTACTCGCATCTTTGAGATACATTTTTTGACATGAGTATTAGTGGGTGATGTCATACATACAATATTAATAATGTAGGGCTTTGTACCTTCAAAGTTTTTTTTTTTTTTTTTTACAGTTGTTGTTCGAATTATTTTTTGAGGAAATTGAGTTTAATTTGTTTTTTAATTGAAATGAAATTTATTTGATCGATTTTAGTTTGAAATAAAAATCATATCCGGATAAAAAAAAAAAACGAAGATCAAAGAATTTTCTAATGAACAAGCTTTAGATTGAAAAATATTCATGCTTGCTAGAGGCCAAAAGTGACACAGTGATGAAGATAAAAACAGAAAACTAATGGCTTGTTGAATCAGCGAAGAATATTTATAGAGAAACAAACCGGATTAAAAGTATTATACGAGTTCACTATTTGATCAAAGAAGTTGAATCTGCAATCAGGAATCTGGAATTTTACAAGTGTTATTAGCTGCAGCAATGGTGTATGTATACTTAAAGTCTGGATAATTAATCGTTTCAAAATGATTATTAGACAATTTGATAGAAAATTAATTTCATGTTTAATGGCATTCTACATGCAGATGTAATGGGAACTTGTTTGGATTGATGCGAGGATATTAATTAAAATCTTGCACTATCTGGACGATGGAGTATAGAGTGATTTAAAGAAAAAGTGTTCAAAAAGAAAATGCCTAAGTGGTTTCTCGATTACAAACCAAATACTATAGATTATCATTTCAATGAATAACAGGAATGATGGGCAAGAATGAGGCGGAAAACTCGTGTTAAAGGCGGTTTGCATTTTGAATTGAAGTTCCATGTGCTTAAGTTACAATCTTTAAATAATGACCAACAATTTAATCATTGAGAATTTTTTTATTAAATGTGAAATTGGGAAATATTTATACAGGGTCATTCATTTGGAGGATTTAAGTTGGTAGCGCTGGCATTTGACAGCTGTCAAACTGACCTACTGTCATTTGAAGTGTCATAATATTAGTTGAATGTTTGCTATTTACGCTACTAATAGATAGCTTAGTAATCGAACAAAGCGTTAAAATTATTAAAACTTACTACACAAGCGGTGATTCAAACGTAGACACTTTTCGCGTATTACGCGATGATTATGGTCGTAATAATCGACTGACTACGCAAGCAATCGGTAAAATTTTAAAGAAATTTGAAGAGAGTGAAAGCGCTACTGATGTCCTGAGGCCTGTACATCATCGTAATGCACGCTCAGTAGAAATTATTGCTGCTGCAAGTACAAGTAGTGTTGCTGTTGATCCCAATTCATCGATTTCCCGGCGATCGCAGCAATTGAACGTGTCGTACCAATTTTTTCTGACCGGCGATTGAAGATTAGATATGACTTGGACAATATGTAGTTCCAACACGACCAATTATGGCTTTATTGCGCGAGAAGTTTCTTGGTCTCGTAGTTTCACGTTTTGGTGACGTTAATTAGCCACCAAGATCATGCGATTTGACACCCTTAAATTTTGTTCTCTGGGGCTACACAAAAAACCGTGTCCACGCAAATAATCCTCGAACTCTAGATGCATTAAAAACCAACATTACTCAAGTTATGGCCGATATACCGCCCGAAATGTGCGAAAAAGTGGTTAAAAATGATCTCAAAAGAGTCGAATGCTGCGTATCTTCCCAAGGCGGCTATTTGTATGATATTGTTTTTCACACTTAATGGAAAAGTCTTAAATTTATAATGAAATAAAATTTTCATCAAAAATTTATAGCTGTGTGTGTTTTATTTATCTTTGCTTTCGAAACCGAAAAATGAATGACCCTTTAGTTTCGTGTAAGGACAAAATTTCGAAGTTGTATTGAAAACTAACCCTACGATTATCAAGAAGTCCGAAAAAGTCATGCCGTTCGTCAGTTTGTGCTCCTGTGTGTCCACTGTAATGTTAGCTAGACCCTAAATGGTTGAGCCGATATGCTTCAAATTTGGTGCAGAGCATTTTTTATGTGATTGATCTGATCATAAGGTTTGTAAAGACTATATTGAACGGCTTTATAATCATTTGTAACGCTACCTCTCTGTACTATAAAACAGGTAATTTAAATTTAAATCGTGACACTGACAATGCGGTGACACATTAATATTCAAAACCACTCCTCTTTGCGAAATAAACTTCTTTTAATTTTGTTCATCCAAGCTTAAAAATCACCAAAAAAAACAATACAAAGTATATAAATCACTTCTCAAACAACAACAACAAAAATGAGCCCGAAATAATGTGGTCAGTTTTTTGTTGCTGTCATTCATTTAAAGAGCGCAAAAACTAATCTTTATGAAGACAATGATCTCAATCTGATTGTGGTGGTTTTAACGGGTTTAAAACATCGAATTTCGTCCATTAATGATCGTGACGCAATATGTCAAATTTAAACCTACACACACAATCAACAAAAATTATTGTCATCGTCATCAGTTTCAATCATTTTCTAAGATATTTTTGTGTTAAATGTGTTTTTCTTTAAATTCGTTTGTAAAAATAAACAAGAAGGGAAAAATAACAAACAAAACAAATTAATTAACACATTTATTTTGTGAGGCAAGGTTGAAGTACAATAACCTATTGCCTCACTCTGTAAATGCCACCAATTTAATCCATTCAGATGTGTTTTGTTTTTTTTTTTTTCTTTCTTTCTCGGTGTAGGTGCGATGCGATGTTGCACAGGTAAAATGTAAAATATATATGTCACCTTTTGTCGTGGATCAAATGCAAAGACGAGAGACAATAATCTCGCACGACATTGCGCCGCGTCGCGTCGCATCAGGGATTTGTTATGCTTTAGACTATATTGAAATTTGTTCGTGTGTCATTTAAACTGATTGCAGCTGTTGTGTTGCAGTTGCATTTGCAGTTAAGAGAAAAGTGGGTCAAATTAAATTTTCTTATAGAAAATACAACATTTTCTAACATTAAGATTAATGCAATTAGATTTATAGACTTTCTAGATATTGAAATATTTTCTAATGTTAATTTAAGATTAACCAACTTATATTTAAATAAACAATTTTACATTTTGCTCTTTACAAAGCAACGACTAAAAAATCAGAAAATTTTGACATTTTAGTTTTCATTCGGGAAAATGTCAATTTCAGAGCTTTTTCTTCATGACAGTTACAGCTTAACACTATAAAATATATAGATATATAATGTATCTATGTGTACATATTTCCCTTCAAGCAAACTATAGTCTCTTTTGGATCCGTGCACGCTATCAACAACGTATGGACGACTTCGCATACGGATCCAAATATGGATCCTCAAAACTGCATTTGCTGGCTCAAATTTGTTTGGATTATGATTTGTAATCAATCACCATGGACTCACATGTGCATGTATTGTGCGAAAGAGAGCTCACCAAACTCAGTGATAACTGAAACCAAAACAGATCCAAATCGAATGAAAAAAAAATTACTTCTAAAGGGTCCGCCATCTAACGTTTTTTTTTTAACTAGTGCTTATTTCGTGAATGGTAACACTTAGCTCATGTCTGATTTGACAGATAATTAGTTTTATCCTTCCGCTGAACGAATATGGTTGTATATACGCTTCGTTAAGTGGGCCTGCGATCGACTTAGAGAAGATGCCGATTTTGTCAAAAAAAAATCATCTTTTCAGATGAAGCTCATTTTGATCTTGGCGGGTAGTAAACAAGCAAAATTGTCGCATTTGGGGCACAGAAAACCCTCACGCATACATTGAAAAGCCGATACACCCAAAACGAGTCACTGTTTGGTACGGATTTTGGTCCAGAGGCAAAATTGGGCCATTTTTCGAAAATGGCCGTTACAGTCAATGGCGATCGTTATCGGGCCATGTTGAACGAATTTTTGTTCACAAAAATTGAAGAGGAGAATATTTGCAACATTTGGTTTCAACAGGACGGCGCTACGTGCCACACAGCCGAAGCTACACTCGATGTCTTGCGCCATTTTCAAAAAAAAAAGAAGTTATTTGGCGGACCCTTTACAATCGAGTTTTACATTACCTACAACAAACACACAAAGCCTTTTTTCATTTAAAGAAACTTTTATTGAACAATTATAAAAACAAAGCACTTACAAGCAAATTTTATGGCACTAGGAAAGATGAAATGAACGACCAACATTTAAATTTGTATTATTAATTGAAAATTTCTCAATTTTTTATGAGAAAAAAATTTTAAAAAAACATCTCTTCGCTACACCGCCACTTTCAAAAATGAACTGAAAAAAAGAAACAAAATGCCTGTAGACACAAACAATTTTTGAAGGTGTGCGTGAGACAGTACGTTTTGCAATCATGCAAGAAAGACCGACAAAGTTGGGTCAGTGAATTTGGTAAAGGGTTAATGTTCACGCGCTATCTATCGGGCTTAAAAGTGTAAATGTAAACTCCGCTCAAGGATAGATACCATGAACCTTTGAAAAAAATTGATACTTTTTGTTTCCCATCGGAACAAAATTTTTAGTGCATTTCTGGAAAACATTATAAGAGATTAGGATGATAAATTAAAAAATATGTATAGTTAATAGTTTATTTATGTGTTTTGAGATACCTATCTGAGATAGACTGCACAGAAGTTCAAATGAGTCGGCACGGGTTATCCAATGCCAGAATTTACATGCTTTCAGAAAATTGATGATATGTTACAAATTTGGAAATAAAATCAAGCTCTTTGGGATCATTTTAAAATTAATACCAAATGAAAAAGATGTGTGAAGCGAATAATGGCATATTTTTTAATAGCCATGAGATTGGCTGGAAGACCGTTAGGCAGCAACCGAGCAATCCACTCTGGGGCTCAATTTCGCAATCGTGAGTATTTTGCTTGTCTTCACAGTCAATAAAATGCGAGGAAAGGAGATTTCCTTTTTGTTCTTCGCTTGCTTTTATATTTTTTTGCATATCCATTTTCAATTTCAAACTTATCTCTTAACGGTTTGCACGTTCAAAAAAGAGTAAATAAAATCTGTAAAAAAAAATTCATTCTACACTTCCGGAATTGCAAATAGGATGTGTACCTGTGTACACCCTGTGTTTTTTTTAGACGTGAGTTTTTCAATCTGGCAGTACTTTTTTCGGAGTTAGTCTTTTTGACAGCTGTCACTTGATTTATGTTCAATTTGGTTTGCCATTTCACAATAAATAGCCGAACGACCATCAAGCGTGTTGCACGTTCGGTGAATGGGCCCAAAACCAGATGACCACCGATCCCGATTTTCACAAGAAAATTTTGTTCAGCGTTGAAGCTGATTTTTGGTTGAATGGGTACGTTCATGAGCAAAATTATCATATTTGGAGTGATCATAATCCACAAGGCATTGTTGAGACGCAGTTACATCCTCAAAAAGTCACTGTTTGGTGTGCTCTATGAGAAGAGGGAATCTTTGGTCCATAACTCTTCAAAATAGAAGCCGGCCATAATGTTACAGTCAATTGGGAACGCTATAGAGCTATGATTGATGACTTTTTCGTGCCTGAATTGGAGGATGTTGATGTGGACGACCTTTGGTTCCAACAAGACGGCGCTACATGCCATACAACCAACAAAACATTTAATTTATTGAAGGAAACTTCTGGTGAGCGCATTATCTCCCGTCGTGGGCCTGTGGCGTGACCTCCAAGATCCTTCGATTTAACACCGATGGACTATTTTTTGTGGTGTTATGTGAAGTCGCTTGTCTACGCAGATAAGCCCGAGGCGATTGACGCTTTGGAAGAGAAAATTGCTGACATTCGGCCCCAATTGCTGCAAAAAATGTTCGAAAATTGGGCCTTTCGGCTTGAATTTATTCTTGCCCGAAATCATTTTTAAAGCATAAAAAGCTAAATTCTTTGCCATAACATTAGATTTTATGCGTTTTATATGTTCTTGAAAACCACACGTCTAAAAAAATACCTTTAGTTTTTACTCGCACTTGTGGAATTTGGTCTCTGGAGAGTTTAATAATTCTCTTAAATGAGCACAAACTTTTACGATTGTATGACAGGGTAGGCCTTAACAAATATATTTCCCCTAGAAAATGACCTAAAACCCCTCAAATTGGAATTTTGATAGAAATCGCTTCAGAAAACATTTTTGTATTTCTCAAAAAATGAGCCTTTCCATAAACGGCTGGGACTCAGTCGATATTTTTTTTTTTTTTGGCAAGGAATTGTTTGATTTTCCACTTTAAACATATTTGCTTGGCAATCCAAAAGTTTACTCAATGAGTGTCACGCCTGTAAACAGGAGATCAGACACAAGTCCTGCGGCGATGTTCCAATGAAATTTTTTGCCTAATTTGGATTTCAATATTTTTTTTTATTTTCTCTGAATTCATATTAAAAATTAGAACAAACACTTATTTTGCAGACTTTTTTGATATTATTTCGGAGTAATTAACAAGTCAGAACATTTTATTGATTTTTAAGGCCAATGCGTTGCACGATTTGGTGCACCAACAAAGTTCTAAATAATGTATTAACAAAAAAAGATCATTTATTTGTGATGTGAAAGTTTAAAATTGGCACAAATTAGTTCAAATTTTCTATTTCTGGACCTTTCTTCAGAAAAGTACTAAAAATTATAATTTGTGTTCGACAGCACTGGTACAATAGAGAACAGTTTATGTGAAGCATCTCTCTTCGGCCTTACGATCATGTTGAGATAAACGTCTAGCATTTATCAGAGCATACATCGTAAAATGGAATATGAAATAAAATGATTTTTCCAATATTTTAAATCTCTCTGAGGTAATCTCTATGTTTTACGGGTCAATCTTAGGATTTCAACAAAATTGGGAGTTAACATCAGCATACACACAAAACAGAATTTTAAAAAGATAATAATTTCTGTGGGTTATTAGTCAATAATTGTCTTAAGTATAAGAGTTTTAACCTTTCGCGTGTGACAAAAGACAACTAGTGGCTTCTTAAGTGCACAGACAAATTTTTATTAAAATCCTTAGAGCCGTTTTCGAGTTCAATATTCTTTTTTTTAACAGTTACTTACGAAGTACCTTTATTTTTGGAGCGAAAAAACGAACAATTTTAATATCTTCTCTTACTTTATTTCTAAAAAAAAGAAACATTAAAATAAATTTCTTTAAATAATAAAATCAGAAGCGCATAGAAAAAAAAATCAAATAATTCAAACTTCTTGCTCACTGACCCAGTTAACCATCATCATATGAGTATAGGTATTAACTGTCGGTTTTCTTTTACCCGTTAATTGCACCTAATTACCATCAGTTAAAAATTAATCTGACAAAATTTTATTCACTGATATTGCACCGAATAAATTACATGGCATACGCTAGCTACGCAGCCATTATGCACCTTCCAGAAATTAAGAATAATTGCACTTTAATTCACGGTTGAGGAAAACGTAGTTGGGCAGCATTAAATGTACCTTATAGTCTAGGAGCTAGTGTTGCTTAGAATATTTTAAGTAATTTCTCAACTTACTGATGTAACAAAAATATTCTAACGTAGATTTGTTGAAAGTCGTGATATTTATCATTTTTGATAATTTTTAAATTCTTAAAATTAAATTTCATCAGTAATTTTTAAAACGGTAATTCGTTGTTTCAAAAGCAAACTTCAATAGCATTTTGCAAACTGATATTTGACAATCATACGTTTCCCAAACGTCACAAATAAATGTGAAAAGCCTTCAATTTTTTTAAAAATTAAGCTGAAAATGATAAAAGTTTAAGAGGACCAACAAACATGACCTCTAGCCTACTTTTCAAATCAAATGGGGTGATATCTGCAAAAATTAAAATCTTTTTCAGTTAAAATTTTTTTCTCTAGAAAATCTTACAAAAAACAAAGAAAAGTTTTCTGCTTCCATAAAAAAAAATATACAACTGATTCCTCCCAAACTATAACCTTTTGTTTGGTTTAGTGTTTTTTTTTTGTATACTTTCCTCGGGATTTCTTGAGTGTTTTGGAGAGATATCAGTTAATTGCCCCTAAGTTGAGAGTATATGCACGCTTTCTGATTTACCGGATAGCGGTATAAAATAAAACGTAAAACAGCCGCAAGCCATTTTAAGTTAACAATTGCCCTTACCTTGAGGAGATTAAAAAGTTCGTCGAGGGAGTCGATTCGGCTGGTCATGTTTGTTGACAATAAGAAGACCGATTCAAACATCACGGATCCGGAATTTTTCCTTAAGCGCATAGCAATTAAGTTGCAACATGTCCGGAGACAAGATATCTAACAATTTTATATGCAGATTTACCTTCCTTAATTGCGTTGGCTAACTGAGAGCATACAATTCCGCATGTTAAAGAACCATTTGCTTTGGTATAGGAAGACTTTTTTTTTTTTGTTTAAGCCAACAGCTGGCCCCGGGAATACGGTGTGCCTGCAGTGTGTGTAATAAATGTGGCATGCCACATCTAGTGCGTTCCTCTCGAGACTCGTTTAAAGTAAATCGCTTGAAATGGTGAAGTGGCCCGTTGGCAGCTTTTAGAGTCCCCCAGCCCCTGAGTGCGCAGCAAACCGAACCATAAAAACGAAGAAGTTCTCTGTTCTATTGCTGTGCGGGATAGAGTTGAGTTGGTGAAACGGGCATCCTTTGCCGCTTGTTTCTGCGGCATTTCCACTACATGGCCTCCTCTAATCGTGGAATTTTCAACGCGTCCGTCGTGCCGCCACTACTCGGCATGCAAGCAAACAAAATGGATAAACAAAAAAAAAAAACTTCTTGACAAGACGAACATGATGTAAAATTCTACAAGCGAATGCAAACGCGTTCATAAATTTGAATTTAGAATTAGATATTCGCCTTGCAATGGGGTATAGGGTATAGAGACAGACAGACAGAGAGAGAGAGAGACTGTGTGGCGTGTGGTGATGGTCGCACATCAGGCATATAGCAGGGACTGGAGTAAGTAATGACCTGCGGCACTTGAAGCTCTGACACTTCCTCTTTGGCAAAGCGCAACGTCACTAATGAGGAAGCAAAATTTCTATAGATAAAGAACGCTTCATTAAAAATTGTGACGTTTTAATGGTGAGACAGACACAGCTGCTCTCTGCGCTGTGATCCTGAGATTTTTGATAAGTATTGATGGCAGCTAAGTTACTTTAGATACTATTTTATAACTTATAGACGGTGTTGACATTGGACTATTTCCTCCGACTTTTTTTTTACCTATCTGTGCTTCTACTCACTCTCACTTCATAGTGTGAAAGAGATGCCCAGGGAAGGCAGGATTTTTATTTTTTTTTTTTGAAAAACTAGTGGATTTTTATGACGTTTTTGACTTTTATGTTTTCTGTGTGTGTGTGTGATATATCTTTGGCACTTCAATCCTACCGAATCCAATTTTTTTGCAATTAGGCGTTTTTCTTTTTTAGTTCAGAGCAGAGCCTAAACCGTCAAACAAAAAATTGTGTTTCTTTTTTCGCTCTGAGTGTTCAGAGCTTCAAATTTGTGTTTCTTTTTTCTTTCTGAACGTGTTCTGAGCGTGTTCAGAGTGCGCTCTATGAGCTCAGAATAAAATAACTAAGCAGACAGAGTTACATGCTGAACATAAGCATTTGACAGCTAAGTGTTCAGGTGTGTTTCAAAAATAGTTCAGAGTTCTCAGAACACGCTTCGTTCAGAGAACGTTCAGAACATGCTCGACATGCTCGGACTCTGTTCAGAGCTCTATTCTGAACTGAAAAAGAAAAACGCCTATTGGAAACGTAATGTGCTCGTTCAACGCATATCTGAATTTTCAGAATTCTGAATTTTCGGAGATTCTGATTGACCAGCTGTCATAAAAAGTTAGATGTCATCTGAATTTTTGGAACTTATTATGACAGCTGGCCAACCAGAAGCTATTAATATTCAGATATACATTGAACGGCCCCCATTTACGTAATAAGATTAACATTTTGTAAGTGAAAAATTTGGTATTAATCCTTCAACAAGCAGAGATTTTTGTTTTGTTTTAACTACTGCTGAACGTCAAACTCAAACGGCAAACAAAAAAATTGTGTGAGTGCCGGGACTCACGGTTAATTTGTGTAAAAATCAACGTGCGCTGATCCAAAACGGACTTGTTTTTGCTTGAAGGGGATCTTAAGATTTTTTTCACTGAACGCACCAATCCTAGTATGCGGATCGTAACGTTGCACACGAACGTTCACGTTTTTTTTTCTCTCTACCGCCAGCATAGATGTTTACACATAAAAAAAAACGGTGGAGACAGGAGACGAATGTGAACACCGTCATATAGTTGGTCCTTAGACTCCGATTTGAAATGAGAACAGTTTATTGGAATTTGAGGTTTAAAGTGGTAAAAAAAAAGAGTTTTATTTGTTGATGTTTTTGTTTCTTGTTTAGGTAAAGGGGAACTGACAAATCCTACTGATTTTTAAAATGAAAAAAAAAATAAACAAAATGTTGCATATCTCACGATTACGATCTACAAAAAATTAAAGATGCTGCAGTTGTCTTAAAATCAGAATCACTATAATCTAGTTGTCCCATAATGTTCCTATAACACGACTTTTCATGTAAAACTGCTATTACTTTTGTTCTTTGCCCAGTTTAGGAATTCCAAACGAAAGTCTGGAACAACCTAATGTAGGCCTTAAAAAGCCCTGAATAATGAGCTGCTAGCAAAGTATTTTTATACCTACATTTTCTGGTAAACTCTAGGTGAATAGTTTTCTACAAAATCTAGAATAAGCTAAAGAGAAAAGACAAAAACACTGCATATACAACTTTAAGTATTTTGTTAACTGACAATTACTTTCTTTTGAAACGAATGTTTTTTTTTTCTTTCGTGAATTCCTGAGAATTCAAATTAAAATTCAAAATAAAATTAAAATAATATTGATTCACATTCTCAGTCCATCGATCTTCTGTCTAGACATTACGATTCTCACATCATCATCTCTTATTTTAATATTCGCTGTAATTCCACAGAAAATGTATAAATCTATAAAATATTCCGCAGGGATCCTATACCTACACAAAGATATACAGAGAGAGAGAGACGCATCTGATCGTGTCAAAATGTACTTGTTTTATGCAAATTCACAGCAATCGCACATGCGTGCATGAGGTGGCTATAAATTCCTCCATTTGAATTGACATCAAGTCGTTCCGAAGACATTTTTCAAGCCTTTATAACTTGTGGGTGCTGCCTTCAGAAGATAATGATGTACAACTTGAGCATTTTTTTCTCGCAATACCTCCCTCTCACTTGGGAATACAAACAAATCACCATAAGTTGAAAGTTGTAATCATCACTTTTATATAGAAATGTACAGGCACATGGCACACCACGTCTAAACATTACAGTCATATCCGTTCTATAAAATGCACTTAGGTGGACGTTAGAGAGAGTAATGAGTATTTTCAACGGGCATTCGCTTTCTGCCCGCAAAATAGAAAATCAGAGCAAGACGAATACTTAGTTGCTTAGATTTTTACTGCTGACATTAATGATTTTTCTAACTGGGTCACTGGGCATCACAGATATACCACATCCAGGCGTATAGTAGGTATGGAGCCGGGGAATTAGTGCTAATCAATTCCAATCCAAAAGAGATTTATCGGTATATACCTACTCCAACTCATCGTATAATTATATTGTTTCTCCGATCTGCCCAAATGGTTAGGTATTTGCTTTGCAATAAACAATCAAAGTTATAGATACTTTCTCAATTGATGCTTTTTTATTTGTGAGTGATTCAGAAGATACACAGCATAGGTATTCATCAGCTACCAAAAAATACTAAATTTAGAAATCACAGCACGGCTCAGTTTGAAGTCATTTTTGGCCTTTGGATACAAATCTCGTGCGCCAAAGTTATATACTGAGATTTTGGAATTTAGGGATAAATTGAAGAGAGTACCTACACTCTTAATAAAACAAACAGTCCTTTCCAGGAAAATAGGGACATTAAAGACTTTCGTGCGAGTAGAATCACACATTAGTGCGATCGTCAGACGAAACTCATAGTGTCACGAGGGAAAATGTAACAAAATGAATCTAATAAAATTTGCTGGGACACAGAAGTCTAAGTTAGCATAATTATCTGTAAAAATTTCATGAAATTAAGACAGGTTCTAAAGGGTGTTTTTTTTAGACGTGTGGTTTTCAAGAAGAAATAAAACGAATATAATTTAATGTTATGTCCAAGAATTTAGCTTTATTATAAAGAACAGAGTTTCCCATTATGTTCTAAAAATGATTTTGGGCAAGTGGCCACCGCGGCAGGCTCGAATAAATTCCAGCCGAGAGGCCTAATTTTCGACCACTTTTTGCAGCAATTGGGCCGTATGTCAGCAATAACGCGCCGAATTTTCTCTTCCAAGGCGTCAATTGTCTCGGGCTTATCTGCGTAGACAAGCGACTTCATATAACCCCACAAAAAATAAGTCCAGCTGTATTAAATCGCATTTTCTTGGAGGCCACGCCACAGGCCCACGACGCGAGATAATTCGCTCACCAAAAGTTTCCTTCAATACATTGATTGTTTCGTTGGCTGTATGGCAAGTAGCGCCATCTTGTTGGAACCAAAGGTCGTCCACATCAACATCCTACAATTCAAGCACGAAAAAGTCATTAATCATGGCTCTATAGCGTTCCCCATTGGCTGTAACATTATGGCCGGCTTCATTTTTGAAGAGTTATGGACCAATGATTACCTCTTTCCATAGAGCACAGTGATTTTTTGAGGATGTAACGGCGTCTCAACAACGGCTTGTGGATTATGATCACTCCAAATACGACAATTTTGCTTATTAACGTACCCATTCAACCAAAAATGAACTTCATCGATTATTGAACGCAGCGCGCGATGCGTCGCTCGAACCAAACCATTATTTTGCTAATAAATTTGCACGATTTGCAAACGTTGTTCAGGAGTAAGTCTATTAAATATGAAATGGCAAACCAAATTGAGCATAAATAAAGTGACAGCTGTCAAAAAGACCAACTCCGAAAAAGTATTGCCAGATTTAAAACCACACGTCAAAAAAAACATACTTTAGTTTCATTATAATTTTTAAGCTTTTTTATTTTATATTTTTCTATAGGGTAAAGTGGGGTGATATTGCATTCATTTTTAGTTTTCTTCTTTATAAATCGAAAACATATTAAACATTAAATTAAAAGTTACATATGTATTTATTTTAAAACAAAATAATAGAAACACTCTCCAAGTGTCAGTGTCATAGTAAAAAACTTTAAATTAGGCGATTTTGCTCATATACCTCGAGACAGAGAGCAGCTCTTTTAAGGCATTTTTTAGAGACAATCGTTGCCGAGTTTTTCCTCACAATTTGGAAAGCTAGTGGTATTTGTATGTTTTTTTTTTTTTAAATAAATGGGTTAGACAGACAGCAATACTCTGTTCAATTTATATTTGCAGTACAGGCCTTATGGGAGAGCTTTTTCAGAAACACTGGTGCCTGCTGCTTCTTGCACGGCACCTTAACTTAAGAAATTGCCACTGAAAAAAAGAAACATAATCACTAACTTACATATAAATTGTTTGTGCAATCTTCTTTGAGCTCACGTACATCCCACCATGACCTATCTGCTTCCTGGGTGAAAGGCAAAGGAGATTGATCGCCAATTTGCAACCAACCCTTACTGACATTGTGTTGAATCAGAGTAACCATTGCCTAGTTGATGGAAATTCATATGGCATTTTCTTTTATTTTTGCTATGTTCCTTTCAGGAGTTAAGCTTTTTAGATCTTTTGATAGCAATATTTTTGTGAGATTTGCGGCAATTTTAAATGATCATTACGGCAACCCTGTAAGAGCTTTAAAATGAAGATATCGTAATGAAATCCATAATGGTCAGACTGAAAGGCACTGCAATGTACTGCAAATATAAATTGAACAGAGTATAGCTGCCCTTGTGAAAGCGTAAATTGAAAAAGGAGGAACCAAAATAAAAATACTAACTCTATTCCTTCGGAACTGACTGTATCAAAATGATTACAAGGAATAAAAACCAAACTAAAACATTGTTGCCCAAATACTGGATAGAGGAAACATTTTCAGCACTATACAAATGAAGCTATATAAAATTATCATTGCTGTTGTACGCGGTGGTGATGTAATTGCCAAATGAGTTGAGTGTCGAAAATTCACTTATTGTATCTTCTACATTTGAATATAGAATAAAATTGGGGCGTGGAGTACAGATGTGAAGTGTGGAGGCGTTGTTTTGTATACTTGTGTTCATTGCAAAATAATTCTCGTCTTCGTTTTTATTCCAATTGTTGGAATATGTATATATTTTATAAATTAATCTCGCATCTTGTACATCATTTTCAATTGAAATATTTTCTTTTTTTTTTCGTTGAGGTAATATTTCGATGTTTTCTAAAGTTTTAAAAAGTTGAATATTTATCTTGGCATATTGCGGAATGCCTTGAATGCAGAATGTGGAAGGAATTTTTTGGCAATGTATGTTTTTTTTTTGTATTGTTTGTTTATTTTTGGAACATGTGCGACTAATTAAAATAAAAATGTCAATCAATGTGGTTGATTGGAATTTATTTGGATTCAAATAAGCTACTGATAGTATAGCTACTGAATTTTTCCTAGGAGTGGGTCCAATTTTGTATGTCTGGAAAGAAATACTCTGTTGTTTCGAATCCACAAATGAGTTGGGCAAAGTTTGAAAACGCTGTTGAATCATTTTTTTTTTTAGAAAAGTATGTTTTCATATGAATTTAATGTCTGAAGTGGGGTGATACAAGGCGGAATCAAAGAACCTATATTCGATTTATTGGAGATAAGTAGGGTTTTCCGTGCAGCTCTGACCTCTAACTAGACTCACGCTGTATCAAATTTCTCCTTGCAACACTATTAATGTAAACAGAGTTTAAAATATAAAAATTTCAATATTTATTTATATGTATGTCGACCAATTTCGTAAAAAAAAAATCTTGAAATAACAAAATTTCCTTCAAATAAAAAAAAGAATCAGTTATTTTCAAACTCATCATTATAAAGAAATAAATTTCAAGAGAGAGGGTACAGAATTTTTACTAATCTATTTATTGTACACTAGCTGGCCCACCCGGCTTCACAGGGGTAGACAAACCTAAGCTTCGCATAAAAATTACAAAAGAAAATATAGATAAATATTTAAGCTCATTTTTGTAATTGATTGCTAATTTCTGAGTTATAGCCCACTTCACCTTATAAATGACGAAATTCGTTAAAATATGATCATCTAAGTCCCAAAACCACTTTTTTGTCCCATTTCACTGTATAAATATAAGATTTTTAAAAATAACCTTGCCAACATAAACAGAATTTTTAAAATCAGATATTCCTCTTTTGTTTTTACCCCACTTCACCGTATAAATATCAATTTTTTGAAAAAAAAACCTTAAGCCATCGCCTAAATAAAACTCTTGATATATTTACAAAAAGAATGTTTTAAATCGAATACATACAACTTTTCATTTTTACCCTATTTCACCCTATAAGTACCAATTTTTTTTTGAAAAACTAACCCTTAAGCCATCAACTAAAAATTAATTTTCAAACACCTGCAACATTTTTGCTGACAGTTTTTTATTTTAACCCTATTTCACCCTACAAATAGCTAAATAAAACAAATATAGATTCAAAATAGCTTTTAAGGGCCCTTAGTCCATAAAAAAGCTATTTTAAATCAATAATTCAACAAGTCCAATTAAATAGTGCTAAAGTCTTCTACTTAGCTGATGTATTTCAGTAGTATATAGAATTTGTATTATAAGACGTTCAAATAAAAACAAAATATCATTGAAGTCATTTCTTAAAAATAACCTTGTAAACGCAGGTAGATTTTTGTCAATCGGATACGTCTTTTTTCATTTTACCCCATTTCACCCTACAAATTGAATTTTTTCCGATATTTTAAAAGTTATTCTTCATTAAAATCGGTTCAGCCGATCTTGAGTTATAAATGGTGTAACTAAAGCAACTTTGTTTTATATTGTTAAGATAACCAAATTCCTAGTCCTAAGCCGGTGTAAACATATAAAGCTTTAACGCCCTTGCCACGGCTGGCGCGGCGGGCGTATTACTCAAATTGTTTTAGTAAGACTTTGACTCGAATATTTAGATTATTAGGTAACTTTTGTTTTTAATTATTGTTCAGCAAACAACCTTTTTTTTAACTCGAACTTAATTCATGATTGATATTTACTAAGACCCAGTTTTTCAGTGCTGAGTTAAACCATACTTAGATTTCTCGCTTGACAGAAATTAATTTACGGTTAACTTAAAAAGCATTTTTTCAATTATAATTCACTTGGAATGACATAATCTCGCCTAAAAAGACATATTTTAGCGGTAAAATCGAGTTTAATTCAAAAAATCAGTAGATCTTGCTCTGAAAAATTGGTTTTAAAATCCAAACTCAATTTGTTGAGTTCCTCTTTTTAAGGCCCAGTTTCCATTACAGATTTTTCAGAAAACACGAGCTGCGTAGGCTTAGTAATTTGATTGCATGTGAGCCAGAAGCGTTAAAAACTATTCGTTGTCTTACTCAATTGAACAAAAAATAAAATTGTACATATTCTTTGCTTATGTTGCCGAAAATTCATAAAAACGAATTCAGTCCACACAACAGCAATCAACCTTCTCACGCACATCACATATTTCTAATTTAAATTAATTAAATCAACGAATTATTTTCACGGCCGCTGCCATCACAAAATCCATTAGAATGACCTTGAAAATATTGTTGTTTTTGATAAACTACCTTTATGATTGTATAGCAAACATTCCTTGTAATTATATAAAATCCCGATCAAAAATCGTTTCCAAAAGAGAAAACAAACAAATAAATAAAAAAAAACTTACTTGCAAAAGTGCGATCACCATTTGAATTGGTCCACTGCGTACAACAACAGTTCCGATGGTTGTAGCCCGTACTGCTGTTGGCCCGTCATAGTCATTATCGCGCGAATACAGCGAAGACATCGAGGAATCCATGGCTGCTGCAGCAGCTTGTTTTAATAACCGTGAAATCTTTTATGGCACGCTGCCGGTCCCGGTGTATCTTTTTAGCCAAAATCAGGTATTCTGCTTGCTTCCTTTATAGATTGCACAAAAGTCCGTTCACCAAAAACAGCTCACTTTTTTTTATGTATGTAGATGATAGATTTCCTGTTATCCTGTATTGCGAATTATTGAGGTATCCAAAAATAAAGTCACAAAACTTGCAATAAACTCTGACAGAGAGTTCGTTTAAAATATTCTACAACGCCCGCCGCGAAGCAGCTTCTTCTGCGAAAAATGACTTCATTTGATTGCGTGTTTTTTTTTTTTTTAATTCTGTTATGTATTTCTATTTTTATTCAATTCACAAAAAGACACGAATTCCACTCCGAAAAAAGCTGCGAATTTGAAACGGGGTAGATAGATGGGTGAAGGTATGGTAAAGGTGCGAATTGTTAGGGGTGGGATTACTTTCAATTCACAAATCTCAGAAAACGGCAGTAGGTATCAGTAACGATCGCAAAAAAAAAAAAATACACGACAAAATATATAGAAAAATTAAATTATTGTTTTCAACAACAAATAAAAAAAACGCCGCAATGTCGCGCACACGATTACGAGACAGGCTTTGGCATTGAAACTGACAAAATTTACAATAATGTTGTTAGTTTTTGTTTTTGTTTTTTTTATAAATTTATTTATTTCTGTATAAGTAAATTATTAATGGTATGCTGTAAGGCAAATACAAAAACAAAAAATGTATCTGCCAGATCGTAGAGTAAATACGTTTAGGTATATTTTTTTTTCTTTCGAACTATTGGAAGCGCACGATCATCACACGCGCGATTCACTGACGAGACTAACTTGCAGAGGTTTGGTGCTCGGATTGATCACTTGGCTGCCAAGCACACCGGTCGTTCGGTGTGTATCTGAAAGATTGCTCTTTTGGCTGAAATGGCCAAGACTATCACCCGATCAGGAAAGTATCTAATATGCAATAGAATCGTATAGTATAGCTGCGATACGACAATTGTGATTAAACTCGCATGGGAGATATTAATATCAGAACATTTATTTAGTTTTTGTGGAAGAGAATTCGCAAGATGCAAATAAGAGAATTGGCAGAATTAGTACTATAGGCTATTTTCACCTGATGCATGCTATACAGTAGCCGCTACAAGATGTGTTTTCTTAAATTTTTGCAGTAAATGAAGTTTAATACTCAAACTTCAGTCTTGGACTTGTATATGATAAACCCAAGAATAGTAAATATTTGGATATCAGTAGCTCTTTTTTAGAAAACAACATAAATCTCCCTTCTTTAAATAGGTAGAGATCTATAATACACATTGAGGGCTGCAAGAATGTTTGAAAATGAACAAACCGCTATAAAAAGCAAACACAAAATTTTTCTATTATTTCGCTATAAAGGCAACCCAATTGAAAAGCTAAATTTTGATATGCAAAATAATAAAATTCAAAATTTATAATATTCGGCACCAAATTGTGTGTGTACTTATCCTTTTTATCTTCTGTAATTCATATTATACTATAACAAAAACAAACATTAGGTATTCATTATTACAGTCGAACTTCCATAACTCGAACTTCCTTAAATCGAATTTCTCTATTACTTAAAGTTTTATTGAGAACTTTGCATTTTCAACTTTATTTTCATAAATTTTGTCCTCCATAATTAGAACTTCTTCTTCTTTTTCATATTGTGTTTGATGCCAAAAAGTCTCTTTAAATCCAAATTTTTCTCAAATTGGAGAAATCCCTTTTGTTTCAATTTTTTGAAAAGTATAGGTAAGGTACTTGAGTCTTAAGGCTCTCCCAAACCAAAGCGAATACTTCCGAACAACGACGAAACTTTCGCCTGTCTTAATTTATTTCCATGGAAATCACTGGCACGATGCGAATCTTCGAATATTTCCAGTAATCCAGTCGCCGCATATTCGCTCCCAATGTTTCGCGTTGGTTTGGGAGAGCCTTAACTGTGATGAATTTCGAATGTTTTTTTGGAGATGAGGGATGGCTGTGTTCAGAGTTTGTATGTATTTTATTTGAACTTCGGGTTACGGCCAATTTCTTCACAGAGTCCTAATGCCAGTACCGGTACTATTCCAAAAATTAGTACTCAAATCGGTATCAACTCATTTCTTCACACAAGTTCTAGGTCGTAGTCCTGTCGATTTGGTACCGAGTATCAGTTAGGACTCGGAACTAGCTGGCTCCTCAAAATCAGCTAGTACCTGTTGTTAGTACTCAAATTGGTACCAAATGATTTCTTCACATAAGTACTAAGCCCTAGTTCTGTCAAGTTGGTACTGATTACTATTTAGGACTCGGTATTAGCTAGGACTTTAAAATCGGCAGTCTAGTGGCGCTTATACCTGATTTAGAGTAATTTTTTTTCATTTTCTTCAATGAATCCGTTGGATGGACGTGTGTTAATGTAGTCGTAAAAATACATATTGCCATTATATCGATAAACAATATATCGATAAACAACGTCATATCTTAAACGATTAATAGTGTTGTGGACAGTTTTCACAAGCTATTAAAAATGACTTCCGTCCCAAAATTTTCAGATATGCATTGTTTTTTTTGCATTTACTGTTTTCATAAGGGATGAAAACAAACACAAAACCTATCCTTCTAGCTCTGGATATTTCCCCGAACGCGACCAATGCATTGCATGGACCACACATGAAATGCACACAATAAAAAGCATTTCTCCAAGACTGTCATACACATAACAATATAGAAAAATGTCCCAAACTCCACGCAAAAAATAACATACAATGCTCTACTCAAATCAAAAGCTTCATATGGATGCTGATTCAAAACAGAGCAGCACTGATCACTCCTATAAATATCGGTAGGACTTTATGTGCATTCTTCATCTTCCCACTCTCTATAGGTTTGTAGCAACGACGACGACCGTTTTGCTATACTAACTGCGTAAATTGAAGACCGGAAAATTTTAGATCACAGTGACAAATTTCATAGTTGATGCTTGATGACACAGGTATCGTGGAATGGATATTATGTCCCCTTTTTGTTAAAATTGACATAATTCATTCGAAAATAGAATAAAATAAAAATCTTTCAGTCAAAATGAATATCAAAATAATATTTGAAATGCCAAAATATTGTCAAAATCAGAATTAGACCAGTTTTAGACGTATTAAGTCCTAGTACCGCTTGGTGAACTTATATTCGGCACTATTGATATGAAGAAATGTTCAGGTACTTACTTTTCATTAGGACCGAGTACCAGAGCTAGTACCTGGTCTAGCTAGACTGGCTTAGTACTTCTGTGAAGAAATTGGGCGTTAAACATTTTTCATGCGCAGAAGTTCTTATAGTTATGTTTCAATTTTTTTGTGGGAAAAGGATGAATTCGTGATTTTTAATGTCAGGAAGAAAATTAAAGTATCCTCCTTTTAAAAAAAAACTGCCCGTAAAATATATTTTACCTCAAAGTACACTTTCCATTATACTGAACAACAGAGAAAGTATTAAAGAAATGTTGACACCTCAAGATCCGAAAACCTCAATGAGAAAAAAACCTATTAAATTTGAGTGTTGGCAAGGCAGCTTCCAAGGAATGAAAACCTCTCAATTCCAGGGACAATAATTATAAAGCATTCAATGTTTTTATGTACGATATTTTTTTTCAATTAGAAATGGCATTGTTCAAAAAACACGCTGGATTGTTTTCTTAATGTAATTCATGAGGTTGAAAGTTTTTATAAATCATACAATGAAGAAAAAAACCTCAACAAAAATTAATATCGGTTGAACTGTGCACCACCTAGGGCCATCTGCACCCGAAGCGTCTCGTCATAGAAGCATTAATGATTCATCATGAAGATGTAGTGAAGATAATTGCAAAAATTTCAAAGGGTTGGGCGTTTTTAGTGCATTTTTCCAAATTGTACTGCGTTGAACTCCTGATTTATGCGTAATGGTTTTTTTGATCTCATCCCCATCACCCCATCAATTATTTTTAGAGGTGCTCCAATATGGCGCCGCCAAAAACGAAATTAAAAAATCTAATAATGCAGGAATTAGGAACTAATTAGGTGTTAATTTAGTGCTGCAATTTCGGATGAGCACTTAATTCCCCTCCCCGTCAAACTTGTGGCGGTCCTAACTTGACGTCAAATTAGCGCCGCCACAAACGAAATTCAAAAATCTAATGATGATTTAGTGCCGCAATATTAGTTCAAGTGCTTTATGATTTAACTTCCAAATGAATCTCAACAGTTTAGCCAGGAACCCTAAATAGTCCAAAAATTATTGCACACCAGAAAGAATGGTACCGAATTCAAGGGCTAGCCAAGACCTCTTCAAAAGAGTGCAAATCAATGTTCTACTCCCACTCCTTCATGTCCAAATAGGCCCACGGACGTGGAACCTCGTTGGATCTTGCGGAAGCTGTCCAGGGGTCAAGATAGCGCCATACCAAAGAAGAAATTCCAAAATCTAAGTATGCAGAAATTAGCCCCTAATTAGGTGATAATTTAGTGCCACGATATTAGTTCAAGTGCTTCAAGATTTCAACCTTAAATCGGATGCAATAACAGCATGAAATTTGAAGACTTTTTATTTTCGACCATTTTGTAAGAAATTTAAACAGTGAATCTAATATACTATTATGTACATTTCAAAAAGTTGAATTTGATTTTTCTACCTCAACCCTTTTGCTTTTTACTGACCAAAATGCAATTTTGAAGATGTAACTTTCAGCTAAATACATAATTATTTTGACTGTACTAAAACCAAAAACACAATTTTCTAGATATCTCAAATCGTTTGCGTTTTATTTAAAAAAAAAAGTGTCAAGTCCTTATTGGAAAACACGATACCTAACCACTTACATTGAAATTCTAAAAGTCATATCTATTGGTCGAAACTAGAAATTTTTGTTGACTAGAAATAATAATAGAGCCTCAAAATTAAGAGTCAAAAATTGCAATGATATAGCTATAACTGGCGCATTAAGATCAAATATATTACATTCCAACATCTTACAATATTTGGTTTGGTTAAGTATGCTATAAAGTTGAACTTAAAATTAAAAATTTGAGAGCAAACAAATTACTAATTAGCTTTTGATATGATATGAGAAATTGATGGCTACACAGCAAACGCCCTCTTTGCCTAAACAGTACAATTTCGTAACTTTAGTTATTATAATTATCTACTTGTTATAACTTTAAAATATATATTTAAAAAAGAATTTAGTTTTTGTACATTTTATTCGTTAAATTTACCGTTATCAAAAGAATTTATAACAAGGAATGTTCGCCAACTTTATAGCATAAAAAGAACCAACTCATCTAACTATATGGGGACATTTAAAACTTTTGTGCATAAAATATCATGTTTACTTGTCATCTTAAAAAAATAATATGAACGTTTTTTTGAAGTTCTATTTAAAGATACAAAGCAGATATATCAATATTCTTCACATTCACGGTCGTCTGTAAAGTGATGTGTAGAAATCAATTGTTTTACTGTTAATTTCATTTTCTCGTGAATGTATTCTCCTAATTATGCAAACAAAATAATAAATTACCATTAATAAGTACACACACTATACACCATCAGCATCAGTACCTGTCGAAAGCCAAATGTGTGTGCCAAGAGAAAATGTAAACAGTTTCAACACAAAAATTGTTTAAATAAATAAACTTTATTCCTACAATAATGAATAATTTTAACCTTTTCTTAAAAAGATATCTATAAGTATAGGTAGATAGATACAGTAAATAGATAGAAAGATAGACTATAGCAGTTTCTTTTACAACTGAGATAAGTTAGGTTTTCGTAATTGTGATGATGTCTGGGCTGAGTGTTGCAGTTTAAACCTATTACAAACACCGGGGAACTGTTTGAAGAAAGACTCGGGAGATGTGAAAAGCTGTTTTAAAGAGAAGCTCACCTAAAACATTGAGTATATCTTTAAAAAAAAAAGAAGCCTTTATATCAAGAGATAGCAGATTGAAGAGTTTAAATTAATTCTCATCACAGTACTTACAATTCTTAGCAAAATACATTACAGTAGAAGCCTGATATAAAGAACTATATTTTTTATTACATATTATAACAGTTTTATCGTGCTAACAGTTTTCAATAAATTGATTTGGCCTTTCTTAAATAAACGGTTGTCACACGTGCTATACAAGCATCACAATCTTAATTTTAAATCAATTGAAAAAATCAAAAATGCGTTATTTTATGTAAGATTTTCAAAACTGACCGATGTGGTGTTTGGTGTACATATAGGAAGCTTATAACTTCGGTAGAAGAAAATTAAAGATGAAAGACTTTTAGTAAAAGATTAAATTTTGTATACCTATAAAGGGTTGATTGAGTTTGTCGTAAATTTGATTTTCACGAATTGATATTCTAGAAAATTGCTCCATATAAAGTGTGTTTGTTTTAGACGTGTTGGGTTTTTTTGACAGCTGTCACTTGATTCATAATTAATAGATTTACTCCTGAACAACGTTTGCAAATCGTGAAAATTTATTACCAAAATAATGGTTCGGTTCGCGCGACGCATTGCGCGCTGCGTCTAATATTCGGTTGACATAATCGCATCAATTCGAGCAATCATGGATCGGTTTCGCCTTACGTTTACTCAAGTGGATAATGCGCATCCTCAGAGACGCCCGCCGTACAGTGCGCACCGAAGATGCTATTGCTGCTGTGGAGCAGAGTTTCAAAGAAGACCCGACTGAGTCCATTGAAAGTCCAACACACTTACCATTACGCCACCGGCTAAAACATAAGATCCTTTAAAATGCCGCCTGAATCGCACGGTACTAGTTAGAAGGAATAGAAAAATAGGAAAGAAATTTTGGTTGGCACAGTGGAGTGAGGAGTTTATTTATCTTATGAAATTCCACGCTTGGCGTCTAATTGAAAGTGGGGTTATATATAAAAGAATACTGCCTAAAGTGGCTCTCGAACCGACACCTGTAAGTAAGCAGTCTATCACTTCATCCACTGTGCCATTGCCATTGCCACTCAAGTACGAAGACTTAGCTGTCTTAGCAGTATTTTTAGAAATATTAAGGAGAAACTAAGCATTCTTCACTGAAAATATTGTAATGTATACGTACTACTTTCCACAACATCGTGGAGTTAAGTATTGGGTTTGTTTGCTTACGGTTTTGCTCTTGCAAAAAATGTGATACAGTTTTCTAAAAAAATTTAAAAATTTAAAGCCTGACATCGGTTTAAATTCAGAAGTGGGTTCAAAATTTGTAAACTGAATAATCGGTAATATTCACTCACTTAAACCGACGCTATCCAAAATTTTAAACCGACTCCAACTTAAACAAGGCATTTTCGTGTCATTTAGGTACGGTCTAAATAGTTTTATCTAATATTTAACATTTTGTTGGTTTATCCAGACAGTGCAAAATATTCAGTATTGCAGTAAGTAATTGTAACGTCACTGTCGGTGAAGGACAGGCCAGTCGTTGAAAGCTGTACCGTTCCCGAAAACAGCATGGCTGACTCAGTCAGTTCAAGAAATGGCACCGCCACCGGTCTCCAATACAGTAGCCATATATTGATCGGCAAGTTCTTTTTAGGTCTTTTTTTTATGTTGTTGCATCGTTCGTTGCTGATAGAATGAAAGAAAGAAAGAGAGAATGAGACTACGCTCGGAAAAAGAGAGATTGAGAGAAAGGACGAATACAAGAACAAGAATATAAAAGGTTTTTCAACAGGGACGCTACAAATCTTTAGTAAAGTTTGCCATTTCATGATGAAAAGATATACAAGCCAACAACGGGAACGTACAAAATGTGCCCGTGCCAGTGAGACAAAGAAGTGCCCGTAGTGTCGAGAATATTGCTGCCGCTGAGGCTTCAGTTGCAGAAAGCCCAAATGTGTCTCTCACACGTCGTTCTCAGGCGTTGGGCATCTCTGTGACGTCGTTGTGGCGAATTTTGCGAAAAGATCTTGGCTTAGATCCTTACAAGATTAAATTGACGCAAGAACTGAAGCCGCTTGACCACCAGAAGCCTCGTATGTTCGTGAATTGGGCTGAGCAACAACTTGAAAATGATTCGGATTTACATCGAAAAATCATCTTCAGCGATGAGGCTCATTTCTGGCTGAATGGCTTCGTCAATAAACAAAATATGCGGTATTGGTCAGGCAGCAATCCACACGTACTCCACGAGTCATCATTGTATCCCGAAAAAAAAAATTGTGTGAGTGCCGGGACTCACGGTTAATATGTGTAAACATCAACGTGCGCGGATCCAAAACGGACTTGTTTTTGCTTGAAGGGGATCTTAAGATTTTTTTTCACTGAACGCAGCCATCCTAGTATGCAGATCGTAACGTTGCACACCGTAACGTTGCACGACGTAACGTTTCACACGAACGTTCACGTTTTTTTTCACTCTACCGCCAGCATAGATGTTTACACATCAAAAATTAGGGTTTGGTGTGGTTTATGGGCCGGCGGCGCGGCGTCATTGGGCCGTACTTCTTCCGTGATGATCAAGACCGGCACGTTACTGTGAATGGGGATCGCTACCGTTCAATGATAACCGAATATTTTTGGCCCCAATTGGATGATATGGACTTGGATGACATGTGGTTCCAACAGGACGCCGCCACAAGCCACACAGCGAATGTCACAATCAATTTATTGGAAACCAAGTTTGGAGAACGTGTTATATCACGAAATGGTCCAGTCGCTTGGCCGTCTCGGTCGTGCGATTTGACGCAGTTAGACTATTTCCTGTGAGGCCACGTCAAGTCTATGGTCTATGCAAACAAGCCAGCGACGATTGATGAACTTCGTACGAATATCGAACGTGAAATTGCAGCAGTATCGGCCGATTTATGCTTGAAAACCATCGAAAATTGGGTTCAGCGTCTGGACTTCTGCAAGCGTGCCCGTGGTGGCCATGCAAAAGAAATCAAGTTTCATACATAATGGCATCAAACGTACTTTCACAGGAATAAGGAATTTTATTGATATGCAAAACCGTTTTTGTTTTATTTAAAAAAAATTTTGTAGCGGTCTTATTGAAAAACCCGATACAACTCACGTCTGGTGTTGCATTAAAAATTAGGGCGATTTCCTCCCACTCGCGTATGCGACCGTACGGTGTTATAGTATTAACGTCGCAGATGTCCAACATAAGGTCAGACAACAAATCAGTTTTAAATGGAGTTAAGCGCTTGGCCCGACTTGAATTCTCTTTTTTTTTAATTCCAGCATTTGCGGGATTTTGTTCAAAGCCAAAGTCTATAATTTTAGTGGATTATTAACGTTTGTTCATTCTATCGGTAAAGTTTTCAGTCAATATTTAAATTAAAAGTGCAAGACCAAAAAGATTTTTCAATAACTAAGTCCATAAATCAGTAAAGCTCATACGTTTGTTTCAATAGAAAACCGCACACGAGGCGTAGTTTGCACTTTTTGCGTACAGCATTGTTTTTCGATAGGGGTAAAGTTTAAAGTATTTATTAAACAATTTGGGGAAATAATGGATACCAACATGAAACAAAATGTGTGACAGTAACAAAAGTGCAGAAGTGTAAGGCTGGAGGAATAATCACTGCATGACGAATTTTGTATGCGTATATGACGAGACGGTTCGTGTGCAGAAGGTCTTTTTCAGCGATTCCTCCTATAAACAACCGCTTAACATTGAAAATGCTTAACGGGTTCTTAGAAAGGACCATGCCAATTTATAACAGTTTATCCCCATTAAAATTATGAGTGCATATAATTCAAATAGAATTCGATTAATTTCATTTTCAACTTTGTTTCTCAATTAACCAAGGGCACTTGTTTTTAGTCATAAGAAAATATAGCTTAAAGACAAAATGTACTTTAACTGCCGAAATATACAAGTGAAAATTTTTAATCGATATTATCTTCATTTTGGCATACGAAATACTGGCTATGAAGTATATAATTAATATAATTTAGAAATTTTGTAACAGAAAACTAATTTACCGTTCAAGGGTTTTGTATGCGAAAAACCTATACTTTCGACACTTCGCCTTTTTTAGGGGCAGTATCTTCTAACTGATAGTTCGTATGCAAAAAAGTGTTTCTCTTGCGTTTAAAAGTTATTTGGAAAAGAACATGATGTTTGCAACATGCTTGAATATTTTCGTAGGGAAGGCATGTTTGGCAATGGACTTTTAACCTTTTAAGTCAGTACCTTCTCTTTAAGGGAAAATAAATATAATTCTTTATCTTGCACATTTTTCCTTGGCTAAGACAATAGACACCTACCCACTAAAATATTGTTAATGTCGTTTTTTATAGAAAAAAATACTTTTTTTTGGTAAAATGTTGGTATACAACTTTGCTCTAAATTACTTTAAATTATGTACCTGTCGAAATTGAAAGAATTGGTTCAGTCACTCTTATACATCAGGGTGCCCCATTAAGAATGGTAGTCCAAACTGGATATAGTGAAAGGTCAGGTCATGACCTCTCAGAATTTAGTAGGTTTTCGAGAAACGGCTGTTTTTTTTTTGAAATTTGGACAAACCTCTACTTTTAACCAGTTTTTTCCTCACCCCGTCCATAATTGATTTTTAGTTTTTCGTTTTTACATTTAAACATTGATTAATAAAACGACCTTTTTTTGCTTTAAAAAAAATATTGATCTTGTACACTCTTTTTCATAAAAGTATTATTAGATAAAGTAGTCATAGTATGACCAAAATTAGTTTTTTACTTTTATCTTTGAAAGAGAAAAAAATTCGTATGAGTCAATATTGGTTTTTAATTTTAAAAACTTGCCTTACTTTTCAAAAAAAAGTATAAATCTTATCAAAGCTGGGTTTAAATCAAAAGTTATAAATATTTGAACTCAATCAGACATGGTTCTAAAAAAATAACAGTTTTTCACCATTTAATGTAGGCGTGCCTTAACGCAATTTACGTGACTTAAAAAAAAACTCTAGGTGTCCAAAATATATATATATATATAATATGGCTGCTTCAACAGTACCTACTCAAAAACTGTTATAAATTGGAATGTCTGTAGTCACATCCTAAATTTTTTATAATATGCTTAGGTACAAAGTTTTAGAAAAAGCTAAAGAGCTCTTTTCGAAACAAAATGAAAAATGTGTGAAATGTCATAAGTTTAAAAAAAAATTGATTCCTTCTAGTTATTAATAAAATAAAGCTGAAATTTTTCGTAAACACAATTTTGAAAGTTTGAATTTTGAGAACAATTTCGTCGTGAAAAATGTCCAAAGCATTTCTTACAAATATTAAAAGCCTGTAAATAATTACATATTTTTAATAAAATTTAATTGTTTGAAAAAAAAAATTGTTAAATGTTATATTAATATTAATCTTTATTATTCATTCATAATTTCTTGTTTATTAATAATAATAAATAGAATTGTTAAAATTTGCAGTTATTATAATATTCAAAACATATAGACAAACAATTTTAAAATATAAATAAATATAAATAACATAAAATACATGTACATACATTAATTTAGCTAAGCATTATTTGGAATGTTTTTTTTTTTTAAGAATGTTGATTAGATTTTAGATAAAATAAATTATAAATTTAATTTTAAAAAATAAATGTTTTCAGTTTTGGCATAAACTATATTCATCTAAACGACTTAATAAGACTTACGTGATTTAATTACTACATTTAAATTAATTTTTTTTTAATTTATATAAATGGTATTTTATTTATTTATTTATTTATTTTTGTCTACCATAAGTGAGTAGTGGCTGTAGGTTTTCTTGGCGTTTTCTCTTCACAAATCTCGCCACACAAACTACATCACATTTATCATTCCAAAAATAGTTTCAGTCACATATTTTGTATTTTGAATTTGTGAAAATGCACTTAAAATTATTTATTTCTTATTTTCTGTCTCTTGGCTTAAATTAAATGAAAATTTAAAATAAAAAATAAAAAATCAAAATGCAGTGAGTGTTTTTCAATGCGTGGGTGAGCAAGACAATTGTCATCACATCACATTATCTAACAGTGTCAGGGGTGAAATAAAAGTCGTCCTGCTCTACGGCGATGGCAATTTCGCAAATGAGTTAATAATAATTAATTTTCACTCTCAACAATTATTTATCGGTTAATAAATTTAAAAAGAGATAAAAGAAAAACAAGCTGAAGAAATTAGCAAGCAATAAAAATGACAGCCACAAAAAATAATCAAATCAGCAAAAAAACTTAAAATTCTACAAACAGCCTTTAATTGTTTGCTTTGTCACGTGACCGTAGTATTTGCTCCGCCAGGAGTCTGTGGGTTTAGTTGAACACACACTTCTTGAGCTCACCTCGTCTTGGTCGTTAGAGGCTGCAGCCATTCCATGGCCATTAGTGATGGATGATGTTGACTCTCGCAGAACAACATTGTGGTCAATAATTACTGTTTGGAATTCGTTGTTGTCATTTCTGGCCAGCTGATGTTTACTTGTTGAAGCATTCCCTGGGGTCGGTGTGGTACTGCGACTTCGGCTGCCCTCACCCTCGTCATCTTTTCGCTCAACAATTGATTTGAACTCAGGCGTACTGTCTATCCCTGAGTCAGCTGGAACCGATTGTGGCGAAGTGGTGAGGGACTGTTGCGCTGACACAAAGCTCGGTTCCGAGGATCCATCATAGGAAATGTTACCCGGTGATAACATATCGAGGGGGAATATTTGCGAGTTAGTGTCTTCGAGATCGCTCAGGTCAAATGACGTTTTGCCAGAGCTCATGAAAGATGGTGTTCGGCCCTCTGACGCTGTCTGATAGGACGATGATTGTGAGTGCGGTGTAAAGTTGCCCTCGGACGCTGTTGCAAAGGATTCATCTTCAGTCGACCGCGAATGCCAATCCTAAAAGGATACAAATTTATTAAATCAAAGATTCTCTGTTGTTTATGAGGATTCAATTTAATAAAGCAAAAATTGGTACCTTCGTAAAGCAAATTGTACAAATTTAGGATCTGGGATATTATATGGGACAAGGTTTTTTGGGGAAAAATCAGGTGAGATGTTGAAATGTTTATATTGTTGTTGCCAGCAAGATTTGTTTTGAATTTTGATTTTTAATAATTCCTTTCGGTTTTGCAATTTCGCCGAGCTATCAATAAAAATTATATTTTGGTTGTAAATAGTTGGTATGACATTAATTGAAAATTGATATTTCTTAACCATGATGTTTTTTTGTGATATAAAAACTGTGTCAAACGAACAAAAATGTTGTGTGCTGAGTGATAATGGAAAACCCTTTATTCTTTTAGTTATAATGGGTGATTTTTTAAGAGGTTTAGAACTTTTTTTTAAAAAAAAAACACAAAAAATTCAAAAAAATTAATGAAATATTTATTTAAATCGATAGTTTGAACCTTGCAATTTAATGTTTAAAGATAATTTCATGAAAATTTGACCGCGGCTGCGTCTCAGGTAGCCCATCCGCTGAGTCCAATGTTGGCATACTCTTTCACACATATCGGCCGGTATCTCACAAATGAATGCATGGATGTTGGCTTCCAGTGCGTCAATCGAAGCGGGCTTGTCCCTATAGACATTAGCCTTGACATACCCCCACAAAAAATAATCTAATGGTGTCAAATCGCACGATCTAGGCGGCCAATTGACCGGCCCGAAACGTGAAATTAACTGTTCACCAAACTCGCCTCGCAATTGCGCCATTGTTTCGCGTGCTGTGTGGCATGTGGCACCGTCTTGTTGAAACCACATATCATGCAAGTCAAGAACTTCCATTTCGGGCAAAAAAAAGTTTATTATCATCGCTCGGTAGCGTTCACCATTGACAGTAACGCTGCGATTCGCATCATCTTTGAAGAAATATGGCCCAATAATGCCGCCGGCCATAAACCGCACCAAACAGTGGCTTTTTCGGGATGCATTGGTAGCTGTTGCAATGCTTCTGGCTGATCTTCACTCCAAATGCGGCAATTTTGCTTATTTACGTACCCATTCAACCAAAAATGAGCCTCATCGCTGAACACAAGCAGCGCGCGATGAACATTTCGAACCGAGCACGAATTTTGATAGTAAAATTCAATAATTTGCGTTGTTCATTTGTAAGACGATCCATGGTTAAATTGCAAACCAAACTGAAGCTGTTTGACAGTGACACAATGTACTAAACACACGTCAGCTGTCAAAACCAGTGTTGCCAAAACCAAACCAGCTAAAAAATCACCCGTTAGTGTGTGGGGACTTCTCACTAGGTGGTGCTTTGATATCATTGAAACCTTAGTTAAGACCTAAAGAACAAATATTTTCACGTATATTTTTCTCTCATGATCTATACCTAAGGATTATTTGTGATAAAATAGTAAAGGGTATTCATGGAAGGGCGGAAAACTCGGATAAACCTCAGAAACCAAATAATTTTATCTCCGCTAAAACGAACTGTCAAAATTTGTATGGGAATATTTTTCTGCAGATCTGATAAATTTATCTCATCAATTTGATGCGGAAAGCGTGAAGATAAGCCTGATAAATTTAGAATGACATTTGTGATGTGTTTGATGTGACATTTCACAAGTAGAGTAAGTGCTGCAAATATGGCCCATGTTGGTAATATGGCCCACCGTAATATTTCCCTACTGGAAGAGCGTAGGTTACCAGCTGTGCATTTATTTCGAATCTTAGTGGTTTTGATAATTATTTAAAAGTGGAGGATCCGGACCAGGAAATTTGCGCAGAATTTGAAGTTTGAATTTTTTTACATTGGCCATACAATTTTTTGGTAAATTTTTGTAAGTGTTTTTATACTAAATTTTGCGCAAAGATTTTAATATTTTTTTGAGACTTTGTTGTGCTTAGATTTATATTTCATTATGTGAAACTAAAATTTTAAATATATTTTTTAAAGTTGGTTAAAATTAAAAGTACAACAAAAAGGCTATATGCAGGTAATATTGCCCACCCCATGCACCATATACACCAACCTGGTCCATATTTAACACAAGGCGGTCCATATTAGCAGCACTTTTTTGAAAAATGTTAAAATGAGTTTTTTTATTTATATATCTTTAGTTAAGTTGTTTTTGTATGTTTTTTGTTATGAAAGCTGATTAAAAAATAATTTCTTTAAGTATTAAAAAAAAGAAACAAGTCAATTACTGACTGTTTTATTTAAAAAAAGTTAAGAGTTGGCCATATTTGTGACACTTACTCTACCTATTTCTAACGGGTGTTCATGCAAACGTCTTGCGGAAAGTTATATTTGTCTGCAAAGCGGAAACTTATTGGTTTGCATGAATACCCTGATTCGCATAAGGTGTGACAAAAAGCTAGAGCGTGTACGCTGGGTTGAGGCAGAAAAAAAATCGTTTGGGAGGGGTTCTATTCCCCCCGTTTAGCCGGGGGGCGGCAATTTTCTAAAAAGTTGACTTAACACAGAAAAAAAACTATTAAAAAACAACGGTTACGCTTACATTTTTTAATAATTCATTGGGGAAGAATTTTTTTTCGCTTTTTTAATAATTATAAGAATCTTGAGTCTGAATTTTTGACTATACACACCTGGCAGGATTGCCGCTTTCTTAATTTGTATGATATTATTTTTATATTTTTGGTATTCACAATAGTAGTTATTACCTACCATTTTCAATTAATTCAAAAAAAAAATATGCACAACTGCATGGCACGAAGTTTCTTGGAATTTCAAAGATTGTATAGGCATAGTAAATATTCATACATACATACATATTATATTATAATGTATATTTCATTAATAATTATTATTATTTTATATTTATTTATTTGAGAAAATAAAATAAAGAGGTATGAAAATCTTTCCTTAAATCGCTAAATAACTCCTAAAAATGTTTTAAATTCAAAATGAAAAACGCCGGCCTTTGAATTATAAAAAAAAAATGTATTTATGGACAAAAAATTTCAAAAGTGGTTGGGGCGGTTTTCTTCAGAAATATTTTTCTATTTAAAGTTTCTTGAACATTAAAAAGAAAAAAATGGGCTACTTAAAAATGATATTTAATAATGTAAATGGAAAGTAATTTTGGTCGAAATCGGTCAAGCCGTTAACGAGAAAGTCAAAAATCAAAAAACATTTCCATATCAGGTATACCGTTAATAGAAGTTAATGATAAATTTGTTTTACCAAAATCTATACTATATAGCGGAAATAGTGCAGACAAATAGATTTTTATCAAAATCTTAAAAGCTGTTTCTGAGATTTATTTTTTTATTCATAACAATTGTATGGCAGGTGCCCTTCTATTTCGAGCTAAAAAAAATTCAATGTCTCCTCTAGGGAATCACTAAAAAATTTCAAGAAAATCCCTTCAGTCGTCTAATTTGTATAGGTCGATTTACAAACTTACGTATGTACATAAATACATACAGAGAGTCAGACAGAATTACAGGACCCACTTTTTTCGTGTTCTCAATTATCCTAAACTTTCCCTTTACCTAGTACCTTTGCATATACATAATTATGTGCATCCCAAGTAAAAAAAAAAATGTGAATCCAATTTAGGTGTAAGCAGGTTATCGCGCATTAAACTATATTTAAGTCTTAAATTCAAGATAGCGGTAACCCTGAAAAAAGGAAGATAGTTGAAAATTTGGATAAAATCTCTCCAAAATAAATAACTGAAACGATGGCAAAGTTAGGTTAGGTAGAAGGGCTGACAGTTGATCTTGTTACCGTCACAATTAGATCTATGTAGATCCGTTGTGATATACTCTATAGGAAGTTGTGTCCCACTTAGTGTAAAAACCTATGTGCTCTGTTAGCAGTCAAGCTATTTAGAGGCGATGACGAAGTTCAGAAGGCTATTATCCGAAGTTCTAGAAAGATCCTCTAAGTCATCAAAGAAATGAAGCGATGGGAAGCAAAGTAACGTTTGATGGTGGATTCACATTGATCTTCATGCGAGCTCTGCAAAAAAAACAGGGATGTAAGATCTAAAAGTTACATTTGTTTTATAGAGAGAGAAGACCAAAATGCAGAAATCTCCATAGATGAAGATTATAGGAAGTGCCATAATGCAGATATGAAGACGTTCACGGTATTCTCTTTCACTCATTCGTTTTTGGCATAAATCTATCCCCTTCTAATTTTCTTCAAATTTGCAGATGCAGATACATGTAAATCCATCATGATACATCAAAATAATTGTCATTTTGTCCATTTATTTTATATTAAAAACTAAAATTAATACTTGCACGCTTTCATGACTTCCATACAAGCTTGAAAATAATTTAAAATATCAGATTTTGAAACCCATTTCATAAAAAGATTGAATTAAAAAGCTATTAAAAATTAATTTCAAGAAATTTGTATTTTTTCAAAGATTCTCTACACAAAAAAAAAAAAACCTAAATCGAAAGTTGCTCAGAAAATGGCTAAAATATATTTGAACTACCTTTGTACTTTCCCGTTGCCGAAATACTGCAAGTGGCTTATGGTCGAAAACTTGGCAGCTTCCTTTACACTATAAGGTACTTGCTTTACCGACAGCAAAAAAACAAAAGTGTCTTTCCCAATTAAATTGTAAATTTCCTTTGAAATTATGACAAAATATGCTGAACTATCAATTAATTTTAAAATTATGGTGTCACCGCGTAGGTGTCAAAATATTTTCTGAAATTTTTAAATCAGTTCATTTTTAACAATTTTTAAAATGTAGAGTCGTTTGGGGTAAAATTTTATAGCTTAATTTTTAAGTTTGGGCCTAAACTATGAAAAAAAAAACTAGAAATAGAGCTAACTGCTATTAGGAAGCCTGCCTTATATTTTTGAAGCAACATTTTTCGCTTCTAATTTCCAATTTTTTTTAATCAAAAAATTAAATGATCTTTAGTCAGTGTACAACCATTTTTGTATTTGATTTTTTCAGTTTCTCAGCATTGTTTTTTTTTTACACAATAACTACCTTCATGTTATTCACATAATTAATCCAGATTTAAACTTTAATCCAGATGTAAATTAATTTAAATAAAAATATTAAATCCAATTTAACATTATTCACTCATTAAATCCAAAGTTAAATCCAATTTTTGTAAATCCAGTTTCAATTAGTCCAATTGAATTTTAACTGACGTCCGGAGGTCAGTTTGAGTACCTTAATCCAGATTAAAACTAAATTTCATATCCCTTTTCAAAAGACATGATTTAAAAATAAATAAAGTAACCCGGAGGCCACACGAGCCAGTACTGGCTAACCAGTCGCAATCTCGCAATACACTAAAACCGATTGCCCGGAAAATACATTTTCCGGAGCAGAAAATAAAATCGAAAAATTTTCGGATTTTTAGAGGTTTTTTAATCCATTGACATCGTAGACTTCCTTCAAAATTTGATGGGTTTTTGCTCGGCGGATAGGCAACAAACAGTATTAATTAGTTTAAAATAAAAATTTGTCACCTTAACTGAAATTATTCAAAATTATTTAGAAACAAAAAACTTTCGGATGCGACAAAGCCCAAATTTGACATTTCATAAATTTGACATTTGAATTAAATTTTTTTACATCTGGATTTAAAGAACTTTTACATCTGGATTGAAGGCACGTGAATCCATTGGATTTAATGCATGTTTAGAGTATGTACATAGATTTAAATTTTTGGATTTAATAAATCCGAATTTAATGGTTCGATTTAAAATTTACTAAAATCCAATAAAAATATAAATTGAATAATATGGCTGCTAGAAATAGAAAAGGAAATTTATATTTTTTTAAAAAGATTTTTGTATGTGCTACCCATTCAAGTAGTTTATTTTTCAATAAACCTCAACTAAAATATGCCACAGTAGTTGATAAATTTTGATGTAAGAGTGTACTGTAGAATTTACAACTACATGTCTGTAAAATTTCTGTTTTCTTAAATCATTCTTGAATATTTTTGTAGTTTTCTCGTAAAATGAAGTTCAAATAAACGGAGTTTACTGTAGATTTAGAATGTGAGCTATTGGCTCACCGTATTCCCTCGAAACTTTACTATTACAAGATCGCAAAAAATGCAGATCTGGAAATGGTAGAATAATAATTTTATTCCTTAAATATAATTCGCAAATATCAGTTTCCAACATTAAGGAAATGGAACTGAAATAATAGTCAGAATGTGTAAACAGGATTCTTCTGTTTTTTAAATTGTTACTCCGTGTTAAGCATGTTTGTAAGAATTTTTTTTTAATTTTAGAAGTGGTATCTAATGGACCGGCAAACATTTAAATACAAACATCACCCCTTAGCTATAAGCACTTAGAGCCAGTTTCACACTAAAAAAAGTGGCACTTAAGTGGGCAATGTGAAAGATTAAGGTGCAATATCACAGTCTCCAATGATGGTGACTTAAGTTCCACTTACGCTGGCTACAAAACTTAGCCTAAAGACCTAATATGGAAAACTTAAATGCCACTTATTCCGGTAAGTGTCGACTCACCACTGTGAAACTGGCCCTTAGACTCTTAATTCTTAAGCTGGAACCGTCATATCGCTCCTCTATTTCACAATTCAGACAGGATGAAGTTAATGAAGGTGATAAAGGTTATAAAAGACTACAAAATTGTTAGAAAGAAAGTATTAAATTCAGACTAACGTTAGATGCACACGAAATAATTAAATCAAACATGAAATTACCTCCATATTACTTGCAGTATTATGCTGATGATGATGATGATGATGGTGTTGGTGGTTATTATCTAATTTCTTTTCACTCGATGGACTTGAATTCATCTCGACAAGATCCAAACCATTCTGGGTATCTCTCAATGCGGAATCCAGTGCTTCGGCAACTTCAGCAATTTCAGTCAATTTATTTGTAATCGCACTCGATGCCATTTCATTTCTTCCAGTTGGATAGACCAATGATGCTGCAGCATCAGCACTTTCTACTGCAGATGGTGCACTTTCGCTAGGAATAGAATCAGATTTAAAATTTACATCCTCAACTTGATCGTTTGCTCGATCATCACTCGGAGTAGCTTCGCTTTTCTCGCTGTCCCCCCCGTTCGACGATCTAGGTTTGAAAAATTCCTTAAATCTGGAAAACATTTTCGATTGCTTTCTTCTCTCTTTCTCGCTCTGTCAAAGTTTTTCCTCGCTTTAGAAAAGAACTATTAATTATCTGGCAATTACTATCCGCCGGATTTATTTTTAATTAAACACTTTTGTCTCTTTTTTTTTCGTACAAAGGGTCGACGACGACGACACGTCCGCGGAGCACAATCCGATGTGGCTGCTGTCAGGCTTTCTATATCTGTTGGATGTTTCTTTGGGCGAACTGCCAGATCTGGCGTATTTTTGAATCTAATAATGAATTCGCTAATCACACAGCGTACATGGAAAAATTGTCGCACGATTAAAATTAGCAGCAAGTGCAGCAGAAGATGCAGAAATACTTTATTTGTTATACGGTAGCAGTGGCACTTGAAAATGAAAACACTGGTGCCGAAGACGTCATTGCACTTTAGCTTCGGAATAAAACATGCCACACGCAATAGGGATGGCCGGGCGCGACGATGGCACGCGGCGTGGTGGAGACGGATGTAAGGAGACACGCAGCGACTTTTCTCCTTGACAATGCTAACGTTTGGCTTGGAGTCTCGAGGGTATTTATAGGGCGCTAGAAATGAACGTGCACTTCGGGGAATGCTGAAACTGGCTGCCACTATACTATAACTACATATACTGCTCTGACGGTGATGGTGATGGTGAATTGAATGACGTGCGAGACTATTTGAAAATATTATTATTTTTTTTATTTTTGTATTGTATTTCGTTCGAGGGACACTTCTTTATAACCCGGGCGGCTGCCTTCTGTTTGACGATGGCACTATACTCTGATGCTGATCTACGCTGGACCGAACACGAAAATAGACTGACGAATGGAATAAAGATGGCTTTTTGAGAATTCTGTCAAGAGGTTTCTTTTTACTTTGCCCCAAAATATTTACGTTTGTCTTAAAAGATTGTTTTTTTTTTTTTTAAGAAAAAGATTTCAAATGACAACAGAAAAGTTCGGTTTGCCGTGCTCGCCTCAAATTTGTATTCTATACAGAAAGGTATCTACGGATGTTTTAGTTGTTTCGTTTTATGAATCAGAGATAATTTATATTTTTAGTTTAAGTTTTGGATTTTAAAATAATAAATAACCAAAAAGTAAAATTCTTAATGACAGATGTTTTGTTCCGGATATTCCTAGTTGTGTTGCACACTAATTTTTGTGAACTTCAGAAATTATGTAAATTAGAAGCTTTGTTAAATCATTATTTTGAAAAATTGTATTCTTGTTTGGAATACTGTAGTTAAATAGAATTAGAATGGTTATACTATACAGGCTACGGCACAGTATCAAAATTGGTCCTAGTCCTATCAAGAAAAATAAAAACTTGCAGAAATCTTAAAACAAAAAATTCTAAAAATATGCAACACAATAACGAAGATGAAGAAAATAGAAAGAATAATATGGAATAAATTTTGAGAGAGTGCAGAACTTGTGAAGGTGGTTTAAGTGATTCATGCGAAAGTGCCAGTCACATCTTGCTTAGTCACGGATTTGCTTCAAAATTGTAGGTACAGAGCATTTTTATATGATTCGCTATAGAAGAAGAATTCGAAATTTTGATTAAGCTCATCTAGTACGGGTAGATCCCATGCAATGTTTTGTTTTTTTTTTTTTCAAATCCTCTCTTTGTAGATTTAGCTTTTTACCTGTAATGTTACCTGTAATTTCGAAAAAGAATGCAAGAAATCTACGTTGCTGTAATACGTTCGTACGTTTTTTGAAAAATTCACCTCACTTAACGATATAAACGGAACTCCAAAGCTCAATTCTTCTATGGTAAGTGGTATTTAAAGTCATTTTTAAACACTACAGGGTGTTTTGCATAGGAAACGACAACGATGCGAGGGCGTTTAGGTTGGAGCAAAACGAGAGTAAAATTCTAATTGGAAGGGGGGGGGGTCCATTTGCCCTGTATCATAGATAAATAACAAACATAAGTTTTCTCTAATTTGACAAACCGTCTTTAAAGTTGCTGTTAAGATCATTTTCCTCTTAGTAAGCAATGAAGTATTGATTCTGTTATTTTTAATTTTCTAAGAACTAAATAGAAGACATTTTGGCATCTGGTTTTCAGTGTTTGACTAAAAATTAATAAGATAACGAAAAAAATTAAACAAAAACACCACTTAATAACGTAAAATTTTGAACAAAATTAGTTTGAATAAATTTTTTGGCTTTTCTGTTCAAAATTTTGAGTTCAAAAATGAATGCCCTAAATTTATTTTAATTAAAAACAAAATTAAAGAAATGGATTTTCAGTGTTACCGTTGACTTAAAATGTTTTTTTTTTTCTATTTCAAGTCAATTTTTTTAGAAAATTGCCCCTCCCGCTTATACGATATTCTCTCATCTTCACCCAACCTACGGATTATCCCTTTATATTTGTGTACATTCAAAACTTGAATTATACAATCATCATTTGTTTTCTGATCGGTGTATGACAAGCGTCAAAGCGTCACCCAAGCCACAATACCACCACAACCGACTGTTATAGCGGAGCTTGAGATTCCAATTGCTGCTCGCGATGGCGGATGGACTCATTCGGGTCTACTTCGATAATCTGCTCCTCAGCAGCAATAGCGTCTTCGGTGCGCACTGTATGGCGTCTCTAAGGATGCGCATTATCTACTAGAGTAAACGTGGTGCGAAACCAATCCATGGTTGCTCGAATTACCGACTCTGCTGGGCGAATATGTCGACCGAATATTCTACGCAGCGTGCTATGCGTCGCGCGAACCGAACCATTATTTTGGTTAAAAAATTGCGCGACTTGCAAACGTTGTTCAGAAGTTAGTCTATTCATTATGAAATGTCAAAAAAATTAATATAAATCAAGTGACAGCTGTCAAAGAGACCAACTCCGAAAAAAGTACGGCCAGAATGAAAACCGCACGTCTAAGAAAAACACCATTTATAATTAAAAAACATAATTTTTAAAACTTTTAAAACTATTGTGAAAATGTAATTTTTTCATAAAATAAAAGCAAATTATAGTCGCGATAAACTTCCAGAAATTTCTGAATTTAATTTAAACAATAAATAAGAAGAAATATTAAAAAAAAAAAATTTCAAAATCGGAGTTACACTTTCGAAAAGAAAATTTAACAGTTTTTCTTGAATACCTCCTTAACGTTAATTTATACGTCTCGTCAGAACAACTGGGATCATAGTTCTTGCTTAAACACTCATAATGTATTCTGGGTCTTGACATTTATAATTTTCCAAATACATACTACAGATGTATGCCTACACAAATATTAACTCCATTAATAAAGACCTTCCCATCAAAAGCATTTTTCCGAAGTTAATTAGAAAGTCACTAAACTCTGTCTAAATCTAGCGGAAACTATTAATTAATCATCCAAGAAATAATCAAATTAATGTTGCATAACACTGAACAATTCTTCATTTATGCTATTAGCTTCCTGTCGTAAGATTGAACCTCAACACTATGTAATTAACTTTAATTAGAATTTGCATAACCTCAAAGTCATTTAATTGCTATAACATAATTCTGATTACCCAATCACAAAAGACCTCTTCTTATGAGAACAAGAAGAAAACATCAATAAAAAATAAATAAAAAAGATTGCGGTTGGTTGGATGCGCGTGTGCAGTGTGCAATGTGTTTGCCCCCGAGAGTTCATTGAATCTTTTATCCCCGCCGCCGGCCGCGTGCGCAGTAGATATCTATAGCTACGTAGTTATAGGTAAGCCACAGATAAAATAATATGATGAAAGCTCTTTCGATGCACGTTTGAGTTGCGGCTCATCGAAAGTTGTTTCACACTGTGCACGATAGAAAGAAAGTTGTTCCTCATCTGTCAGATACACCGTCATATGAAAATGACCTTTCTCTTGCTCTCCGTTGACTGGCAGTGCAGGCGCAGGGATGGATAAAGAATCTAAAAGGCCTTTTAACAAGGGCCCATATAATAAACGGTATGCAACACAAAAGCCGTTCTAATTCGTTAGAAAATTGTAGGTAGCTACCCTTCACTCCTGCTGATAACACGCACACTGAAATGGTTCAGAGTTGTATGTCAATAGGCCCTACTCCCACGAGCCATCTTCAACTGTCCACACTGAATTATTGTTTGAATTTGTGTGAACAAATATGTCTTGGCCCTTTTAAGTAATCCATGTTTCGATACATTGTATCTTTATATCTATAGACTTTATGTTTATGGTAAACCATCCCTACTCAGCTTTAAAAGCTCTTCTAACTGTTTTAGTAGCTTAAAGTCTTGCAAATCTGTATGTATAGTAGGTAACATTTTTTAAATCATTTTTGAGACGGAAAAAGTCAAAAGCCTGATTCTCCAAAACTTTGAGAAATTGAGACTTTTCACACCTTTGAATACAACTCCTTCATCGAATCCTTAAGAGCCGTTTGCTGATACGAAAAATAAATATTTATGTCCAACTTGCACTCGTAAATTGTCAAATAAGCTCTTATATTGAACTTAAATATTTAAGTTTGGTTTCAGCAAGCGGCCCTAAGTGAAAAGAGAAACCTACCGCCTAGTGGTTATTGTATTATAAGCCCTATGACTTAACCAGCACTGCATCATTGATGTAGCAAGTAGCACTATACTTGGAGAGCACACGAGAAAAGCAAAGATACTCGAGCAAGATTGTTGGTCAAATAGCTTCAAATAAACAAGAAAACCAGTTAAATGAAAAAGAAAAAATTCCAAACAGCCACACCAGCTTTGATAGCTTATGGAACAAACATAGGTATACATATATACCTGTTGCTAGAAGTCGTATTGCCCTTGGCATCATCCAAGACGAACGGCTCTTTAAGTCGAGTTTTAAGCAATCTACCCAGCCGCACCATTCGACCCACTTCGACTAGGAGTCGTTCGCGCAGTGCTAGATACTTTCGGAGGCGATTGCGGCGACAGTCGGACTCCTCAATTTCACCTAGAGAACACACAGAGATTTTCAGGTCATGCAACTTGTTGCAGTACTCCTCGACGCTGCGATGAAAGACGGCGGACACTCGGAGGCGGGTCATGTGCTCCTGACTTATGGCTTGTAAGTTGTGCCAGGTGCTGCGCAGTTGGTTGGACATTGTTTTCGTTGCTTCCGTATCCAATTTGCAAGATGTTCTTAGAGCCTGGGATGCCTCAAGCAGTTGGCAGCCGTAATGGTAGATACTCTGCAAATAAAAAAAAAAAAAATAGTAGAGAGCTTTTAGATGCGAATATATTATTATCACGGACGAGGTAACCACGCTGGTTGAAATCTGTGACAGTTGGATATTGTTAAAAGATTGATTTTTATAAAAATTTCAGAAAATAAGGTCGTTTTTCTAAAATTCGGCATCAGATATAAAGAGTTTATCTCTCCCAATTTTTGGTGGAGAAAAAAAAATAATAAACATAAACCAACCAATAAGAAATTAGATGAAATGTCAGCTGTCAAAATGGAATTCAAAAGCCAAGTGACATCTGAATACTTAAGCAAAAACTGTGAAACAGTGCGTAAGATTATTTAGACATAATTATGTAAATATGAAAAGAGCTTCAACTTTTTATGCTTAATCATGAATAAGTATAGACTCATTAATTTTTGGAGAATAACACACTTCTAGATTGTGTCACCCAGAACCGTTTTTGCTTTTGAATTGTAAAATTTCTTCTTTTTTTAACATTGCAGAGTTTACTTGGATTAAGCTGGAAGCAACATAAATTTCTTCACTCCGCTTCTTTCTGGCTCTATAGGTTCAATGCTCAACTGCCTTATAAATAGCTCTGAAACTCAAGATTGAGTATAGGTACATACCTGAATCCAAGTCGGGTAATTAATATTATTTTTGATAAAGCTTGGTATATATTCTTCCTAGTGGCAGCCATGATTATACGGATCAAGAATAAGTACATACATGTAGGTGATTCTCCCCCTCGCTACGTAACGGAATTAATTTTATGTTTAGCATAGCGGTGTGCCAGTTATTAGCAGTCACCACTGCACTAACGCCGCGCCGTCGGCTAGCTCGATTGCGCCATATAAAAAGGGGAGAATGTATGTATATATAGTTGATCCAAATTAAATGAATGAATGAGGAAGTTGAGTACTGGATAATGTGTATCTTATAAGATCGTTTTATGATGTTAGAGTGATGATAATTTCACACCGGTTAATGGACGACCAACGAAGTTTCACGCTAGATATAGAATTGTCTTGTTTTTACACCTGCAATTGAGATTCTGTGGAGGGTTTAGTGGAGAATTGACGCTTAACTTGACGCAAATTGATAGCTAGTGGTTTGCGGGACGTTTGATGTAATTTGCTTTATAGTAATGTGATACAAAGCGAAGATTGTATCTTAAGTATCCAGGAAATGAGCATTTAAGTCAACTGTTTAAAATATAACTTTTCAGTTGAGGTGTAGGTAACTATAGTCGTAGATATATAATTTTATGAATTTCAAAGAAGAGCAAGTCATCAAAACTATTAAAAAATAAATCATTGTAAAATGTGCCATTTACGTTTTGAGTATAGTGTAAAGAGATTGGAATTCATGAATAATTGTTGTTAGTTGATATTTTAGTTCTCATAACACTTTATTTTCAAAAATACACGATTATGGTAAACTGACAACACTTAAAAATGACAGTTTCATTTGTCAATTGTTTCTACGAAAATGAGCATTAACACCATTTGCACGATGGAGACAAAAATATAAGAACAATGGCAATTTATACCATAGGTAGTCGTATATCTTTGTTTTCCTTTCGATTGTGTTTTATTTTTCGACCAAAAAAAAAAAAGAAAAAATTTTGCAGCTTAATCAGTTTGAAGTGAAAAAATACCAATAAATCTAAATTTCGATGGAGAGATTTACCTTTGTACCTAGGTACTTTAATGGTTTAAGAATTTCCCTTAAATTACCCTTAATTTGGACTAGGGTTAATGTTTAAGGAGGGGAGGGGATTGAAAGGGAGGTGAAATTTAGTAATTTATAAATATCTTAAAAAAACGTTTGAAGATAATTATTGTAGTTTATGCAAATTATACAAAAAAGATGGAAATACTTTTTTTCGTGGGAGCAATATTTAATTTCGAGAGAAAATTGCGTTTTTATGGTTTTCATAGTAGACCTAAAAGTGCTGGGGGATCATGGGGAAAATTCTTTTTTTTTCGGTGAATTTTTACCTCTAAAGGGAGAAAGGGAAAACCGGCTCCTTTTGTGGGAATTCCTTGTTTATCAAACTTCATTCGGAAAAAAGAAGAAAAATAACCACTGTGATGTTTTTTATTAAATAGTTTCTATCAAAATTAAAATGAATTTAATATACTCAAAAAATCCAAACATCTACTGTACAATGGTAGGTACCTACTTAATAAAAATATATTATTTTATGCTGTGGGAAATAAAAAGGGAAACAAGAAAAGATTAGTGAAAAAAAGGGAATTTCGCGACTATCTGAAGGGATTTTTCGAAAAAAATTCTCACAGTACTGGGTCTAATCCACATTTCTTTGGTTTCGAAGAGATTCCGCTCACAGAAATTAATTTTGCTGTAGAGCAATGCATTTTTAGCAAAACGAGCACAAACTTAACTGATTTTCTGAATATTTTTTTTGAATCCTTATATGGAAACCAATTTTGAAACGGTTTTGAAGAACGAAAATCTGTTTTTTTTTTTTAGTGTTGATACTTATTTCCACATTACCGTGATGTAATGAATTGTTTGTACACTTTTTTGGCAAAATCTTTTGCTATAATTGTTGCCTTTCTTCGAGGTCTATCCCTTTCACCCAGTGGCGTAACTACTCATTTTGAGACATTGTTTCAAAAAATCATTTTAAAAGAACAGAGCTGCAGATATGATAAACTTTATCATAACCTCTACAAAAAAAAACTCCTTCATTATACCTAATAACTAGCCTGTACCCACTAACCATCCTGCTTTTCGATTCAAAATAGCTTTTAACGGCCTTTAGTCCATAAAAATTGGCGTTTCGTCCCAGCGATCTCACTTGGACTCATCAGTTGGCTAGTGAGGGCCTTGTCAATACTCAATTTTTTACTAAGTTCAATTCAACTTACATGAATTTTTTGCCAAAAAAGCCAATGTGAACTATATCCAACAAGATTAAAATTCTTAATCATTAATCATCCTGCTTTTCTCTTTACTCTTTCAAGAATTTGCTTAGGTATGTACGTATATGATTTGCATATGATTTGTATAAGATGCTTCAAGAACCTAAAAAAGAAAAGAAATCGTATGGTGGAGGGAGTCAATTTTGTGAAAAAGAGTCTTAAAGTAGAAAAACAACTAGATTTAAAAAGAAGAGCCACTATAAGCTCACTATATTCCGTTATAAGTTTTTTTAAAGATAAAATTCCATTTATCAACGTTCTTTTTAATACAACTTGTTTGAGTGAATACTTTTTGTGAAATTATTTGTATTTGTAATCCGATTTTTATTTGAAATTTCGATTTTCTCAATTCTGAGCCAAACACTGAAAACTCTTTCTTTCTTTCCTTTTTAAATAAAGTTGTTTTAGTGAGCAGTTTTTTTAAAAATTAATTTTCAAACTCAAAATTTTGAAAAAAAAAATCAAAAATTAATTAATATTTTTGTTTTCATATATTCAATGCTCTTATAATTTTTTAGTTAAAAACTGAAAACCAGATGCTTAAATGTCTTGTACTTTTTGAGAAAATTGAAAATATCTAAATCTACTGTACTACCTACGTAGTGGAAATATGATCTTTAGAGCAACTTAAGTAAGGGAAAGAGAATTTTATGTCTGTTATTTTCAATTTTCGGAAGAACAGGAAGAGCATCTGGTTTTTGGTGTTTGACTAAAAATTATAAAGAGCATGGATTATTTAAAACAATAATACTACTTAATAACGCTAAATTTTGAACAACATTTTAAAAGTTTTTTTTTTCAAAATTTTTGGTTTGAAAATTATTTTTTCAAAAACTGTTTACTAAATAAACATTATTTAAAAAGAAAATACAAGAGGAAATTTCTAGCTTTACAAAAAGGCATAGCATGGTCTTGTAAGTATTACCGTTGTTTTTTTTTAATAATTTTGTTTTCAATTCTTTTTAGAAATTTGTATACCTCCTTACTAAGCGCAGGATAGACCCCCCTCCTATGCGATTTTTTTCCTGTCTCTACCCAACCTACACGCTCTAGCTATTTGTTACACCTTATGCGAATCACCCTGTATAATGTTTTGTTTTATATTTTGTTCCATCTAAAAAAAAAATTGAAATTGAAAAAAATTCCACAAGTCTGTCCACATCTGAACATAAAGTCCAACCGAGGAAGCAGTTTCAACGAAAATCATTTGTAACGCTATCTCCATACAACAAATATTTTATTATTTTCAGCTTTGTTAACGGCACCACCGTTTTTGAAAAAATACCAAAACTGCAACTCCGATAGTGCAATGTAACCTTAGATATTGATAAACGTATTGCTAAGATACTATTTTATATTCACTGAAATTCTTCAATCCTGTTTGTTCGCCAACATAGCTACTCATCTTAGAAAGCGTTGTTTTTTTTTTGTGGTTTGAGGCAGTTATGTAGAGTTCAGACACCAAAGTAGATCTTATATCCTCTTTTCATAATTAACCAACCATCAATTTTGACATTTTCTTTAATTTTCATAAAAAAAAACAAGATCATGGTATGTTTTTTTTTCTACGGTTGTCTGTGAGCCTTTCTAAATCAGAAGAAAGACGATTAACCTTCTTCTGTATCATTTTTCAAGTGTCACAATAGGCTTAGTATACGCTATGGCTATGTGCTATCTAACAAAGCAATAAAACTGTAATTACTTAAATTACCTGCACTAACTAACTGACCCAAAACTGTCATTCTTCGATGCACATCTGTATCTCCATCTATACTGACTGGGGCCTGTGCACTAAACACCAACCCAAGCACCATCAACAGAACCATCACCTTGAAATTGCACGGCAATCAGCAACGGAAATCAGCACAAAACATCCACTTCCTCCACAGTCGCAGTCGTTGAGTCGTGTGTGCTTTCAGACTCTATTTATCATGCCACCTGACCAACCAGACCTGAGACCACCCCATTCAAAATGTACCGTTTAACCATCCAACGAAGACGAAGATGGTGACGCCGTGAGGCAGTGCAGTGGCGGCAGAGACGAAAAGATGGCGCGAAAAATAAAAAAAAAAAACACCTGCACCACAACAAGAAAACTTACCTTTCCAGTTTCTTGAAATGTTTGCAACTCATCTTTCTGCACCTGAATCTCGTGCACATTGCAGCCCACATGCGAATGACACTTGATCATGACACCGTACAAGTCGTCCATCCATTTGATGGCCATTCGTGCGTCCAGCTCGTACGTGTGGATGTGTGTCACCTGCTCCAAGGTGAGTTTCTGCAACTCCACGCTGTCGATGAAGATGTTCCGCCTGGCAATTGTCGTATCCAAAATATCTTTGACATTCACAATGTCATCGCTGTAATCGATATGCAGATCTCGGCCGAGGGCATCCTTAACGGGCATTGACAGCATATCGCTGAGTTTCTCGCCCTCCTTCACCAGTTCCTTCTCAAGGGCCTCTGATGATGATGGTTGAATTTGTGGTCACAAACATGAAATTGAAGATTTATTAGTTCAAGTAAGAGATGCACTATCTCTGCGGCTGCGGCATAAGACCAACAAACCAACTTACCCAATCCCACTTGGCTGTCCTTCAGTTTCTGCAAATTCCCTGCGGCCGCCTCAAAGTCCTCGACCTTGTTTCCCATGACTAGAGATTCGAATACTGAGGTGGTGCGATCGAAATAATCGGTTACCAACCGATAGAATCGCAGCGAAGTGATTAGGATGTTGCGTCGTCGTTCAAGGCGCGTGGCAAAGCTGCGACAGACGAAATTCATGAATTCCCGTTGCGACATTAGGTCCTTGTAGGCGGGACTGGCGAACTCCTTTACCTTGCTGTGCGATTCGATCTTGTACAGGAGCTCCGCATAGAAGCCGTAGGTTTCGCGACATTCCATCTCGAGTGTTTCATGTTCACGACGCAGCTCCTCGCATGCCTTGAAATCGCAACCGATCGTTTGGTTGCGGTTAAGCATCTGTTCGGCTGTATTAAGGATCCAGTTCGTGACGAAGGCGACGCCTTCTTCGAGGGCAGCCACTTCACGGGCTTCATGGACACTCTGTTCCAGGTCGCGCCAGGCCGATCGAATGTCGGTTTGCTTCTTCTGGATGTCGATCAGCAGCTGCTCGGTGTGTGCTCGTTCGCTGGCCATGTCGGGCGGCAACCTGTGCTGGTTGCTACTACTTGTTGTGGCGTTCGCACCGATGGAATGAGAGGTCGCCAAAGGAGGAGTGGCGGTGTTGGTAGTTCCAGGCGAGTGCTGTTCGTTGGCGGTGGACAACGACGCCGAAGACAACGGTGATGGTGTCGTCGTTGGTTGCCATCGATAGCTATCTCCGATCCGGGTTAACAGTCGATTACCTGGAAGATATTAAGTGAGCTTGTGGTTAATAGTGATGGTGATGGTGATACTTAAAAGCATCGGCATTTCTTGTGAATACACAGTGAATTTTATGAGACTTCCTTATGCTGTTTAATGATAGTTGTTTGCAAGTCTTTTACATGTGATTAGCAAATAGCCTTTTGCTGCCATAGAAAATTACTACTAAAAGGTGTGAAGGTTCTAGGTTTCAAGAATTAATGGGATTTAAGAACTTTGCATAAGAAATTTATTACGGATTAATTTTTTGATATTCTACAAACATGGAGGTTTGAAAGGCAAAGGAACACATTTCACCAATTTTCAGTAATTGAATATTAGAAGTTCACCGTATCTTATTTTGCGGATTAAGTCCAAAAATATTAATCGTGTCTTTACAAAAAATGCTCATGATCAAAGTTGCAGACAAAACTTACAATGACTTGCGTTATCAGCACTTTAAGCATTCAGATGATAATAACGATCGAGTTATTTTTAATAAAAGCCAAAATTAAAGATGGCGGTTAAGGGAAATGAGCTAGGATCCTCAAAACTGTAATGCAGGGGTGGTCAAAAAATAAGCCGTTTAATATTTTTTTCAATTTCAGTCCTTTTTTCATATTCGGAATGGACTTGATATACAGGCTGTTTCCTACATAATAAACAATACTTAGGGAATTGATTCCTCCGCATGTTCTTCGAAAAAAAAAATCATTTCGTAGAGATGGCCTATTTCCCTCTGTTTATTCGGGAGGGTCAATTATCTAAAACATTGATTTAAAATTAATAGAAAAATATTATATTAAAAAAAACAACGGCAACACTTACAGTCTAATGTAACAACTATTTTTAATGCCAGGAATTCAGTCTCTGTTTTCTGTTTCAATAAAGTTGTTTTAATGAACAATTAAAAAGAAAATTTTAGGTATTCTGATTATTCTCAAAAATCCACGGGGTTGGCTTTTGAGTCCGGAACCCTCCCATAGAACCAGAAATTTTTATATTGGCTTACTGTTAATCAGCCTTTTTTATAATCAATCAATCTTTGTTAAGCTGTTAGTTTCACCTGACCCTATTTAAATTGTGTTTTTTTTAGAGGTATAGAACTTTAAATTGGCAACACTATTTTAAGTGGTGGCCATTTTGTCAGCTGTCAAGTGATTAATTTTCAGTTTGGTTTGACATTTCGACATGAATAGAAGGACACCTGAACAACGCCTCCAAATTGTGCCTAAATGGGCCCAAAACAAGATTGCCGTTGATCCCAATTTTCATAAGCGAATTTTGTTTAGCGATGACGTTTTGGTTGAATGGATACGTCAATAAACAAAACTGCCATATTTGGAGTGATGATAATCCTCAAGTGTATGTTGAGACACTGTTACATCCACAAAAACTGACTGTTTGGGGTGCTTTATGATTTTTGGTGGAATAATTGGTCCGTACTTCTTTAAAAACGATGCTGGCCAGAACGTTACAGTCAATGGTGACCACTATAGAGCCATGATTACTGACTTTTTCGTTCATCAATTGATCAACCATGATGTGCAAGAGCTGTGGTTTCAACAAGACGGCGCAAAATGTCTTATGAAGGAAAGGTTTGGTAACCGTCACGTTCTCTATTTTAGTTTCAATAGATTTGTTCTTATGAACAATTCAAAAAAAAATTAAATTTTGAAAACAAAAATTAAAAAAAAAATGTTGGGTATTCGAATTTTTCTTAAAAAATTACGTAATTATGTATTAGAAAATATATTGTCTTTTAATCGGTGGCGGTTCCACGGGGGTCGTTTTCGGGTCCGGAACCCCGCCCATGGAACCAGATTTTTTTAAATTGGCTTATAATTTTTTCACTTCCCTAGCAATCTTTGTTAAGCTGTTAGTTTCACCTGCCCCTTTTTATTTAAATTGCAAGTTAAAATTAAATACTCTTTTGATAATCTTAATTTCATGAAAACCAGAACTGGAGATTTCGTATAAAATCTCAATTAATAATGAAAAATTAATCGATTTGAAATTTTTACTCGGTCCCGAAAAGGGTTTCTTCACACCGACCGTCCGTCGGGCTGTAAGTCTGTTCAACGGTGTGTCCACTGTAATTTGAGCTAGAACCTTGAATTGATTTGCTTTAAATTTTGTTAAGAGCATTTTTATGTGCTTGCCTATAGAGAATAAATTGGAATTTTTGTTTAACTTATCAAAAACGGGTAGTTGCCATAATATACCTACTTCCAGCGATTTCAGTTTTTTTTTTTTTTTTTTTTATTTTTTGTCGAAAACGATTTTGATTAAACTTCGTGTATGTAATGACTGAAATGGTAGTCAGAAAAACTGTGTTTCAGGGTTTTGAAAAAAAAATCGCGTCATGGAAATACATAAGGTTTTCAGAAAATTGCCTTATTTTTCTCCAAGTTAACCGAGAAATATTTACTTCTTTTAAGAGAGATTTTCAGTCCTAATGAAGGTCTAAAGAAGAGTTTTAAATAATTCACTCACAACTGGCGTAGCGGTTTTTTTTTGTGATCGGAATCGAAATTCTGATGGAAAAATAAATTAAACTTTTCCAAATGGTTTTGATGCAGTGATGTAGGATTGAAAAGCGTTAAAAAAAAAGGTTGAGTGCAGTTGGACCCTCCCTTGACCAATTTCTGGATCCGCCACTGCTTTTAATATTCAATGTTTTTTTTTTTTAATTTTTAGTCAAACTCTATAAGAACCAGACGGGTGGGCCTGCGATCGACTTAGAGAAGATGCCGATTTTGCCAAAATTCATCTTTTCAGATGAAGCTCATTTTGATCTTGGCGGGTAGTAAACAAGAAAAAGTGTCGCATTTGGGGCACAGAAAACCCGCACGCATACATTGAAGAGCCGATACACCCAAAACGAGTCACTGTTTGGTGCGGATTTTGGTCCAGAGGCATAATTGGGCCATTTTTCGAAAATGAGCAAGGAGTGGCCGTTACAGTCAATGGTGATCGTTATCGGGCCATGTTGAACGAATTTTTGTTTACAAAAAATGAAGAGGAGGATATTGGCAACAGGACGGCGCTACGTGCCACACAGCCGAAGCTACACTCGATGTTTTGGGCCATTTTCAAGAAAAAAAAAGAAGTTATTTGGCGGACCCTTTATAATACTTTTCTATTAATTTTATGTTGTTTTTCGGGTTTTAACAAAAAAAAAAAAAAACAACCACAAATTAATTTTTTGTCTATGTTCTAAAAAATTGCCCCTCCCGTACAAACGGGGGGAAATATACCCTTCCATCCAACATATTTTTTTCTTAGAACATGCCGAAGAATCATTTTCCAAAGAGTTGTCCAATAATTTGGAAACACCCTGTATATTAGGCATACATAGGTACCTACATCTATAGGTTATGAATCATAAACATAACATAACATAAACTCCAGCGGCGACAGTTTCATATGTAACTCTTTTCAGTTTGAGTTACATAAATAAAAAAAAAAACAAAATTACTATTAAGATTAACTACATACAACCCACAAAATACTTCATATTTATGGGTATAAGTACCTCTATTTCAACTACGAGACTGTGCAACTTCGGACTTAAAAATGGGGCAAGCTAGGCTCATGATTTCATAACCTATACACTACCGTGACAAATGAAATGTTACCTGCTGGTGCAGGCACCTTGAGTACTGGAACAACGTAATTATTTTTAATTTTGTCACAACGACCGACAGAGCCTATTTACTTTTCAACTTTTATACTTAGCCTCACCCTACTACTTTTTTTTTTATTTGCTATAAAAGAAGTACCTAGTCTAAGGACGAATTATGGATTTGTAAAAAAAATCGAAATCGAAGTTTTGGAAATCCTATTTTTGAATCTGATTTATCCTCAATTTATCTGAATCTAATTATGTTCTTTTAATTTCTTCCCCTTTTTAAAACGGATGTTACTATCTAGACATACCAATTATAACAGTTTTGGTTTATAAAAGTACTATTTATGCGGCCACGCATGGCCAGTACCCTCCGTCGGTGGGCAAACTTCAGGCACCCAGAGTTTTTTTTTCCAGTCGCGTGAAGCGCTTAAGAATACGCCCACTTTTAATGCGAAAAACTGTTATAACTGTTACTTTAGTCTCGCCCGTTAAATACAGCGATTTTGTCTTGTTGAAAATTTGAATTTTTAATTCTAGACGTTTTTCAAATATTTTTACTATTACTAGAATTACTAGAATAATTTACGTTTAAACAACTTTTTTTTTTGCAATTTAAAAGCACATTCATGCGACCCGGGTGTACACTTTGGTGATGCAAGTTATTTTAACAAGTTTTAAGGAGACAAAAAATGTGTACTTTTTAATGAAATATTTCAACATAACTTCACTGATCATATACACACACACACACATACACTCTTGCTTACCTGTATCTATCGTGTCAGCTATCTTAGTTTGTACTTGAGAGTAGATCATGGTGCACTGCTTGAGCTCCTGATCAGCATCTGAAGGTCGCAATGATTTACTGTCCGAGAGTAGAACATGCAGATTCTCTATGTCTTGAATGGTCCGATCGAAAGTCTTACGGAATTCGTCGATAGCCTGAAATGAATTGTGAATAGGATGATAACTTGGACTTATAGTCGCATATACCTATACATGCTCATAGATTTGAACGAAATGATTTGTGGCGCTGACCTACCTTTCGATTTTGTAGCCATAGATCGTGGTTGTATGTTAGTGTACCACCTAATTCCTCCGGCAGATTGTTTGTATCTATGTGCTTTGAGATACGACTTTTTGACACAACAATTGGCTATATGAGAGGAGAAAGTGCGAATCGCAGCAGCATCAGATAGTTGAGTTATTTTAATCTGATTTTATGAGTCATATTATTATTAGTATTACACTTACTTCTTCTTTTGTGTGGGATTTGGCACAAGGCTCAACGTGCTTCTCCCAAAACCCCTCGGATCTGACTAGAAAAAGAGTTATTGGTGTGTCTCCGAAGAGGGAATAAATTGTGCGAGAGTGGGTGCGAGTTATTCGAGATGAACAGCGCTGAGCGTCGACTATCACCGCGATACCTTTGCTGAGAAGCTCCGAGCTATAAAATAATAAACAAAAATAGAATAAAATAAATGGCTTGCACTGATTTAGCAATCATATGAAACGCAAGTTTTTTGAATTTTGAATTTTTTTAAAAAATATGAATACAATTCAAAATTCAATTCATTTTTAATGAAAATGGATACAATTTGTTTCTTGTATTTCTAATGATGCTTTCCACAAAAAATAATGTTTGTAAAACTGATATTTATCTTTTTGCAATTACAGTATTTACATAAAATTGATGATTTAAATATTATTTTAAAATATTATTGGTAATATTTCTGGGACTAAGGAACTTAATTCAAAAGAAAGCCCAACATCGAAAAAAAAATGAATAACTAACGTAAAACCATTGAATAAAAACATATAGAAGGTAACACTTCATAACTATAAGCACTGCGGCATGGCAAGCTCGATTACGGAAATATCGCTATCCAAACGCTTTTGAACGTTTTGGACAGAAATTCAGTAAAATCGAACAATACTTTGGATGAAAATATTTCGAGGACCAGACCTTCCACACGCTTTTGGCTTAGACGTGCGGATAGAGTTTAAAAAGACCTTTCGTTTGATGTATAGCTCGATGGGTTTTGGAAACATTTTTTAAAAGCTGAAAAAAAGATGCAAGGGGTTAGTCCATCATTTTTTTCAAAAATCATTGAAAAAGTTTGGCGAAATTTTTACGTCGCTGGAAAGGTCTGTTAATTTGCTATTTGCCACTGCAAACCGCAACTCCTTTCGAGGCTTTGTTGTGGAAATATCGCCATCGACACTTTTTAAGGTTGGACCGAAAAAAACAAAGTAATATCATTTCTGATGTGAATATTTCGAGAACCGAAGCTTGCAAAATTTTTTTATTCATATCGGCGGAAAGGCCTATTAATTTTCTATACGAAACTGAAAACTGCAACCTCTTACAAGGCTTGGTTGCGGAAATATCGTTATCCAAAGCCCTTTTTAGGGTTGCATCGAAATACAGTAATTTGACTTTGGGTGCGAATATTTCGAGAACCAAACCTCGCAGAGTATTTTCGTTTTCAGTTTTAGAAAGCTCTTAAAAATTTAACAATGGATTTTTAAAACCGTTTCCGATTTCGAGGCTCGATTACGGAAATATCGCTATCCAAAGACAAACGCTTTTGCATGTTTTGCACAGAAATGCAGTAAACCGAGCAATCACTTTGGATGAAAATATTTCGAGAACCAGACCTTCCACACGCTTTTGGTTTAGACGTCCGGATAGAGTTTGAAAAAACCTGTCTTTTGATGTATAGCTCGATGGGATTTGGAAACATTTTTTAAAAGTTGAAAAAAAGTGGCAAGGGGGTAGTCCAAGATTTTTTTCAAAAATCATTGAAAAAATTTTTGTCAAAATTTTTACATCGCTGGAAAGCTCTGGGAATTTGCTATTCGCCACTGCAAACCGCAACTTCTTACGAGGCTTTGTTGTGGAAATATCGCCATCGACACTTTTTAAGGTTGGACCGAAAAAAAACAAAGTTATATCATTTCTGATGTGAATATTTCGAGAACCGAAGCTTGCAAAATTTTTTTATTTATATCGGCGGAAAGGCCTGTTAATTTTCTATACGAAACTGAAAACTGCAAGCTCTTACAAGGCTTGGTTGCGGAAATATCGTTATCCAAAGCCCTTTTTAGGGTTGCATCGAAATACAGTAATTTGACTTTGGATGCGAATATTTCGAGAACCAAACCTCGCAGAGTATTTTCGTTTTCAGTTTTACAAAGCTCTTGAAAATTTAACACTGGATTTTTAAAACCGTTTCCGATTTCGAGGCTCGATTACGGAAATATCGCTATCCAAAGACAAACGCTTTTGCATGTTTTGCACAGAAATGCAGTAAACCGAGCAATCACTTTGGATGAAAATATTTCGAGAACCAGACCTTCCACACGCTTTTGGTTTAGACGTCCGGATAGAGTTTGAAAAAACCTGTCTTTTGATGTATAACTCGATGGGATTTGGAAACATTTTTTAAAAGTTGAAAAAAAGTGGCAAGGGGGTAGTCCATGATTTTTTTCAAAAATCATTGAAAAAATGTTTGTCAAAATTTTTACATCGCTGGAAAGCTCTGGGAATTTGCTATTCGCCACTGCAAACCGCAACTTCTTACGAGGCTTTGTTATGGAAATATCGCCATCGACACTTTTTAAGGTTGGACCGAAAAAAACAAAGTTATATCATTTCTGATGTGAATATTTCGAGAACCGAAGCTTGCAAAATTTTTTTATTTATATCGGCGGAAAGGCCTGTTAATTTTCTATACGAAACTGAAAACTGCAAGCTCTTACAAGGCTTGGTTGCGGAAATATCGTTATCCAAAGCCCTTTTTAGGGTTGCATCGAAATACAGTAATTTGACTTTGGATGCGAATATTTCGAGAACCAAACCTCGCAGAGTATTTTCGTTTTCAGTTTTACAAAGCTCTTGAAAATTTAACACTGGATTTTTAAAACCGTTTCCGATTTCGAGGCTCGATTACGGAAATATCGCTATCCAAAGACAAACGCTTTTGCATGTTTTGCACAGAAATGCAGTAAACCGAGCAATCACTTTGGATGAAAATATTTCGAGAACCAGACCTTCCACACGCTTTTGGTTTAGACGTCCGGATAGAGTTTGAAAAAACCTGTCTTTTGATGTATAACTCGATGGGATTTGGAAACATTTTTTAAAAGTTGAAAAAAAGTGGCAAGGGGGTAGTCCATGATTTTTTTCAAAAATCATTGAAAAAATGTTTGTCAAAATTTTTACATCGCTGGAAAGCTCTGGGAATTTGCTATTCGCCACTGCAAACCGCAACTTCTTACGAGGCTTTGTTATGGAAATATCGCCATCGACACTTTTTAAGGTTGGACCGAAAAAAACAAAGTTATATCATTTCTGATGTGAATATTTCGAGAACCGAAGCTTGCAAAATTTTTTTATTTATATCGGCGGAAAGGCCTGTTAATTTTCTATACGAAACTGAAAACTGCAAGCTCTTACAAGGCTTGGTTGCGGAAATATCGTTATCCAAAGCCCTTTTTAGGGTTGCATCGAAATACAGTAATTTGACTTTGGATGCGAATATTTCGAGAACCAAACCTCGCAGAGTATTTTCGTTTTCAGTTTTACAAAGCTCTTGAAAATTTAACACTGGATTTTTAAAACCGTTTCCGATTTCGAGGCTCGATTACGGAAATATCGCTATCCAAAGACAAACGCTTTTGCATGTTTTGCACAGAAATGCAGTAAACCGAGCAATCACTTTGGATGAAAATATTTCGAGAACCAGACCTTCCACACGCTTTTGGTTTAGACGTCCGGATAGAGTTTGAAAAAACCTGTCTTTTGATGTATAACTCGATGGGATTTGGAAACATTTTTTAAAAGTTGAAAAAAAGTGGCAAGGGCGAAGTCCATGATTTTTTTCAAAAATCATTGAAAAAATTTTTGTCAAAATTTTTACATCGCTGGAAAGCTCTGGGAATTTGCTATTCGCCACTGCAAACCGCAACTTCTTACGAGGCTTTGTTGTGGAAATATCGCCATCGACACTTTTTAAGGTTGGACCGAAAAAAACAAAGTTATATCATTTCTGATGTGAATATTTCGAGAACCGAAGCTTGCAAAATTTTTTTATTTATATCGGCGGAAAGGCCTGTTAATTTTCTATACGAAACTGAAAACTGCAAGCTCTTACAAGGCTTGGTTGCGGAAATATCGTTATCCAAAGCCCTTTTTAGGGTTGCATCGAAAAACAGTAATTTGACTTTGGATGCGAATATTTCGAGAACCAAACCTCGCAGAGTATTTTCGTTTTCAGTTTTAGAAAGCTCTTAAAAATTTAACAATGGATTTTTAAAACCGTTTCCGATTTCGAGGCTCGATTACGGAAATATCGCTATCCAAAGACAAACGCTTTTGCATGTTTTGCACAGAAATGCAGTAAACCGAGCAATCACTTTGGATGAAAATATTTCGAGAACCAGACCTTCCACACGCTTTTGGTTTAGACGTCCGGATAGAGTTTGAAAAAACCTGTCTTTTGATGTATAACTCGATGGGATTTGGAAACATTTTTTAAAAGTTGAAAAAAAGTGACAAGGGGGTAGTCCATGATTTTTTTCAAAAATCATTGAAAAAATTTTTGTCAAAATTTTTACATCGCTGGAAAGCTCTGGGAATTTGATATTCGCCACTGCAAACCGCAACTTCTTACGAGGCTTTGTTGTGGAAATATCGCCATCGACACTTTTTAAGGTTGGACCGAAAAAAACAAAGTTATATCATTTCTGATGTGAATATTTCGAGAACCGAAGCTTGCAAAATTTTTTTATTTATATCGGCGGAAAGGCCTGTTAATTTTCTATACGAAACTGAAAACTGCAAGCTCTTACAAGGCTTGGTTGCGGAAATATCGTTATCCAAAGCCCTTTTTAGGGTTGCATCGAAAAACAGTAATTTGACTTTGGATGCGAATATTTCGAGAACCAAACCTCGCAGAGTATTTTCGTTTTCAGTTTTAGAAAGCTCTTAAAAATTTAACAATGGATTTTTAAAACCGTTTCCGATTTCGAGGCTCGATTACGGAAATATCGCTATCCAAAGACAAACGCTTTTGCATGTTTTGCACAGAAATGCAGTAAACCGAGCAATCACTTTGGATGAAAATATTTCGAGAACCAGACCTTCCACACGCTTTTGGTTTAGACGTCCGGATAGAGTTTGAAAAAACCTGTCTTTTGATGTATAACTCGATGGGATTTGGAAACATTTTTTAAAAGTTGAAAAAAAGTGACAAGGGGGTAGTCCATGATTTTTTTCAAAAATCATTGAAAAAATTTTTGTCAAAATTTTTACATCGCTGGAAAGCTCTGGGAATTTGCTATTCGCCACTGCAAACCGCAACTTCTTACGAGGCTTTGTTGTGGAAATATCGCCATCGACACTTTTTAAGGTTGGACCGAAAAAAACAAAGTTATATCATTTCTGATGTGAATATTTCGAGAACCGAAGCTTGCAAAATTTTTTTATTTATATCGGCGGAAAGGCCTGTTAATTTTCTATACGAAACTGAAAACTGCAAGCTCTTACAAGGCTTGGTTGCGGAAATATCGTTATCCAAAGCCCTTTTTAGGGTTGCATCGAAAAACAGTAATTTGACTTTGGATGCGAATATTTCGAGAACCAAACCTCGCAGAGTATTTTCGTTTTCAGTTTTAGAAAGCTCTTAAAAATTTAACAATGGATTTTTAAAACCGTTTCCGATTTCGAGGCTCGATTACGGAAATATCGCTATCCAAAGACAAACGCTTTTGCATGTTTTGCACAGAAATGCAGTAAACCGAGCAATCACTTTGGATGAAAATATTTCGAGAACCAGACCTTCCACACGCTTTTGGTTTAGACGTCCGGATAGAGTTTGAAAAAACCTGTCTTTTGATGTATAACTCGATGGGATTTGGAAACATTTTTTAAAAGTTGAAAAAAAGTGGCAAAAATCATTGAAAAAATTTTTGTCAAAATTTTTACATCGCTGGAAAGCTCTGGGAATTTGCTATTCGCCACTGCAAACCGCAACTTCTTACGAGGCTTTGTTGTGGAAATATCGCCATCGACACTTTTTAAGGTTGGACCGAAAAAAACAAAGTTATATCATTTCTGATGTGAATATTTCGAGAACCGAAGCTTGCAAAATTTTTTTATTTATATCGGCGGAAAGGCCTGTTAATTTTCTATACGAAACTGAAAACTGCAAGCTCTTACAAGGCTTGGTTGCGGAAATATCGTTATCCAAAGCCCTTTTTAGGGTTGCATCGAAAAACAGTAATTTGACTTTGGATGCGAATATTTCGAGAACCAAACCTCGCAGAGTATTTTCGTTTTCAGTTTTAGAAAGCTCTTAAAAATTTAACAATGGATTTTTAAAACCGTTTCCGATTTCGAGGCTCGATTACGGAAATATCGCTATCCAAAGACAAACGCTTTTGCATGTTTTGCACAGAAATGCAGTAAACCGAGCAATCACTTTGGATGAAAATATTTCGAGAACCAGACCTTCCACACGCTTTTGGTTTAGACGTCCGGATAGAGTTTGAAAAAACCTGTCTTTTGATGTATAACTCGATGGGATTTGGAAACATTTTTTAAAAGTTGAAAAAAAGTGGCAAAAATCATTGAAAAAATTTTTGTCAAAATTTTTACATCGCTGGAAAGCTCTGGGAATTTGCTATTCGCCACTGCAAACCGCAACTTCTTACGAGGCTTTGTTGTGGAAATATCGCCATCGACACTTTTTAAGGTTGGACCGAAAAAAACAAAGTTATATCATTTCTGATGTGAATATTTCGAGAACCGAAGCTTGCAAAATTTTTTTATTCATATCGGCGGAAAGGCCTGTTAATTTTCTATACGAAACTGAAAACTGCAAGCTCTTACAAGGCTTGGTTGCGGAAATATCGTTATCCAAAGCCCTTTTTAGGGTTGCATCGAAAAACAGTAATTTGACTTTGGATGCGAATATTTCGAGAACCAAACCTCGCAGAGTATTTTCGTTTTCAGTTTTAGAAAGCTCTTAAAAATTTAACAATGGATTTTTAAAACCGTTTCCGATTTCGAGGCTCGATTACGGAAATATCGCTATCCAAAGACAAACGCTTTTGCATGTTTTGCACAGAAATGCAGTAAACCGAGCAATCACTTTGGATGAAAATATTTCGAGAACCAGACCTTCCACACGCTTTTGGTTTAGACGTCCGGATAGAGTTTGAAAAAACCTGTCTTTTGATGTATAACTCGATGGGATTTGGAAACATTTTTTAAAAGTTGAAAAAAAGTGACAAGGGGGTAGTCCATGATTTTTTTCAAAAATCATTGAAAAAATTTTTGTCAAAATTTTTACATCGCTGGAAAGCTCTGGGAATTTGCTATTCGCCACTGCAAACCGCAACTTCTTACGAGGCTTTGTTGTGGAAATATCGCCATCGACACTTTTTAAGGTTGGACCGAAAAAAACAAAGTTATATCATTTCTGATGTGAATATTTCGAGAACCGAAGCTTGCAAAATTTTTTTATTTATATCGGCGGAAAGGCCTGTTAATTTTCTATACGAAACTGAAAACTGCAAGCTCTTACAAGGCTTGGTTGCGGAAATATCGTTATCCAAAGCCCTTTTTAGGGTTGCATCGAAAAACAGTAATTTGACTTTGGATGCGAATATTTGGAGAACCAAACCTCGCAGAGTATTTTCGTTTTCAGTTTTAGAAAGCTCTTAAAAATTTAACAATGGATTTTTAAAACCGTTTCCGATTTCGAGGCTCGATTACGGAAATATCGCTATCCAAAGACAAACGCTTTTGCATGTTTTGCACAGAAATGCAGTAAACCGAGCAATCACTTTGGATGAAAATATTTCGAGAACCAGACCTTCCACACGCTTTTGGTTTAGACGTCCGGATAGAGTTTGAAAAAGCCTGTCTTTTGATGTATAACTCGATGGGATTTGGAAACATTTTTTAAAAGTTGAAAAAAAGTGACAAGGGGGTAGTCCATGATTTTTTTCAAAAATCATTGAAAAAATTTTTGTCAAAATTTTTACATCGCTGGAAAGCTCTGGGAATTCGCTATTCGCCACTGCAAACCGCAACTTCTTACGAGGCTTTGTTGTGGAAATATCGCCATCGACACTTTTTAAGGTTGGACCGAAAAAAACAAAGTTATATCATTTCTGATGTGAATATTTCGAGAACCGAAGCTTGCAAAATTTTTTTATTTATATCGGCGGAAAGGCCTGTTAATTTTCTATACGAAACTGAAAACTGCAAGCTCTTACAAGGCTTGGTTGCGGAAATATCGTTATCCAAAGCCCTTTTTAGGGTTGCATCGAAAAACAGTAATTTGACTTTGGATGCGAATATTTCGAGAATCAAACCTCGCAGAGTATTTTCGTTTTCAGTTTTAGAAAGCTCTTAAAAATTTAACAATGGATTTTTAAAACCGTTTCCGATTTCGAGGCTCGATTACGGAAATATCGCTATCCAAAGACAAACGCTTTTGCATGTTTTGCACAGAAATGCAGTAAACCGAGCAATCACTTTGGATGAAAATATTTCGAGAACCAGACCTTCCACACGCTTTTGGTTTGGACGTCCGGATAGAGTTTGAAAAAACCTGTCTTTTGATGTATAACTCGATGGGATTTGGAAACATTTTTTAAAAGTTGAAAAAAAGTGACAAGGGGGTAGTCCATGATTTTTTTCAAAAATCATTGAAAAAATTTTTGTCAAAATTTTTACATCGCTGGAAAGCTCTGGGAATTTGCTATTCGCCACTGCAAACCGCAACTTCTTACGAGGCTTTGTTGTGGAAATATCGCCATCGACACTTTTTAAGGTTGGACCGAAAAAAACAAAGTTATATCATTTCTGATGTGAATATTTCGAGAACCGAAGCTTGCAAAATTTTTTTATTTATATCGGCGGAAAGGCCTGTTAATTTTCTATACGAAACTGAAAACTGCAAGCTCTTACAAGGCTTGGTTGCGGAAATATCGTTATCCAAAGCCCTTTTTAGGGTTGCATCGAAAAACAGTAATTTGACTTTGGATGCGAGTATTTCGAGAACCAAACCTCGCAGAGTATTTTCGTTTTCAGTTTTAGAAAGCTCTTAAAAATTTAACAATGGATTTTTAAAACCGTTTCCGATTTCGAGGCTCGATTACGGAAATATCGCTATCCAAAGACAAACGCTTTTGCATGTTTTGCACAGAAATGCAGTAAACCGAGCAATCACTTTGGATGAAAATATTTCGAGAACCAGACCTTCCACACGCTTTTGGCTTAGACGTCCGGATAGAGTTTGAAAAAGCCTGTCTTTTGATGTATAACTCGATGGGATTTGGAAACATTTTTTAAAAGTTGAAAAAAAGTGACAAGGGGGTAGTACATGATTTTTTTCAAAAATCATTGAAAAAATTTTTGTCAAAATTTTTACATCGCTGGAAAGCTCTGGGAATTTGCTATTCGCCACTGCAAACCGCAACTTCTTACGAGGCTTTGTTGTGGAAATATCGCCATCGACACTTTTTAAGGTTGGACCGAAAAAAACAAAGTTATATCATTTCTGATGTGAATATTTCGAGAACCGAAGCTTGCAAAATTTTTTTATTTATATCGGCGGAAAGGCCTGTTAATTTTCTATACGAAACTGAAAACTGCAAGCTCTTACAAGGCTTGGTTGCGGAAATATCGTTATCCAAAGCCCTTTTTAGGGTTGCATCGAAAAACAGTAATTTGACTTTGGATGCGAATATTTCGAGAATCAAACCTCGCAGAGTATTTTCGTTTTCAGTTTTAGAAAGCTCTTAAAAATTTAACAATGGATTTTTAAAACCGTTTCCGATTTCGAGGCTCGATTACGGAAATATCGCTATCCAAAGACAAACGCTTTTGCATGTTTTGCACAGAAATGCAGTAAACCGAGCAATCACTTTGGATGAAAATATTTCGAGAACCAGACCTTCCACACGCTTTTGGTTTAGACGTCCGGATAGAGTTTGAAAAAACCTGTCTTTTGATGTATAACTCGATAGGATTTGGAAACATTTTTTAAAAGTTGAAAAAAAGTGACAAGGGGGTAGTCCATGATTTTTTTCAAAAATCATTGAAAAAATTTTTGTCAAAATTTTTACATCGCTGGAAAGCTCTGGGAATTTGCTATTCGCCACTGCAAACCGCAACTTCTTACGAGGCTTTGTTGTGGAAATATCGCCATCGACACTTTTTAAGGTTGGACCGAAAAAAACAAAGTTATATCATTTCTGATGTGAATATTTCGAGAACCGAAGCTTGCAAAATTTTTTTATTTATATCGGCGGAAAGGCCTGTTAATTTTCTATACGAAACTGAAAACTGCAAGCTCTTACAAGGCTTGGTTGCGGAAATATCGTTATCCAAAGCCCTTTTTAGGGTTGCATCGAAAAACAGTAATTTGACTTTGGATGCGAATATTTCGAGAACCAAACCTCGCAGAGTATTTTCGTTTTCAGTTTTAGAAAGCTCTTAAAAATTTAACACTGGATTTTTAAAACCGTTTCCGATTTCGAGGCTCGATTACGGAAATATCGCTATCCAAAGACAAACGCTTTTGCATGTTTTGCACAGAAATGCAGTAAACCGAGCAATCACTTTGGATGAAAATATTTCGAGAACCAGACCTTCCACACGCTTTTGGTTTAGACGTCCGGATAGAGTTTGAAAAAACCTGTCTTTTGATGTATAACTCGATGGGATTTGGAAACATTTTTTAAAAGTTGAAAAAAAGTGACAAGGGGGTAGTCCATGATTTTTTTCAAAAATCATTGAAAAAATTTTTGTCAAAATTTTTACATCGCTGGAAAGCTCTGGGAATTTGCTATTCGCCACTGCAAACCGCAACTTCTTACGAGGCTTTGTTGTGGAAATATCGCCATCGACACTTTTTAAGGTTGGACCGAAAAAAACAAAGTTATATCATTTCTGATGTGAATATTTCGAGAACCGAAGCTTGCAAAATTTTTTTTTTTATATCGGCGGAAAGGCCTGTTAATTTTCTATACGAAACTGAAAACTGCAAGCTCTTACAAGGCTTGGTTGCGGAAATATCGTTATCCAAAGCCCTTTTTAGGGTTGCATCGAAAAACAGTAATTTGACTTTGGATGCGAATATTTCAAGAATCAAACCTCGCAGAGTATTTTCGTTTTCAGTTTTAGAAAGCTCTTAAAAATTTAACAATGGATTTTTAAAACCGTTTCCGATTTCGAGGCTCGATTACGGAAATATCGCTATCCAAAGACAAACGCTTTTGCATGTTTTGCACAGAAATGCAGTAAACCGAGCAATCACTTTGGATGAAAATATTTCGAGAACCAGACCTTCCACACGCTTTTGGTTTAGACGTCCGGATAGAGTTTGAAAAAACCTGTCTTTTGATGTATAACTCGATGGGATTTGGAAACATTTTTTAAAAGTTGAAAAAAAGTGACAAGGGGGTAGTCCATGATTTTTTTCAAAAATCATTGAAAAAATTTTTGTCAAAATTTTTACATCGCTGGAAAGCTCTGGGAATTTGATATTCGCCACTGCAAACCGCAACTTCTTACGAGGCTTTGTTGTGGAAATATCGCCATCGACACTTTTTAAGGTTGGACCGAAAAAAACAAAGTTATATCATTTCTGATGTGAATATTTCGAGAACCGAAGCTTGCAAAATTTTTTTATTTATATCGGCGGAAAGGCCTGTTAATTTTCTATACGAAACTGAAAACTGCAAGCTCTTACAAGGCTTGGTTGCGGAAATATCGTTATCCAAAGCCCTTTTTAGGGTTGCATCGAAAAACAGTAATTTGACTTTGGATGCGAATATTTCGAGAACCAAACCTCGCAGAGTATTTTCGTTTTCAGTTTTAGAAAGCTCTTAAAAATTTAACAATGGATTTTTAAAACCGTTTCCGATTTCGAGGCTCGATTACGGAAATATCGCTATCCAAAGACAAACGCTTTTGCATGTTTTGCACAGAAATGCAGTAAACCGAGCAATCACTTTGGATGAAAATATTTCGAGAACCAGACCTTCCACACGCTTTTGGTTTAGACGTCCGGATAGAGTTTGAAAAAACCTGTCTTTTGATCTATAACTCGATAGGATTTGGAAACATTTTTTAAAAGTTGAAAAAAAGTGACAAGGGGGTAGTCCATGATTTTTTTCAAAAATCATTGAAAAAATTTTTGTCAAAATTTTTACATCGCTGGAAAGCTCTGGGAATTTGCTATTCGCCACTGCAAACCGCAACTTCTTACGAGGCTTTGTTGTGGAAATATCGCCATCGACACTTTTTAAGGTTGGACCGAAAAAAACAAAGTTATATCATTTCTGATGTGAATATTTCGAGAACCGAAGCTTGCAAAATTTTTTTATTTATATCGGCGGAAAGGCCTGTTAATTTTCTATACGAAACTGAAAACTGCAAGCTCTTACAAGGCTTGGTTGCGGAAATATCGTTATCCAAAGCCCTTTTTAGGGTTGCATCGAAAAACAGTAATTTGACTTTGGATGCGAATATTTCGAGAACCAAACCTCGCAGAGTATTTTCGTTTTCAGTTTTAGAAAGCTCTTAAAAATTTAACATTGGATTTTTAAAACCGTTTCCGATTTCGAGGCTCGATTACGGAAATATCGCTATCCAAAGACAAACGCTTTTGCATGTTTTGCACAGAAATGCAGTAAACCGAGCAATCACTTTGGATGAAAATATTTCGAGAACCAGACCTTCCACACGCTTTTGGCTTAGACGTCCGGATAGAGTTTGAAAAAGCCTGTCTTTTGATGTATAACTCGATGGGATTTGGAAACATTTTTTAAAAGTTGAAAAAAAGTGACAAGGGGGTAGTCCATGATTTTTTTCAAAAATCATTGAAAAAATTTTTGTCAAAATTTTTACATCGCTGGAAAGCTCTGGGAATTTGCTATTCGCCACTGCAAACCGCAACTTCTTACGAGGCTTTGTTGTGGAAATATCGCCATCGACACTTTTTAAGGTTGGACCGAAAAAAACAAAGTTATATCATTTCTGATGTGAATATTTCGAGAACCGAAGCTTGCAAAATTTTTTTATTTATATCGGCGGAAAGGCCTGTTAATTTTCTATACGAAACTGAAAACTGCAAGCTCTTACAAGGCTTGGTTGCGGAAATATCGTTATCCAAAGCCCTTTTTAGGGTTGCATCGAAAAACAGTAATTTGACTTTGGATGCGAATATTTCGAGAACCAAACCTCGCAGAGTATTTTCGTTTTCAGTTTTAGAAAGCTCTTAAAAATTTAACACTGGATTTTTAAAACCGTTTCCGATTTCGAGGCTCGATTACGGAAATATCGCTATCCAAAGACAAACGCTTTTGCATGTTTTGCACAGAAATGCAGTAAACCGAGCAATCACTTTGGATGAAAATATTTCGAGAACCAGACCTTCCACACGCTTTTGGTTTAGACGTCCGGATAGAGTTTGAAAAAACCTGTCTTTGGATGTATAACTCGATAGGATTTGGAAACATTTTTTAAAAGTTGAAAAAAAGTGACAAGGGGGTAGTCCATGATTTTTTTCAAAAATCATTGAAAAAATTTTTGTCAAAATTTTTACATCGCTGGAAAGCTCTGGGAATTTGCTATTCGCCACTGCAAACCGCAACTTCTTACGAGGCTTTGTTGTGGAAATATCGCCATCGACACTTTTTAAGGTTGGACCGAAAAAAACAAAGTTATATCATTTCTGATGTGAATATTTCGAGAACCGAAGCTTGCAAAATTTTTTTATTTATATCGGCGGAAAGGCCTGTTAATTTTCTATACGAAACTGAAAACTGCAAGCTCTTACAAGGCTTGGTTGCGGAAATATCGTTATCCAAAGCCCTTTTTAGGGTTGCATCGAAAAACAGTAATTTGACTTTGGATGCGAATATTTCGAGAACCAAACCTCGCAGAGTATTTTCGTTTTCAGTTTTAGAAAGCTCTTAAAAATTTAACATTGGATTTTTAAAACCGTTTCCGATTTCGAGGCTCGATTACGGAAATATCGCTATCCAAAGACAAACGCTTTTGCATGTTTTGCACAGAAATGCAGTAAACCGAGCAATCACTTTGGATGAAAATATTTCGAGAACCAGACCTTCCACACGCTTTTGGTTTAGACGTCCGGATAGAGTTTGAAAAAACCTGTCTTTTGATGTATAACTCGATGGGATTTGGAAACATTTTTTAAAAGTTGAAAAAAAGTGACAAGGGGGTAGTCCATGATTTTTTTCAAAAATCATTGAAAAAATTTTTGTCAAAATTTTTACATCGCTGGAAAGCTCTGGGAATTTGCTATTCGCCACTGCAAACCGCAACTTCTTACGAGGCTTTGTTGTGGAAATATCGCCATCGACACTTTTTAAGGTTGGACCGAAAAAAACAAAGTTATATCATTTCTGATGTGAATATTTCGAGAACCGAAGCTTGCAAAATTTTTTTTTTATATCGGCGGAAAGGCCTGTTAATTTTCTATACGAAACTGAAAACTGCAAGCTCTTACAAGGCTTGGTTGCGGAAATATCGTTATCCAAAGCCCTTTTTAGGGTTGCATCGAAAAACAGTAATTTGACTTTGGATGCGAATATTTCGAGAATCAAACCTCGCAGAGTATTTTCGTTTTCAGTTTTAGAAAGCTCTTAAAAATTTAACAATGGATTTTTAAAACCGTTTCCGATTTCGAGGCTCGATTACGGAAATATCGCTATCCAAAGACAAACGCTTTTGCATGTTTTGCACAGAAATGCAGTAAACCGAGCAATCACTTTGGATGAAAATATTTCGAGAACCAGACCTTCCACACGCTTTTGGTTTAGACGTCCGGATAGAGTTTGAAAAAACCTGTCTTTTGATGTATAACTCGATGGGATTTGGAAACATTTTTTAAAAGTTGAAAAAAAGTGACAAGGGGGTAGTCCATGATTTTTTTCAAAAATCATTGAAAAAATGTTTGTCAAAATTTTTACATCGCTGGAAAGCTCTGGGAATTTGCTATTCGCCACTGCAAACCGCAACTTCTTACGAGGCTTTGTTGTGGAAATATCGCCATCGACACTTTTTAAGGTTGGACCGAAAAAAACAAAGTTATATCATTTCTGATGTGAATATTTCGAGAACCGAAGCTTGCAAAATTTTTTTATTTATATCGGCGGAAAGGCCTGTTAATTTTCTATACGAAACTGAAAACTGCAAGCTCTTACAAGGCTTGGTTGCGGAAATATCGTTATCCAAAGCTCTTTTTAGGGTTGCATCGAAAAACAGTAATTTGACTTTGGATGCGAATATTTCGAGAACCAAACCTCGCAGAGTATTTTCGTTTTCAGTTTTAGAAAGCTCTTAAAAATTTAACAATGGATTTTTAAAACCGTTTCCGATTTCGAGGCTCGATTACGGAAATATCGCTATCCAAAGACAAACGCTTTTGCATGTTTTGCACAGAAATGCAGTAAACCGAGCAATCACTTTGGATGAAAATATTTCGAGAACCAGACCTTCCACACGCTTTTGGTTTAGACGTCCGGATAGAGTTTGAAAAAACCTGTCTTTTGATGTATAACTCGATGGGATTTGGAAACATTTTTTAAAAGTTGAAAAAAAGTGACAAGGGGTTAGTCCATGATTTTTTTCAAAAATCATTGAAAAAATTTTTGTAAAAATTTTTACATCGCTGGAAAGCTCTGGGAATTTGCTATTCGCCACTGCAAACCGCAACTTCTTACGAGGCTTTGTTGTGGAAATATCGCCATCGACACTTTTTAAGGTTGGACCGAAAAAAACAAAGTTATATCATTTCTGATGTGAATATTTCGAGAACCGAAGCTTGCAAAATTTTTTTATTTATATCGGCGGAAAGGCCTGTTAATTTTCTATACGAAACTGAAAACTGCAAGCTCTTACAAGGCTTGGTTGCGGAAATATCGTTATCCAAAGCCCTTTTTAGGGTTGCATCGAAAAACAGTAATTTGACTTTGGATGCGAATATTTCGAGAATCAAACCTCGCAGAGTATTTTCGTTTTCAGTTTTAGAAAGCTCTTAAAAATTTAACAATGGATTTTTAAAACCGTTTCCGATTTCGAGGCTCGATTACGGAAATATCGCTATCCAAAGACAAACGCTTTTGCATGTTTTGCACAGAAATGCAGTAAACCGAGCAATCACTTTGGATGAAAATATTTCGAGAACCAGACCTTCCACACGCTTTTGGTTTAGACGTCCGGATAGAGTTTGAAAAAACCTGTCTTTTGATGTATAACTCGATGGGATTTGGAAACATTTTTTAAAAGTTGAAAAAAAGTGACAAGGGGGTAGTCCATGATTTTTTTCAAAAATCATTGAAAAAATTTTTGTCAAAATTTTTACATCGCTGGAAAGCTCTGGGAATTTGCTATTCGCCACTGCAAACCGCAACTTCTTACGAGGCTTTGTTGTGGAAATATCGCCATCGACACTTTTTAAGGTTGGACCGAAAAAAACAAAGTTATATCATTTCTGATGTGAATATTTCGAGAACCGAAGCTTGCAAAATTTTTTTTTTATATCGGCGGAAAGGCCTGTTAATTTTCTATACGAAACTGAAAACTGCAAGCTCTTACAAGGCTTGGTTGCGGAAATATCGTTATCCAAAGCCCTTTTTAGGGTTGCATCGAAAAACAGTAATTTGACTTTGGATGCGAATATTTCGAGAATCAAACCTCGCAGAGTATTTTCGTTTTCAGTTTTAGAAAGCTCTTAAAAATTTAACAATGGATTTTTAAAACCGTTTCCGATTTCGAGGCTCGATTACGGAAATATCGCTATCCAAAGACAAACGCTTTTGCATGTTTTGCACAGAAATGCAGTAAACCGAGCAATCACTTTGGATGAAAATATTTCGAGAACCAGACCTTCCACACGCTTTTGGTTTAGACGTCCGGATAGAGTTTGAAAAAACCTGTCTTTTGATGTATAACTCGATGGGATTTGGAAACATTTTTTAAAAGTTGAAAAAAAGTGACAAGGGGTTAGTCCATGATTTTTTTCAAAAATCATTGAAAAAATTTTTGTAAAAATTTTTACATCGCTGGAAAGCTCTGGGAATTTGCTATTCGCCACTGCAAACCGCAACTTCTTACGAGGCTTTGTTGTGGAAATATCGCCATCGACACTTTTTAAGGTTGGACCGAAAAAAACAAAGTTATATCATTTCTGATGTGAATATTTCGAGAACCGAAGCTTGCAAAATTTTTTTATTTATATCGGCGGAAAGGCCTGTTAATTTTCTATACGAAACTGAAAACTGCAAGCTCTTACAAGGCTTGGTTGCGGAAATATCGTTATCCAAAGCCCTTTTTAGGGTTGCATCGAAAAACAGTAATTTGACTTTGGATGCGAATATTTCGAGAATCAAACCTCGCAGAGTATTTTCGTTTTCAGTTTTAGAAAGCTCTTAAAAATTTAACAATGGATTTTTAAAACCGTTTCCGATTTCGAGGCTCGATTACGGAAATATCGCTATCCAAAGACAAACGCTTTTGCATGTTTTGCACAGAAATGCAGTAAACCGAGCAATCACTTTGGATGAAAATATTTCGAGAACCAGACCTTCCACACGCTTTTGGTTTAGACGTCCGGATAGAGTTTGAAAAAACCTGTCTTTTGATGTATAACTCGATGGGATTTGGAAACATTTTTTAAAAGTTGAAAAAAAGTGACAAGGGGGTAGTCCATGATTTTTTTCAAAAATCATTGAAAAAATTTTTGTCAAAATTTTTACATCGCTGGAAAGCTCTGGGAATTTGCTATTCGCCACTGCAAACCGCAACTTCTTACGAGGCTTTGTTGTGGAAATATCGCCATCGACACTTTTTAAGGTTGGACCGAAAAAAACAAAGTTATATCATTTCTGATGTGAATATTTCGAGAACCGAAGCTTGCAAAATTTTTTTTTTTATATCGGCGGAAAGGCCTGTTAATTTTCTATACGAAACTGAAAACTGCAAGCTCTTACAAGGCTTGGTTGCGGAAATATCGTTATCCAAAGCCCTTTTTAGGGTTGCATCGAAAAACAGTAATTTGACTTTGGATGCGAATATTTCCAGAATCAAACCTCGCAGAGTATTTTCGTTTTCAGTTTTAGAAAGCTCTTAAAAATTTAACAATGGATTTTTAAAACCGTTTCCGATTTCGAGGCTCGATTACGGAAATATCGCTATCCAAAGACAAACGCTTTTGCATGTTTTGCACAGAAATGCAGTAAACCGAGCAATCACTTTGGATGAAAATATTTCGAGAACCAGACCTTCCACACGCTTTTGGTTTAGACGTCCGGATAGAGTTTGAAAAAACCTGTCTTTTGATGTATAACTCGATGGGATTTGGAAACATTTTTTAAAAGTTGAAAAAAAGTGGCAAGGGGGAAGTCCATGATTTTTTTCAAAAATCATTGAAAAAATGTTTGTCAAAATTTTTACATCGCTGGAAAGCTCTGGGAATTTGCTATTCGCCACTGCAAACCGCAACTTCTTACGAGGCTTTGTTGTGGAAATATCGCCATCGACACTTTTTAAGGTTGGACCGAAAAAACCAAAGTTATATCATTTCTGATGTGAATATTTCGAGAACCGAAGCTTGCAAAATTTTTTTATTTATATCGGCGGAAAGGCCTGTTAATTTTCTATACGAAACTGAAAACTGCAAGCTCTTACAAGGCTTGGTTGCGGAAATATCGTTATCCAAAGCCCTTTTTAGGGTTGCATCGAAAAACAGTAATTTGACTTTGGATGCGAATATTTCGAGAACCAAACCTCGCAGAGTATTTTCGTTTTCAGTTTTAGAAAGCTCTTAAAAATTTAACAATGGATTTTTAAAACCGTTTCCGATTTCGAGGCTCGATTACGGAAATATCGCTATCCAAAGACAAACGCTTTTGCATGTTTTGCACAGAAATGCAGTAAACCGAGCAATCACTTTGGATGAAAATATTTCGAGAACCAGACCTTCCACACGCTTTTGGTTTAGACGTCCGGATAGAGTTTGAAAAAACCTGTCTTTTGATGTATAACTCGATGGGATTTGGAAACATTTTTTAAAAGTTGAAAAAAAGTGGCAAGGGGGTAGTCCATGATTTTTTTCAAAAATCATTGAAAAAATGTTTGTCAAAATTTTTACATCGCTGGAAAGCTCTGGGAATTTGCTATTCGCCACTGCAAACCGCAACTTCTTACGAGGCTTTGTTGTGGAAATATCGCCATCGACACTTTTTAAGGTTGGACCGAAAAAAACAAAGTTATATCATTTCTGATGTGAATATTTCGAGAACCGAAGCTTGCAAAATTTTTTTATTTATATCGGCGGAAAGGCCTGTTAATTTTCTATACGAAACTGAAAACTGCAAGCTCTTACAAGGCTTGGTTGCGGAAATATCGTTATCCAAAGCCCTTTTTAGGGTTGCATCGAAAAACAGTAATTTGACTTTGGATGCGAGTATTTCGAGAACCAAACCTCGCAGAGTATTTTCGTTTTCAGTTTTAGAAAGCTCTTAAAAATTTAACAATGGATTTTTAAAACCGTTTCCGATTTCGAGGCTCGATTACGGAAATATCGCTATCCAAAGACAAACGCTTTTGCATGTTTTGCACAGAAATGCAGTAAACCGAGCAATCACTTTGGATGAAAATATTTCGAGAACCAGACCTTCCACACGCTTTTGGTTTAGACGTCTTTTGATGTATAACTCGATGGGATTTGGAAACATTTTTTAAAAGTTGAAAAAAAGTGGCAAGGGGGTAGTCCATGATTTTTTTCAAAAATCATTGAAAAAATGTTTGTCAAAATTTTTACATCGCTGGAAAGCTCTGGGAATTTGCTATTCGCCACTGCAAACCGCAACTTCTTACGAGGCTTTGTTGTGGAAATATCGCCATCGACACTTTTTAAGGTTGGACCGAAAAAAACAAAGTTATATCATTTCTGATGTGAATATTTCGAGAACCGAAGCTTGCAAAATTTTTTTATTTATATCGGCGGAAAGGCCTGTTAATTTTCTATACGAAACTGAAAACTGCAAGCTCTTACAAGGCTTGGTTGCGGAAATATCGTTATCCAAAGCCCTTTTTAGGGTTGCATCGAAAAACAGTAATTTGACTTTGGATGCGAATATTTCGAGAACCAAACCTCGCAGAGTATTTTCGTTTTCAGTTTTAGAAAGCTCTTAAAAATTTAACGATGGATTTTTAAAACCGTTTCCGATTTCGAGGCTCGATTACGGAAATATCGCTATCCAAAGACAAACGCTTTTGCATGTTTTGCACAGAAATGCAGTAAACCGAGCAATCACTTTGGATGAAAATATTTCGAGAACCAGACCTTCCACACGCTTTTGGTTTAGACGTCCGGATAGAGTTTGAAAAAACCTGTCTTTTGATGTATAGCTCGATGGGATTTGGAAACATTTTTTAAAAGTTGAAAAAAAGTGGCAAGGGCGAAGTCCATGATTTTTTTCAAAAATCATTGAAAAAATGTTTGTCAAAATTTTTACATCGCTGGAAAGCTCTGGGAATTTGCTATTCGCCACTGCAAACCGCAACTTCTTACGAGGCTTTGTTGTGGAAATATCGCCATCGACACTTTTTAAGGTTGGACCGAAAAAAACAAAGTTATATCATTTCTGATGTGAATATTTCGAGAACCGAAGCTTGCAAAATTTTTTTATTTATATCGGCGGAAAGGCCTGTTAATTTTCTATACGAAACTGAAAACTGCAAGCTCTTACAAGGCTTGGTTGCGGAAATATCGTTATCCAAAGCTCTTTTTAGGGTTGCATCGAAAAACAGTAATTTGACTTTGGATGCGAATATTTCGAGAACCAAACCTCGCAGAGTATTTTCGTTTTCAGTTTTAGAAAGCTCTTAAAAATTTAACAATGGATTTTTAAAACCGTTTCCGATTTCGAGGCTCGATTACGGAAATATCGCTATCCAAAGACAAACGCTTTTGCATGTTTTGCACAGAAATGCAGTAAACCGAGCAATCACTTTGGATGAAAATATTTCGAGAACCAGACCTTCCACACGCTTTTGGTTTAGACGTCCGGATAGAGTTTGAAAAAACCTGTCTTTTGATGTATAACTCGATGGGATTTGGAAACATTTTTTAAAAGTTGAAAAAAAGTGACAAGGGGGTAGTCCATGATTTTTTTCAAAAATCATTGAAAAAATTTTTGTAAAAATTTTTACATCGCTGGAAAGCTCTGGGAATTTGCTATTCGCCACTGCAAACCGCAACTTCTTACGAGGCTTTGTTGTGGAAATATCGCCATCGACACTTTTTAAGGTTGGACCGAAAAAAACAAAGTTATATCATTTCTGATGTGAATATTTCGAGAACCGAAGCTTGCAAAATTTTTTTATTTATATCGGCGGAAAGGCCTGTTAATTTTCTATACGAAACTGAAAACTGCAAGCTCTTACAAGGCTTGGTTGCGGAAATATCGTTATCCAAAGCCCTTTTTAGGGTTGCATCGAAAAACAGTAATTTGACTTTGGATGCGAATATTTCGAGAATCAAACCTCGCAGAGTATTTTCGTTTTCAGTTTTAGAAAGCTCTTAAAAATTTAACAATGGATTTTTAAAACCGTTTCCGATTTCGAGGCTCGATTACGGAAATATCGCTATCCAAAGACAAACGCTTTTGCATGTTTTGCACAGAAATGCAGTAAACCGAGCAATCACTTTGGATGAAAATATTTCGAGAACCAGACCTTCCACACGCTTTTGGTTTAGACGTCTTTTGATGTATAACTCGATGGGATTTGGAAACATTTTTTAAAAGTTGAAAAAAAGTGGCAAGGGGGTAGTCCATGATTTTTTTCAAAAATCATTGAAAAAATGTTTGTCAAAATTTTTACATCGCTGGAAAGCTCTGGGAATTTGCTATTCGCCACTGCAAACCGCAACTTCTTACGAGGCTTTGTTGTGGAAATATCGCCATCGACACTTTTTAAGGTTGGACCGAAAAAAACAAAGTTATATCATTTCTGATGTGAATATTTCGAGAACCGAAGCTTGCAAAATTTTTTTATTTATATCGGCGGAAAGGCCTGTTAATTTTCTATACGAAACTGAAAACTGCAAGCTCTTACAAGGCTTGGTTGCGGAAATATCGTTATCCAAAGCCCTTTTTAGGGTTGCATCGAAAAACAGTAATTTGACTTTAGATGCGAATATTTCGAGAACCAAACCTCGCAGAGTATTTTCGTTTTCAGTTTTAGAAAGCTCTTAAAAATTTAACAATGGATTTTTAAAACCGTTTCCGATTTCGAGGCTCGATTACGGAAATATCGCTATCCAAAGACAAACGCTTTTGCATGTTTTGCACAGAAATGCAGTAAACCGAGCAATCACTTTGGATGAAAATATTTCGAGAACCAGACCTTCCACACGCTTTTGGTTTAGACGTCCGGATAGAGTTTGAAAAAACCTGTCTTTTGATGTATAACTCGATGGGATTTGGAAACATTTTTTAAAAGTTGAAAAAAAGTGGCAAGGGGGAAGTCCATGATTTTTTTCAAAAATCATTGAAAAAATGTTTGTCAAAATTTTTACATCGCTGGAAAGCTCTGGGAATTTGCTATTCGCCACTGCAAACCGCAACTTCTTACGAGGCTTTGTTGTGGAAATATCGCCATCGACACTTTTTAAGGTTGGACCGAAAAAACCAAAGTTATATCATTTCTGATGTGAATATTTCGAGAACCGAAGCTTGCAAAATTTTTTTATTTATATCGGCGGAAAGGCCTGTTAATTTTCTATACGAAACTGAAAACTGCAAGCTCTTACAAGGCTTGGTTGCGGAAATATCGTTATCCAAAGCCCTTTTTAGGGTTGCATCGAAAAACAGTAATTTGACTTTGGATGCGAATATTTCGAGAACCAAACCTCGCAGAGTATTTTCGTTTTCAGTTTTAGAAAGCTCTTAAAAATTTAACAATGGATTTTTAAAACCGTTTCCGATTTCGAGGCTCGATTACGGAAATATCGCTATCCAAAGACAAACGCTTTTGCATGTTTTGCACAGAAATGCAGTAAACCGAGCAATCACTTTGGATGAAAATATTTCGAGAACCAGACCTTCCACACGCTTTTGGTTTAGACGTCCGGATAGAGTTTGAAAAAACCTGTCTTTTGATGTATAACTCGATGGGATTTGGAAACATTTTTTAAAAGTTGAAAAAAAGTGACAAGGGGGTAGTCCATGATTTTTTTCAAAAATCATTGAAAAAATTTTTGTCAAAATTTTTACATCGCTGGAAAGCTCTGGGAATTTGCTATTCGCCACTGCAAACCGCAACTTCTTACGAGGCTTTGTTGTGGAAATATCGCCATCGACACTTTTTAAGGTTGGACCGAAAAAAACAAAGTTATATCATTTCTGATGTGAATATTTCGAGAACCGAAGCTTGCAAAATTTTTTTTTTATATCGGCGGAAAGGCCTGTTAATTTTCTATACGAAACTGAAAACTGCAAGCTCTTACAAGGCTTGGTTGCGGAAATATCGTTATCCAAAGCCCTTTTTAGGGTTGCATCGAAAAACAGTAATTTGACTTTGGATGCGAATATTTCGAGAACCAAACCTCGCAGAGTATTTTCGTTTTCAGTTTTAGAAAGCTCTTAAAAATTTAACGATGGATTTTTAAAACCGTTTCCGATTTCGAGGCTCGATTACGGAAATATCGCTATCCAAAGACAAACGCTTTTGCATGTTTTGCACAGAAATGCAGTAAACCGAGCAATCACTTTGGATGAAAATATTTCGAGAACCAGACCTTCCACACGCTTTTGGTTTGGACGTCCGGATAGAGTTTGAAAAAACCTGTCTTTTGATGTATAACTCGATGGGATTTGGAAACATTTTTTAAAAGTTGAAAAAAAGTGACAAGGGGGTAGTCCATGATTTTTTTCAAAAATCATTGAAAAAATTTTTGTCAAAATTTTTACATCGCTGGAAAGCTCTGGGAATTTGCTATTCGCCACTGCAAACCGCAACTTCTTACGAGGCTTTGTTGTGGAAATATCGCCATCGACACTTTTTAAGGTTGGACCGAAAAAAACAAAGTTATATCATTTCTGATGTGAATATTTCGAGAACCGAAGCTTGCAAAATTTTTTTATTTATATCGGCGGAAAGGCCTGTTAATTTTCTATACGAAACTGAAAACTGCAAGCTCTTACAAGGCTTGGTTGCGGAAATATCGTTATCCAAAGCCCTTTTTAGGGTTGCATCGAAAAACAGTAATTTGACTTTGGATGCGAGTATTTCGAGAACCAAACCTCGCAGAGTATTTTCGTTTTCAGTTTTAGAAAGCTCTTAAAAATTTAACAATGGATTTTTAAAACCGTTTCCGATTTCGAGGCTCGATTACGGAAATATCGCTATCCAAAGACAAACGCTTTTGCATGTTTTGCACAGAAATGCAGTAAACCGAGCAATCACTTTGGATGAAAATATTTCGAGAACCAGACCTTCCACACGCTTTTGGTTTAGACGTCTTTTGATGTATAACTCGATGGGATTTGGAAACATTTTTTAAAAGTTGAAAAAAAGTGGCAAGGGGGTAGTCCATGATTTTTTTCAAAAATCATTGAAAAAATGTTTGTCAAAATTTTTACATCGCTGGAAAGCTCTGGGAATTTGCTATTCGCCACTGCAAACCGCAACTTCTTACGAGGCTTTGTTGTGGAAATATCGCCATCGACACTTTTTAAGGTTGGACCGAAAAAAACAAAGTTATATCATTTCTGATGTGAATATTTCGAGAACCGAAGCTTGCAAAATTTTTTTATTTATATCGGCGGAAAGGCCTGTTAATTTTCTATACGAAACTGAAAACTGCAAGCTCTTACAAGGCTTGGTTGCGGAAATATCGTTATCCAAAGCCCTTTTTAGGGTTGCATCGAAAAACAGTAATTTGACTTTGGATGCGAATATTTCGAGAACCAAACCTCGCAGAGTATTTTCGTTTTCAGTTTTAGAAAGCTCTTAAAAATTTAACGATGGATTTTTAAAACCGTTTCCGATTTCGAGGCTCGATTACGGAAATATCGCTATCCAAAGACAAACGCTTTTGCATGTTTTGCACAGAAATGCAGTAAACCGAGCAATCACTTTGGATGAAAATATTTCGAGAACCAGACCTTCCACACGCTTTTGGTTTAGACGTCCGGATAGAGTTTGAAAAAACCTGTCTTTTGATGTATAGCTCGATGGGATTTGGAAACATTTTTTAAAAGTTGAAAAAAAGTGGCAAGGGCGAAGTCCATGATTTTTTTCAAAAATCATTGAAAAAATGTTTGTCAAAATTTTTACATCGCTGGAAAGCTCTGGGAATTTGCTATTCGCCACTGCAAACCGCAACTTCTTACGAGGCTTTGTTGTGGAAATATCGCCATCGACACTTTTTAAGGTTGGACCGAAAAAAACAAAGTTATATCATTTCTGATGTGAATATTTCGAGAACCGAAGCTTGCAAAATTTTTTTATTTATATCGGCGGAAAGGCCTGTTAATTTTCTATACGAAACTGAAAACTGCAAGCTCTTACAAGGCTTGGTTGCGGAAATATCGTTATCCAAAGCCCTTTTTAGGGTTGCATCGAAAAACAGTAATTTGACTTTGGATGCGAATATTTCGAGAATCAAACCTCGCAGAGTATTTTCGTTTTCAGTTTTAGAAAGCTCTTAAAAATTTAACAATGGATTTTTAAAACCGTTTCCGATTTCGAGGCTCGATTACGGAAATATCGCTATCCAAAGACAAACGCTTTTGCATGTTTTGCACAGAAATGCAGTAAACCGAGCAATCACTTTGGATGAAAATATTTCGAGAACCAGACCTTCCACACGCTTTTGGTTTAGACGTCCGGATAGAGTTTGAAAAAACCTGTCTTTTGATGTATAACTCGATGGGATTTGGAAACATTTTTTAAAAGTTGAAAAAAAGTGGCAAGGGGGTAGTCCAAGATTTTTTTCAAAAATCATTGAAAAAATTTTTGTCAAAATTTTTACATCGCTGGAAAGCTCTGGGAATTTGCTATTCGCCACTGCAAACCGCAACTTCTTACGAGGCTTTGTTGTGGAAATATCGCCATCGACACTTTTTAAGGTTGGACCGAAAAAAACAAAGTTATATCATTTCTGATGTGAATATTTCGAGAACCAAAGCTTGCAAAATTTTTTTTTTTATATCGGCGGAAAGGCCTGTTAATTTTCTATACGAAACTGAAAACTGCAAGCTCTTACAAGGCTTGGTTGCGGAAATATCGTTATCCAAAGCCCTTTTTAGGGTTGCATCGAAAAACAGTAATTTGACTTTGGATGCGAATATTTCGAGAATCAAACCTCGCAGAGTATTTTCGTTTTCAGTTTTAGAAAGCTCTTAAAAATTTAACAATGGATTTTTAAAACCGTTTCCGATTTCGAGGCTCGATTACGGAAATATCGCTATCCAAAGACAAACGCTTTTGCATGTTTTGCACAGAAATGCAGTAAACCGAGCAATCACTTTGGATGAAAATATTTCGAGAACCAGACCTTCCACACGCTTTTGGTTTAGACGTCCGGATAGAGTTTGAAAAAACCTGTCTTTTGATGTATAACTCGATGGGATTTGGAAACATTTTTTAAAAGTTGAAAAAAAGTGGCAAGGGGGTAGGTAGTCCAAGATTTTTTTCAAAAATCATTGAAAAAATTTTTGTCAAAATTTTTACATCGCTGGAAAGCTCTGGGAATTTGCTATTCGCCACTGCAAACCGCAACTTCTTACGAGGCTTTGTTGTGGAAATATCGCCATCGACACTTTTTAAGGTTGGACCGAAAAAAACAAAGTAATATCATTTCTGATGTGAATATTTCGAGAACTGAAGCTTGCAAAATTTTTTTATTCATATCGGCGGAAATGCCTGTTAATTTTCTATACGAAACTGAAAACTGCAACCTCTTACAAGGCTTGGTTGCGGAAATATCGTTATCCAAAGCCCTTTTTAGGGTTGCATCGAAAAACAGTAATTTGACTTTGGATGCGAATATTTCGAGAACCAAACCTCGCAGAGTATTTTCGTTTTCAGTTTTAGAAAGCTCTTAAAAATTTAACAATGGATTTTTAAAACCGTTTCCGATTTCGAGGCTCGATTACGGAAATATCGCTATCCAAAGACAAACGCTTTTGCATGTTTTGCACAGAAATGCAGTAAACCGAGCAATCACTTTGGATGAAAATATTTCGAGAACCAGACCTTCCACACGCTTTTGGTTTAGACGTCCGGATAGAGTTTGAAAAAACCTGTCTTTTGATGTATAACTCGATGGGATTTGGAAACATTTTTTAAAAGTTGAAAAAAAGTGACAAGGGGGTAGTCCATGATTTTTTTCAAAAATCATTGAAAAAATTTTTGTCAAAATTTTTACATCGCTGGAAAGCTCTGGGAATTTGCTATTCGCCACTGCAAACCGCAACTTCTTACGAGGCTTTGTTGTGGAAATATCGCCATCGACACTTTTTAAGGTTGGACCGAAAAAAACAAAGTTATATCATTTCTGATGTGAATATTTCGAGAACCGAAGCTTGCAAAATTTTTTTATTTATATCGGCGGAAAGGCCTGTTAATTTTCTATACGAAACTGAAAACTGCAAGCTCTTACAAGGCTTGGTTGCGGAAATATCGTTATCCAAAGCCCTTTTTAGGGTTGCATCGAAAAACAGTAATTTGACTTTGGATGCGAATATTTCGAGAACCAAACCTCGCAAAGTATTTTCGTTTTCAGTTTTAGAAAGCTCTTAAAAATTTAACGATGGATTTTTAAAACCGTTTCCGATTTCGAGGCTCGATTACGGAAATATCGCTATCCAAAGACAAACGCTTTTGCATGTTTTGCACAGAAATGCAGTAAACCGAGCAATCACTTTGGATGAAAATATTTCGAGAACCAGACCTTCCACACGCTTTTGGTTTAGACGTCCGGATAGAGTTTGAAAAAACCTGTCTTTTGATGTATAACTCGATGGGATTTGGAAACATTTTTTAAAAGTTGAAAAAAAGTGACAAGGGGGTAGTCCATGATTTTTTTCAAAAATCATTGAAAAAATTTTTGTCAAAATTTTTACATCGCTGGAAAGCTCTGGGAATTTGCTATTCGCCACTGCAAACCGCAACTTCTTACGAGGCTTTGTTGTGGAAATATCGCCATCGACACTTTTTAAGGTTGGACCGAAAAAAACAAAGTAATATCATTTCTGATGTGAATATTTCGAGAACTGAAGCTTGCAAAATTTTTTTATTCATATCGGCGGAAATGCCTGTTAATTTTCTATACGAAACTGAAAACTGCAACCTCTTACAAGGCTTGGTTGCGGAAATATCGTTATCCAAAGCCCTTTTTAGGGTTGCATCGAAATACAGTAATTTGACTTTGGATGCGAATATTTCGAGAACCAAACCTCGCAGAGTATTTTCGTTTTCAGTTTTACAAAGCTCTTGAAAATTTAACACTGGATTTTTAAAACCGTTTCCGATTTCGAGGCTCGATTACGGAAATATCGCTATCCAAAGACAAACGCTTTTGCATGTTTTGCACAGAAATGCAGTAAACCGAGCAATCACTTTGGATGAAAATATTTCGAGAACCAGACCTTCCACACGCTTTTGGTTTAGACGTCCGGATAGAGTTTGAAAAAACCTGTCTTTTGATGTATAACTCGATGGGATTTGGAAACATTTTTTAAAAGTTGAAAAAAAGTGACAAGGGGGTAGTCCATGATTTTTTTCAAAAATCATTGAAAAAATTTTTGTCAAAATTTTTACATCGCTGGAAAGCTCTGGGAATTTGCTATTCGCCACTGCAAACCGCAACTTCTTACGAGGCTTTGTTGTGGAAATATCGCCATCGACACTTTTTAAGGTTGGACCGAAAAAAACAAAGTTATATCATTTCTGATGTGAATATTTCGAGAACCGAAGCTTGCAAAATTTTTTTTTTTATATCGGCGGAAAGGCCTGTTAATTTTCTATACGAAACTGAAAACTGCAAGCTCTTACAAGGCTTGGTTGCGGAAATATCGTTATCCAAAGCCCTTTTTAGGGTTGCATCGAAAAACAGTAATTTGACTTTGGATGCGAATATTTCGAGAATCAAACCTCGCAGAGTATTTTCGTTTTCAGTTTTAGAAAGCTCTTAAAAATTTAACAATGGATTTTTAAAACCGTTTCCGATTTCGAGGCTCGATTACGGAAATATCGCTATCCAAAGACAAACGCTTTTGCATGTTTTGCACAGAAATGCAGTAAACCGAGCAATCACTTTGGATGAAAATATTTCGAGAACCAGACCTTCCACACGCTTTTGGTTTAGACGTCCGGATAGAGTTTGAAAAAACCTGTCTTTTGATGTATAACTCGATGGGATTTGGAAACATTTTTTAAAAGTTGAAAAAAAGTGGCAAGGGGGTAGTCCATGATTTTTTTCAAAAATCATTGAAAAAATGTTTGTCAAAATTTTTACATCGCTGGAAAGCTCTGGGAATTTGCTATTCGCCACTGCAAACCGCAACTTCTTACGAGGCTTTGTTGTGGAAATATCGCCATCGACACTTTTTAAGGTTGGACCGAAAAAAACAAAGTTATATCATTTCTGATGTGAATATTTCGAGAACCGAAGCTTGCAAAATTTTTTTATTTATATCGGCGGAAAGGCCTGTTAATTTTCTATACGAAACTGAAAACTGCAAGCTCTTACAAGGCTTGGTTGCGGAAATATCGTTATCCAAAGCCCTTTTTAGGGTTGCATCGAAAAACAGTAATTTGACTTTGGATGCGAATATTTCGAGAACCAAACCTCGCAGAGTATTTTCGTTTTCAGTTTTAGAAAGCTCTTAAAAATTTAACAATGGATTTTTAAAACCGTTTCCGATTTCGAGGCTCGATTACGGAAATATCGCTATCCAAAGACAAACGCTTTTGCATGTTTTGCACAGAAATGCAGTAAACCGAGCAATCACTTTGGATGAAAATATTTCGAGAACCAGACCTTCCACACGCTTTTGGTTTAGACGTCCGGATAGAGTTTGAAAAAACCTGTCTTTTGATGTATAACTCGATGGGATTTGGAAACATTTTTTAAAAGTTGAAAAAAAGTGGCAAGGGGGTAGTCCAAGATTTTTTTCAAAAATCATTGAAAAAATTTTTGTCAAAATTTTTACATCGCTGGAAAGCTCTGGGAATTTGCTATTCGCCACTGCAAACCGCAACTTCTTACGAGGCTTTGTTGTGGAAATATCGCCATCGACACTTTTTAAGGTTGGACCGAAAAAAACAAAGTTATATCATTTCTGATGTGAATATTTCGAGAACCGAAGCTTGCAAAATTTTTTTATTTATATCGGCGGAAAGGCCTGTTAATTTTCTATACGAAACTGAAAACTGCAAGCTCTTACAAGGCTTGGTTGCGGAAATATCGTTATCCAAAGCCCTTTTTAGGGTTGCATCGAAAAACAGTAATTTGACTTTGGATGCGAATATTTCGAGAATCAAACCTCGCAGAGTATTTTCGTTTTCAGTTTTAGAAAGCTCTTAAAAATTTAACAATGGATTTTTAAAACCGTTTCCGATTTCGAGGCTCGATTACGGAAATATCGCTATCCAAAGACAAACGCTTTTGCATGTTTTGCACAGAAATGCAGTAAACCGAGCAATCACTTTGGATGAAAATATTTCGAGAACCAGACCTTCCACACGCTTTTGGTTTAGACGTCCGGATAGAGTTTGAAAAAACCTGTCTTTTGATGTATAGCTCGATGGGATTTGGAAACATTTTTTAAAAGTTGAAAAAAAGTGGCAAGGGGGTAGTCCATGATTTTTTTCAAAAATCATTGAAAAAATTTTTGTCAAAATTTTTAGATCGCTGGAAAGCTCTGGGAATTTGCTATTCGCCACTGCAAACCGCAACTTCTTACGAGGCTTTGTTGTGGAAATATCGCCATCGACACTTTTTAAGGTTGGACCGAAAAAAACAAAGTTATATCATTTCTGATGTGAATATTTCGAGAACCGAAGCTTGCAAAATTTTTTTATTTATATCGGCGGAAAGGCCTGTTAATTTTCTATACGAAACTGAAAACTGCAAGCTCTTACAAGGCTTGGTTGCGGAAATATCGTTATCCAAAGCCCTTTTTAGGGTTGCATCGAAAAACAGTAATTTGACTTTGGATGCGAATATTTCGAGAACCAAACCTCGCAGAGTATTTTCGTTTTCAGTTTTAGAAAGCTCTTAAAAATTTAACAATGGATTTTTAAAACCGTTTCCGATTTCGAGGCTCGATTACGGAAATATCGCTATCCAAAGACAAACGCTTTTGCATGTTTTGCACAGAAATGCAGTAAACCGAGCAATCACTTTGGATGAAAATATTTCGAGAACCAGACCTTCCACACGCTTTTGGTTTAGACGTCCGGATAGAGTTTGAAAAAACCTGTCTTTTGATGTATAACTCGATGGGATTTGGAAACATTTTTTAAAAGTTGAAAAAAAGTGACAAGGGGGTAGTCCATGATTTTTTTCAAAAATCATTGAAAAAATTTTTGTCAAAATTTTTACATCGCTGGAAAGCTCTGGGAATTTGCTATTCGCCACTGCAAACCGCAACTTCTTACGAGGCTTTGTTGTGGAAATATCGCCATCGACACTTTTTAAGGTTGGACCGAAAAAAAACAAAGTTATATCATTTCTGATGTGAATATTTCGAGAACCGAAGCTTGCAAAATTTTTTTTTTATATCGGCGGAAAGGCCTGTTAATTTTCTATACGAAACTGAAAACTGCAAGCTCTTACAAGGCTTGGTTGCGGAAATATCGTTATCCAAAGCCCTTTTTAGGGTTGCATCGAAAAACAGTAATTTGACTTTGGATGCGAATATTTCGAGAACCAAACCTCGCAGAGTATTTTCGTTTTCAGTTTTAGAAAGCTCTTAAAAATTTAACAATGGATTTTTAAAACCGTTTCCGATTTCGAGGCTCGATTACGGAAATATCGCTATCCAAAGACAAACGCTTTTGCATGTTTTGCACAGAAATGCAGTAAACCGAGCAATCACTTTGGATGAAAATATTTCGAGAACCAGACCTTCCACACGCTTTTGGTTTAAACGTCCGGATAGAGTTTGAAAAAACCTGTCTTTTGATGTATAACTCGATGGGATTTGGAAACATTTTTTAAAAGTTGAAAAAAAGTGGCAAGGGGGTAGTCCAAGATTTTTTTCAAAAATCATTGAAAAAATTTTTGTCAAAATTTTTACATCGCTGGAAAGCTCTGGGAATTTGCTATTCGCCACTGCAAACCGCAACTTCTTACGAGGCTTTGTTGTGGAAATATCGCCATCGACACTTTTTAAGGTTGGACCGAAAAAAACAAAGTTATATCATTTCTGATGTGAATATTTCGAGAACCGAAGCTTGCAAAATTTTTTTATTTATATCGGCGGAAAGGCCTGTTAATTTTCTATACGAAACTGAAAACTGCAAGCTCTTACAAGGCTTGGTTGCGGAAATATCGTTATCCAAAGCCCTTTTTAGGGTTGCATCGAAAAACAGTAATTTGACTTTGGATGCGAATATTTCGAGAATCAAACCTCGCAGAGTATTTTCGTTTTCAGTTTTAGAAAGCTCTTAAAAATTTAACAATGGATTTTTAAAACCGTTTCCGATTTCGAGGCTCGATTACGGAAATATCGCTATCCAAAGACAAACGCTTTTGCATGTTTTGCACAGAAATGCAGTAAACCGAGCAATCACTTTGGATGAAAATATTTCGAGAACCAGACCTTCCACACGCTTTTGGTTTAGACGTCCGGATAGAGTTTGAAAAAACCTGTCTTTTGATGTATAACTCGATGGGATTTGGAAACATTTTTTAAAAGTTGAAAAAAAGTGGCAAGGGGGTAGTCCATGATTTTTTTCAAAAATCATTGAAAAAATGTTTGTCAAAATTTTTACATCGCTGGAAAGCTCTGGGAATTTGCTATTCGCCACTGCAAACCGCAACTTCTTACGAGGCTTTGTTGTGGAAATATCGCCATCGACACTTTTTAAGGTTGGACCGAAAAAAACAAAGTTATATCATTTCTGATGTGAATATTTCGAGAACCGAAGCTTGCAAAATTTTTTTATTTATATCGGCGGAAAGGCCTGTTAATTTTCTATACGAAACTGAAAACTGCAAGCTCTTACAAGGCTTGGTTGCGGAAATATCGTTATCCAAAGCCCTTTTTAGCGTTGCATCGAAAAACAGTAATTTGACTTTGGATGCGAATATTTCGAGAACCAAACCTCGCAGAGTATTTTCGTTTTCAGTTTTAGAAAGCTCTTAAAAATTTAACAATGGATTTTTAAAACCGTTTCCGATTTCGAGGCTCGATTACGGAAATATCGCTATCCAAAGACAAACGCTTTTGCATGTTTTGCACAGAAATGCAGTAAACCGAGCAATCACTTTGGATGAAAATATTTCGAGAACCAGACCTTCCACACGCTTTTGGTTTAGACGTCCGGATAGAGTTTGAAAAAACCTGTCTTTTGATGTATAACTCGATGGGATTTGGAAACATTTTTTAAAAGTTGAAAAAAAGTGACAAGGGGGTAGTCCATGATTTTTTTCAAAAATCATTGAAAAAATTTTTGTCAAAATTTTTAGATCGCTGGAAAGCTCTGGGAATTTGCTATTCGCCACTGCAAACCGCAACTTCTTACGAGGCTTTGTTGTGGAAATATCGCCATCGACACTTTTTAAGGTTGGACCGAAAAAAACAAAGTTATATCATTTCTGATGTGAATATTTCGAGAACCGAAGCTTGCAAAATTTTTTTATTTATATCGGCGGAAAGGCCTGTTAATTTTCTATACGAAACTGAAAACTGCAAGCTCTTACAAGGCTTGGTTGCGGAAATATCGTTATCCAAAGCCCTTTTTAGGGTTGCATCGAAAAACAGTAATTTGACTTTGGATGCGAATATTTCGAGAACCAAACCTCGCAGAGTATTTTCGTTTTCAGTTTTAGAAAGCTCTTAAAAATTTAACGATGGATTTTTAAAACCGTTTCTGATTTCGAGGCTCGATTACGGAAATATCGCTATCCAAAGACAAACGCTTTTGCATGTTTTGCACAGAAATGCAGTAAACCGAGCAATCACTTTGGATGAAAATATTTCGAGAACCAGACCTTCCACACGCTTTTGGTTTAGACGTCCGGATAGAGTTTGAAAAAACCTGTCTTTTGATGTATAGCTCGATGGGATTTGGAAACATTTTTTAAAAGTTGAAAAAAAGTGGCAAGGGGGTAGTCCATGATTTTTTTCAAAAATCATTGAAAAAATTTTTGTCAAAATTTTTAGATCGCTGGAAAGCTCTGGGAATTTGCTATTCGCCACTGCAAACCGCAACTTCTTACGAGGCTTTGTTGTGGAAATATCGCCATCGACACTTTTTAAGGTTGGACCGAAAAAAACAAAGTTATATCATTTCTGATGTGAATATTTCGAGAACCGAAGCTTGCAAAATTTTTTTATTTATATCGGCGGAAAGGCCTGTTAATTTTCTATACGAAACTGAAAACTGCAAGCTCTTACAAGGCTTGGTTGCGGAAATATCGTTATCCAAAGCCCTTTTTAGGGTTGCATCGAAAAACAGTAATTTGACTTTGGATGCGAATATTTCGAGAACCAAACCTCGCAGAGTATTTTCGTTTTCAGTTTTAGAAAGCTCTTAAAAATTTAACAATGGATTTTTAAAACCGTTTCCGATTTCGAGGCTCGATTACGGAAATATCGCTATCCAAAGACAAACGCTTTTGCATGTTTTGCACAGAAATGCAGTAAACCGAGCAATCACTTTGGATGAAAATATTTCGAGAACCAGACCTTCCACACGCTTTTGGTTTAGACGTCCGGATAGAGTTTGAAAAAACCTGTCTTTTGATGTATAACTCGATGGGATTTGGAAACATTTTTTAAAAGTTGAAAAAAAGTGGCAAGGGGGTAGTCCAAGATTTTTTTCAAAAATCATTGAAAAAATTTTTGTCAAAATTTTTACATCGCTGGAAAGCTCTGGGAATTTGCTATTCGCCACTGCAAACCGCAACTTCTTACGAGGCTTTGTTGTGGAAATATCGCCATCGACACTTTTTAAGGTTGGACCGAAAAAAACAAAGTAATATCATTTCTGATGTGAATATTTCGAGAACTGAAGCTTGCAAAATTTTTTTATTCATATCGGCGGAAATGCCTGTTAATTTTCTATACGAAACTGAAAACTGCAACCTCTTACAAGGCTTGGTTGCGGAAATATCGTTATCCAAAGCCCTTTTTAGGGTTGCATCGAAATACAGTAATTTGACTTTGGATGCGAATATTTCGAGAACCAAACCTCGCAGAGTATTTTCGTTTTCAGTTTTACAAAGCTCTTGAAAATTTAACACTGGAATTTTAAAACCGTTTCCGATTTCGAGGCTCGATTACGGAAATATCGCTATCCAAAGACAAACGCTTTTGCATGTTTTGCACAGAAATGCAGTAAACCGAGCAATCACTTTGGATGAAAATATTTCGAGAACCAGACCTTCCACACGCTTTTGGTTTAGACGTCCGGATAGAGTTTGAAAAAACCTGTCTTTTGATGTATAACTCGATGGGATTTGGAAACATTTTTTAAAAGTTGAAAAAAAGTGGCAAGGGGGTAGTCCATGATTTTTTTCAAAAATCATTGAAAAAATGTTTATCAAAATTTTTACATCGCTGGAAAGCTCTGGGAATTTGCTATTCGCCACTGCAAACCGCAACTTCTTACGAGGCTTTGTTGTGGAAATATCGCCATCGACACTTTTTAAGGTTGGACCGAAAAAAACAAAGTTATATCATTTCTGATGTGAATATTTCGAGAACCGAAGCTTGCAAAATTTTTTTATTTATATCGGCGGAAAGGCCTGTTAATTTTCTATACGAAACTGAAAACTGCAAGCTCTTACAAGGCTTGGTTGCGGAAATATCGTTATCCAAAGCCCTTTTTAGGGTTGCATCGAAAAACAGTAATTTGACTTTGGATGCGAATATTTCGAGAACCAAACCTCGCAGAGTATTTTCGTTTTCAGTTTTAGAAAGCTCTTAAAAATTTAACAATGGATTTTTAAAACCGTTTCCGATTTCGAGGCTCGATTACGGAAATATCGCTATCCAAAGACAAACGCTTTTGCATGTTTTGCACAGAAATGCAGTAAACCGAGCAATCACTTTGGATGAAAATATTTCGAGAACCAGACCTTCCACACGCTTTTGGTTTAGACGTCCGGATAGAGTTTGAAAAAACCTGTCTTTTGATGTATAACTCGATGGGATTTGGAAACATTTTTTAAAAGTTGAAAAAAAGTGGCAAGGGGGTAGTCCAAGATTTTTTTCAAAAATCATTGAAAAAATTTTTGTCAAAATTTTTACATCGCTGGAAAGCTCTGGGAATTTGCTATTCGCCACTGCAAACCGCAACCCCTTACGAGGCTTTGTTGTGGAAATATCGCCATCGACACTTTTTAAGGTTGGACCGAAAAAAACAAAGTTATATCATTTCTGATGTGAATATTTCGAGAACCGAAGCTTGCAAAATTTTTTTATTTATATCGGCGGAAAGGCCTGTTAATTTTCTATACGAAACTGAAAACTGCAAGCTCTTACAAGGCTTGGTTGCGGAAATATCGTTATCCAAAGCCCTTTTTAGGGTTGCATCGAAAAACAGTAATTTGACTTTGGATGCGAATATTTCGAGAACCAAACCTCGCAGAGTATTTTCGTTTTCAGTTTTAGAAAGCTCTTAAAAATTTAACAATGGATTTTTAAAACCGTTTCCGATTTCGAGGCTCGATTACGGAAATATCGCTATCCAAAGACAAACGCTTTTGCATGTTTTGCACAGAAATGCAGTAAACCGAGCAATCACTTTGGATGAAAATATTGCGAGAACCAGACCTTCCACACGCTTTTGGTTTAGACGTCCGGATAGAGTTTGAAAAAACCTGTCTTTTGATGTATAACTCGATGGGATTTGGAAACATTTTTTAAAAGTTGAAAAAAAGTGGCAAGGGGGTAGTCCATGATTTTTTTCAAAAATCATTGAAAAAATGTTTATCAAAATTTTTACATCGCTGGAAAGCTCTGGGAATTTGCTATTCGCCACTGCAAACCGCAACTTCTTACGAGGCTTTGTTGTGGAAATATCGCCATCGACACTTTTTAAGGTTGGACCGAAAAAAACAAAGTTATATCATTTCTGATGTGAATATTTCGAGAACCGAAGCTTGCAAAATTTTTTTATTTATATCGGCGGAAAGGCCTGTTAATTTTCTATACGAAACTGAAAACTGCAAGCTCTTACAAGGCTTGGTTGCGGAAATATCGTTATCCAAAGCCCTTTTTAGGGTTGCATCGAAAAACAGTAATTTGACTTTGGATGCGAATATTTCGAGAACCAAACCTCGCAGAGTATTTTCGTTTTCAGTTTTAGAAAGCTCTTAAAAATTTTACAATGGATTTTTAAAACCGTTTCCGATTTCGAGGCTCGATTACGGAAATATCGCTATCCAAAGACAAACGCTTTTGCATGTTTTGCACAGAAATGCAGTAAACCGAGCAATCACTTTGGATGAAAATATTTCGAGAACCAGACCTTCCACACGCTTTTGGTTTAGACGTCCGGATAGAGTTTGAAAAAACCTGTCTTTTGATGTATAACTCGATGGGATTTGGAAACATTTTTTAAAAGTTGAAAAAAAGTGGCAAGGGGGTAGTCCATGATTTTTTTCAAAAATCATTGAAAAAATGTTTGTCAAAATTTTTACATCGCTGGAAAGCTCTGGGAATTTGCTATTCGCCACTGCAAACCGCAACTTCTTACGAGGCTTTGTTGTGGAAATATCGCCATCGACACTTTTTAAGGTTGGACCGAAAAAAACAAAGTTATATCATTTCTGATGTGAATATTTCGAGAACCGAAGCTTGCAAAATTTTTTTATTTATATCGGCGGAAAGGCCTGTTAATTTTCTATACGAAACTGAAAACTGCAAGCTCTTACAAGGCTTGGTTGCGGAAATATCGTTATCCAAAGCCCTTTTTAGGGTTGCATCGAAAAACAGTAATTTGACTTTGGATGCGAATATTTCGAGAACCAAACCTCGCAGAGTATTTTCGTTTTCAGTTTTAGAAAGCTCTTAAAAATTTAACAATGGATTTTTAAAACCGTTTCCGATTTCGAGGCTCGATTACGGAAATATCGCTATCCAAAGACAAACGCTTTTGCATGTTTTGCACAGAAATGCAGTAAACCGAGCAATCACTTTGGATGAAAATATTTCGAGAACCAGACCTTCCACACGCTTTTGGTTTAGACGTCCGGATAGAGTTTGAAAAAGCCTGTCTTTTGATGTATAACTCGATGGGATTTGGAAACATTTTTTAAAAGTTGAAAAAAAGTGACAAGGGGGTAGTCCATGATTTTTTTCAAAAATCATTGAAAAAATTTTTGTCAAAATTTTTACATCGCTGGAAAGCTCTGGGAATTTGCTATTCGCCACTGCAAACCGCAACTTCTTACGAGGCTTTGTTGTGGAAATATCGCCATCGACACTTTTTAAGGTTGGACCGAAAAAAACAAAGTTATATCATTTCTGATGTGAATATTTCGAGAACCGAAGCTTGCAAAATTTTTTTTTTTATATCGGCGGAAAGGCCTGTTAATTTTCTATACGAAACTGAAAACTGCAAGCTCTTACAAGGCTTGGTTGCGGAAATATCGTTATCCAAAGCCCTTTTTAGGGTTGCATCGAAAAACAGTAATTTGACTTTGGATGCGAATATTTCGAGAATCAAACCTCGCAGAGTATTTTCGTTTTCAGTTTTAGAAAGCTCTTAAAAATTTAACAATGGATTTTTAAAACCGTTTCCGATTTCGAGGCTCGATTACGGAAATATCGCTATCCAAAGACAAACGCTTTTGCATGTTTTGCACAGAAATGCAGTAAACCGAGCAATCACTTTGGATGAAAATATTTCGAGAACCAGACCTTCCACACGCTTTTGGTTTAGACGTCCGGATAGAGTTTGAAAAAACCTGTCTTTTGATGTATAACTCGATGGGATTTGGAAACATTTTTTAAAAGTTGAAAAAAAGTGGCAAGGGGGTAGTCCATGATTTTTTTCAAAAATCATTGAAAAAATGTTTGTCAAAATTTTTACATCGCTGGAAAGCTCTGGGAATTTGCTATTCGCCACTGCAAACCGCAACTTCTTACGAGGCTTTGTTGTGGAAATATCGCCATCGACACTTTTTAAGGTTGGACCGAAAAAAACAAAGTTATATCATTTCTGATGTGAATATTTCGAGAACCGAAGCTTGCAAAATTTTTTTATTTATATCGGCGGAAAGGCCTGTTAATTTTCTATACGAAACTGAAAACTGCAAGCTCTTACAAGGCTTGGTTGCGGAAATATCGTTATCCAAAGCCCTTTTTAGGGTTGCATCGAAAAACAGTAATTTGACTTTGGATGCGAATATTTCGAGAACCAAACCTCGCAGAGTATTTTCGTTTTCAGTTTTAGAAAGCTCTTAAAAATTTAACAATGGATTTTTAAAACCGTTTCCGATTTCGAGGCTCGATTACGGAAATATCGCTATCCAAAGACAAACGCTTTTGCATGTTTTGCACAGAAATGCAGTAAACCGAGCAATCACTTTGGATGAAAATATTTCGAGAACCAGACCTTCCACACGCTTTTGGTTTAGACGTCCGGATAGAGTTTGAAAAAACCTGTCTTTTGATGTATAACTCGATGGGATTTGGAAACATTTTTTAAAAGTTGAAAAAAGTGGCAAGGGGGTAGTCCAAGATTTTTTTCAAAAATCATTGAAAAAACTTTTGTCAAAATTTTTACATCGCTGGAAAGCTCTGGGAATTTGCTATTCGCCACTGCAAACCGCAACTTCTTACGAGGCTTTGTTGTGGAAATATCGCCATCGACACTTTTTAAGGTTGGACCGAAAAAAACAAAGTTATATCATTTCTGATGTGAATATTTCGAGAACCGAAGCTTGCAAAATTTTTTTATTTATATCGGCGGAAAGGCCTGTTAATTTTCTATACGAAACTGAAAACTGCAAGCTCTTACAAGGCTTGGTTGCGGAAATATCGTTATCCAAAGCCCTTTTTAGGGTTGCATCGAAAAACAGTAATTTGACTTTGGATGCGAATATTTCGAGAATCAAACCTCGCAGAGTATTTTCGTTTTCAGTTTTAGAAAGCTCTTAAAAATTTAACAATGGATTTTTAAACCGTTTCCGATTTCGAGGCTCGATTACGGAAATATCGCTATCCAAAGACAAACGCTTTTGCATGTTTTGCACAGAAATGCAGTAAACCGAGCAATCACTTTGGATGAAAATATTTCGAGAACCAGACCTTCCACACGATTTTGGTTTAGACGTCCGGATAGAGTTTGAAAAAACCTGTCTTTTGATGTATAACTCGATGGGATTTGGAAACATTTTTTAAAAGTTGAAAAAAAGTGACAAGGGGGTAGTCCATGATTTTTTTCAAAAATCATTGAAAAAATTTTTGTCAAAATTTTTACATCGCTGGAAAGCTCTGGGAATTTGCTATTCGCCACTGCAAACCGCAACTTCTTACGAGGCTTTGTTGTGGAAATATCGCCATCGACACTTTTTAAGGTTGGACCGAAAAAAACAAAGTTATATCATTTCTGATGTGAATATTTCGAGAACCGAAGCTTGCAAAATTTTTTTATTTATATCGGCGGAAAGGCCTGTTAATTTTCTATACGAAACTGAAAACTGCAAGCTCTTACAAGGCTTGGTTGCGGAAATATCGTTATCCAAAGCCCTTTTTAGGGTTGCATCGAAAAACAGTAATTTGACTTTGGATGCGAATATTTCGAGAACCAAACCTCGCAGAGTATTTTCGTTTTCAGTTTTAGAAAGCTCTTAAAAATTTAACAATGGATTTTTAAAACCGTTTCCGATTTCGAGGCTCGATTACGGAAATATCGCTATCCAAAGACAAACGCTTTTGCATGTTTTGCACAGAAATGCAGTAAACCGAGCAATCACTTTGGATGAAAATATTTCGAGAACCAGACCTTCCACACGCTTTTGGTTTAGACGTCCGGATAGAGTTTGAAAAAACCTGTCTTTTGATGTATAACTCGATGGGATTTGGAAACATTTTTTAAAAGTTGAAAAAAAGTGGCAAGGGGGTAGTCCATGATTTTTTTCAAAAATCATTGAAAAAATTTTTGTCAAAATTTTTACATCGCTGGAAAGCTCTGGGAATTTGCTATTCGCCACTGCAAACCGCAACTTCTTACGAGGCTTTGTTGTGGAAATATCGCCATCGACACTTTTTAAGGTTGGACCGAAAAAAACAAAGTTATATCATTTCTGATGTGAATATTTCGAGAACCGAAGCTTGCAAAATTTTTTTATTTATATCGGCGGAAAGGCCTGTTAATTTTCTATACGAAACTGAAAACTGCAAGCTCTTACAAGGCTTGGTTGCGGAAATATCGTTATCCAAAGCCTTTTTTAGGGTTGCATCGAAAAACAGTAATTTGACTTTGGATGCGAATATTTCGAGAACCAAACCTCGCAGAGTATTTTCGTTTTCAGTTTTAGAAAGCTCTTAAAAATTTAACAATGGATTTTTAAAACCGTTTCCGATTTCGAGGCTCGATTACGGAAATATCGCTATCCAAAGACAAACGCTTTTGCATGTTTTGCACAGAAATGCAGTAAACCGAGCAATCACTTTGGATGAAAATATTTCGAGAACCAGACCTTCCACACGATTTTGGTTTAGACGTCCGGATAGAGTTTGAAAAAACCTGTCTTTTGATGTATAACTCGATGGGATTTGGAAACATTTTTTAAAAGTTGAAAAAAAGTGGCAAGGGGGTAGTCCATGATTTTTTTCAAAAATCATTGAAAAAATGTTTGTCAAAATTTTTACATCGCTGGAAAGCTCTGGGAATTTGCTATTCGCCACTGCAAACCGCAACTTCTTACGAGGCTTTGTTGTGGAAATATCGCCATCGACACTTTTTAAGGTTGGACCGAAAAAAACAAAGTTATATCATTTCTGATGTGAATATTTCGAGAACCGAAGCTTGCAAAATTTTTTTATTTATATCGGCGGAAAGGCCTGTTAATTTTCTATACGAAACTGAAAACTGCAAGCTCTTACAAGGCTTGGTTGCGGAAGTATCGTTATCCAAAGCCCTTTTTAGGGTTGCATCGAAAAACAGTAATTTGACTTTGGATGCGAATATTTCGAGAACCAAACCTCGCAGAGTATTTTCGTTTTCAGTTTTAGAAAGCTCTTAAAAATTTAACAATGGATTTTTAAAACCGTTTCCGATTTCGAGGCTCGATTACGGAAATATCGCTATCCAAAGACAAACGCTTTTGCATGTTTTGCACAGAAATGCAGTAAACCGAGCAATCACTTTGGATGAAAATATTTCGAGAACCAGACCTTCCACACGCTTTTGGTTTAGACGTCCGGATAGAGTTTGAAAAAACCTGTCTTTTGATGTATAACTCGATGGGATTTGGAAACATTTTTTAAAAGTTGAAAAAAAGTGGCAAGGGGGTAGTCCAAGATTTTTTTCAAAAATCATTGAAAAAATTTTTGTCAAAATTTTTACATCGCTGGAAAGCTCTGGGAATTTGCTATTCGCCACTGCAAACCGCAACTTCTTACGAGGCTTTGTTGTGGAAATATCGCCATCGACACTTTTTAAGGTTGGACCGAAAAAAACAAAGTTATATCATTTCTGATGTGAATATTTCGAGAACCGAAGCTTGCAAAATTTTTTTATTTATATCGGCGGAAAGGCCTGTTAATTTTCTATACGAAACTGAAAACTGCAAGCTCTTACAAGGCTTGGTTGCGGAAATATCGTTATCCAAAGCCCTTTTTAGGGTTGCATCGAAAAACAGTAATTTGACTTTGGATGCGAATATTTCGAGAACCAAACCTCGCAGAGTATTTTCGTTTTCAGTTTTAGAAAGCTCTTAAAAATTTAACAATGGATTTTTAAAACCGTTTCCGATTTCGAGGCTCGATTACGGAAATATCGCTATCCAAAGACAAACGCTTTTGCATGTTTTGCACAGAAATGCAGTAAACCGAGCAATCACTTTGGATGAAAATATTTCGAGAACCAGACCTTCCACACGCTTTTGGTTTAGACGTCCGGATAGAGTTTGAAAAAACCTGTCTTTTGATGTATAACTCGATGGGATTTGGAAACATTTTTTAAAAGTTGACAAAAAGTGGCAAGGGGGTAGTCCAAGATTTTTTTCAAAAATCATTGAAAAAATTTTTGTCAAAATTTTTACATCGCTGGAAAGCTCTGGGAATTTGCTATTCGCCACTGCAAACCGCAACTTCTTACGAGGCTTTGTTGTGGAAATATCGCCATCGACACTTTTTAAGGTTGGACCGAAAAAAACAAAGTTATATCATTTCTGATGTGAATATTTCGAGAACCGAAGCTTGCAAAATTTTTTTATTTATATCGGCGGAAAGGCCTGTTAATTTTCTATACGAAACTGAAAACTGCAAGCTCTTACAAGGCTTGGTTGCGGAAATATCGTTATCCAAAGCCCTTTTTAGGGTTGCATCGAAAAACAGTAATTTGACTTTGGATGCGAATATTTCGAGAACCAAACCTCGCAGAGTATTTTCGTTTTCAGTTTTAGAAAGCTCTTAAAAATTTTACAATGGATTTTTAAAACCGTTTCCGATTTCGAGGCTCGATTACGGAAATATCGCTATCCAAAGACAAACGCTTTTGCATGTTTTGCACAGAAATGCAGTAAACCGAGCAATCACTTTGGATGAAAATATTTCGAGAACCAGACCTTCCACACGCTTTTGGTTTAGACGTCCGGATAGAGTTTGAAAAAACCTGTCTTTTGATGTATAACTCGATGGGATTTGGAAACATTTTTTAAAAGTTGAAAAAAAGTGACAAGGGGGTAGTCCATGATTTTTTTCAAAAATCATTGAAAAAATTTTTGTCAAAATTTTTACATCGCTGGAAAGCTCTGGGAATTTGCTATTCGCCACTGCAAACCGCAACTTCTTACGAGGCTTTGTTGTGGAAATATCGCCATCGACACTTTTTAAGGTTGGACCGAAAAAAAACAAAGTTATATCATTTCTGATGTGAATATTTCGAGAACCGAAGCTTGCAAAATTTTTTTTTATATCGGCGGAAAGGCCTGTTAATTTTCTATACGAAACTGAAAACTGCAAGCTCTTACAAGGCTTGGTTGCGGAAATATCGTTATCCAAAGCCCTTTTTAGGGTTGCATCGAAAAACAGTAATTTGACTTTGGATGCGAATATTTCGAGAACCAAACCTCGCAGAGTATTTTCGTTTTCAGTTTTAGAAAGCTCTTAAAAATTTAACAATGGATTATTAAAACCGTTTCCGATTTCGAGGCTCGATTACGGAAATATCGCTATCCAAAGACAAACGCTTTTGCATGTTTTGCACAGAAATGCAGTAAACCGAGCAATCACTTTGGATGAAAATATTTCGAGAACCAGACCTTCCACACGCTTTTGGTTTAGACGTCCGGATAGAGTTTGAAAAAACCTGTCTTTTGATGTATAACTCGATGGGATTTGGAAACATTTTTTAAAAGTTGAAAAAAAGTGGCAAGGGGGTAGTCCATGATTTTTTTCAAAAATCATTGAAAAAATGTTTGTCAAAATTTTTACATCGCTGGAAAGCTCTGGGAATTTGCTATTCGCCACTGCAAACCGCAACTTCTTACGAGGCTTTGTTGTGGAAATATCGCCATCGACACTTTTTAAGGTTGGACCGAAAAAAACAAAGTTATATCATTTCTGATGTGAATATTTCGAGAACCGAAGCTTGCAAAATTTTTTTATTTATATCGGCGGAAAGGCCTGTTAATTTTCTATACGAAACTGAAAACTGCAAGCTCTTACAAGGCTTGGTTGCGGAAATATCGTTATCCAAAGCCCTTTTTAGGGTTGCATCGAAAAACAGTAATTTGACTTTGGATGCGAATATTTCGAGAACCAAACCTCGCAGAGTATTTTCGTTTTCAGTTTTAGAAAGCTCTTAAAAATTTAACAATGGATTTTTAAAACCGTTTCCGATTTCGAGGCTCGATTACGGAAATATCGCTATCCAAAGACAAACGCTTTTGCATGTTTTGCACAGAAATGCAGTAAACCGAGCAATCACTTTGGATGAAAATATTTCGAGAACCAGACCTTCCACACGCTTTTGGTTTAGACGTCCGGATAGAGTTTGAAAAAACCTGTCTTTTGATGTATAACTCGATGGGATTTGGAAACATTTTTTAAAAGTTGAAAAAAAGTGGCAAGGGGGTAGTCCATGATTTTTTTCAAAAATCATTGAAAAAATTTTTGTCAAAATTTTTACATCGCTGGAAAGCTCTGGGAATTTGCTATTCGCCACTGCAAACCGCAACTTCTTACGAGGCTTTGTTGTGGAAATATCGCCATCGACACTTTTTAAGGTTGGACCGAAAAAAACAAAGTTATATCATTTCTGATGTGAATATTTCGAGAACCGAAGCTTGCAAAATTTTTTTTTTTATATCGGCGGAAAGGCCTGTTAATTTTCTATACGAAACTGAAAACTGCAAGCTCTTACAAGGCTTGGTTGCGGAAATATCGTTATCCAAAGCCTTTTTTAGGGTTGCATCGAAAAACAGTAATTTGACTTTGGATGCGAATATTTCGAGAACCAAACCTCGCAGAGTATTTTCGTTTTCAGTTTTAGAAAGCTCTTAAAAATTTAACAATGGATTTTTAAAACCGTTTCCGATTTCGAGGCTCGATTACGGAAATATCGCTATCCAAAGACAAACGCTTTTGCATGTTTTGCACAGAAATGCAGTAAACCGAGCAATCACTTTGGATGAAAATATTTCGAGAACCAGACCTTCCACACGCTTTTGGTTTAGACGTCCGGATAGAGTTTGAAAAAACCTGTCTTTTGATGTATAACTCGATGGGATTTGGAAACATTTTTTAAAAGTTGAAAAAAAGTGGCAAGGGGGTAGTCCAAGATTTTTTTCAAAAATCATTGAAAAAATTTTTGTCAAAATTTTTACATCGCTGGAAAGCTCTGGGAATTTGCTATTCGCCACTGCAAACCGCAACTTCTTACGAGGCTTTGTTGTGGAAATATCGCCATCGACACTTTTTAAGGTTGGACCGAAAAAAACAAAGTTATATCATTTCTGATGTGAATATTTCGAGAACCGAAGCTTGCAAAATTTTTTTATTTATATCGGCGGAAAGGCCTGTTAATTTTCTATACGAAACTGAAAACTGCAAGCTCTTACAAGGCTTGGTTGCGGAAATATCGTTATCCAAAGCCCTTTTTAGGGTTGCATCGAAAAACAGTAATTTGACTTTGGATGCGAATATTTCGAGAACCAAACCTCGCAGAGTATTTTCGTTTTCAGTTTTAGAAAGCTCTTAAAAATTTAACAATGGATTTTTAAAACCGTTTCCGATTTCGAGGCTCGATTACGGAAATATCGCTATCCAAAGACAAACGCTTTTGCATGTTTTGCACAGAAATGCAGTAAACCGAGCAATCACTTTGGATGAAAATATTTCGAGAACCAGACCTTCCACACGCTTTTGGTTTAGACGTCCGGATAGAGTTTGAAAAAACCTGTCTTTTGATGTATAACTCGATGGGATTTGGAAACATTTTTTAAAAGTTGACAAAAAGTGGCAAGGGGGTAGTCCAAGATTTTTTTCAAAAATCATTGAAAAAATTTTTGTCAAAATTTTTACATCGCTGGAAAGCTCTGGGAATTTGCTATTCGCCACTGCAAACCGCAACTTCTTACGAGGCTTTGTTGTGGAAATATCGCCATCGACACTTTTTAAGGTTGGACCGAAAAAAACAAAGTTATATCATTTCTGATGTGAATATTTCGAGAACCGAAGCTTGCAAAATTTTTTTTTTATATCGGCGGAAAGGCCTGTTAATTTTCTATACGAAACTGAAAACTGCAAGCTCTTACAAGGCTTGGTTGCGGAAATATCGTTATCCAAAGCCCTTTTTAGGGTTGCATCGAAAAACAGTAATTTGACTTTGGATGCGAATATTTCGAGAACCAAACCTCGCAGAGTATTTTCGTTTTCAGTTTTAGAAAGCTCTTAAAAATTTTACAATGGATTTTTAAAACCGTTTCCGATTTCGAGGCTCGATTACGGAAATATCGCTATCCAAAGACAAACGCTTTTGCATGTTTTGCACAGAAATGCAGTAAACCGAGCAATCACTTTGGATGAAAATATTTCGAGAACCAGACCTTCCACACGCTTTTGGTTTAGACGTCCGGATAGAGTTTGAAAAAACCTGTCTTTTGATGTATAACTCGATGGGATTTGGAAACATTTTTTAAAAGTTGAAAAAAAGTGACAAGGGGGTAGTCCATGATTTTTTTCAAAAATCATTGAAAAAATTTTTGTCAAAATTTTTACATCGCTGGAAAGCTCTGGGAATTTGCTATTCGCCACTGCAAACCGCAACTTCTTACGAGGCTTTGTTGTGGAAATATCGCCATCGACACTTTTTAAGGTTGGACCGAAAAAAAACAAAGTTATATCATTTCTGATGTGAATATTTCGAGAACCGAAGCTTGCAAAATTTTTTTTTTATATCGGCGGAAAGGCCTGTTAATTTTCTATACGAAACTGAAAACTGCAAGCTCTTACAAGGCTTGGTTGCGGAAATATCGTTATCCAAAGCCCTTTTTAGGGTTGCATCGAAAAACAGTAATTTGACTTTGGATGCGAATATTTCGAGAACCAAACCTCGCAGAGTATTTTCGTTTTCAGTTTTAGAAAGCTCTTAAAAATTTAACGATGGATTTTTAAAACCGTTTCCGATTTCGAGGCTCGATTACGGAAATATCGCTATCCAAAGACAAACTCTTTTGCATGTTTTGCACAGAAATGCAGTAAACCGAGCAATCACTTTGGATGAAAATATTTCGAGAACCAGACCTTCCACACGCTTTTGGTTTAGACGTCCGGATAGAGTTTGAAAAAACCTGTCTTTTGATGTATAGCTCGATGGGATTTGGAAACATTTTTTAAAAGTTGAAAAAAAGTGGCAAGGGGGTAGTCCATGATTTTTTTCAAAAATCATTGAAAAAATTTTTGTCAAAATTTTTAGATCGCTGGAAAGCTCTGGGAATTTTCTATTCGCCACTGCAAACCGCAACTTCTTACGAGGCTTTGTTGTGGAAATATCGCCATCGACACTTTTTAAGGTTGGACCGAAAAAAACAAAGTTATATCATTTCTGATGTGAATATTTCGAGAACCGAAGCTTGCAAAATTTTTTTATTTATATCGGCGGAAAGGCCTGTTAATTTTCTATACGAAACTGAAAACTGCAAGCTCTTACAAGGCTTGGTTGCGGAAATATCGTTATCCAAAGCCCTTTTTAGGGTTGCATCGAAAAACAGTAATTTGACTTTGGATGCGAATATTTCGAGAACCAAACCTCGCAGAGTATTTTCGTTTTCAGTTTTAGAAAGCTCTTAAAAATTTAACAATGGATTATTAAAACCGTTTCCGATTTCGAGGCTCGATTACGGAAATATCGCTATCCAAAGACAAACGCTTTTGCATGTTTTGCACAGAAATGCAGTAAACCGAGCAATCACTTTGGATGAAAATATTTCGAGAACCAGACCTTCCACACGCTTTTGGTTTAGACGTCCGGATAGAGTTTGAAAAAACCTGTCTTTTGATGTATAACTCGATGGGATTTGGAAACATTTTTTAAAAGTTGAAAAAAAGTGGCAAGGGGGTAGTCCATGATTTTTTTCAAAAATCATTGAAAAAATGTTTGTCAAAATTTTTACATCGCTGGAAAGCTCTGGGAATTTGCTATTCGCCACTGCAAACCGCAACTTCTTACGAGGCTTTGTTGTGGAAATATCGCCATCGACACTTTTTAAGGTTGGACCGAAAAAAACAAAGTTATATCATTTCTGATGTGAATATTTCGAGAACCGAAGCTTGCAAAATTTTTTTATTTATATCGGCGGAAAGGCCTGTTAATTTTCTATACGAAACTGAAAACTGCAAGCTCTTACAAGGCTTGGTTGCGGAAATATCGTTATCCAAAGCCCTTTTTAGGGTTGCATCGAAAAACAGTAATTTGACTTTGGATGCGAATATTTCGAGAACCAAACCTCGCAGAGTATTTTCGTTTTCAGTTTTAGAAAGCTCTTAAAAATTTTACAATGGATTTTTAAACCGTTTCCGATTTCGAGGCTCGATTACGGAAATATCGCTATCCAAAGACAAACGCTTTTGCATGTTTTGCACAGAAATGCAGTAAACCGAGCAATCACTTTGGATGAAAATATTTCGAGAACCAGACCTTCCACACGCTTTTGGTTTAGACGTCCGGATAGAGTTTGAAAAAACCTGTCTTTTGATGTATAACTCGATGGGATTTGGAAACATTTTTTAAAAGTTGAAAAAAAGTGACAAGGGGGTAGTCCATGATTTTTTTCAAAAATCATTGAAAAAATTTTTGTCAAAATTTTTACATCGCTGGAAAGCTCTGGGAATTTGCTATTCGCCACTGCAAACCGCAACTTCTTACGAGGCTTTGTTGTGGAAATATCGCCATCGACACTTTTTAAGGTTGGACCGAAAAAAACAAAGTTATATCATTTCTGATGTGAATATTTCGAGAACCGAAGCTTGCAAAATTTTTTTTTTTATATCGGCGGAAAGGCCTGTTAATTTTCTATACGAAACTGAAAACTGCAAGCTCTTACAAGGCTTGGTTGCGGAAATATCGTTATCCAAAGCCCTTTTTAGGGTTGCATCGAAAAACAGTAATTTGACTTTGGATGCGAATATTTCGAGAATCAAACCTCGCAGAGTATTTTCGTTTTCAGTTTTAGAAAGCTCTTAAAAATTTAACAATGGATTTTTAAAACCGTTTCCGATTTCGAGGCTCGATTACGGAAATATCGCTATCCAAAGACAAACGCTTTTGCATGTTTTGCACAGAAATGCAGTAAACCGAGCAATCACTTTGGATGAAAATATTTCGAGAACCAGACCTTCCACACGCTTTTGGTTTAGACGTCCGGATAGAGTTTGAAAAAACCTGTCTTTTGATGTATAACTCGATGGGATTTGGAAACATTTTTTAAAAGTTGAAAAAAAGTGACAAGGGGGTAGTCCATGATTTTTTTCAAAAATCATTGAAAAAATTTTTGTCAAAATTTTTACATCGCTGGAAAGCTCTGGGAATTTGCTATTCGCCACTGCAAACCGCAACTTCTTACGAGGCTTTGTTGTGGAAATATCGCCATCGACACTTTTTAAGGTTGGACCGAAAAAAACAAAGTTATATCATTTCTGATGTGAATATTTCGAGAACCGAAGCTTGCAAAATTTTTTTTTTATATCGGCGGAAAGGCCTGTTAATTTTCTATACGAAACTGAAAACTGCAAGCTCTTACAAGGCTTGGTTGCGGAAATATCGTTATCCAAAGCCCTTTTTAGGGTTGCATCGAAAAACAGTAATTTGACTTTGGATGCGAATATTTCGAGAACCAAACCTCGCAGAGTATTTTCGTTTTCAGTTTTAGAAAGCTCTTAAAAATTTAACGATGGATTTTTAAAACCGTTTCCGATTTCGAGGCTCGATTACGGAAATATCGCTATCCAAAGACAAACGCTTTTGCATGTTTTGCACAGAAATGCAGTAAACCGAGCAATCACTTTGGATGAAAATATTTCGAGAACCAGACCTTCCACACGCTTTTGGTTTAGACGTCCGGATAGAGTTTGAAAAAACCTGTCTTTTGATGTATAACTCGATGGGATTTGGAAACATTTTTTAAAAGTTGAAAAAAAGTGACAAGGGGGTAGTCCATGATTTTTTTCAAAAATCATTGAAAAAATTTTTGTCAAAATTTTTACATCGCTGGAAAGCTCTGGGAATTCGCTATTCGCCACTGCAAACCGCAACTTCTTACGAGGCTTTGTTGTGGAAATATCGCCATCGACACTTTTTAAGGTTGGACCGAAAAAAACAAAGTTATATCATTTCTGATGTGAATATTTCGAGAACCGAAGCTTGCAAAATTTTTGTATTCATATCGGCGGAAAGGCCTATTAATTTTCTATACGAAACTGAAAACTGCAACCTCTTACAAGGCTTGGTTGCGGAAATATCGTTATCCAAAGCCCTTTTTAGGGTTGCATCGAAATACAGTAATTTGACTTTGGATGCGAATATTTCGAGAACCAATCCTCGCAGAGTATTTCGTTTTCAGTTTTAGAAAGCTCTTAAAAATTTAACACTGTATTTTTAAAACCGTTTCCGATTTCGAGGCTCGATTACGGAAATATCGCTATCCAAAGACAAACGCTTTTGCATGTTTTGCACAGAAATGCAGTAAACCGAGCAATCACTTTGGATGAAAATATTTCGAGAACCAGACCTTCCACACGCTTTTGGTTTAGACGTCCGGATAGAGTTTGAAAAAACCTGTCTTTTGATGTATAGCTCGATGGGATTTGGAAACATTTTTTAAAAGTTGAAAAAAAGTGACAAGGGGGTAGTCCATGATTTTTTTCAAAAATCATTGAAAAAATTTTTGTCAAAATTTTTACATCGCTGGAAAGCTCTGGGAATTTGCTATTCGCCACTGCAAACCGCAACTTCTTACGAGGCTTTGTTGTGGAAATATCGCCATCGACACTTTTTAAGGTTAGACCGAAAAAAAACAAAGTAATATCATTTCTGATGTGAATATTTCGAGAACCGAAGCTTGCAAAATTTTTTTATTTATATCGGCGGAAAGGCCTGTTAATTTTCTATACGAAACTGAAAACTGCAACCTCTTACAAGGCTTGGTTGCGGAAATATCGTTATCCAAAGCCCTTTTTAGGGTTGCATCGAAATACAGTAATTTGATTTGGATGCGAATATTTCGAGAACCAAACCTCGCAGAGTATTTTCGTTTTCAGTTTTAGAAAGCTCTTAAAAATTTAACAATGGATTTTTAAAACCGTTTCCGATTTCGAGGCTCGATTACGGAAATATCGCTATCCAAAGACAAACGCTTTTGCATGTTTTGCACAGAAATGCAGTAAACCGAGCAATCACTTTGGATGAAAATATTTCGAGAACCAGACCTTCCACACGCTTTTGGTTTAGACGTCCGGATAGAGTTTGAAAAAACCTGTCTTTTGATGTATAGCTCGATGGGATTTGGAAACATTTTTTAAAAGTTGAAAAAAAGTGACAAGGGGGTAGTCCATGATTTTTTTCAAAAATCATTGAAAAAATTTTTGTCAAAATTTTTACATCGCTGGAAAGCTCTGGGAATTTGCTATTCGCCACTGCAAACCGCAACTTCTTACGAGGCTTTGTTGTGGAAATATCGCCATCGACACTTTCTATGGTTGGACCGAAAAAAACAAAGTAATATCATTTCTGATGTGAATATTTCGAGAACCGAAGCTTGCAAAATTTTTTTATTCATATCGGCGGAGAGGCCTGTTAATTTTCTATACGAAACTGAAAACTGCAACCTCTTACAAGGCTTGGTTGCGGAAATATCGTTATCCAAAGCCCTTTTTAGGGTTGCATCGAAATACAGTAATCTGAATTTGGATGCGAATGTTTCGAGAACCAAACCTCGCAGAGTATTTTCGTTTTCAGTTTTAGAAAGCTCTTAAAAATTTAACAATGGATTTTTAAAACCGTTTCCGATTTCGAGGCTCGATTACGGAAATATCGCTATCCAAAGACAAACTCTTTTGCATGTTTTGCACAGAAATGCAGTAAACCGAGCAATCACTTTGGATGAAAATATTTCGAGAACCAGACCTTCCACACGCTTTTGGTTTAGACGTCCGGATAGAGTTTGAAAAAACCTGTCTTTTGATGTATAGCTCGATGGGATTTGGAAACATTTTTTAAAAGTTGAAAAAAAGTGGCAAGGGGGTAGTCCATGATTTTTTTCAAAAATCATTGAAAAAATTTTTGTCAAAATTTTTACATCGCTGGAAAGCTCTGGGAATTTGCTATTCGCCACTGCAAACCGCAACTTCTTACGAGGCTTTGTTGTGGAAATATCGCCATCGACACTTTCTATGGTTGGACCGAAAAAAACAAAGTAATATCATTTCTGATGTGAATATTTCGAGAACCGAAGCTTGCAAAATTTTTTTATTCATATCGGCGGAAAGGCCTGTTAATTTTCTATACGAAACTGAAAACTGCAACCTCTTACAAGGCTTGGTTGCGGAAATATCGTTATCCAAAGCCCTTTTTAGGGTTGCATCGAAATACAGTAATCTGAATTTGGATGCGAATGTTTCGAGAACCAAACCTCGCAGAGTATTTTCGTTTTCAGTTTTAGAAAGCTCTTAAAAATTTAACAATGGATTTTTAAAACCGTTTCCGATTTCGAGGCTCGATTACGGAAATATCGCTATCCAAAGACAAACTCTTTTGCATGTTTTGCACAGAAATGCAGTAAACCGAGCAATCACTTTGGATGAAAATATTTCGAGAACCAGACCTTCCACACGCTTTTGGTTTAGACGTCCGGATAGAGTTTGAAAAAACCTGTCTTTTGATGTATAGCTCGATGGGATTTGGAAACATTTTTTAAAAGTTGAAAAAAAGTGGCAAGGGGGTAGTCCATGATTTTTTTCAAAAATCATTGAAAAAATTTTTGTCAAAATTTTTACATCGCTGGAAAGCTCTGGGAATTTGCTATTCGCCACTGCAAACCGCAACTTCTTACGAGGCTTTGTTGTGGAAATATCGCCATCGACACTTTTTAAGGATGGACCGAAAAAAACAAAGTAATATCATTTCTGATGTGAATATTTCGAGAACCGAAGCTTGCAAAATTTTTTTATTCATATCGGCGGAAAGGCCTGTTAATTTTCTATACGAAACTGAAAACTGCAACCTCTTACAAGGCTTGGTTGCGGAAATATCGTTATCCAAAGCCCTTTTTAGGGTTGCATCGAAATACAGTAATCTGAATTTGGATGCGAATGTTTCGAGAACCAAACCTCGCAGAGTATTTTCGTTTTCAGTTTTAGAAAGCTCTTAAAAATTTAACAATGGATTTTTAAAACCGTTTCCGATTTCGAGGCTCGATTACGGAAATATCGCTATCCAAAGACAAACTCTTTTGCATGTTTTGCACAGAAATGCAGTAAACCGAGCAATCACTTTGGATGAAAATATTTCGAGAACCAGACCTTCCACACGCTTTTGGTTTAGACGTCCGGATAGAGTTTGAAAAAACCTGTCTTTTGATGTATAGCTCGATGGGATTTGGAAACATTTTTTAAAAGTTGAAAAAAAGTGGCAAGGGGGTAGTCCATGATTTTTTTCAAAAATCATTGAAAAAATTTTTGTCAAAATTTTTACATCGCTGGAAAGCTCTGGGAATTTGCTATTCGCCACTGCAAACCGCAACTTCTTACGAGGCTTTGTTGTGGAAATATCGCCATCGACACTTTTTAAGGATGGACCGAAAAAAACAAAGTAATATCATTTCTGATGTGAATATTTCGAGAACCGAAGCTTGCAAAATTTTTTTATTCATATCGGCGGAAAGGCCTGTTAATTTTCTATACGAAACTGAAAACTGCAACCTCTTACAAGGCTTGGTTGCGGAAATATCGTTATCCAAAGCCCTTTTTAGGGTTGCATCGAAATACAGTAATCTGAATTTGGATGCGAATGTTTCGAGAACCAAACCTCGCAGAGTATTTTCGTTTTCAGTTTTAGAAAGCTCTTAAAAATTTAACAATGGATTTTTAAAACCGTTTCCGATTTCGAGGCTCGATTACGGAAATATCGCTATCCAAAGACAAACTCTTTTGCATGTTTTGCACAGAAATGCAGTAAACCGAGCAATCACTTTGGATGAAAATATTTCGAGAACCAGACCTTCCACACGCTTTTGGTTTAGACGTCCGGATAGAGTTTGAAAAAACCTGTCTTTTGATGTATAGCTCGATGGGATTTGGAAACATTTTTTAAAAGTTGAAAAAAAGTGGCAAGGGGGTAGTCCATGATTTTTTTCAAAAATCATTGAAAAAATTTTTGTCAAAATTTTTACATCGCTGGAAAGCTCTGGGAATTTGCTATTCGCCACTGCAAACCGCAACTTCTTACGAGGCTTTGTTGTGGAAATATCGCCATCGACACTTTTTAAGGTTGGACCGAAAAAAACAAAGTAATATCATTTCTGATGTGAATATTTCGAGAACCGAAGCTTGCAAAATTTTTTTATTCATATCGGCGGAAAGGCCTGTTAATTTTCTATACGAAACTGAAAACTGCAACCTCTTACAAGGCTTGGTTGCGGAAATATCGTTATCCAAAGCCCTTTTTAGGGTTGCATCGAAATACAGTAATCTGACTTTGGATGCGAATGTTTCGAGAACCAAACCTCGCAGAGTATTTTCGTTTTCAGTTTTAGAAAGCTCTTAAAAATTTAACAATGGATTTTTAAAACCGTTTCCGATTTCGAGGCTCGATTACGGAAATATCGCTATCCAAAGTCAAACTCTTTTGCATGTTTTGCACAGAAATGCAGTAAACCGAGCAATCACTTTGGATGAAAATATTTCGAGAACCAGACCTTCCACACGCTTTTGGTTTAGACGTCCGGATAGAGTTTGAAAAAACCTGTCTTTTGATGTATAGCTCGATGGGATTTGGAAACATTTTTTAAAAGTTGAAAAAAAGTGGCAAGGGGGTAGTCCATGATTTTTTTCAAAAATCATTGAAAAAATTTATGTCAAAATTTTTACATCGCTGGAAAGCTCTGGGAATTTGCTATTCGCCACTGCAAACCGCAACCCCTTACGAGGCTTTGTTGTGGAAATATCGCCATCGACACTTTTTAAGGTTGGACCGAAAAAAAACAAAGTAATATCATTTCTGATGTGAATATTTCGAGAACCGAAGCTTGCAAAATTTTTTTATTCATATCGGCGGAAAGGCCTATTAATTTTCTATACGAAACTGAAAACTGCAACCTCTTACAAGGCTTGGTTGCGGAAATATCGTTATCCAAAGCCCTTTTTAGGGTTGCATCGAAATATAGTAATTTGACTTTGGATGCGAATATTTCGAGAACCAAACCTCGCAGAGTATTTTCGTTTTCAGTTTTAGAAAGCTCTTAAAAATTTAACAATGGATTATTAAAACCGTTTCCGATTTCGAGGCTCGATTACGGAAATATCGCTATCCAAAGACAAACTCTTTTGCATGTTTTGCACAGAAATGCAGTAAACCGAGCAATCACTTTGGATGAAAATATTTCGAGAACCAGACCTTCCACACGCTTTTGGTTTAGACGTCCGGATAGAGTTTGAAAAAACCTGTCTTTTGATGTATAGCTCGATGGGATTTGGACACATTTTATAAAAGTTGATTTGATTTTTTTCAAAAATCATTGAAAAAATTTTTGTCAAAATTTTTACATCGCTGGAAAGCTCTGGGAATTTGCTATTCGCCACTGCAAACCGCAACTTCTTACGAGGCTTTGTTGTGGAAATATCGCCATCGACACTTTTTAAGGATGGACCGAAAAAAACAAAGTAATATCATTTCTGATGTGAATATTTCGAGAACCGAAGCTTGCAAAATTTTTTTATTCATATCGGCGGAAAGGCCTGTTAATTTTCTATACGAAACTGAAAACTGCAACCTCTTACAAGGCTTGGTTGCGGAAATATCGTTATCCAAAGCCCTTTTTAGGGTTGCATCGAAATACAGTAATCTGACTTTGGATGCGAATGTTTCGAGAACCAAACCTCGCAGAGTATTTTCGTTTTCAGTTTTAGAAAGCTCTTAAAAATTTAACAATGGATTTTTAAAACCGTTTCCGATTTCGAGGCTCGATTACGGAAATATCGCTATCCAAAGACAAACGCTTTTGCATGTTTTGCACAGAAATGCAGTAAACCGAGCAATCACTTTGGATGAAAATATTTCGAGAACCAGACCTTCTACACGCTTTTGGTTTAGACGTCCGGATAGAGTTTGAAAAAACCTGTCTTTTGATGTATAGCTCGATGGGATTTGGAAACATTTTTTAAAAGTTGAAAAAAAGTGGCAAGGGAGTCCATGATTTTTTTCAAAAATCATTGAAAAAATTTTTGTCAAAATTTTTACATCGCTGGAAAGCTCTGGGAATTTGCTATTCGCCACTGCAAACCGCAACTTCTTACGAGGCTTTGTTGTGGAAATATCGCCATCGACACTTTTTAAGGTTGGACCGAAAAAAACAAAGTAATATCATTTCTGATGTGAATATTTCGAGAACCGAAGCTTGCAAAATTTTTTTATTTATATCGGCGGAAAGGCCTGTTAATTTTCTATACGAAACTGAAAACTGCAACCTCTTACAAGGCTTGGTTGCGGAAATATCGTTATCCAAAGCCCTTTTTAGGGTTGCATCGAAATACAGTAATTTGATTTGGATGCGAATATTTCGAGAACCAAACCTCGCAGAGTATTTTCGTTTTCAGTTTTAGAAAGCTCTTAAAAATTTAACACTGTATTTTTAAAACCGTTTCCGATTTCGAGGCTCGATTACGGAAATATCGCTATCCAAAGACAAACGCTTTTGCATGTTTTGCACAGAAATGCAGTAAACCGAGCAATCACTTTGGATGAAAATATTTCGAGAACCAGACCTTCCACACGCTTTTGGTTTAGACGTCCGGATAGAGTTTGAAAAAACCTGTCTTTTGATGTATAGCTCGATGGGATTTGGAAACATTTTTTAAAAGTTGAAAAAAAGTGGCAAGGGGGTAGTCCATGATTTTTTTCAAAAATCATTGAAAAAATTTATGTCAAAATTTTTACATCGCTGGAAAGCTCTGGGAATTTGCTATTCGCCACTGCAAACCGCAACTTCTTACGAGGCTTTGTTGTGGAAATATCGCCATCGACACTTTTTAAGGTTGGACCGAAAAAAACAAAGTAATATCATTTCTGATGTGAATATTTCGAGAACCGAAGCTCGCAAAATTTTTTTATTCATATCGGCGGAAAGGCCTGTTAATTTTCTATACGAAACTGAAAACTGCAACCTCTTACAAGGCTTGGTTGCGGAAATATCGTTATCCAAAGCCCTTTTTAGGGTTGCATCGAAATACAGTAATCTGACTTTGGATGCGAATGTTTCGAGAACCAAACCTCGCAGAGTATTTTCGTTTTCAGTTTTAGAAAGCTCTTAAAAATTTAACAATGGATTTTTAAAACCGTTTCCGATTTCGAGGCTCGATTACGGAAATATCGCTATCCAAAGACAAACTCTTTTGCATGTTTTGCACAGAAATGCAGTAAACCGAGCAATCACTTTGGATGAAAATATTTCGAGAACCAGACCTTCCACACGCTTTTGGTTTAGACGTCCGGATAGAGTTTGAAAAAACCTGTCTTTTGATGCATAGCTCGATGGGATTTGGAAACATTTTTTAAAAGTTGAAAAAAAGTGACAAGGGGGTAGTCCATGATTTTTTTCAAAAATCATTGAAAAAATTTTTGTCAAAATTTTTACATCGCTGGAAAGCTCTGGGAATTTGCTATTCGCCACTGCAAACCGCAACCCCTTACGAGGCTTTGTTGTGGAAATATCGCCATCGACACTTTTTAAGGTTGGACCGAAAAAAAACAAAGTAATATCATTTCTGATGTGAATATTTCGAGAACCGAAGCTTGCAAAATTTTTTTATTCATATCGGCGGAAAGGCCTGTTAATTTTCTATACGAAACTGAAAACTGCAACCTCTTACAAGGCTTGGTTGCGGAAATATCGTTATCCAAAGCCCTTTTTAGGGTTGCATCGAAATACAGTAATTTGACTTTGGATGCGAATATTTCGAGAACCAATCCTCGCAGAGTATTTTCGTTTTCAGTTTTAGAAAGCTCTTAAAAATTTAACACTGTATTTTTAAAACCGTTTCCGATTTCGAGGCTCGATTACGGAAATATCGCTATCCAAAGACAAACGCTTTTGCATGTTTTGCACAGAAATGCAGTAAACCGAGCAATCACTTTGGATGAAAATATTTCGAGAACCAGACCTTCCACACGCTTTTGGTTTAGACGTCCGGATAGAGTTTGAAAAAACCTGTCTTTTGATGTATAACTCGATGGGATTTGGAAACATTTTTTAAAAGTTGAAAAAAAGTGGCAAGGGGGTAGTCCATGATTTTTTTCAAAAATCATTGAAAAAATTTTTGTCAAAATTTTTACATCGCTGGAAAGCTCTGGGAATTTGCTATTCGCCACTGCAAACCGCAACCCCTTACGAGGCTTTGTTGTGGAAATATCGCCATCGACACTTTTTAAGGTTGGACCGAAAAAAAACAAAGTAATATCATTTCTGATGTGAATATTTCGAGAACCGAAGCTTGCAAAATTTTTTTATTCATATCGGCGGAAAGGCCTGTTAATTTTCTATACGAAACTGAAAACTGCAACCTCTTACAAGGCTTGGTTGCGGAAATATCGTTATCCAAAGCCCTTTTTAGGGTTGCATCGAAATACAGTAATTTGACTTTGGATGCGAATATTTCGAGAACCAATCCTCGCAGAGTATTTTCGTTTTCAGTTTTAGAAAGCTCTTAAAAATTTAACACTGTATTTTTAAAACCGTTTCCGATTTCGAGGCTCGATTACGGAAATATCGCTATCCAAAGACAAACGCTTTTGCATGTTTTGCACAGAAATGCAGTAAACCGAGCAATCACTTTGGATGAAAATATTTCGAGAACCAGACCTTCCACACGCTTTTGGTTTAGACGTCCGGATAGAGTTTGAAAAAACCTGTCTATTGATGGATTTTTTTTTGGGATTTGGAAACATTTTTTAAAAGTTGAAAAAAAGTGACAAAAATTTTTTGAAAAAAATCATTGAAAAAATTTTTGTCAAAATTTTTACATCGCTGGAAAGCTCTGGGAATTTGCTATTCGCCACTGCAAACCGCAACTTCTTACGAGGCTTTGTTGTGGAAATATCGCCATCGACACTTTCTATGGTTGGACCGAAAAAAACAAAGTAATATCATTTCTGATGTGAATATTTCGAGAACCGAAGCTTGCAGAGTATTTTCGTTTTCAGTTTTAGAAAGCTCTTAAAAATTTAACAGTGGATTTTTGAAACCGTTTCCGATTTCGAGGCTCGATTACGGAAATATCGCTATCCAAAGACAAACGCTTTTGCATGTTTTGCACAGAAATGCAGTAAACCGAGCAATCACTTTGGATGAAAATATTTCGAGAACCAGACCTTCCACACGCTTTTGGTTTAGACGTCCGGATAGAGTTTGAAAAAAACTGTCTTTTGATGTATAGCTCGATGGGATTTGGAAACATTTTTTAAAAGTTGAAAAAAAGTGACAAGGGGGTAGTCCATGATTTTTTTCAAAAATCATTGAAAAAATTTTTGTCAAAGTTTTTACATCGCTGGAAAGCTCTGGAAATTTGCTATTCGCCACTGCAAACCGCAACTTCTTACGAGGCTTTGTTGTGGAAATATCGCCATCGACACTTTTTAAGGTTGGACCGAAAAAAACAAAGTAATATCATTTCTGATGTGAATATTTCGAGAACCGAAGCTGGCAAAATTTTTTTATTTATATCGGCGGAAAGGCCTGTTAATTTTCTATACGAAACTGAACACTGCAAGCTCTTACAAGGCTTGGTTGCGGAAATATCGTTATCCAAAGCCCTTTTTAGGGTTGCATCGAAATACAGTAATTTGACTTTGGGTGCGAATATTTCGAGAACCAAACCTCGCAGAGTATTTTCGTTTTCAGTTTTAGAAAGCTCTTAAAAATTTAACAATGGATTTTTAAAACCGTTTCCGATTTCGAGGCTCGATTACGGAAATATCGCTATCCAAAGACAAACGCTTTTGCATGTTTTGCACAGAAATGCAGTAAACCGAGCAATCACTTTGGATGAAAATATTTCGAGAACCAGACCTTCCACACGCTTTTGGTTTAGACGTCCGGATAGAGTTTGAAAAAACCTGTCTTTTGATGTATAACTCGATGGGATTTGGAAACATTTTTTAAAAGTTGAAAAAAAGTGAAAGTTGAAAAAATTTTTGTCAAAATTTTTACATCGCTGGAAAGCTCTGGGAATTTGCTATTCGCCACTGCAAACCGCAACTTCTTACGAGGCTTTGTTGTGGAAATATCGCCATCGACACTTTCTATGGTTGGACCGAAAAAAACAAAGTAATATCATTTCTGATGTGAATATTTCGAGAACCGAAGCTTGCAAAATTTTTTTATTCATATCGGCGGAAAGGCCTGTTAATTTTCTATACGAAACTGAAAACTGCAACCTCTTACAAGGCTCGATTACGGAAATATCGCTATCCAAAGACAAACTCTTTTGCATGTTTTGCACAGAAATGCAGTAAACCGAGCAATCACTTTGGATGAAAATATTTCGAGAACCAGACCTTCCACACGCTTTTGGTTTAGACGTCCGGATAGAGTTTGAAAAAACCTGTCTTTTGATGTATAGCTCGATGGGATTTGGAAACATTTTTTAAAAGTTGAAAAAAAGTGGCAAGGGGGTAGTCCATGATTTTTTTCAAAAATCATTGAAAAAATTTATGTCAAAATTTTTACATCGCTGGAAAGCTCTGGGAATTTGCTATTCGCCACTGCAAACCGCAACCCCTTACGAGGCTTTGTTGTGGAAATATCGCCATCGACACTTTTTAAGGTTGGACCGAAAAAAACAAAGTAATATCATTTCTGATGTGAATATTTCGAGAACCGAAGCTTGCAAAATTTTTTTATTCATATCGGCGGAAAGGCCTATTAATTTTCTATACGAAACTGAAAACTGCAACCTCTTACAAGGCTTGGTTGCGGAAATATCGTTATCCAAAGCCCTTTTTAGGGTTGCATCGAAATACAGTAATTTGACTTTGGATGCGAATATTTCGAGAACCAAACCTCGCAGAGTATTTTCGTTTTCAGTTTTAGAAAGCTCTTAAAAATTTAACAATGGATTTTTAAAACCGTTTCCGATTTCGAGGCTCGATTACGGAAATATCGCTATCCAAAGACAAACGCTTTTGCATGTTTTGCACAGAAATGCAGTAAACCGAGCAATCACTTTGGATGAAAATATTTCGAGAACCAGACCTTCTACACGCTTTTGGTTTAGACGTCCGGATAGAGTTTGAAAAAACCTGTCTTTTGATGTATAGCTCGATGGGATTTGGAAACATTTTTTAAAAGTTGAAAAAAAGTGGCAAGGTAGTCCATGATTTTTTTCAAAAATCATTGAAAAAATGTTTGTCAAAATTTTTACATCGCTGGAAAGCTCTGGGAATTTGCTATTCGCCACTGCAAACCGCAACCCCTTACGAGGCTTTGTTGTGGAAATATCGCCATCGACACTTTTTAAGGTTGGACCGAAAAAAAAAAAAGTAATATCATTTCTGATGTGAATATTTCGAGAACCGAAGCTTGCAAAATTTTTTTATTCATATCGGCGGAAAGGCCTGTTAATTTTCTATACGAAACTGAAAACTGCAACCTCTTACAAGGCTTGGTTGCGGAAATATCGTTATCCAAAGCCCTTTTTAGGGTTGCATCGAAATACAGTAATTTGACTTTGGATGCGAATATTTCGAGAACCAATCCTCGCAGAGTATTTTCGTTTTCAGTTTTAGAAAGCTCTTAAAAATTTAACACTGTATTTTTAAAACCGTTTCCGATTTCGAGGCTCGATTACGGAAATATCGCTATCCAAAGACAAACGCTTTTGCATGTTTTGCACAGAAATGCAGTAAACCGAGCAATCACTTTGGATGAAAATATTTCGAGAACCAGACCTTCCACACGCTTTTGGTTTAGACGTCCGGATAGAGTTTGAAAAAACCTGTCTTTTGATGTATAACTCGATGGGATTTGGAAACATTTTTTAAAAGTTGAAAAAAAGTGACAAAAATTTTTTGAAAAAAATCATTGAAAAAATTTTTGTCAAAATTTTTACATCGCTGGAAAGCTCTGGGAATTTGCTATTCGCCACTGCAAACCGCAACTTCTTACGAGGCTTTGTTGTGGAAATATCGCCATCGACACTTTCTATGGTTGGACCGAAAAAAACAAAGTAATATCATTTCTGATGTGAATATTTCGAGAACCGAAGCTTGCAGAGTATTTTCGTTTTCAGTTTTAGAAAGCTCTTAAAAATTTAACAATGGATTTTTAAAACCGTTTCCGATTTCGAGGCTCGATTACGGAAATATCGCTATCCAAAGACAAACGCTTTTGCATGTTTTGCACAGAAATGCAGTAAACCGAGCAATCACTTTGGATGAAAATATTTCGAGAACCAGACCTTCCACACGCTTTTGGTTTAGACGTCCGGATAGAGTTTGAAAAAAAACTGTCTTTTGATGTATAGCTCGATGGGATTTGGAAACATTTTTTAAAAGTTGAAAAAAAGTGACAAGGGGGTAGTCCATGATTTTTTTCAAAAATCATTGAAAAAATTTTTGTCAAAGTTTTTACATCGCTGGAAAGCTCTGGAAATTTGCTATTCGCCACTGCAAACCGCAACTTCTTACGAGGCTTTGTTGTGGAAATATCGCCATCGACACTTTTTAAGGTTGGACCGAAAAAAACAAAGTAATATCATTTCTGATGTGAATATTTCGAGAACCGAAGCTGGCAAAATTTTTTTATTTATATCGGCGGAAAGGCCTGTTAATTTTCTATACGAAACTGAACACTGCAAGCTCTTACAAGGCTTGGTTGCGGAAATATCGTTATCCAAAGCCCTTTTTAGGGTTGCATCGAAATACAGTAATTTGACTTTGGATGCGAATATTTCGAGAACCAATCCTCGCAGAGTATTTTCGTTTTCAGTTTTAGAAAGCTCTTAAAAATTTAACACTGTATTTTTAAAACCGTTTCCGATTTCGAGGCTCGATTACGGAAATATCGCTATCCAAAGACAAACGCTTTTGCATGTTTTGCACAGAAATGCAGTAAACCGAGCAATCACTTTGGATGAAAATATTTCGAGAACCAGACCTTCCACACGCTTTTGGTTTAGACGTCCGGATAGAGTTTGAAAAAACCTGTCTTTTGATGTATAACTCGATGGGATTTGGAAACATTTTTTAAAAGTTGAAAAAAAGTGGCAAGGGGGTAGTCCATGATTTTTTTCAAAAATCATTGAAAAAATTTTTGTCAAAATTTTTACATCGCTGGAAAGCTCTGGGAATTTGCTATTCGCCACTGCAAACCGCAACCCCCTACGAGGCTTTGTTGTGGAAATATCGCCATCGACACTTCTTAAGGTTGGACCGAAAAAAACAAAGTAATATCATTTCTGATGTGAATATTTCGAGAACCGAAGCTTGCAAAATTTTTTTATTCATATCGGCGGAAAGGCCTGTTAATTTTCTATACGAAACTGAAAACTGCAACCTCTTACAAGGCTCGATTACGGAAATATCGCTATCCAAAGACAAACTCTTTTGCATGTTTTGCACAGAAATGCGGAAAGGCGGAAAGGCCTATTAATTTTCTATACGAAACTGAAAACTGCAACCTCTTACAAGGCTTGGTTGCGGAAATATCGTTATCCAAAGCCCTTTTTAGGGTTGCATCGAAATACAGTAATTTGACTTTGGATGCGAATATTTCGAGAACCAATCCTCGCAGAGTATTTTCGTTTTCAGTTTTAGAAAGCTCTTAAAAATTTAACACTGTATTTTTAAAACCGTTTCCGATTTCGAGGCTCGATTACGGAAATATCGCTATCCAAAGACAAACGCTTTTGCATGTTTTGCACAGAAATGCAGTAAACCGAGCAATCACTTTGGATGAAAATATTTCGAGAACCAGACCTTCCACACGCTTTTGGTTTAGACGTCCGGATAGAGTTTGAAAAAACCTGTCTTTTGATGTATAACTCGATGGGATTTGGAAACATTTTTTAAAAGTTGAAAAAAAGTGGCAAGGGGGTAGTCCATGATTTTTTTCAAAAATCATTGAAAAAATTTTTGTCAAAATTTTTACATCGCTGGAAAGCTCTGGGAATTTGCTATTCGCCACTGCAAACCGCAACCCCTTACGAGGCTTTGTTGTGGAAATATCGCCATCGACACTTTTTAAGGTTGGACCGAAAAAAAACAAAGTAATATCATTTCTGATGTGAATATTTCGAGAACCGAAGCTTGCAAAATTTTTTTATTCATATCGGCGGAAAGGCCTGTTAATTTTCTATACGAAACTGAAAACTGCAACCTCTTACAAGGCTTGGTTGCGGAAATATCGTTATCGTTTCCGATTTCGAGGCTCGATTACGGAAATATCGCTATCCAAAGACAAACGCTTTTGCATGTTTTGCACAGAAATGCAGTAAACCGAGCAATCACTTTGGATGAAAATATTTCGAGAACCAGACCTTCCACACGCTTTTGGTTTAGACGTCCGGATAGAGTTTGAAAAAACCTGTCTTTTGATGTATAGCTCGATGGGATTTGGAAACATTTTTTAAAAGTTGAAAAAAAGTGACAAGGGGGTAGTCCATGATTTTTTTCAAAAATCATTGAAAAAATTTTTGTCAAAATTTTTACATCGCTGGAAAGCTCTGGGAATTTGCTATTCGCCACTGCAAACCGCAACTTCTTACGAGGCTTTGTTGTGGAAATATCGCCATCGACACTTTTTAAGGTTGGACCGAAAAAAACAAAGTTATATCATTTCTGATGTGAATATTTCGAGAACCGAAGCTTGCAAAATTTTTGCGGAAATATCGTTATCCAAAGCCCTTTTTAGGGTTGCATCGAAATACAGTAATTTGACTTTGGATGCGAATATTTCGAGAATCAAACCTTTAAGAGTATTTTGGTTTTCAGTTTTAGAAAGGTCTTGAAAATTTAATTAATAATTTTGGAAACCGCAACTTATTCCGAGGCTCGATTACGGAAATATCGCTATCCAAAGGTTAAGGTTGGATCGAAGTACACAAAGTAATATCATTTTGAATGTGAATATTTCGAGAACCAAAGCCGGCAAAATTTTGTAATTTATATCGACAGAAAGGCCTGTTAATTTTCTATACGGAACTGAAAACTACAATCCCTTACAAGGCTTGGTTGCGGAAATATCGTTATCCAAAGCCCTTTTTAGGGTTGCATCGAAATACAGTAATTTGACTTTGGATGCGAATACTTCGAGAACCAAACCTTTAAGAGTATTTTGGTTTTCAGTTTTAGAAAGGTCTTGAAAATTTAACTAATAATTTTGGAAACCGCAACCCATTCCGAGGCTCGATTACGGAAATATCGCTATCAAAAAACAAATGCTTTTGAACGTTTTGGACAGAAATTCAGTGGATGAAAATATTTCGAGAACCAGACCTTCCACACGCTTTTGGTTTAGACGTGCGGATAAAGTTTGAAAAGACCTCACCCACCGTTGACCGAAACGTTGTTTCCAGAATCATTTCCAAAGAAAAATAGTCCAATGATTCCAACACTCCACAACCCGCACTAAACTGTCACTCTCTGTGGATTCATTGGCCTCTCGTTAATAATGGGTTTTCCGAGCCCCAGATACCGTAATTTTGTTTATTAACGTAGCTGCGGCTTTTTTTTCAAAAAAACGCACTGTTTGGGCTACACAGCACTCACTTTTGAAATAAGTTTTCAATTTTTCCCAACGTTGTTCAAGCGTAAAGCGACTCATTTCGTTCCGCGGAGATGTGATACTGACTTTATGTCAAGATTATGAGCGGGAAACAACTGTTAGTGTCAAAATAGCCTATGATTTAAAAAGAAACTGCTAGATGGCCAACCCGTTATGTAGGTACAATATGCAATTAATTTTTTATTTAATTTATTTTTACAAGATAAGTTCTTCAAAATTTTATTTTCCTACTTTTCATCAAAGCAAAATCTTTTATTATTTGTTCAGTATCGATGGTCTCTGTAATTTCCTGCTTTATAGCCATAATGCCCAGATAAGATAGCCTTAGAGCGCTCATTGTGGATCTTAAATAATTTTTAATATGTTTCATTTTTGAGAAACTCCTCTCACAGCCGCGTTTACTTATTGCAATTTTAATGAAAAGACGAAGCATTAATTGTCCAGGTAGACTAACTTTAAGTCTTAACTGTCAAATAAATTCTAATAGTTCGAGTGGGCTTTTATTGGCTAATTCAATTGTTTTGCCTGTATAGAAGATATAATTGCTCTTAACCGTACGAGTTCGATATCAAATTCTTTGTATATGTAGAGAGAGTATCCCTAATCATTATTATAGATATGCATGCTATGCACTTGTCACATCTCATCTGGATTTGTTTTCACAACTAAAAAACAATGTACCTCTCACGAAGTACATTACGCATTAAAATAGTGTTATGCTGGGTCGATTTATCCTGGATGTACTTAGGTACTTTCGTGATAGAGAAGGTATTATTTGAAATATGTTTTGTTTTCAACTTAGAAAAAAAAACTGACTGCCTACAAATGTAGTTCGAAGTTAGAATTCTTTTTTCAATGCCTTTTCGTAACATTCGGCTTAGAGAGGTTGAAATGTTATCTTTTATGTATGTAGTTTCATACTAGGGAGCAGCGTTCATGGGATTTTGTTGTTCAGCTACACAAGGAACGTCCGATTACAGTGAAGTAGTGTTCTGTTAATGCTGGTAAACTTTTTAAATAAATTCGTTCGGCTGGAAAAAGAATCCGTTTTGTAAATTGTATATATTTTTGTTTTAATTTTGGAAACTACGGCTCCAAATTGCCACCCCTAGCTGAATGCCGCCCCGGGCCTGTCCCCCCCCCCCCCCTTTGCTACACCACTGAATACCACAGTAGCTATCATCACATGTATGAACAGGGTTTTCCAATAAGAGGTGTTATTTTGAATAGCCCGCTATTGCGGTAGCTGTCACTTTTGAAGCTGTCATTTTTTGACATTTGACAAGTAGAAACTACGCCATTAATAAAAATGGAACGATACACGCTTCAACAACGCATTGAAATTATTAAAATTCACTATAAAAATGGTGAAAATTTGGCAGAGACGGTTCGTAAAACTAAAACATTTTTGGGTCGTCGTGAAGCACCTTGTCGGACCGCAATACAGAAATTGGTGGACAAATTCGAGCTGTTGGGACAAGTTAGTGATGTGAAGAATAAAACCCGTGCACGTCGCTCAAGAACAACTGAGAATATTGCTGTTGTAGCCCAAAGTGTTGAAGAAAACCCAGGTTTGTCCATTCCTCGTCGTTCTTTGGAATTAGGCATTCCACAAACGTCATTACACCGTATTTTGCATAAAGACTTGGGTCTTAAGGCTTATAAAGTTCAGTTAACACAAGAACTCAAGCCGGCTCATCAACAACGTCGTGTCTTTGCTGATTGGGTCCTTGAAATGCATGAAAATGATCCGGAATTTCATCGAAAAATCATCTTGACTGATGAGGCCCATTTCCACCTCGGAGGCTACGTCAACAAGCAAAACTGTCGCACCTGGGGCTCGGAAAACCCAAGAGTTATTGTTGAAAAGCCTCTCCATCCTCAACGCGTGACTGTTTGGTGCGGTTTATGGTCCGGCGGGGTCATTGGACCTTACTTTTTCGAAAATGAGGCTGGAGCAACAGTTACGGTCAATGGATTGCGCTATCGAGAGATGATTAATGATTTTTTATGGCCGGAATTGGATGGTTTTGATCTGGACAACGTTTACTTTCAACAAGACGGAGCTACGTGCCACACAAGCAATGAAACCATCGATCTTTTACGGGAAAAGTTTCCGGACCGTGTTATCTCTCGAAGAGGTGATCACAATTGGCCACCGAGATCTTGTGATTTAACACCTTACGACTTCTTCCTTTGGGGCCAAGTGAAAGATAGGGTCTACGCCAACAGCCCAGCATCGATTCAAGACCTCAAAGATGGAATTCGTGAGGCTATCGAGGACATAGGGCAGCCACTTTGCGATTTGGTCATGGAAAATTTCATGAAAAGGATATGGTCCTGTAAGTGTGGTCGTGGCGGCCATTTGGCTGATGTAGTGTTTCATTATTAACGGCATAACGTCCTCTTTATAATGAAATAAACATTCGATCATTTATCTCAAAAAATGCCATTTTTCTTTGAATATAAAAATAACACCTCTTATTGGAAAACCCTTTATTTAAATATTTTGGAAGTGGTCTTTTTTTGTAGCAGTCAATCTGCAATTGCAATGATGAAAACAAACAGAAAATCTAAAGCCAAAGTACATTATATACATATACACAACAAAGAAAAACTAAGTTTAAAACCAGGTGCCAAAAGGCACTTAAATAAATTTAAATGCATTAACTGAATAGCGGAACCATCGGTTTTAGTTTTGACCTAATTATACAAGAGCTATATGTTTTATTTATGTTTCTCAGATGTCGAATCAATGTGATAAACAATTCAAACACAGTTAATTCTGACAAAGTGAAAACCAAAAACTTGAAATTGGAAAATTTCCTCTTTTAACTTCAGCTAATTCCCTTCCATCATCAAAGCTTTTTGACTCCAAAATATTCGTTTGCTTAAGCTAATTATTATATTTTGTTTGTTCAACCGAAATACCAGCTCAAACGGAATATCTTCCACAGCACTGAATTTGAATTTTTTTTTCCAACACGTTAATAGGTAAAAAAAACATAAAAAAAAAAAAAAAAAAAAACAATACATGAATACATTTTAAGGTATACCAACCCGAAACCTAAATATGGAACTAATATCGTATTACCAATTCCAAATCAACAAAATCAATATATATACGGCCATTTATTCTATAAATATGTATATAAAATTCATTAGCAAGCATTTCCGTTGTGTTTTTTTGTGTTTATCTTTAATTTTAAAAGTTCTATTTGAAGCCAAAATAAACTGAAATTTAGTAAGAAAAAAAAAAAAACTCAAGAACCGTGAAACATTTTGTCAACTAGCTACACCTATCTGTATCTGTATGTGACAATAGATGAAATGTGACAAAACAGTATCATGAGAATTTAAGCTTACATCATTATTTCATATTACATTATTTGTTTATACAAAAATTATTCCGATAATGGAGCAACTTTTTCATTCCAAATGAGTGATCACGTCTGCATTGGAAGATTGAAATTCTAGTTGAACTCCTGAAGTTGTTCGGGCAATTTGTTTAACAATCACTGTTCTAATTTTATTTAGCTTACAGCTTTTTACACAACGACACCGCAGCAATCGTGTAAGAGTTTGACAGTCAGACAAGGCAAACAATTTTTTACTAAGAGGTCACACCTAGATCTTTTTTTTTTTTTTTCTTTGAAATTAAATATATATTCCTTTCACTTGAGCAAACAAGAATGTTTTTATTGATTATCGAAAACATTTTTCGGTGCCAAAAACCGTATCTGACAAAAACATTTATTTAACACACATCATTTCAGCCAAACGTTCTCGCAAAGAACAAATAACATTCTTGCAAAAAAAATTCCAGTTTTGATAGACACCGTTTTACTCACGGTATATACTATATGTAGGCACTTTAAGGTCAAGTTATGGATTTGTACAAAATCCACCTCGGGATATAAATTATGGACAAGACTAGAGATATGCTAATTTATAACAGTTATAACAGTTTTTCGCCAAGAAAAGTGGGCGTGCGTTAAAGCGCTTCGCACGACTTGAAAAAAAAAACTCTGGGTACCTGCAGTAGGTATGCCCACCGGCGGAGGGCCCTGGCCCTGCGGGGCCGCATAAGCAGTTCTTTTTTGAACCAAAACTGTTATAATTAGCTATCTGGAGTCACTTTCATAAATTATACATGAAAGTACATATTTTACCTTAGCCATTCTGCGTAGCGATTTCCTGTGCTTACTTATACCTAAGTCAATCTCAATTACAGTCCGATTTTAGGAAAAGTCGGTATCAAGATTTCTATAATAAAAATTAATCGGATATCCACACCAGCGACCCTGTGCTGCCTTATCTTAATTTTCAAATTATTCCTGTATGTTGATGTAAGCCCCCGAATCGTTTAAAGACATAGATTTAACCTTTACATAGGTATTTAAATTAGTAGGGTCTGTCCCAGGGTTGCCAACCTTTTTGGGCAAAATAATACCTCAATTGAGAAAAAAGATGCCATTTTCAATAAAAAAAAAGCCTCACCTAGTTTTTTAAAATTAAAAACAAATATAATTTAAATAACGAAATAATCCTTTATTAATAAAAATATCACGGCTAAATCACAATAAACCTTTTGTTAAGAAATATTACTTAAATCAGTCATTTAAATTACAAATTATATGCACATTTTTAATTGAGATCGTTCTGTTCCTTGAAATCCTACTTTTTTTTTTTTACTTTAATTTCAGATAATTGCAATTTTTATTTCTGAAAAGAGTCTTTGCGTGAAGAATTCCACTCAAAGTTTCGGGCTTAAGTCTATTTCTCAGCTTTGTTTTATTTAAATTAATGCCTTTCGTCGGAGGAATGCGGCAACCATATACAGGGTGTCCCGTAATGAGTGGATAATACTGCAGCTGGTGATAGCTGGCCTTATGACTGCTCAGAAAAAAAATATAAAAAAAATATTTTTCTTGTGGTCTCCATGGTATAATTTATTTTCGAAAAATGTTAAAAAATTCAGGGTCTCCTAAAATACCTAATTACAACGGCCACCCATAAAGGATTCTTGTTATTTTTGTATTTTAATAATATTCTTGAATAACCGTTCTAAATGATGGGTAGTAAATTTTAACACCAGCTGATGCATTTTTTGTGTTATAATTTTTTAAAATAATTTTTTTATTCAAAAATAATTCAATATTTTTTTTCACCAAAGTTTGAAAATTAATAAAGAGAAAAAAATGTATCAGAACATAAGTGGAAAATTTGATAAAAATTGGCCTGTTTAATGTACTTTCCAAAATGGTATAACACATGTTTGTGTCTACAACCATGACCAATAAAATTGGCATTTAATCTACTAAAGTAGTTTTTTAACATTTTATCAGATGAAATTAAGTTACAAAGTTAAGTAAACACTACGACGACGAATAAAATAAATTTTAATTTGTATTGCATTTAAAAATAACCGTTATTAAATAAAGGCACTAACATTTAACACTAGTTGCTGGATTTTTTTTTAATAATTTTTTTAATTAATTTTTTAATAAAAAAATGGTGAAATATTTATTTTGATGTTTGATGACAACAAAAATTGAGTTGGAAGGAAAAGTCAATAGATATACCAGTGTCACTATTATGTCTGCTAAATTCACTAACTAAAATAATAGTATGCACTTTCAAAAAGGTTTTGATTTAGGTATGGGAAATGCGATAAATAAAAACAACAGTATTAAAAATTATGATATATTTGTAATTTAAATAAATTTATATTAAATGTTCAAACTGTCCCCCATTCACTGTGATACAGGCTCTGCATCTTCTAATGAAGGACCTCTCAATAAAACAAGCATATTGGCGCTCATTTATTTTCATCACAGCGTCTTGAACACGACGACGCAATTCCGTAATGGATGTAATTGGTTTAGTATAAACCATTTCTTTCAGACATCCCCAGTAGAAAAAGTCCAAAGGATTTAGGTCTGGCAAACGTGGTGGCCACAAAATTGGGCCCAGACGGCCTATCCCTGTTCGTCTTGCAATCACCCGTGTGATGTAGTTGAATCTGCTTCAATTTCATTCAGCACAATACGATCAATTTCTTCTCGCGGTAAACGTCCTCCGCTAGTACCGCCCAGTCCATTACCAGGCATTCGTCCTTCTGAAAAACATTGGTGGACTCTGATGAACACTCGATAGTCCGGATGTCGCGCATTTGGATATCGCTCTCTATAGAGAGCTGCAGCTGCGTTAGCGCTTCCTCTACATTCCCCGTATATTAAATGCATATTCGCATACTCCAGCGGCGTATACTGTGACATTCTTAATCAGTATTAATTTAATCAAATTCAAAAATTCGTTTAAGTGACGAAACCAGTATAACAACGTTATACGTTACGTAATGACAGAGAATTGACAATATTTGCAAATAATACTTTTATATGCATTTTAATGCCTATTTTATTACAAGTCAATTTTTATTTGAGAAAGTGTTAAAAATCTTCTCTAGTAGATTAATAGCCAATTTAATGTGTTATGTGTTAGTGCCTTTATTCAATAACGGTTATTTTTAAATGCAATAAAAATTAAAATTTATTTCATTCGTCGTCGTAGTGTTTACTTAACTTTGTAACTTAATTTCATCTGATAAAATGTTAAAAAACTACTTTAGTAGATTAAATGCCAATTTTATTGGGCATGGTTGTAGACACAAACATGTGTTATACCATTTTGAAAAGTACATTAAACAGGCCAATTTTTATCAAATTTGCCACTTATGTTCTCATACATTTTTTTCTCTTTATTAATTTTCAAACTTTGGTGAAAAAAAATATTGAATTATTTTTGAATAAAAAAATTATTTTAAAAAATTATAACACAAAAAATGCATCAGCTGGTGTTAAAATTTACTACCCATCATTTAGAACGGTTATTCAAGAATATTATTAAAATACAAAAATAACAAGAATCCTTTATGGGTGGCCGTTGTAATTAGGTATTTTAGGAGACCCTGAATTTTTTAACATTTTTCGAAAATAAATTATACCATGGAGACCACAAGAAAAATATTTTTTTTATATTTTTTTTCTGAGCAGTCATAAGGCCAGCTATCACCAGCTGCAGTATTATCCACTCATTACGGGACACCCTGTATACTAATTTTTCAAGAAAAGGGAACATATAAGAACAATCTCCTTTTTCCAATTGAAAGGCTTTCCTCCAAAACTGGGAAATAAGTTCTCGTTAAGTCGGTATAAAGATTTAAATTTCTCAAAGCAAACCAGAAATAAATTTAAAAAAATGTAGTCTTATGAAATGAAAAAGAAAAGCCTTTTTAAACAAAAAAAATCCTCAAAACCTCAGGCATTGAAATAATGCCTAAAAGAGATGACAAAGCCTGAGTTGGCATCGCTGGTCTGTCCCCAAGATTTTCCCCAGTAAATCTGGCTAAATGTTAAAATTTGAGGAATGAATATGAAATGCTCTCAGAGAGAAGAAAAACTATACAAATTTCGGAACTGTTTGCGCACTAATCTGCACTACTTTGGAAAACGTCAAAAATTATACTGCACTAGAGTTGCCGTAGATTAACTATAAATCTGATAATTTCAAGTTCAGTGTGTTTTTCTTCAAAATAAAAAACAAATTTCAATTTTACATTTTCTTCTTCAAAAACACTTTTGCTAAGTGATAAACATTTAAAAAAAAATTATTTGATCAATTTATTAAAAGAATAAAAAATAACAAAAAAACATACCCATCTACCAAAACTAAAACTTAAATAAAATTAACACCAAGGTAACTTTGTTATTTGAAATCAACCGACAAATCCAAAACCTGGCAACCTTGACAACCAGCTGGAAATAGACAAAAGTAATTTCTCGGCCTAAAACTTATAAGAAGGGGATATTTTGTACTGTCACTTGAGCGCTCACTTTATAGCAAGAAATGGCACAATTTTGTATGTGTGGAGCAGGTTCAGACTATTTGGAATTAGATGCAGAAAAAATCTATTATATAAGTATGCGAAAATCCTGGTAAATAAAGTGTTTATTCCAAAATGTTGCTCTTGCCCTTAATTTTGTTAAAAACGAAAAACCCTGTAAAACTCCTGTAAAATGTGTAAAAAGGTAAATTTTGGTAACTTTATCCTGTATTTTGAATAAAATGAAATGGGACCGCTTACTAAATGAAAATTGTTTATTGAATGAGGATGATACAATATTAATGCCGATTACATAATTCGCAACACTGGAAACGCAGTGCAATGCAGTGCTCCCTCTCCTCTTTGCTCATCTATCGTGAAAGTGAATCAGTGCGATTTCTATATTCGGCAATTCGGCATTTTAAAATAGTGCGCGTTCAACGAATATCTGAATTTTCAGAATTCTGAATTTTTGGAGCTTCTAATTGGCCAGTTGTCGTAAAGAGTTAGATGTCATCTGAATTTTCAGAACTTTTATATGACGGCTGGCCAATCAGAAACTCCAAAAATTCAGAATTCTGAAAATTCAGATATGGGTTGTACGCGTTGTAATTTCAACTTAATTCATTCATCAGTAGATACGTAATGTAATGTAGGGCGTGGTTTTTGCACACCTTGTGGTCGAACAAAACGATGCACGTCAAGTCGGGGCTAAGCAATTGACATGTTAAATGCAACAACAACTAATCCCCTCCTTCGGGCTAAGATAAGTTCAGAGAATTCTCGGGGCTTAACTTAAGCACGGAGAAAAACTGTGTTAACGGCCGGCGTGGCGTGAATTACATACATACGTCTTGTTATGGATAATTTGTATGTAAACTCCATTTCGTTTCTGTAATGGAGTCACTAATCCCCAATGTGTTTTTTTTTCAACCACATTCCTCCGGGCTTGCAAAAAAACACTACTATAATTAAGTAGTTCTTATAGATCTCAAGAACTAGAACATGAACATGCGACTCCGATATACACACTTTATTTAGGTATTTTTTCTTTTTGTAACTCAAATATTTTGTTCGTCATTTCAAATGAATTTCTAATTCCCGGCTTGGGAAGCTGGAGAAAGAAAAAGGTGTGAAGTGCCACAAAAAAGGAAAATACAAAAAAAAACACTCAAGTTGGATTTAAGTTTTGGGTATATCTGTTGATGTCGTCAGACGACTCGACGTGCTCGGTTCATTGATTCCCATCTATAGAGTGTGAAAGGCTTAGATAAAATGTCTAACGAATTTTGTTTAAAACTTGAATATATTTTTTTTTTGATTTTAATGGACTATCATTGGATTGAATAATTTTGTAAATTTAATGAGATCAGCTCTAGGCTTGGATTAGGCGTAGTGTTTTTTTTTTTGTAAATTAAAGATTTTTGATTAAAGAATATGGCAGGTTGTAATGCAAATGTATCTTTTCAGCAAATGAGCCTTACAATTTCGTACCAATACCAAAAGAAAACAAGACACCAAAACTTAGCTTACGCCAAATGTTTGCCTTCACGCTGCCATTAGGTACTGCTTCATTATGAACATAATGAAGGTTAGGTACTTTGTCAAGAAATCAATTTTAAAAGTCCATTGTGAATTTTTGGTCAAAGGATTTATGACCCGTAGCCAAAATAATAGCGTCTCCCATTTTCGTATGAATGCTTCGTAAGATGATCAATCTTTAAATTTCATCAAACGAATAAAAAAAAAAAATTATTACAGGAATTTTGTTCGATTCGTTGTTTGTTGATATTTGCCTTCCGGAACTTCATCTTTTCGAAATTCTGTATTTTCGAAACTTGTTTTTTTTTTTTTGAACTCTGTCCTTTTAAAACTCTTACAGCCATATTATTGACTTGTTTGAAAACTAGTTTCATAGCAAAACTAGTTTTATAGAAACTTGGATTCCCAAGGTTTGCACGGTTTTGTGAGTTTAGAGTTTTATCCGAAGTTATTTTTAAGCTTTCGAGTCTTACTATTTCATATTTAACATGTCGAAACCAATAAGAAATCGTTTTAAAGTTCATCGTCATACAAGGTTGGGTGGCAATGGCGCAGTGGATGTAGTATCTACTTAACTGATGCTAACTTAGAGGTGTGGGTTTGAGTCCCACTCTAGACAGCATTCTTTTCTATATTCCCCCAGTTACTCCACCCGTGCGATTCCAAGAGATAATCAACAACTTATTTCTCAGTCCACTGTGCGAGCAAAAATTCTTTCCTATCCTTCTATTTCTTCTTACTATATTGCCGTGAAATTCAGGTTGCATTTAAAAGACCTTACAGGCATAAAGTTATAGTACTAAAAAAAATGGTGGCAAGAAAGTTGTCGCCCGGTGTTCTTTTTCATCACCACGACGAATTATTCCGCAAAAAAGTTGAAAAAATTATTCCACGCTCTTTAGGAGTAGGTAGATTCATGTCTTGTTAGCGTGAATTTTTTATCTGCTTACCAATACCTTACAAATGTGAAAGTATATAGAATTGACCCCTTTTCCGCCGTTTGCAAAAATTATAGCATCTTCCGATAGGGTGATGACTTTTGACTTTAACAAGTAGTTTCGGAAATGCAGATAAATTAGCCTTCTTCAATATGGCGGGTTTGTCTAGGGTCATGGGGTACCGAAAACCTGAACTAAAGATTCCCTAATATCAATATTTTCGATGGAAGTGACTCTAGACATGCCAATTATAACAGTTGTTTCTGCTGCCCCGCAGGGCCAGGGCTCTTCACCGCTGGGCATACTTCAGGCACCCAGAGTTTTGTTTTCAAGTCGAGCGAAGCGCGTTAATGTACGCCCACTTTTAATGGCGAAAAACTGTTATAACTGTTATTAATTGTCATGTCTCTAGTATCGTCCATTTTCGATATGCCCATAAATCGCACCAAACAGTGGCTTTCGGTAGCTGTTGCAATGCTTCTGGCTGATCTTCACTCCAAATGCGGCAATTTTGCTTATTTACGTACCCATTCAACCAAAAATGAGCCTCATCGCTGAACACAAGCAGCGCGCGATGAACATTTCGAACCGAGCACGAATTTTGATAGCAAAATTCAATAATTTGCAAGCGTTGTTCATTTGTAAGACGATCCATGGTTAAATTGCAAACCAAACTGAAGCTGTTTGACAGTGACACAAGGTACTAAACACACGTCAGCTGTCAAAACCAGTGTTGCCAAAACCAAACCAGCCAAAAAATCACCCGTTATTTTCTTCCGTCAAAGATTGAGCAGGTGCAACGCATTTCACAATGAAACTGAGCAAAACTGATGTATCCAACTGATGTATATTTCTGAGATTGCTGATGAGCTCTCCGGCATCTCAGATATGTACAATATAAACTGACCAAATCAAAAATGATTTACAGACCAAATCTGATAGAAATTTGAAAATTTCGACAGTTCAGAGTTGCCAGTTAACTAAAGGGTCCGCCAATTAACTTCTTTTTTTTTTTGAAAATGGCGCAAAACATCGAGTGTAGCTTCGGCTGTGTGGCACGTAGCGCCGTCCTGTTGAAACCAAATGTTGCCAATATCCTCCTCTTCAATTTTCGTGAACGAAAATTCGTTCAACATGGCCCGATAACGATCGCCATTGACTGTAACGGCCACTCCTTGCTCATTTTCAAAAAATGCCCCAATTATACCTCTGGACCAAAATCCGCACCAAACAGTGACTCGTTTTGGGTGTATCGGCTTTTCAATGTATGCGTTCGGGTTTTCTGTACCCCAAATGCGACAATTTGCTTGTGTACACAACCATATTCGTTCAGCGGAAGAATAAAACTAATTATCTGTCGAATCAGAGATGAGCTAAGTGTTACCATTCACGAAATAAGCACTAGTTGAAAAAAAAAACGTTAGATGGCGGACCCTTTATAAGGTGAATAACACAAACACCTGAATTAATACAAACTAAAATTATAGATTTGAAAATGACGTCAGATTAAAAGACTCTGACAGTCAAGAGTTGTAAAACAACTGTTAAAAACAGTTAAAATAATCTAATAACTCAATAATTATGTGATGTCACTGAATTCAGGTTGTTGAAAATTTACAAATACATAAATCTTATTTAGAATTTGAATAAACAGTAAATAAAGGTTCTACAACGTGTCAAGGTTCTATCTAATAAATAATTTATTTTTCCTTAAAACCCAGCGCAAGGTTCCATTTAGCTAGTTACAACTTTGTGAACTTTAGTTCAAATTGAATATTTGTAGATTTTAACCGCAGTTTCCTGATATTTCATTATAATTATTTCTGAAACTTTAAGTGATAGACAAATATCGGCAATCGAAACAGCGTAATATTTTAAGCACCATGAAATATACAACTGAAATTGGCCAACATTTCAATTATAACCTTCATGTTCTAAGCTCGCCATACATATTCCACTGCAGACTACACCTAAAATACAGATCCAGGCCTTTTCAAACTTTTAATCGTAAAACATTCCAAGAGCAAGTTGGGCCATAGAGGGCACCAGTGACCATCAGAGGACTTTCTCTTTGAAACGATAAATGTAGGTGGCTCAGTCAAGTAGTCAAAAGTCTTCCTTAAAACGCCCATCGAAGTTTACACTGATGGCCAAAATCACTTTTTATGCACTAGATATATATTTTTCAAGCCGACCGCAACGGTGGCGTTCTACAGTTATGGGACCTTTTGTCTAAATACATACATAATGTTAACACCTTAAGGTATATGTGGTGACGAACCTCAGGATTTTTTCCCAATATATTCTTATTAATAAATAAAAAAACGTAAAGCTATCCTCTGTGCCCCGTTATCCCCTCGAATTCTCTTTTCAAAATACCTACAAATTTCGAGATGTGTCGCAATTGAAGATAGTGTTTCAGGCATTTAACTACATTCTCTTTAGATGAATAACCTATAGCTAAACCACCTTCTCTAACGCAATCTTTCTACATTTCTATATAACTAATTTAGAACCACTAAAGCATAGTGTTATACTCTCATAAGACTCACCTCAATGATCGTCTTATATACGAAATGCATATTTCTATGCAATTTCTATTCCACAACTGTAAATCGTTTATTATGCTGACCACAACCAGTATCCTGCCTTCACGATCAAATCCACCTGGTAAGTAGGCTGCTCGAGTTAGCAGTGCGTTTAAGACATCTTCCTCCATGTTTTATAAATATATACGCAGATAGATATTGTATCTTTATTATTTCAATGTTTTTTTTTTTTCCTTTAATTTTCACGAACAAAAACAACACACGCATAGAGGTTGTCCAGGTTTTTTTTTTTGTCGAGTTTCAATCCGACTAGTTATTTGAAATCAAATAGAAAACAACAAGTTGTAAAAGGAAAAAAAAACTAAAGAAAAAATCTAAAATCAAGTTCTACAACAAATTAGCAGTGCAACAAATAGGCACTCACTGCACTCCGCCGCCACAATACCACCGATCAACGATCACCGATCACCGATTACCACGATCTTCGTATCCTTCATATGCTTCACCGCGTGCGCTTGCATTCAAGTTCGAATCCATCCGTCAAAATTCATAAGCGATTCGGATGTTCTGTTCATATGGTTTCAGCTCACACTCACTTCCCGTTCCCGCGTCCGGTCATCATTGTGAATTCAAAACAAAAACAACTGCGAAAGCAAAAAAACCATCCAACCAGAACTTGGCAATTTACAGTTAATAAACTAGACCAGACCATCCATCGGATGGGTTGGAAAAATGAAAATTATGCTCACGTTTGGTCAAGCCAGCCAGCCAGCGAGCCTGCGCAGCGTTTACCATTTTAGAAAAGCGTGTGCCCATAAGATACTTTTATATATTTTTTCGTTTTTTTTATTTAGTATCTACACAGCGACCATATATGACAAACTCGTCAAAGTTGGATGTCGTGCATGCGTTCGGCAAACGACAGCCTATACAAAGCCTCAGTTATACCCGCCTTATACCACCGTGGCATCACTTTTATAAATATTATGTTGCTGATGCAGCTGAAGCTGATGCTACTACCGCGAGAGAGAATTAATGATTAAAATTGAATTGAAATCTTTGGAAAAACAAGATTCTTAGCGGTCGATTGCTTCCGTATTGGATGTCGTTCTACGCGTCGCGTCGCGATCGGTCGTCGTCCAGATACGACAACTTGAGTAGCACACCTTTCCATTACAACCAGCTAGCTAGCTAGCTAGCACTATGGAATGCAGTTTTGTTTGCAGATACGGTTTACACTTTTTGGTTCTTTTTTTTTTTGTATTTTTTTAGCGACAAGCCAACGATCATATGTCACACGGAAAGCCTTTATTTACACCTCGAAACGGTGTATAGATATAACGTTACAGGGGGCGACGCTCGCTCTAGCTCGGGCACACGCAGTCGCAGTGTGTGGGACTAGTTGTTGCAGACGTAGCCGACCAACAACGACCGAACGTGAACGTGAACGTTGAACGATCAACTATCAAATTACTTGCAACATTTCCAAAAAAGTTGTTGTCCTAATTTTCCATCAGAATGTTAATTTTCCTCCATCTGATGCGGAGAGTTGTTGTGTGGGGGTGGGGCGGGGTGGGGTGGGATCCGGGCAAAAAAGAGAACGATAACAAGTTTTCACGATATAAAACGCGCGGCAATAAGTATGGAACGAAAATCAACTACTTGGAGTTAGAGATGCGTGGATAGATTTGTCAGATAAAAAATGTACCTAAACTAAGCTTGGAGGGAGTCCGATCGGAGCAGAGTATAAGAAGCAACTAAACAAACCACGATCAAAGTGAATTGGCACTAGCTACTTCGTATAGATGAGCCGCGAGCCAGCTTGATAAAAGCTTGACTTGTTCCAACCTGGTTTGATCCAACAAGCTTTTACGATCTCACTTAATCCACCTGTTGAAGACTGCGAAAGCTTTGAGATATCTACCGATGCGATGATGTGGAGTCCCATTGATGAGAGAAAGATCTGAGTTGATTAAGTGATAACATCCATGGATCTTCTGGTTCAGTTTAAATATCGACACGGTATGTATATATATGAACTGCGTCTGCGGTGCCGGTGATGGTGTGAAGTGTGATTTCGTTATATATAGTTGAAGAGCGACGAAGCGTGCGCTCTTCAGCGGAGCACATGTTCTTGGGGAAGAGTATTTCTGTTTTCTGATGTTCAGTGTGGTAACTTGATTATGATATCATGAAAAGTTAAACGATGTAGGTGTTGTGTGCCCTTTTAGAATAAATGGTATTTGAATTGAGATAAATTGCGCTTTCCGGTTTGGGAATTCGAGACCTTTGACAGATGGGCTGTGTATATGTATGTTTCCAAGGCGAGGTTGTAAAACCTATTTAAGGTATAGGTGTGTAATGTAGGTATGTCTAAATTGAGTGTTGTGTTTATAATTGAAGGCTGCTAATAACTGTTTGTTTTTTACATATTTTTGATGTAGGTAATGGCAAGTTATGTATTCGTTTTAAAAATCGATATCAAAAATTTGATCAATCCTGACATTACGATAAGAAGACGCAGACGTAAGAAATGGTTTGCACAATTCTATTACTATTTGCGTTTTTTTTTTTGCTCTGAGCAGAGGCTGAGCGATCAGAGTAGAGTTCTGAGAAGATTATGATCAGAGTCCTCATATTTAATTATGAAACACACTTGAGCACTGAACTTTCATTTCTTTCGGAATCTATTTTTAATTTGTAGTTATGTGTGAAGTTGGAGATGGTATCTAAAGAAAACCCGCAGATTACAATACTTAAAAAAAAAAAAACGATTGAAAGAATGTTGATGGTGATTTCTAATAAAATAATACAATTGGAAGAATGTTGATGATTTCGAATAGATATAATATTTTTCTGGATTTCTGGACCTGGACAAAGGTGGTTCTGGACCTGGACAGAGATGGAATTTTTTTTTTTTTGGAAAATATATTTAAAAAAAATTAACTTTTCTATTGGAAAAATAGTTTTGTTTCAAAAAAAAAAAATTTGTCCTTTGTTCAAGTTCCAGATGCGGGAATTCGTGATACGGGATTTTGTGATGCGGGATTTCGTACCCAACCCGTGAAGTTGGCTTCGCTCAGCGTTTCGCCCGATTTGCTCGGTCATTTTATTCTGAGTTAATTGAACAAGCTCTGAGCTAACTCCGATGGAAAAAAGAAACACACTTTTTATGCTCTGATATGTCTGAGCTAAATAAAAAAAAAAAACATAGACATAGACATAGAAAAAAACAGTTCCGTGATCTGCTCTGAGTTAAAAAAGAAAAACGCCATATAAAGGGTCCGCCAAATAACTTCTTTTTTTTTTGAAAATGGCGCAAAACATCGAGTTAAGCTTCGGCTGTGTGGCACGTAGCGCCGTCCTGTTGAAACCAAATGTTGCAAATATCCTCCTCTTCAATTTTTGTGAACAAAAATTCGTTCAACATGGCCCGATAACGATCGCCATTGACTGTAACGGCCACTCCTTGCTCATTTTCGAAAACACAATTATGTCTCTGGACCAAAATCCGCACCAAACAATGACTCGTTTTGGGTGTATCGGCTCTTCAATGTATGCGTGCGGGTTTTCTGTGCCCCAAATGCGACAATTTTGCTTGTTTACATACCCGCCAAGATCAAAATGAGCTTCATCTGAAAAGATGATTTTTTTGGCAAAATCGGCATCTTCTCTAAGTCGATCGCAGACCCACTTAGCGAAGCGTTTACACAACCATATTCGTTCGGCTGAAGGAAAAAACTATTTATCTGTAAAATCAGACATGAGCTATGTGTTACCATTCAAGAAATAAGCACTAGTTGAAAACAAAACGTTAGATGGCGGACCCTTTATGTTTCCGTTCAGTTACATTCATATTATATTTTTAATCCCGTACAAAATAAAATGCACGGATGGGTCGCACAAACTTGCTCTTGTGGTGCAAGTTGGAATCATTAAACAACAATTAATATTTGAAAACCTAATTTAAAAAATGCAATAATTTTTGAAAATTTTAGATGCAATATTGTTAAGAGTTAAAAGAAACTTCTGGATAAAACTTCTATTTGAAATCGGTTGATTAGTTAACAAGAAAATACAAAATAAAAAAAAATGTTCTATGGCAGGTACCATATTTATAACAAATTTTGGTCTAAAACCATCATCCTTATTTATCGTTAATTCTAGCATCTAAGATCTAACTACTTTTCGAAAGTTAAATATAAGGAAACTCAGAAATTGAATATCACTGGTGGTCGTACTGTAACGAAGCGTTACAACTCCTACAAACACCCTAATCGTATATCAATACGATCTCATATAAAGCTTAAATTGTACAATTTACTATGCATATCCAGAATTGGAGTTTATAAAATTCCAAACAATTTTGGTGTTTATTTTTGTTTAGTTCACACTAACTAAAAGCCTCAAGTTTTATAAGAGAAGGTGAAGAATCTAAGTGAATAAAGAATTAAAGAAATAAAGATCAGGCTCGGCCGTAACAAAAGCCTTTCATAAGGTGTTTCTGTGACAGATAGGCATTGCTAAGCAGAGTATATTAGAGATGAGATAAACTGTGATTTTTCAATCACAGGTATAACTGCGACTGTGATTTATGAATCACTGTGAGTGTAAGCTGTGATTTTGATTGGCAAGTTTGGAATATCATTTTAGTTTCACGTTTCCTTGTCCTTGTGTACAAAATCACAACCAGGCCAGGACCTCAGTTCACAATTCATTCCTCCCTTCTAGATCCTTCTTCATATTTCCATCTTGAACCCTGAGATTTTGTTTTTCTGTATTGTGATTTCGTTCAGTTGCTAAAATAATAACTTAATCACGACTACAGTTCTCGTTCTATTCATTTTACTCATTGTTGACTTTTCTCTCGTCCTGATTTTGTTCACAGTTCATAAAGTTCATTATCCGATTGTCGTGATTTGTGAATCGTTTCTTTTTGTTGTGATTTTACTACAGTTGTGATTTTCAATCACATTTAGGGCACTCACAGGTAGTGATTGTGATTGTTGTGACTCACATTTGGAATATTTTTTTTAACTTTTGTTATTTGTAGGGTAAAATGAGGTCAAAATAAAATAATTGTCCGATTTAAGAAATTCTTTTTTGTTTGAAAGGTTCTTTAAAGGAAATGGCTTAAGAGATATTCTTTTTCAATTTTTTTTAATTTTTAGGGTGAAATGGGTTAAAAATAATACAAATATCCGATGTAAGAAATTCTTTTGGTGTTTGAAAGGTTGCTTTTTAGTGGATGGCCTCAGAGATTTTTTTCAGTAAATTGGCATTTATAGGGTGGACTGGGGTAAAAACGAAAAGAAGCATCTGACTTCAATTTTTTTTTGTTTGAAAGGTAATTAAAAAAAAAATGCTATTTTAATAGAGTAACATGGGATAAAAACAAAAAAGTTGTTTTTGATTAGAAAAATTATTTCTGTGTTGGGAAAGTAATAAAGAGTGGACTCAGAGGAGCATGTTGTTACATATTAATCCATTACGTGAAGTAGGTAAAACCCATAAAGAAGTATTCGACAAGGTTCTTCTTCGAGAGTTCCACCCGCATTGTTTCTTAGGTTGTATGCTTGGGACAAGGGTGTCTATACAGATTCCCGGCAGTCTGGTTCCTTTGGGCTCCTCTCCAAGACGCTCAATGAACAAGGTTTTCCTCCGAGAGTTCCAACCAATTTGTTCCCTAGGTTGTGTGCTGGGGACACTTGTGTTACTTATCTTAAGAGAACAAAAATATTGTGAAGTAAGTTTATATTAACTAATTTTAAATAAATAAAATATATGAATATTAAAAACTAAAGTCCAATTTTTCAGTGCGAGATTAAACTTAAACTCAAGTTAACTCATCAAATTTGGTGAGTTAGCTCAGGATTAACTGAACAGATGCTTTCGATGTTTTATTCACCGGGTTTGTTTAGTCGCCCTGCGTGCATTTTCCACCAAAAAATTGCTTCCTCAGTTAGATGTGGGTTAATTTACTTCTCGAGTTAGCAGCCTCTGGTTTAACTCGTCACTGAATAACTGGGCCTAAGTTCATTGAAAGAAATAAAGCTATTTCACTCGGAGTTTGAGACCCTCCAAGTCCAAGGTTGGCTTTACTCCAGAATGTCCATTCCTTGTCCAAATCTCACGCTTTTGGTATATCTGGCCATAATGAGCATAATTAAATGAATTTTATCTTTTTTACCAAATTTTCATTTTATATTTAGTTATAAACAAATAATTTTTAACTTAAATTAAATTTTCTTTTTTTTTTTTAATTTCCGTAGATATTTTATCTATGCACCGACATTTCCACAAAACTATCTAGAATCAATAAAATTCCAAGTAAGTTGACAAAAACAAAATTATTTAATGTCAACTTGTTACAGGTATAACACAACCCTAAAAGTATATGTATCATTTTGTGTGACTGTTAATTCCAATATTTTTACTAACTTCTCCAAATTATACTTATAAGGTTGATACAAAAATGTAACTGTTACATATTTTTGCTACGGGTGTGACACTTCGACTTTCTGTCGCTTCCAACAGATAAAATGAGCTTAACATAAACGATATTTAAACTACTAGTTTAGAACTTCTCCGTGAAAAGAGTTCTTTAGGTTGTTTTTGTAAAGGTTACTCAACTTAATTTAGTAAATATCCCCATTTGTGTGTCCCACTTATCTGAGTTTGTACAAAAATAGATTAACTAAATTCAAATGCAGCGATTTACAATTTTAATTGATCGCCCACGGTAAATACATTTCGTGTGTATCTGTGTATATAGCTATTCTTTAATTTTTCTCATTCTCTTCTTCAATCACTTTCGATTTCATGTTTATCTGTCTGCGATATTTTTAGAACAATACGACCACCATTCTGTGAAATTACAAATAGATATAAAGTGACATCCCCGCAAAAGATACTTAATTCATCAAGAAAAAAAAAAAAACACAAATAATTATAAACAACCACCGGCCAGGCGGCCGGTCTGATTTGTTTTGCTTCCGGATCAATTCTCTGAAATTCCACTCACCCGCTCACACTTCATCGCCGATCGATCATTTTTCCTGCTCTCTCACGAGCGTTCGTTCAGTTTTGAAACTCAACGAATTATTATTCTTCTGCAGTTGGCAGCCATGCTATAATTTTTTCGATTTTCCCATTTTCGAAAGCTTATCCCAGATAGATGGTGTGTCTTCAGTGGTGAGTGCGCGATACTGGATTACTCAACGTCTGTGAAGGAAATAAAAATGGGTCCAAGAGATCCCGAAAAATTGTTGAAAATCTAAAAAAAAAAATATAGTTTTTTTTCAAACTTAACTTAGCGTTTTTATTTTGAAAAACAACATTCGCGAGACACTCTGCTTCTTCGTGTGGGTGATGCATGAAAATTTCAAGTGAAAACTAATTTTTTTTTGTTCAGTGTGTTCAGTGAAAATTGAAAAATTGAAAAATTGAAAAAGCAAAAACCCCAAAACGATAAATTATAATTTCAATGAAAAAATTTTCTTCGTGGTTCATGGGAAATCAGCCAGGACGACAGCAGAAACAAGCACAAAGTGGAAGACCAAAAAAGAATGTACACTGGAAATCTGCAGGTAATAAAATGAATCCGAAATGGAAACGCATAAAAAAGTAATTTCACACCCATTTGAGGGAAGAATTGAAAATAAATTTTCACATTCCACGTCGCGACGCGACGCCTTATTGTTACATAGATCGGAGCTAGAAATGGATATTTTTAGAACATTACTCTGAAGTGGTTGTGTGAATTGGGTTGTTCTGAATGCGAAGCTGCTAAACTCAACGAAATTTTTGCTCTGAGGCAATTGTGTGTCATGCGCAGGGGATTTTGAACTTCGAAAAAGCTAAACTTTTGAGACCAAAACATTAGCGGTATTTTGTGAATATATTTACTAACTTGTCAAAAAAAAAAAAAAAGATTAAGAAAACAAATAGTTTATTTTTTTTTTCTCTCAGGTTGAAACTGTGTCTTGTTGCATTGATGATGTTAATTTCTGAAACAAAGAAACTACTAAAGTTCAATATTTAGAACTTACTTCTTACTTGAATGAAGTGTTTCAGAGCTTTTAAATAGACGTAGGTGTCCGCGCGCCACAGAGATATGTAGAAGACCTATTTATTTATGATAATATTTTATAAAGAAATTTTGAATAATTTTTGAAATTTTTATAGTTGTTGAATTTTCACTACCGTGAAATGAGGATGAGAAATAAAATTAGCTAGAATAAATTTTAATAAAAAAGATATGAAAACAAAAGATCGAGTTCTTAGAATTACGATTCATTCAAAATTTATTTGGTTGTGGAAAAATAATTAAATTATTCCAGTGAAGTATTTACCTAAATGTTCTTTTCCAGTTTTCACACTAATTTCAACAAAGTAATCGTCAAAAATTCTTTGCAATTTATACACTTTAATAAATCTCGTTAATTAAAACAGAGCTAATTGTCAATATCATCAAGTTACAATAAAAATTGATTTTATAGATCAGCAGTGCGGTTTGGGTTAAAGATTAGTTAATTTAATAAAAATAAAATATCGTCAAAAATCTTTGATCATGTCACTATCCTCAAGCACATACAAATTGTTTTATCTTTGTTTAAATTATTTGTTACCTATTGTAATGATGCATTATACTTTCTTTACCGCCGCCATTTATTAAATTGCACACAAAGCAAACCCGAATTATCGTTACCAGTGACTCTAGAATAGAGCCAATCGTTGGTATAAGAAAATATTAGCATAAGTTTGTCTGTGAAATTATAGTTCACATTCGGTTTATACCGAAATATATATAAGAGACCGTGGTTTGGCATAAGAAAATCAAGCTCTGCCGTCGTAGAAATAAGTACCAATCACGAGTATTTGGTGAGTCTCCGTTTTGAAAGACTTAGGTTCCAAAAAGAACAGTGAAATCCCAGGTTTTAAGTAATTAGCTAATGACGTCTGCTATCTTAAAATGTAGTTTAGTGACGTTTTCTATCTCACACTGTGCTTTAGTGACGTCTGCTGTCTTATGGAGTTTTTCTTTTTTGGCTCTGAGCAAAGGCTGAGCGATGAGAGCAGAGCTCTGAGCAGATTATGATCAGCAGGGCTACCTTCGTGGCTCTAAAGAGCCAATTTGGATCTTTTTTCCAGGTGTGGCTCCTTGGCTCCACTTTTCTAGAATCATCCTAAATTGGCTGTTTTTGAGATTTTCGTGGCTCTTTTTACTCTTTTTCAGAATAATATATCTACTTAAATTTCCTTTTTCATAATTTTTAAATTTTCCTCTAAGTAACTCTTTGTAAAAAATTGTTTGAAATTTTTCCTCTGAAGAAGATTTTAGACAAAAATTATTCTTATAATCAAAAATAACGGTACCTCAGAAATGATTAAAAAAACACAACTTCACAAGTGAAGTTGGCGTCGTTCAGCGTTTTTCTCGATTTGTGTGGTCATTTTACTCTGAGCTAATTGAGCAAGCTCTGAGCTAACTCCGATGGAAAAAATATGCACGACTGGGTCGCACGAACTTGCTCTTATGCGCGACCACATTGTGGTTCTAAAGTCTGAAATAAATTAGCTATAGGAGCATATATTTTATCCATTTGCCAAATCTTAGTTTAGTTTCAGGTGGTATTATGTGAGTATACAAAAATTAACAATATAGCCTAGTGTTGCACATATGCAATATGCATATAAGGAAATTATACTATTTAAACTGGTAAATTGCTTAAATCAACAAAATTAGAAAGAAATTGATTAAAATACTTTGAATCCGTTTTAACCCAACGCGATGTACACCATCTGAATTCTTATATAAATCTTTATTTATGAGAAAAAAATTTTGAAAATCGTAGGAGCGGTTTTAAAAATAATTAATTTTTTATACACAAAATTTTGTTAACATTTTTGAGAAAAATAATTGGTACGCCAATTTAAAGCATTTATTAATGTTGCGTTAAAAATTGAACTTCACAAAAAAATCTGCTACCAGTTTTCAAAATATCGAATTTTCAAAAAATAATTTTGATTTTTTTTTAAAAAACCAAAAATCATTTTTTAGAAAATTTTGATACGCACTTTTATTTATATTTGTTACAAGCTTCTGTATAAAAAATCTAATTTTATTCTGTTGATCAAATGTTGAGATAGTCGAAAATCAAAGAAACCGTTCTATGAGAGGTACTGTTAATAAACCTAAAATATAAACTTTAAAAATTTTAAATGATAGATCGTACTAATTTTAACACACAAAAAAACTTTTATGAACATCGTAGGAGTCGTTTTTGAGAAACAAAATATTTTTCTTAACGGTTTTTTAACATTTGTATGGGAGGCACCGTTATTTTTGGGAATTAGAATAATTTTTGTCAAAAATCTTCTAGATAAAGTTAAAAAACTGCTATTTACCAAGTTTAATAAAAATCGACCAGGTCGTTTTTGAAATATTGAGTTTTCAAAAAAAAATATTAAAACTTTTTTTAAAAATCTAAAAACTATTTTTTTGAAAATTTTGGTACACAATATTATTTAGAATGTGTCAATACTTCTTCATAAAAAAATTGATCAGAATCAGTTTAACCGTTTTCGAGAAAAGCGAAAATCAAAAAAATGGTTCTTTGGGAGGTACCATTAATAACCATTTTTCGGAACCATTTTTTTTATTAAACGGCAACTTATAACTATTTAAATTTATTGAGTTCTTAAAAACAAATTCGGTAGCGCTGGATTTGAGAAAAATAAGTTTTTGCTTTTTGGCCAAGAAATTTTGTATGACTGCTACTGTTAATTTTGGTCCTAAAAAAAAAGAGAAAAAAACGGCTGGGGGGAATGTCCAAAAAACGCTAGGTACCAAGTTTAAAGAAAATCGACCCATCCGTTTAGGCTGTAGTCGAACCGACAGACAGACAGACAGACAGACAGACAGACGGACGTTTTTGCGAGACCCACTTTTTTTGACTACTCCATCATCGTAATGTAAAGTTTGATCAAAATCTCGAGTTCGATTTTTTGTACGAATCCATAACTTCCCATATAGTACCTATATCGCAAGTAAAAAGAAACACACTTTTTATGCTCTTATGTCTGAGCTAAAAAAAATGAATTTTTTTTTGACAGTTCCGTGATCTGCTCTGAGTTAAAAAAAAAAAAAAAAAACCCATTAGACTGCTTTAATGATGTCTGCTATCTCAGGCTGTGCTTTAGTGACGTCTGGTAAATCAGACTGTGATTTGGTAACGCCTGCAATCTCAGACGGTAAATTAAAGGCATTTTGCTATACATTTGAATTATATAATTTGAATTTTCAAATACAAGAACTGTAGAAATTGTAAAGAACCAACGATTGGTAAATAAAAACAACTTCGAATTCACTAGAATTTGTTGCTTTTTTGGTAAAACTCTGGACCCAACGAGCATACCTCAGCTTATGACAAAAAGCATATCACACTATTTACACCGGTAAATAAAAAATAATAAAAAAATAAAATCTAACTTGAGTCTTATAAAATTAGTTAAAATATTAAAGTAATGTGTAATATGTGTAAAACGGAGCACATACTCAGAGAAGATGCTTCGTAGGCATTAGAGGAGGTGCTCGGTATAAAAGCATCTGTTCCCCTTTTATATGTTTAAAAATGTACACCAATTATGGAGCGAGCACCTGCTTCCTCGCACGGAGTATACGTGCTCTCATAACCTCTATCCAAGTTCTATTAGTTCTAGTAGTGTAATTGTTTTATTTTGTTTTTATTATTTTCGTTTCCATAGTTTCCATAATATTATGTTTTTTCCTTTAAATATTTGTTTAAATATATAATATTAGTTGACAAAACGCGCCAGTTGTTACTATACCTAAACCTTATACAATTTAAAGCTAATAGTAGGAACAAGAACCGACAGCTAATTCTGGAAGTGGATGTACAGGCGTGTCAAGGTCCAGACTTGACCTTGAAATGTTTGCAAAAATGCATGCAATTGATGTTCCCTTTATGATAGTTTTGTGTTCTTTCAAATGGTATAAATGTAGGTACTATGATTTTTTAAAATCCATAACTTGAAGACGTGTTAAGATCGCGTTTTTTTTTTGTTAAATAGAGTTAGTTTTCTTCTTTTTTTTTTCTATAATAACTTTTATTTTTCTAAACTTTTAGTTTTTTTTTTGCGACTTTTCGCTTTTCTTCTCCAAAAACAAAATGGATGCGTTTCCTTTTTTTTCAATCTTGCCCTTAATTTCTTCTCTGGCCTTTTCAGATTACAATTCTGTTGTTAAAGGCTAATAGATGGCGTATCAGAAGTAAGAAGGACACAGTTAAGATTAAAAATATTAATGACATAAAGCGTATAAACAGCAAAAATAGAAATTATTACACCATATTTAGTTTCGTTTCTCAAAAATAACTTTCAAAACCTTTTCTTCTTCTTTTTTGAAATTAAACCTTAAAGTTAATAATTGGCATGACCATTCAAAAAAACGAAGTATAAAATGCTATTTGCTTCAATGTTGAATAATCAAATGAGCTGACTCACAAATGAGAAGCATGTGCTTCTCTCTATGGAGCATATGCTTCGGTTTATTTATACCTAACAATAGAGTAGGTAGTAAGCTTGAGGAGGTGCTCATCAAAAATGTAATATAATCAATAATTGAGCACCTCTTCAAGTATATTTTTCATAACAAATGGAGCACCTGCTCCGAAAAGTTGAGTTTTGAAAAAGGTTCTTTGTTTTATTCATACCGTCATTCATAAAGTCTTTCGGAGTTTAAAATTCAATTTATAAAATTAAATTTTTTCAACGATAACTATTCATCTTTGTCACTGAATATGATGCAGATAATTTGTGACGATAATGACAAGGTAGACTCTTCACAGAATTACATATGTAAATATTAAGTAACAATAAAATACCTACAGTAAAACCCACTTACATTGTCAAATGTCCACCTCGGCTTCTTACGGTGGCGGTGGAACGGATCCGAGTGGTCCGATTTTCAATGACTCTTCCGCGACTTCAGGAAAACTCACAAGAAAAAGTGTAGCGGGGTGAAATCGTATGACCTTGGTGGCCAATTCACGTAACCTCTGCGAGAGATATCCTTTAATTTTCATACAGTTATGATAGGGAGACCAAGACTATCGTCCCATTGTTTTACTTTTACGTGATAAGGTGCCTGGTGAACCTTGTGTGGGTTGGTGTCCACAAAATACGGGAATTTAGCTTGTGTTAACATAGCCAATCATCCAAAAATGCACTTCGTCGCTAAAGATGATTTTTTGGCCAAAAATTGGGGTCCTCTTTCAAACGCGTTTCCAAGTATATCAGACGACTTGTCATTGATTTGTTTTAAATTTTTTTCTTAGTGATGGCCCTGGCTGATAAATTGTTGCGGTTTCATAAATTGTTTGTATCCAATTCATAATCTTTCTAGAACTGAAACCCAAAAGATTCTAGGACGCTTGGTACTCGAAATATTTTTGCATTCAAACTGATATTATTGCACTTTGATGAAACCCAAAACAAGGTTTTGAAGGACGATATTCCCGCAACAAAGCACCATAAGAGGCTGCAGTTTTTAGTGCTGAATAGAAAATTAACAGATCTTTTTGCCGATGTTAAATTTTTGCCAAAAAAAAATTTTATCGATTTTCGAAAAAATTCATGGACTCTGAAAAATGATTTTTTTCAACAATGTTTCCGAAACCAATCGAGACATACATCAAACTGAAATCGCACCTGTAAACCAAAAGTTTGGGGAAGGTCTGGCTTGCGAAATATGTACTTTCATCCAAAGTCAAAAGACTTTAAAAATAGCAATAGTTCTGTTAATATAAATTAAGTGCCTAAAAGTATTTATGTACATGTACTGTACATTCAGGCTTAATATTACAAGAAGCTTATGTAATAGTAAATCTTTTCTTCTTTTTCAGAACGACCATCACCGCCGGGACGTCCCATCCTCATCCCCTTATCCGATCAACAACCTGACGTCGTCACTTTAAAATGGGAAAGACCAAAGATCGACGGAGGCTCACCAATTACCAGTTATATCATCGAACATCGTCGCATGGGTTCTCCACATTGGGTACGTTCGACTCCAGCACCAGTCACAGGATGTGAGGTATCAATAAGCGGCCTTGAGCCCGGTTGGCGCTATCAATTCCGTGCAATTGCTGAAAATGTCGTTGGCAAATCAGATCCAAGTGAACTTTCTGATCCTTTGACTGTAACGCTCCAGCGAAATGCCATCAGTGTGCCAAGATTTGCTAGCGAACTCACCGACATGTCCGTTGTGGAAAATGATCGAGTCGAGTTTCGAGTATCCGTCCTGGGACAGCCACAGCCAGAGATAAGTTGGTTTAAGGATGGTTACGAAATATTCAGTAGTCGACGAACGAAAATTGTAAACGACAACGACGCCAGTGTATTGATCATCCACCAGGTGGCGCTAACCGATGAGGGTGAGATTAAATGCACGGCGACCAATCGAGCTGGTCATGTAGTCACCAAGGCCAAGTTGATGGTGGAGGCTCCGCCGAAAATTCGATTGCCAAGGAATTACGAAGACGGTTTGATTGTCGAGGCCGACGAAGTCCTACGACTGAAAGTTGGCATTGCCGGACAGCCGCCACCGGCCGTAGTTTGGCTACATGAAGGAGAGTTCATAACAAATGGTGGCCGTCATGAGTTGGTGACAACGGACAAGAATTCCTCTCTGAAGATTGACAACGTGAAACGCATAGACCGTGGTGAGTACAGCATCAGAGCAGTGAATAAGCTCGGAGAAGATGCTACTTCTTTTCTGGTTACCGTGACTTCGAGACCCAATCCACCAGGAAAAGTTCGTCTGAACACATCCTATGGCAAATCAGCAACTCTCTCTTGGACTGCTCCGGAAGATGACGGAGGTTGCAAGATCGGCAATTACATTGTTGAGTACTTCCGGATCGGCTGGAATGTCTGGTTGAAAGCTGCAACAACAAGACAGCTGAGCACAACTTTAAATGACTTGATTGAAGGATCGGAGTATAAGTTTAGAGTGAAGGCTGAGAATCCATACGGACTCAGTGACCCTGGCGAGGAATCTGACGTTCTATTCGTACCGGATCCAAAGCGCGCCCTGAACTCGCTCGACGGTGATGATGTGAGTAAGCCAATTCCTCCTCGACGTAAGACATTATCCCCTCAAAGAGCGGTACCTGATGGCGAGGAGCGAAGTGGAGACACATCTCCGAGACAACCATCACCGTTACAAAATCGCAAGACCAAACCTCAAATATTGGACAATGAGGATCTGCATCGGGAGATGTCTTACGGAACTAACCTAACAGAGTCCCGTAAATCTCCACCATCTCCAACAAAGGTGGATGTTCCTGCGGTTGGTTTGGCAAGGCGCAGTCCAAGTCCGCGAATTCCAGACGGAGATGAAGAAAGCCAAACGGCACCTGCTCTTCCAAAGAAAATATTATCGAGACCAGCTTTGCCTCCACTATCGCTACCTCCAGAGCCATCTAGGCCCTTCTCACCATCGGTGTTTCCACTCAAGCCAGTAACAACTATGAATTCGCCATCAATCGCTCCAGCACTTAGCCCTGTGCTCACATCGGCACTTGCACCAATCTTGAGATTTTCACCAGCAACATCAAACGTGCCTCCTTCTTTACCAACTCCCCCATCACCCCGAACACCAATACCCTTGACAACTCCTATTGAACTTAAGACCAATGAATCGAGCAAGAAATCACCTCTCAAGCAGTCGAATGCTCAGAACACTACGGAACATCCAAAGAAACAAGTGGATCTCTTGAAGCAGTCGAATGCTCAACAAACTAAGGAACCCCCGAATAGACCAGCTGAACAGCTCCCGCAAAAATCAAGGGTTCGTAGTTTGAGTCCACCAGGGCCACCCATACGCCGAATACCACCTGAGACCATACACGAACTGCAGAAGGCCTCCAAGACACCCCCCGAAACTCCACCAGAGTTGAAAAAGACCACCCAAGCTCTACAAAGAAGTGAAGAACCCATACAATTGGATGTGAATCAACGCGTTCTGAGGTATTCAGATAGAGGTTTCAGTGCAGACAGAAGATCATCACACAACGGAGTTGTATCTAATCCTACAATTAAAATCAGCGCTCCAGCTAGTGATCCAGCAAGTGATCCAGCTCCACTATCGGAAACCGAGAAACTCGACGAAGTTCACACTAGCAATGAATTCATGTTGGTGGTCTTCCAAAAAAACAGCAAGGTCAAGGATACCGAAAGTAAGTTTCGATAGGTTTTTTTTTCAAAATATTTGTCTAATAGTTTCTCTTCCAGAACAAGACTCCTTCGACTTGGAATTGGAAGAAGCCCTTCAGCCACCACCAATCTCAATATCTTCACCCGACTTAGCATCACTGGAGTTCTCGAATCTTCACACTTTTCCACTTCGACGGTCGGTGAGCTCAACGGAACTGCTTTACGAACGTGCCATGGCTCGATTCTATGAAGCTGTCGAAATGGAAGAAGCTGAAAAGGCTAAAAAGCTGAAGATTGCTCAAGAGAAGTTATCTATTCAACCCACTCCTGTGCGTAAGCGTCTTGGATCGATAAGTGAGGCTGAAAGGCAATCGTTTGAGAGACGCAGCGAAAGACGTCGACAGTCAGCTGACATAACTGATATGGCTGGAGCACACAAATTGAAATGGGATTCCAGTGACAGCTTAGCTAATAAAGGAGGACTTCTGCGAACACGAGGCATGCTGAATCAGATAAGTCAAGACACTGATGATGGAAGTGATTACATTGAACGCCCAAGAGGCTTCCACAAGCAGATAAGTCAAGACACTGACGAAGGAAGCGATTATCAGGATCAACGTCCTAGGCGCATGCATAAACAGATAAGTCAGGAGACCGATGATGGCAGTGATTACCACGAGCGAGGTGGCGCCAGCTTTGACGTAGAATCTGACTACACAGCGAGCACAGAATCAGTTTCAGAAGACTCGATAGAGAAGTTCAAAAGGGAGCTTGTGGCTCGCACACGTTCAGCCAGCACCGAATTAGAGACGTATCATCCGAGGAGCATGTCAGCAGGTGTATTTACTCCATATAGAGCTCCGACGCCTGAGCAGTCCGTAGTCGTTCTCAACCGTCCAGTGCCTCTGGCGAGTCCTGATTTCGTTCCAAAGCCGATCCTCAAGAGACCATCCAATGAAAATGTGGGAACTGATGAGCCAGCTTCACCAACAAGTGTCATCCCTCCCAGTTCGCCAACGGCAATGACTCCAACCATGCCAACAAGTCCCATTAATGACAAATCCGATAAGTCAAAGGGCTTTAAGTCGTTCTTCAAATGGGACAAGAAAACCCCGACGGAAAAGAACACCGAAGCTAACGCAGAACCACCACCACCCACAACATCCAGGCCCCAACTCAAGTCTGAAACAAGTGTCGAAACTAAACGCAGAGTCAAGGAGGAAGAGGAACGAGCTAAGTTGGAGGCCGAAAGAATCTTCCAGGAGGAAGCCAAAGTTGTTGCCGATCATTACGGGGATATTGTGCGGCAAGTCGGAAACACAAAGAAATACAACCCTCCATTGTACCTCAACCGTGATGAATTGAAGAAGGCTGCAGAAAAGGCCGAACGGGAGAGTAACGTGGAGAATTTAAACCCATCTCAAGGTAAAACACGGTTATCATTGATCGAACGCCACCAAACTCAGCATGTTACTAAAAGTCCCAGTCGGATGACAATGCAAGACAAGGAGCAACAGAAGCCTGAGGAAGTATTTAGCGAGGAAGAAGCTACACCTTCATCGGCGTCACAACTATCGCAGCGTTCCGAAAGTCGAGGCCGCAAGAAAATTGTCAAAGTCAAGAAAATAATCAAAAAGCGCATACCATCGAGTACTCGATCTAGAGAAGCATCTTCAAACAGGCCACCGAGCTCTGCTGAAGTCCCCTCAGATGAGGTTCCAACCAGACAAGTAGTGGAACGACCTAAGAAAGCTCCCGAGCCACCAATTCAAGTCAAGAAATCACTCCCCGCCTCGTCTCATCCAGAGGCAATAAAAGCCACTCTACATCAAACTGCTATCGTGGCTGTTCCTCAAAAATCGCCCGACGAACTTTCCCAAGAGGCCGAAGAAAAGGTGCGCTCAGCCTTGAGTTACATGACCGATGTGTGCTTGTTCATAGCCGCATGCTATGTCTACTTATTCAAAGATGCAAGACTGGTTCTTCCGATTTTGGCTTTGATGGTATACCGCCAGCTGGGTGAGGTCATCCGAAATAGTATTCCAGAATGGATGAAGAAGAAGAAACAATGACCAGACCATATGACGAGCCCACATTTCGTCACTGGATTTTTGAACTTTCATCTTGATGATTTTATTTGTGTGCATTAAGTTTTTTCTATGATTTACCTTTATATATGTATGTTCCCACAAAGTGATGTTGTTTTTTTTTTTTGACTTTTTATTTGACTACCAGGTGTACTTGCAGTATACGAATGTTGCAATATTTTTTGCCTTGAAAATTTATTTATTAACTTACTTAAAATAACTTTAATAAAATTACTTCTAAATTTATACAATAAAAAAAGGAGAAAACTATTCTTTTTTTTTCAACTGTCAAAGGCTGATCTGAAGCTTGAGTAGAATGTATACCTTACAGTTACGTGTGATGTATTAAAATAATTCGCATTTATCAGGTGATTTTTGAAACAGAATTGATATGCGTATAACTATCTCCGTTCAGCGGTACTTTAGAAATTCAAAAGTTTAGCAAATATACAGGGTGTCCCATAAAGAATGGTCCAATTAAAAATGGTGTTAGGCCAGGTTAGAACTTGGTAAATTGTCCATGCCGAATCAAAGGGATTTCGATTAACGGGTGTTTTTTTGAAATTTGGGAAAACACCTACTTTCAACCAGTTTTTTGCTCATTCCGACCATAATTGATTTTATAATTTTTTCACTCGAATACTGTCAAATAGGTAGGTAGGTAGTCGCTGACGCAATTAGCGCAAAAAGCGTCGTTTTGATACCAAAACTCGTTTGAACCTATGGTTGAGGAATGGGTTTGTGAAACAACAATCTAAAGCCCTGAGTTAGACAGCAAAAAGCCGAATATCGTCTCAGAGCCATTTCGTCACGTTTAGGAAAGAGATCAAGTCTTTGATCTTCAGTTCGGAAAGTTCGTCAATGTCGTCAAAGAAAGCCTTTCCAAGTGAATGCATCCTAAAACGGGCTAGGGCAGGGCATTTACAAGGGAAGTGAACTAATGTTTCCTTTTCCTGTTGGTTCGCACAGCTACGACAATGGGTGTTGTAAGAAATACCCAGTTTCGCCGCATGCTCTCCTATTGGCCAGTGCCCGGTGCATGTTGCAACGACCCTGGCTATGTCTTGTCTTGGTCTACACATGAGACATTTTGTTCGGGCTTTATTGTAGGTGGGCCACATCTTTCTAGATATAATGCAGTTGGTAAGACTGCTCCACCTACGATTGGATTCGGTGAGGAAAATTGAGAGTAAATTACCCTTCATAACTCCGAGAAGAATGCAGACGCTTTCCGCAAATGACCTATGAAGGGCTGATCCTTGCCTTGCTTGTTCGTCCGCCCGTTCATTTCCGTCAATGCCACAGTGACCTGGTACCCAGATAACAAGATTGATATTCAGGCTTTCGAGCTCATCCCGGCACTGCTGGACCAATTTGGAGGATAATGTGGCCACAGCAATGGCCTTAACAGCCGCCTGACAGTCTGTCAGAATTACAGTATTTCGATTTTGGTTTGGGTCTTGTTTAAGTATTTTGCATTCTTCCCTTATAGCCAGTAATTCCGCCTGAAAAAACGCTAGCATAGTCGGGAAGTCGAAAAGATTTGGATATATTTAAGGACTCAGAGAAGATTCCTGAACCCACACCACACTCCATCTTTGAGCCGTCAGTGTATATAGTAGTATCGAAGTCTCTCGTCACTAGGTCATCATTCCAGTCCTCTCTAGATGGAATTTTTACGTTATAAAACCCTCCCGATGCTCAAAGTTGGGGTGCAGTAGTCGGTTGGAGTCCAAAAGATATCATCGGGAATCAAACTTGCTATATTGCCATGACCATAAGGTTTGGAAAACCACCAATTCGATTCTTTCAGTCTCATCGCGCTGCAGGATACCATATATTTAATGTGTAAATCGAGTGGCAAAAGATTCAAAAGAACGCTTAAGGCATCCGTTGGACAAGATCTTAAGGCCCTATGTGGTTCAAACACTAGCTGTTCTTTGAATCTTTTTAAGCTTGTTGATGTTATATGCCTTGGTTAGAGCGGGCCACCATACAATCGATCCATATGTGAGGATCGGTCGTACTACTGCTGTGTACGTCCATAGTATCATCTTTGACTGTAGGCCCCACTTTTTACCAAAGGTTTTACTACAGGCATAGAAGGCTATGCAGGCCTTCCTAACCCGTTCTTCAATATTTAATTTCCAGTTTAATTTATGGTCGAGAACTACGCCCAGATATCTAGCTCTGGATGAAAGCGACTGAGTTTGGTCGTTAAGTCTGGGCAGAGTGAAAGGGGGTACTTTAGTTTTGGTAGTAAAAAGCATCAGTTCCGTTTTGCTTTGGTTAACACCTAGGCCACAACTAGTAACCCAGTTATTAACTTTTCTCAAAGCCATTTCCGTGATTTCACTTATCACGGGCGTGAACTTTCCCGACACCAGTATCACCAAATCATCGGCATTAGCAACAGCCTTCCCTCCACATCTCTTCAGCTTGACGAGTATTTTAAAAAAGCCACAATAGAGGGGATAGGACACCTCCCTGCGGTGTCCCTCTACTGACATATTTAGTGGAATGTGTATTACCTTACAAAGCATGAATACTTCTATCATTGAGCATGGATATAATCCATTTCCTGATGTAGTCCTCTACATCTACACCTATGTCAACGAGGGACTATAGTTACTGTCCAATAGTAAGACTAATTTTGTTCATTACCATATTTTTGATCAAACCTAATTCTTAAGTCAATATTTAAAAGAGCATCCTGTAAAATATTTGTATGACTGAACACTGGTTTTTACTTTGAAAAATGGCATGATTTTTGTTGAAAGGTATAAAACTTGCCAAAGCTAGCTTTAGTTCGGTTGGCCCGCCTTGCTTCGAACGGGTAGACAATCTTTAGTTTCGCATAAATATTACAAAGAAAAATAACATTTTTTGGCTTTTTGTAATTGAATACTACTTTCTGGTTTTTAACCCACTCCATGTTATGAAAGGCTAAGTTTGTAAAAATACGATCCTCTAAGTCCAAGCTTGATTGCTATGATAACCCACTATTTTATTTTTATCCCATTTCACGCGGAGACGAATCCAACAAATCAGATATCATTAAAATCGGTCCAATCGTTCTTGAGTTATTAATGGTGTAATTAAACCAGCTTTGTTTTCATAAACTTTTCGATTGTTTTTATAAGTTTTAAATTATTTAGAGAAAAAAATTATGAAATTAATGTTTCGCTAATTTTGGTGTTTCACGTTTTAAAAAACTTCCTGTTGAGATTGTCAATTTTTGAATTGTAAACTTTTTTCTTATTTCAATTTAATACATTTCAAAGTTTCGAGTTTCGTTTCTGAGGATTCTACATGATGCAATTCTTTCTCAGCTATCGTTGCTTCACTATATATTATATTTATGTATCTGTACGTACTTCGAAACTAAGTTTTAACAGCCGTGTTTTTTTTGCAAGTCCATATGGATATGTCGAAAAAAACGACATCGGGACTAATAGTTTTACACGTAAATACAACAACTACTTAAATCCATATAGACTTAGTTAAGTCCAGATAATTATCGGGACTTACGTATTGTAAGTAAGAAGGTACTAAGTCCCGATGTCGTTTTTTTCGACAAATCCATATGGACTTGCAAAAAAACACGCCTAACATCACAGGTTGGACTTTGTATTTTATTTTTACTCAAAGTCTAAAGTATACCTATAGGGGTGGCTGATGAATATTGCTACATTAAGAAACTCAAATAACTTTTTTTTTCAGTAAATGGAATTCGTTTTTCTTTTATTCATGTTAAAGCTCATTCTATTTTATTAAATATAGCTTAATTAGTTTTAAAAATAATGGATTTTAAATGCCCCCCCCCCCCTTCGGCATCTTACCAAAAAGTTGTTCATTATGCTGCGGAGAGAATTGAGACAGGAATAGCCGCAATTGTTTCTCGATTGGATTGCTTTAGTTCATTCAAATTTGTTGGTTTTGCTTTGTAGACTTCCTGTTTGCAATAACCCCACAAGAAAAAGTCAGGTGCAGTACGGTCAGGTGATATGTGGGACCAACGGAATGTGGAGTTTCTGGATATCAGCTTATTGGGAAATTTTAGTCGCAATTCTGTCATAACAGGCCGGGCTATGTGAAAAGTTGCACCATCTTGCTGAAACCACACAGAGTTGAAAAAAATTCTCATTCGGCGTGATTCTGGATAAAAAAAACTCTCTCAACATGCTCAAAAGTAACGGTCCCCAGTAACCGTAACGGTGTGACCGTTTTCTTCGAAGAAGTAGGGCCCGACAATGCAGCGGGATAAAACTGCACACCACACTGTGACACGAAGTGGATGCAATTCCGTCTCATGGAGTACCTATCTGTGGGTTAGAAGTACTCCATATTCGACAATTTTGTTTGTGTGGCCTCGTCAGACATAAAAAGACAGTTCAACATGTTTACGTCCTCTTCCACCATTTGAAACATCTTCTGGCAAAATTCCAAGCGAATCGGCAAGTCTGCTGCGTTCAGTTTGTTGGCCATATGAATTGTACATGCGGGAATAAGTCCAAATCATTGTGCATAATTGATTGCATTGACTGAATGCTTATTGCTTATACCTATTTGAGCAGATAAGCTTCTTGTCGAAACTCTTGGATTGTTTTGTATGGCAGCAGCTACAGCACCGATTGTTTCCTCCTTGCGAACTGAAGAGTTTCGATGGTAAGGTCTTCTTGCGCATGTCCAAAGCTCGGCAAAATTGTTAACAAGTCTCATTATGGTCCATATCTCCTCAAAACTAAGGACTGCAGTGTGTGAAAGCAGCGGACAATCCAAATTCTTGTTTCAGTGTCCCAGTTATCCATTTTTATTAAATCTAAAAATCAATCTGCAAAATAAAAAAATCAACCAGATTTATTAAATAGAAAAAAAGTTATTAAATTTTTGTTTGGTAGCGGCTTTCATCAGCCACCCTGTACAAGCACAATTTATTAGCGTTTTTCAGCCCCTTTTATTTTTCCAAACGATTTATTCCAATCGGTATAGGTACTGAAATATTCAGCTGGAAATTTTGAACATTTGTTGCCCTGCACGCGACTCTCTGTAGTTAGTACTGGTTAAAGCGGTAGCGGAGCAATTCGCCAAATACTTTTTATTGGCCGTTACACATTTTTTGTAGTTTGATGACTATTGACGAAGTTTGGGTGTGATTTACGTATAAGTGTTCTGAGTCAATTCATTCAATTTGCTTTTGTCCTGGTTCAAATCATAGATTTACTTTACAAACGGTTTTCAAAAAAAAAAAATTAACTAAACTGTCTACTTCTAAATTCATTTAAAAATATAGTTTGAGAACCTTTGCTTTAGTAGAAACAGTATACAAAAAATCCCAAAACTATGCAACGTAACTGACATCAATTTCTGAAGCGTTTTAGTTCCTAAAAGTATGTTACTAAAACAAATGGAGATTGTACTACTGTTGCCAACTTTACACTGCCGGCCATTTAAATTGATCCACTGTCTTTGTTTTTGGTTATTTTATATTTTTATTTGCTTGAGGGGAAATTCAAAATTTTGTTTCAAGCCCATGTAGAACGGGTAGCTGAAAAATAATTATTTTGTTTTTTTTTTTTTCAAATTTTCTTTAAAACAGCTCTAACGATTTTGAATAAAATTTGCATCTGTAATGACCAAAGTGATTGTAAGAAAACTATTTTCAGGATTTTTTTGGAAAAAAGTCAAATAACCGAAATAGGCATTAATCGGTTTTTGAGAAAATGTCGTCTTATTTCTTAGTTATTCATGTAACGGGTGATTTTTAAGCTGGTTTGGTTTTGGCAACACTGGTTTTGACAGTTGACGTGTGTTTAGTACCTTGTGTCACTGTCAAACAGCTTCAGTTTGGTTTGCAATTTAACCATGGATCGTCTTACAAATGAACAACGCTTGCAAATTATTGAATTTTACTATCAAAATTCGTGCTCGGTTCGAAATGTTCATCGCGCACTGCTTGTGTTCAGCGATGAGGCTCATTTTCGGTTGAATGGGTACGTAAATAAGCAAAATTGCCGCATTTGGAGTGAAGATCAGCCAGAAGCATTGCAACAGCTACCAATGCATCCCGAAAAAGCCACTGTTTGGTGCGGTTTATGGGCCGGCGGCATTATTGGGCCTATTTCTTCAAAGATGATGCGAATCGCAGCGTTACTGTCAATGGTGAACGCTACCGAGCGATGATAACAAACTTTTTTTTGCCCGAAATGGAAGTTCTTGACTTGCATGATATGTGGTTTCAACAAGACGGTGCCACATGCCACACAGCACGCGAAACAATGGCGCAATTGCGAGGCGAGTTTGGTGAACAGTTAATTTCACGTTTCGGGCCGGTCAATTGGCCGCCTAGATCGTGCGATTTGACACCATTAGATTATTTTTTGTGGGGGTATGTCAAGGCTAATGTTTATAGGGACAAGCCCGCTTCGACTGACGCACTGGAAGCCAACATCCATGCATTCATTCGTGAGATACCGGCCGATATGTGTGAAAGAGTATGCCAAAATTGGACTCAGCGGATGGGCTACCTGAGACGCAGCCGCGGTCAACATTTGCATGAAATTATCTTTAAACATTAAATTGCAAGGTTCAAACTATCGATTCAAATAAATATTTCATTCATTTTTTCGAATTTTTTGTGTTTTTTTTTTAAAAAAAGTTCTAAACCTCTTAAAAAATCACCCGTTACATATATCTTTTCAATGGTTTGACCGATTTTGTTATAATTTTGGATTCTGGTGCCTAATAGTTCAAACAACATTGCATTTAAAAATTTTGAAAAATATTTTATTTCTTAAACAAAAAAAAAGCAAAGAAATCTTTTAATATTTTTTCGTTAAAGATCAATGTTTGGCTATATTACATTAAGTAACCAAAAGAGCAAGTTCGTGCGATCCAAACGGGAATATTCTTTTTAAACTGTAGTAGACTAAATCAAGGGGCGGTTCTTGAGTGCAATAGGAATGGCTAGTAAATACCTATTTACAAGAGTTATGTGTTTTTTGAGAATACATCTTCGATTTTCCAAAAAGCCTTTGTTTAAAAAAACCTAACTCAAGAATTTTAATTATTTAATTCAAAAAGTAGTTAACAATATGTATATAGCAACAACCTACATACATACATATATACAGGATGTCTTTTATCTTACAAAGTTTGAGGTTAGTTTGGAATTAATAGAAAAGTATTGTTAAAACCATTTTTTAGTGTTCTACCTACTGAATTTTGAAACTATGGTTTACTAGAGGAATAATGAATAAATCTAAAACGGCAGTAATATCTATTTCAAAAGTCCGAGGATTAACCAATAAAATCCAAGACCCAAAATGAGGAGTTTTAACGCATTCAAAAACTACATTGTGGTAGGTAAGACCAAAACAAAAAATATACAAACTGCAACATTACCACTGTCAACAAGTTTATATACATTTCTGCGAAGGAACAACTCAATTAAAAATATGCATTGCCAACATCTCATTTAAGGTATGAATCTTCTCGGTGCAGGAGCTGAACAAAAAAAAAACAAAACTAAACTGCCTCCCATTGAATCCATTAAAGTCCATGTCGAATAGTTCATTCTTATTTTCACGGCTTTCAATAATGAAAATCCAAAGATCAAAGCTGATTATAGCCATAAAGTTAGACTCAAAGTCAGTCAGGACATAAAGGCATTGAACCATCAGCCTCTCCGATAATTGGCACGTGAGAAGCACTCTCGTTTTCCATGTCCACATTGCTCGTATATCGTTGTCGGTCTTGCACGTTCACGTCCACGAATGAAGACGCGTTCGAAATTTCACTTTTCACAAATTCCTTGCAACCTTTTGCTTTTGTTTGAATGAATCCAATTCTGGTGCTCTGTGTGGCAGTGGTGCTGCAGGTTATAAGAAGAACTGCTGTATAGCTGTTGACAGTGATCAAGTACTTGCATTGTTCGATTTGGATTCATACGAACATTATATGCCCAGACCCAGGTTGGCGGTTACGCTTTCTTTGAAGGTCGCCCTAGTTTCCAAATAAGGCGAGGGCCACTGTAGTTGGTTTCTTTGGCGACTATTTATAAGACGACAAAGACAAGCAATGATGATGATGCTTATCAGCAAGATCGGAGGCAGTAAATCACTGTGCGCAGTTAGAAGAATCGTTTGTAGGCCGGTCTGCTGCTGCTGCTGGTTTGGTCACAATGTAATACCAATTATCCGATGGAAAACGAGAGTTGTAGTTGGTTGTTAAATGCTATAGAAAGTGAACGCGGCCGTGATGCTACCTATAGAATGACAGTTGATGTGATGAGTTGGAATTTGTTAATCATATATCCACAAGATGTTATAAGGCAAATAACAACTTTTGAAGAAAAAAATGATTATTTTAAATAATAAATTATTAACTTAAGACATCTAAGAAAAAAAAAATGTTTATGTATTGCCATGTCAAAGAAACTAACAGAAATACAAGCAAATTTAACTTGTAGCAACAATGCTGTACCTCTTCAGAGGAGATTTACTATCAACAAATTAAAACCACTATAAAGAATTATTATGTTGCCGTAAATAAAGGACTAACGAGTTCAGGCATAAATGTCTGTTTGGTAACTAGAAACGTCATACGACGCAGCACAACTTGCTGTCAAATTCAATACAATCTTTTGACAAGTAGACAAGAGTAGCAAGAAGTTGCAATTTAACAAACAGACATAGGTATTCAAGTAGGAAAGTATTAATTTCAATGAACACGCAAACAGAAGAACACAATTTACATCCTCTAGTATTTTAATCCATAGGTATTATCGAAATCACACTGTATTTGCAAGGTCAAAGTACAAAAGAATGTAATGAAAAATTCGAATTTCGGAGCTCGTAACTAAACAGCCATAACATTGGTACTTATGTCTAGGGCGCTGCTGATACGAAACGAAATTGTTCGGTGGTCTCTAAGCTCCATCACGATAGCTAGGTAAATGCTTACGGAAAATACATACATCAAAAAACGACAATTTATTGAAAGTGTCACCAATTGCAAATGAAAAAAAAAACTAACACAAACTCAGACAAATCTAAGGAAGCCATGCTTTAATGAATGAAAAAAAAAAAAAACAAATATAAACACGAACAAATGCCACTTTTCCGCACAAAATTAATGGAAGGGGCAATTACATATTTCAGTGCGAAAAAAGAACGGAAACTTCCCGAAATAATCTGCTACAATTATCAATTTCGCTCATCGAACAGCGTACTGTAAAACGAAAAGGAGGACGAAATTTTTCGTTTTTGATTTCGTTGTGTCATTTTTGTATGGGATTTTTCGTTTCGCATCAGCAGCGTACTAGGCTTAATCAAATATAAAATTGACTGTCAACAAGTTAATAAGCAGGTACGTTTTTTGAAAGCCTGTCAAAAAAGCCAAGAAGTTAAAAAATGTACTAGAAATTAATTTAATTTCTAGGAGGTTTGTAAATTTTCTTGCGTTACGTTACATAACAATCTTTTAGTTATAAATACCAAAAGAAAATATCGATTATAGATACAAATTTAAGTAAAATAATTTAAAGGCGAATTAAAAAAATATGTGAGTGCCGGGACTCACGGTTAAATATGTGTAAACATCAACGTTTGTCCAAGTGCCTGATTTTTGTTACTGAACGTCATCAAAAGAAACATATTGAATAATTAACACTACATTGCCTATATGTAGGCAGTGCTTAAAAAGCTTAGTGTTGAAAGAACGGCAGCGAAATACCCAGTGGGGGGACCGCTGTAACGAAATTTCCAAGCACTAAAAGGCTGGTGGTGAAGTGTCCAATGAACGGCGAAGGTTTGGTACTGAAAGGTCCTGCTTCGTAGTTCACTCTCAACTTTAAGATGACTTCATATTACACATGATTATTGTTTATGGTAATAACTCTCTGAGCATCGACAAACAACAACTGTCAGCGGAGAGCACTAAAATCGTGGTTTCAATTAAATGACACCGTACCCAGTTAGAACTGTCAACGAACTTGCAACCCTTATGAAACTCCATCTTTCCATCGAGTAAAACTTACAAAAAGTTCAGTCTCAATTTTATACTGAACGAACCTCAAATGAATGTCACTAAGAGATAGCCGGCGAATAATAGGTCTGTTTCTTTACTTTTGGGAAAAGTTTGGGAAGTAAAAGTTCGGGAAAAAGTTTGGGCTGGAGCTTTTTGATGTTGTTGTTGTAATTTTTGACCAGAAATAAAAAGTAAAGAAACGCATTTGGGATGTTTCTGATTGGCACTTACCATTTTGGGCTCTTTCAAAGGAACCAGGAGAAATATTTGTTATATTTGTTGCCATTGCTTCATTTAATAAATTTATTTTTTTTTTGTTTTATTTTTTTTATGTAGACACTACTTAATTTTCTTAGTTAATTTTCAAATTTTCCGATCAGCTGATTTCTTGTTTGACAAGCAAGAAAGTGCAGTAGGTAAAATGTTCGGGTAGATTCTTGCTGGAGGGGAAATGAATTAAATAACAAAAAATTCAAAAGCTCTGGCATTTTCGTGCCAGAAAAAAGTAAAGAAACACGTTTCGGGTAGATTTGGGATACCACGGGATCCCGCGGGCGAGTAAAGAAACAGACCTAATATATCTTGAGTTTTAAGAATATTTAGTTGCAGTTGTTGTCAGTGGAAATCACTAAAATCGCAGTTTCAATCGATTGACACCATCAATCGCCTATGGAATTGGACGCTGTGATTTTTAATGAATGTTAACTTTGTGCAAGTGGAAAAGTAGCCGATAACTCTGCAATTTGTTCAACCTCAGCTATTTTGTATATCCCAGCCACCTACGTCCCTCGCCTACGTGCCTACAAATTGCAAGAAGAAATTGCATCGTTTAAAAGCAGTATAATGTAAACGTAGAATTTTAGTTCAGATTTGTATCACTGAACGCACCCGATATCCTACCATACCTACAGCCATTGAACTACCATACCTACAGTCAATTGTCAATACCTACAGCTCACTATTATTATTTTTGTTTTGATTTTGTTTTCTTTTTAATTACTAGTGTCGCGTCCATTTTGTTCGGGGAATAATTAAAAATTAAAGAAAAAAATATAAAAATATAAGTGTTAAAATGATAAAATCGTCGGTCGCGCTAAAAACAATTTGCTTTCGTCGTTGGCAAAAACAGTATAAATGAGTGGTCGCAATAAAGTATAATCTAATTGTCGGTCGCGTTAAAATCAATTTGTTTTGGTCGGGGTAAATCAGATTTCGTAACGTAACGTGCTACAACGTAAAGTGCACGACGTAACGTTGCACACGAACGTTCACGTTTTTTTTTCACTCTACCGCCAGCATAGATGTTTACACATCAGAAATATTTAAGCAAACCTAAGAAGTTATAATAAACCTTTAAGCTTTATGCACAAACCGACGCGATCACGATAATAATATGGATGCGGCACATGTAGTTCAATGGAATGGCACACATCTACGCGATATGTGGATTGCGTTAACGTTCTATTGCTGCGTTCAGTTACGCGACATTAATTTATTGATCGCGGCAAGCACCATTTGCTCGCCATATCGCACGATATTTCGATTGAAGTTGAGCCTGGCAGACTGTTTTGTGAAAACTCTGCTTCTCCTTCTAAAATAGATAGGTAACGCAAATAAGATATTATGCAAAGTTCTTTTCTTATTTATTTTGTTTGTGTATAATATTGATTTTTGTGTCTAAAACTTTAATGTTTAATTTTTGTTTATGATTTTTTGACAAATTTCCCTTCGCACAATGTACCGCAATATCGCGTTGATGTGAGCAGATTTTTGATGGGATCTTTATCGCGTGATAAACGATATCGTGATCGCTTGGTTTTGTGCGGAATTTTAAGAAAATCTAATAAATATTGCTGTGATTTATGTAGTTTTATAAATGCATTTAAATTATGCAACTAAATACTGATGTATTCTAATTTGTTTTTGTTGATGAAGCTCAACATATCGAATACCTACATATATAGAGATGTTTGGTTCGTATGATATTATTGATGCTTTTTGACTTAGCAAATAAGATGCTTCCATCGATTTCAGATTCTTCTTCAAGTTTCAGAGTTTCTTTAAGTTGAAATAAGTTTTCCTTCGCACCTATTCATCATGAGGTAGATTATGAACTTTGTATAGAGAAATACCCATGTCTTATGGTGCTGATTGAATCTCTACTTCAAATCATTTTTCTAGTTGCATTTTGGAAATGGGCTCATCTCGACTTGAAAAGTCAAATTGTAGTTTGACGTATCTCGCACCCCCTTAGAATCTGATGCTCGATGTTTAAAATGTCCGCAAGCTCTCTCCCATCAATGCTGGCTTTTTGAAACGGTTTAGGAAGTTTAAACTTCTTATCATCAATTCCGCAGTTTGACTGGCGTCGGCATCTCGATTCTGGAATAATTCGTTGAATGAAGAAACGCAGAACGAAGAACGAATAAAACACTCACTATACGTAATTGTCTTTATAGTTAAAAAAAAATTAAATAATTTTGTTTCGATTTGAATACTGATATCTCCCTTCGTGGTATGCTTTTACTATTTTGGAAGAAAATGGACAAAATTACGGTAATTTCCTCGTGGAATAAAAAATACGTAAATGTCAGAATACGACGCCAACGCGACGGCTGGGAAATTCCCTTACACTTACATTCAGCCTTATTTTTAAATTCACTTTCATGCGAAAGTAAGTCGAATTCGAATAGTTTCTATTTTGAGTTTCGAACGAATCGAAAGATCACTTTATCAAACTAAAGTTCATTTTTTGTTGAAAACTAAGCAAATTTTGACTTTCGAATCATTCGAAACAAATGTCATTTATTTGACGTTAAAAATTTTCTGGCGAATAGATTAAAAAAACATGTGAGCTCAAATATTTTTGTTGAAAAATAAAGAAAATAAAATACTTTTATGAATTATTTGTTACTTTTTCATGTCAATAAACTTACCATACTATTTTCTAAATGCTAACAAATTTTAAAATTTCAGTTTTTATTGATGTTTTTTAAATAGTAAACTTTACCGGGCCTTTGACATTTCTTATCTTTACTTTATTTTTCTTAAATGAGAACGCATTATTTTGACCATAATTTTTATAAAAACGAAAATTCTTCGAAAAAAACAGCTTGGTCACACTAAATTAAATAGAAATGTCAGTAAATGTCAAAGAGCTGATGTTCATTTTATGCATTCATTCGATAATGAATATTATTCGTTCGATTCTCAAAATATGCAAAGTTCATTCGAATGAATAGATCTATTCTATCGAAATAGCTATTCGTTCGAATCTCAAAATAAGGCTGAATAAACTCTTGCTCATGAACTAGCAAATAACAATGAGGTACAAGTATTTACAAATAACAAAAAAAAAACCAACGAGGGATTGTACTTTTTTTGTTTTGTTGAAAATTGAAAAGTGTGACCAGGTGTGTATAAAGTAAAAAGAGACTTTGAAGTTACCTATATTGTTTTTTTTGTTAGTCAATTTTAAACACAATTAAATTGACATGAAAGCTAAAAAAAAATCTAGTATTTAACTATTCAATAGTTTTAAATTTATTTTGTTACTTTTTCATGTCAATAAACTTACCATACTCTTTTCTAAATGCTAACAAATTTTAAAATTTCAGTTTTTATTGATGTTTTTTAAATAGTAAACTTTATCGGGCCTTTGGCATTTCTTATCTTTACTTTATTTTTCTTAAATGAGAACGCATTATTTTGACCATCATTTTTTTAAAAACAAAAATTCTTCGAAAAAAACAGCTTGGTCACACTAAATTAAATAGAAATGTCAGTAAATGTCAAAGAGCTGATGTTCATTTTATGCATTCATTCGATAATGAATATTATTCGTTCGATTCTCAAAATATGCAAAGTTCATTCGAATGAATAGATCTATTCTATCGAAGTAGCTATTCATTCGAATCTCAAAATAAGGCTGATTATAATGGTGTGAGAACTTTGGCGCTCTCCATTATAAAAGAACGGAAGTTTTGAAAAATTTAGTCAAACAGTTCGAACATCCCTCTATCCGGGAGTAGTCAAATGGATGTGACTCGCTCCAAATATACAAATTAAGAGAATTCAAATTGTTAGTGAATTATTATTGAAAACGTTTAAAAATAAAGGAAAACTGCAAGCATTTTAGATCTCAAATTTAAATTATGTTTTTTTCGATTTCACTGATCTGTCGAAAATCAGTTACCTAAATACATTTATTTTGAAGAGCGATGAATTTCTGGCGAATAAAATCAATTGAAGGCATTCGGCAAACCGTTCAATTCCAAGCAAAGTTCGATTCGCGAACCATTATAAGGCCCAACAAAATTTGTTGAACAATTTTAAACTTTACAACAGGGATCTACGTGTGCTACCACCAAGGAATCATGGGGAACAACCCGCCATGTCTACTCGTTTTTGTGGTCATTATAGTCTAAGTAGGAATGTTCCAAGCTATACTTGTAATTGAAAAAAAAAGAAAAGATTTTTCATCACAGATTTTTTCAAAGCTAGTCTAAGTGCCATCAATGCTCTACACCTGCCTTACCGAAGCCAATGCAGCGGTTAACAACTGTAATGTTGCCACAGACATTGAAGATCTTAACGGTTCAATAATTTTATGACATCCTTAACGAAAAAATCCAAAGAACTGAAAAATGGATTATTTTTGTTCAAAATTTGTTTATTCAAAATTTTTATATGCAACAATGGTTGAACTTTTTAGAAGAACCAGAGAACAAAATTATATTAAAAACGGTCTAAACGTTGAAAAGATAGAGGAATGCGAATAAACGAAAAATAGAATCATTTTCTCAAAAAAACCTGAAATGCCTATTTCCGTTGGTGATTTTTTTTTTTTGCCAAAAACCTGAAACGCAGTTTTATTACAATCACTTTGTTCATTACAAGTACGAAGTCTAACCAAAATCGTTTTAGTGATTTTTGAGAAAATTAATTATAAAAATCATTGAATGGCAGCTATCCGTTCTAGATGAGCTAAAATAAAAATTCAAATTTTCCCTCTAGGGAATCACAAGAAAATTCTCTCTGTTCTAAATTTGAAGAAAGTTGGTTCACCGCGTTTAGGCTTTAGCTCAAATTACAGTGGACGCACAGGCCGACGAACGGCATCAGCATGACGAAACCCATAATCTTTTGAACTTCTCGATTATCGAAGTGTTAGTTTACACGAAACCAATACTTGCCTTATAGGGCAAGTAAAAATGTTCGATATCACGTGGGAAAAGGATATCCAAGAGTGCGGGAATTTGTTTGTATTTGCATGGCAATGGCATATTTAGACAACTTCTGAGCTAGAACAGTTTGATTTTGTATTTTGGAGAAAACATGTGAGCTGGCAAAACTATTTATACCTACCTGTTAGTAAATAAAAACGTATGTAAAGTTTACATACACTTAAGCAAATTTCACCTACCATCAAAAGTGCCACCCCTTTGTTATTATTTCTTCCCTGCAGAATTAAATGTGAACTAAGCTTTTTTCAATTACAAATGGTTGCCATCTCAAAGTTACCTAAACAACTCAAAGCATCAAAAGTTGCTAAGAAAAAAAAAATTGTTATCCGAGAATCTTGCCTAAAAGCGTATCTATAACTATTTAAAATGCATTTGCATTTAATAAACAAACGAATTTAAGTTTTTAGAATGTATAGAATTTATTAGTATTTATTTGTAAATATATATTTATATAACATTGTTTCAAATATTACAATTTGATTTTTATAATATTTTGGAATTACCATCCTTCATTTTTTGTTTGCCTTAAGACTTAAATAATTGTTTTTTTTTTTTTTTTTTGTAATACTTAAATAATACACAGTAAGTTTAAATTTTAAATAATAAAATACAAAATAAATCAAGGTGAAGCGTGTTGATGAATTTTTTTATATAGAAAAATATTATTTAATACTCGCATTTTTGAGTGATTTTTTGTTGTTGTTGTATAAGTTTTGTATAACAGATATATAAATTGTGATCGCGTATAGAAACTATTTTTTGTTGTTTTATCTTGAGGTTGTTGTAGAAAAATAATATTTTATTTTTTTCATATTTGTGTAAATGTTAAGGAAAACAAAGTTTAAAAAAAAGAGAAAATATACAAACTATTCTACAAAAATAACTTATATCTAATATCGTAAATATTTCCACTACATGCTACAATGGCTTTTTATTCATAAACAAACAAAAAATTATAAAAAAATAGAATAAAATAAACAAAAACAAAAAAAATATAAAATAAGAAAATAAAATTAAAAAAAAAAGAAAAATAATATTTAACAAAACAAAAAATTCATTTAAATTTAATATGATTTTTTTTTTTATGTATAGGAGATTTACGTACTAGGAATTAAATTAAAATATCTTTTGAATTACAACACTTACACAAAGCTATATATAATTGAATGTGAATAAGATTTTTATTAATAATATTTAAATAACGGCAGCAACTGATGGATATTTTGAGTCGGAGGGGACAGTGTTGTGGATGGTGTTGCCAGGTTGGTATTTGTTTCTCTGGGTTTATAAAATTTACAAATGGACGGTTACTGAACTGTCTAAGTAGGGATGATCCTGCTCAGGGCTGCTTAGCTCTTGATTTCGACGAGGGAAATCTGTGTGAGCCGATGAGGATGATGATGATGAAGTGTTGCTGGGTTTTCGCATTAGAGGCCATGCTGGTTCGTGTGATTCATTGTCCGGCGTCATTGAGATGTCGGACATTATTCCACTTTCTATAAAAATAATAATTAAAAAAAAAAAATCTGTAAATTTCAAACTGTTAAAGGATGAATTAACTCACCCATCGAGAGCTGACTTATAAGTGTAGTTGAGCGCTTGTGATTGCCTCTCACTTTTCCGCTTATAACAAGAGTCTGTGTTTCATTGATTAGCTCCAATCCACCTACTGGATTCTTGCCACTGTTACTACCACCGGAACCATTGCTTATCGAGGAACCACTTGTTCCCGATGACATCGAACTCTCGGATATCAGAGAATTTGGTCGACGTGGAGCCTTGCTGTTCTCCGACATGCTTCCTACAAATGAGTTTCGTAGTTTCGGAGCTAGAAATGCAGTATCATAAAGATCTCCTTGCATGCTTCCCAAAATTTGCGACTCACCTTTTCCCAGTTGATTTATTGTGATCGATCGATCACTGATCTGATTATTGCTCGGACGTATATCCAAGCAAGGTTTACTGCCTATGCCCATTGAAGACATTTCGGCAAGGCGAATTTCTATATGCGGTCATCAAAAATTATAATCGAATTTGATTTTTGTATATTTGTTCGAAAAAAAACTCACCTCGATTTCGTTTCGCCTGTTTCCATAGCAACTTCGAAACCTCTTCTGTCCAAGCATTTTTGATATCCTCCGACATACTTTGCAAGGTCCATGTGTCCTCGGGTTTACGCTTTCGAAACCATATTTCGAATTTTGTTGACGAATCACCTGTGTGTGCTGTCAAACCAATATCTGAAGTTTTTATACTGTTTTTGTAAATGTAAATATCCAAATTCTAAAAGACGAAATTTGAAACATTTTAATTTTGGAAATCAATCGTTGTGTCTTCTTTAATTACTTTATGATCTGGGAATCTTCGAGCTTTGCTAAAGAGAACCAAATCTTCGAATAGAAAAACTTGTCGCAGGGACTTTTTGCCACCTCGTCCTTGCCAAACGAGGAATTCGTTTTGTCGCAGTAGTCGGCCTTGTTCTTTGACATTAACATCACAATCACGCAGTGAATCCATGGCTAGTAAATCGTTTCCATGTCTCAATTGGAATTTTACCATTTCTTCGGCACGATGAAGTTCCTCAACGTCGGCTGCGATCTCATGAAGTGCAGGACCCTAGACAGGAAGTTGAGTTATTTCCTTTCTACATCAGGTGTTTGCCTATATTTCAAACTTACCTCAACGGAACTACACGCCTTGACAAGCTGCTGCAGCAGAAGTGCATATTTACCCATTCTTTGCACAGGTTTTAGAAGATATGAAGCCAGGTCCATTTTATCAGTAAGCTCCATTTGTTTCGACTGAAAAAAATAAAATAAAAAAAAAAACAAATATTTCTCATTTCCAATATCAATTACCTCCCGCCCTCCCTTCAAACCCTTTCAAAACCATTATCTTACCTTAAAAAATGTCGTTCCATATTCGCTCATAAGCGTATCACTTTTTGGTTTATTCTTATTATACAAAGCATACAAGTAAAACTTTGATTCGTTCTCCAAGAAAGCAGCGCCCACCTTTAGTGGATTGCATTCATATCGTTCCAATTCGGCCAGAAAATGTGGCTGGTGAAATTCGAAAATCTTTTCGATATTTCCAAAAATGACATTTCTTTGGCCGCGCAACGGCTGTGGTAAATTATCTCGCAGCAACTCACCGACGTAGTTTTCGATGACGTAGTAAAGGGATCGAACATAGTCACGTTCGGTTCCGATCATCTCTCGCATGATTAACAGGAGTCTCCTGTAAGGATGGAATTTTTGATTTTGAAGTTAAAAGGGTGGTGATTTTCCGGGAAGATTAACTTACTTTTGAACTTTTGGATCAAGTCCGCTTAGTTCTTCAATTCTGGGCAGATCCATGTTAGATGCATGACACTGAAGATGTGAATTGGCTTCCATGGGCGAGTGAATGTCCAAGAATTGCTTCGAGTTCCTTCCATAAATATCATCGTCGAGTTCATCACTGAAAATACGAGATATTTTTTTGAGAATTTCACTGTTATTCAAATAATAGTAGTGGCACACTCACCTCTTGTCACACATCTGTCCAGCTTCGTTGAGACTCTGGCAGGAGCATACCCGAGCCAACTTTGGATTGCCCTCACATCGATCACATCCGCCCAAACCCGAATCAGCTATCTTCGAGTGTTCCTCTTCATCTTCATCACCTGGCTGTTCATCTCTGGAGGATTCCTCCCTCCAGCAATGGCACAGACTATCATTGTTCGATGGCAAATTCCCTTTGTCCGGAGTGCTGGTCACCATCGCATTGGAATTCTTTGGTTTCACTCGATTAGAGTAGGACTTCAGTGTCACCGCATGACACTTCTCCACCAGTGACGGTTCGCCCAACTTTGCCGAGAGCCGTTGCATCTCGTGTTGCATGTCTTCTTCCTTGCTGTGCAAGCTGAGCAAATGATGCAGACGTGAAGCATCTTCTATGCGTTCACGTGTTTCTTCCAATTTGACACTAAAGCTATCCAAAGATGTTTTCAAGTGTGTGGCAGACTCTTTAAGTGGTTCCATACCAATTGCGGCTTCATAAAGGTCACTACCTTTTGCCAAATATTTCTGCAAAGAATGAAGAATGCGTTATCAAAAAACAGTCTAAAATTTAGAAAGCAATTTAGATTATTTTTTTTTGCGCAATGACCGAATTCTTAAGTATTCGCAAAAATAATGTCACAATGTCATAAATTGCTCTTTCAAAATCTCCATCGTTGCCGGAGCTGTGTGAGTGCTTGCTCTGTCCCACTACAACCAAGAATGCTCGAGGCCCAGTTTAGCAATATTCCGGGAATAAACAGGGAAAATCTGCATGACATTTTATAAGCCTTACACTACCTTTAATAAATAATCTTGTTAAGCTAACAGGACAATATAGATAATTTAACTTTATTTACTGTTCAATGGACGGAATTTTTCTGTGTAATCTACATTTATCAATGCTTAATGAACCCAGAGGCCTTGCACGCGAACCAAGATGAATTAACATGGCACACTGTAACTTCAACAATACACATCTTTGTATTTTACATTACATCTTTTTAAGTTAACTACATTTGGCCAAAAGTGCTGCCATGTTAATTTGATATTGAATATAATGTTATTGAAATTGTTTTGTGTTAGTTTCTGAGATTTCTTCAACTTTTTATGAATTTATTTAAGTACAATTTTACATTAGGGCTTAGAATAAATAAAAATAAATTTCGTGGCACGACAGCTGGTGGAGAGCCAAGGCCTAATGACTTACAACTTTCAACTATTCCTTTATGTGTGTTGTTTTGTCTTGTGTGAATGGAGGGGACCTACAATTTTCAGCAGAAGCCGAACGGCATTTCTTCAGGACGAGAAATACTCTTAGAGGATTTGTCACTTCTTCACAAGAGGCAGTAGCTTTTTTTTTTTATTTAGGTAGACGAGGCTGGGATTCGAACCCAGACCTCCGGCATGACAGTCCTACGCAATACACACTACACATTACGCCACCGGGCTTAGAATTTATGGAACTTTTTTTTGAAAAATAAAAAATAAGATCTTTAACTTGATAAATGGTCAGCGTCTACTTGGTCTTTTACCTTTTATTTCACCTGTATACCTCTATTTACTTCCAAAAATCCCCTTAACAATTGGGAAGAGGTTGTATTACTCGCAGTCGCAGTCTACGAGAATTTAATCCATTTCCTAGTTTTGGCTTACCATTGAGATGAAGTAGTATTTTTCAAACTCCTGTTCATGCTCCTTGATGGCTACTTCACAGCCCAGCTGTAGACCTGTGAATTTAATCAGATTCTCCTGTCCATCGGTTTGTATCCAGGATTTCACCTGAAATTAAAAAAAACAAAAAAGGTGAGATCAAAAGTCACAATAGCAGAGTAAAAAAAAAAAAAAAAAAACGAGTTTTTTTAATTAACGGCTAATAACTTTATGTCTATGTCTTGTCTGGCTGTGTTATTCATATATACAAAGATGGCAGTAGCAGCATCGTGGTGGCTGCCGGCATTGAGGTAGTACATCGGAGTTTGTTGTGTGCTCTGAATTTGGAGAAGCCATTTATGGTCAATCAGAAAGATAGCGCTGAGGCTTTTGGATAGCGTTAACTAGCGCATATAGGTAAGTTTGTATACGACCATAGCTCTCATAAGGAGTCCCAATGATGTACCTTCTATGAGTTGTTGACTATATACTGCACCAGCAGCACACTGCACACTCTTATTCTCTACTCTGTCTTGGTCTTGGCCGTGTGGCAACTGGTAACTCTAACTGGCAACAATAAAACGTGCAATTGAAGTTGAAAACGTTGAAAGTTATGTGCGACAAAAGGCTACCGTATCCGTTGTAATCGGATAATGACTGTTTTCGTGCGATGTAATAAAATTCCAATCGGAAATAGTTTAAAATTTAATTAATTGAGAAAAAATTGTTTATGGTTTATGGATGCGAAAGATATTTCTTTGACTTTTTCAATATTTTTTTTTTTTTATTTTGTTAAATAAATTGATTGGACATGAAGTATATGGACATTGGATAATGGATACATTTATGAAATTTTATTATTTTTATATTGTTTCATGGATATAGATTTATAAATAGAGTAGAGAGTAGAGTAGAGAATATAGAGCAATATACTGGACTGGATGTTGAATGTTTACATTCATTTTGTGATGAGAAAGTCAAAATAGATAAGTGTCTTTGTGATGAGCATATTATTTAGGAGAGATAGGGAATTATTTTCACAAATAAATTTATAACCTATAAATTAATAAAAGTTAATTTAAGAGGCAATTTAAAAAAAAAAAAAAACACTTTTAAAGCGACAAATCGAATAGAAGAGTAAAATATTTATACTACTACTTCGCCATTTTTATATGCAAGTATTGGTTATGTGTAAAAGAGAAATTTCGAGGCTGTCTTGATCGAGAAGTGCGAAAAAGTGGGTTTTGTCATGCCGTCCGTCCTTATGTGCGTCGCGTCGGTGAGTCCAATGTTATTAGAGCCCAAACGGGTGGGCCAATTTGCTTCAAATTTGGTACAAATCATTGTTATGTGATTCCCTAGAGGGGAAATTTGTATTTTTGTCTTAGCTCATCTGGAACAGGTAGCCATACAATGATTTTATTTTTTTTTTTAATTTTCTCAAAAACCACTTTAACGATTTTGGTCAGACTTCGTACTTATATTGTAATGAACAAAGTGATTGTAAGAAAACTGCGTTTCAGGTTTCTGGCAAAGAATAACGGAAATAAGCATTTGACGTTATTTTGAGAAATTGGTCTTACTCTTGGGTTATTGGAATATATCTTTTCAATGGGTCTACCAATTTCGATATAATTCACCAATTCGGGTACTCTTAAAAAGTTAAAAAAATATTGCATTACACCCTAACTGTCCCCATACAAATTGATCTAAAGCCACCCATACGTCCATTATTATTTCAAGACATCAACAATACGTCCCATGTATCATATTTGATACACAAAATTTGTTTTTTCTCGTGCCACCTACGTCCATATATCATTTTTGATACATGAACAGAACTCGCCTTCACTGTCCCCATACAAAATTATTTAAAAACGCCCATACGTCCGGTACTTTTTTTCAAGAAAAAACATTATTATTTAGTAAGGTTCAACATAGAAGGGGTTGGTTGCTTATATAATTGGTCACTGCTGTTAAAAAAAAGTTTAAGTTTTGTGGTCATTTTTGATACATGGACGTATGCTAACTATTTTTGTGTATCAAATTTGATACATGGGACCTATGATTGATTATCAGTTTGTATGGATCTGGGATTTACTACTAGATTTTGCAACTGCAAACCCATAAGAGTTGGCATCAGTCTATGAGCTTCTTTGTATCTGCATATTCCTCTTGCAAGAGGGAAATGGCTCCATCATAACATGCATCGGAGGGAGTAAAACCTTATATGGTTTTTACCGCATTGTCCGTTAACACCGATTGCAAGAAATTAAACTTTTCAACACCCGAAAGCGATTCATTTTCATGCAATGCAGATCGAAAATTTTCCTAAAAGGGACGATCTTTGTAATTTGATTGCGAAAACCAGAACGTTTTTGTATCTCCATTTTTTTTATAAAGATCGAGAAAGGAAATTTCGATATTAAGAAAAAACCACGATTATTACTTATAAACAAAACTTATTAAATCTCTTTTTCAACACTTCCCTGGTTTCGGCACCATGAAGAAAATTCTTAAAGTCCGGAAAATGAAAAAAACCTTAAATGTAGTTTTATCTTATAAAATCAAAAGTAATGCAATGATATCGATTAAAAAGTAAATCGTTAACTTAACTCATGAATTCATATTATTTGGGCGCCTTTATATTGAAAAAAAATCAGTTTTGATGTTCATATAAAGAGTTATCAAAAAGAGACAAATATAAAATCAAAATTAATTATGTTCCTGAAAATTCAATTTAATAAGATAAGTGATGCCACTTTACAACATTAAGACATATCGTATTTATTTTTTAAAAATATATTCATAAAAAAGTAAGGATTTACTTGTGAAAAAAGTTTTTTTACATAAACATTTTTCCAATTTTTTTTTAACTTTCCTAAAGTATCAGATGAAAATTAAGTTTTTAAACAATTCTGTTCATAAAAAGATGATACATGTTTATGTATCAAAAATGATACATGGACGTAGGCGGCACACGAAAAAAATTAATTTGTGTATCAAATACGATACATGGGACAGTTAAGGTGTTAATACCGTTTTTTTTTTAATCCATTTTTTAGTTCTTATGACTTTTAACATTTTATTGGTAAAGATATCTTCACATTATTGACAAAATCCAAATATGCATCTAATGTGTAGCAACATTACAGTTGTTAAGTGCAAGAGCAGGCTCGGGCGATCCAGTCGTGTATATTATTTTACATTGCGCCACTCATAAAAATCATTCGTGGCATTATATCCCGCCAAAGGATTTTAAAAAAAATGTTTACAAAATTTAGTTAAGAAAGTTGAAAACATATATCATCTACTTCGACATATCCCAAGTAAGACGAGTCTATTGTAAGCCTCGTCTTCAGTTTTGTTAAAATCGAAAAATGCAAGTACCTTCTTAGTATCGGTCTCGTATAACTAAGTCTTGTGTTGGCCAGTTTTTGCAGCAAAAAAAAACTTATCAAAATTTTGAGTTTGCATGCGAATTTTTTAAAAACTATCAGCTAAAATAATTTAATTTAAATGCAGGATTAAAGTTTAGACTCCTAACTTTCAAAAACGGTATATTAATTTACTGTAACTGTTGCTGTAACTGTTTTAATAATTATTTTTTCATTTTAAGTCATTTTTTTCTAAAATTGCCCCTACCTCCTAAACAGGGCGAGATGGACCCCCCCCCCCTCCTATAGTTAGAAATAGTTTGTTTTCAACCCGTCTAAAGAAAACCGTTATCAATTTTTGGCGCCAAAGTTATCGTACTCGTGCCATCAAGGTCATAAAAGACTTTCATTCAATATCTGCACCTTTAAAATTTGTTATAGGTAAGACTTGGTTTTTTTTTGCTGAGAATTTCGTATAAAAACTATCGATAACAAAGAGAAAATTCACGGCGATAACAGAGATTTTCTGCGGAATTCAAATTAAGCCCCTCTGCGCGTATAGCTAAATCCCGTGGAAATTAGATTTCGTTTATTTTCACCAATTCCCTTTGGAATTGGAAAAAAACATACCAAACAAATCATTGCGATAACATTTTCTAAAGCCACAGAAACGATGCTTAATTTCATTTATCTACCACAAGAAAACGAAAACCACTTCTACTTTCTATAAGGTAAAATCAGTTTTAAATACAAAAACCCATTTAAACACAACAGTACCTACTATTAAATAAATTACTCCCACATGTTTTTTTCTTCTTTATTTTCAATAAAAGAAAAAACAAAAAGACAAATGTTTTAACTTGCCCCAAAGTTTTAAAAGCCCTATTTGTTATTTTGACAAAGCTGTATCGTGTGTGATTCTTATCATCATGAAGACAATTTGTGATGACTTTATTTAACAAACAAAAACTCCAAAACCAAGCCTCTCTGAAGATGATGCAAATCGCATATATACCTACATACCTATAGCTATAGATGCAGAGTCCCAAAGATAAGATGCACAACTTCATCTTACAAACACTCAAAAAAAAAAAGAAAGAAGAAAGTGATCTTCACTCATGGCGATGAAGATTCTTGAGAAAACTCAATAAAGTAAATAAGTTGATTGCCCACCGTTGCGCTGGCGCTGCCCGGCCCGGGCCGCTGTGTAGAAGAAAAAAGACCGTTTTCACTTTCGTGTTCTAATTTAAACATGAAGGTCAGTGCACTGGTTCTCACATTCAATTTAGTTTATGGAATAATTAATTTTATAACGTCCGTTGTTTGACCCGTCATGTCATATTAAAACAGATACAATCAATTAAATTAGGAAATAAAAAAAACCCACACTAACGCAGACTTTATAGAAATTACACCTTCCATGTTCCATTTGATGCTGCGAGAACTAATCGTCCGTAAAAAATATTAAGCGGTAATAACATCACTTGATAGCTAAGCGAGTTATTCCGTTGTTGTTTTTGTTGCTATTTGCTTTCGTCAGGAGTTATAATTTGTTTAAGACACACAGAAATAATTGCAGTAGCTATAGTGGATCATTTATAGAAAATTAGGATTTGGAATCACAACGCACATACTCACAACTTCTTGTATCTAAATCTCTATCATTGCCACCTTTACCATCATCACCGCTATCGGCACTACCAACAGCACCATCACCATCAGCATCACCATCACCACCACCACCCTTCTTTGAATAATAATTGTAGTTGGACATTTTGGACTTAATTGCTTAATTTATGCAAACACAGATTGTCGATCATTTTTAATTTGTTTGGCCAATCCACATTGAACGGCGGCAGCGACCGACCACGATGTGCTTTTAACCGATCGCACCTCTAATTGGAACTACTATAATAGCAGCTAGAGGCTGCTGCTGCTTCTGGTGGCAAAAACAGACGCATACAGTGCCGCAGTTATTATAAGTAGGGTAAAATAGGCGCATTTCTATTTCAAAATTCAGAAAAAAATTGTCCAAAATAATTGAATAATTATCGCATGGGTAAGTATACAAACCTTAGCTTCGAATAAAAAATTACAAAAGAAAATATAAATAAATATTTAAGCTTATTTTTGTAATCGAATACTACTTTATGGGTGTTAACCTGCTTCACGTTATGAATGGCTATATATGTAAAAACATGGTCCTCTAAGGCCAACCTTTATTACTTTCCCAACACAGAAAGAATGTTTGTAATCAAAATCATGTTTCTTTTTTTAACCCCATTTCACTTTATAAATAGCATTTTTTTTTTAACTAACCTTTCAAACACAAAAAGAGTTTTTGAAATCAGACGCGACTTTTTGTTTCTACCCCATTTCACCCTATAAATACCAATTTTCTGAAAAAAAATCCCTGAAGCCATCCACTAAAAAACAACCTTTCAAAAACCAAAAGAACTTCTTAAAAAGGACAATTTTTTTCCCATTTCACCCTATAAATAACAAAATTTGAAAAAGAATATCACAAAAGCGATTTCCTAACCGCCTACAGCGCTACCTGTTGAACGGTAATTGAATTGAAATAAAAAAAAACGAAATCTGCGCCTTAAGCATCACCTGTTGAGAATTTTCCGACTTTTTTTTCCTAAACCTTCGCGTAGCAATTACGAACAAATCTACAGAAGGAAGTATCCAATTTGGTCCAGTCGTTTTCAGGTTTTAAGCATCCGAACACACCACGATATATTTTTATATACACACTAAATAATAATAAAACTCGAATTAGAGCCTCTTAGGAGAAACACTATTATAACTGTGCCTAGACGTGACATTCTGTAACCCTCCCATCGATAAAATTCATCGAGAAACGCAGAAAATCGAAACAAATCACATGAGTTTCGTTCCATTTTTAAACGTTTCTCGACCAATTTTATCGATGTGACAGTTACAGAGTACCTACGTTCGAACTTGAGAACATTTTAGGATAAATACTCAACATTTTAACACTTAAATTTAGCATATTAAATTAACTGCAATTTAAGACCATAAACCAGATTGCTTATAGAACTTAATCTATTGACTATACTAACTAAAGTCTGATATTCATAAGATAAATGTTGGTGTGCCTCAGGGCTCCGTTTTGTCTCCGGCTCTCTTTCTCATTCTCATCAATGATCTATTGTCTGAAACTTCTTATCCATTAAATTGTTTTGCAAACCACATAGTACCCTCAGCTTTTCATATTCGTTTCTAAATTCACATCCTTGTCCTTCGGATGGGGAACTAGAGCGGCAGCGTATGATAAGCTCATTAAATTCTGATCTTGACAGAATTGTCCAATGGGGAATCAAAACCCGCGTAGAATTTATTGCTTCAAAAACTAAATGCTAAATCCTCCTGTCGTTGAAGCGAAACCCTCCCTCTATGTCACTATCTATGAACCGTACTTGTTTTGAAGAACCAGTTTGAGTTCTGGGAATCACAAGATTATCTTTTGTGGAATGACCACATATTTAACGTTGCCAAAAACGCTGCTAAGTGTATATGTTTTCTTCGCTGATGCAAAAGATTTTTCTATCCTTCTGATCTGGCTATAATCTACAAAGCCTTTATCCGTCCCAAGCTTGAGTATAACTCCCACATCTGGGCAGGTGCTCCTATAACCCACTTGAATCTCTTGGACAGAATTCAAATTAGAGCTTTTAACATGATAGTTTATAGGCATATAACAGAAACAATTACAACTCTGGAACACCGCCACCGCAGTGTTTCATGTCTTTCTTTATTTAATCGCTATTTTTACAAACAGTGTTCTAGCGAAATAGACAGTTGCATTCCTCCCCTAAAACAATTCAACTTCAGCTTACCTTTGAGTCCAATTTCGGGCGTTCAGTAAACTACAGAGATTCTTTCCTTAGCCGCACATCTCGAATGTGGAATGTTTTGCCTAGCTCTATTTTTTCCCCCCATTGAAATACTCAGAAATTAAAAACCAATTTGCATCGGTATCTCCTATTAAATCCTTCCCTATTTTCCTAACGCTCGCACTATGTTTATCATTGATAGGGTAGTCATAACCCCTTGAGTGCGCGCATACAAAAAAATATCAATTTCTTTTTACTTTTTTTTTGTTAAAATTTCATAAAAGCGCTCTACTCGCTCTCCTGGTTAGTTCATAGCTGTACTAAAAATCTAGCATATTTTTGTTTGAAAATAAAAAAGAACGGGTCAGACAACACCCGAAGGAAGGTATGCCGAGATTTTTGCTGAGTTAAACAACCTGACTCAGCTTGTTGACGAGCCCACTCGGATTCCTGACGTTGCAGGTCAATCCGCCAACACTCTAGACTTGTTCCTTACTTCTGACCCTGATAAATACACTATTAGTGTATTATCGCCTCTAGGCACATCAGACCATTGTATCATATCTGCAAATTTCTCGTATCAACAAAACCCAGTTAAAGAAAAAACTCCTAAGAGAACCGTTTGGCAATACGAGAAAGCCAACTGGGACGGTCTAAATGTTTTCTTCAGGAACTTTAACTGGTCACTATGCTTCCTCGATAGTGACGTAGATTCCAGCGCAGATATGGTTGCAAACATAATTCTTTGTGGAATGAGAAATTTTATCCCGAACAGGGTAAAATCTATCAAACCCAAAGAAAACTCATGGTTTGATTCGAGCTGCAAAGAGGTTATTAGGGTCAGAGAAGTAAGCTTCCGTTGTTATAAAGCCAACCCTACTGAGGAAAACCGGAAAAAGTTTCAACAAGCTAGAAAGACCTGCAACGTTCACATTCGACGAACCAAATTTCTACATGATCAAAAATTACGGCAAAAAATACTACAATGTCCCAGAGGTAGTAAAAATTTTTGGTCATTTGTAAAAAACATACGAAATACCACCTCGTCCTCGGTTCCAACGCTCGTCTCCAACGATACTCCTTTTGTCAGCTCACTCGATAAAGCCAATTTGCTTGCAGCACAGTTTGCTGTTAATTCGACGCTGCCAGAAGAAGATATGACTCCACCTGTACTTGAGAGCGTAAACGATTTTATGGGGCAAATCTTCTTTCGCACTCGTGCAGTTGCTAGAGTTCTGAAAGATCTCGACATTCACAAATCCGCTGGCCCGGATAGTATCCCTCCCATTGTTCTGAAGAGGTGTTCTTCAACGCTGGCAAAACCACTGCGTAAGCTTTTCCATCTGTCCTACTCTACTGGTCTCTTTCCGAGTGGATGGAAAACAGCATTTGTCCAGCCTGTCCCTAAAAAAGGCGTGTCTTCTTCCCCCTCCAACTATCGACCAATTGCACTTACGTCCCTTCTTTCCAAGGTCATGGAAACGCTGATTAATCATCAGCTTAAGAAATATCTCGAAGAACGAAAGCTTCTTAATGACCGTCAGTATGGCTTTCGTAGCAATAGGTCCACCGGTGATCTGATGGTATATCTCACCGAACAGTGGAACAAATCTTTACATCGTTTTGGCGAAAGTAAGATTATTGCACTTGATATTTCAAAAGCATTTGATAGAGTTTGGCACCAAGCTCTCTTATCGAAAATGCGTGCATTTGGAATCGATGAATCTCTTCTTCGTTGGATTAGAAATTACCTTTCGGACCGATCAATACAAGTTGTATTGGACGGTTTCAAGTCTGATATCTACAAAATAAATGCTGGTGTGCCCCAGGGCTCCGTTTTGTCTCCGACCCTCTTCCTAATATTCATAAATGATCTGTTATCTGAAACTTCTAATCCATTAAACTGTTTTGCTGACGACAGTACCCTCAGCTTTTCATATTCGTTTCAAGATTCACATCCATGTTCTTCAGATGTGGAACTTCAACGGCAGCGTATGATAAGCTCATTAAATTCTGATCTCGACAGCATTGTCCAATGGGGAATCAAAAACCGTGTAGAATTTAATGCTTCCAAAACTCAATGCTGTCTCCTGTCGTTAAAGCGGAACCCGCCCCCCATGCCGCTATCCATGAGCGGTACTTGCATAGAGGAAACTGAACAGCTTTCAGTGCTCGGTATGTGTGTCACAGACCACCTTTTGTGGAACGACCACATATTTGACATAGCCAAAAACGCTGCTAAGTGTTTAGGTTTCCTCCGACGATGCAAGAAATTTTTCTCCCCTTCTGATCTGGCTGTGATCTACAAAGCCTTTATTCGTCCAAAACTTGAGTACAACTCCCATATTTGGGCAGGTGCACCAAAAACCCACTTGAGCCTATTGGATAGAATACAAAAGAGAGCTCTGAAAATGATAGGTGAAAGAACTATAACGGAAACATTTACATCTCTTGAACACCGTCGCAATGTTTCATGTCTATCATTATTCTACCGCTATTTCTATAAACAGTGTTCTAGTGAAATAGCCAGTTGCATTCCTCCCCTTAAACAATTCAACCGTAATACCCGCGCTTCTAGGAATGCCCATCAATTTTCCCTTGAGCCCAACTTCGGACGTACTGTTAAGTACAGAGATTCTTTCCTTAGTCGCACTACACGAATGTGGAATGCTCTACCCAGCCCTGTTTTCCCCTCCCATTGTGATCTTCAGACATTTAAAACCAATGTGCATCGGTATCTCCTTTTCAATCCCCTCCAATCTACCTAATCGCTCGTGCTGTGTATATTCATATTAAGGGTAGTCACAACCCCTTTAGTGCGCGCTAAATTAAAAAAAAAAAAAAAAAAAAAAAACAAAAATCGATATCTTGGCTTGTAGAATTTTCCGAAAATTTCAACACTTGGCTATCCATAAACGTTTTTCCCATACTTAGAAAGTCTATGGAAGGAAACAATTTCCTTATATTTTCTAATGGAAAAAATATTTTCGACCTTACTGCACATTTACCCCGGTGCACCCTATACCGAGTTTTTTTGCCGTCCTATACCTAAAATTTTTCAACTGGTTCCAATTCTGGATTCAGTTTGTTTGATTTGCTTTTGAACGCCCTGAGCATGTGAAGTATCTATTTTAAGCCTAAGGCCTTTACATATAACTAGAGCTCGACTAGTCCCTCCCTGTGGATAACTTTGATCTCTGATAACAACAAATCTTTGTGTATCTGCATCTGAAATGAAATTTTTTTTTTTACTACATTACATAGTATTTAGTTTTCGGATTGAATTGCATGATTATTTCCGTCTTGTTGGGATCGGAGATCGAACAAAATAATTATGACGATTGTTGACCATAATATATTTTAATCTAAAGCAACGACCGGCTGTGGACTGTGGAGGGAGTGGCGATTAAACAGAGACGTTCATAGATAGCAAAAGTATAGACATAGTCGCTGGTATTGTTAGTTTTGTACATTTTTTTTTTTTTTTACATCAGCGAGAGTCTACAGTTTTTATTGATAAGAATATTTCATTCAGCATCTTTAAAATGTCCCAGATGAGATGATTTAGAAAAAATCAAATCAAATCTGGAAAATATTGTTAATAATCAACAGACGTGTTGTTTTACGAATAATATGAAACATATTTAAATGGAGTGTTGGCGATATAATTCTGATTTAAGAGAAATAAGTAATAGACTATGTACATGTTGTACATATTGAAACAAAAAAAGGTTGTGGAGTTATTTCTACCTTCGACCAAAAGTTGCCCAAGTAAAAAAAAAATATTTCGTAATTTTTGGCAAAAAAAATGTAATTGTTTTGAGGAAAGAGTGGGAAATTTAAGATCTTTATATTGAACAATGCAAATATTTCGGAAAATTACTGGCATATAAGTCAATAGAATTTTTTGTTTGGTTGTTATGTGGTTGTGCCTTGTAGACATTTTGAAAAAAATTCTTTTAACCAATTATTCGAGAACGAAACATTGTACAATTTTTTTAACTGTATGTAGTTCCGTAATTTAAGACCTAAAAAGCTCAAAATCTATGAACTCAATTTAACTAAAAATATCTAACTAAATTTTGTACCTTTTCTGCAGAAAACATTAAAAAGAAGTATTCGTAATTTTTGAAAAAATCCAAAATATTAAAAGCTGTTCTTATGTATACTCCTTATTCCTCATTTTTATGTAAAATTAAATACATTTAATTTTTTTTTTGTTTATTTTAGTAATTTTTGTATTCATAATGTCAAAAACTCAACATATGTATCAAAAAATCGAACAAATCGATTGAGTTACTATGCCTAACCGAATTGCTTGGTAAAAGCTTAAATTGACTAAAATTGTAAGGAAATATAATTGTTTTTATTTGTTGTATGCATCGTGTTGTTTGTTTAATTTATAGCATACAGGGTGTCCCAGTAGTATTTTTTGGAAGAAAAGAAGAAAATCGTTCTAAAGTATAGTTCTATCTCCAATTTGGACATCATTTATCGTGGGTATAGGAAAATGCTTACTTTCGTGTACCCTGACCCATGTCAACAAAAATTAATCTGCTAATCGTAGTGGTAGAAATTTCGTTTAGGACTTTCTTTTTAAAAGAAATCATTGATATCTTGTCTCTGTCTTAAGATATCCAGTTGCAAGCCTGTTCCATTGTAATTTTATTCTTGTGAAAATAACAATAATAAAGATATAAATCACTGACAAGATCGTGAAGAAACCCATAGATTGTCTGATACTGAGGAAAACCGGCAGCTTGGTTCTGGATAGTTTTTTTTTTTTTGAAAAATATCCAAAAATAAAAGTTTCTTGATAATCTCAAAACCCCATTTTGAACTAGCCCGGTTCGTTATCGATTTTTTTAGCTGTTCTGAAGCTTGTCTATATTGATGGTGCCTTATGTTAAAAATTTCAAAGTTATGGGCAAAATGAAAAATCTAAATCCCCTTTTTCGAAATTTTCACTTTGAAAAATATTAGTTTTTTGTTTAGTTGTATCTCTTGTATCCAGAAAACGTTTTACTGTCTGTCGGCACACACTATAGAAAAGATGTGTAATTATAAACTTTTGTTTAAATAGCGGTTTTTTGTTATTGAACGTACTCAATACCTAATTCAACCAAATCGTAACGTATTACACGTAACGTGCCAAACGTAATATATGGAAACGGAAAGCGGAACACGTAAGGCTCACGTTTTGTATTAATAAATCAAAAGTAAAGTAAAAGATATTGCCTTTTTCCGATCCCCAGAGCGGATGGGGGCCTAATATTTTCTAAAAACATGTATTTCATCATCAAATACCAATTTCAATATCAAATAAAAATAGAAATTGAGAAATTTGTTAAACAATCCAGAACAAATTTGGAATAACTTGAAGGCTTTCAACAGACTATTAACATTATTATTTTATGTGTTTTATTTCATTTTAAAGTTGACGTATATCTTAATGTACACCTTGTTTATTTATGCGTAAAACTTACTTAATATTTGGTAAGATTTAAAAAAAATTATATTTTTTCTGCTATTTTCATAAAAAAAATCAGCTCATCCCAAAAAAATTTGAGTTCCCCCATACGTCTAGTCTTAGCTACGGTATAGTGGGTGTTTTCTTAGGAATAGAAGGAAGTGCGGAATTATTACCAAAAAAACTTATGAAGAAATATTACTGTGGTTTCCATGACAATGGCGCAAAATTTAAGACGATTAAGTAAATTTTTAAATCATTTTTAATATCATACTTGGATATAAAGAGGATTTTTCTAATTTTAAACGAGTTTTACATGATACTATCTCTTAACACTTTACTAAAGTTAAAATCGCCAGATTGCTGTTTTATCTTTTTAACGTATTACTAAATTCATAATATGTCACTTTGACATAGAAAAACTTTTAAAAAAGTATGTTTGCTTACTTTTTTGCACGAAATGTCGCTGTTTTAATTGCGTTCAGCTTGAGTTTCGTAAGAAAATAAGTTTATAGTATGATACTAGTTAAAAGTGTTTGAAACTAAGAACATTTTAGTAAAGAGTTTTAAAGTTAGTAAGGTGTTAACTAGTATCATGCTAAAAACTTAACATGAGACTGTTTAATGGCTGGGGGGAGTGGTATCATCTTTATCTAATATTTTTTTAAAAACAATTTTTTGAACAATCAATTAATAATATTGGGAACAACTTCAAAAACTTTCAACACAACCTGTATTTGTAAGTTTGCAAAACAAACATTATTTTTGATCAGACTTAATAAAAATTATATTTTCATTAAAAAAAATCAGCTTGTCCCAAACTAATTTAAGCTTCCCCATACGTCTAGTCTAGGACGATTCCGGAGACGGTACAATCATGAATTGTACGCAATCTACCTTGAAGCAGATATCGTGACAAAAATTAAGCTCGGTAGACTCCGGTGGGCAGGGCACCTAGCTCGCATGAGCGAAGAGGAACCTGCTCGGAAAGTTCTTTGTGGTACATTCTATGGTAGACGACAGCGTGGTAGACCATGCTTGCGCTGGAGAGATGGCGTAGACCAGGACGCCCGGAGCCTTGGGGTGCGCAACTGGATGGCGGCGGCTCGAGACCGGGATGGGTGGAGAGACTTGTTGAAGGAGGCCAGGACCGGACCCCGGTTGTCGAGCCGACGATGATGATGATGATCGTGTTGTTTGTTTAATTTATAGCATACAGGGTGTCCCAGTAGTATTTTTTGGAAGAAAAGAAGAAAATCGTTCTAAAGTATAGTTCTATCTCCAATTTGGACATCATTTATCGTGGGTATAGGAAAATGCTTACTTTCGTGTACCCTGACCCATGTCAACAAAAATTAATCTGCTAATCGTAGTGGTAGAAATTTCGTTTAGGACTTTCTTTTTAAAAGAAATCATTGATATCTTGTCTCTGTCTTAAGATATCCAGTTGCAAGCCTGTTCCATTGTAATTTTATTCTTGTGAAAATAACAATAATAAAGATATAAATCACTGACAAGATCGTGAAGAAACCCATAGATTTTCTGATACTGAGGAAAACCGGCAGCTTGGTTCTGGATAGTTTTTTTTTTTTGAAAAATATCCAAAAATAAAAGTTTCTTGATAATCTCAAAACCCCATTTTGAACTAGCCCGGTTCGTTATCGATTTTTTTAGCTGTTCTGAAGCTTGTCTATATTGATGGTGCCTTATGTTAAAAATTTCAAAGTTATGGGCAAAATGAAAAATCTAAATCCCCTTTTTCGAAATTCTCACTTTGAAAAATATTGTTTTTTTGTTTAATTGTATCTGTTGTATCAAGAAAACGTTTTACTGTCGGCACACACTATAGTAAAGATGTGTAATTATCAACTACTCAACACCTAATTCAACCAAATCGTAAGGTAACGTAATATGCGGAAACGGAAAGCGGAACACGTAAGGCACACGTTTTGTATTAATAAATTAAAAGTAAAGTAAAAGATATTATCTTTTTCCGATCCCCAGAGCGGATGGGGGCCTAATATTTTCTCAAAACATGTATTTCATCATCAAATACCAATTTCAATATCAAATAAAAATAGAAATTGAGAAATTTGTTAAACAATCCAGAACAAATTTGGAATAACTTGAAGGCTTTCAACAGACCATTAACATTATTATTTTATGTGTTTTATTTCATTTTAAAGTTGACGTATATCTTTATGTACACCCTCTGTTTATTTATGCGTAAAACTTACTTGATATTTGGTAAGATTTAATAAAAATTATATTTTTTCTCCTATTTTCATCAAAAAAATCAGCTCCTCCCAAACAAATTTGAGTTCCCCCATACGTCAAGTCTTAGCTACGGTATAGTGGGTGTTTTCTTAGGAATAGAAGGAAGTGCGGAATTATTACCAAAAAAACTTATGAAAAAATATAACTGTGGTTTCCATGACAATGGCGCAAAATTTAAGACGATTTAGTAAAGTTTTAAATCATTTTTAATATCATACTTGGAAATAAAGAGGATTTTGCTAATTTTAAACGAGTTTTACATGATACATTCTCTTAACACTTTACTAAAGTTAAAATCGCCAGATTGCTGTTTTATCTTTTTAACGTATTACTAAATTCATAATATGTCACTTTGACATAGAAAAACTTTTAAAAAAGTATGTTTGCTTACTTTTTTGCACGAAATGTCGCTGTTTTAATTGCGTTCAGCTTGAGTTTCGTAAGAAAATAAGTTTATAGTATGATACTAGTTAAAAGTGTTTGAAACTAAGAACATTTTAGTAAAGAGTTTTAAAGTTAGTAAGGTGTTAACTAGTATCATGCTAAAAACTTAACATGAGACTGTTTAATGGCTGGGGGGAGTGGTATCATCTTTATCTAATATTTTTTTAAAAACAATTTTTTGAACAATCAATTAATAATATTGGGAACAACTTCAAAAACTTTCAACACAACCTGTATTTGTAAGTTTGCAAAACAAACATTATTTTTGATCAGACTTAATAAAAATTATATTTTCATTAAAAAAAATCAGCTTGTCCCAAACTAATTTAAGCTTCCCCATACGTCTAGTCTAGGACGATTCCGGAGACGGTACAATCATGAATTGTACGCAATCTACCTTGAAGCAGATATCGTGACAAAAATTAAGCTCGGTAGACTCCGGTGGGCAGGGCACCTAGCTCGCATGAGCGAAGAGGAACCTGCTCGGAAAGTTCTTTGTGGTACATTCTATGGTAGACGACAGCGTGGTAGACCATGCTTGCGCTGGAGAGATGGCGTAGACCAGGACGCCCGGAGCCTTGGGGTGCGCAACTGGATGGCGGCGGCTCGAGACCGGGATGGGTGGAGAGACTTGTTGAAGGAGGCCAGGACCGGACCCCGGTTGTCGAGCCGACGATGATGATGATGATACGTCTAGTCTTGGGAGGGCGTATTCTTTAGGAATAGAAGAAAGTGCGGAATTATTTCCAAAAAAAGCTTATGTATGAAATTTTAGCAAATTTTCACATTTTTCGTTCGCCTTTCATCATGGAACTCATTGATTATGTTGATTTTCATTAAAAACAAAACGATTTCTGCATTATTTAAAAAAACAGTTTCAATTAATAGTCATCTATTTCATCTATAGATATGCATATTTATAAATAAAATTGAAGTGTCTTTATTTTAGAAGTACCTATGTGTAATTGCATTTTTGGGCTCATTCATTCATCATTTTTAGATTTGCTGGCAGTTTGACAGTGATATTCTTTGAAGTAAAAACACGACTTTAGGTAGGAATGATTCGGGCAATTTTTCATTTTAAAAACTAATACTCAATTAGTTGTTTAACCAATAAAAATCATAAATTTCAATTTTTTTCAAATAAATTTATAACAAGAATTTTTGGAAATGTTTTAACTTAAAGGCAACCATTTAATTTTTACTTACTATTTTTGATATAATTGTCAGTATTTTTTTAACCAATAAATGATGTCTATTCGAAAGAAATTGATGATTTCAAGACTTTTTTCTTGAATATTAAAGTAATTTTTATTTGTTGGAATTCCAAAAAAATACACCTGATGTCACTTCTAATAATATTTGGGCCCATTTGCTGAAATGAAACTTATGCATTTAAGTTTAACACAAGCATTTATGTTTTACTTTTTCCTCATCGTAAACTTCACTCATAAGCTCTTATATTGAACTTAATTTTTTAAGTTTGCTTTTAGCCAATGGACGTAGAACTTAATCTTCGAATCTATACTTCCCATTCACTTTTACGTTATTTTTAAGGCACGTAAAAGGCTTTAAAGAGTGATTTATAGGTTTAAGAATTTTAGGGGATCCTTGGGCAAACCGGGTGGGTAACAGGTAGTCCTTACATAAATAAAGGGTCCACCATCTAACGTTTATTTTTCTCAACTAGTGCTTATTTCGTGAATGGTAACACTTAGCTCATGTCTGATTTGACAGATAATTAGTTTTATCCTTCCGCTGAACGAATATGGTTTTGTATACGCTTCGCTTAGTGGGCCTGCGATTGACTTAGACAAGATGCTGATTTTGCCAAAAAAATCATCTTTTCAGATGAAGCTCATTTTGATCTTGGCGGGTAGTAAACAAGCAAAATTGTCGCATTTGGGGCACAGAAAAACCCGCGCGCATACATTGAAAAGCCGATACACCCAAAACGAGTCACTGTTTGGTGTGGATTTTGGTCCAGAGACATAATTGGGCCATTTTTTTGAAAATGAGCAAGGAGTGGCCGTTACAGTCAATGGCGATCGTTATCGGGCCATGTTGAACGAATTTTTGTTCATAAAAATTGAAGAGGAAGATATTAGCAACATTTAGTTTCAACAGGACGGCGCTACGTGCCACACAGCCGAAGCTACACTCAAAAAAAAAAGAAAGTTATTTGGCGGACCCTTTATAACTGTGTCTACACTTTCTTTGTGTTGATCTCATTATATCCAAAATCATATGATAAGATTGCGCCAAAAAAATTTTTCAGCTTGACGAAGGTTCTTTAAGACCCCATCAAGTAGCTTTTTCCAACGATTCAAAACACAATATTGAGCAAAGGATTTGTTCCTACTCGTTCGATTTACTTAAAAGTTTCTTTTAAATATACCTCCTGTCTGTTTATGGTAGATTCAACTACCATCAACTTGCATCAAATTGGCTATAAAATAACGCTCTGTCTAGGTACTTCCTATCCCCACCAACTAAAATAACAAAAAAGCAAACAAAAAAATCAGTAGGTAAACAAACGCAACAAAAAATAAACAACCAACTTTGAAATCGAACTAAACAACCAAAACATGACCACGATTGCACTGCAGAAAGAAATATCCAATTCGAATGAACTCAGCAGAATAACTCACTGTGTGCTCATAATAATTTTCTCGAAATCTCAAGCCCGCACTGCCATCAGGCTCTATAGGCGCTACTAAGATCACAAAGACCAATTTTGAATGAGGATCCGCGCAGTTGATGGGCTCGAAAGGGGTGTTAAATTCAAATCCCTCTGCCCGGCAAACTCTGAATACTCTTACTCTTGCTCTATGATGGCAATGATTTATGCACGGAACTAAATTTTCTACTCGAACATCGCATTTGAAGACCTCGATGTGGTTTGGTTATGCGTTAGCGTTATGGATGGCCAATAAGACACATCGGGGCAGAAATGGCCAGAAAGGCCGGTATCCTATAAAAATTTCGATTTATTGTTGTGTTAAGACAAGAAAGTCCTTTTAGCATTTTATCTATAACGGCGCGCGGCGGCCGGCAGGCCTAGAGGAAGAAACACTAGACGAACTCTTGAGTCTTTTGAATCTTGAAAGACGAACGTGCGGGCGAACTTCACGATTGATTTCATTTGTTCGCGTTCCTCCGTCAAGTCGCATCGGCCGTAAAAATGTATCCTATACATAGACGGTGCGCGGCGGCGCGATGCATTTTTAGTCAGACGTATTTATGAATGTTTTACTCAATCCAAAGGGGTAATTATTCGTTTCGTGAAAAAATCGAGCCTAAAAATAAAAATACCTTAAAATCACAACGTTCAGGGTTCAGTCTGTTTGTCTGTTTGTGTGGCTGTCGGTGTGCGTGGGTCTGTAATTTACTTGGTCTTGCAGTTATCCTATATTTCCTTGATATTTCAAGAATGTGAAAATGAGAAATTCACATTTTTAACTTTTTAAATTTTTAAATTAAATATAAATTTTTAAATTTGACAAACGTAGGGATCAAGCTAAATGAAATTTCTCAAAATATAAAAATTGTAGTACGAGTATTTCTGTGCTTGTCCCATTCTTAGAGCAAGTACGTACAACATATCCTCGTCCATTTTATTTGATATGATTTCTATAGGGATCGACAAACTGCTGTTGTTATTGTTATTACGCCACAATCGATTCGGACAGATTTGTTGTCCGTCGGTCGATCCAGCAATCAAATTAGGTTTCGTATCCAAAAATGATAAATTGCATTGAACCCTGAAGCACTTCATGGTTGAGGAGGGTCATAAATGCGCAAACGGGCAAGCGCGGTACTATATTATTATTTGTTTTGGCAAACGAGAGAAACATTTTTTGAATGTTTTAATCATTTTGTTGTCCAGAATATACTTGGGGGGCTGTTATAGTTATAGTTGTTGAAGCTACAGTTGGATTGTTTGTTTGTTTTGAACATATTTTGAGTGCGAGTTCGCGAAGATAATTTTAGACATCATTTTTACAATTCAAGTGGGAATCGAAATATGGGTGTTTCAGGAAAAAAAATCAAATGTTTTCAGGAGGAGATATATTTTATTATACGATTTTTGTACCTAATAGCAAACTACAGGCAGAATTTTAATCATGGATATTTTTATATGAAATTAATTAAAGGGTATATAGACGGTTTTAAATAAATAGTTCATTTGTAAGCCTGATGGCGTGGGTAGGTAACTGGAATATTGTTTATGGTTTCGTAGACTATTTTCTTAAAAATACATGACTACCTTCTTGGTGGGGGAGGTAATTTTTTTTTAGTTAATGGAAACTGATGAAGAAACCTCATGCACACATGTAGGTACACGACTACAATTTCTGCCATTCCGTATTCATATTAGGCGTTTGCCATTTTTCGTTCCAAACAGAGTCTGAACTGTCAAAAAAAAATATTGTGTTTCTTTTTTTGCTCAGTGCGTTCAGAGCCTCAAAGTTGTGTATCTTTTTTCGTTGAGAGAATGATCAGAGCTTGTTCAGAGCCCGAACTACGAGCTCAGAAAAAATCGGCTGAGCACAAAACTACAGGTGCGAAAATTTAAAATTAAAATGGCGGATGAAGCGGTCGGCACCCGTGAAGACGGTAGGTTTTATTACTAAATTGAATAGAAATCTTTTAGTTTTTAATGCATAAAAACTTATTTCAGTGTTTAAATGGACCAAGCCGATGCTTTTTTTCTTGCTTTGTGAAGTTTGACAGCTTTAAATTGTCAAATGTCATTTGTAATTTGTTGACAGCTTGGTTCTCAAGTGTTTTTCAAAAATATGTCTGAGCGCTCCGAACACGTTCAGTTTAGAGTATGTTCAGAGCTTGTTGCTTGTTCAACAGGCTCGAGCTCTGCTTAGAGCTTTTTTCTGAACGAAAAAAGAAAAACAGACCTCCATAGGTTTTTTTTTTTATTTATAGGTTAACTTTGCAATTGGCTGTCATTCACGATTTTTGCACTAAATTTATTTAAGGCCTGTACAACATATCTCAGGACACATGGCTTGATCAGCTTAACAAAAATTGCGGCTTTACTGGTACTGAAGGTAGTGGGGTTCGAAATCGATTGAGTTGGTTCTTGCAAAAAGTATGCTGTGGTTAGCTTGAGAACTTGGATGGGCACTACCATTTCCTTTCATAATACTTATTTTTGTTAGCCAATATTTTGATTTGATTTTATTTCAATACGTTAAACCTAAAGATTACAATTACAATGCATACTTAATATCTAACTAAATTTTCATTCATTGTTTTTATCGACTTTGAGCAAAGAAATTATATTTAAAGATTTCGGATTTGAGATTATTATTATTATAATTATAAATATTGATCAACTGATTAAGAGGACTGTTGGCGCCATAGTTTGATCTGCTAAAAATAGTGCGAAGAGGTAGATTTCTCCTAAAACTAATCCAGCTTATATTGAAATTTAATCGACAACAAATCTGAGGAGATGAAATGGATCCATTTATTATTCCAGTTATGAAACAGAACTGCAAATACTCTCTATAAACAGAAAGAGATGGGAGGTTTATCAACTGAAGTCGTTGAGCATATGGAGGTAATAGAACACTATCTGACCAGGAAAAAAAAACGAAGAGAAAATCTTAAAAATCTTCGTTGAATACTTTCTATTCTATTTATGTGAATAGAGTAGTATGGCGCCCAGACAACGCAAACGTATTCAAGTATTGGCCTAATAAATGAAACATAAAGAATTTTAATAACTCACGCGAAAATCTTTTCACAAACCCAAGTATTTTGATTGCTTTGTTAACAATAGAATTATAGTGAGCAGTGAATGATAATTTTGTGTCAAATAAGTCTCCAAGGTCAGAGAAACTAGAAAGTTAACATAAATGTGACAAATTTAACAGATAGTCATAAATAAATAAATTGCCTACGTTTGCGTGAAAAACACATTGTTTTACACTTGTCAATGTTTAGAAATAAACGGTTATTATTGCACCAATGCCAAAATCTGTGACTATCTTCTTGCAATTGTTCACAATCTTTGATGGAGTTAATTGTTCTAAATATTTTAACGTCCTCAGCATAAATTAATGCCATAGAATTTTGTAATATAACAGCAAGGCCATATATAAATAAAATAAACTGCAAAGGACCAAGATGGCTCCCCTGAGGTACACCAGAATAAACTGTAAATTGACATCAACGGTTATTTCTGAATATAACTAAAGGGTTTTCCAATAAGAGGTGTTATTTTGATATTCAAAGAAAAATAGCATTTTTTGAGATAAATGATCGGATGTTTATTTCATTATAAAGAGGAAGGTATGCCGTTAATAATGGAACACAACATCAGCCAAATGGCCGCCACGACCACGCTTACAGGACGATATCCTTTTCATGAAATTTTCCATAACCAAATCGCAAAGTGGCTGCCCTATGTCCTCGATAGCCTCACGAATTCCATCTTTGAGGTCTTGAATCGACGCTGGGCATTTGGCGTAGACCTGATCTTTCACGTGGCCCCAAAGGAAGAAGTCGCAAGGTGTTAAATCACAAGATCTCGGTGGCCAATTGTGATCACCTCTTCGAGAGATAACACGGTCCGGAAACTTTTCCCGTAAAATATCGATGGTTTCATTGCTTGTGTGGCACGTAGCGCCATCTTGTTGAAAGTAAACGTTGTCCACATCAATACCATCCGATTCTGGCCATAAAAAAATCATTAATCATCTCTCGATAGCGCAATCCATTGACCGTAACTGTTGCTCCAGCCTCATTTTCGAAAACGTAAGATCCAATGACCCCGCCGGACCATAAACCGCACCAAACAGTCACGCGTTGAGGATGTAGAGGCTTTTCAACAATAACTCTTGGGTTTTCCGAGCCCCAGATGCGACAGTTTTGCTTGTTGACGTAGCCTCCGAGGTGGAAATGGGCCTCATCAGTCAAGATGATTTTTCGATGAAATTCCGGATCATTTTCATGCATTTCAAGGACCCAATCAGCAAAGACACGACGTTGTTGATGATCACCCGGCGTGATTTCTTGTGTTAACTGAACTTTATAAGCCTTAAGACCCAAGTCTTTATGCAAAATACGGTGTAATGACGTTTGTGGAATGTCTAATTCCAAAGAACGACGAGGAATGGACAAACCTGGGTTTTCTTCAACACTTTGGGCTACAACAGCAATATTCTCAGTTGTTCTTGAGCGACGTGCACGGGTTTTATTCTTCACATCACTAACTTGTCCCAACAGCTCGAATTTGTCCACCAATTTCTGTATTGCGGTCCGACAAGGTGCTTCACGACGACTCAAAAATGTTTTAGTTTTACGAACCGTCTCTGCCAAATTTTCACCATTTTTATAGTGAATTTTAATAATTTCAATGCGTTGTTGAAGCGTGTATCGTTCCATTTTTATTAATGGCGTAGTTTCTACTTGTCAAATGTAAAAAATGATAGCTTCAAAAGTGACAGCTACCGAAATAGCGGGCTATTCAAAATAACACCTCTTATTTGAAAACCCTTTATTAATATGCTATATTATAAAATCTATCCTTAAGGTATGAAGATATCCACAAATAAACCAATCATTAACTCCAATTTTCGTTAATTTACTTAAAAGTATTTTGTGACTTAATTTGTCAAAAGCTTTATTAAAGTCTGTAAAGATACAATCTACTTTTGAGTGGTTTTGTGTGTCTACATTGATCTTTTTAAATTTTTGTTGTCGTTTCTTATTGGAAAAACAGCCTCTTTAAAAGTATAGGGTTCGACTCCCTGAAAATGAAAAATTAAGTCACATACGTTTTAAGTGAAGCCACACTATAAAATCTTTCGATATAGAGTCCGACAAAAGTTTGTAGTAACTTTGAACATATGTTGGTAGTAATTTAATTTTCAGGGAGTTAAGACATTATATTGGGAGAAGCTTTGACTTCCTTTGGAAAATCTCATTAAAACACTCGTGACATTAATCGAGCCTTTAAATAAATTGGCACTCGTAAAGTCATCAAAAACTCAATTTTTGGGGTCGTTTGGGCAGGGGTTAAGCTTCATAATTGTGTTATGTACATAAAGACTTTAGAAGTCGAAGAATTTAAAAATTTTACAAGTGGTTAATTTTATCCAAAAGTTCAAAAAATCTGTTTAAAAAACGCGATGTTGGCAAACATCTTTAGTTTATTTTAATGTCACTTAAATTTGCCCTCAGATAAATGAATCTCATAAAATTCTGTCTGTTCTAGCTGCAGCCTTAACAGACAGGTCGATTTTCTTTAAACTTTGTTTCTAAAGTTTTTCGGATACTCTCCCAACAATGTGTTTTTAGGTACCATCCATACAAAATTGGTAAACTGTTAAAAAAAATCTTATTTTCTCAAAAAAGTATCTATAGGTAGGTACCTATACATACTTAGATACAGATTAAAATAAATTAATGAATTATATTCTTTTTCGATTTCTATTTTCTCGAAAATGGTTTAAATGATATTTTGATCAATCAATTATATTGATTTTTTGTTAAATTTTTAAAGTATAGTATATTAAAATGTTCTGAAAAATATTTCTTGGATTTAAAAAAAAATCTTAATAATAATATTGCATATATCAACATTTTCAAAAGCCATGTTGCGGACTTTTAAACAAATTTCAACATGTTTCTTTGAAAACACGATATTTTAAAAAAAAACGGTTGGATTTTAATTTTTAATAGCATATTAATAAAAACTTTAAATTGTGGTACCCAATATTTTTTTATCTTAAACAAAAAAACAATTTTGATGATTTTTAAAATTTGTGTATACTAAAATAAAATTTGTTAAAATAATCAGACGATGTGTCTACATCGCGTTGGTGTAAAAACAATTTCAGAAGATTTTTAATAAAAATCGAATTCATAGATCACAGTTAACAGGCGTGTTTCTATGAAAGCCCGGAGGATATTTATCAAAAAAACCGACGTCCGTCGGGGCTAATACTGGATATACATGACTGACAAATTGACAGTTTTCTGTCAGTATACTGCCAAAGGAATGAATTTTTACATTGTTCTACCAGTTTTTTGACAGTTAACTGCCAGAATACTGGTAATTTGTCAGTCGCGCAAGTCCAGCATAAGACTGCTTTTCCACGAAAGCGATTTTTAATCTTCGTTTCTCTTTTGGTTTCCTTTTAATTGCAAATACCTTTTACACGACAGCGATTTTCAATGAAAAGTTAACTTTGTGCAAGTGAAGAAGTATATCATCGCACTGCACTCTTGATTAAGAGAAGTTATCTGAGTGGACGAAGAATGAAAATAAAACACATTCGAACAATAAGGAAAAGCACAAAGAAGAATGAGCGATAACTCTGCAATTTGTTCAACCTCAGCAATTTCGTCTAAGCCGGCCACCGCATACGTATCTCGTCAACGTGGCTAAAAATTGCAAGAAAAAATTGCATCGTTTAAAAGCAGACTACGCAATTTACATGTTAAATGCAACAAGACCTAATCCCCTTCGCTTTTAACTTAGCGCAGAGAATTCATAAGGCTTAACTTAAGCTTAAAGAAAAACTGTGTTACCGGCGTGAACTACATACTTCTTGTTATCCATAGTTTGTAAGGATTTCGTTGTTATGAAAGATAAGACTCTTTCTTTCTGTTTAGCCATTTTAGTTTAAGACACCATCTTTGGTAGCCCCCCGGGCGGTATAATCTTTTGTTGGTTATGTTCTTATATATACACAACAATAATTAGTATAGATATGCTTGAATTTACGCAGAGACTTTCATAAATAAATTTAAGTGAAAGTAACATAACACCTATTCAGTAACCATTTCTGATATATGTACATATGTACGTAGGTAGGTATATATCTTCATCAAAAAAGGATTAACATTAAAAAGTCTAGTCTCTTCCCTACAGGCAAATGATGCTCACAATAATATATACAACTAACCATAAATGAGTCAAAACTTAAAGTCAAATCAAAATCCATACAAAAGCCGACACTAAACTATACAAATTGGTCATAAAATCATTAATACAAAACCTAAGCAATAACGTTCCATTACTATTGCAATTGCCATAGAGTCTCGCATATTCATATACAATTCGCACAATTATCCACTTTTCTATAATGCATGCTCCATACAGTATACAGACTTAAAGACTAAGACTATGGAACAACATAATTAACAACATTACCGACTGTCGCGACGCGACCTATCGGCCATATCTTCACTTTAGCATAGCACGCTCTAACAACTAGTTTTCACCGTTTACGTGTGAAAAGATGCTTAGTTCGTTTTTCTTTTTTCTTCGAACAATTCAACGAAGAAGATGTCCCTCGCAACAAATAACACAATTACAACTAACAACTAACAACCACAATAACCGACTCCTAACTTGAATGACGTTTATATCATAATCATTCGCATATCCCAGAGGCCAATTCAAAAATGAAAATAAAAATGGAAAACGAAAAATGAAAATGAAGAAAATAACAAAACTTCTCCTCATTAAATGGTTAAAAAAAAATTAATTTACAACAACGTGTCATGTTGTAAACCTATGGCAGTAATTATTTTGTTAAAATCCCAACTGACACAGGCGACACCCCGTGCAGATGGCAGGAACAAGCATTTGATACTTTTTGCGACTTTCTGATGTTTACGTTCGGCCAAGACGCGGCGGTAGCGAAGCAGCGGGCTCGGTGACCATGGGACCCAATGAGCAGTTGGTCTTCAGGTGACATGCTACAAGCGTTGATGATGGCTTTATATAATAATATTCAGGCATTAGCTGCAAGTAGGTACAATGACTATATTTCTTCGCTGATATTGTCAAATTGTTAGGAGCTTGTTCAATGTAATGCAATTGAAGACAGTTAAATGTGATTTAACATTAATCTCTAAGTTAGTTCTTTAAAAACTAGCACAATTTTTTAGAAAATATGCACTTGATTTATCCAAAGACGTTATAAAATCATTAAAATGAGGCTCCTAAATCTTAGAACCCCACATGTGGGATATTCGCAAACAAAGTATACCAATGTCATCTAAAAGGTCAGTTAACAAGTAATTTGTCAAAAAAGGTCATTTAGTTTCAGAAATTAGTCAGCCATAGAAAATTTTTAATCAATGGAAAAAAGTTTTCAAGGTCTTCAGCAATTTTTAGCAGCTCATTTGAGGGATATTCACAAAAAAAGTAAACCAAAATGATTGCTTAAAGAATTTTTCAACCTCACAATCTAAATATGACCTTGAAAAAACGGTAAAAATAATCGCAAAAACACATATGGCTGGCCAATTTATGAAACTAGATGACGTTTGCGAATATCCCATAAAGGAGATTCTTAAAACCTCTACGACCTTCAAAAAAACTTATAAAAAAATATTAAAAAAGCCTATGATTGACCAATTTCTACAATAAGTTGACTTTTTGACTAATTTCTGACCTTTAAGATGGCGTGTTGTTCTTGCAAATAACCCACTTATGGTTTGGGCTAAGATCCCGGAGCCCAAATATTTAATTTTGAGAACTCAAATCCCAACCCCCAATAGAAAATTTCAACTCCAGTTTAAAACAAAATTTTTTGATGTTTGAAGAGGTTCTGACACATTTTCAAACTAAAGTTTAAACTAATACATACATAAGATATACCTACAAAAATTTGCTAAGCTTATAGCAAAGCCCGAAATGTTTAAGATCTAGCCTTTATGTACTGGTCCCTTTTTGTGTTTAAAGGTCATTTATTTTATTAATTTAACAACAACTATTAAAGGTAATAATGACTAAAAGTAACGAGTGTTTTTTTTTTAGAGGTATAGAAATTTAAGTTGGCAACACTATTTTAACTGGCGGCCATTTTGTCAGCTGTCAAGTGGTTTATTTTTAGTTTGGTTTCACATTTCGACATGAGTAGACTGACGGCCCCAAAACAAGATTGCCGTTGATCCCAATTTTCATAAGCGAATTTTGTTTAGCGATGAAGTTCACTTTTGGTTGAATGGATACGTCAATAAACAAAACTGCCGTATTAGGAGTGATAATAACTCTCAAGTGTATGTTGAGACACCGTTACATCCACAAAAACTGACTGTTTGGTGGAATGAATGGTCCGTACTTCTTTAAAAACGATGCTGGCCAGAATGGTCCAGTCAATGGAGACCGCTATAGAGCCATGATTACTGACTTTTTCGTTCATCAATTGATTAACCATGATGTGCAGGAGCTGTGGTTTCAAGAAGACGGCGCAACATATCACACAGTTCGTGCCACAGTTGATTTATTGAAATAAACGTTTGATATAGTTTCACGTTACGGATCCGTGAATTGGCCTCCAAGATCGTGCGATTTAACGCCGCTTGACTATTTTCTGTGGGGATATGTGAAGTCGCTAGTCTACTCCAATAAGCCCGAAACGATTGACCACTTGGAAGACAACATTCGCCGCGTTATTGCCGATATACGGGCACAAATGTTGAAAAAGTCATCGAAAATTGGACCTCCAGATTAGACCGCGTCTGAGCCAGCCGTGGCGGTCATATGCCAGAAATCATATTTAAATTATAATGCTAGAAGATTATCTTTCGAATAAAGTAAATTTCATGTCATTTTAAAAAAATATTTTTGTTTCTTATTCCATTTCAAATTTCTATGCATCTAAAAAAACACCCTATATTAATTTGATAACTATTGAAGGTAATCATGACCAAAAGTATAAGATATTGTTTAAAAACGGCGGATATAATTATTCCTAAGGCCTTCCGTGGATGAGTCAAAATTGTCATTTAAATAAAATTAATACAATTTAATAACAACAAGTTGCTTTAATAAAATTCCTCGATTTAAAGTTATTTATAGTGCATCTTCGTTTTCAATTTAAATGCATTCTTTTATTTAACATTTTTCTGTTTAACAAACATCGTGAGGAAAAAAGAAGTGATAATGAGATGAAAACCACTAAGCCTTATTGTATAGCTTAGTTTTGTTTTCTTGCTCCATTGAAGATCCCATTTGCCTTATTAACAAAACAATTAACATCAAACAAAACTATCGCAATAAGTTGTTAATAGAAACATTCAATAATCAAAGAATACTTTTTCTAACGGAATTTTTTCAACAGGTATTTATAGGTACCTACATAAATACATGCATAAAGGGTTTAAACTTTAAAGTAAGAATGCATGTTGTGTTAATCTTGTCATCTATATTCTCATTAAAAATTCTTGAATATTGTTTGTTATTTGCTTGACCGAATTTCTTCTATGTTTTCTTAAGCGATTTTCTTTGATTATTGTCAATGGTTTTTTTAGGTTTTAGGTTTTAAATCGTGTTTTTTTTCGAAACTACTGACATTCTTGGAACAAGAAATTTTCCACTATTTGAGCAAAACTGACTAATTTCTTTCGGAAAATGTACGTACGAGATAACAGTACCAATACTTGCACATAGATTTATGAAATGAAAAAAATGAAAAAATTTATGGAAAGTCTGGTTGGTGGAATATGTTGCACTTTCCTGGGCAGGTATCTTTTGTAACGGTGTATACTAATTTTCAAAGTCATTTTAACAGTCATACATTTTTTTTCATCGGGTTTTACAAAACTGTTTGCAATATTAATAAACACATCTGAAGTTGAAAAAACAGTGCCAAACGGATTTTTATTGTAAAAAAAAAAATCTGCACGTCTGGATCGCACAGTTTTACTCTTATCGTTAACAACTGTTACATATCCAAAAATGGAAGATCCATGTTAACAGCGCGTGCAGTTGTCATAAGTCCACAGGTCAAAAGTCCCATTTATATGAGTTATAAGTCCTCAAATCAATTGTGAACTTATAAACCATTCAATTGGGTCAAAAACCCACAACATTTCGACTCGTAATGCCACACTATTAAGAAGAAGGTGGGCCATTCGTCCACAATTATTGCAAAGACCTACATATATTATAACCAAATATTTACAAATAATATATTTTTATTTATATTTTTAAAATGTGTTTTATGAAAAATAAAAAAAAATCCTTTTAGTAAAAAAAAAACTGATCATACTTTGAGGTTAATAATTTGATATCAATGAATCGTCTACGGAAAATTCGACTAAAACAATTCGATGGAAATATCGCCAATGTAATTCAAAACCAAATCTATTACTTCAAAATAACGATTTTCTTGAAACAGTGGGGTTTCCTTAAATCCAAAAAAAAAAAACTTTGCATATAACCAACCCCGCACCTAGTCCAAATCCTATAGTGAAGCCAAGTAGAGGGTTGCATGACTAATTGACTGTTTATATGCCGTAAACTTTATATTATTGCTTAGAAATACAGAATTTATTTGCCCGGAAGTTATATTTTCTTATTTTAAGTTTTATATTATTTTAGTCGAATTATAAATACATTTTTAAAAATTTATGAAGTAATAGTGAAAAATTCATGCGAATTTTGTTGTTTCTACACAAAGGTGTGCCAACTTCAACTAATTATATGGACTTATGACCCACCTAAGTGAGCCTTGAGACCACAATCTGCGGGTCATTAGTCCACAAAGAAATTCGGTGGACTTCTTACCCAATTGATCACAGTGGATTTGTGGACTTATAACTCATCCAAATGGCTCAAAAGTCTATTATGGACTTTTGACCTGTGGACTTATGACACTGCGTCCATGTTAACGGTTCAATATTGTTACGCTAATTTTAAAGAAATAATGTTGAAAACGTCAAAAAAAGATGTTAACAAAATTAATTTTTTGGTTTTTGAAATTTTGGTAATTTTTTTTGCCAAAAAACTGAAACGCAATTTTCTTAAAAACACTTTGTTCAATATGCGCGAAGTTGACTCACAATCGTATATATCCGTTTTCGAGAAAATTAAAAAAAAAAAAACAAAGTCGTTGTGTTGCAGCTACTCGTTCTAGATAAGTTAAAATAAAAATTCGAATTTTCCCTCCCACCCGTCTCGGCTCTAGCTAAAATTACAGTGGACGCACAGGCCGACGGATGCCATGACGAAACCCACTTTTTTGGACTTCTCGATCATTATTTTTTGTTCATATAAAACCAATAGAGCAATTAGAATATCTTCTTTAAGTCGAGAGAAAAAAAATTAAGGTACAAAGTGCAAAATCCTTTACGAAGTATGGAAAAAGTATGGCGTTGGAGGCACGGGTTAATGATCTGAGACAAAATTTTATTTTCGCCAATACATTTTTTTATTTTATCAAACAGCATTTTAATTAGAATCAATGAATCAAAACCGGCATTTTTAATATTTTAAAGATCTATTGATTTAGATTTTCATAGAAACATATACCTAGGTATTACAGATAAGAATAAACGATATATTATATGCGAGACCTTAACCTTTCTCCATTTAAATAGGTCACAAATATAAGTTACAGAAAACTTACCCATACGTGCAGGTTATTTTCCTTGCTTTCTTCATACTTCAGGAAATTACATTTCAATACACCTATACATAATTGGAAGACGAATTAGCTGTCTTCCATTCCACACCTTGCTATGGCTGACCATAACTCCTTTAATTTATAACTTAATTCAAGTCTTAATAATTCAATCACATCGAAGTGGTTTTATTATATACGAACTGACTCTTGATCAATACGAGTTCTTCACACAAATAGAGCACACGGAGCTGGATGGCTGGATGACTACACGAAAGCTCGTATACCCCTAAATACTTGGCTTACACAACATCAATAACTTGCAACAGTATGGAAAACCGATTGGCGCTCAAAGCATCTCTCTCTACCTATATACGAATACAAATCTTCGGAAAGAAATCTTTTGAAAACTCTGATACACACGGCAAAGAATCAAATTCGTGCGAAAAAGTGATATTCCCATCAGTCCATTGCGACTCTGGTTATATTTACCTATGCGTTTGACAGCCGCATGGCATCTTTATCACTCTTCTTCGTAACCACTCTCCCGATGATGGCGGCAACGCGTTGGTTAATAAAAAACGATTTTTCATTTAAATGTCAATTTGCAATATCTTATTTGAAATGGTTTCTTAAAGTGCCGCACTATCGACATAGATTGTGATGACTGTGAGGCACCGCGTCTATTCCGCGATCCGCGCCACAATTTCTGCGGGTGGAAATAATGTGTGCAGTTTGTTTCCGCCCCTCGTCCCACTGTTATTCCATGAAATAGCTGCCGGACAACCGATGACCGACCAACAACGCAACGACCGACGCGACGACGAGACGGTAAACTCAACATGGCGATATGTGTTGTGGTAATTGAGTCGGTAGGTGGCGGGCATGTTACCTATTTTCGACCATTCAGGGTGGTCACTTGGTTGGATAAATCGAACAAGAAGTCAACGCAAAATAGGTGGTTGTTTTTTATTTTGGTTGTTTGCTGCGATTGCAAGTTCTTGGCGCTATCAGTGAAGGATTGTTTTTTGTTGGTAGGTACATATATTGCTGGGATGGCGGGCTAAGGTCTGGGTATAGACTAATGACATGTCTCTCGGGATGGCGGCAGCAGTAAAATGTAAGACAACTTAAGTGCGGTACCAGGGAGAATAATTGTCCAATGATTAGAAGTTGTTTGTTAGTTTTGTCTCTACAATGTTTATTTGGACAGAAATGGATAAAACTTATACCTACCTACGTGTTGCATGAGATAAAAATAAGTCTAGAACATATACCTATAGAAGGAAGTCTTCTTTTTGGTCAAAAGAGGTAAGGTATACCGCTAGGCATAGTGGGGGGTTTTTGATGTTGTTTCGAATTTATCTAGTGGGATATTTGAAACTGCATGACAGACTGATGCTATTCTCTTTGATTTATTTAAGAAATACAGGGTGGACCAAATAAGACCAACCAATGTTAAACACGAGTAACTTTTTTATTTTTAGATATTTTCGAATTATTTTTTACTATGTTTTCGATATAAGGACTGGGAAATTTAATAATGGAATACTAAACGATCACACAGAGAACAACAATAGTCCAATTATTTTTGGAAAATGGCGGGCTAATAATTAATTCAAATTTACACGAAATGTTCCATAAGCTGCGACAATTCGTCCTTCGTACGGTCAGACCTCGTTATAGACGATCGGCCGAAAACATCCTTGCCGTTCGTGAATGTTTTGCAGCTGGTCCTGAAACATCAACACGACGACGTTCAGCACAGTTGGTTATACGACGTGACACGAACTTGAACAAAGATCTGCACCTGTATCCTGGCGAAATTCCAGTTGGTCCAAAATATCAATCCTGGTGATCCAGAATATAACGTTTAGAGTACTTCAGAGCTGTTTAAATTTGCATAGGAAGGTCTTATTTGCCCCACCCTGTACAATTGACAACTTATCAGTCACCTGTAATCAGACGAGCAGGTTTGTTCAGCATTTGGCTTCTTTATCAGGTTTGAATGCGGCAGACACGATTTCGAATTGGTATGAATCTTAGTGGCGTACTATTGTTAGTGCGTAGGACTGTTATACCAGAGGTATTGGTTCGACTTCCAGCCTAAAAACTCGTCTACCAAAAAAAAAACGGCTACTGCCTCTTGCAAGGAAGTATTGTAGAGAATTGGGAATTTTAGTTTGTACGGTCTTAAAAAATCCGTCACCGTCTGTAAAATAGCGCCCTCCGATGTCCAATAAAATACCAAAACATTTTTTGGAATTTTTCGTGCACACTTTTTCGAGTATTGTGATCTAAATTGGAGGATTTTTATACAAATATTATATTCTTAGAGATTCCAGGCTTACCAGATTACTGAAAACCATGGATTTCAAGGTAGCCCAACAAGAAACATTCGCACTGGGTGAAATCAGGAGTGTGCGGGCCGGTTGAGATTGCCTCTTATAGCGAAATGAGACCACCGGGAATTCTTTGGGCCAAAAAGTCAATGCGTGCATACCCTCGCTCTCAAGCGCCATGCACAATGCACACAAGAACAAATTCTGGATCTTGGCTAGGATAACATGCTGAAGTCACCGGGAGTCCGGGACGTCTCGATCATTTTTTTTCAAAAAAATCCATAGTCTTGAGGCTGAACATCTGATTCTCTCTCTGTCAGAATGAGGAGGTATTTGACATAGGCGGCCGGAGGTAAGGGCAAGGGGTGGCACATGCCCAATGTATCTGAAAATGTCCTTATTTTCGATATTGTTGGAAAATATGGATATTTTCTTCACAGCTTCTTTATAGAGTTCGTGGTTTGCCCCCCCCGAACTAAATCCTGCGGGCGCCTATTGTATTTGGTGAAACTCCCTCCTAGAACTAGATTTACTCTTATAACGCATCTTGTTTTTAACTAAAATGAAAATGTGCTCTTTGACAGAGAAAAAACCGGCGATAGAGCCAGCTTTCGCAAAGTACGTTGCGACCCAAAAAATTAAGTTGGTGCTAGGACTCACGGTTAATATATGCAAACATATTTGGAGCGCGTATGCGAAGTCGTCCACACGTTGTTTACTACGTGCACGGATCCAAAACGGACTAGTTTGCTGGAAGGGAATCTTCAGATTTTTGTCGCTGACCGTAACCAATTTCCTACTATGGAGATTTTCGTAACGTAACGGGCTACATCGTAAATTGTAACGTCGCACAGAGGAGAGCTCACGTTTTTATTTCACTCTACCGCCCGCCGGTATAGATGTTTACACATCAAAAACGCACTTCTCAACTACGAATACAGACCGCATAATTTTTGCAACTGAACGGCTGTGATCTTATGTAGTTTTTGAGTGGACGTTCGGAGATACGCCTTTTTCACTTCTTTTACTCCAAATTTCCCATTTTAGATAGGAATGGAACAGTTCCGAAATCCAAACGAAAACGACATTAAATTCCAAGTTATGCATTCAAAAAAAAAAAACTGTTCCGATCCAATTCATTTCAGTTTCAATTTATAAGATTTAACCAATGCGGCTGCCGCACGTGTGTGTCTCAATCTCAACATAAAACCCATCCGGTTGTCAAAACTTAAACTATTAAAAGCTTAATATTGCTTCTGTCATTTTTATGACATTTTCATTTCACAACATTTCATGCACCAGCCAGGATTGGCAGCGGTAGCGGCGCACGGCACATTCCATCATCCAGCAAATCTTCTCGATTGACCGAAACAAATTCTGCAAAACTAGCCTGAAACCTACAACTGGACACCTGATGCTGATATAGTTGATCCATAAATTAAACTTCAGAAATGTCAACATTAATCGGAAGCCAGCAGCTTCTTATCTCAATGATTCATCCACCCGACAGAATTTTCCACTTTTAAACTGTCACGAAGAAAGCAGAGAAAATCAGAAAAAGCGTAAAGAATCTTCTGTTGGTTTCCTTTTTCCTGATTCTACTACGAGTATATCGTATATATGCAACAAGAGAAGTCACACTTTGCAACGCTGTACGTATAAATAACGCCGGCTGCCGCCGCCGCGCAGAGCTACATCGTTTACATGCGGATTCTCAAGAACTGCAATATAAATATTGATAAAGATTGAATTTTAAATGAATTAAATAAAAGTTAACATACGCACGCTCTTACAGGCACATGCACAGGCAGAGGCACGCATGCGCGTTGTTGTTCCGTGATTATTAGGTATAGAGGAATATGCTGCTAACCGGTGGTAGAACAACTGCAATTAAACACGAGTCCTACAAGTCATCCGACTTTAGCTGGATGGGTGGGTTTATTTTTTTTTTTTTTGTATGAGTTTATCTATAGAAGGTAGTTATTCTATCTGCGGACATACGGACAGTCTGTATACACATATGATGGCTTCAGGACTCTTTTTTTTTTTTTTTTTTTTTTTGGTGTATTTATTTTGTAATTGAAGCAGAAATTGAGTCAGGAAAAGTTGAGAAGGCCAAGAATATCTGGTGGCAGTGGCATGATGATGAGGAAAAGAAAAAGCGCATCTCATAAAGAATTCGATACTCACACATACGATTTTGACAGAATATTATACATTTGTGTTATCTAAGGAGGACTACATTCCTTATATCGATATTTGTACATAGATACTAATTCATACTTGAGGTGTCGGTTTATGTGTTTCGATTTGGATTTGGACTTACTTACTATTTATAATCGTACGATTATAATTTAAACTTTCTATTTTTAAATTTAGCTTAGCATAATGCTTGTTTTATGGTTATGACAATGATATGATTTTAATCGGTTCAAATGACTCTTAATATTTGTTGCACGTGTAATTAACAAATGATTAGGTTGGATTGTTAACCACCAATGAAAGTAATGTGGAAAGTTTAGCGACATGAAATCAGAGATTATACACATAAAGATGAGAATCCTCGTCCTCGGCAGCCATTTCAATTTGTCTTCCTATACAAGCTTGAAATGTCAGTTTGCAGGTAAAAAATGAGAATTATGTGTACAAACACCTTACACATAGACAGAAAGAGAGACATATCTTCATACATTTTGTAAAATTGTCGTTGCAATTTACATCTTTCCATCGATGAAATTACAAAAACAAAAGGATTTTGGTGGGTGAAACTTACGAAAGACGTTTATAAAGGGTGTTTTTTTAGACGTGTGGTTTTCAATCTGACAATACTTTTTTCGGAGTTGGTCTTTTTGGCAGATGTCACTTGATTTATGCTCAATTTGGTTTGCCATTTCATAATGAATAGACTAACTCCTGAACAACGATTGTAAATCATGTACATTTAATACCAAAATAATGGTTCTGTTGGCGGGATGCATCGCACGCTGTGTCCAATATTCGGTCGACATAATCGCAAAATCGCATAATTCGATGCTGTGGAGCAGAGTATGCTGTGGAGCAGAGTATCGAAGAAGACCCGAATGGATCCATCCGCCATCGCGCACAACAATTGGAAATTTGGCCTCTCAGCTGGAATTTATTCGAGCCAGCCGCGGCGGCTATTTGCCCGAAATTATTTTTAAAACATAATGGCAAATTCTTATCTTTATAATAAAGCTATATTCTTGGCCATAACATTAAATTATATGCGTTTTATTTCTTCCTGAAAATCACTCGTCTAAAAAAAAAACACCCTTTAGTTGAGTATCGTTGCATGAAATACTGTAAAGAATGCAATTTTCTTTAACTTTAAAAATGAGCATGAATTTTGCATCGAAATCATCGATGCTAGAGCCGTGGTCCACTCTATTTCAACGTATACCTACTTCAATCAGTTGCCGATGTCAACCATGCATTTTCTGCCTATACAGGCACTATAACAAATTAACTATAGGATTAAAATAAATAAGTGGAGTTCCGCAAGGTTCTTTGCTGGGACACATACTTTTCAGCAACTGCTTAAAGTCTTCTATGTATATAGTTATTTCAAAAGTCTATTCCCTAATATTTTTACTTGCGAATATACATAGGTAGATACTATATGGCAAGTTGTGGATTCGTACCAAAAATCGAAGTCGAGATTTTGATCAAACTTGACATTACGATGATTGAGAAGACGAAAAAAGTGGGTCTCGCAAAAACGTCCGTCTGTCTGTCTGCCTGTTCGACTGCATAAATAAACGGATGGGTCGATTTTCTTTAAACTTGGTACCTAGCGTTTTTTGGACATTCCCCCCACATGTTTTTTCCTTTTTTTAGGGCCAAAATTAACAGTAGCTGTCATACAAAATTTTTTGGCCAAAAAGGAAAAACTTATTTTTCTCAAAATCGGTTCCACAGAATTTTTTTTTTTAAACTCAATAAATTTTAATAGTTGTTATAAGTTGCCATTAAATAAAAAAAAATGGTTCAGAAAAATGGGTTTTAATGGCACCTCCCAAAGAACCATTTTTTTATTTTCGCTTTTCTCGAAAACGGTGCAACAGATTTTTATGATTTTTTTTATGAAGACGAACTATAGTAAAATTTAAATAAAATTTTGTACTGAAATTTTCAAAAAATTATTGTTTGAATTTTTAAAAAAAAGTTTGATTTTTTTTTTTGAAAACTTGATATTTCAAAAACAACTTGGTTGATTCTTATTAAACTTCGCAAAAAGCATTTTTTTAAGACTATCTTAAGGTTTTAGACAAAAATTATTATTATAGTTAAGAATAACGATACCTCCCATACAAATGTTTTAAAACCGTTAAGGAAAACTTTTTTTTTCTCAAAAATGAGTCCTTCGATTTTGATAAATTTTTTTTCGTGTATCGAAGTCAGCAAGGTCTAGCATTTTAAATTATAAAATTTATTGATTTTCGACTATCTCATTATCTGATTTACTGATTAAAACTATTTTTTTTTATACGGAATAATATTGCATATCAAAACTTTCAAAACAAATATTTTTGGATTTTTAAAAAATATTCGATATTTCGAAAAAGGGTGGAAGATTTTCTTGTAAAATCCAATTTTTAACTCCACATTAATCAATACTTAAAATTGGCGTACCAATTTTTTTTTTCTTAAAAATATGTTAACAAAATTTTTTAAACAAAAATTAAATTATTTTTAAAACCACTCCTATGATTTTTAAATTTTTTTTCTTATAAATTAAAAAATATAATTTAGAATTTAAAAAATATGAACAAAATCTTAAATGCCTTTTTGCCCCTTGAAAATTACATTTATCAAGCCAAAAAAAAAACTGGTTCACTGGCGACATTCATAAAAAAAATATTTCATTTGAAAATTTGTGTACCAATTTTACATCGGCTTAAATAGAATTTCTGTCGAGGTACAGACAGACAGACTTAATTGCGTGTTCTCTATCATCGTTATAACATCATTTTTCATTAAAATGCTGAGTTCGATTTTTTAGGAATCTTAAACTTTCCCCTTTTCATTTAGTACCTATTTCGTAAGTAAAAGTTAGTGATTTCTTTCATTAGTTAAGGAAAATTAAAAAAAAAATAAAAAGAAACTGTGAATTTGAACTGAAGTGAGCTGAGTAGATAGGTTCGTTTGGTACTTATATTATATCCCTTAAGATAATATACACACGGATGGTAACCATATTTAGAAAATATGTCTACTAGAGCAGCCATTTGTTTTTATTACACAAAAGTTATCATAATAAAATGTCATTTATTTCTGATTTATTGTAGGTAAGTAATATTTTTAACTAGTGAAAGTTTGCATATCCCCAGCATAATGAAAACAAACAACTAAACAAGTACCTATCTGTATCTTTTTATTTTAAATGTTTTCGAGGAAGAAGAACATTTTCTTTGCTGTAATAATAGCTTGAGGCATCATCAGGAGTAGGTACATGCCATCAAAGTTATGCTAATTCATTCAATTTAATGCCAAGTCTTTAATTTACTCGGACAATAATTTTATCTCAGCCCCTGAAGCTGTTTTCATGGAGGTTCACTTGGTTAGGAGGAAAATAAAAGGCATTTTATCGGACACAGTTGTGGCAGTTCGAAAGGAAATATTGAGGTTACTTTTGCGTTTTTCTTTTCTTTTTGTTCAGTATTGAAGAAAAATGAGTAGAAAAAACTGACAAATTGTCATTCAGTAGATTTGCTTCACCTTTTAAACAAAAAAAATCCCTTGAAAATGTGCCCACATCATCGATTCACATTCAAAAAGTCTCTTTGACTTTCGTCGTGGCAACATGAAAAACTGCGAAATCACAAAGACACCAACAAGGCGCCCACCGCGTGGGAAATTGGATAAGAAGAATTTAATCCAATCCTTTTGTAAAATATCCAATTTTTATGTTGATATTGAGAATATAAGTATATGAAGTGTCATTGGCTGTCATATGGAGGGATTTTATATTCCTCGAAATTAACACTTTTTTGTTCGGACATACTATGGGGTTGAAATATTGAATAACACGCTTTGCAGTGCTTAAAAAGAAAATAATCTGTGAATGGTGGTAAAATGTCAAATACGGGTTAAGTGTCTTGTTGAACTGTTGTTGGTTTAACACTTGGGATTTAAGTCAGACATACAAGTAGAGTATAGTCTCTTGGGTCTTGAGTTTTGTTATTTATTCTCGTTGAGGTGACAATTAAAGAAGTCCTTTGCAATTTTTGTTGGTCATAAAGTATACCAGCATTGAATATAGAGGTATGGTGGTAGTGAGAGCGACGAATTTCATGGATAAAGGGTGTCTTGGACATTAGATGACACTAGTTTACCAATGTTTGGATTACTTTAGGTACCTGCCATTTAAGGAAAAAAGTATATTTTCAAAACTAAGTTTGGGTCGGTGAAAATTAAGATGACACTTGTCTTTTTGCAAAGAAGCCTTTTGGAGATATGTAGGCACAAAAATAATTTTTTTTTTTTCAAAAACTGGTAAAAATCTTACTAAACCGATTACGTTTAAGGTTTTTTTCCAAATATTTTTTGTCCCATAATAAATTGCTGAAATATTGGTGATCAAAATCAAAAGTATATTTTTTCAATGGAATTTTTGTTTTGTTTAAAAAATTATTTTTCAAAAATTTCAAATTCAGTATTGGTTGAATTACTCAAAAGCGTAAGTTTGCAAATTTGTTTAAGCAAATCGGTCCAACCAATGAAAAGTAGGTAGGCCATCAATATCCCAAGGTTTCTTCCAAAAACCTGAAACACAGTTTTTTCATTCAATTATATTGGTCACTATAGGTACGAAGTTTAATCAAAATCGTTAAAGCCGTTCTTGAGAAAATTTCTAAAAATAAAACAAATCGTTGTACGGTAGCTATCCGTTTTAGATGAACTATTTTTAACAGTTTACCTGTTTCGACTCTGGTTCGAATTGCATTGGACCTACGAACGCAAAGACGCACGGACGACGGTATTACAAAACCCTTTTTTTAGACTTTTCGATCATTAGCCTTGTTTTATTATAGCTTATGATCCATATGGATTATCGTATGAAAATAAAACAATACAGATCATAGTGAGAACAGGGTGTTATATATCCATCTCTTTTTGTCTTTATTAACACTACCTTAGATTAGCAAAACTGTAATGCCATCTATCCGACAGATTAAGATCTAATTACACAAATAGCACAAAATAGTATAATTTCGGTATTTCTTAATTCATACTTTATTTAATCTTAATTTGGTATACCAATTTATGGCTTCTTTATTCATTCTTTATTTCTTCTAAATTAGGTATTTTCTTTAAGAACTTAAATTGGCATGTTCACTTCTACTTAAAGCATTCTTAAATACGTCTTAAATTGGCACTTTTTAAATCGGTGTTTTTTTATTTCTTTAGCACTTCTTTAATCCTTCTAAAAACGATTTATTTTTTTAGGAATTTTGTAATTCTTTAATACTTTTTTAAGTCTTCTTAAAATACTATTATTAATTGCACCACTTGATACGAGTAGTAGTCAGTGGCGTGATAATTAGTGCATATGTCTGTCATGCCGGAGGCTTCTGGGTTCGATTCCCAGCCTCGTTTTAGAAAAACATCAAATTTTGTTTTGAAAAAAATTAATATCTTGAAAACGTTACTGCATTTTTTTAGGTGTATCAAATACTTAAATATGGAATCCCATTTTTTCAATCTTTGAAGCAACTTGAACTTTGAGTTTTCGTTGCGCATATTTGTTTATTTAATAGGATGTCGGTATTATAACTGCATCTTTTTTACTACGAGTAACATACCTCAATTCTTTTGCACAATTGAAAATCGAAAACGGTTTCAACTAGCTCTTAATTTAGACAAGCATTGAAATGCATCAGATTGGCTAAGTAGGTAGCGCACAGGAATGGCTTGCGAAGGAACTTGAGTTCGAATCCCGGTGGAAGCATAGGTAAATAAAAAAAAAATGGACCTCAACTACAGTGTAAAATAATAATATCATTACAGGAAAAGGAAAAAAAATAGTTGAAAATAGAAAATAAAAGTATAAAAATGAAAGACAAAAACAAATGAGTAATAATTCAAAATAAATAAAAGTAAAAAAAAATAAATAAATTTAATTTTTTTCACAAGAAATGCTAAATTTCTTAAAGAAGGACTAAAGAAGTGTTTAAGAATGCTTTTTGAAGGGACAGAAATTTAATACCTTCTTAAGAAGGAGTAAAGAAGTATTTAAGACATATATAATTCCGAATTAAGAAGATTTAAAGAATCAATTTAGCTTCTTTATTCCTTCTATCGGATCACCCACTTGCGCCTTTTATCTACTTAATACGAATTTAAATCCGTTTTAAAGAGGAATGCAGGAACCCCTTTAGAATTCTTAAATCCTTCTATAAGTAATTCTGTGCTACTACTTGTGTATAATATCTTTAAAATAGATCCAGACAGAGAACAGGATTCGAAGTTGTTGTTGTATTTTACGTGTTAAAAAATGATCCTGATTCAGATCCAGTTCCAGATTCGTAGGTAATAAATCACGGCTATTGTACTGTTAGTTTTGGTTACTGAGTTAACTCACCGAATTTGACTAACCTTAATCTTGAACTGCAAAACCGAACTTTAGATACAGCTCACTAAAGGTTCAGTTTTTCAGTGCGACATTAAAACTAAGCCCGAGTTAATTCAAAGAATTTGGTGAGTTAACTCAGGATTAACTGAACAGATGCTTTTGATGTTATATCCACCGAGTTTGTTTAGTCGCTCCCATTGCATTCTCCACCCAAAACCTGCTTCCTCAGTTAACTGTGGGTTAATTTACTTTCAAAAGTCAGCTAACTCTGACTAAACTCCACACTGAAATACTCGGCCTAAGAAACAAGATCTTCAAAAAAAAAACACAAATAAAAATTGAAAAAAATTTGGTTTCGCTTAATTTTTTTCGAGTAGTGTATCATATTAATTCGCAAGTAAAATATTTTTAAATTAAAAGAAAATTGATTTTTTTGTATAAAGAACTTTTATTTTCCATCATAATTTTCTCATTCAGGACATTAAAATTCAAATAATCAACACCTAGACTTTAGTTAATCCATTTTAATACTTTTTGAAGCCTTTTATATCGAACTGATACTAATTCCAAGATAAAAACAAACAGTGCCACAATAGTCATGCAGAAATAAATCTCATACAACGCTACGATACGTTCATTTGAAAACGGCTTCTTCGGCGGACTTTCATAGATCTTACTAAATAAAGCCGGGTGTGCAGTAAAGTACGTACTTAAATGCTTTGTCAACCCTGAAGTTGTCAAATACGACAACTTACTATTGAATGAATTCAAAATTATTGAGTTTTTTTGGAAAAACATCACAACTTGATACATGAAAATGATTTCGTTGAGCAAATACAAACGGCTGCCATCGAAATAAGACTTTGACATATAGCTGAGAAAGTTATCCCTAATCGCTACAGTTGCATAGTTTTTATCTGATTGTTCCAATGTAATATATTTGTCAAAATTGGAAAGGCTATCGGATATTATTGTTCGATTTTCCGGAAATATATCGATCACAGTGATCTCTGGGGTGAGCAGGAATTGGTAGTTGAACTTGATGAGGTCCTCGAATCCAGTCGGTATTTGCACATAACTGTCCAATCGAATGGCATCGTATAGCGCACCTTGGTAGGCGTTGCGAATAACAAATGTCAAAAGCAACCACATCATGAGGAGGTATCGGGCAAAGGTACGACGAGGTGTTCGAGTGATAGTGATTGGACTGCCCAGGCATACGACAATGAAGTTTACCCAAGGAGACGTGTTCTCTTCGCCATACACAAAGTAACGAACTGAAGGCCTTACAAGTCGCATAGTTGCTAGAAAAAACATCTGAAAAACAAGAAGAAGCGCCAGCAAATTCCAGGCTTGCCGACTTAAAGGTTTTGCAAGGCGACCTAGTGGGCTTAGTTTCTCTTGAGGATTGACAATATAAACAAAGGGCGAACTGTGAATCAGCTTTGATGTTGAGAATAGTCCATGACCTGGATCCGAAGCACTAAAACCACCAACTACGATATCAGCCTTGTTGGTAAGAAGCTGTAAATAAAGTATATTTTCTTGTTCAAAGTTTCGCAATAAGTATCATGAAATTTTAACTCACTTCGTCAAAACACCCATATGCAGTGCCATTGGTAAAAGCAAAACTTCGTTCCTCCGGAAAAGGGAGCAGATCAATTGTAAAATTTAAAACTACCGACAAAAATTTCAATAAACTCCCTTCAATCCCATCAAAGTTTTCCCAATCCCCCACTCGCTTCGGATCGCTTTCGTTTCCAGAGAATTTTACAAACGGTGCTAGAACTCTGCCACAAACTTTTAACGGACATCGGTGGAAATTGGAAAGCTTTTCCGGAAAAATATTTTTAAACTTCTCCCAGTTATGACTGAATTTGAAGTAAAGAAGTGGCGTCACAGTTCGACAATGGTTCTCTGTGAAAATTTTCGATATGAACATGCAAACTCCATGGTGGGGATGTTGAAGGATTATATTGGCATCGTACACATTCATTTCAAGGCAAAGTTGAAAGATTCTCTTCATCACTTGACGATAGTTCGGAGGGAAATCGGTCAAGACGATGAGAAAGTTAAAGTGACGGTTATTTCTGTTTTTAGCGAATCTGCTAAGTAGAATCCTGTAAGAGATGAAATTCAGTTCAGTGACTTTCTTAAGAAATTTAAGAACGGAGCTTACCGAAATGCATCTACGGAATCAGCAATGAAAATATAATAATCCTTTGGCTGATCGATTTGCTCACTAAAATAAAGTTGTATCGAGAGAGTATCTTGCATTTTCATCAAAAGATAGTTCATTATAAAGATATTGGTGATTCCTGTTTCGTTTGTCAAACTGTGTTCAGCAATCACAACTGACGATGTAAGCTTACTGATATGCTCACGAGCCAGAAAATGGACCACTTCTGCCACTTCAAGATTGTCATCATTTACAGTCCAATTCTGTGCGTTGACACTACTCGGTAGTCCTGGCCAATTAATCAACAAACACATAAAAATCCAACTCGTATTGAGGAGCATTGCGAATAAACTGCATTGGAGAGTTTTTCTTGGCGGTAAGGAAGTGTTTATTAAGTTGATTAAAATTCACAAAATTATATAATTGAGTGCTTGTTATTTATTATTCTGATATTGAAGGCATAGGTGATTTTTCATTAAGATTAACTTCAAAGATAAGACAAAATAGACGATAGACGACACCGCACGAACGAATAAGCCTTGATGAAAGGTAAACAGAGTATTGCATGAAAAGTGAATCAGATGGAATGTTTAATTACAATTCATGCTATGCGTAGCTTCACACACCGCAATTTGTATCAAAAGGATTTGTTTGCTTGTGCTTCTATGTGGATCAACTCAATGATAATGTGCCGAGTAATTTGCTTAGACTTTTGGTGATTAAATCCAATCCTAGACGACCGAGAATGTGTTTTTTACTGGTTTCAAAAGCCTGTTCAAAGAAAACTTTTGTAAAGGTCGTTCCACAGTGGTTGTTTAAATAGAAACATCGATACTATATACGCAAACATGATGCAAAACTGTCATTTAACCTATCGTGAGTTTGGATACATGGGATATTGGATGAATATTTTGGTTTTGTGTTACTCCACTGCTCTAGAGTAATAGCCTTTGTTTTTATTTTATTTTTGAAACATAAAAATTAAAGTATGCATTTACAGGGTTTTCCTAATAAATGAAAAATACTTTGGGAAATTATTCTTTGGCATGTTCTAAGAAAAAAATCGTTAGGGGGGAGGGTCTTTTTCCCCCCGTTTTTCAATCATTGAACTGAAATTAATAGTTAAATTCTAAAAACAACTGCAACGGCAACATTAACAATTTCATGTAAAAGCGTTTTTCAATGCCATTTTAAAAATTTATTTTAATAGGTAAACAGTTTTTCTCAAAAATATTTTCAAACTCAAAACTATGAAAAATGTATGTAGTTTAGTAGGTATCTACTAGTTTGTGTTTTAATATTTGATTTTTTTATAAATTTTTAATCTGACGCTAAAAGTCAGACGGTTTTATTTTTTATAGTACCTATCTATATAACTGAATTATGCAGAATTATAAAAACTACTGTTTTCTTAGAAAATTATTAAAATTCCAACCACCATTTTTGATAAAAAAAAAATGTAATATTTCGGATTTTGGAGTATTTTTGTTTATTAAGATGTACAGCTACAGCATAGCCAATTTGCGTATACCTATCTAATCTTACACCGACGGATCGAAGATGGAGTCAGGAGTCGGTGCAGGATTCTTCTCAGAGTCCCTCGATTTAGCTAACTCTTATAGACTCCCTGATTACAGCAGTGTCTTCCAATCAGAGGTTCTTGCAGTGAATAAGGCTGCTGAACAGGTCACAATGTTGGCAAAACCACTGGCTGATATCACCAATTACATTGACAGCCATAAGCAGCGATCAAAGCTATCTCTGCAACAAAAATAAGATCCAAGCTGATTTCATGCGAAGAGCTAATAGTTCTTGCCACGCAGTAAAACATCAGACTCTGCTGGGTCCCTGCAGACACTGTGGAATTCTAGGAAATGAAAAAGCGGACGAACTGGCAAGGACTGGTTCATCGTTAGATCTAAGCCTAACAGACTCCAGTGTTAAAATTCCACCCTGTGCCATTAAACAGAAAATTGGTAAGAAGATAGTGGAACGTACCAATGACAGATGGAACTCACTCCTAACTTGTACCACTACAAAGAATCTGTGGCCTCCCAACTAACATAATTGCTTCCGATTTCCGACATTAAAACATTATTCGTAGCTATAGTGCTTTTATAACCATTCTGGCTGGAAGTCAAGTAGTTATAGGAGTTAAACATGATATAATTCATCGCTAAGATATTCTTTGGAGCTACTTGTATCATTGTTATAGGCACAATGACGAATAATGTTTTAATATCGGAAGCATTTTTGTTAGAACTTTATACCTTCTTTTAAAGCCAGCATTTTAAGTTATATTTTAAATAAGGTAATTTCAGTAAGTAGTGCCCGCGTTTCTATCTTTTTGAAAGAGCTTATGCGAATCAGTTGTATAAGATCATCGCTAATGAAACACTTTATATTCTTTTTTCTACAACGATAGTATATACTTATATAATAGTTTTGAAAGCATCTATAAGGAAAGCCAATGTGGCTTTATAGGAAAGAATTCATGATAAAAGTGAACCCGATTCGACGCTAGGTTTGTATATTCGAGAACAGCGGAGCGGTTAGCGAGCAAGACTATTAGTGCGAAGGGTACAAGTTTCGATTCCTAGACCTGTCTACAAATGTAAGTAATTTTTAAAATAATTATAATAACAATAATCATGACAAAAATAATGAAATAATTATCACTTAAGAACTTTGCAGATAATCATGTGGAAAAAGCTGTCAGAAGATATGAAAAATATAAAAATAATAAGTACAAAATAATTTTTTTTTTATTTTCTACAATTTTCTATAAGCATTATATACTTGTAACAGTAAATCTTCTCTTCATATCTACAATCGAAGCAAACGGTGCAATAAACCAAACATTCTCCGATTCTTGTTATGGTAATATATTAGCCTATAGTACCTCTATAGCATAAATTATAAGTGTATTTCTCGGAGTAACAAAATTTACTCCATAAAGGTGTAATAGGAGTGAAAAAACGGCGCCCTTTTAGCTCTTTGGAGTACTATAAGAAGCTTATATACGGATATCAGAATATGAGACTAAGTAGGTACTGAAGACCTTTGAAGAGGCTGCGGAGACAAAGAAGTAGAGGAGGACATCCTTCACTACCTTAAGGTCACTGTCCGGCACTCTGCAATATAAGGAAACAATTTTTGGGTAGCTTTATTTCTTCAAAGATCTAGCAGAAATCTCGAAGTCAACGGGTGATAACACCTTAAATTTAACGAACTTCATCAACTCCTCCAAATGGCTTGATACTCCATAGGATTTCATAGGTTATATTTTTAAAGGGATGGTCCAATCCATCAGGGAACCACAATTATGGATCAATATTGATCTAAGTGTGACGGGAACAAGATCCACTGTCAACCCATTAACCTAACCTAACCTACTCTCCGAACGCTTGTTTATTAAAATCCTTACAGCCGTTCTCGATAAAACTAAAGCTTTTCACATTAAAGTAGTTCTACTAGTATTTTGATTTAAAAAAGCATCAAGCGCTTAAAATTATTGGTGTGGAAATTTCAGTATTAAGTATAAACATTTTCGTTGAAGTTCTAGATTGTTAGAGAATGGACTAGTAAATCAAATAAATCGATGGTTAAGTACTCTATGAAGTTTCTCATAAATCACAAAAAGTCGTATAACAATATTGGGATATTGATTTATGATCTGATGCTGAACAATAGAAATAGTTTCACAATAAGTGAAATTTTAAACATTAGTTCAACAAACGTCAAGAATTGAAATAGAGCTGCCTATAGGGCGGTATAGGAAAAACGTACAACCATATTTTGGACTGTAAGCGGATGTACAAAGAGGATTTTTTACCAAATCTCAACTATGATTTTCTCTATATAATCTTATTATTGCCTCAAGGCTCCTTTCATGTTTCAATCAACAAAAGACACGGATGCCTTGTGATATGCTAGTCACGCGACAAGCATATATTGAAAAATAGGTGTAATTTGAATTTAATTACTTCCATTATCAAAATATTCAAGAAATTACACACCCCAAATGATTATTAAAAATAATAAAATCCAAAAAAAAAATTTCTCCACGGATAACTTTACAACATGAATTGCAGCGTTAAGTACTCGTATATTCAACTGCAAATTCCATAATAGCTCTCAAAACTCAACCAACATAATTTAACCCGACAAAGCTAACAGCTGAAGTATGTAAGTGTAATTTAATTAGACAACTTGTTTGCCTCAGGCTATGAATGAGCTGTCGATAGCCGCCACTATCATCATCATGCTACCGTAGAAATTTAATTGTCGCTGTATTTTTTTTGTTTGCTAGACCACATTCAATATACTACTTTATCGAATTATACTGCGGTAGCTAGAGTATTAAAACGGTAAAAATATTAAACAAATTAAATAAGTCGCTAATTTGATTATATAATTCCAAAAAGACATTTATTCGTTGAAGAAAACGTTTACTAAACGATCGACACGCTGCTATTACGAACCAAGACATCAAAATGAATATGTATGTTCACAGACCAGTCCCCTGCGGCATCCCAGTGGCAAGCATTTTGACTCCCTCCATTTCACCTGTCACATTCAGTCAAAACAATTAATCAAACTGAGCCAAAACGATTTGGAATGTTTGTTGAAAGATGCATTCCATATACTCTCTGGGATGATAAATTAGACAGACAGACAGGAAGAGAGAGAAAGAGAGAGAGAAGAATACGTGATGGTTGTGGTGTATATATTTATAAAAATGAAAAGAAACAAAACCAAAAAATTATTGGAATGTGGAACGATTTCATATGCAAGTTCCAAGATGACATTCAGATCTCACACCGCGACGATACTGAATACTGCTGCACAAAGTAGAAGTTCTGGAGGTAAGTTAGGTCGGCCGATGTCCCGTGGCTATGCCATGAACAACTTGTTTCACATACCCCTTTGTGTCTCACTCTCGATAATCGGTGCTGAACTGTCAAGTAATTAAGCGGCAGGCAGGCAATTTGTAAGAATTATGGCAAATTGACGAAAAGAAAATTAAACTTTTAGCTACAAGCAAAAGCATTAACAAAAACAAAAAAATAAATGACTTTTCGTTAAAAGCCTGAATGCGTTCACTTTTTCCCGCGAGAAACAAAATTAAAAAAAATACAAAAAAAAAACATGGCAACGCATCATACATTCAAAGCATCTCAATGAGCGATCGTGACCCAAATTATTCATTTAAATTATGAAAGGCAATTTTGCGGCAGTTGAAAAGGAAAAAAATAAAAAAAAAAAAAACATTTCTTCCTGCCTCCTTGTGGTTATGATCATTGTATTAAAGCTAAGGAAGACATATTTAATTTTTTTTTTTCGCTGCCGAAAACCTGTGGGGTATGACAAATCACCGTAGTGATCGTGATTGGTATAGAGAATTGGATGCTATATACAATGCCCTCCGTGATTTTTCAGTCGTTCGTTGGGCGGATGAATGTCTATACCAACTTCGAAACGAGCTAATCACACGTTATTGAAGATTCTCAAGACATTGCGGTTTTCTTTTCAACTCCGCAGGCGACATTAATCATGCTTTATAAGCATCAATTGGTTTTTATTTGCATTCAAACAATTTGTATGGAATTTTGATAAGTTTTGTTTGAGTTTTGACAGATTGCTCGGAATCAGGTGATGTTTGGTGGTCTTTTGTAGAAAATACCCAATAATTTGTAGATAGTTTTATAGCAACTAGTTCACAGTTATTAATGGCGGACTTCTTAACAAACAAACAAATAAAGCAGAGAAATTTACTATTTACCATTTTTTTTTTTTTTGATATTTTTGTGATGATTTTGGGAAATTTGGGTAGAGGTTTAAAAAAGTTGCTGAATCGAACAAGCCCATCAAAACATATTATGTCTTGGGTCAATTTTTAACTATGATTGGACTCTTGATTAATTTTGACACTATTTACATTGGAAACGTCAAAAATAATATAAATTTTAGGCGGTATTCACATTGGACTGTCTCCTCTGACTTTTTTGACGACTCTGTACTTCACATAACGACCACTTCATGATGAGAAAGAGACGCCCAAAAAAAGGCAGGATTTTTTTTTTTAAGATTGTGACATATCGTCGGCCTCATAAGCAGACCTCGTAACTCACAAATTTCAAATTTTACAGAAACCACGAAAATGTCTCACGCAGCTTATTTTAAGCATATCTTAATGTTTGTTTTTCCTTATATATTTAAAAAAATAACGTGCTTAATATAAGAACATTTTCAAAACGAAAATAACCATACTTTTTATTTTATTGGAGTTACGAGGTATTCCCTCTAGTTTCATCTCATGTTACGAGGTTTTCTGAAAAACTTAATATTCAGCCTTTGTAAATAAATTAAATTAAAACTAAGTTACACCACAGATATCTTTTTAATAGGTTTTTATTGTTTTAAGCAGAAAGATCTGGAAACGGCTTAGATTGGAAATTCACCATCAGATTTTCCGGAGCCTTCGAATAAGAGCTGCAAGAACTAACTTATACAAGAAAAAGCCTAGTCCCACGATGAACGGATGAACACTATGGAATAACCTGAAAGCTTAAGGTATAGTCAAACAACCCACAATTCAAGAAAAAGTTGATGTCAACTCAATCAACCAGAGTTTTATCCCCTTACCTCTTCCAACCCTACCAAGGGTATCTGAGATCTCAGAGAACAGCCGCTATCGATGCTTATCGCAATTGTTTGAGTTTTCTCGTGTTGAAAGTACTGACATAGTGCAAAGCCTGTTAGCAATTAAATCCAATGCTGCAGGTATTGATGGAGTTTACCCAAAATTTCTAAAGATTAATTTACCGATTGTCTTACATACTCTCACTCATATATTTATTACTATCATTATGACGGGTTTATATCCAAATCAGTGGAAATTCGCTAAAGTACTTACTATCCCTAAAAGTGGTATTAACAGTGAGTTAAGACCTATCTCAGTCCTTCCATTTCTATCTAAGGTTTTCGAAAGAGTAATCCAAAAACAATTAAATGTTCACTTAGTTTCTCGAAAAATCCTGTCAAATAATCAATTTGGCTTCCGTTAGAAGCACAGCTGCACCACTGCTTTACAAACATTGTTGAAGACGTCAGACGAGCTATTTATGATGATCAAGTTACCTTTATGGTTCTACTTGACTTTTCCAAAGCGTTTGATACCGTTTATTATGACAATTTGTGTTACAAACTTGCAAATATATATAGTCTAGCACCTGCTGCAATGACTCTAATTTCATCGTATCTCCGTGACCGAAAGCAATGTGTGAGTGTTGGCAATCAAACATCTTGCCTTCTTCCAATTTCAAGAGGTATACCCCAAGGCTCGATTTTAGGATCCTTACTTTTCTCATTACATATAAGCGAACTACCTGAAACAGTGAGTAGATCATCCATTCAAATGTACGCCGATGATGTTGAACTCAATAAAAGTTGTGCTCTAGGCCTGATCGAGGACTGCGCAATGCGCATACATGATAAACAAAGACCTCGAAGAAGCTAAGAATGCCTTAAGCTTAGATTATTTTCCTAACCTGTATCTAAATAATTTCCCACTCACCTATGTACCAAACCCGCGAAATCTTGGCATGCTGTTCAACAACAGATTATTCTGGGATACCACCTTCTCCGCGGACAAAATGAATGTTATGGAATTAAGATAGTTAGAAAAAACGACAGAAATGATTAGAAATTGATTCCCCTTTTAATAGTTTTTTGGCGGTTTTCCAACGCGGTGGCAATTTAACATGAGTTAAATGGAGTTACGAGTTTTGATAACCACGAATAAAAGATACGAGGTTTTCTGAGAAAACTTTTTGTTGAAGTTACGAGGTCTGCCAGACATCAGATTAGCAATGGAGTTACGTGCTATGCAAAATTTAAATTTAAGTTTATTTAGAGTTTTAAGAGGGATAAGAAATGTTCTAGGTTGCTGCGCTGACCAATTTTCTATAAAATGGCATTCAAAAGTCATTTTCACTAAAAGGTGGAGTTACGAGGTCTGCTTATGAGGCCGACGATATGTTTTCTCTGTCTGTACTTTATTTTTGGCGCTTGAATCCTACAGAATTAATTTTTTTTTCAACTGGAAACATAATTTATTGACGGAAGTTTAAATTTTATCAAAAATTTACTTCTATATTTACTAAACTTAACTAAAATGATAAAGCAATTGGCACAAGGATGTGATGTTTGAACGCAGCCATACTTTGATGTCAACATTGACAGCTGAAATTGACATATGTAACGATTATGCTGATTTATTCAATCGTAGGCCGCCATATCATAAAAACCTCTTTAACACTTTATTACATTTAAATTTAACCTAAATTTAATTAGATAAATTATTTAAGTAAACTGCTTAGTTGTTTTTTCTTAAAGAACTTCTGGAACATTTTAAGGATTAAACTATAAAAGTTCTTAACTATTAGCGTTCTATTCATTAAAATACCTTTTTGACTTTTAATACTTTTCAAAAAAGTGGTAGGTACCTCTGATGGTCGTATGGTTTTCGAAACATAGGTATAACCGCATGACATAAGCTGTGTAGCAAAAAATCCAAACAAAATTCAAATAATAAATTTGATTGGACCTTGTAAGACTCAATTATAAAAATCTTCAAGAACACGAACTTGCTCCTGGTCAGCAATAATAATCAAGTTCAAGATTCAGGTTTAATTTAAATGCCTCTTTTATGTATATTATATGTATACGTTACTATTACTAGTTTTAATTTCATTGAAAACATGTCTATCTCTTACAATAATTTCAATGCACTAGCACTTGCATTCCACACAGTAAGTAAAAAAACAAGAAAATTAAATACCTTAAAGACTTTAGTAACAATTAACTCCTTTCGCATGCGCAGTCTATAGACTCTAACTCCATCAGCCCCTTACACGACGCACGCTAAAAATAAAACAACAACAACTCAAACTAACAAGAGTATCATACCTAAGCTGCACTTAATAATGATGTATTGAATTATCAGTCCCTGTCATCCTGATTGCAGCACGTAAGCCAAATGCGTGGCATACAACATTTAACAAAACATGTTACATTGATGGAACCTCTTCTGTATAGGATGTGAATTTTGTTTCATTTTTCTCGGAGCCGCAGTAGGCCGAGTATCTAACATGGTTACAACGACGGCACACGCACTCATGAATATACACTCTTAGCTGATGGGACAGGGAATGTGTTGTTTTTGGTCTCTGGTGCGTATACGCAACCTTTTTTTTTAAATCTATCTCTGTTTCATTAGATTAGAAAAGTGATGCCAAACTGAAGGAAATATTTTCAAACGATGTTTTCAAACAAAATGTTTTTGTTGAGAATGAAATACAATGGGGTTGCTTTGAATAACAAATTTTATATATAATAAATAATATACAAATTAAATTGTTAATAATTTATTCATTAGTAATTTCGAAGTTGGTAACCATGTTAAAAAAAAATATTATTATTTAATTATTGTAAGGATGGGAGGGCAAAAGTCTTGTAACCACTTACATAGTAATGTGCATTTTTGCATCCACTTAAATTTAAACTGCTTAAAATTTGCTGGCAAAGAAAATCTTATTTTTCTCAATTTATAAAAACAAATTTGGTTACCTAAAATAGGCATAAGCTTTGTATCTTTGAAAAAAAAAAAAAAAAATTGAAAATGGTTATGAATGGCACCTCCCATTGAACAATTTTATTTTCGCTTTCTATAAAACGATTCAACTGATTTTGATCAATTTTTTACAAAGAATGTTATTTTTTAGTATTTTGAAAAAATTACGCCATTTTTTTTTATTTTTAAATAGAAACCATATCCCAAAACCCGCCCAAAGAAATTTGTTGAGCAGAAATCGTCAGAAAAAGTGAAACGTTCTACTATTTCAGCCAATTTTCTTGTAAGAACAGAATTTGGCAGCAATTAGTGACAATTGCCAGTTTTCGTCAAAGTCTGGAACAAAGATATTATGGTCAAACTTAATTATCACCAGACATCCAAATACAAAAAAAACTCCCGAGTTAACTCTTAGTTAATACAAAGTTAGTTAATCCTTTATAAATATTAATTTAATTTTCTTTGTTCGGACTTATCGCGTTTATGTATAAATTCAAATTTGACGTTTCGACAAGGTTCTAATTAAATAACAATCGCGAAAATCGTAGCTTAGTTAATCCTGTTTATAAATTAAATCCAAGTTAATTCAAGAGCAGTTTTTCAATGGAACTTTAACTTAGATTTGTCAAAAATATATCGAAAAACGACAATATGGAAATTGAAAACTGTGTGAATTGTATACCTTCCATAGTGTCGTTTATCGATTTCGATAGATTTTTGACACGCTACTGACTGAATTATCTGTTCAGCTAGTCCACATAGTTACCTCACCAAATATGATGAGTTAACTTGAGATTTAAATTGACTGAAAAAATGATGATTAAGGAGTTAACTCGAGTTAAACTTTGAAACTAAGAAAAACTGAGTCATTAGAGCCAGTTGTATAAACGTGGATCATCCCCAGATCAAGATTTTAATCCACCGATTTTGGGCGGATTAACTGAGATTGCCTATTCATTAATTTTTGAAACTTGAGTTCTGCTTGACCCTTAGTTAATCCAGTAAAATCGCTGGGTTAAAATTTTGATCTGGGGATGATCCACGTTTGTACAACTGGTACGAGTATTATGAGCCATTTATTTAATAAATTATTTATCTCAAAACCATTAAAAGTTGAACAACCCATAAAATGCATTTATGCAGGTATATTTATGTTTTCAACTATTTAATATAAATACTCTTTCTAATTATACATATACAACGAACATCTAATAAATACAAATATAACATTGTTTTGAAAATTAAATGTGGCAACACTTAGTACCATTTTCGTTTGTAACACTATAGAAAATGCACCATAACATTCGATACAGATTTATGGTGACAATTTTGCGTATATAGTTTATACGCATTCAGCAAACGTCACGTCGTCGTCTATCTGCTGTATACTTAGCCAATTTGAGTTTACTGGTTACAACAGACAGCCGCAAGAGCTAAGTTACAAAAATTAAACATTTGAGCTCATGGACTCATGTAAGGTACCTACCTCTAGTTTGAATAGACGGTGAGGAGGAAATGCTTGAAGCCAAATTGTATTGCAACCATGTCACACTCTTCGACGACGTCGTCGTTTGTGTCTGACTCTCTTTAAACATATACGAGTCGAGTATATACCTTGGCCAACCGACCCCTCTCTCTCTCTATCTCTCTGGCAGAGCTGTCATGACTTAAGCACAATAATGACATATTAAGATTATAAATTGGTAATGTAATTGAATATGGATTAGTTTTGGATATCTACTTATAAATATTTGAAAAGTCATTCAAGGCGTGTATAGCAGTTTTGGATATTCTCTTAACAGCTTTTTGGATTGGTTTCAAGAGTAGAAATAGGAAAGGTACGTTAAATGTGTATTGCTGTTTAATAAAAATCGAACTAATTGTGAACTTATGCAATATTTGAACACATTTTGGCATGTGCCCCACACTTGTTCGGACAACATAGTTAGTATCTCAGGCTTGAGACAAATTAATAAACTCAAAGCCATATGGACTATTATGTGTAAGTAAAAGGCTTGAAAAGTCAGCTGTAATTGTAGGTATACACAAGTGGTTTATTTGGAAATATGGCGCAAAGATTTCTCTGTCAGATCAAATATTTGCTTGGTGTTCTTATAAGAGGGATTATGTCTAGACTAGACTTAGACACAGTGGTGCTATAAGATAACACTAAAGACAGATGTGTTACAAAGAAAAATATTCCCAGCTATTTTTGCTTTAATTGATTACTAAAATTGTCAAGCTTAAAAAGGATACTTATTTTTGTTATATTGTGAGAACTATTCCTTCAAAAAATGTAAGGCGCACGTTTTCTAAACCCCCTTCGTTTGACCGACTTAAAACTTCAAGATCATTTTTTAAAGAAATGGTTATTTTTTCTAACTCCAATCCACATTGGCTATAAATCTGTCTTAAGGTCTTTATTTCCTGGACACTAGCTATCAGTAACGTGAATTCCATAATATAACACGATTCCTACCATCTTCCCTTTAAAAAAAAAATTACTCCTAAACAATATAATGGGTGATTTTTTAAGAGGTTTAGAACTTTTTTAAAAAAAAAAACACAAAAAATTCGAAAAAATGAATGAAATATTTATTTGAATCGATAGTTTGAACGTTGCAATTTAATGTTTAAAGATAATTTCATGCAAATGTTGACCGCGGCTGCGTCTCAGGTAGCCCATCCGCTGAGTCCAATTTTGGCATACTCTTTCACACATATCGGCCGGTATCTCACGAATGAATGCATGGATGTTGGCTTCCAGTGCGTCAATCGAAGCGGGCTTGTCCCTATAGACATTAGCCTTGACATACCCCCACAAAAAATAATCTAATGGTGTCAAATCGCACGATCTAGGCGGCCAATTGACCGGCCCGAAACGTGAAATTAACTGTTCACCAAACTCGCCTCGCAATTGCGCCATTGTTTCGCGTGCTGTGTGGCATGTGGCACCGTCTTGTTGAAACCACATATCATGCAAGTCAAGAACTTCCATTTCGGGCAAAAAAAAGTTTATTATCATCGCTCGGTAGCGTTCACCATTGACAGTAACGCTGCGATTCGCATCATCTTTGAAGAAATATGGCCCAATAATGCCGCCGGCCATAAACCGCACCAAACAGTGGCTTTTTCGGGATGCATTGGTAGCTGTTGCAATGCTTCTGGCTGATCTTCACTCCAAATGCGGCAATTTTGCTTATTTACGTACCCATTCAACCAAAAATGAGCCTCATCGCTGAACACAAGCAGCGCGCGATGAACATTTCGAACCGAGCACGAATTTTGATAGTAAAATTCAATAATTTGCAAGCGTTGTTCATTTGTAAGACGATCCATGGTTAAATTGCAAACCAAACTGAAGCTGTTTGACAGTGACACAAGGTACTAAACACACGTCAGCTGTCAAAACCAGTGTTGCCAAAACCAAACCAGCCAAAAAATCACCCGTTACAATCCAAATGCTGTGATATGGTTTTGTTTAGAGGCTTATAACTTGAGTTCTGGTGGTTGAATTTTTAAGATTGAGAACTTAAAATAACGGGAATATAATATGTTAAAATTTGAGTTAAGCGAAAAATTAGTGACTTTCAAGAAACCCGTCAATTTAGTTGATTTTCAACCTTAAAATTACTTTAAATTTTATTAACTGTAAATTTAAATCTGTATTAATTACTTGAACCATACAAAATTTCTATCTTTATGTGGTAAAAAGACATACCTACAGAGATTTTAGATTCTTAAGTTTGCAGTTTTTTTTTGGGGATAACTCATTTCAATTTATCCACGCCATGCCACTGCTAGCTATGACCAACCATCCATTTAAATCTAAGGTTTTCCCACACAAATATTGTAAAAAAGACAGTTCATCGAACTATGCACTTTTCCACGCCCTGGCTTAGCCCAATCGTTGCGATAACCCAACAAAACCATCATCTTTTTAACAACTTGTCACTGATGTGCGTTCCTCTGAAAGGGACATGCAAATTGCATGTGTACCTATTTTTTAATGGAAACATCTGCTTTGCAAGAAGACAAACATCAGCATATTATAGTCAAGTCGGAGTAAGAGTCAGAGTGTCTATGTTTATAGTTGTTAGTCCTGCTCTAAGTCCATTAAAGTCTGTGGTAAATTATGGCAAAACATAAACTTGCAACAGAAAGAACACTCACCTCATTAATTTCATCTTCAAGTGCACGCTGTCGTGTCAGCTCACGTAAACGTTCTCTTCGCTGTTCGGTTAGTTGTTCCAGACGTTTGGCAGCTCGGTCAACTTCATTGAATAACATCGTCACTTTGTTCAGTCTAATTGCGACATCGATGTTATTACCGCTGTGGTTGTTGTTGTCTATTTGTGTTGTTGTTACTGTTGAGTTTGTTGCTGTTGTGGATGCGGTTAAGGTATCGCCAGTGATGGTTGTTGGATTGGGTTGTTTGCTCGGCGATGACGTCACCGAAGATTTGGTATAACTATTTCTACTACTATTATAACTACTACTAGTACTACTGCTGTTGCTGCTGCTGCTGCTGATATTCTCATTACTACGGTTATGGCTATAATTCAGCTTTTTGGCTAGGTCCTGTAATCGGGCCAACGTCACGGGAGCACGTTTCCGCAGATTGTGCAACTCAGAGTCCATTAGAGCCCGACTTAGAGCACGATGTTGGGCATAGAGCTGCCGACGTGTCGGCAGTCCTTGCTGGTCGGACGACCGTATTTCACCCATGGTCGTTACAAGACGTTGGCCAGCCGCTAAGCACTGATTCTGGAGCGGATCGATTAGTGTGAAAATTTCACGCCACTTCTTCTGGTCATGATGATGTAATCCAGCGCACTTTTTAGGGACGTGTTCAGCAGCAATGCTGCTCGTGACTTCATCGACGCTAATGAGTTTCACTGAGTGCTATATTTTGTTGTTGTTGTTGAAGACGATGATGGTTAGTTTGTGCACATGCGCCAAGAAGATGATCATGAAAAAAAGATTCAGAAAAAAAAGGAGATTCTTGAGCGTTTATTTTTTTATGATAGAAAATTTATAGTCGAATTCAATTTCTTTCTCAAAACAAATGACTACAAATTAGGATAGACGGAACAAACTATCATCGACAAACAGTTAGAAAAAAAAAAAAAACTCACCTTGTCATGGTCCCTATTTGTCAGCTTACTCAATAACAGGCTTCGGTCGGTGCATACGGCAAGAATTTCACTGAACTGGAAATGCCTTGTTAGGAGCTTCAGACTGTTGCAAATTAATTCGATTGCATTCAGGTGGCTGGATTTCTCGATGCTGATTAGAATGGTAAATGCTGATGGCGTTTGTGATGTTGTTGTGCTGCAAATATTATATAGAAGAGGTCAAAGGAGAAAGGTAAAAATAAGTATTATTTTTTTTTGTTATTTGAATTTATTTGAATTTTAAATTAATGTTTCATTAAAATAAGCTGAGCATAATATGATTAAAGAGAGTCAAATGAGGTTATAGAACAAAAATCGAACTAGTTTAACTCATAGCTAATAATATATAAATACAATGAAAGCTTATGGGAATGGGACAGAAGCTTTCAAAGTTAAAAGCTAGTTTCAGTGTTTCTTGTACCTATTCATATGTACATATCTGTTTATCGAGGCTATAATACATAGTAAGAAATACAAAATGTTGACGATCCTCTTTGTATGAAATGTTTGTTCTTGTTGATTCTCAGAATTTGAACGGCTTTTGAATTTGATTGCTTTTTTGTCATGTAAAGCTGGTTTAACGCTTTTGACAACAGTACCTACCAACACAGTTTTATAATATGAGGTCCAGTTTTCTTTGAGTGGAACTAACATTAAGTTCTTTTAGACTTAGATGATTGAAGACCATTGTCATGGCTTAAATTGTATTTTTCAAAATGGAGGCTTCAAAATGTAGGCCGGTATATAGTACGAAATTTCAAAATTAAAAATAGAAATTCAGCGATTCAAATTTATGTTTGAAATGTTTTAAAATATGTGGTGGAATGTATATATTTTCACATGCAAGTGTTTGCAATTTACAAAGGCAAGTCCAAAATATTGTTGACCCTTTGAAATGATAAGAACTTCTTTTTGTGCTTTTCAGTAAATTTATTTTTTTTTTATTCAAAGATATCAAGACTTGATGAAATAGAAATTCGGCAATTTAATTGGTTGAAAGAACCCAACTAAACTTCAGGTCACCGACTCAAAAATTTGAGATAAATGTATGACATATACAGTATTTAGAATGGCCTTTGACATGTGATAGCGAGCTGGTAACTTAAACTCGCTTAATAACTTAAACCCGATGGATAACTTCTTAACACTCATGCATACATCTCATCGAACCGTTTACAACTACAATCATTGTTCTCATTAATCAGAGTAGGCTGTAGGTATATATGACACAACGTTTTAATGAAGTGTTGCCATGCTTCCAGTTATAAGGAAAGATATTCGAAAGTAAAAATATGTTTATTAATGAGAAAAGTTATCAAGCGGAGAATTTCTGTATTCTTGTGCTAGCTAACACGTGTTTTAAGGAGCGTATAGTATTTTGTTTTAACTTATAGGACTGAAAGTGTACCAAATTTCATTAATTTTCATTGAATGTTTGAACAACTACAACAACTTAAAGGTGCTACCACCAATTGTTTACGAATTAATTTATAATTCGTTTATTTTGGCTAGAGATACAGCTGTTTCAAGGGGTGCCAAGCCACCTATCATCAGTCTCCTCTTATTAGTGGTGCTGAGCTTTAATCCAATTTTATTATGAAAAACTTTCTAGATGCCCATCATATGGATCGAACCCACGATATCAGATTTGCTCAGTCTTAGAAGCCGTATGCACTACACATTCCGCCGCCTGAGACCACTGACGTCACATATCGAAAATGGGATTTTATTGTTTATCAAATGCATTTGGAGCATCAGAATTTTTCTAAGCGCCTTTAAGTATGCTGTCTTGTTCCGCCTCCATTTTTCTCCATACTTATATTTACTCTATTCGATTTTAGCAATATTGGAGCACGGTAAGGTCACATTTATTCTATGAATTGTTTATTTTTTTCAAGAAAAATACCGAAAAAACTAAAGACCAAAAAATTTACGTTTTGACTAAAATTTCACATTTTTGGCTTTTGTTATGGTTCATTCGACTGTACTGACTTTTGGATTTTTGGGGGTGCATTCAGGACTTACTTGCGAAGAATTGTGCATTAAAAAATTAACGCACACAGTTCTAGTTTTTCGTAAAAATTGAATGTAACAACCGACCCACCGTTACGTTCGTACCCACTCTCCCCTACTCCAAAAGAACAACCAAAACAATCAATTTATTTTTTTTTTAATTTCATAAATAAAAAGATGAACATTTTGAAAAACATAATATTATTTTATCTAAAATTAAAATTGAATTAATTCAAGAACAATAAAGTTTTTAAGGACATCTTACAAAGGATGTTTTTTTTAGAGGTATAGAACTTTGAAATGGAATAAAGCAAAGCTAGTTTTTTTAATGAATGACATGAATTTTACTTAATTCGAAAGATATCGGCAATAACACGGCTAATGTTGTCCTCCAAGTAGTCAATCGTTTCGGGGTTATTGGAGTAGACTAGCGACTTCACATATCCCCACAGAAAATAGTTAAGCGGCGTTAGATCGCACAATCTTGGAGGCCAATTTACGGGTCCGTAACCTGAAACTATGCGGCTACCAAACGTTTTCTTCAATAAATCAATTGTGGCACGAGCTGTGCAACATGTTGCGCCGTCTTGTTGAAACCACAGCTTCCGCACATCATGGTTGTTCAATTGATGAACGAAAAAGTCAGTAATCATGGCTCTATAGCGGTCACCATTGACTGTAACGTTCTTGCCAAAATCGTTTTTAAAGAAGTATACGGACCAATTATTAAACCAAACCATAAACCACACCAAACAGTCAGTTGTTGTGGATTTAACGGTGTCTCAACATACAATTAAGGATTATCATCACTCCAAATACGGCAGTTTTATTTATTGACGTATCCATTCAACCAAAAGTGAGCTTCATCGCTTACACACAATTCGCTTATGAAAATTGGAATCAACGGCAATATTTTTTTGGGCCCATTTGGGCACAATTTGGAAGCGTTCTTCAGGCGTCTATTCATGTTGAAATGCCAAACCAAACTAAAAATAAATCACTCCACAGCTGACAAAATGGCTGCCAGTTACAATAGTGTTGCCAACTTGAAGTTCTATTCCTCTAAAAAAAAACCCTTTATAAGCTCGCCAATCTATCAGAGTATAGAGGTATTATACTTCAGGTAAAAATGGCATGAGAAAGTTATAAATTATAAGTCCCAGTGCGAGATTATCGATATTTCAGTGTTAATCTCGAGTTCACGATTCATTGAAAATGTTTGGCCTATACTTTATTGAAGGGATTTGTACATCAATCTTTTATATGCAACATTTCAAGGAAGCTAAAGTCCATTTTTAAGAGAATTGAACCTAAAACATACTTCAAAGCTCAGTTATTATTTATTCTAAAAAACAAACAATCTCTTTGATAAAAAATATAAAGGTCCCTTCTTAGAAGGTCACTCATAACCTGAGTCTGCAACACAAATATTTCAGCATCATTTATCTGACCTTCATTCTGCCACCCACTGTGTGGGTTACTTATTGTCTTCTTCATCAATTCAATTAATTTCACTCTTTTGACCACTTCTGACCTTCAACGTCCTTCCAATTTAAAGGCAAAGGTATATGTATAATGTATATACATTCGTGAGCAGGTATCTTTATGGGAATAATATAATATCTTAACCTCGAAATGCAAACGCCTCATCAGCGTATATTATCTTTTACTGATGATGTGCTGTGCATCTCACTATTATACCCATCTTATACTCACTGAAAGCAACAAATCGCGTGCATCATCTTTTACTTTAGTGTGTCAAGTCGTAACCTCAAAGGTCGAGATGCTCATCAGCATCTTAAGCGAGACCTGTCTCTCACAACACGAATATAGGCCTGACGACTCCTACTTTTATAATTCGCTACTATTTGGCTGTGTTTATGTGTGCGTGTTTTTTTTTTTTTTTGTATTTTACCAGTCCAATCGATTGACATAAATTTCTTTCCCATGTGAACCACGTTGCGATTCAAAAGATGCGCAAGCGCGAATCCATTAACTCCGAAACCGAAACGAAGGAATGCTGACAAACCCTGCCCAGAGTTCAAATATTTCAGCACACACACCGAATGCGAATGTGGGACATAAAATTTATTGCAAAGTCTATAAATTGAAGCTGAAGCTAGAGCTGGCTTTAAAGCCATATACTCTTCGATGAGATGCTTAACAACAAAAATCCTATAATATCAGATAACTTAAGGAAATTGAAATGGTGCCGTCGGTCGTTGTTGCTTGTTGCTGTCGGCCGACTACTAACTATGCTACTTTTAATTATGCTGCCTAGATTATATACATGCGCCTTCGCCTGCGCAATTCAAGACTCATAGTCATCCGGTTTTAATGGTTTTTTTTTTTTTTTTTTTTGTCAAGGCATCATCAGGCTCTAAAACGAATCCGTTTGACACACCATTGCGGCGACAATCGCGAGAAAAATGGCAAAGTTTAGATTGCGCGCGCAATTACCTAATTTCGAATTCGTATAAAAATTGTCTATGCGCACACGAAAAAAAAAAACTCATACAAAGCAAAAACTGAAGCTAAAAGTGTCTGTAAAGTAATAGAGGGAAGGATTAAGGAAAGAAAAAGAGTCAACCAACATGTCGCGGCAGAGATAAGGAATCTCGGGCCTGGTTTGACACAGTTGGCGACTTGAGAAGTAAATTAGTGATCGTGGATGTTAAATTGCCTAATGAGACAAAAATGGCAGGTAAATCAGAGTTTCAAGTAATTGGTTGAATGTTTTTGTAAGTTTTTACACGGATTAAGTTTGTTTTACTTTCGATAATGAAATGTCATGTCTCATGTAGATAGGAGGAATTTGTACCTATATTTTCCAGCTTATATGGTAATTGGCAATATTCTGTGTGAAGTGAGCTGCAGAAAAATAATTTCCAAAGAAAAGTTCCAAAATATCCATATGAAACATTTAAGGGGATATTTTAAATTTGTAACTGGCAACACTGCAGGCAGATTTCAAAATGACAGGGGTGATAGGAAGATATATCTTGTTATACCCGGAAACGTCTACTGAACTTGTAGAGGCAGTATCGCACAGGAACGTGTTTCTATGTACTTATATGCCTACTCAGAATTAACAATACAATTATTTGCCTTCATTTACTAGCACGTCATGAGTTATACATTTTTCAAGTTGCAACTTCCGAAACAAAAGACGAATAGACGAACCAACTCTTTTTTTGACGTAAAAACAGAAATACTAACCAAAGCGTTTCCAGGAACTAGCGGATCAACAAGAAAACAATATTCCAATATTCATCGCATGTACGGACTCTGACACGACAGCTATAACATCATAAAGCAAGACTTAAATCGTATCCTATATCTGCTTACTGCTGGGGGTTTTGTTTCTTTTACCAAGAAGCTATAATAATCAGCATTGTGCAGATCAAATGCATAGAATATAAGCGCTGCTGTTAAAGATCTATGATGTGTAGAAGCTTCCCATGATGTTAGGTATACAAAAATATACATTCCCGATTCCCAATTCCCGACACACACAGGAGTGGTTATAATGTCTAACACTTGTAATTCAGTTCAGTTGCAGTCGCTCGCAGAACATTACCGGAATACTAATCCTGTTTCGTAATATAAAACTATACCTTCACCTTTTCACTCTTCACTGTCTTCACTATGGCAAATCACGTTGCTTGTGCTTGGATTGCGGAGCGGTGTGTGTACCCAAGAAGATGGCAAATGACCTCATTTGCATAATGCCCCCTATCCATAATAGCTTGATTCCCATGATTAGCAATAGACCAATGCGATGAGTTTTCAGAGTGATTCACAAACAATGAAGACGTGTCGACGACGCGACGTTCGTCGACCATAACGACCATAAGGGGGCTTCGCGACGCACTCAAGCGTTCCTTTTTTGAACTGAAGCTAAAAAGTGATCGATCAGTAATGCTTTCATCCTGCTTTCATCTGAAGGAGTGACTTGTTGAAGAATTCCCGGGATAATTGGTCAATAAACCCGAATCCATTTCATAGTGCAAATGATTCATAAACAGGGTTGTTATAGAGTTTTGTTTTAAATTTTTTTTTTGTCAGTCATTTCTTGAGTTTTTTTTAAAGATTGATTTCGGTTTGAGTCTTGTGTTAATTTATATTTTAAAGAATAAATCAATTGACGCGGAGGTAGGCATTTTAGTCCAAATGATCGTTGTAATATACCTGATGTAATAGATTGTATTATACGAAGAGAAATATACATATGCTGGGACTTACTAATTACTTCTTTCATTTTTAAAGTGATATGAAGTAGGTTGTTCAACACGATTCTAGTGACAGTTCTTATAACTCAAAAACAGTGTCACAAATCAGGGTTGTTAATAACTTTGTTTTTAGAATTTTCAAGCACTTAATGAATCCTATTGACTTGGATTTTGTATCTTCAGTTCTAATATTCGAATCTTCGAAAGTAAAGGTCCTTAAATGAATTCAGTCTACATTTTTGTATTAAGATTTTGTTTGGAAAAGGCAACATTTTTCATAATAAAGGGGTTATTGAGTCGGCTTTTAATGTGATTTTCGATTTTTAAAATGCAAAAGTGAGTGAAAAATATTACAATTTTTGAAAATAATACTCCACAAAGGTATTTACCAGTCCTCTTGCATTTTCTTGGGAAAAGCTGAAGGGGTGATTTAAGACTTACTATTATAAAGTGGTTCGATGATGAATGTAAACATTTTGTCACAAAATCTTTATATTTGGAAATTAATAAAATTCCGTGCTACACAATATCACCTTAGATAATTTCTGGCTAAGATGAACATGGACGGGATAAACGTTAAAAGCCAATTTTAGTTTCCAAAGTTGGACAAATTTTTTTAATGGAAAGAATTGTCAAAAATGTTTGTTTAGAGAATATTTTCACCTACAAACTAAGAGAAAAAAAAATATTCTTCGATAAATGGAGTTTATAAAATCGCATTTAAGAGTTAAAATGCATTTCTTTTAACAAAACTATAAAAAATCGACATCATAGTTTTTGAAAATTTTGAGTCGCACAAATTGTAATAAGATATAACTCGTTAAAAAAAAAATTGGATTTTAGCTTCGTTTATGGTGTTTTACGAACTCAAAAAAAATATATCTTTGACAACACAATATCATTCTCATAGCTGCAAAGTCCAAAATCAAGATTTTAGAATAATATGGCAACAATTACCAGCAAAGATTATTATAGGCAATTAATACCTTCCCGATTTCCATTTTTGGCACAAAATGTTCCTGGGGAATAGATCAGAATGGATGTGGTAGATTTACGTAAGTGTATTTCCTAAGCACACTAAGGGTCAGTGTTGTACATACACGTTCTTTCATCCAAAATTTTTATTCGTTTGAAATTCCTATCAATGTCATTATGTATGGAACATAACATCGTTCAAATGTCCGCCGCGGCATCTCTGGGTGGCGCGCATCCGAAATGTTCAATTTTCCATGACTGACGGTGCATAAATTAGGCTGAATTTGACCGATGGCATGGTTTATGTTGGCTTTGAGGGCCGCTATCAGTTGTGGGTTATTCGCATAAACCAGTGACTTCAGAAAACCCCACAAAAAAATATCGGGGTCAAATCGCACGATCTAGGTGGCCAGTTCACTTCACCACCACGAGAGATGACTATGCCCTCGAATCGTTCGTGCAGAATTTCTGATGTGGCATGAGCTGTGTGGCACGTAGTGGCGGCACATGTTGTTGAACGCTATATCCGTCCATTGTGATTTGGCAAAACAGACTTAATAAATGACAGCCAATTTGACAGATTTAGCTTAGTAACAATATGGTCGCTATCAACTGTCAAAGTTCAGAAGTCCCTATTGGAAGACCAATATTGAAAATTTGATTTGTTGCTATTTGCGAAAATGTGTCTTTTATTTGAATTGCATTTTCTACACCAAGAAAATGTTTCCCCTCAATTCTTGATGTTTATAACATCCCTGTTTCGCATATGGCTTACATTGCGCGAATCATAATAATCTTCCCCTCAAGCGACACGCTAGCCATATCCAACATACCGATCGGCCAATTCAACTATTGGACATTTCGTTAATTTAATGGCGGTTGCGGCTATAAGAACGAACTATCATGACTTTGTTGTTCGCTGTCTTGTTGCACACTTAACACCTGCACCATGGAGAACAGTGTATCCTATATATGCTGCACGAGAGTATTCTTGGGAATTATCACATCATCTACATACCTAAAAGATTCGGCATGTTGTACAGCTTAGCTAGCTGCCAAATGCCGGAGGGGAACCGTGTTGAAAGCTGTATAGCGATGATTTAATATGATTGTCAAGTACAACACCAGAGAATGCCTAAGAATTGCACTCAGATTGCCTAGCAGGCATTTTTATGTTGGATGTTATGGTGGATCATAGCTGGAAATGATATGGCAACAAAAAAGTGGCTATGAAAAGACTGTCGATCAACAGAAGAAAAAAAAAAAAAATTTACAGAGAGAAGGCTTATGCTGGATGGATTCAGATGAGTGGGTTGATCTGAAGATGCGACCGAAGACGACGACGAAGACTATACTCGTACTCATACAACGACTACGACAACAACGATGATGTAGGAATTTCATTTTTCAATTGAAGAAGCCTGACATACATTCGAGTCAAATCGATGGTCGATTGAGGGTTCAATTGCGTATACATATATTCAATCGATGATCGCATAGATGCATGAATATGCGTTTTTTATGAGTGTTTTTTTGTAGTTTCCATTGACGGGTGATATTGAGGATAGGTTGTCTCGAGTCGACACGCACATTGCAAGAAAAGTTGCTAAAAATGAAAACCGAAACTAGGTTAATGAACTCAGCTCGTATACAATCTAAACGACGCACGACAGAAGCCTTGTAACGTGATTATTTGTAAAACGATAATAAAATTAGTTTTGAGGCGAACGTAGATCGTATACATAAATGATCTTCAGAGTTCAGACTGAAGTGTATATTGTGATTGTCTGTCATTCTTGATAAATGATGTAAGTTTTTTCTATGACACAATTTTTTATTTCAATTAGAATGTATATTGTGAAGTCATAATGTTTATCATATATAGCATATCCACATATCTGACACCTCTATTTGTCAAAATACTAAAAGTTTAAGGTTATTTGTTGGAAAATGATTTATAGGTTTTGAGCTTTTCAGCTTCTTTGACTTTGTAAAATGAAAAATAGAAAAATGTGTTGAGCTGGCGCTGGCTGTATGTAACTATGTTGAAATTTAACCCGATTTCAATAACTTCCTAGGATAATTCTGAACAAGTTTATAATAAAATTTTTATTTTGAATATTGAGTTAGCCCAGCAAAATAAGACAACAAAAAGGGCAAACTTCGAGAAAATTACGACAAAGCTGAATTATGATAAAGAGCTCTACTTGTGAGTCTTCAGTATTTCCTATAAGAAGAGGTGAATTTCGTTTTATTGTAAACAACCGGCAAATGTTATAATATCGGTGTTTCGTGTTTATATTGACAATTTTTTCACCCGACCACTGAATTATGGCCTCATTCTCTGGATTTTACATAGTAGAATTTGACTTTATGTTTGGAAAAATTCCGACAAGGCTAAATTTTGGGGATGGAAGCACACCCTATATTATTTCAACCACTGTTTTTAATTTCTTGGGCTGATAGAAAACAATAGCGTTATTGTGCGCTTGTATGCACTTTTTCCTTAAAATTTATTTTTTACGAAAAAAAGTATTTGAATCTTTTGTGTGTAAAATTTTATAAACTTTTCAGTAGTTTAATATTTCTTCCAAAATAGGGAAGCGAATAAAATCAGTTTGAATCTTTAACAAATATTAACTTCTTAGAACCTATTACGACTTTACATTTACTTTCTTCTCCACCGTTCACACATCTCGGGATAAAATGTAACTTGGTATCGCGCAACGAACTAGCTTACAACCATATTATTCACTTTGGATTGAAATAGGATTTTAGTGAATTTTTAGTCCTACCATTAAATCCAGATTTATTAAAACCAAAAATTTAAATCTAAGTCCATATTATTCACTCACTATAAACATGCATTAAATCCAATGGATTCACATGCTTTCAATGCACATGTAAAAGTTTTTTTAAATCCAGATGTAAAAAAGTTTAATCCAAATGTCAAATTTATGAAATGTAAAATTTCTTCAATGACAGTTGTTTCTGTTTCGCTTTGTCATATCCGAAAGTTTTTTTTTTATAAATAATTTTGAATAATTTCAGTTAAGGTGATAAATTTTTATTGATGTGTAAACATCTATGCTGGCGGTAGAGTGAAAAAAAACGTGAAGGTTCGTGTGCAACGTTACGTCGTGCAACGTTACGGTGTGCAACGTTACGATCTGCATACTAGGATGGGTGCGTTCAGTGAAAAAATCTTAAGATCCCCTTCAAACAAAATCAAGTCCGTTTTGGATCCGCGCACGTTGATGTTTACACATATTAAGCGTGAGTCCCGGCACTCACACAATTTTTTAAACCATCTACGATTTCAATGAATTAAAAAACCTCTAATCCGAAATTTTTCCATTTTATTTTCTGCTCCGGAAAAATGCATTTTCCGGGCAATCGGTTTTAGTGTATTGCGACTGGTTAGCCAGTACTGGCTCGTGTGGCCTCCAGGTTACTTCATTTATTTTAAAATCTTGTCTTTTGAAAAGCGACCAAGAATACGAAATTTAGTTTTAATCTGGATTTAACTGACCTCCGGACAGCAGTTAAAATTCAATTGGATTAATGGAAACTGGATTTAAAAAAATTTATTTTACTTTGGATTTAATTGAATAATAAAGGGTTTTCCAATAAGAGGTGTTATTTTGATATTCAAAGAAAAATGGCATTTTTTGAGATAAATGATCGGATGTTTATTTCATTATAAAAAGGAAGGTATGCCGTTAATAATGAACATCAGCCAAATGGCCGCCACGACCACGCTTACAGGACCATATCCTTTTCATGAAATTTTCCATAACCAAATCGCAAAGTGGCTGCCCTATGTCCTCGATAGCCTCACGAATTCCATCTTTGAGGTCTTGAATCGACGCTGGGCTGTTGGCGTAGACCTTATCATTCACGTGGCTCCAAAGGAAGAAGTCGCAAGGTGTTAAATCACAAGATCTCGGTGGCCAATTGTGATCACCTCTTCGAGAGATAACACGGTCCGGAAACTTTTCCCGTAAAAGATCGATGGTTTCATTGCTTGTGTGGCACGTAGCGCCGTCTTGTTGAAAGTAAACGTTGTCCAGATCAATACCATCCAATTCCGGCCATAAAAAATCATTAATCATCTCTCGATAGCGCAATCCATTGACCGTAACTGTTGCTCCAGCCTCATTTTCGAAAACGTAAGATCCAATGACCCCGCCGGACCATAAACCGCACCAAACAGTCACGCGTTGAGGATGTAGAGGCTTTTCAACAATAACTCTTGGGTTTTCCGAGCCCCAGATGCGACAGTTTTGCTTGTTGACGTAGCCTCCGAGGTGGAAATGGGCCTCATCAGTCAAGATGATTTTTCGATGAAATTCCGGATCATTTTCATGCATTTCAAGGACCCAATCAGCAAAGACACGACGTTGTTGATGATCACCCGGCGTGATTTCTTGTGTTAACTGAACTTTATAAGCCTTAAGACCCAAGTCTTTATGCAAAATACGGTGTAATGACGTTTGTGGAATTCCTAATTCCAAAGAACGACGAGGAATGGACAAACCTGGGTTTTCTTCAACACTTTGGGCTACAACAGCAATATTCTCAGTTGTTCTTGAGCGACGTGCACGGGTTTTATTCTTCACATCACTAACTTGTCCCAACAGCTCGAATTTGTCCACCAATTTGTGTATTGCGGTCCGACAAGGTGCTTCACGACGACCCAAAAATGTTTTAGTTTTACGAACCGTCTCTGCCAAATTTTCACCATTTTTATAGTGAATTTTAATAATTTCAATGCGTTGTTGAAGCGTGTATCGTTCCATTTGTATTAATGGCGTAGTTTCTACTTGTCAAATGTCAAAAAATTACAGCTTCAAAAGTGACAGCTACCGAAATAGCGGGCTATTCAAAATAACACCTCTTATTGGAAAACCCTTTATGAAATGGGATTTAATATTTGGATTTAAATTAATTTACATCTGGATTTAAGTTGCCCCGTTGCCAGACTTTAGCTTTCTTTAGCCAAACCACATGAAAGTAAATGACAGTACTGTGTTATTTAATTTTCAAACCAATTCTGAATATGTGAATCTAAGAAATTTGATCGTTTTTGCAAATCTACTTTTTAATGTAATTAAGTAGGCATTTAAGTTGGTCTTAAGATTTTCAGGTCTGAAACGAACGAAATTTTTTTGTTAAAAATATAATTTTTGAATACTTGAGTTTTTCTTTCATTTTCAAGTCTACTCAGGGAAATTTTTAGTTCCTCCACTTTTCTTACAAATCTGCTCCGAAATACAATTTTATTATGTACATAATTTCATGCAATTTTCTGAACGACCAAAATACTGTATTTTTGGTCAATTTTATATTGAAAAATATTTAAAAGCCATGAAGAAGCTTGTGCGGTTAAAGTACAAACATTTTGTATACACCGAAATTACCGCTGATTGGTCAGGATTATTTATTTGAAAATCAGTTGGAAAATAGAAATAAAACTGCCCATTTTGTCAAAAACTTGATTTTGTGTCCATCCATGCTACAATAGAGGCAATTAAAATTCTATAGAAAACCAAGAAACAATTGTGGAAAGGCCATTGCAAAACTCTTTCAGAAATTTTCTAAGAAAAGTTTTTGAGATATTTGCTTCCAACTTTTTCTCTGATAACGTTAGGCAAAGCTTTTACTTAAATACTTTTATACATAGTCCCAAACTAACGACTAAAATGTCTGTACAGAATTGTAAAGGAATTAAATTAGTAAAATATAATTTTTACAAAATTCTTAAATTTTTCATCAAGTTGCATTTTTAAAATTTAAATCAAATTAATGAGGGACTCAATTAAGCTTTAATCGTGAAATTTGATTGTAGATCATACAAATTTGTATACAGAAATGTCATATGAATATTAAACTGAAATTCAATACACTTTTTTTAACCCAACCAAATTGATTGATTTTAAAAGTTTTTCATTTTATAACGGAGTTATTTCACTGGTGGATGGTGTTTGCCAATCGACCAAGCAAGAAAATTCGATTAAACTTTTTTCATTTCCCAATGATAGCTGTAAGCATTGTAAAACTGTAACTTTCTCCGCATAACACTGAGTTGAAACTTCAAATGTTCTCCAAAAAATCCAAATCTAAATATGTAAAAATGGATCGAGGTGGGTTCGGATGTTTAAAAGTTGAGAACGACTGGACCAAATTGGGTACTTCCTTCTTCGGGTTTGTTCTTAATTGTACCGCGAAGTTTTACAAGAAAAAAGTCAGAAAAGTCTCAAAAGGTGGCGCTGTAGGCGAAAATTTCGTTTTTCAGTTCAATTCAATTACCGTTCAATATGTGTCTCTGTAGGCGGTTAGGAAATGGCTTTTGGGATATTCTTTTTCAACTTTTGTTATTTTTAGGGTGAAATGGGGTCAAAATGAAATAAAACAAAATAATTGTCAGATCTAAGAAATTCTTTTTTGTTTGAAAGGTTTTTCTTAGGAAATGGTTTAAGAGATTTTTCAAAATCATAACATTTGTAGGGAGAAATAAGGTAACAAAAATCCAATTTAAGAAATTATTTTGGTGTTTGAAAGTTTATTTAAGAAAAAAAAATTGCTATTTATAGATCAAACTAGGATACAAACGTTGGTCTTAGGTTGGACTTTTGAGGATCATATTTTTAATTATTTAGCAATTCATAACGTGAAGTAGGTTAAAACCCATAAAGTAGTATTCGATTACAAAAATTAGCTTAAATATTTACTTATATTTTCTTTTGTAATTTTTGTGCGAAGCTAAGGTTTGTCTACTCGTGCGAAGATTCAAGTTTCCAAACGGTGACAATGCATCGTAAATTGTAATGACTCACTGCGAAATGTTTTTACTTTAAGTATTTTTAGTTTGCAGAAGCTGTCGACATAATCTTGCTCAATATGGGTACGTACATGTTTATGTATTTTTACTATTAAATTTTGACTTACCTTTCTGGGATAGTGCTATAGAATAGCAAAACGGTTGCAACCTCATAGCAGTTTAAGCTGGAGTTCATCAAGCACTCAGCATCCACACTAACAATTGGTCGGCCACTTAGATCGCGTGTTCCTGAAAGATTAAAAAGACAAAATATAAAAAAAAAAAATGTTAAAATAGAAAACAATATAAGATCAACTACCCCAAAACAAATTGCACAAAACACCAAACAGATCATTCACACTGAAATTCAAGATAAAAGATGAAGAGAGATAAGTTTCGCAAAGTGAAGTACAGCGAGTATATTATATCTTTGTATGCATTATATGTACAGAAACGTATATATATGAATTATAAGTACTCTCCTTGGTAAATTCTTTAAATTGTTTAACATTCCCAAAAACAAAAAAAACTAAACAAAACAACAATATTGAAATCCCAAGCCAACTATAGGTACTATTGTTCCATGCTTTTAAAACCTACTTTAAGTCTCTATCTCTATGTATGACTCGGATAAAAATATTTGTCCAGGGAACAAAAGATTACCTAACATAGAGACGTGAGCCATACGAGTTTCCCACATCATCGTTTAAAGTCGCAGTCCTATGAATGGAACTTCTATACGGAGTGCGGGCAATGAGTAATGGGGCGCAGGTAATAGTTTTGTGAAAGATCTTTTATTTTTATTCATTTTTGTTTTGCTATGCTATGACTAAACGGGAGACCAGGCTTCGAGGGTCGAATAAGTAATTCATTTTATTACAACGCAAATGTATATTCCTATAGAAACAGGGTGTTTCGGGACTCAAGATAAAATATTGAAGGAGATAGTTTTAAACATGTCCCATAGGATATCTGGATATTTTATAAAAATATACACCTCAAATAAGACTCAACCAACACTAATGTGAACACATCGGACTTACTTTGATGTTTAGCAGTCGTTTAAACAAAGCACAAATCTGTGCAGTTTGAAAGATCAATTACAATTTTTTCACTTGCAAAATGTAAATCTTCTTTAATAAATATATTTCCAATTGAAAAAAATTGGATTCTGTAATATTTACGTGCCAAAGATAAATCATAGATAGAGAAAACAGATGCCATGAAAGAAGACGTCAACAAAAATCCACTGATTTTTAAATAATTTAAAAAATCCTGCTCTTCCTGATGGCCATCTCTTTCTCACCATGAAGTGAAAGTGAGCAAAATCACAGAGACGTCAAAAAAAATCGGAGGAGTCAGTCCAATGTGAACACCGTCAAACCAAGAAACAAGTTGCTGTAGATTTTTTGACATTTGCTTTTAATTTCTTCTAAAATCTCTTGTGACTTTCACACAAAGAAACAAGATCGTAAGAGATTTTCTGTAGTTTCCATATAAAGTCTATTGGTTTAACGCACACTACCTTAAGTGTGAGAAGGAATGTCAAAAAAAGTCACACACGTCGTGCCCTTCTTTCCTACAAAGTGAAAGTTGCTGGAAACTCAGTTTCTTCGTGTGAAAGGGGACATAGTCGAAAGATGTACATATGTATAAATTAATGGGTGGGTTTCATGAGAATAAGAATGACTGCATTCAATGACAGAATTGAAAAATTATTTTATGGAATATTTGGAAGAATTTTTTTTTTTTCGAAAAACCAAAAGTGCAGTAGATTTGATTTAAAGGCAGTACATTTATTTTTCGAAAAAAAGTGCAGTAGATCTACTGCAATTGCAGCAAAGTGACAACCCTGCCCCACCCGTGGTAAGCGGTCTTTAGTTCGAAGTTTAGAACTTCATGATTGCCACCAGGGGCTTTGGTACCTGTCGATCTACCAAGCTTCAGCTTCGTTTATAAGCTACTATGGATTTTAAATCCTATTGATCTACTAGTGCGAAAGCCTGCTGTTCTGAAAGCCACCAGGGGCGTAGTACCTGCCGATACAAAGCCACTAGGGGCGATAAAACCTATTGAACTACCAGTGCGTAAGCCTGCTGTTCCGAAAACCACCAGGGGTGTGTACCTGCCGATCATAATCTATCAGGGACTTTAAACCCTACTTATTATTTTAGTGGGTATACAGATTGACCTAGACGACCCGTAGGATACTAGTATAACCGCCGCCGCCCGTAAACCGCCGAATTTTTAAGATTAACAGTATTATAAGACCTTTTCCTACTGAAGATTCGTGTTTTCCTTGAGAACGACCCGAACAAAACCTCGGCTGGCTGGAAAGCAAAAAGCACATCACAAGCTATTTTGGTTAAAAAACGATTTATTTTTGTAATGAGTGACAAACAAATATCGAGCATCCTTAAGGTAGGTATCGAACAAATATCCTGAGAGAATTTTCGAATGATAAATTCTTATTATCCAATCCAACTCTTTCACCGATACTTTAAATATATCTTTTCAAAGGCCACAGATATGTTGGGAAAATTTTCGAAATATATTTTTCTCAGATACTTATTTATCTATCAAAATAAGATTTTCCGGTCAAAATTTTCGTTTCAAGTCTTTAATAATTTTTTTTTAAATAAGTTCCGATCAATAGAATGTTCCTACTTCATAGGAAGTCTTTGATGGATATTTCCAAAGGTCCAACAAATATAAGAAATATCTAAACAAAGAATTTACACGATTTGTCTTATAACTCATAAATTAAAATAACTTGAAATTTAACAGCAGAGAATTGAGATTAGAAATGTGATTGCAGATTTCCTGGCTAATAGACAAAAAAATCATAGGGAACACAAAACTATTAACAATTTGAACATTTCCTTGAAATGTTCGCAAAAGTCAATGATTAACATATATTTTAAACCACTATATTTTAAATAAACAAAGAAACTATCAATATTGACATTCTAATAAAACCAACAAAAAAATGAAATCCAATTACTGCACCTATATAATGATGAAGCAACACGTCGAACGACATTGTCAATTTTTTATCGCGTACCTACCTCAAAAGTCATGTCTTTATGTTGAAAATTTCAATTTCGTTCTGGCTCTGCCAGTGTCGGCGTCGTCGTCGTCGTCAGCATCTGATCTGACACAAGAAGTCTTTGCAACATCATATGCATGACCGGACGAGGTAATAACTTGAAGATGCAAAAGATGCTATCCATTATATAGCCTGGTCAGGCCAGTACCTTATCTAACTTTGCCTAACCTATAGAGATGTGCTAACTTCAAGGAACCCATTGGATTTGCATGACGTCCATGTAATGTTATATCCATTCCGAGGTTCTATGCTTCTATATGACACTGCGCGTCTACTCCCCGATTATACACCAGCTCAATTAAAACACTGTAAAGTGTTCGAATGGAAACCATCATTTGATTTGAATATTTTATAGATGCTTCTTATTTCTTGAAGCATCGTGATGATGATGTGCCAAGCCGGTCGCCTCGTCGTCGATACGTTAAAATGTGCAAAAGTGCAAGCAAGAAAAAAATTGCCCAACTCAATTAACAGATTAAAGCCTCAATCAGGGGGCCATTAGAGGGTGATAGACATTTACAGCCAATGAAGTAGTATGCACCTCTGTATGTACTAGCAACAACAAAAAAAAATCAATTATTTATGGAGAAAGTGCAACAAATCGCAGATCCAATTTGTTGTTATGAAACTTGTTACTGACCTATAAATCCATTTCTCTCAGGTTCTATATACACTATACACCTTCAATTATAATAACTATTATAGCCAGCAAGGTGTGTGTGGGTGTAGCTACTGCGAGTTAAGACTAAAAAAAGGTGGATTTCACAATAATACATACAATACAAAAATAATGGTAGTAGTCGTGTTTTATTGGTAATTTTATAGCTAGGGCAGTAAAATTTCCCTCGGTCAACACTAAGAAAACCCAAAAGTGTCAATAAATTAGCCAGCAATTTAGTGAATGGGCGCGTTCAACTCATATCTCAATTTTTGGAGCAACTGATTTGCAAGCTGTCATAAAATTTTCTGAAAATTCAGATGACATGTAACTTTTTATGACAGCTGGCCAATCAGAAGCTCCAATAATTCAGAATTCTGAAAATTCAGATTTGCGTTGAACGCGCACAATATTAAAGTGGACAAAGAATGTTGCGCAGTTGAAAAATATAAAAGACTTCAATCTTAAATGTCGGTATCATAGATTATTTTTCACTTCAAAAAGATGTGCTCTAAGACGCTGTTTAGATTGGGAAGATTGATCCCGGTATCACGACAGTTTGTTGGCAAGAGAAGTGTGGAGTGAGGGATCTCGTGAGGCACAAAGAAAAACATTGAAACCGGACTCATGAATCTCATTTGATTTAAATGTTTAAATGTTCGAAATGTTGAAATTGTTGTTGTTCCAATGTAAACACGATGATACTCACCAGTCCGTACTCAATCTTCTCAATCTAAACAGGGCCTTAGCTATTTGTAATTTAAAAATACCGAAGCGCGTGTCTTCACAAGTCGTTGACATGTCCGAATGAAAATCCGATAATTATTTTACATAGGAAAAAATTGATTTTATAATATCCCGATAAAATTTTGGATTAAATACTCTAGGTACGTCAAAATTTATAGTTCGTTCCATATCTGTCAAATAATATAAACTCAACCCTAAGACTGCTGAAATCTCATAGCCATGAAAAATTTCACGACTTGTTTATAATCATGACTTAATTTTGAATATACTTATGTATACATAATAACGCGTGTTTTTTTTAGACGTGTGGTTTTCAATCTGGCAATACTTTTTTTCAGAGTTGGCTATTTGACAGCTTTCAATTAATTTATGCTCAGTTTGGTTTTGAATTTCATAATGAATAGATTTACTCCTGAACAACGTTTGCAAATTGTCCAAAATGGACTCGAAACGAGGTCGTTGTTGATCCCGATTTTCACAAGAAAATTTTGTTAAGCGATGAAGCTCATTTTTGGTTGAATGGGTACGTTAATAAGCAAAATTGTAGTATTTTGGAGTGAACATAATTCACAAGCCATTGTTAAGACGCAATTATATCCTCAAAAAGTCACTGTTTGGTGTGCTCTATGGGCAGAGGGAATCATTGGTCCATATTTCTTCAAAAATGAAGGCGGCCATAATGTTACAGTCAATGGGAAACGCTAGAGCCATGATTAATGACTTTTTCGTGCCTGAATTGGAGGATGTTGATGTGGACGACCTTTGGTTCCAACAAGACGGCGCTACATGCCATTCAGCCAACGAAACAATAAATTTATTGAAGGGAACTTTTGGTGAGCGCATTATCTCACGTCGTGGGCCTGTGGCGTGGCATCCAAGATCGTGCGATTTAACACCGTTGGACTATTTTTGTGGGGTTATGTGAAGTCACTTGTCTACGCAATTAAGCCCGAGGCGATTGAAGTCTTGAAAGAGAATATTCGGCGCGTTATTGCTGACATACGGCCCCAATTGCTGCAAAAAGAGGTCGAAAATTGGGCCTCTCGGTTGGAATTTATTCGAGCTCGAAATCATTTTTAAAACATAATGGCAAACCCCTATCTTTATAATTAAGCTTAATTCTTGGTCACAACATTAAATTACATGCGTTTTATTTCTTCTTGAAAACAACACGTCTAAAAAAACACCGTTAGAAGACCGACATACGTGCTAATTTTTTTTCCCAACATTTAAAGAATTATTTGAAGACAATTCAATTATGTATTTATTAACAAGATGAAAAAAAAAACTGATATTCAAATATTTTTTTGAAACTGCTTTGAGTTTCAAACCAACTCTGGTTTGTCATAAAACTTTAAGAATATCGAAGAAAAAAGTCTGAAATTGCTGAGCTGGTGAAATTCAACTTCAACAACAATAATAATGTCAATCGGTAATATGTACTTTAAATTTTTATTATAATTTTAATAGCTTGTGACAAATGCGTGAAAAGTGAAAGGGTCACATAATGTGACCAATTGACCTGCTATGCTTGACCAACGAGCCCTTCCGACACACAGCTACTGGCCTGGCCACAGCGATAGCAATGATTTATTGGAATTTAATTATTGCTCAACTTGCTTGCGTGTGACGGGACGGGCCACTACAGGCTACACTAGCAGTAAGCAGTGTGGTTGTGTATCATGAAGCATGTCAGGAGATTTCGCATTCTTTTCGATTAAACGATGTAGTTTTTTTTTGTTGACTTTTGTGGTGGCCTGATGCGGCTAAATCATTACCGAACCGAAAAGTTAAGTTAAATGGTGTTAATTTCTCATCCAAAGCCAAAATATTTTTTTTTTTTTTTTCAATTACGCAATAAATGCACTATAAAGAGAGCTTGACAGCATAATGGACTTTATGTTTGGGGCTGGAGGTCCTTATCTAAAGTACTCAGGACTAATTTGTTCGAGGTTAAATTATGTACTCTACTCACTGAGGGCATTGTTTTTTTTTTGGTTTGTGTGTGTTCAACATACAAGGCCTTTAGCCCTTGGCGTGCAATAATTTTGTGATGTGCAAGATGAAAGTGCGGCGGTTGTTGTAATTAAGTTGGAACAATATAATGGTAAGCTTTCAAGGCATCTGATGGACATGATGCATTTTAAGGTTTTTCTTGCTTCTTCATCGGGATAAGAAGACTTACTCGATTATGCAATACAAAATGTCTGCATAGGCTGATGATGTGGTGATCATCTCTCTTAACCGATTATAATCATATCTTTTAGTTTGTCATTGGATGGACATATTGTTAAGTGCTTGTGGTTATTTAAGTTTTAATTTTGAAAGATTATTTAAGCCTTCTCCATATAGGTATAGGTATGCTCCAGAGACATCCATAGGCAAAATATGATGTAGGAGGTACTTAGTTGCTCTGTGGTGAATGGTAAATGGTCTATGGAGAACGCGAAGCATTAAAAAAAAAGTTGTAGATGTTCTATAGCAAAATGGAAGTAGTTGGAAGAATATGGAAAATAACGCCATAACTCGTAGAATCTTCGAAGCGCACTGAAAGGCACATAAGGACATAAGCATTATGAACAAAAAATAACAGAAATATAGTAAACACTGAAAAGAAAAGGGCAGTCTTTGCGACAACTTGAAATATGAATTCTCCTAGGTCAACCTTAAAAAGTTGATAAATTTGTTGTAATTTCGACCATAAGATGTCACTAGACGTCACACCAGTAAAACGGAAGACAAATAGTTAACTATTTATAAGTATTGCTCAGAGTACGGAAATGCTCGTTTGTGATTTTTCATTTCACAACAGCTCTCAGCTCATATTTTGCTTAAGACCGTGAGCAGTTTTCAAGAAACCATCAGCGTTAGTGGGAGCATCGGTATAATCACTGACTGTGAAAATTTTAAAAGAGCACCAAAAGCATAACACTTGACTCGCTCACGAGCATGAGCAGTTTGATGTGAGCTCGTGACTCGTGAGCAATGGAGAGCTTAATGGATTTGTTTTTACAATAAACGAATCAAATATTTGTTGTAAGTATACTTACTGTATTATTAGCTTACTGTATTCATTCGTGAGAGTGCATTGATAATAGTTTTTCCAAACAGCACGAGCATATACGAGTTAAAGAGCTCAATGAATTCAATCTCTTGCTTATATTTTCCTTTGGAAATTATGATGGGTGATTTTTTAAGAGGTTTAGAACTTTTTTAAAAAAAAAAACACAAAAAATTCGAAAAAATGAATGAAATATTTATTTGAATCGATAGTTTGAACCATAGAGTACCTATATTACCTAGAGAACCGACTTAGGCGGTCGTTCTCTTCCACCCTACAAGCTGTACTGAGAGGAAAATGCCCATTAAGTTTTGTATGGGGTTGTTGTCCAATGCATTTTAAATGGGACCGAACCAACATGGCTTCAATTGAAAGGACTTCGCTCAAATTGCTCAATAAGGTGGATAAGACCGCCCAGGGATTCAAAAAAAAATCCGTTAAATTCAAAAATTGAGAAATTTATTAATTTCGTAGTCAAATTTCTTTTTTTAACCTTTTGTCAACCTAAACTATGAAGAATATCGGTCATTGTTGCTCCCGGGTAATAAATTAAATAATATTTTTGAATATTTATGTATAAAAAAAAAACAAAAACACCTACCGAAAATTGGAAGCGCACTCTAGTTTCTTAGCTCAAAAAGGTACGTGTCTACGATTTAGGTGTGCAAATCGTAGACACGTACCTTTTTGAGCTAATGCCACCACTTTTTTCACAATTAAACCGTAGACACGTACCTTTTTGAACTAATGCGCCAATTTGTTTTTATATCCACCATTCACACGGATTCACGGATAAGGAAAAAAGAGTAAACTAAGAGAGTTTTCACTTACTCACCTCAAATAAAATTTGCGGGTGTTTAAGGCAAGAGGGGTACCGGTCGGTTCTCTAGGTAATATAGGTACTCTATGGTTTGAACCTTGCAATTTAATGTTTAAAGATAATTTCATGCAAATGTTGACCGCGGCTGCGTCTCAGGTAGCCTATCCGCTGAGTCCAATTTTGGCATACTCTTTCACACATATCGGCCGGTATCTCATCACGAATGAATGCATGGATGTTAACTTCCAGTGCGTCAATCGAAGCGGGCTTGTCCCTATAGACATTAGCCTTGACATACCCCCACAAAAAATAATCTAATGGTGTCAAATCGCACGATCTAGGCGGCCAATTGACCGGCCCGAAACGTGAAATTAACTGTTCACCAAACTCGCCTCGCAATTGCGCCATTGTTTCGCGTGCTGTGTGACATGTGGCACCGTCTTGTTGAAACCACATATCATGCAAGTCAAGAAATTCCATTTCGGGCAAAAAAAAGTTTGTTATCATCGCTCGGTAGCGTTCACCATTGACAGTAACGCTGCGATTCGCATCATCTTTGAAGAAATATGGCCCAATAATGCCGCCGGCCCATAAACCGCACCAAACAGTGGCTTTTTCGGGATGCATTGGTAGCTGTTGCAATGCTTCTGGCTGATCTTCACTCCAAATGCGGCAATTTTGCTTATTTACGTACCCATTCAACCAAAAATGAGCCTCATCGCTGAACACAATTTTTCGATAAAAAAGCGGATCCTCGGCCAGCTTTCCAAGAGCCCATTCACCAAAAATTCGGCGTTGTGGTAGGTCGGCTGGCTTTAGTTCTTGCACCAGCTGTATCTTAAAAGGCTTTACGCCCAAATCCTTCCGCAAAATTTTCCACGTAGTGCTGTAACAAAGGCCTAACTGCTGGGAACGGCGCCGAATCGACATTTCGCGGTCTTCTGTCACACTAGCTGATACGGCCGCAATATTTTCTTCACTACGCACAGTACGTAAACGTGTTGGTGGCTTAATGTCCAACAAAGTAAATTTGGTGCGAAATCTGGTCACAATCTTCCGAATAGACTGCTCAGAAGGTCGAGAATGCCGATCATAAAATGGAAGCAGCGCGCGATGAACATTTCGAACCGAGCACGAATTTTGATAGTAAAATTCAATAATTTGCAAGCGTTGTTCATTTGTAAGACGATCCATGGTTAAATTGCAAACCAAACTGAAGCTGTTTGACAGTGACACAAGGTACTAAACACACGTCAGCTGTCAAAACCAGTGTTGCCAAAACCAAACCAGCTAAAAAATCACCCTTTATAATGATTTGATCTTTGGTGGAAGAATCGTATTAAGATTTGATTCAAAATGAAAAAATAAAAAAATTATAAAAAACTAAAATATTTTCGCTTTTCAGAACTATCATCATAGTTTTGTCGAGAAATCGTGAACATAAGTAAAAATATAAATGCTTGCAAAAACTCACGAGCGAGAGCGTCCTATATAAATGCTCATTCTCATTCGCAATTGCCCGTTCACGAGCAGCTCATCAGTAAGCATTTCCGTACCCTTTTCTTAATACTGATTCACATTTAATAACCCAGTCTTTTTGAGCAACCTTCTTGAAACCTTATATATATCTACATACTACAATCATACACAGACAAAATAACAAAGTCAAAGAGAATTTCATTACTGATCTTCTTCACGTGCTGCTCCATTGAAACATGTCCCCCATTAATTCTTCATAACAAATTACTTTTCTATACTTATCCACCCACTTACATTATTTTATCTCTAATCTCTCTTAACGCACGAATATCTAAAAAAAGCTTACATAGATAAATAATATCATTCAATTAACCCTAAATTACACTACATAAGAAACCGCCCGCCTCCAGAGTGCAGCTAGATTCCACTTACCTGGCAGATGTATCCCAGATGACAATAATTTCTCTGGCAATTCAGCAATCGAGCGTGGTGCAATAATCTCATCAGGCAATTGATTATCTGTAAATTAAAGAAGAAGAAATTAAGAAAGAAGAACAGAAAAACAGAAGAAAAAAAAAAACACAATATAAAACGATTCAAAATGCATCTCAAATTACAGTGTTTAAACGGGTTAAATGCGGTAAATCTCAAGCACGTAGCCACAAATTAAAATCAAAACAATTTAATTAAACCAACTCCTTCGACCCACACGCCAAGCCAATTTCAATTGGCCAACAAGCAATGAAACGAACAAGTCCATTCGTCGCATCGGGCTCGGACGTCGGTCGCGGTGACCGTAGCTGGCAATTGTATACCAGGGTACAGCGGATATCAGATGATTTGTTTGCTGTGTCTCTACCTGTCTTCGGCATTGCCAGCACCAGTGGTCAACTCGGACACACCTGGCGGGCATACCGGTAAGGTAGGGTTTCGATTTCGGAATTCATGTGAAATTATCCCACAATGAGCTGCGGCCGACACACCCTCTTCCTCTGACGAAGATAAATGCATACTCCAGCTCACCTGATTCTGGGCAAAGATTTGGGAACAACTTACAAGCAAAAATTCAATTCGCTGAGAGTAGGTGTCAAAGTGACAGGTCTTTGATCACCACAGGACCAGAAACCCCACATATCTCTTTCAGAGTAGAACTCACCCACAAAAATAAAAAAACAAAAACCGAAATCGAAATCGAAACAGACAGCACAGGATTGCTGCTCTCAATTCGATGGCAGGTGTTTCTTTGTGAAGCGAGTTCCAGAGCGTAGGAGGAATCTCCGGTTCTTGAGCTTCAAAATTTGTTCGTTCAGACCTCAGGTGCGTTCCTTATGCACGAGAAGCGAGATACTCCATTTAACGCTATCTCACCGAACGATTAATGGATATTAAGTTGCACACTGAATTCGTTCATAAAATTCGTGCTCAGCAGAGCCGGTTTTCCGGTCAACCACAGACACAGGCCACTGCAGAACGGAGTCTTTATAGCTGAGCGGTGCAAATATTCAACACTCAAGACCTAAATCTGCGGCAAATTAGTGGGATTGCTTGTGCTTGTGGCTTATAGCACAAGTCAGCAGGTTCCAGGCCGCGAATTGCAGTTAATCGGTGCATTAATTTCCAGCTGCCAATTGACATTGGCTCGGTTGAGATTAATTCGTATTGTGTTCGAGTGGAGGCGGTAATGGCATTTCTGTCAAGCAGTCAACATATAGCACAAATGTGCGATAGAGGGCGGTGGTTTTGCCGCAGCAGTCGCAGTGGCCTCAGCAAAGGAGGCAAATTGATTTTGATTCTTTCACAGTCTTCTGAGAGAGTCTTGCTTTGTTTTGCTTTTTGCTTTTGCTTTCTGCTGAGCTTATAGTTTAGCTTATAAACCTTACCTATAGCCAAAGAAGGAATAGCGCGGAGGAGGTGGTATGGAACTTGTTAATTTTTTTCATTTCGTCTATTCTGCTGACAGCGGGGTGTCAAATACCAAAAATGCAGTTTCTTAATGTGTTAATAGGGAAGAGGTGGTGGTTTTGTGATGGAGTTGTTGTGCAATTAGGCGGGTGTTGTGGTTTCTTGATCAACTTTTAGCTGAATTATATTGCAAGTAATATGACTGCATTCTTTTCGGGAACAAAAAGGAGGATAACCTCACAAAAGACTATATTAACCGGAGTATCGGAGTATATATGTTTGGGTTGCACCACATGCTTGATTGGCATTCTTGTGGTGGCATTTGAGATGTAGAAGTGGTTTATCTCACATTTTATAGGCACTTAGACGAGTGCCTTGCCTTATGGCTTTGATGGAAAATATTTTCGACAGGAGGTTTTTTTCTCTCCGATACCTTTAACACCAACTTGTTTGTGAAAAATTCCATAAAAGGGGTTTGAATTGGGCGACAGGTTATTTATGCGACACATTTGATTAAAGAAAAATATTTTTATTTTTATTTTGTTTTTTTTTTTTTTTTTTTTTTTTTAACAAAAGAGGGAGAAAAGACTTATGGCCGGATGGAGTGCATTCGGTTTGTGGTTGACTGATTTTTCATGAATAAGAATTTGATTTGCAATTTTATACAATTTCTTTAAATTAACGTATTTGGGTCAGTACGCATTTTTAATATTGGAAATAGGTAATCAATTGCTAACTTCCGTCCCAGGGCAGCTTTATAAAAACTAGTTTTAGTAAGACGGTCTACGATGCTTAAACTTTCAAAAAAACTAGGACACAACTTGTCTATTTTTGATTTTCAATATTAAACTAATTGTTTGTCTAATGGGGCTAACTAATGCAATCTTTTTAACTGCTTTATCCAGTAGATCCGTTTACAGTTGCCAATAGTTATTCAATCCGTCAAAACAACGTATTCATTGGATCAGCCTTATCCGTCCCATTCGTCCACGTCAACTCATCCGGTTGCAAACTTCATTCGGGGGATTATATGGGTCAGGGTGTTAAGAGGGGCCGTTCAAGTTGAGACGGATGAAGTGACTGTGTCAAGGTTTGTAGAGATTTTCACTATAAAACCAATCAATTTTTCATTGAAAATCTTTATGAAGCTTCCTTAGGACCATCTCAACGTGAATAACACCTTTAAATCTATTTCCTGCTTTTCCAAACATTTTCAACAATGAGTATATCTATTTGAGGAATTATGATTTTTGACGAAGGTACTTCTATTGGCCAGTGTGTTCTAAACAAATAACAATGATCCTGGTAATGTTCTGTCCAATGGGCCCCGGTTCATAAAAATTGACAAGTGTGACAGGTGACAGTTTGTAAATTGACAACTGTCAAATTTTCGTTCCATAAATAATTTGAAGTTTTGTTAAATTTGCCAGAAATAGCCTACATTTTCCAGCTTTTGGATCATAAAAAATTTTTCGTTACCAATTAATTGTCAAGATTTTTCTTTTGAGCAGAAAAAAAAAATAAATCGTGTTTGGAATAGTTGGATTTATTGTCAAAAAATTGATTTTTGTTCAACTTTAATTAACAAAAAAATACGTATTCTAAAGGGCCTCACTAATAAAATATTTCTAGATTAAAGACCTATACCCATGTTCTGTTCTGTAACACTTTAACTCTGGCATCTATAAAATCTGACAAGAAACGATATAAATTGAAAGAAATCATATGAGTTTTGTTCCATTTCTCAACGTTTCTCGACCTATTTCATCCATGCAAGAGTTACAGAACATGGACCCTGGACTGTAACTCTCGCGTCGATAAAATCAGTCAAGAAACGATGGAAAATGGAACAAAACTCATATAATTTGTTTCAATTTTCATGGTTTCTCGACTACTTTTAATCATGCGAGAGTTACAGAATATGGGTCCTGGTCTGAAAATGGCTTTGACAATTAGAAAATATTAATACAAAATTTTGTCAGAATTTGACATTTAAAAATTTGACCACATCCAACATAATAGTACCTTTTTTACTACAATTTAGTAATTCTGCTAAATACTTAGTAAATATAGAAAAATAATATAATTTCATAAACGAAACACAAGAAAATAAAATTAAATGCTAGACAGCATATAAATCCGATTTAAAAAAAAAAAAGAATAACAGTAACAAGTCACAAAATTTTCCGTTTTCATTATCATCGGAATTTTCACTTCTCTTCAATTCAAATAAAATCTTAAATGCACAACTGAACTGAACTGAATCATAGCTCAAAATCCAAACTTTAAAGTGACAGATGAAAGATCAATTGACATCTGATCTGTCAATTTATTTCATTAACTACATTTAAATGTATACCTTCGTAGCAGACGTCAGAAATGTAGTTGTTTTTTTTTTTTGGAAAATATGGCAGTTCGCCCAACCCTATTCACCACAGGCCGTATGCATCACATCGTCCTGTAATATGTCACAGTTAGTTTAACTGTAAATATTTCTACCTGTGAACTCAGAAGCTTTATTCATGCTTATTACCCAGTCAAATTAAACTTTAACTTCGAGTTCTTTTTCGAAGCCTTGGAGATATCCAAAAAAATCTTGAAATTTTCCTTACAATTTTTAGGCGGAAAATGGGTCAAAGTTCTACTTTTTTTTTATAAATATTTTAAAAACTATTATGTAGTTTTTTCGATGAAATGTCAAGGCAAAAACTATTAATTTTTTTAAAGAAATGTGTAGGTAAAATTGTTACCTTACAAAATTTGAATATCGTTTTCTATTGACTTTTCGGACTGTTCTACTCCTTTTTTATTCCAATCGAATATGAAAACATCGATTTGTCAAATCTACATACACACTACCGAATCACACACGCAAAATGGCATCACTGGCCATTTACCACTTTTGACAAGTAGTACGATGAAAAACTGTAAATGAATGAGTGTGTTTTGCTCGTCTACTACTTTATGAAATTGGGAACAGAAAAACACTGAGAAAAATGTCACTCGCGGAACAGTCAATCGAAGGCTATTAGAGTAGTTGGAGTGAAAAAGGAGTACAAAAGGAGTAAGTACCTACTCCGAACATTAAAGCAAAAATGACACATTACCAAAAAAGATGGTAGGTAACACTTTTTTTCGTAAGAGAAAAAGATATCAGATAGGTATTTATTTTAGCCCCAATTTCTTCACTCTCAATTTTATTCAAATTCGCCATTAAAAAAGGAAATTCATCAATTTAAAAAAAATATCAGTTATTAAACCGCATTTAGCAATTTAAACTAAATATAACTGAACTAAACGAGACGCCTTTTTACTACTGAAACTAAAAGTCGATATTTATTTTGTTTGCCAATAATTATCAAATAAAAAGGTGCTGTATCCCAAAATAGGGGCATTTTTTCTAAATGTGAACAAACCCAAAGTGAAAATAATTCAAAAATATAATTCCGAAAATTCCCACACCATAAGAAGATATCTATATCGCTGCTCTGATGCCCTCGGCTTCAACTTTCTGTCACTCATTTCAATTACCTACCTACCAAAAAAAAAAATCAATGACAACTTCTTTCGTTTCCGCTTCCACTTATTATGAACATTGAAAGTGAAATTCTAAATCCATTCATTAGAAGCAAACAAAAAAACTTGCATAACCCAAAGAAGCCCACAACTCGATAACATTCTTCTTCATAATATCTTCTACGTTTTCTGCCTACACATACAGAAATTCCAGATATAGCTCTCTGGTCTGGGTCTGGGATTGGGACGTTGCGCTGCGCTGCGCTGGATATGGCTGGGTCTATGGGTGTACCTATCATCATCATCATCATCATGTTCATTGCTGACATTAATCTCTCGCGCTCTTCAACAGCCTATATTATGATAAATTCTTTCCCGTCTAAGGGCGCCTTCAGCAGCAACCATTCATCTCATTCGCCTTGACATTAAACTCTGCACTCTGTGCAAAGGCGAAGCACAAGCACTGAGCACTAACGCTGGCTGGTTGGAGCTATATGTCTTATGATGACTATACCTAGCTAGAGCTGGCCATAATCATAAAAAGCCAACCGCGAACAGCGTTAGCATCTGTTGTATTATTATGGTTGTGCGGTTTGTTGCGCATAGTGCAGCGGGAATGTGTGGGAAGACAATGCACTTGTCGATGGCTTCAATGGGAAATTAATTTCTTTAGATTTGACGCCATTGATTTGGCTTATCGTGGGCCGCTACCGCTTTGCTTTATGGTAGAGGATCAGTGCCGATGCCGACTGCCGACGACGCGCGCCGCAGACGCAGATGCAGCCGTGGATTGGAAAGAAAATGTCTTTCTTTTTTTTCATTTGGTAATTTTTGTCTCGTGGCCTTATGTCAGAAAAAAATTGAAAGAGTCCCCTCAAGGAAAAACGTTTTTTGCTATTAGAAGGAAGCCAAAAGCCGAAACCGAAGCTGATGCCGCTCATGCTCAAGCTGAAGCTTATGTGAAGCTTTAAAGCGAAAACAAAAATGTCCAGTGTTGGTCAAAATGGTCTACAAACTAAACAACAGTGCGGCTCTGCTTAATGCCTTTGTTTGGAGTCAAAACCATAACTCATGCGCGCCCCACCAGTGTCGCCGCGTTTCTTTTCGATATGCAAAATGCTGAATGCTCCTTTCACTAATTAATCATTTCGCTTAGGTAATGGCTGCTTTTTGAGGGACATGTTTATTGTTATTTTAATATTACCTAATGTCGTTTGATGGTGGCGCGGTGGAGCTGGCCTGGTGCTTGTACTGCCAGTATAGTTGCTCTCTGTGCAGTGCAATTGGCCAGCGACCAGCCGACCAGCGCCAGCGCAGCACTGGGTGTTCTATTGTTGGCTGGGATGGACGGGACAAATTGGAAGGTTGTTTTGCAAATAATTTTTGGTTTGTTTCTTATGTAATTTCTCTCTGTGAAATTAATCAGCTTTCTTACTGGCAAAAATACTGTTCAGATTAATGTGCGGGAAGAAAGGGTATATACTTAAAGTTTTGTTTTTTTTTTTTTCCTTCTTTCGGTTCAAGTTGTATTGTGGTACCAAAGAGTATGTATACGAGTTTATACCATAAACCACTGTAACCTGCACCAAGCTAAGATTATGATTAATTTAAGTCTCTTTAATGACATCCACAACTTGTCTTTCGGGACAGGTATTACCACTGTTTCATTAGGAAAGTTTCCTATCTTATTATTTTTATATTTGAAGGTTTGAATGAGCTACCACCAAGGCATTGTAAGTCATTATATTGCTATTTGTTTGTTTCAAAATTTAACTCCTTAACACACGTGTTACCTGGCATAAATAACTTTTCTCATTAATAAACATATTATAACTCTCGAATATCTTTCCAGTTCTTTTAACTGGAAGCATGGTAATAATCCATTAAAATGAAACACGCAGTGTGTCACAAACATGCACTGATTTATGAATACTATGACTGTAGTAGTAAACGCTTCTATGAGATGTGTATGCATGCATATGTGTTAAGAAGTTATCCGTCTCTTAATTGCCAAATTTGGCGAGTAAATGTATGCTACTTGCTATCACATGTCATAAACCATTCCACATTTATTAACATGAATTACAAGAAGACAGATGTGTAAGTTCTATCACGCTGCTATTCGCCGTTTATTAATAGAGGAGTTATTGTTTAAAAAATAATTTTGTTTTGGAATTTTTACATTTCTGGACGTATAGACATACTTCTAAAAATGTTATGTCGAGGAATCTGCATTCTGCTAGAGCTTTTGACTGTCAACTTTGAAGATAACAAGTCAGGGTACCAACTTCAAACTTTGTGGCTTTTCTGAAGGGTGTCCCAAAATTCATTCAAGAAGTAATTTTGATACAAAAACATGTGCGCAAAATTGTAGACAATTTAGTATACGATTGAAGGTTTGAATGAAATAACAACTACTTGAGTGAGCTACCACCAAGTCATTATAGGCTGGAGTTATAGCTATTTCCCGGCTGCCAGGCCGATCATCAGACTCCTTTTAGTGGTGCTTAGTCTATTACGTTCAATTTTAATTTGAAAAACTGAGATTATTAGATTAGATTAATTTGAAAGCTGAGATTTAGTATACGATGTTAAAGCGTAATTAGTATGATGCATTTTATTAAAGTTAAAATCACCAAATAGCTATTTTGTATTTTTAGTATCATACTAACTTCATATGTCAATTTGACAGTGACACATGTGAAAAAGGTATGTTTGCTTACTTTTTTGTTTTACGCGCGTTCAGCTTGAGTCTTGTTAGAAAATAGTTTAAGCATGATACTACTTAACATATATTTGAAACTAAGAAAATTTTAGTAAAGAGCTTTAAAGTTAGTAAATTGTTAACTAGTTAATTGTTAAGGCTAACACCTTAACATCAAGCTGTTTAAAATTTTGCGTCATGGGTTTTTAATTTAAAGTTTTCAGTATAGTTAAGTAGTGCATGGAATAAAATAAGGAGTAAGTAGGCTCCCCCTCCACGGCCTTTCTGGCACATGTGCACTCTTTTCTTGAAATTTTCCATGAACGTTCCGCATAAATTTGGCTGAATATCGTATATGATGCCTACAGTGACAGTTCAAAATCCTCAGCAAACAGTGACACGTTGTGCCTCTTGATGCATTTTTTTCCCAAGAATTACTCATTTTTTTTCAGAAACCCAATTGCAACAATTTTGAAGTTTAACAAAGCCATCAAAATGAAAATAAGCCTCATCGAAAAATGACTGCTAAAATCTAAACTTTTTTTAAAATGTTGCGCAGCAATGAAAACGCATTATTCTGTCATCTAGTTTTTCATTTTTAAAAAACTTAACTGTCAGCTGTCATACTGTCTTTTTTTTTAGTTGGCAACACTTAACCTCACAAATGGCGCAAAATTCCTGCGTAAATTTCGGGGCACACATTATAAGAAAATTTAGCCATTCGTTCAGATACTCAGTAATGTTGTGTTCTATATGTTCTATCTCCTTATTTTGGGAAAACTTGGTGCTTGATATCGTCAATGAACTGCTTGAATGCTTAAAACCAATTTTATGATGGTGGTTTGGACTATCTAGTTATGCGAATGACATTTCTATTGCATTTATATATATTAACACAAAATGCTATTAATAAGCTTACAAACCTAATATGAGGTGTGGATTGTATATTTTTCCTTTTCAAGTGACAAATTTTGTCGAAAATTGTTAAATCTTCATCTTAATCTGCCACAACAAAAACGAAAAATCAATTTTTGGAAATATCAGTTTTTGCTCTTAAATAACTAGGCAATAGGCTTGTACAGGAAAATGAGATCTTTTCGGACTTGGCAATATCAGTTACACGAACAAAATCTGACATTTAAAATTTTTGTTAAAATACATACCTACATAACGCACACATGTCCAAGAAAAAATAGTCATGGCAGATGTGTATTCCATTTTTACTGACAAAATTAAACTTTACGAATCTGTCAAAGTTAAAAGTGACAGCCATTAATTCGTTGAATTTGACAGAAGGAAAATTGAAAAGGACAAAAAAGGCATTTTCATCTTCATACTTTGACGTTGTGCAAAATAAAATTTTGTTTTTGCAAACGTGAGGCGCATGCAATAGATAATAGTCAGAAGTGTAGGGAGTAGCTGTAGTTGAGGAAACTCACATCAGTTTTAGGTTTATATCATTTCCAGAGTAATCAAATTATTAGTTTTGATTTGGGTGAACTATTCATGGATCAATTATCTATTTATTGCATGCAACCCACGTTTTCCGTTTTAAATGTATAGGACCAAGACAAATTACTTTTTACATTAAAAAAAATGGTACCTTTTCTGATCGGATCAATTGCAGCAGTCAGCGTTCTATTTTTCCCAATTGAGCTATAATTCGGGAGGGCTTTTCACCAACGAAGGCAAATAAAGTGAACGAATACTGGACGAAACGCTTTAATTAGGTCTGTTTGGTATCTTTTTTCAGCAAAATGTGTAAAACCTGCCAAAATACCAAAGTGAGAACAAATTTCTCAAAAATGGAGAAACTTACAATAAAGTTAACAAACGCATTGAACCACTTTTGTGTACAAAACGTCAGAATTTTACTCTTCATATCAACAATCACATGCCAAAAGTCTGGTTTTGTTAACAATTTGCGTTTAATTTAAAAAAAAATTACGTAAATTATAAATTTCTCAAGTTATTTATTTTTAATAAAGTCAGAAACCACAATTTCAAATTAAAAGCAAAAGATGCTTACAGCTGGGTGTTTTGACAGTCTTTACTCATCTTGCACACAGAAATTTATGTAGCACAAATTCGTAAGTTATCTAAAGGAGGGGAAACTTTTGATGTGTAAACATCTATGCTGGCGGTAGATCGAACAAAAAACGTGAACGTTCGTGTGCAACGTTACGTCGTGCAACGTTACGGTGTGCAACGTTACGATCTTCATACTAGGATGGGTGCGTTCAGTGAAAAAAATCTTAAGATCCCCTTCAAGCAAACCCAAGTCCGTTTTGGATCCGCGCACGTTGATGTTTACACATATTAACCGTGAGTCCCGGCACTCATACAATTTTTTTCTCTCCCGATGTGCTCTCTCGATGCAACTTTTTCGAGTTAACAAGCAGGAATTTGTAACAAATTGTGCAATTTTGTGAAAATTTGTGCAAATTCGCAAGAAATTTCACTTTACCAAACAGACCTATTATATAAATTTCTTGTACGAGTATTCGCTTAGTTTCTCCCTATACCCTTTAACAGGTATGAAATTGCATAACAATCGGACCAGTCTTTGAGACTGAAGAAGAGAAGTTGGTTATATACTAAAGGGTTTTCCAATAAGAGGTGTTATTTTGATATTCAAAGAAAAATGGCATTTTTTGAGATAAATGATCGGATGTTTATTTCATTATAAAGAGGAAGGTATGCCGTTAATAATGGAACACAACATCAGCCAAAAAAAAAAAAAAACGACCACGCTTACAGGACCATATCCTTTTCATGAAATTTTCCATAACCAAATCGCAAAGTGGCTGCCCTATGTCCTCGATAGCCTCACGAATTCCATCTTTGAGGTCTTGAATCGACGCTGGGCTGTTGGCGTAGACCTTATCTTTCACGTGGCCCCAAAGGAAGAAGTCGCAAGGTGTTAAATCACAAGATCTCGGTGGCCAATTGTGATCACCTCTTCGAGAGATAACACGGTCCGGAAACTTTTCCCGTAAAAGATCGATGGTTTCATTGCTTGTGTGGCACGTAGCGCCGTCTTGTTGAAAGTAAACGTTGTCCAGATCAATACCATCCAATTCTGGCCATAAAAAATCATTAATCATCTCTCGATAGCGCAATCCATTGACCGTAACTGTTGCTCCAGCCTCATTTTCGAAAAAGTAAGGTCCAATGACCCCGCCGGACCATAAACCGCACCAAACAGTCACGCGTTGAGGATGGAGAGGCTTTTCAACAATAACTCTTGGGTTTTCCGAGCTCCAGATGCGACAGTTTTGCTTGTTGACGTAGCCTCCGAGGTGGAAATGGGCCTCATCAGTCAAGATGATTTTTCGATGAAATTCCGGATCATTTTCATGCATTTCAAGGACCCAATCAGCAAAGACACGACGTTGTTGATGATCAGCCGGCTTGAGTTCTTGTGTTAACTGAACTGTATAAGCCTTAAGACCCAAGTCTTTATGCAAAATACGGTGTAATGACGTTTGTGGAATGCCTAATTCCAAAGAACGACAAGGAATGGACAAACCTGGGTTTTCTTCAACACTTTGGGCTACAACAGCAATATTCTCAGTTGTTCTTGAGCGACGCGCACGGGTTTTATTCTTCACATCACTAACTTGTCCCAACAGCTCGAATTTGTCCACCAATTTGTGTATTGCGGTCCGACAAGGTGCTTCACGACGACCCAAAAATGTTTTAGTTTTACGAACCGTCTCTGCCAAATTTTCACCATTTTTATAGTGAATTTTAATAATTTCAATGCGTTGTTGAAGCGTGTATCGTTCCATTTGTATTAATGGCGTAGTTTCTACTTGTCAAATGTCAAAAAATTACAGCTTCAAAAGTGACAGCTACCGAAATAGCGGGCTATTCAAAATAACACCTCTTATTGGAAAACCCTTTATTTATTAAGATAGGAAGTTCTAACATTATTTCGACTTTTTTTCATACTCTGCTGTTTCATTAAAATCTTGAGCACGAAATTCTGGGTAAATGCCGTTTGCCATTTAGTATTTTATCTAATTAAGTTAAAAGTACAAGCGACCAAACTAGACCTTAAGTTTGCAAAACAAATAGAACCCACCTTCTATACATACATACTCATATAATGTAGAAAATGGTCTCAACAAACAGGTACAAAATTAAAAACAAAAGCAAATATCAAAGCCAATCCAATATAGAACTCACCCATTTCCTCTTGCTGTTGTCTCTCGTCAGGATTCACCTCCTCATCACTGTCAATATGCGGAAAGGAGTTTCCCAAACAAAATAGTGGCATGGATGAGGTGCTGGTCGGTGTTGTTGGTGTCGTCGACATCATCGGAGACAAGGAATTGTGGTTATCGTCACTCGAGGCACTTTCATTACTTCCAACATTGCGACAGCTTGTCGTCGTTTGCACATTGCAACTATTATCCTGCTTCCCAGACAGCCGTCGCAATAAATATTTGTTGTTCAACATTTTGTTCTTTGTTATTAATTCACTCCGCTTGAGAGCACACTTTGGTGAGCTCGTTAAATTCTTATCGTTCATCGACGTCAATGGCAACGTTGTCGTTGATATTGATGTCGAAGTCGATGTCGGTGTTGGTGTTGGTGTTGGGGTTGCACCTGTTTTTGGTGTTGCTGCTGTTGTTGTTGTTGCTGTTTCATCGATTCCATATAAATTCGTATCAAATGCACTTATATCGTGCGGCGGAAAACCGGTCGGAAATGATAAGTCGGTCAAGGATATTCGTCCGATGGCACGTTCCACGCCTACCAACAGATTCTGCAACAGCTGTGGCAATTCGTCGGACAACATCTCTAAGGACAATGGACTCAAATAACTGTTGCGATAGTCGATAGTTCGGCTTTGCACAGTCGATCCAATAGCTGCAGGTGTTCGCCAAACAGCACACAATTCTACAACTGAATTTTTACCTTAAAATTGGAAGAAAAAAAAACAAAATCGAGGGTTGTTTAGATTCAAATTGGAAGAAAACAGTTTAAATTTGAATGATCGGCAGAGGTATGATATGACTCACCTGGCTTAACACAAATATAAACGTCACATGGACGTAACAAGGCTTCATCTATGGCTCCCAGCTGGAGAATCAGCTCCCCCGAATATGTTGCTAATGGCCATCCTTCGGGCCAAACAATCGACTGCAATATAAAATGAAAAACTATTAGAAAACTTATAGAAATATATAGAAATGTTTTATATGAAATGCATATATGTACATATATGAGGTCATTTAATGTGCCGGAACGGAACTTTTCTTTAACGTGTTTTCAATAAAGACCTCAAGAATTGCAGAATAGGGTGTGGTTCTTAAGGTTTTTAATTTTTTTTCAAATAGTTGAGCAATTTAATGTTTTCTTAATTGTTATTTGATTATTTAAAGGGTGTTTTTTTTAGACGTGTAGTTTTCATTCTGGCAATACTTTTTTTGGAGTTGGTCTTTTTGACAGCTGTCACTTGATTTATGCTCAGTTTTGTTGGCCATTTCATAATAAATAGACTTACTTCTGAACAAAGTTTGCAAATTGTGCAATTGGTTGGCGCGACGCATCGCACGCTGTGTCCAATATTCGGTCGACATAATCGCAAAATCGCATAAATTCGAGCAACCATAGGTCGGTTTCGCATCACGTTTACTCTAGTCGATAATGCGCATCCTCAGAGACGCCGTACAGTGCGCACCGCTATTGCTGCTGTGGAGCAGAGTATCCAAGAAGACCCGAATGAGTCCATCCGCCATTGCGCACAACAATTGTAGCTGTCGAAAATTTAGCCTCTCGGCTGGAATTTATTCGAGCCAGCCGCGGCAGCCACATGTCCAAAATCATTTTTAAAACATAATGGCAAACCCTTATTTTTAAAATAAAGCTAAATTATTGGCCATAACATTAAATTATATGTGTTTTATTTCTTCTTGAAAACCACACGTCTAAAAAAAAAACACCCTTTACTACAAATGAGGCTGCGAGTGAAAAATATCTAACCCATTTTTAATAAGAATGCAAATGCAAAATGTAGGTTCCCAATATCTCCTTGCTAAGTTCGAAAAACAAGCTCAGATTGACAAACCTGCGACCGCATATCACGACGACTTGCTTTCACCGTAAGTCTTTTGGTGGTCCAATCTGACAGATTTCAAGATTGGATAAATAATACTTGGTCGATTAATTAGTTTGAAGCATCAGCTTTATAACATTCTTATCTGCATCAACGAGTGCTAATTAACGAAAAGGTTGGAATAGATTTTGGTTTTAATTGTTGGTTATTTTTATTATAGCCACCTACTGGGTAAGATGTCATAGCCCTTTTTAAAAATTAGAGAAACCTGTAGTTTAGTTCAAGCTTTGCAGATGCTTTTTGTGAGATAGTGCGGAAGATGAACCTTTCGAAGGGCTTCGAGACATATAGTTTCTTGTGAGCAATTAATAATAATTTCATAACCTAATTAAAATTCTTCTTTTTTTATTTGTTTATAGGAAAACTAGGTAATTTTTGGATTAACAATTTAACAGTTATAGCTTTGGGATTAGATTGGGTTACCTTTTTTATTGTTAATTTTTTTTTTAATGCACTCTCTTTTTTTTATATTTTATGTGTTACTCATTCGCAAGTGTAGACTATACCTTTTTGACTTTAACAAACCGATGACGATGATGTTGTAGATATCATGTCAAAGATGACACGATAAAATCATAGTTTTTGTTTGTTTATGGCTGAAAGAAATGTGTCACGGAGTCATTAAACTGCTTTTCGAGGTCACTATTTCTGAAAATAAATTTACGAGTAAACCAAAATGAAAAATGTTGATGATGTTTTTGGATAAGAACGCCCGCCTTCTTTTTTCGAAATAATTTGATAATCAAAGATAACTTTTTTAAGCAATATTAAAATTAAATAATATGTAGAAATAATTTAATTAATAGGGCACGACTTATCTCCACGAAGATGGTATTAGAATTTAATGTATGATTTTTTTTTTATCATGACTTCAAAATTTGGAGCGATCATGGACTTCAAATAAAATTCTAATTTAGAGCCTCACAAACGTCTTAGCTTGGGCATACTTCAGGCACCCAGAGTTTTTTCAAGTCGCACAACCCTTTTTAATGGCGGCTGTTGTGCTGTTATAACTGTTATAATATGGCATGTCTCTAGTAGAGCTGTGTAAATCGTTCATTTCAAATGATCGAATCGTTCAAGAATCGATTACCAAAATGATTCGATCATCTTAATCAATCGATCATTTTCATTCCACTCAATTCATTATTTCATACTGTTCCGATTCGATTTTTGATGTGTAACGTTACGTAGCCCGTAGTTTCGGAAATGATTTGACGTAGCCCGTAATCTCGGAAATGATTTGACATTTTGACACCTGTCAAATTAAGAGTGTTCTAATGGACCTTGAGAGCTGGGCGTGACTTTAGGTAATTTCCACCTCCCAAATACGCGGTATACCAAAAATGTCGGCATATTTTGACACCTGTCAAACTAAGTGTTCTAGTGGGCCCAGAACGTCGGCCGTGACACTAACGTAATATCCACCTCCTAAATCCGTACTCTTTTTTTGGATCCGCCGTAACAAAAGTGTTGCCATATTTTGGCACCTGTCAAACTAAGACAATTTTTTTATTTCGGTTTCGATAAAATTCAATCTCTGAATTTAACGAATACTGTACCGATTTTGATTGAATCTAATCTGACCCATATTTCTTTTCTCCGATAAAATATATTAATAATTCAATAGAGATTGATATCGAAAATCGAGATTCATTGAAATGGTTGAGATTTTGTTGTAAATTCGAGAATCATCGAAATGATTGAGTTTGCGACCGATTGAAGTCAATACTTTTCGATGATCGGATCAAAAAAATAGAATAGTTCCTGATTGACACATCCCTAGTCTCGTCCATAATTTATAGCTATACACATAGAATGATTTAATAATGTAATTATTTTAAACTATGAGAACATTGTAAAATATTTACATGAATTGATTCAATACAAATTTCAAAAATCGTATAAGGAATTTTTCTTAAAAATTAATTTTTTCATATATGTAATTATTTTAACATTTAAAAAATTACTATTTCAATTTTAAGTATTAAATATTTTACATTTAAAACCTTTTTTCCAATTTAAAATAAATTAGAATTTATATTTTATATCTATAACAATAGTTTTTTTGTAATTTTTTTTTTACCACAATACCGAAAATTTTACACCATTTTTTGTTATAAAAATCCTAAGAGGAGTTTCCAAGCTAAATAAATTCTTTCATAAAGGCTGTTTGACTGGTAAGTACCTGCAGTTAGTTTTGGAGCTATACGAGCCCAATTTTGGTTTAAATACATATATATTCATACAGACAGACAGAAAGGCGTGAACTACTTTATTCGTAATGTCAGATTTGATTAAAAATCAGTAGAGCACTTTTTCTGCTAAATTAACAAATGAAAATGAACAGTAATGAAGAGCCCCCTCTGGAGAGTTTCCAAAAACACTTGGTGCCAAGTTAAAAGTAAACTGATGGACAGACGTTAAGGTTGGGTATAAGCAGCTCAATAGGTATACGAGATAAACGTTAAACAGGCACAATTTTGCTACCCGATTTTATTCCCTCTTCTATCACCGTAATTTTAAAATTTTGGTCAAAATCTTGAGTTCGATTTAATATTTCATAGTGCAAAATTTGCCAATAACGAGGTACATATATATATTTTTGTACCTCATGTTAAAATGTTTCTTCTTACTACACATTAATGCTATTTCTTTTAATTTTCAATTACTTCCGTGAATTCAAGACATAGTGTAATGTTTTGTGTTGTAAAAGAGATTAAAATAAAGATTTTTCTTCATCATACCAAAAATTATAAACTTTCAATTTAATGACCGCAATATATATTTTGAACTTAAAAAATAATAAAAACCCTTTAAACCATTTAAAACAAGCTTTCAAGAGCTGTACCTTTACACTTTATATCCTATATAGCCACCCCACGACTGCACTAAAAATATAAACAGACTTGTTGAAAGAGCATATCTAAAATCGCCCATAAAAACTGTTGCTATATCAATTAATAAAAAAAAAAAAATAATAATTACATATGTACATACATACCATACATATATGTGAAAAAAACTTGATTACTATCCATTCATATCTGTGAGAGAGAGCCCGACCCACTCGCAGATATAAAAACTAGAACTAGATTCTGTGCTCATCTGGAAGCTTGGCTAATAATTAATTTGTTTATTTCAATCTCTTTTTTTAGCTTTGCAAGAAATTAAGTGAACAATTTTAAAATTAATTAAATCTCATTTGCACACGACGCGACGCGACGCTCCGAGACGTTGAAGATGGCGATGGCAATGACGATGACGATGCAGCGGTTCACTTCACCAGGGAACCCAATATGAAATCAGTTCCTCTGTCATGTCGTGCTCGTGAGTTGGATTTGAGTATGATTCCTCCCTGCGGTGTTGCCTGCCATTTTCATTATGCATGTAGCTCCATTGTGCAGCAGCAGAGCCGCCTATATAAGAAAAGCAGTGTGCGCTTTCGTGCTAACTATGCCGCCAATTTGAGTTTGAATTTTTGAATTTGATTTTGAACTTGGTCATGCACCATCTTCTCATAAATCAAAGCACCAATAGCGGTTTTTTTATAGTTTTTTTTTTTTTTTTGTTTTTCCTTTTTGCTCATTGCATAGATATGAACATGTAACTGGATGTTTGTTAGAAGTTACATGGGAATAACTTGGCAATGAGACGTAGTACAACAACTGGGTAATATTAACATCAACAGAAAAAAAACAACTCAGCGAGCTATCTAACTTTTTCCCTTGAGGGTGGAAAATTCATTGTTTTCACATCAAAGAATCCAGTTAGTTATGGAGTTTTTTACATCATGAACGCAAAGGGGCTTAGAAATGAATACCGTAAAACATGCAAAGCTATTTTTTTATATGTATATCTAAACAGGGATTTTAATAAATCTTTTAAAAGCACCAAAGTTATATGCTTATTGATGGTTTTAAAAAAATTTTTAGTTTTCGAACTTTTATATTTATTTAGAACCATTTCGAAAATAAATATTTAAATTCAATTTAGGGCCTGAGGAAGCACATTTCAATGTAATTGATGATAAAAGGCACCAACAGAGACAGAGAGATGTTAAACGAGTATTTTTTGCCTGCAAATCCAAGTTGTAGAATTGGGTTTCGAGCATTGTTGGTTCTAGGTTCTAGCTGGACAGAGAACCTTCTCATACAGCCGCTCGGGCAACTATGGAAATATTGATACACCAATTTTGCCCCACCTTGTATTTCCGTTTTGTGAATTTTACAAACATAAACATACCTATACGAAGTTTAATCAAACTGTTTTGAGCCGATTTCAAAAAAAATTGATTTACCGATATTAGATGAACTATTTATATACATAGTACATATACCTATACAGTACATATATTGCAATCATAACCTTTTAAACCGTTTTAAGGCCGAAGTTTTCATAATTCGATTATGGTCGTGTGTGTTTCCAAACTGGGGCGGAAGCTCATACACAAATTGTAGTGAATCATCCCATGACCCATTTGCTCTTGAATGAAGTCAGTTTTCTTCCAAGGCTATAAATAAAACATTTTGTTTAATTTCACTTTGAATAAGTGAAACGAATTTACTAAGTCATTTAAAGTTTCTACCAATTACAGGTAATCAAAGTCTTTTATCAAAAAGCACTGTGGATACGGCCCCGCCATTTTCGTTTTTCAAAAAAATTTAAATTGTCCTGTGATGTGCTCAACTAGTGCTCCCTCGTTCCGTAAATATTTTAAAAAAAAATCCCAAATTTGCAAATTTTACGAATAAATTTTTTGCAAAATTAAGATTTTCTTAAAAATCAAAGTCGTGTTGTTTCGTGCCTTGCAGCGAAAAGATAAACAAAAAATTCGCATTTTTGAAACTTTTACGGCAAAAAATTTAATTTTGCGAACAAGACGAGAGTTAAGGCCACGTTTTAATTGGGTTAAAATTTTGATTAAATTTTATCTTGGATTAAATTTTGATTAAATTTTATCTTAGATTAAATTTTTTTGATTTTAAGTAAAATCATTATTTAGCAAAAAATCAAATTTGCAAATTTGATATTTTTTTTAGAAAAATTAACGGCACAAGGCATTTTTTTTTACTCAATAATGGTGATGCTTAACCTCACTTTATAAAAATGGCTAGCATTTCCATAAATAGCAGTAGCAAGTTTGGCAGCCATTGCAGCACAAATGGCGGCGCTAATTTCACGCACATAAATATCTGATACAAAATTACACGATTATTTTAATTTTACAGACCTATTTCTAAAAACATTATATGTTTGAAAGAAGATTCTGCTTTTAAAAACTTGTCTTAACATTAAATTTTCAAAATTCAGTTTATGCTTCTTAAAATCTGCAAATAAAGGGTTTTCCAATAAGATGTGTTATTTTGAATAGCCCGCTATTTCGGTAGCTGTCACTTTTGAAGCTGTCATTTTTTGACATTTGACAAGTAGAAACTACGCCATTAATAAAAATGGAACGATACACGCTTCAACAACGCATTGATATTATTAAAATTAACTATAAAAATGGTGACAATTTGGCAGAGACGGTTCGTAAAACTAAAACATTTTTGGGTCGTCGTGAAGCACCTTTTCGGACCGCAATACAGAAATTGGTGGACAAATTCGAGCTGTTGGGACAAGTTAGTGATGTGAAGAATAAAACCCGTGCACGTCGCTCAAGAACAACTGAGAATATTGCTGTTGTAGCCCAAAGTGTTGAAGAAAACCCAGGTTTGTCCATTCCTCGTCGTTCTTTGGAATTAGGCATTCCACAAACGTCATTACACCGTATTTTGCATAAAGACTTGGGTCTTAAGGCTTATAAAGTTCAGTTAACACAAGAACTCAAGCCGGCTGATCATCAACAACGTCGTTTCTTTGCTGATTGGGTCCTTGAAATGCATGAAAATGATCCGGAATTTCATCGAAAAATCATCTTGACTGATGAGGCCCATTTCCACCTCGGAGGCTACGTCAACAAGCAAAACTGTCGCATCTGGGGCTCGGAAAACCCAAGAGTTATTGTTGAAAAGCCTCTCCATCCTCAACGCGTGACTGTTTGGTGCGGTTTATGGTCCGGCGGGGTCATTGGACCTTACTTTTTCGAAAATGAGGCTGGAGCAACAGTTACGGTCAATGGATTGCGCTATCGAGAGATGATTAATGATTTTTTATGGCCGGAATTGGATGGTATTGATCTGGACAACGTTTACTTTCAACAAGACGGCGCTACGTGCCACACAAGCAATGAAACCATCGATCTTTTACGGGAAAAGTTTCCGGACCGTGTTATCTCTCGAAGAGGTGATCACAATTGGCCACCGAGATCTTGTTATTTAACACCTTGCGACTTCTTCCTTTGGGGCCACGTGAAAGATAAGGTCTACGCCAACAGCCCAGCGTCGATTCAAGACCTCAAAGATGGAATTCGTGAGGCTATCGAGGACATAGGGCAGCCACTTTGCGATTTGGTTATGGAAAATTTCATGAAAAGGATATAGTCCTGTAAGCGTGGTCGTGGTGGCCATTTGACTGATGTTGCGTTCCATTATTAACGGCATACCTTTTTCTTTATAATGAAATAAACATCCGATCTTTTATCTCAAAAAATGCCATTTTTCTTTGAATATCAAAATAACACCTCTTATTGGAAAACAAATTACTCGATTTTTGGTTATGGGCACAGTTTTGCAAGCAGAATTTTCAAAACTCTGATTTTTCAAAATATTTAAAAAACCTATATTAAAAGAAATTTGTTTTGTTAAAATTAAGTTTTTAAAATTTGGCTCGTAATAAAAATTATGCGATTCTTACTCGCGATACATACATTATGTAGGTACTACATAAATTTTAAAAACATTATTTTATAAACAAAAAAACGAAAAATCAATTTTTTAGTGCTTTTGACTCTTTTAATATTTACACGTTAAATATATACATCATGCATCTTCAATGTTGGGTTTCATACAGTATTTAACCACAAGAGCAGTTCGTGCGATCAAGTCGTGCATATTTTTTTATTTTCGCTTTTGTCGAAAACAACTCAAGCGATGTTGATCATTTTTTACGAAGATTGGTTAATATCTTAATATGGTGTACCAAAATTTAAAAAAAAAAACATTTTTGGATTTTTAAAAAAAGTTTGAAAACTTTATACTTATTTCAAAAACGACTCATTCGACTTTTATTGAGTTTGCTAAAAAGTCGATCTTTGACATTATCTAGATTTTGAAAAAAAATGTATTCTTATAACCAAAAATAACGGTAGCTCTCATACAGATGTTTAAAAACCGCTGAGGAAAATTTTATTTTACTCAAGAACGACTCCTATGATTTTGATAAAAAAAAATGTGTATGTTTCAAAATTAGTAAGATCTACTGTTTAACATTAATAAATTTTACATTTTATTATTACTTATAGTACCCCTCATAGGACTGTTGTTTTTGTTTTTTTTTAAATTTATCAAACAAAAGTTTGTAATAAGTTTAAAAAATATCGCATATCAAAATTTTCCAAAAAAAATTATTTTTAATTTTACGTACTTAAAATTAGCGCACCAACTTTATTTTCCAAAATGTTTAAAAAATTTTATAAAAAAAAAATTAATTATTTTTAAAACCGCTCCTACGATTTTTTTATTTGTGTATCATAAATTAAGATTTTTATAAGAAAACAGATGGTGTACATCACGATGGGTATAGGCAAATGAATAAAATAAAGGATCTCATAGCTTATTTATTTCATACTTTAGAACCACATTTTGGTCGCACTAAAAACAAGTTCGTGCTGTTTTACTTTGTATATTGTATTATTTTTATCTTTTGAGCTTATATCTCCTTTTACATTTTGACGGTAGTTTTCTCATTGAAAATATACCTTTACCTTAGACCTCGAATATCCAAACCATCATACCCTTCGATCATGTATGCGAGAAAAAAATAGCATTTTGTTTCAACTTTCGACCGATTCGACAACAATGTTGTAACTGATGATAAATTTCCTGCAGAAAAATTCGAAACAATGGTAAAAATAGCAATTTCGTTTTAAAAACTTTTCAGCTAAATATTGTGCAGTAAAATATTTTGCAAGCACATTCCTCGGCTTTTGTTAAAAAAAAAATTTAAAAAAAACGCCACAACATTTCCTCAAAAACTTTTTCTTATCTTTTATCACATCCAAATACCAAAAAACAATTCAGGTCGCACTCTCTCTTTCCAGTTTAATGTGCGAGTATCGAGTATTGTTTTTTGTATTTAACTACATACGATGTTGTTTTTTTATTTTTTTTATTAAATGCATCTTTAATAGAAAACAAAAGTTGAAATAGTCAGCGCGGAATATAATAACTACTGATATTTGTGTGAGATATGTTTTGTTGAAACCAAAAGTATTTGCGCAGATATTTTCATTTAAGTATCTATCAGATAGACGCTCTTTGTGTATGAAATTCGAAATCCGGCAGACTTCATAATGTGTGATGGTGGACTCGATAGGTGGATTCGAAATGTTGTGTTGTATGTAGGTTCGTGCATTTAGGAAGCTAAAAAAGGTAGATGTACGCGCGTAACAATCAGCAAAGTCGTCATCGGCAATAACAACAACTATTATTGGCATGTGTGCTAAAGCTAACGTTTATTATTGTTAAACGTGTGTTTTAACAACCGTTCGTTCGGTGTTGTCTGTGGTTCGTCCTTCCGTCGAAAGATACAAAATATCTGATATGAATCCAATCCCAAAAAAGCAAAAAAGCTGAAGTTTTTCATTTTATTTGAAGCAAAAGTATTGGCATAAAACACACGCTCTGAACGCCACTACCACCACCACCATCACCATCACAGCCGATATGGTCGTCTGTGATGCCGACTGCCTGTCTTTTGAATTTGGATTCGTTAATTTAATTGGAAACAACTGAATTTCTGGGTGCAATAAAATGTTTTAAAATATCATGTGACATTAGGAAAATGTTTAACTTCTCTCTTCCGTCCGTGGCCAGATTGCTGTTCGTTTCACTTGGTATGTACCTATAGCTAACCTACGCCGAAGTGTTCTCAACTTTGGCATTATTTTTGTTTTTCATCTCTGTCGACGCGGGTTGTATTTGTTTTTTTTTTTTTTTTTTTTTTTTTTTACTTGGCGCCCAACGCCAGCCTACACACACGAAAAAAAAAGAGCATGTGAAAAAGGAACAATTTTTAATTGGATTTTATTGGTACTTAGCCATTGTCAGTTACTCTAGATCTGCATGTATACACGCAGATTTGATTGAACATCGAAATTGCATGCCGCGACAAAGCAAAAGCAGACAATGGCGACATTTTGATTAGGTGTGCCACATTTTGTGTGTGGCACAAATCAACTAAGTATCTGGTTCGGCGCGGTGGGTAGGTCAATGGCGGTGATGGAGACCAATCGAGCAGAACGCCCTGATATTCGATTCATGGCCATGAGATAGTTTCTTTCAATAAAATTCCAGAATCGATCATAAAAAAAACCCAGGCCGAATTTGCCAGCGTTGAAGAGCGATCAAGCGGCAACGACAGCGACGCACGGTGACGTTCTATTGATGCAGTTTTCAATTTAAAAAATAAAAATGCTAAAAGTATCCGCAAGTTATTGTACCTAGGTATACAAGTTTATTTTATTTTATTTCTTTCATTTAGCTGATCGTTTACTTTTTGGGTCAATGGCAATCTCAATCACAATTTTTTTTTTTTTTGCAACATTGAAATAAATTCCTCGATGACTGTCATGCCGATCTTCTTTTCAAGCTCGTTCTTGGGTGGCCTGCAATCAGTGATCACGGTGCAAGTGTCAGTTGGAATCGTTCTCTGATACAACCACTTACAGTTGAACAAATTTGACGTTTTGAGTATTTATGGTTCGTGACAGCGCAGATGAGGATTCAGAATGATTAATTGTTATCAAAAAGCAATAATCGGCAATCGGAAGAGGCAAAACAAGAAAATTGGAAAGAGTATTCTGGAGATGAAATGATTCCAGGAAAGGTTCTCATATTCATCTTCAGTCTACAGAGATCAAAGTAAGGTTTTAAATTTCACTACGACAACAGATCTTTGTTTGGATTTTGTGGATCGATTTCAGTCCGAAGAAGTTTATTTAATAAAATATATATATCTCATTTATTCTCAAGCCCATTTGCTGAAATAAAGCTTAAATAATCAAGTTCAACATAAGAGCTTATGTGACAGAGATTACGCTGAGGAAGAAGTAGAACATAAATATTTTAGTTTCGTATCAGCAAATTTCAAGGAATGTTCCATCCATCCCTCAGATTTATCCTCTTGGATAATTTGTGTTTTGGTCATACGACGCCAACGCAACGTTTGTTTCCGGTATATAGAAACCTCAGTATCAATATAATCCAAATAGTCCGCCAAATAACTTCTTTTTTTTTTGAAAATGGCGCAAAACATCGAGTGTAGCTTCGGCTGTGTGGCACGTAGCGCCGTCCTGTTGAAACCAAATGTTCCCAATATCCTCCTCTTCAATTTTTGTGAACAAAAATTTGTTCAACATGGCCCGATAACGATCGCCATTGACTGTAACGACCACTCCTTGCTCATTTTCGAAAAGTGGCCCAATTATGCCTCTGGACCGAAATCCGCACCAAACAGGGACTCGTTTTGGGTGTATCAATGTATGCGTGCGGGTTTTCTGTGCCCCAAATGCGACAATTTTGCTTCTTTACATACCCGCCAAGATCAAAATGAGCTTCATCTGAAAAGATGATTTTTTTGGCAAAATCGGCATCTTCTCTAAGTCGATCGCAGGTCCACTTAGCGAAGCGTATACACAACCATATTCGTTCAGCGGAAGGATAAAACTAATTATCTGTCAAATCAGACATGAGCTAAGTGTTACCATTCACGAAATAACCACTAGTTGAAAAAAAAAAACGTTAGATGGCGGACCCTTTATAAGTTCCGTTTTTCTTCATATAAAAGATAATACCGCTTGGATATCAAGCTTTTTTCACTCTAAGCCGACAGCGTACAATTATGTCACGCAGTTTATTTTTTTCTTTTTTTTGAAAAAGAGACTTATGTGTGCTCTTTGAAAAAGAAGGCTCTAGTAAAAAATTCTTTCGGACTATTCTTTAGCAGCCCTATTAATAAAAACGCTTATTCCACCTTATATTTCCACGAGTTTACTACACCATGGAATAAGAAATAATAAAAACAAAATATTCGTGGAATAATTAATTGACGTTTACGAAATATCCCTTAAGAAAATCTACTACAATGAGTAAGATGCCTGTTTGGTAACTTAAAAGTTTTGCAAATTTGTTTTTTTTTTTGTATGGATTTTACAACAAATTGTGATAATTTGTAAAAAAAAAAAAAGACAAAATAAAGCTCACGTTACCAAACACACCTAACCATTCTCTTGTCAATATTATTTTACTGTCTAAATTATTATCATTTTTCGATTGTTTATGTTGTGTCTATGGTGTTATGTCCACCTCTTGTATCCCCATTTAGGTCATCTTCAACACTGGCTACGAGTTTCCCCATATTTTCCTTGTTAATTTCCGAATAAATTTGATACATCTGGACCCATGTTCTGTAACTCTTTCATCGATAAAATCAGTCGAGAAATGATGAAAATTGAAACAAATTATATGAGTTTCGTTCCATTTTTCATCGTTTATCGACTGATTGTATCCATTTTATTTCGCTAAACCATACCTTCTTCAGTGGTTTAGATAAGTAAACGTCACTAAGTAGAAATTTTGTTTTATTAATAATATTTTGTATACTTAGTCCACAAAATAAGGCTTAACCCTTCGCTATTGCACGTTTATTAATTTGGCTGTAGAAGACTTAGGCCCAGTTATTCAGTTGTGAGTTAAGCCAGAGTAAGCTTTTTCTAGAAGTAAATTAACCCACAATTAACTGAGGAAGCAGTTTTTCTGTGGAGAATGCAAGCGAAACGATTAAACAAACTTGGTGGATAAAACATCAAAAGCATATCTGTTCAGTTAATCCTGAGTTGACTCACCAACTTTGATGAGTTAACTCGGGTGTAACTTTAATCTCACATTGAAAAATTGGACCTTAATAAATCAAAATTTGAATAAGTATTGTCGATTAGACAAATTTTGGAAAAAACAATATATTTTTCTCTTAACAAAATAATGTTCTTCTTTCGAGTTAACTTTCACAAACCTTATTGAACTGGTGCAGGGAATTTATTCTACGGGAATTTGTTCCACATGCCAATTTTTTCAACATTTGGTGAAAATCTATTCCACTTTTCAAAGTGAAGTTCTTTCCCACCCTGAAAGAGATTACATTAATTACACTTTTAAGTGAGAAAGAACTTCCATTTAAAAATTGGAGTTGTTTCCCTTCACTTATTTTTCACTATTTTTTAATATATTTTTACATTGGACGAGACTAGAGATATGCCAATTTATAACAGTTATAACAGTTTTTCGCCATTAAAAGTGGGTGTGCGTTAACTCTGGGTGTCTGAAATAAGCCCACCGGCTCAAAAGCAGTTTTCCTCGACAACAGTGCTTTCGTTGGCCCACTGCGCTGGATAAAAGGATTTGAACTCCCTTTTTGGGTACTCTTCCCTCTCTTACGCATCTCCGTTGTTCCGCTCAGGGTATGTTGAGTATTGATGAATAATAATCTCGTATAAAGTAAGAAGAGCTATGAATTTACTTCGGGTTCCGCTAAAGTTTTTGTTTCATTCTGCAAAAAAATGAAATCGAAATAATTCCAAATTGGCTTTATTTTGTTTTCAAAAGTAAAATAAAGCCAAACTGAGAATTTTGGAATTTGGCTTCATAATACCTAGGACGATTCCGGAGACGGTACAATCATGAATTGTACGCAATCTACCTTGAAGCGGATATCGTGACAAAAATTAAGCTCGGTAGACTCCGGTGGGCAGGGCACCTAGCTCGCATGAGCGAAGATGAACCTGCTCGGAAAGTTCTTTGTGGTACATTCTATGGTAGACGACAGCGTGGTAGACCATGCTTCACGCCCGGAGCCTTGGGGTGCGCAACTGGATGGCAGCGGATCGAGACCGGGATGGGTGGAGAGACTTGTTGAAGGAGACCAGGACCGGACCCCGGTTGTCGAGCCGACGATGATGATGATGATACCTATTTAGCCTTATTTCACTTCACCGTTCAGTCGCGTCAGGCTGTGCGCCCATGTCAACAGGTTTCTTGAATAACAGTAATTTGTGTTGCCCGATTTCCTGTTTTTAGAATCTCTCGAATTGCGCATGTGGGAAACTAGCTATTCCATAAAATTCAAGGTGTTATTATATTCTCTCTTTTGATGGGAATTAACTTCACTTTTAAAAGTGGAATATAGATTCCCGCTAAAAGTGGAATAAATTCCCATGTGAAGCAGATTCCCGTGGAATAAATTCCCTGCACCTATCGAACCATTTACTTCTGACACTTGTTTTCAAAACAAAGAGTATCTTTTTTTTAAGCTTTTGAAAACAAGCCTTATACAAACTTACAGATGGACTTTTGGAATGAGAGTTTTTTTTTAACTAAATATATTGCTATGTGTACCTATATCGTGCTTCTAAAAAGATATTTCAAGAAGCCTTTTCAAAAGTTTAATTAAATCATGCTCAACGAAGCCCGAATAAAAATTTAAAACTGTACTCGTGATATGGATTTTAAAAATATGCATACAAAATATAGCTTCAGACATGTTAAATTTCTATGCACAAATTCAATAAAAATTCTATAGAAGGAAAAGATTCAAAGCAATTGAAAAATTCTAAAATAGATAAGTTCTCTGAAAATTTAATTTAAATACAAAATCGAAATGAAATGTCCGCTACATTTTTTGAAGACTTTGCAAAATGATTTAAGCATATTGGATTGTCATGCCGACTCGAGTCTCAGCCTATAAGCGACTATGAAAAATGCACTGCCTCTTAAGAGGAATTGGTAAATCTTCCAAGAGTATCTTGTCATGAAAAAGTGCCCCTCAATTTAGACGTTCGAATAGTAGGCCCTCTCCACCCCTGATAGTGATTTTCAAAACGCACGCACATAACTGGTAGTGATTGTAAGTCACTATAGCTGCTGGTTCTCCATGAACTGTCAAGCCATTAATTAGATTTAAATCACTACAAATGTTCACTAATTATTCGTAATCATCAGCCGTATAACAAATACGTTTGATTCATCTATATGCATTATAATTAAATTATAAAAAAAATAAATTAACATATGTATATAGGTACCCATTGTTTTAGTTATGTAAAACAACAAAAGAGAAAATGCATTGTTTTTGAGCTTCAGCAACACTAGGAAAACCAGTTTGAAATTTGATTTAAATATATTTTGATAATTTCTTTCTTCTTCAACAAGAAAACTTCCACTCAAACACCAAGTCGTGCGTATCGACGTTATTATCGGTTGTAAGAGCTTACAACTTTTCTCAAGTATGGTTTGGAGTCAATTCTACTGCTTTTGCTAATAAAAGTTACTCGTAAAGTTACTTATCTCTATTAGTTTATAGCCCACGTTATTATTTTTTTTTTTTTAAAGATACTTCAATGACTTTATGGCCATTCTGAAAATAATGGCAGAAGTTTACCACCAATGAAACTGCATCGTAAAAGAAAGAGATTTTTTTTCCTTGATTCGAACAACAAGCACTTAGTTAAGGTTAGGAATATGCAAAAGGTTGGCTTCATGTATACCTATGCATGAATAATAATATACTTTAAATGGGAAACGGTCGTCGGTCATCGATTAAAATTGACATAAATCCAAACAATAAGAAATAATTAAAATGAGACAGCCAAATCAGCTAATGTGAAATGCTATAGATAGCATTTCAATATACAATTTGAGAGATATCAAAAAAAAAAAAAAAAAACAATAATACCCAACTTCAGATTGTTATAAAATAAAGATATATCAACTAAATAAAATGTTAAAACGCACTCGCCCCTGGTCTTAGTTGGCATAGAGTTTTTGATTAGCATTTGCTGCAGCACTAATTTATCTTGATAATATGCATAATGCAAATAACTGTGCATATAATGCAAATGTAAATGCAACCACATCAATATATATGTAAATAACATGCGATGAACAAACACTAATCTATTAAATAAGTTCGATAAATCTTTTTTATTTTGACACATATTCATGCCGTCATAAAAATGATAATTCATTCAAATGTAATTCTTTTTCTTTGCATAAAATAATAATTTATAAATTAACAAATGCAATGTCACTTAATAATAACTTTTGACATTTTATCTTTCAAAATTTTATTTATTTTTTTTTTTAATTTTATTGGTCGTACCTCAATATATGTAAAGGGTCTCTTAATGTAAAGATACAATTGTTGAATATCTTAACCTTGGTTGAGTTATGTAAACAACAAATTCAATCGTTATTTTGCAATAATTACATTTCGCTTACACGCATGTCACTTTTGAAGTATCTATCTATAGCCTCTTTTTCGAATGCACTCGAAGTCGAAATGCAATAAAAATAATGACGGTCTTGCATCACTTCTTCAAATGAACTCATATTAAGTGCACTTAATTTCATGGCTCAATTTAAGTATGTAGGTACTTTGATTACATGGTGGTAAATGTTAAGATGATTAACATTTACATTAAACAACATGAAATGCGAACGGAATATGGAACCATCAGCATGCTGGTTTTTGAGTTAAACGAAGTAAAAACAATTTAATGCAAGGAATTGAAGATGAAGGAATCAAAACTCAAATTTATATTTTGTTATTCATCCATCGTTAATAATTAAGAACAAACAAAATTTACAAAATTCATAAGTTTTCAATCATCATTTTTTTCAACTGATATGTATCTAGACTTTCAGCGGCCTAAGTGGTCTCGTAAGAAAAGATTAAAAACAAAAAAGGCATTCGTAGAAAAATAAAATTGAATTAAGCAATTTCTATAGATTCTATATTTCTTCCTTAGTAATACAGTGAGGGTGAGACCCAAACCGACATTTATTTATTTATTTCATCAATTAACAATATATCTGCTGATAATGTTTAATATTCTTATGGTATAAATTAAAAAATTAATTGAATTGAACTACAACTTATAAAGGGTTTTTGTTAGAGGTATAGAACATTGAAATGGAATAAAACAAAGATGATTTTTTTTAAATTGACATGAAATTTACTTTATTCGAAAGATAATCTTTTGACATAATAATTAAAATACGATTTCTGGCATATGACCGCCACGGCTGGTTCGGACGTAGTCTAATCTTGAGGTCCAATTTTCGATGACTTTTTCCAACATTTGTGGCCGTATATCGGCAATAATGCGGCTAATGTTGTCCTCCAAGTAGTCAATCGTTTCGGGGTTATTGGAGTAGACTAGCGACTTCACATATCCCCACAGAAAATAGTTAAGCGGCGTTAAATCGCCGATCTTGGAAGCCAATTTACGGGTCCGTAACGTGAAACTATGCGGCTACCAAACGTTTCCTTCAATAAATCAATTGTGGCACGAGTTGTGCGACATGTTGCGCCGTCTTGTTGATTATTCCACCAAACCATAAATCACACAAACAGTCAATTTTTGTGGATGTAACGGTGTCTCAACATACACTTGAGGATTATCATCACTCTAAATACGGCAGTTTTGTTTATAGACGTATCCATTCAACCAAAAGTGAGCTTCATCGCTAAACAAAATTCGCTTATGAAAATTGGGATCAACGGCAATCTTGTTTTGGGCACAATTTGGAAGCGTTGTTCAGGCGTCAGTCTATTCATGTTGAAATGCCAAACCAAACTTAAAATAAATCACTTGACAGCTGACAAAATGGCCGCCCATAAAAAATAGTGTTGCCAACTTAAAGTTCTATACCTCTAAAAAAAAACACCTTTTATATTGCAAGCAGTACAAACTTTAAATTACATAAGTATATGTATACACAATTTATTTAAATTGTTAAGCAGCAACTTAAAAACGAACATGCGCTGCGCAGACTAACTTAGTCTAAGAGTTATAACTAAGTCCTATATCATTATAAACGTTTTGCTCTTAATGTGAAGGTATAATTTGTACTATTTAAAACATCCTATTGACAAAAATGATAATAAATATAATAGGTATAACAAAGGTATATTATAAAATACATAAACAATAAAATCAATGTAAAGTTCTCACGTTTGTATAATTAAATTCTACTAAATGGACACGTGACGAGACTCCCTATTAAATTTGTAATTACCGATTCAATGACCATATTGTCACTTGATATAAATCATAATTTAATTCCCCGAAAAATTAACCCCTGACATTTATGGTTTTCTTAATCAAAAAAAAGTATTGGACTTCTATTTGCCAATAAAAAACATTATGCCTTCAAACAAAACTTCCTGACTGCACATTGCACATACAAAATTTTAACGATCCCTACCTCTATTTCAGTGTCTCTTATGAGTGTATCTTCAGACTTTTAATATACCATAAAAAGATACAAAGTACCTACCTACCCAACCTAACTATATTTAAGGGCACTAACTCTAATTTCTTTACTAATCATCCCTCTTTCCAGAATGAAATAACATTTGGAGTGCATTCAACCACTATAAGCGGGTGTGCAAGTGCATGTGTACTATGTGGTAGGTCGAGTGTGTAATTTTATGCAACCTCTAGCGCGCATCAGAGGTTGATTTATATGCTGGCATGGAGAGGGATCGTGAAAATTTATATCCCCTATGCACGTTTTTGTTGTTTTTTTTTGTTCGTTTTTATTATTTTTCGTATGTGCAAACATCCTGATGTTCTGTTAGAACAGAAGGATAATATTCCTTGAAAGTCTAGGTATGGATAAAGTTACAATAACCTATCCCACCGTGTCTGCTTGTCCTTTAAATGATATATCTGTTTACTTATTGTGTTTTTATTTGGCATTGTATTTTGCTATTCATTCTCATCCTATGCAATCAGGATCTACCCATACCCATATCAGGCGCATATAAAATACGGGCTTCATAAAGTATCGTGAGTATACAGACTTTTTTTTAGTTTACCTACATAAATCCAATAAAAAAGTATTTCGCAGAAAAGTAATAAATTTCATAGATACATTTTAAGGTTTCAGAAAATATTTATAAAACTGATACAGAAAACTGAGCTTTCATATCAATATTTATTTCATATCGATTTTGAAATACAAATTGAGTTTTCGAAAAAAATTTAAACAAAATTTGTTTGGTAAAATATATCTGTTATGACGGCAGCTACTACACTCTTTTTTTGGGGAATGTATTACGGGGCCTGTGGTAATGTTGAAAAATCTGTGGACACGTTTTTGAGAAAAAATAAGATTTCCAAAATTTGTAATATTGTTTAAACTATTAAGAAGCACCAGACTGCAAAAAAGCGTAAATTTTTTGAAAAAAAACTTGAAACGCAATGTTCATAAAGGGCGTTTTTTTTTAAACGTGTGGTTTTCAAGAAGAAATAAAACGGATGTAATTTAATGTTATGGCCAAGAATTTAGCTTTATTATACAGATAAGGGTTTGCCATTATGTTTTAAAATGATTTCGGGATTAATTATGAAATGGCAAAACAAACTGAGCATAAATCAAGTGACAGGTGTCAAAAAGTCCAATTCCAAAAAAGTATTGCCAGATTGAAACAACACGTCTAAGAAAAACATCCTTTACAATTGCAAAATAATTAGAGCCGTTTTTGAGAAAACTTACTTGCCCAATAGATTTAGTAAAAGTAAAGGGTTTTCCAATAAGAGGTGTTATTTTGAATAGCCCGCTATTTCGGTAGCTGTCACTTTTGAAGCTGTCATTTTTTGACATTTGACAAGTAGAAACTACACCACTAATAAAAATGGAACGATACACGCTTCAACAACGCATTGAAATTATTAAAATTCACTATAAAAATGGTGAAAATTTGGCAGAGACGGTTCGTAAAACTAAAACATTTTTGGGTCGTCGTGAAGCACCTTGTCGGACCGCAATACAGAAATTGGTGGACAAATTCGAGCTGTTGGGACAAGTTAGTGATGTGAAGAATAAAACCCGCGCACGTCGCTCAAGAACAACTGAGAATATTGCTGTTGTAGCCCAAAGTGTTGAAGAAAACCCAGGTTTGTCCATTCCTCGTCGTTCTTTGGAATTAGGCATTCCACAAACGTCATTATACCGTATTTTGCAAAAAGACTTGGGTCTTAAGGCTTATAAAGTTCAGTTAACACAAGAACTCAAGCCGACTGATTATCAACAACGTCGTGTCTTTGCTGATTGGGTCCTTGAAATGCATGAAAATGATCCGGAATTTCATCGAAAAATCATCTTTACTGATGAGGCCCATTTCCACCTCGGAGGCTACGTCAACAAGCAAAACTGTTGCATCTGGGGCTCGGAAAACTCAAGAGTTATTGTTGAAAAACCTCTCCATCCTCAACGCGTGACTGTTTGGTGCGGTTTATGGTCCGGCGGGGTCATTGGACCTTACTTTTTCGAAAATGAGGCTGGAGCAACAGTTACGGTCAATGGATTGCGCTATCGAGAGATGATTAATGATTTTTTATGGCCGGAATTGGATGGTATTGATCTGGACAACGTTTACTTTCAACAAGACGGCGCTACGTGCCACACAAGCAATGAAACCATCGATCTTTTACGGGAAAAGTTTCCGGACCGTGTTATCTCTCGAAGAGGTGATCACAATTGGCCACCGAGATCTTGTGATTTAACACCTTGCGACTTCTTCCTTTGGGGCCACGTGAAAAATAAGGTCTACGCCAACAGCCCAGCGTCGATTCAAGACCTCAAAGATGGAATTCGTGAGGCTATCGAGGACATAGGGCAGCCACTTTGCGATTTGGTTATGGAAAATTTCATGAAAAGGATATGGTCCTGTAAGCGTGGTCGTGGCTGCAATTTGGCTGATGTTGTGTTCCATTATTAACGGCATACCTTCTTCTTTATAATGAAATAAACATCCGATCATTTATCTCAAAAAATGCCATTTTTCTTTGAATATCAAAATAACACCTCTTATTGGAAAACCATTTATAACAACATTTTTAATGATTACTTTTTGAGAATTTCAAGTTTTTGAGTCATAGACTTAAAAATTAGTAAGCAAATTTTGGATGCCAAATTTTTTTGTCAAAAAGTTCATGTAAGTTGAACTGAACTTAATAAAAATTGCGTATTGACAAGGCCCTCACTAGTCAACTGATGAGTCCAAGTGAGATCGCCGGGACGAAACGCCAATTTGTATGGACTAAAGGCCGTTAAAAGCTATTTTGAATAAAAATTGTAATTTATTCAAAAAAAATCCACAAAGAGACTACTGTGTGCATCACAGGGGTCCTTGATTCAGGTTGAGACCGAAAAAAGTTATTAAAAAAAATAAACAGTTCTACATAGTTGTGGTTTTATTTCCTGGTAGTTTTAGTTAGTTCTAATTTGCATGACATAGTGTAGATTATCGAACATTTCTACTTACATCTAAAGAATCCTCTTTCTATTTCCAATAAAAAAAAATCAAATCCTTTTCAACTTCCCAAATATAGACAGCAAAATGTAGTACTCTACCCACTAAACTACTTAACCATACCAAGACGACAGCACTGGTTCTGAACATTGAACATCTGGTGTTTAAAAGCTCTCTTCAATTTTATTAACTTTCTTTTAGAAAAAAAAAAACCGGAACTAATGAATTATCAATTTTGTTTTCATACAAAATGGGATGCGGGTTCAATAAATAAACAATATATACAGCTGATGCATATACCAACCTATACAAAACGATCATAGTTATAGGTATCATTCGTAGGAGTTAATCGATATTTATAACTTCCCAAATAAATTTCCGGGAAAATTGAATGCTTTTATAAAAATTATTACTCAATAAGCAGAACAAAGAAAAAAAAATACAAGAACCCTTCATTCATTCTGCCGCCGAAAGCCGAATATATGTATGTAGGTGATGAAGATATTTAAATTCACACACTCATCGCAATCAAATTAACAAACTACAATATGGTGCCGAGTATAGGGTATCTTCACAATCATCATCTAATTGACTTGAATTTCTTTTGAGTGTTAGAAAAATATACATACTCGTATAGATAAATACAACGCGGCATAGAAGTGACGAAAAAAAAGTATCTAAACGCGCATTATATACGCATCCTTAACTCAAAAACAACAACAACAACAAGCACAAAATGTTCGAAGTGTTTTGAAAAGCAAGACGCACACACCCCATTACCATATATCACTCGGTTTTAATGTCACCATAGATAAGCAATCTTGTGTTTGTATCTTGTAAGTTTTTTTTTTTCTTCTTAGATATTTTTTACAAGAAAATGTTAAAAATTGTATCTTTTTACTGTGTAGGTCCATTCATTCATTCGAATCGTTTATTCATTCATGAAAGAGCCAAATGTGGTCAAAACTGGAACTGGGTGATTGGAGATTGGTGCAGCTTCGAGCGAGCTGGTGTATGAGATAAATATAAAAACTTGGTTCAGGTGGCGGCCAACAGCTTGGCCTGCCTACGCTCTTACAGAAATACGTGGTTTGGTTATTGACTAAAGTTATAATTACAATGGTAAAAGGTATAAAATATTTAAAAAAAAAAAAAACAATAACCATGATTTAGTGAGTGTCCGGTGAAGAATTATATTTCGAAACATTTTTACGGTCTTCGCAGCACACTTAAAAATATGTGTCGGCTTCTGACAGAGAAAGACCATCATCAGCGATTTGGAACGCATGCACTAAAGTTCGAAGGTGTACTTATGCCTGTACCCAGATTCATATATACCTACATTACATATATGTATGTATATTGTTTCTCAAGTTGTATATACGCGTAGTTGGCAATGAGCGTAGTTGTTGTTGTTTAAGTTTGGCTTATAATTGCTTTGACCGATTATGGATGCAATGCGTGCTCGCATGTAGGAGGCACTCACGCAAAGTCATTCACGATATTTGTTTTTTTTTTTTTTGTTGTTAAATGGAATTTGTTGGGTAATTATGTCATTGCGGGATTTTTGTGCAGAATTTTACGGTTCTAAGTTATGGTATAGCGGTGATAAATTAGTATCTATCTTTATGTTACGAGTTGCTATGTATAAATATACTATATAGCAACGGCAAATTTTAGCAAAGGCTATAAATCTTGTCAGCAAGAAATTACTGTAAAAAGTGAGTGGGTATAGGTTTTGGGAAAATATACACAACACATATACGGTACCTACCTATCTAACTAATAATTATTGTAGGCTTTATGATGTTATGTGTAGTTGAAAGGAGATATAAATTTTTGAGTCCTTGTTAACACCTTTAATTATGACATTTACACTCAATTTTTAAAACGGAAGGCAGTTTATTAACCACTCAAATAAAAAACAGCTTCTATTTATGGTGTGTGTACTTTTTATAAGTTGTGTAATACGTTGATAGAGAATTTGAGTTTAAGGATTGCATTAAGGAAACTCTAGTTTCAAATGGAGGTACTATCGTATTTACTATCGCGTTTCAACAACAACCCTTAACGGACGAACAAAACAAAATTAGGAAGCCTCTGATATTGACATATTGTAGGTATTGCCGTTGCTTTTTTTTTAGTCTAGTGCGCCACAAAATAAAAAAAAATACAAAATAAAGTGTCTTCCAATAGCGACTTCCGAACTTTGACAGATGATAGCGGCAATTTTGTTGAAACTGCATCTGTCAAATTGGCTGTCATTTATTCAGTCTGTTTTGCCAAATCATCGTGGGCGGATATAGCGTTCAACAACACGTGAAAATGGAGAAATTGTTTTATCAAAATGGGTGTAGCATTCCGCGCGCATCACCTATTTTACGGTCACCGTTATCGTCCCACCGAGAGAACTATTCGAACTATTTGGTGGATTAAATTAAGTCTACTGGTTAAGTAAACGATCAACCAACACCCGTACGTCGACGAAACGCAATATCTGCCGAAAACATCGCCGCTGTCCGTGAGAGTCTGCAGGAGAATGCAAGGCAGTTGATTTCACGTCGCTCAGAAGAACTCAGCCTTTCGCAGACCACAATAACTTGGCGAATTTTGCGTTGTGACTTGGGACTGCACCCGTTTAAAATTCAACTGACCAAGGAGCTGAAGGTTAACGACCAAAAACAAAGACGTGTGATCGCTGAATGGGCTCTGCAGCAGTTGGAAACTGACCCTCATTATCATCGAAAATTCATCTTCCGCGATGAGGCCCATTTCTGGATGAATGGGTACGTCAACAAACAAAATTGGCGAATTTGGGACGATACCAATCCACATGAGATCCAAGAGCATCCAATATGTATCCCGAAAAAGTCACTGTTTGGTGTGGATTTTGGACTGGCGATGTCATCGATCCATATTTATTTTTATTTTTTATCCTATGTTGTGTCTTATGGCCATATACAAAAAAAAAACAAGGCTATTAAATATTCAATCAAATATAACCACTTGTTCCTTGGACAGTATATAAACAATTTCGCATCTCTTTATGATTAAATTTATAAATTTATATTTATTTTTTCAATATAAATTAATTGAAATATAATTTGTTGTAAATAAAAATCATATTAAAATCCATATAAACATAAACAGGTGTTCATATTAATTCAATCAGCGCACAAATTGTTTTTTTATTGCTTCGATCGGCAGGCTTATGGCACACCAAAGTAAACAATTTTATTGTGCAACTGTATCATCCATGAAATAAAAAAAAAAAAACTGCATAAAAATATTATAGCCCGGGTCAATAATCATCAAAACTGTGATTACTTCTTCTTCATATCAACTCAGTGGACACTGGACACAGTGAATGTTGATTCTCAGAACGGTTTTAATGTGAAAAGTAAAAACAAAGTTATACCTAGCACTGAAAATCTTTTAAATTTCATTTTATTTTCTCACCGCTCGCAAAAAGTCAAATTCTTAAAGCTTTGAAGTAGGTATACAGTGAAGCAGTAAACAGAGTTTTGATGCTTCATTATCTTATCTTTTTTTATAGCTTGAGCACACCAAAGTGGTTTTTACTACCCTTTAAATGATTATAACACGGTCGGTGCGAGCATAAGGAAATGGTTAAAGATTTGAAAGGAGATATGTGCTGGACTTAAGTGATTTTAAGGTTCTTGAGTTCAAAGTGGGAGAGAAAACGACAGCTGGGTAAAATGTTTCACATTCGTGCGGTATGGCTTATAAAGAATCTCTGTAGGTTTTAGCCTGAATTTTTGCTCGCAAATTACCTGATGATAGAAACTATTTTTTCTGTTAACTCAATATGACTGGGGTAAGGCTCCAGTCAAATCAGGTACAAAAATAGACTCCAACAAACTCCTTTTATAAAGGGTGTTTTTTTTTAGACGTGTGGTTTTCAATCTGGTAATACTTTTTTTCAGAGTTGGTCTTTTTGACAGCTTTCACTCGATTTATGCTCAGTTTGGTTTGCCATTTCATAATGAATAGACTTGCAAATCGTGCAAATTTATTACCAAAATAATTGTTCGGTTCACGTGACGCATCGCGCGCTGCGTCCAATATTCGATGAAGCTCATTTTTGGTTGAATGGGTAAGTTAATAAGCGAAATTTTCGTATTTGGAGTGATCATAATCCACAAGCCATTGTTGAGACGCCGCACGTTACATCCTCAAAAAGTCACTGTTTGGTGTTCTCTATGGGCAGAGGGACATTAACATTATGGCCGCCTTCATTTTTGAAGAAATATGGACCAATGATTTCTTCAAAAATGAAGGCGGCCATAATGTTACATTCAATGGGGAACGCTATAGAGCCATGATTAATGACTTTTTCGTGCCTGAATTGGAGGATGTTGATGTGGACGACCTTTGGTTCCAATAAGACGGTTTAACATGCCATACAGCCAACGAAACAATCAATTTATTGATGGAAACTTTTGGTGAGCGCATTATCTTGCGTCGTGGGACTGTGGCGTGAATTAACACCGCTGGACTATTTGTTGTGGGTTATGTGAAATCGCTTGTCTACGCAGATAAGTCCGAGACGATTGACGCATTGGAAGAGAATATTCGGCGCGTTATTGCTGACAATTGCTGCAAAAAGTGGTCGAAAATTGGGCCTCTCGTTTGGAATTTATTCAAGCAAGCCGCGGCGGCCATTTGCCCGAAATCATTTCTAAAACATAATGATAAACCCTTATCTTTATAATAAAGCTTAATTCTTGGCTATAACAATAACTTATATGCTTTTGATTTCTTCTCAAAAATCACACGTCAGAAAAAAAACACCCTTTACTATTGGAAAGCTCGAAACATGCGGCACAACTAGAAAATTATGACCAAATTTCAATAAGCAGGGGACAGACAAAATTATGCAAATGAACAAAAAAACATCTTCGTACCCTTTTCAGCATATTCACCGGACACAACCTACTGGGATACTACAAAAAGAAAATGAGGATCAGTATACTGTCGACCTTTGCAGAGGGTGCAGCGATGAAGAAGCACATGAGGATTCCTCAGACTTCCTTTATCACTGCCCAGCAATCTGTCAATTAAGAAAGAAACACCTAGAGCATCATTTCTTTGACGACTAAAAGGATCTTTCAAGAACTTCGGCTAATAACCTTTTGAACTTCGTCAACGCCTCTAAATGTGGCTTGACTGCTAACAGAACACATAGGGTTTTACATTGAGTGGGATATAACTTCCTAGGGTATCAGAATTTATCTACATAGATCTAAGTGTGACGGTAACAAGATCAACTGTCAGCCCTTCTATACTTAACCTAACTTAACCTATTGGAAAGCCTTGTTTCTAAACACTCTTACATGACGTGACATTTAAGCTTAAAGACAAAAAAGGATTGAATATCGCCGAGACCTGATGGACTTAATTTTATTGGCGGTCTTGTGAATTCCTTGCTTTTGATGTGAAGCTTCTGATAGAAAAAAATGTTGGCAAGGGCATTTAAAGTATATTTAAAAAAAAATGCCAAAGAAACTAAATAAAAGAATAATAAGTTTAAGCAAGGACAAATACCTTCTTATCTGGTTAGATACTTCATGACGAGTATTTTTAATTCACAACTATTAGATACGCCCCATGCTTCCTAATAATCTCGTTCGATAAATCAGTTGCCACTTAACGACTAGATTTAGGCTTAAACTACAAGCATTAGCTAATCTTAACGCCTTTTGCTATTATCCCAATAAATATTCAACGCAATAGGTCATTGCAGTGGCAGTGGTGGTGAACCTCTAAAATCTCTGCCATGACACTCATAACTTTCAATAAAACTGCAATACAAATACAAATCGACGTGAAACGGGCGAACAAAAAAAAATAAATTGAAAAACAAACTAGATCTCACGAAGTGCTTTAGTTAGGTAAGTTATACAAAATCTCAATTGGAGCCTCCATCGCGTCGTCGTTGTCGTCGCGGTCGTCGTTGGTCGGTCAGTAGTAGTCCGTTGTCATATAGCTTCACTCTGCAAACCGGACCAGGCCAAGCCAAGTCACTGCAACTCAAAACCAAAGCTCTGCTCCAATTCTGTCAACTCAATATAATTTGATTTGTTATCCCTTAATAAATTGTATCTCTATGTACAGGCACAACTTATGTATCTTTAAGAATAATTTATTCAATCGACGACGCTTTCAAGCCCGAGCCTTTTTGCTGCACATGCAGACAGACTATAGGTATAGGTTTTAAGCACACCAGAGAGGCAGGCATTGCACCAATCCCAGGGTTGGTGCGCATATTTCGTATGCAAAAGGGACAATGTGGTAATAAGGGTCGCTCCAAGTGTCAACTGGCTTGGAAATGATTTAATTTATTCAAATTTATAATTTCTTGAAATACGCTGACACTTTGGCTGCCGTATATTTATGAACGTTTATGTACGTATATAGCAAATGTCCGTCTGTGTCTAACTATATGACCGTCCGTCTTTTGAGACCATGGTCTTCGACGATGATCAACAGCGACCTCACGAACAGTGGAATATATGGTCAAAAAAAGAATTTAAATTTAATTATAAAAAATAATAAAGTATAAATTTAAGACACAACTATAATATTTAATTTTAACCTAAAAAAGTAGTACATATGTAGATACTTTTTTCGTAATCTGTCACATAAGTGGGTACATTATGTTTAATTGGCATTTATAGTTAATTAAAAGAAAAATTTGAATTTTATGCCATATTTTCTGGCTGAAAACCCCACTGTGCGACATCTGTATGGGGTTTGTTTTGATTCAATTAAATGGCACACGTACTTGGACGTTGGATTTGGATAGGTGATTTGAAAAACGGTTCGTTTACCTGTGTAACTCTATAGTCAATGCGAATACGTGCCTTTCCCTTTCTTTGAGGTCTTTGTGTAATTCTCATATAGAAAGAAAAATAATAATGACCAAAATTTATGGACAGCTTGGTAATAATAAATGATTTAGATATAAGTGATCATCATAATTGAGGGAAAATTATATAAGGAATTATTTTTATTTTTATTTCTAGGAAAAACTTTTTGAAAATTAATATAAATTATTATAATATTAAACGTCTTTTGGGATGAAAAAAAAAATTAAAAGTGAAAAGTGATTAAGAATACAAATATGTATTAATAAATCATGGAAAAGTAAATTCGGACGGGGAAGGCATCGGATGTCTTATGGCATCGCATGGATGTAAAAAATAGAAGTTTTTATTTAAAGGATTAACAAATTTTCTAAGGAAAATGTGGTTTTGAATCTTATACTAAAAATGATGAGAGCATTAAAAAATATCTGTGCTTAGGCATTCTTTTAAAATTTTTTTTTTTTTGTTTCATATAAACAAAGTCGGTTTGGTTACACCATTTTTAACCCAAGGACGGCTTTATGATCTCGGATTTGTTGGATTCGTCTCCAGCCCGAATAGCAGAATACCTATTAAAATAAATAAAGTAGGGTGACATTGGGTAAAATGGAAAAGACGTATCCGATTGAAAAAAACCTGCGTTTAAACAGTTATTCTTAGGAAATGGCTTAAAGGTTATTTTTTTTTTGCTATTTGTAGGGTAAAATGGGGTAAAACTAAAAAAAATTGTCGGTTTGAATTGACGGATCAAAATTCGTTTTGTGTTTTGAAATGTTATTTTTTTACGAAATGAACCAGTTACTAGAATGTTGAGGAAAGTAAATGTTTATTCAAATATTTTTGACTATAATCATAGCAAGGTCACACAAAAAAATCTTTTATATGGTTCCTTATCCCCCTTAAACTAAATACAGAACTTAGAACTAACCTGACAAATGCTTTAGCGTGCTTATTTACCTTTTTCAATATTTTTCATTTTAATTCTTTTTTTTTTACTTTATGATTTTTATAACTGCTTGCATTAAGCAGACCCAATTCTTTAATCTCCCTTAAACATCCGCGGTGTCCTTTAATTCAGAAATTTAACTTTCTTGATATGCTGTCTTCAACATATCAAATTTATTTTTTTATTTTTACAATTCAATAAAATAAGTTCCGATACGAGTTGCAACCGAATTTGCTGTCGTACTCGCTGTAAATGGACCCCAGTGCGTGCGGGTTCTGGGGGGGGGAAAGAGGCGTGGGATTCTTTAGTTGAGTGGATGGCCTAAGAAATATTTTTTTTCAAAAATTTAGCATTTATAGGGTGAAAGGGGGTAAAATCGAAAAGTGGTATCCTATTTCAAAAATTCTGTTTGTGTTTGAAAGGTTGTTTAAAAAAATTTATAGAGTGAAATGAGATAAAAATAAAAGAGTGGTTTTCGAATACAAAAATTCTTTCTGTTGGACTTAGAGGAACATATTTTTACAAATTTAGCCTTTCATAACATTAAGTGGGTTAAAACCAAAAAAGTAAAGTATTCGATTACAAAAAGTCAAAAAATATTATTTTCTTTTGTAATTTTGTATGCAAGACTTAGGTTTGTCTACCCGTGCGTAGACGGGTGAGCTAACTAGTATGCATATAAATAACCGGGTTTTTTTGCAAGCCCCAAAGAAATTGCTCGAAAAAAACGACGTCCTGTTCTGCAATTTACATGTTAGATACAACAACAACTAATCACCTTCGGGCTTACCTAAGCGCGGAGAATTCTAGGGGCCTAACTTAAGCACGGAGAAAAACTGTGTTACCGGTGTGAATTGCATACTTATAATCGATACTTTGTATGGAAATTCTATTTTCTATCTGTAATGGCGTCTTTAAGCCCCGATGTCGTGTTTTTCTACCAAATCTCTCCGGGCTTGCAAAACAACCCTGCTAATATATGCCTAATATTGCCAATTTCGAAATCAATTTGGACGATTTTCTAAAAATAACAAAAAATACATCTGCTAAAAACCAAAAAGGAAATTCTGATTTTGCTTGAAAACGGCTTCTACGATTTTGATTAAAAATGTTCGATCTGCTAAAACTATTATGATTTAGATTTAAGAAGCAAAGCATTTTTTGTGTCAAATTTCAGTTCAATTGGTAACAATTAAATTCTTTTGGGCACCATTCCTCCAAATATAATTCTCATTCCATAGGACTTAAAAGCTTCTTTTCCTTTAACAAACCAACCATAAAAATGCTCTGAACATTTTTGAAGCAGCAGCCCCTTGAAACAAACAGCAAGGATACATGTAAGTCACAATCCGCAACAAACACATCAGTCACTTATTTAAAAAAATTTCGGGGTGCTACAAGTGCTACAAAGTTGATCTCTATATCAATGGTTTTTTTTTATTTTAAAGTATTGTTTTCGAGAAAAAAAGATTTTTCTTAACAGTTTCTCATTACATATATTTGTTTACCTATTAGAGCTAAGGTGATTTTTTGGATTTAAGAACAAAATTAAAAAAACTCGTCTGAAGAATGTCGCAAAATACTAGGTTGAATCTGCAACAAAAATCGAGCTCAATAGTTTTTAAAATAATAATTTTTGGCTTAAAATTTGATATTTGTTAAATTCAAAAACTATATTTTTTCAAAAATTATACGAAGGTAGAGATTGGTAGGTCGTTAATGTCTTCCTTGAGCCTCAACATTTGTACAGCCTACGTAAACCACTGAAGCGATTTTTTCCAAACTTGAGGACTAAGTTTTTTGGTTGATTTCCTAGACTAATGCAAATGGAAATTCTTGTTAAGCTTCAAAAAATCGGTAATTGAAATAGATATGTTAAGATTTTAGATTAGATTTGTTTGTAGGTAGGTACTCCTTACCTACACATCATAACCGTGAATTGGGGCACTCATAATTTTTTTTAAAAAATGTTAAAAAAAATTTAAGGTTTTTGTATTAAAAAATTAATTTAAAATAAAACAGCTCAATGATTTTTAAAATTTTGTTTGCATAAATTAATAATTTTTTACAAGAAATAAATCATAATTCCTTATTGTTTAGCTTAAAAATACCTTAGAAGTTGTTCTATTTAAAGAATTAAATTCATGTTTTTTACATTTTTGTTTCACTAATTAATAATTAAATTACATACTCACGATTTTTTTTTACTGTCATTCATCTTTTAAAACTTTTTAAGCTTACCTGCAAATAAGGATGAAAAGATTTTATTAATCAAAATTAAGAATACAAAAATGTATGTAGATAATTTCAAAAATAATAAATTTCATTTAAAGAAAAAAAAAATTGAATATTTTTATTAAAATAGAATATGATGAAAATTTGAAAAGAAAAATTCACAGTATCTCAATGCTGTGATTTTTATATTAGTCGGTAAACATCGATTCAAGTTTGCGTCTTAGAAGGGTACGATGGCCATCTAACTGATGAGCCCAACTATCGTACCTGGGCGAAACGCATTTATGGAGTTGAGCTCACTTGAACTTCTAACTTGAGTTTAACTTGTATTTTTATTATAATTATTCTAGCAAATTTAAAATGTTCACACCCCTAATTGATTGCTTAGTCACTTAGATCAAATGGATATCAAAGCCAACTGTGAGTATGACGATGCATTAAAAGAAGACAGCTACTTAGGTAGTGCATGTAATTGGAAGAAAACCTCAACCATATTGGCATACGAAACTGGAGACAGCTAGATTAGATATAATAGATCGAGTACCGTGATGCTCTGATACACTCCAGAATTTAACGTCACCTTAAGTAAATAAGTAAATTTATCTTGCTTTGAGCAAATTTAGTTTCAAACATTTTAAAACAATATTATTTTGGATTGCATACTCTTTTTTAATTTTTTTTTTATTTTGGGGACCGTTCTTAAGAAAAGTACTAGAAACTTTAATCTGTGTTCGACAGCACTGGGAACAATGGACAGCAGTATGTGGTATCGACTTTTACCATGTCTCTGAGGCAACATTTATGTTTACCGGTCAAACCTAGGATTTCAACCAATCCGGGGCTTTACAGTAATACACACACATTGAAAATATGTACATTGTTTTTTTCAGTAACATTTCTACTTAACGAAAGTTACATTATTTTATGAAGTTCATTTTATCATTTAATAGATTGATAAAAAAATTTAAAAAAAAGCTATTTGTACGATCACAAAAACTAAATTAAAAATAATTGTTGTTCTTATGGCTAAGCTACAGTCAAGAGCTTCAATTGAATTTTGTTAATTTGTTTGTTATTTGAATTCAAACTTCCTCCTAATTATAACATAAATTTTCTTATGCTCAAAAAATCAACATTGTTTCAGGAATGAAAAATATTTTACTTTCTCCTGATCGCTATCCTTTCTTCCAGAAACTAGAATTTGTTAAGTGTGTGGAACAAGTTTTGTCAAAAATTGGTCACAATTCGTGGTCAATGTTTGAAGCAAACCCATAATGTTGATTAATTTGTGACCAACATTCGCTTAATTTTTTTTTTTTTTTTCAAAATTCTGGTTTTTTGCACCGTTAGCGAATATCCATTTAATATCGGGTTTTTCAATAAGAGCGCTACAAAAGTTTTTTTTAAATAAAACAAAAACAGTTTTGGATATCAATGAAATTCTTTATTCCTGTAAAAGTACGTTTAATACCATTATGTATGGAACTCGATTTCTTTTGCATGGCCACCACGGGCACGCTTGCAGAATTCCAGACGCTGAACCCAATTTTCGACGGTTTTCAAGCATAAATCGGCCGATACTGCTGCAATTTCACGTTTGGTATTCGTACGAAGTTCATCAATCGTCGCTGGCTTGTTGGCATAGACCATAGACTTGACGTAGCCCCACAGGAAATAGTCTAACGGCGTCAAATAGCACGACCGAGGCGGCCAAGCGACTGGACCATTTCGTGAGATAACACGTTCTCCAAACTTGGTTTACAATAAATTGATTGTGACATTCGCTGTCTGGCTTGTGGCGCCGTCCTGTTGGAACCACATGTCCTCCAAGTCTATATCATCCATTTGGGGCCAAAAATATTCGGTTATAATTGAACGGTAGCGATCCCCATTCACAGTAACGTGCCGGTCTTGATCATCACGGAAGAAGTACGGCTCAATGAAGCCGCCGGCCCATAAACCACACCAAACCGTAATTTTTTCGGGATGCAATGATGACTCATGGAGTAGAGTAAAGTCGGGTAATGTGAACCACTCGGCTAATATGGACTACCAGCTTTTCTCACCTCACACAAAACCAATAGAGTTAAAGATTGCTTCCATTAGTGCCTGATCTACTGAAACATAACTCGGAGAATTTTCAGCTGCCGAGAGAATCGCGTTTCGGAGTTGTGCCAATTAGAACAAAATCGAAGGCACTGATCATTTTTGTTTCGTAAATGTTTTTAGTTTTTTCTTTGGTTAAATACATATTTTTTTTACCATTCCTTTTTTAAATATTAGAAGTGATTATGTTCTGTAAATTTTGTATTAAACAAACTTTTGTAAGGAGTCCTGTTTTCTTGTAAAGTAGTTCTCTTTCCAAACCATACTTTGCGGGTAATATGGACCAGAGTAGGGGAAGATTATTTGGGCTTGAGGTCCATGGTAACAGAAGGCTCATCAAGCCCGGAGATGGACCACATAAGCTATCGTGACAAGTCGGACGTCTAAAATCATCCCACCTATTCCGTCACCGCCGCCTCCGATAAGAAAAAAAATCCTGAACGTATGTACCCTGTACCAGGAAGATTAACCCGGTGAAATATAGATCCAGGCGTTTCTTGGCACATTGGGGGCCATTCTGGTTGCGAAAAATCTCTATTTATTTGTGAATTTTGTGCCTCAAAAGCGAATATTATGTTCGTTTTGGTGTTGCGACCAGATGGTCCATATTACCCTCCCCTTTTTTTCTGTTGCGTTTTCGAGTTATTATACTTTTTAATTTTTATTATTTTTTAATAAAGTGAATTAATGTTTTTGTTGTTAAATTTTTAATAAAAATTAACTGATCTTTTTTTTGAAATAAATACCTTTAATAAAACTTACATTGTTTGTGTTTTATTAGCAAAAATATGATTGGTGGTCCAAATTACCCGACTTTACTCTACGTGTCGATTGCTGCCTGACCAGTACCGCATATTTTGTTTATTGACGAAGAAATTCAGCCAGAAATAAGCCTCATCCCTGAAAATGATTTTTCGATTTTAAGCGCTCTTAACGTTAAGGCCAATTACTCCGAATTCCGGTAGTAAATTTTAGTAATTTCGACTCGTTGTTGGCTTGTATATCTTTCCATCATGAAATGGCAAACTTTACTGAAGAGAATTGTCAAAAGAGCTGCAAGAAATATGGCGTCGTTTGCTGTCCCTGTTGAAAAACCCTTTAAATTGCAATATCATATAATTACATAATTTGTTTATTTAATCAAAAATGTAGAATTCCGAAAATGGTATGACATTTATTGTAGTTTACTTACAGCCATATTATTGACTTGTTTCAAAACTAGTTCAATAGCAAAACAAGTTTAATAGAAGTTTGGAGTCTCTAGTTTTGCATAGTTTTATGAATTTAGAGTTTTATGCAAAGCTAGTTTAAAGTTTTCGAGTTATGGTGTCAAAATAATTTTGAATATAACCGATTTGTCCACTTCGAAACATCTATAAAACTAGTTCCGACATGAAACTAGTTCTGAAAAAGTCAATAATATGGCTGTTAGAAAAGTACTTACATATTCCATCACTACCGACATTTCTATCAATATATTATATTCTCAATTTCAAAATACTTTGTAGGTACTTTTTTACTTAAAAAAAAAAACACAGCTCTTAGTATAGAAACCTATGTTTATCGCAAGCATAAAAACAGAATACATAATATTAGCAACTCATGCCTCTCATCCGAACACATTTAAATCTCAAGTGGATATTTATCAAAAAAAAACATCCATGAAAAATAAGCACCGACTTGGTCTCTCGCATAAATAAAAATCAATTGAGCATGAATAAAAGAAATTACTTCACATTCAATATAACCCATCATTAAGTGTATTTGAGATCATTAAATTCAATACCATCGATCAACACACAAAATAGACCACTTCAACTTGAAGTTGAATAAAATCAAAAAAAAAAAAATATAAAAAATATTAAACAATCATCCAAAAGTTTATCGCCCTTTACCTTTGAGTTGGTTTTGTAACAACAAACCAATAAGTCACCAGACTTATAGTTCACAAGAAAACGAACTGCATTTCAAGTTGAATATAAAAAAAAATATAAAAAAAAAAATTGAATTGTTCGACACAATGCAAAATGGGACCTATAAGATACTTCTTCTTCCTCAATCACCTTTCAGATAGATTTTCTTTCTTTTTGTATTATAATTTTCTTGGCGTTATATTATTTTTATTTTTGCATTTCAAATTGAGTCAATCCGATGCTGTGGTTGTGACTGTTGGCTGTGTCTGTGGCTGTGGCTGTAGCTGGGCTGCTCCCCTTTTCATCTTCATCGATCGATAACGAGTACGAGTATCAAGAGTCCATTACGAAAGCGCATCTTAAAACAATCCTCGAATTGGTTGTCGGGGCTGAGAATACATGAGAAATAAGAAGAAGTATAAGAAAGAAATCATCACATTGATCGCATCACGATCTTCCTGACATCCACTGCTGAGCTCTCGAGCTGAACTCCCTCTCCCTCTTTAACCGATAGCAAAACTTCTTGAGAACCATCGCATGTGGTGATCCTCATCATGATGATCATCACAAGTGTAACGCGCTGCTGCTACGCGATGAGAGAGTGTTCCCAGCCCAGTTCTTTGCCCCCATCATCGTCGTCGTTGGTGCTCGGTCGTCGCGTCGGTTTGTCATAATCACGAAATGAAAACACCAGGGGTATCAGCTGTTTCGACTTCTATACGAGTGTACAATACTTTTTCCCAGAACTTCATTCAGATTCACTTCAATTGGACTCGGATAACAACAGAATGGCTATACCTATTTATGGTTTGAAGGGAAGCATGATGGTTAAAGAGCCGACGACGGACGCCAACAATGGAAAGGGAATTTCGTCACAGTGTCAGTTCTTTAATTTCGAATAAATTATTATTGATGAGAATTTGGTAAAGTGATTAAATGCATTCGATGAGAAATATTTTAAATGCTTGCAAAATTCGTCAATGGATTTTCTTCGGGTCTGCTTTTGAACAAAATTACGATTTTTTTTCGATATAACGGAGCAAGTCAGCAATATTTCCCGTGTTTTTTTTGCAAGTCCGGATGCATTTGGTTGAAAAAAAAACGACATTGGGGATTAGTGAAGCCATTAGAGAAAAAAAAACTATCGATAACAAGTATGTAAAGGGTGTTTTGTTTTTAGACGCGTGGTTTTCAAGAAGTAATAAAACACATATAATTTAATGTTATGGCCAAGAATTTTACTTTATTATAAAGATAAGGGTTTGCCATTATGTTTTAAAAATGATTTCGGGAAAATGAACGCGGCTGGCTCGAGAACTCCAGCCGAGAGGCCAAATTTTCGACCACTTTTTGCAGCAATTGGGGCCGTATGTCCGCAATAACGCTCGAATATTCTCTTCCAATGCGTCAATCGTCTCGGGCTTATCTGCGTAGACAAGCGACTTCACGTAACTCCACAAAAAATAGTCCAGCGGTTTTAAATCACACGATCTTGGAGGCCACGCCACAGGCCCACGCCGCGAGATAATGCGCTAACCAAAAGTTTCCTTCAATAAATTGATTGTTTCGTTGGCTGAATGGCATGTAGCGTCATCTTGTTGGAACCAAAGGTCGTCCACATCAACATCCTCCAATTCAGGCACGAAAAAGTCATTAATCATGGCTCTATAGCGTTCCCCATTGAATGTAACATTATGGCCGCCTTCATTTTTGAAGAAATATGGACCAATGATTCCCTCTGCCCATAGAGGACACCAAACAGTGACTTTTTGAGGATGTAACGTGCGGCGTCTCAACAATGGCTTGTGGATTATGATCACTCCAAATACGAAAATTTTGCTTATTAACGAACCCATTCAACCAAAAATGAGCTTCATCGCTGAACAAAATTTTCTTGTGAAAATCGGGATGCGTTGCACCAACTGAACGATTATTTTGGTAATAAATTGGCACGATTTGCAAACCTTGTTCAGGAGTAAGTCTACTAATTATGAAATGGCAAATCAAACTGACCATAAATCAAGTGACAGCTGTCAAAAAGACCAACTCCGAAAAAAGTATTGCCAGATTGAAAACCACACTTCTACAATAAAACACCCTTTATAAGAATGGCACCGTTTAAGCTGTAGCAAAATGAAATTTTCGAAAAGCCTCAACACTTTTCTGTTGAAAAAAATGCTATCAATTTTTCCACAATAGCAGTTTTGGACCCATGTTCTGTAACTCTCCCATCGATAAAATCAGTCGAGAAACGATGAGAAATGGAACAAAACTCATATGATTTGTTTCAATTTTAATATAGTTTCTCGACTGATTTTATCGATCCTAGCGTTACAGAACGTGGGTCTTGGATATAGAACTGCCTCATGTGATGTTACCTAGATAAATCTTTCGGTTTTCAACTAATTTGTCCTCATAAAAATCAATTTAGCTATAAGTATAGTTTAAATTTATCGTTTTTGATTGAATGTTTTCGAATAATATACTCCTTTTGCTCTAAATTTTCCATTTTCTGTAAGAACGGAACAGTTCGAAAATCCAAGAGAAAACGACATTATCGTCGTTATATTTGTACTATATTCCATTTTGAAGAAATTCACCTTAATCCTTGAAACTCATCTTATGTAATGCGAACTCGTGTTTATTTTTTTTCTCTTTATTTTTTCACAACAAATTGAAACCTGGATACGACACATCTCCAGCTTTGCAAAACAGTTTGATCTAAAAGAAGAACATTATCTAGAGGATAGGTAAAGTTTCTCTGTGTCAAAAACTAGTTTGTTTGTATAGATTATTTTTCTTGAATTCGATTGGACAAAAGACTTATAAATCGAGAAGTATAGGCAGAAGTACCGATGCGACGTTGTGATTGCGGGGCAACATCAGATTGACGAGAATATATTTTTTGGTCTTCTGCAAAACCAAACTCCTGCTGCCATCGCCATGCCGCAAACAGCGTCATCGGTCGCTGATCAAGGGGTATTCCTTTTCTTTCGACTTTTTTTTATATGTGCGGTTGGTCATGCTTACTTCTGTTTTTATACTTTGATTTGATGTTCAAGTCGTGGGTATAATTATATATATGATGGAGGAGAGAGGTTAACGACTGCCAGTTTTGTATCAAGAGCCTCTACGAGTATACATATCTACTGATCCAGCTGCAGCAGAAGTAGTCGTACGATGATGATGGGTTATGTCACTATTGGGTATCAAGGTTAAGTTCAGGGGAAACAAATATTAAGTCTTAAGGCTTGTGGGTATAACATGGTGGGAAATTATAAATATGGGTGTATACAATTATGGAAAAGGTGTTGTTATAGGGTTTTGACAAATGCATCTTCAGTGTAGAAATCTATCATCATTTTCCATCAATCATTAGATCTGATGAATAATTTGATAGTAAAGACAGAATGGAGGAAAATACACCAACAACAACAACTGCGTCGCGTCGGTCGGATGTACTACAATTAGACCAAGGAAACACAGAATCGAGTTATTTTCACCTTGAACATTGAAGGGAATAAATTTAAATAGATTTCTGTGAACATGATATATGTACATGTTCTTCAATCGTCATGTGAGAAGAAAAATTAAATCTACTAGCCATCGTTACGTACATATAAGAAAGGGTCTTTTTACTTCGATATGGTATTCAAAGTTCATTTAGTAGGTAATAAGTCAAGTTTTTTTAAATGGTTTAAATCTGTTTCTTAGTTTAGTCATCTGTCTGGATTAATAGTAACTGAAGTCAAACAAATTTTTTTTTTTGATTAAAAACGCCATTTGACGTAGAAAACAAAGTTTTTTAATGACAACTGTGGAAATACGAAAAGTAGACCTAGTAACTACCTCGACTTTAAGCTAATAGTTGCACTTCTGGGTTTATATTTATAGGCGAATAGGTGTTTTATCTGCAGGGCCGGACCAACCATATGTGCAAGATGTTCAAATGCACGGGGCGCGAAATTCTGGGGGCGCATTACCAATAGCAAGAAATTGTAAACTGATCTTGCGCAAAGAAATATGTAGGTAGGTACTGCCATTTGCAGTTTAACCACAAAACTTTTTCAAATACATAATCCCAAAATAACATCCATCACAACTGTGCTAAATTATTTCTTGCACACTAACTAACATCTCTTTCATTGTTGCATTCAAAGAGAATTGAACTCAAAATATCGCAAGATTAAAGAACACTAGAACTTCGCATTAAAAGTCTACCTCCTGGGTAAAGTGGAAAAGTCGTATGCATGCTGTGTACGAGTGTATAGCTATATGTATGGATGCAAATATAAAAACGGGTGCTTTCTACAAATCTTGCATAGGGCGCAAGTTTTGTTGGGGCCGGCCCTGTAAATCTGTAAACAAACGAACCAACTGTTGTTTTGATAGAAAAATTCTTTTGCCTGCAAGTTAGTGTATGCTTTATGTCGTGTCTTTAATTTCCATCTTGTTTTATGTTTTGAAATATATTTTTTAATTCACGATTAGAATGGGACACCTATAAGATAGCAGTCAAGCACTATACCACTCTTGCTCTAAAGGGAGAGTATTGGTTTCGTGTAAAAAAAAAAATGTCGAGGTTATAATCAAAACTAACACTACGATAATCGAGAAGTCCGAAAAAGTCGGTTTCGTCATGCTGTCCGTCGGTCTGTCTGTACGTCTGTGCGTCGGTGCGTTTACTGTAATTTGAGCTAGAGAGTAAACGGGTGGACTAATTTGCATGAAATTTGATACAGAGCATTTGTATGTGATTCCCTACAAACAAAGTTCGAATTTTTGTTTTAGCTCATCTAGAACGGGTAGTTACTATACATACAAATATTTTGGTTTCTTCAAATTTTCTCGAAAACGGCTCCAACGATTTTGATTAAACTTCGTGCCTGCAATAACCAAGTCAATTTTAAGAAAACTGCGTTTCAGGTTTTTCTCGAAAAATTCACATAACGGAATTAGGTAATCCACGTTTTTTGAGAAGATGGTCTTATTTTTGGGTTATTCGCGTATATATTTGCCATGGTTAAACCGATTTTGTTACGATTTTGCAGTTTGATGATAGTTTAAACAATAATACATTTAAAATTTTTAAAAAGCATTTTTTATAAACAAAAGAAAATCAAACACAAAATCAATTTCTTAGCACTTTTGACTTTTTTAATATTTTCTCGTTAAATATATACATTATGCATCTTCAATGTTCGGTTACACACAGTATTTAACCACAAGAGCACAGTATTTAACCAGCGATCAAGTCGTGCATATTTTTTTATTAATGCGAACAAAACTTAAAAAATCTTTGGAGTGTTTTTTTTTTATTTTTAAGAGAAAAATGCACACGCCAGTTAATAAATGTACATTAAAAAGTTCAAAAAAATTAGTAACCCGTTTCTGAAATAGGTATCAAATTTTCAAAAATTATTTTGAATATTTTTGTGAAAATCCAAAATGTTTTGTTTGAAAATTATGATATTATTTGAATTCATTTAATTTGGTTAAGTTTATAATGAGAAAGTCGAAAATAAAAAAAAATTTTCTTTAGGTACTATAATTTTTATCAAAATCATAGGAGTCATTTTGGAGAGCAGTTGACGGCTAAGCCTATAGTAAGCAGATCGCACTAAATTTTCACTCCCACTTTTCTCCCCTCCAAACATCAGCTAATACCCTAGCTAAATTTTGACAGGAGAGCGTTGTGGGAACATGTCACAGAAAACAGCTGTTATCTGAAAAAAGTTATAATTAACAATTTCAAAGAATTTTTTTTTTCATTATTTCAAATAATTTTAAGCAAATTAAATGGATTCTTCTCTTTGACTGAAATAAATAGTTTTTTTTTTCCAAATATTATCTACGTCACTTTTTATTTTCACAGAGCAAAATTTACAAAAAATTCAAGAGTTATAGAAATAGAAACTTTCAAAATTTAGCTCGGGAATTAATGTGCCGAACAATTATTTCGTGCGCTAAATTTTGACAGATAGTGATGTATAGTAAGAAATAAAAATATGATTTTTTTTTTTTAGCTGGAGCTGCGTACCACTCGGCTAAAATGATTGGCTAAATTTTGGAGAGAATTTTGTATGGTTTTAGGGAACAATTTTTGTAGTTATAAAAATAATTTTTGTTTATCTAAAATCTCCTAAATAGTATTAAAAACGCTTTGTAAAAAGTTTAATAGTTATTGAAAAATTGAATTTTAATTTTTTTTTTAATTTAGCATACTTTTGAGAAATTTGATCAAATATGGTCCTAAAACAAAACTAAAAACGGTAGGTACGAAGATTAGAGAAAATCGACCCATCTGTTTAGGCTGCAGCCGAAATGGAAAAGGTAAAGTTGAAAGTTTTCGAGTTATACCTAATCAAAAAACATAAAAAAGTGAACGAATTCAAAATTGCCCCAATTTCGAAATTTAACCGTATTATACAAGGTATTTACTTATTGATGACCATCAGAGATAGGATTTTGCTCACTTTGCCTTTTTTTTTTGCACAATCGTATGACATTATAGAGTCTCATTACATGGGTCGTTTTACTGAAGAGCGCATCGGTGAGACAAGTAGATTTTATGTGCGTAAAAAATAGAAGGTAGATTCCACCCATATTTCACCGATGCGCCAGTTTCATTTAATATTTTCGGATTCAGCATGAAACGTGTGAGTAAGATTATGTATTTTAAGGGTGTGAGATAGGGAAGGGGAGATTGAAATAAAAGGATTTTTCTTCACCGTGTAATCACGAGTTCAGCAAAACGACCTTCAGTAAAAAGACCCATGTAATCAGGCACCTCAACACAAAAATTTCAAATGAATACGAATAGATCTATGTTATGACCCAAAAGACTATTTTAAAAACTAGCAGAAAATATGTTATTTGAAGCTATAGCTTTTCCTAATATTTAGTACCTACAGAATTCTTGTTTTTTAACATTAAGGCAACACGATTGGAGAAGTCTTTCAGATTTTGGACATATCTGAAATCGTGGTTCATAAATATCTTTAAATACGGTTATCTGTTAGCGATCGTAAAAAAACATAAAATTTTCACAGTTTTTACATTTACAAGATTTCTAAACTAGTTTTTATTTATTCATTTCTGAAAACATTCTATCAAGCCTGAACCACACTATTCTCATGTGGTGTGTTGGGGAGTAGTGTGTCGCTATCGCTCTAATGTATTTCATATGCGTAGAGCCATATTTGTATCGTGGGATGTGTTGTGTCGAAATCTATGAAATACATTGGAATGACAGTGACACACTACTCCACAACACACCACACGAGAGTAGTGTGGTTCGGGCTTCAGTTGCGGCGGCGGCGCTGCTCATCGTATAATTTGACAAATTTTTGAACACATATTCTTCCATATTATTTGATTAGATGATAAGATTAATTAAATTAAAATGAATTATTATCTGTTTCCAATTGTACAATTTTCTTAGATTTATACATATAAAACAGTTTATATACATATATAAATAAATATTATTTGTTGTTTTCATTAAGGAGTACCAAAATTTAGGCAAATCACTTTCATCTTTTTAGTTATATCGTGAATCCAAAATGACCTCCATTCATCATTTAAGATATCAATTCAATGGAGCTTTTGTAAAAATGAAAGGATTTTTTTAAATGAAAAAAAAAATAGAAGAATTTGGAAAAAACGAAGTAGGTAAGTAGTTTCTATTTTTTCTCGAAACCGAAGTTAATCTACATAGATTGCAGAGAAGTGCGAGAAATATCATGCAAGCATTATGTAAAGCCATAAATACATAAATTTATTTTTTTTTTTTAATAAAGTGTTTAATGAACAGAACAAAAATTTGTATTCAGTTTTGTCAAAAAATTATGTAATTAAGTGGGTACTAATTTGTCTTTTAATTTTCAATGGCGCGGAATTTTAAACGATTTAGTACGATGTTAATAACTATAAATATAATAATAATAATGACTCCATATTATGTCACTTTGACAGCACAAAATGTGAAAATGGTACTTGTGATCACTTTTTTTTTGCAAAAACTGTCACGTCCCCCTTAAAAGGGCACGTCTGGTAACCCTAGTAACCCCGAACTCATACCCCTATTTTGCGTTTAAAAAAAAAAAACAGTTAATTTCGCACAAGCGTTAAATTGATTTCTTCGACACATCGGTATCGGGTTTTGCTTTAGTACGGCAGAATACCCGTATAACTTTTTTTTATAGATTGTTTGCTGCCTAACAATATGATGGAAGTAATAAAAATAGGCTGTTAGTGAAGAATTAAAAAATAGAGAGTTTATGTGTAAAGAAAAACATAATTGGCAACATTTTGTAAGAAACCGTAAATTTAGAAAATCAGCCATAGTATTTTGGCAGTACAAAAGTGGGTATATGAAGAATAAATATCGGGACTCACTATTTCGATTTCACACATCATTAAAATTGCATGTTTAATTGAAGTCGTTTCGTAATGGAAAATTATACTTTTCCACATTTTCATGAATTTCTAACTTCATTCCCAAGTCAGCTTATGATCGTTTTTCTGCACAGAAATGTCCCCTAAAACCCATTATTAGATAAAACTTGAATTCTACCTATATAAAAAAAAATACCGCAATTTCTTTGTTTTTGTTTTTTTTTTTTACCTTTTTGTGAAAAATACTGACACACAAAAGATATCATTGCAACTAAATGGCCAAGCAGCGGTATTTATATAGTTAGAAAAATATTTATGGAATCCTTCCTCTATTTATCTATTGTGTCATGAATTAGGAATTTCAGCACAATGCACTTCCCTGTTGGAAAAGACGATGTCTCCTGGTGACAACTCAAGAGGCTTCAAGCCGCCCGTAGTCGTATATTGTTCTTTGTTGATCGTTGGATCGTTCTAGTCCCAGTTTCATATTGTTTTTGTTCATGTCCTCCTCTTATTTTCTTCCAGAACGGACAAAAGGTCTATTGGAAAAAAGGGACTATATAACGGGATGGAATTTTTTTTACCGCACATGGTCAACATTTTCTGGTTTCACATTGAAGCAGGAGCATAGAGCCCAGCACGGTATAGGTAACTATACAGGACAGCTGTTACCTGGACCGTGTGGTATGTGATGTCTGTCTCTTCAAAGGAAGCCCAGAGGTATTGCGTCTTGGGTTCAATTTATGTGACAAAACGCTATTATTATTGTGCCGCACGTATACATACGAGCTAAGCCCATCGCAGTTGCTGGTCATAAAATTCGATTTTACGGAGTTTGCAACAGGTTTAGTTTAGGTATAACGCCATGCCCATGATGTCTTGACTCTTGGATTGGACATGGACTCCGATTATGCGGTGCGGCTGAAGCGCAGCGGCTGGCGTGGCGAGTCTTGTAGAATTGGATTGATTTAGGTGCGAATGCAGGGATTATATTAAATTAAACTGCCATTCAGGTTCTGTTTGAGGATGATATGAGGACCTCAATGCAGTAAATTCACTTGGGATTACATGTGTAAATGGTAGGTACCTATAAGGTTTTAGGCGTATATACATGTCTGTCTTTATAAGTTCCTATGCGAGGTTCCGCATTCCGGAAAGATTTTTTATTGTTTTGAAGATATTGTGGACGTGGACTTGGTACTCTGAACCTGATTGGGCAGATGTCATTTTATTTGGCATGGAGTGTTAATTTAAAATGTATTTATCACCAGAAACTGTGTCGACGAGATTCGAGGACAAGACAAGGACAAGCTCAAAAATATAACAAAAATCAAATATGACACGGATATGAATTTTTTGTACCTAATCTTTAACTTAGCGACTTAAGATTCCTTGAGATTTCACGAACTTTCAGAAGAACATGGTGTTTGACAGCAATACGCTCTGATTAAAGTGGTTATACAGGGTCATTCATTTCGAGGTTTTAAGTTGATAGCGGTGGCATTTGACACCTGCCAAACTGAGCTGTCATTTGAAGTGTCATAATATTAGTTGAATGTTTGCCATTTACGATGATGGATCGCTTAACAATCGAACAATGCGTTAAAATTATTAAAACTTATTACAAAAAAGGTGATTCAAACGTAATCACTTTTCGCGCATTACTCGTCATAATCGACCGACTACGCAAGCAATCGGTAAAATTGTGAAAAAATTTGAAGAGAGTGGAAGCGTTATAAATGTCGTAAGGCCTGTGTGTTATAGTTATGCACTCTCTGTGGAAAATATTGCTGTTGCAAGTGCAAGTGTTGCGGATGATCCGAATTTATCGATTTCCCGGAGTTTGCAGAAATTGAACGTGTCGTAACCGATTTTGTTTGACCGGAAATTGAAGATCATGTCTTGGACGGTATATGTGGTTAAAAGAAGACGGGGTAACAAGCCACACGACACAACCAATTATGGCCTTATTGCGTGGGAAGCTCCCTGGTCACGTAATTTCACGTTTTGGCGACTTCAATTGGCAACCAAGATCATGTGATTTGATAGCGTTAGTGTTTTTTTTTGTAAAGCTACGCAAAAGAAAGTGTTAACGCGAATAATTCCCAAACTCTAAACGCAATAAAAACTAACATTACTCAAGTTATGGCCGAGATACCGCCCGAATTGTGCGAAAAAGTGCTTAAAAATTACCTCAAAAGGATCGCATGCTGCGAATCTTGCCGAGGCGGCCATTTGCATGATATTGTTCCTTGCACTTAATGACAAGTCCAAACTTTATAAAAAAAATAAAATTTTCATCAAAAATGTGTCGCTGTGTGTGTTTTATTTAGCTTTACGAATGCCGAAAGCCGAAAAATTAATGATAAGAATAGATTCTTCAGTTCAAGTTGAATATCAGAGGGGATTGCTTTCAACGCTCACTTTTGTGTTCTTCAATCATAAGTAATGATAAGACCATTGCAATCTATTCTAGGTGGATAGGATAAGCTTTGCAATATTTTCAAGCCGTGCAATAACTTCTAACTGTTCAACAAAATTAGTCAGAGGCATTTGATGAATACAGTCTTATTCTTTTGTAATGATCATGGCGCCTTAAAGTCCACAACCACAGCAATAATATACTTCTCTTAGATTTCAACATTTTGTTCGGCGAATAGATAGAAATTACACACAGACCTACCCTAATGCTACTTTGACGAGTCATCATTCTCACGCAACACGACGACTGATTCCAATAGACCACAACATCGCCTATAGAATAGAGGTCTCTTGTTGGTGAACCAAACACCTGGGCTAGTCACACTTTGTTCCAACGACAGATTGTTTGTATCCGAAAATAAAAAAAAAAAAAAAAACAACCACACCCACGTTCTGTGATGCGTAGCTCATAAGCACTCCCCCATGCAATAATACCCCGCACCAAACCAACAAAAACGCGACAAGCTCACGCGCTTGTAAATACCAACCTGGCACATTTATAAATATCTCGTGTAAACAAAGGATTTTTTCCGATGCTTTGCCCACCGCGCGCCGCCGGCCGCCCGCTTCGAAGACTTTCAAAAGATCTACACGGACGGAGGTACCTATATCTACCACTAGCTCTTATGGCTTCATGAAAAAGTACGCACAAATTTGTTGCCATTTAAGAATACTGCACTGAAAATTATACATTTTGTGTTTGATGTGACAGGAAATAGCAAATGCCGGACCGTTTGATTCATACGGTTATCCTTGAATGGCTGCGCTGCACAGCAAATAGCAATCGCTTTCAAAAGTCAAAAGCCTCCTTGGTTTGGACTTTTAGTTCGCTAAAGCAGGCAAAACAAATCAACCGCAAATATGGTCTTTGTTCAGCAATGGAACGGCATAAATCTATCTTTCTATCTGACTAAAGGAAAATAAACAAAGCGTCATAGAACGGCCCGTGCGTCGCGTCGTCGCAGTCGTCTGTCGTGTCGTGTCTGTCCGTTTCGGTGTGTCGTCTCTGCAAACGAAAAATTGTACCATAATAATTATTTAAAGTTCTATAGTCTAGTGCTGGTGTGGCAGGGATTCACTCAGTTGCTATATAATGTATAATTATTGCTGGGATCTATTTTAAGCAACGGGATGTTATGAAAAACTCTGGATAGATACTTATGTTTGATTTAAAGAAAAAAATAAATATCTGTATTCAAGGGAGAATTTAAATCAAATTAAACGATGTTGTTGAGATGTGATTGGCATAAAATACTGCAACTTTCCATCAGGCATTCTCTAAGAACTGCGAAGCCCAAAATATCTTTTAGGTGTAGTGTTTAGAAGATAGGTACTGAAATAAAAATTCAAGGAAGGTCTTCTAAAGGTTTCTTTTATGAATCTTTTCACATAATCAGGGAACTTTATTAACATTTACTCAAATGAAACTTAAGTAACAGTGATTAGTCAATTATTAGGCCTGTAAAAATACTATTTGCAAATAATAAGTGGTAGAGTATGTACCTACTTGATGTTAGCCAACCTCAATCCGACTATCACGAAAAACCATATGGTCCGGTTGTTCATGAGGACAAATGTTATTTGAGAAAAAAGGGGTTAAGAAAGAGTCACACTGTCATGTCATAACGGAAATGTTGTGATTTGTGCTTGTAAACTGTGAAATGTTCTACAATGAACCAATTTTATAACGTAACGATTAACACTTGCTGCACGATTTTTTTTATTTATTAAATTTAGCAGATATAAGAGTCAGTGACTCTTTCTGTACCTCATATAACATGGGCCCCTCATAAACAACCGGGCAGAGGTTTGCCCTGGTAGTAGGATTACTTTTACAGGCCTAATAATTGACTACTTATTCACTGTAACTTAATTTTATTTTGAGTAAATGTTAAAAAAGCTCCCTGAGTAAGTGAAAAGCTTGTTTATTGGTTATTATTGAGAACACAAGCATGTGTTGTACAATTTTAGGAAGTACAGTGGTGGTCCAGTTTAACGAATGAAATAATGTCTAGAGTGTCGAAAATTCGTTATATCGAACCCGTTTTTTTTTTCTAACAAATCTTTAGGTAAATAGGAAACAAACTGTATTTGCAAATCCGTAAAAGTTTTGTGCATAGCGAAAGAAAATTGGAGCATCTGTTTACCTACATAATCGAAGACAAAATACGTTGGACAAAACTAAACAAACGAAAATAAAAAACATTTGAGGAATGGAAAATTGTGTATGTATCTTCCAATTTTATCATAAAGATACATAGATATTAACACATTTACCAGTGTTGCAAATTTGTTTTCTAAGGGTGCGTTTTATGCTCCAGATCGATATTACTTGGTTGCCATTTTTGTTTGAATTTTGGCATTATTTGACAGTCGTAGAGAGTTGTCGATAACAATTTATTATGGAGCATCTAACACAGCAACAACGTGTTGCTCGAGTCTTATACTGCTCGCTGTAAACGACCGCCATTTTTGGCAATCATTCATTACGAGGGACGAAGGACTTTTCTATTAATAAACAGAATAACCACTATTGGGGTGCTGAAAACCCGCGATTGATACATCAAACATAACTACACCTTCGTAGAATAACTAAACTATATGGTTTGCCATTTTAGCGGGCGGCGTCATTGAGCCATATCTTTGAGGATGACATAGGCAATGCTGTTACAGTTACTGATGACCACTATCGGAACATTTTGGAGAACTTTCTTATGCCCGAATTGGATCCGTGCTACAATGAGAATTTTATAAACAATTTTTCCCGGCTGGTGATACCAATAGGCCCCCACGGTCCTCTGATTTGACGCCCTCCCGATTTTTTCTTATGCGGGTTCTTGAACGAAAAGGTGTAAATCAAAAAACTAACCTCAACCTCGATGCTTAAGGACAACAATTATCGATCATTCGTTATATCGGCATTCAATATACTGGGCTACTACTGTATATTAAATACTTAGACAACATTTTAATAAAATAATTGGCCACTTAAGCTCTTATACATTTTTATTTCTTTAGATATGGCCAAACATTGGTGAAAATAAATATAAAAATTATAATTTAAAAAATTGCAGTAACTAGTGTTAAATTTGACTGCACATCTAGTAGTGCTAGGGTTACCAGATTGAAAATACGAAAAGGGAGACATAGCGAGTTTTCTAAGGGGGAAAAGCTTTCAAAAAGGGGGACAAAACATGTTTTTGAACAATATAATACCAGAGTAAGTAAAAAAAGTGAATTGAGATGTAGTTCATTGAGTGGATGCGTTCAGCTTTGAAAGGATTTTGAACTTCAAATGGATGTGTTCACGGAAATATATAATGAAAATATTTTTACAGTTTTCAATTGAATGTTTTCTCTGTTTGAGTTTTTACTTTATAAGGTAGACAGAGGTTTGTATAGGTGGGATAAATAGTATTTTGGTATGAAAAAGGGGGACTGTCCCCCTTAAAAGGGGACGTCTGGTAACCCTAAGTAGTGCAGATATTCCAAAATATTATAAAAATAAGAAAACAATAAGAATAATACACTCGTGTGGTCGCAGTGTTCAAATATTTATTAATTAATTATGGGACACCCTGTATATAATATACCTATGAATAAACTCTTAAAAATTCTGAGCAACTTGAACCACATGAGCAAGTTCGTGCGCTCCAGTCGTGCATTTTTTTTTTAAGCCGAAAATTATTTAAAACTGGTTTGCATACCTGCCTATGGGTTTCATACATTAGATTAAAATGGAGATAATTTTCCTATAATATGTCATCACCGATTAACTCAACGTTCATTAAGTGGATTTAGACGAAATTCAACCTTCATGCGTTTCTTAAAAGCGAACAAATTTATGTATATATCTGGTTTGATTGAATTTCTTTTTTTTTCAGTAAAAATTTGGGGAAAAATGAGATACTCAATAAGCTGTAGATACATAAACATACATACCTACATACATACATATATTTGTGCATTTTATTCGGTGCTCTAGAGTTCCCCTAAACCAATCCTTTTAAAGGAATCAAAGAATGAACTTTAATAACAACATAAATTCTGTATGATCACCTAAAGTCATGAGAATCAACAAGAACAACGTTTGTATGATGTTTACATGATGATTCCCGTTCAGAACTTTTTTATAAAATTACATAAAAAACTAAACTTCTTATTCACAGTTATTTTAAGATACTATCAACTATCGTTTTTGCAGGGAAGACACCGACAAAATAAATCATGGTAGGTACTCAATAACTTCTAACACAAAAACTAACAACAAACATCAGAGTTCTATTCGTTATACACGCATAAACACCGTTTCCTATATATACGGTTCGATGTCCTCTGGGGACGTTTCCACAGCAGCGGCACCACTGCGCCGTCGTCGTCTGTCGCTGTCGCTGTCGCCGAATCCAAACAAATGCAGGTGGACATTTACTTCCAAGGCACATACCCAAAAGGAAGTCGCCCCCCTCTCCTAGACCCAGAGTATAGGCATAACATGCCTGTCTGTATATGCTTGCATACAAATCCTCCAACAAACGGAACAGATCGCAACAACTGCAACTGCAAAGACTATACAACGACAACAACGACATCTATACAACAACGCATCAGAACAAGCCACCAGAGAGACAGGTAGTACCGGCTTTTGTAGTTGCTTCTTTCTACAACTTGCTGTAACCAGTAAGCAGTGCACCGTGTACCTACGTGCTACGTATACCTCAAAACTATGGTTGCGCATGTAATAATTACGGATTCACATCACGTATGAGACGCGTACTAGTCAAGGCTAACACAGAAGATATTCACCTTGAATTTGTATCTGGATCTTTGAATCGAGATGTGTTTTTCTTCTTTTTTTTTGTGTTTCTCATCATCATCGGGCTCCAATGTCTTTGATATTGTGCCATCCCAACACTCGGAACCAAACACATCTCTCAAGGCTCACGGGTATAGGCACAGCGGCACAGGTGCCTATTGTAAGCCATTAACTGGGTATTTGTGGTTCGGTTAGGCTTTTAAATTGAAAGGGATTATGATGGTTAGAAATGAATAAAAAACCGTCTTCTCTGCTTCTAAACGAACGAGAGATGAAAAATCACGGAAGCAGACATAAATTCATTTCTAATGCGCATTTGTTCCCCTCTTTCCTACCTCCCCCCCTCCCCCTCCCATCGCCATCTAAATGTTAATGCCACTCAAGTCGCACGGCACTGTGGCATTCGATTCGTCATGTATTATTATAGGAATTTGTCGAGATGGCCATAAAGTTGATGCTGGTGATCATGATGATTATGATGATGATGGTAATTGTGATGCTGAGGATGATGATACATTTAAATGCGAGAATAATGTGAAACCAATACGATAGATGCACACCATTCAATTAATCATTAGACCCGCGCTAATGGGAATGCGCGGCAGAAGAGTCTAGAGTCTGTGCTGCGGTGGCCGGCGCCTGTTCAGATACGTATACTAGCTCTCTTTGGTATTAATGAATATTGATCAGTCCTCGTGAAGTTCGTGCAAATTGTTTCGCTTAGAGTTAGAAAGGATATAAGTACGTGGCTATAAAGTGTTTTGTTAGGTACCTATACCTACATAATAAGCAAGTTAAGAAAGAATGCATGCTTAGACAAAAATAATTGATTCTTCGGAAACAATGCGGTGAAAAGTTTTGTTTGCAAAGTTTTGTTTTTACTAAATTCCAACATCATGTTCACATTTGTCTATTTGGTCTCGGTAGAAAAGAATAGAAATACCCAGTTTTAAATTCAAAAATTGAATCATTGTTGATTTTTACTGCAGTATTGTAAGAACTGCGCAGTCAGTTGAAGATTAAAGAAGTTATAGTAAAGTTGCAGTCAATTGACTAAAACTTATGAATAACAGTTACAGATTTGATACTTGGTAACTTAACTTAAAAACTAGAGTCACCAGTCAATTTTTTTAATTTTTACTTTACAGTTAAATAATGCAGTCAATTGACTAGCAGTAAATTGACTCCAGTACTATTTTTGACTATTTTCAGACCTTAAGTCATTTGAAAGTTGTATTTTTCAATTTTAGTCAATTGTCTGCAGTAGATAAGTCACATAGGTTTGATAAAGAAGATTAAATCAATGAACAAAAATGTCTGACAAAAAAGGAGATTGACTTAAAGTTAAAAGAATGCAGTCAAATGAGTTCACTGACTGCATAAAATGACTTTCAAGTTACTGGAAATATTGGAAACAGTCAAAAAGTACTTCAATCAATGAAATATTTATTAATTGACTGATTTATTTAACTTAAAACTTTGAATATTAAAAAATACTGTTTGCTGTAGTTTTTACGTTAAAGTCTTTATGAAGATTTAAAGTTTTAGATATTCCCTAGCTATTTTGCAGCTTCTAGATTCAAAGTCTATTTTTTTTTTTTCTTTTTTTAATAAAGGTACTATAACTATTATGCCTTTTAAACCTTAGGTTGATATTTCTTCCACAAAAAATCGGAAGCAGACCAAGACGATCAGACGAGAATGAGACGGGACTCAGTTTTACCATACCGATACCTAGAAGAAACTGATTTTGTGGTCAGAGTGTTAGTAAATGTGGAGCTGGTAGCTCTCAAAATGATGGGTGGTAAAAAAAAAGTCTACCAAATAACAATATATTCCTCTCTCGTTTATTCTCAAACGTTAAAATCATCACTTTGTGGAAGCTGACATTTCCGTATGTATTTTGAAAAGCAAATACTGACATTGCCTGCTTTATTAATATAATTAACACACAAACTTTTTAAAAAGATTAAAAAATGCCTTTTATTTTGTTTATGTCAGTTTCCACAAAGTGATGGTTATGTCACTTTTGACATTGAGAAATTCGAAATTTTCGATTAGCGGGTATTCTAAAAACCGAAAATGGGCCTGCCAGTTGGCCTCTTTGGCTTTAAGTCGTGCGGGTTTGAGTTAATCTGATATAACTTTTTGTTTGGGTACGCCATATTACTGGTCTATGCTGAGCTGCTAAAATTGCTTGGATTTGCGCCTATGATGTAAAAAGTTGACCGATATGATGGTCTTCATTCTTCATTTCACTCAGGCAGAATGGTAACAAGCCTGACAATATGTTCAAGCCCTGAAAACAACCTACCTTGATAAGGAGTGATGAATGACACATTTTCGGGCAGTTTCACTCCGCACATTTTCGAGCTCGCTATACGCTGCATTACAAACTGTGCTTTAAATTTGTATGTGGTGTATAATAACCGTGCTAAAACAAAACAAATTGGAATCAGCCTTAGTACTTATCAAGTAAGAATAAAATAACTGAAAATCGTTTGAAAATCGTCTTAAACTAACAGCTATTGCAAGGCTATACGACCCATGCTCATGCTATTTAGCACTGATTCATACTATTCTCTGTTCAGCAAATATAGTAAGTACAGGGGAGTAGGAGGTTTGCAGAAACCTATCCCTCTTTAAAGCTCTGGCAGGGTTTCCGTAGTTTAAATTATACATAACACTTCACAATTCAAATACTAAACTTCATAAATTTGCTCTCAAAAGCTACAAATCCCAAAAGTTAATTAATAAAATCCACAGAAAAAGCTCTTGAATTTGCTTACAATTGGGAAAGGTAACTCTGTTTGGATGAACACAATGTCAATACACATATCGTAGATGACGACGACGAGCGCACCATCGCATAGTTCAAAGGTATCCATTTCCCTTCAGCAGTGCTATACAAGGGACATGATGAAGTGTACGACTTTTTCAGAGGATTAAAACAACAATTCGTATACGTAAGTCAATGGCTTGCTAATTTGTTTCGTGGCAGTGTTTGGAGCGTGCATCGGGCTCACTGCTTTGTAAAAAGCTCTCCCATAAGCCCTGTGCTGACGAATTTTGTTGAAGTAAATAACGCTACTTCAAGCTCGCATGCAAGTTTTAATAATGTGGTTCTCTATCGCGGAGGTGAGCTATATCACAGCTTTTTTAACTAAATTTTCATCTTTTGCAACAAAACCATATTCATAATGCATCCAATACACACAATCCACTCCTTAACACTAGCGTTAGCTGACACACGGATAAAGAATTTGTCAGCTTGGTAACTTTTCTTATCAATGAACATAGTTTTGCTTTGATTTATGATATCTTTTCAGTTTTTATAACTGGAAGCACACACAACTTTATCAAGTGTAGCAACATTTCAATACGTGTGGCACATACATGCACTGATTTATAAAAACTATGATTTAAAAGTAATAAACAGTTCTATGAAATGTATGTATGGGTGTGTTAAGAAGCTATCCACTTCTTAAACGATATATTTTGACATCACATTCACAGACCTTTCCAAATTTATTAATATGAATAATTACAAGTTGACAGATGTGTAAGTTCTATCACGCCATTGTTCGCCGTTTATTAATAGTGGGGTAAATAGTTTTAAATCTACCAGCTTACTAGCGCGGTCAAGAACACTAACACGCAAGTAACTATTTTGTCCATACATATTGCTAGTGGCCTATCACAAAAGCTAACCAGATCTGTAAACACAGATTGCGAGTGTTTGTTCCCTAACTCAAGTAGGAATCATAAGTTGTTGTTTCACGCAATAGATTTATCCAAAATATCAACATCTTTTTCAAATTCTTTTCAAGTTTTACAAAAAATACAGAAAAACACGAAATCTGAAAAGCGTCCCACTTTAGTTCCTGTAAAAAATTAAAAAAAAAAAAAAAAAATTATTTCCGTCGTGTCGAACGACTCGACGCCATGCCACCGCCATTATTGTAGTCATACGTTCCAACTTACCGACAAAATATAGAAAGAAAATCTCTGTAAGTACCATTAACCGTTATATTAAACGAAATCATTGCAGCAGCACACAATTCAATTGATTTGAATTCGTTGAATATGTTGTGCACCGCTCCTGAGCCGCTTCGGGTTCGGGTTTTGGATTGGACTGAAACTGAAGTGGACTTTTATTTTGTTGAATTTATTATGAAGTCATAAAGTTTACTGCATACAGCAGGGTCCGTTTTTTGTACTTGTTAGTTTTGTATATGAAGTGCATCCAGGGAACGAATTCCCGCTTACACTCTCTCTGACATAATGTGACGCGAGACGGTTGAAGTGGATTTAGTTTAGAGACTGTCCCAGGTCCAGGTCGCGGGCTCGAATTCTCAGATTCGGAGTCTGGTACGTCGCGTCGTCGTTCGTCGTTCGTCTCTTCATTATTGCTTGGGGGGAAGAAGAATTATTGTTTTGTGAGCGATTGTTTCTTCGTTGATGAAGGGGGTGTTTTGCTTTTTATGACTTGTTGTTCGAGGGTCACTTCCTCCACCCGTTTGGCGTGCGATTTGGTTAAAGTACTTCCTGCTTGAGGGCTCTGAGCTCAGCTGAATGACATATTGGTTCATTGTGTATACACAAACTGACTCTGGATTGAAATGAAAATTTGTCGTATTTTGTTATGCGCTGTTTGTCAGTTTTGTCGGTTTGTTTAGTTTATTTTGTTGTTTTTTTTTTTTTTTTTTTAGGGGGGGGGGGAGAAGTTGTGCTGGGAGCAGAAATGTCGGTGGTAATAAAGGATTAATTCGAAGAGAATGGTGCACACACCATTCGAAATGGGGGGAACAGTTTATAGCGTTATAGCGGATGAAGTGTTACACAATTTGGAGAAAAAGCATTTAAAAAGATAATCCATTTACATACATATATTTTTTTGTTTGTGGAATTTTCTTTTCTGAAATGAAACATATGTTGTATAATATTTGTGAAGCAAACAAAAAAATAATTAATTAGATTATTTAAATTTTAGTTTAGACTATGGGAAATATATGTTGAAAGTTTGATACAACATGAAAATTATTAAAAATAATTTTTTGTTTTCAGAAAAATAAAACAAATTTTCTGTGACTGTTAGAATGTCTAATATCGGAATCTCCTAGATCTCTTCAGTTGATGATAAATAGGCTGGTAGATTATTGCAAGATTTGGAATTTAGATGACAATACTCATAAATCTAAAATAATGATTTTTCAAAACGGAAGTGTAAGAAAAACTGAAAAAATTAAAGAAGAAAACTGGAAATATGACGAAAATCCTTTGAAGATAGTCAAAGATTACACGTATTTGGGAATGGTCTTCACATTTAACCTGAGTTTAGAAAAGCACCTAAACCTAAAAGCAAACAACGCTAAAACTGCCATCTGTAATAATTGAAAAAAAGTATTTAACAATAAACTGGTTTCAATTAAAACGAATTAAAAGGTGGTTTTTTTAGACGTGTTCAAGAAGAAATAAAACGCATATTATTTGATGTTATGGCCAAGAACTTAGCTTTATTATAAAGATAAGGGTTTGCCATTATGTTTTAAAAATGATTTCGGGCAAGTGGCCGCCACGGCTGGCTCGAATAAATTCCAGCCGAGAGGCCCAATTTTCGACAGCTCCAATTGTTGCGCGCGATGGCGGATGGACTCATTCGGGTCTTCTTCGATACTCTGCTCCACTGCGCACTGAACATCGTCCCTGGATGATGCGCATTATCCACACTAGAGTGAACGTGGTGCGAAACCGATCCATGGTTGATCGAATTTATGCGATTATGTTGACCGAATATTGGACGCAGCGCGCGATGCGTCACGCGAACCGAACTATTATTTTGGTAATAAATTTGCACGATTTGCAAACGTTGTTCAGGAGTAAGTCTATTAATTATAAAATAGCAAACCAAATTGAGCATAAATCAAGTAATAGCTGTCAAAAAGAATAACTCCGAAAAAAGTATTGCCAGATTGAAAATTACACCTTTAAAAAAAACACCCTTTATAAGGTTTTTAACCCTACTGCAAGATCGATTCTTTTCTATGGGGCGCAGGGTTGGGTTTTAAAAAAATATGATGCTGTGGAAAATACACTGCTCTTCTTTTTAAGAAAAACATTTTTTTTTTTACCAAATAACTGTCCAAAGTACATGTACTACATAGAAACAGGACTTTCTATATTTTTCGTCACAACTTTAAAACGAAATGTAGACTTTGTGGGTAGAATTACAGAAAGGCATAACTCGAGGCTTCCAACAGTGATCTGGAGCTCAATACAAGAAAATATGGGATGAGGATTGGCGGCAGATTATGGTTTAACTATTAGCGTGTAGAAGAAAAAAATGGTGTGCAGAAAACTGTTTAATGAAATAATTCAAATCACAGACGAAAACGAAAGGTACACCCTTATAGAAAAAGCCAGACACACTGCAAAGAGAAAATACTATGCTAAAGTGAATTACAATCTCAGTTCTCTCAATTATTTCAACACCAACCTATCAAGTGAGGCAATTGGGACTATTTTTCTATTTTTTAAAGTACGAGGGAAATTGTTACATTCTAACTTTATCCCTCATAAAAAATAAGATTTGATCAATATTTGCAGCCTTTGCAATCTACAAGTTAGGGAAGATATTGGTCATTTACTTGGGGTTTGCCTACAGGATATCAGAACAACGCTCTTTCGCAAAAACATCTTGGAAGAGAAAAAGATAATTACTACCTGCTGAATGGATCTAACTGGATGTTGCTATTCGAATACTGTACATATGCTTTGTTGGATCGATCCAAAATAATTCATAAATGCTTTTAATATTTTATGTTTTCATTTTAGCTAAACTTAAAGTCTTTTTCTATTTTGTAATAGTATACAAAATTGTCTAAATTGTATTTCTCCGCATTTAGAACAAAAAAAAATCTTAAACAATGTACATAAGTCATAATACTGAAGCCACTAAAGCTGGTTTACTAACTTTGAACAAAATTGGTGAAACAAAAATAAAAACCTAACAATTTGACAGGGTTTCCACAAGTCCAGTGTTAAGACCAAATTTTGTTCCCAAAATTTAAAATAAATAAGGATTACATGAGAAAGAATATTTTTTTTAATCGGGTTGGAACCTTGGAACTGGGAAAACACTTACTTTTTCCATACTACATTATACAATAACAATGATACGGTTAATTTTGCCCATTTCTTGGGATTAAAAAAAATATAGATGGCAACATTTCACTCGAGGCAACCCTGCTATTTTGTGATTTTCTCACCAATCTTGCCCCAAATAAGGTATGCGCAAAGTTTGAGCCTTGTATCTTTTGATCGGGTTAGTCAAAGTGGCTGCTAGCTCTACTACTATTGGTTAAAATTGCACGACTTAAATTTTCTCAAGAAAACGTGAAATACCTAATTCCGTTATGTGAATTTTTTGATAAAAACCTGGGACGCAGTTTTCTTACAATTGCCTTAGTTATTTAAGGTACGAAGTTTAATCAAAATCGTTAGAGCCATTTTCGAGAAAATTTGATAAGACCAGAATGTTTGTCTGGCAGCTACCCGTTTTAGATGATGTAAAACAAAAATTCGAATTTTCCCTCTAGGGAATCACAGAAAAATGCTCTGTATTAATTTTTTTCTTCCGATATATTTGTATAGGTAGGTAAAGTACTTATACTAAAGTTTTGGATTCGTAAAAAACAGCTTCGGGATTTTACTAAAACCTGACTTTACGATGACAGAGAACATGCAAAAAATGAGTCCAGAAATTATGTCTGTCTGTATGTCAGCATGACTGTATATCTGTATGTCTGTATATACGCTACCGTGACCTACAGAAAAAATCACGGAAGTGATTTTCTTGAAATTTTGAACTTTTGGTGGCTTAGTGATTTGAAGGGAGAATTGAAATAAAATTACATACAAAAATGTTCAAAAAAATATTTTTGGATTTAAAAAAAACTCTACGTCTTAAGCGGATTAAGGGTTAAATCTCCTGTATATAAAACCATTTATTTATTTGAAAACAAAATTAAATCACCAAAAAATGTTATTAACTTTTCTTTGCTTTCTCAGAAAGACCATTAGGTACTTCTTTATTGCAATTCTGCATTCTCATCGCAAATACCAACTTCCATCTATTTTCAAAAAAAAAAAATTCCTTCCCAAAATAGCTATATTCCTGTCCCTTCATATAGCTATAAAGAATATACATAAATTGAGGACAACATCATTGAAAGAAAAATAAAAATCTTTAGATTATATGCAACTGCAACATCAGAACATAGAGATACAGCAGACCACCCACCCACTTTAAGCTATCACTTTGAATAATGAGAAAGTGGCATGCACCAGCCATTTAATTCTGCTGATCATTCATACTTATAGAGGACGGCCATGGCCCATGGAACTACCGTGAATCCATGGATGGAGAAGAATGAGAAGTTGAATGGCCTCTGACTACCCGAGCTGGGATTTAAATTGTTTAAGATTTGTTTTTTCTTTTCTTTTTTTTAATATCATTTGCATGCATGTGTTTATTTTGTCCATTCAAAGATTGTAGGTCAGGTATCCCGTACTCATTATTTAATAATAAAAAGTTAATTTATTCAATTGAAAATGGCATAAAAAGATAAGTTTAAAAAGTGTACAGAATTAAAAATCATCTTATAATGACTTGTGTGGTATCTATAAAAGTGTTAACAACATTAGGTATACTTATTCGATTAATTTGTGCGAATTAATGGAATTAATTTTCGATCTATTTTTTGCTAATTTATCTACATTAATTTTTTTCGGACTTTCTGTTTACATAAAAACAAAATCATTTGAAGAAATGTGTGTACAGACAGACCAATTTAAATATTTCGATAGAATAAAGACATTTAAACTTAAATGAAACAAAAATTTGGATCTGGATTAGTGGTTAAACCTATTTTATTTAAATGTCAGTGATCTTTTAAAGTAAGATTTTGCTTAATTTTTTTTGCACATGAAATGGCACATATTAATTGAAGAATTGAACTGGCAAGGGTGTGCCCACATTGTGGAAACTTAGTTTCTCAATATCGCAATAAAAGGGAAAAATTGAACATTCGTGTAGTGTGGCTCAAGAAAGAATCTCTGTACTGAGAGTAGTATGCATAAACAGCTAGTTTTACTGTGGAATCAATCTAGGGGAGGGGGAAGTGGAGGAATGCTACTTCTCATTTTTCTAGAGCATGGTTTGTAAAAGCATCAATACTATCAAGAGAGACAGGAAACATTTCGAAGTTTTTTTTATTTTTGCTTGTATTGTACACGGGCTATTTTTGCATAGACAGCTAAACTTGTCCAACAATTTTTTATTATGAAGGGCCTCATAAGAATATCAGCCGTGATTTGTTAAATTTAATTCTTTTAGTCTGACAAAAACTTTTTTTTTAAAAAAGACAGTTGAAAGCATTTAATTTTTGCAATACAATACATAATTCCTTATTCCGGCTAGAAGCTTTCACTACATCAATGAGATTGACTTGTCATTTTTGTATTGCTCAAAGACGAACTTATATTAAACCAACAGAAAAACCAATGAACTAATACTGAAATAAATTCAAGTCTAATTAATTTTAAAAACCTTAAACATTTTATTAAAAAAAAAAAAAGAATTATCGATTCTTGATTATTTTTATACCTACATATATTTTCATTTCATCCTCTCCATCGTAGTGGGATATAATCCATTATTTTTTTTGTTTATCAGTCAAACACTTGAAAAAAGTAATAAAAATAAATGGGAGTTCCCTCATTTTCCCTCCTTATATAGTGTTAGTGACCTATTTCAATTGTTACTCCATTCCATACCATCAGTGATGGGATGGGATGGAAGCCACCATCGTAGTATAGAACCACGATAGCTATATAGTCTTGGAACAAAACTTGTAAATTTATCGATTTGAATTCGATCATAGACAATAGACATCCGTTACGAACGCATTAATTACGCGCTGATAAAATAACGAATTTAACTTTCTGCCCCACAATTTACCACGGGCCTGTCCAACATACCGAGTATAAACACGATACGGGGGGCTTTTAGGTCTGGCTATATAATTGTGGCTCAAGATAGTAGGTATAGGTATGTTGTAGGTATATACAGATTTTATTTTTCCAATTTTATGCCCTATCAGGTGGAAATAAATAAAAAATTCTACCGCGTGAAATATGGGTCATTGATGATTGGGAGGACGGAAATTGCAATAATAATTGTTTTTTTTTTAAATTAGAAAAAGGTTCTCGGAATAGAAGTTGAACTTTTGTTTCGAACGACACACGATAAGGTGGAGGAATTTATACTGTACATATTAAGCAAACATAGTTTATGGACTTTTTATGCTGTTTTTATTTTAGATATTTTATTGGTTTTTAATTTCTACTTTTTTATGCTCTGTAAGAAGGTGAAGAACTACGTAGTTATTGGATAGAAGCATCAGTCGTACGCCAATCTTAGTAAATTCCGATTCTTGATGATCACTTGATAACTTTTAAATTTGTGCAGTTCCTATCGAATTTGAAATGTTATATGATCCATTTGAGCTAGTGTCGGATCTAAGAATCGGTCAAGGGGAGGGTAAAGGGTGTCCACATGCACTTAAATTTTTTTCGACGGGTTGGTAATAGAAAAAAAATAATGTTTTTTTTTAACGCTGTTCACACGGACCTATTCTTCGCATAAAAATTAAAAAAAAAATGAAATAAATATTTAAGGTACTTTTTGTAATAGCTATGAATATTCAATTCGAACTCAATTACTGTTCGTTTATCTCGCTACAACTCGGGAATGGCTAGACCGATTTTGCTAATTTTGATCTGGAAATATTTGTGGAAGTTCAGGAAAGGTTTAAATGTTGAGAAACATAAATAATAAGTAACAAAAATACTAAAAACGACAATTTAATCTATGCATATAAAAATGAATCTCTATTTCTCTTGGTCACTTGAGAACGGCTTTACCGCTTTCGTTCATTTACTTTGTGGAAGGTTCTTACGGAAAGAAAAATAAAGAACATTGTGCGGGTAGGGTGAGGTAAAAATTGAATAATATGACCAGTTTAAGAAATTCTTTTTGATGTGTAAACATCTATGCTGGCGGTAGAGTGAAAAAAAAATTGTGGGAGTGCCGGGACTCACGGTTAATATGTGTAAACATCAACGTGCGCGGATCCAAAACGGACTTGGTTTTGATTGAAGGGGACCTTAAGATTTTTTTTTCACTGAACGCACCCATCCTAGTATGCAGATCGTAACGTTGCACACCGTAACGTTGCACGACGTAACGTTGCACACGAATGTTCACGTTTTTTTTTCACTCTACCGCCAGCATAGATGTTTACACATCAAAAAACGTGAACGTTCGTGTGCAACGTTACGTCATGCAGTTTACGTTGTAGCATGTTACGTTACGAAATCTGATTTGCCCCGACCAAAACAAATTGATTTTAACGCGACCGACATACAATTAGATTATACTTTATCGCGATCGCGACCACTCATTTATATTGTTTTTGCCAACGACGAAAACAAATTGTGTTTTAAGCGCGACCGACGATTTTATCATTTTAACACTTATATATTTATATTTTTTTCTTTAATTTTTAATTATTCCCCGCACAAAATGGACGCGACACTAGTAATTAAAAAGAAAACAAAATCAAAACAAAAATAATTATAGTCAGCTGTAGGGATTGACAATTGACTGTAGGTATATTAGATCAATGGCTGTAGGTATGGTAATAACGGGTGATTTTTTAAGAGGTTTAGAACTTTTTTTTAAAAAAAAACAGAAAAAATGAATGAAATGTTTATTTGAATCGATAGTTTGAACCTTGCAATTTAATGTTTTAAGATAATTTCATGCAAATGTTGACCGCGGCTGTGTCTCAGGTAGCCCATCCGCTGAGTCCAATTTTGGCATACTCTTTCACACATATCGGCCGGTATCTCACGAATGAATGCATGGATGTTGGCTTCCAGTGCGTCAATCGAAGCGGGCTTGTCCCTATAGACATTAGCCTTGACATACCCCCACAAAAAATAATCTAATGGTGTCAAATCGCACGATCTAGGCGGCCAATTGACCGGCCCGAAACGTGAAATTAATTGTTCACCAAACTCGCCTCGCAATTGCGCCATTGTTTCGCGTGCTGTGTGGCATGTGGCACCGTCTTGTTGAAACCACATATCATGCAAGTCAAGAACTTCCATTTCGGGCAAAAAAAAGTTTGTTATCATCGCTCGGTAGCGTTCACCATTGACAGTAACGCTGCGATTCGCATCATCTTTGAAGAAATAGGCCCAATAATGCCGCCGGCCCATAATCCGCACCAAACAGTGGCTTTTTCGGGATGCATTGGTAGCTGTTGCAATGCTTCTGGCTGATCATCACTCAAAATGCGGCAATTTTGCTTATTTACGTACCCATTCAACCAAAAATGAGCCTCATCGCTGAACACAAGCAGCGCGCGATGAACATTTCGAACCGAGCACGAATTTTGATAGTAAAATTCAATAATTTGCAAGCGTTGTTCATTTGTAAGACGATCCATGGTTAAATTGCAAACCAAACTGAAGCTGTTTGACAGTGACACAAGGTACTAAACACACGTCAGCTGTCAAAACCAAACCAGCTTAAAACAATACAAATCTGAACTTAAACTCTACGTTTACATTATACTGCTTTTAAACGATGCAATTTCTTCTTGCAATTTGTAGGCTGTGATATACAAAATAGCTGAGGTTGAACAAATTGCAGAGTTATCGGCTACCTTTGTACTTGCACAAAGTTAACATTCATTAAAAATCACAGCGTCCAATTCCATAGGCGATTGATGGTGTCAATCGATTAAAACTGCAATTTAAGTGATTTCCATTGACAACAACTGCAACTAAATATTCTAAAAACTCAAGATATATAATTCGCCGGCTATCTCATAGTGACATTCATTTGAGGTTCGTTCAGTATAAATTAAGTCTGAACTTTTTGCAAGTTTTACTCGATGGAAAGATGGAGATTCATAAGGGTTGCAAGTTCGTTGACAGTTCTAACTGGATATTTTAATTCGGGCCCTGTCAGTCAAACCATTAAGTTCCTCTGGAATTTGGGTACGGTGTCATTTAATTGAAACCACGATTTTAGTGCTCTCCGCTGACAGTTGTTGTTTTGTCGATGCTCAGAGAGTGTTACCATAGACAATAACCATGTGTAATGTGAAGTCATCTTAAAGTTAAGAGTGAACTACGAGGAGCTTTCAGCAACCGAACCTTCACCGTTCGTTGGACACTTCACCACCAGCCTTTTATTGCTTAGAAATTTCGTTACAGGGGTTTCCCCACTGGGCACTGCCTACAGATAGAGGTAATGTAGTGTTAATTATTCAATATGTTTCTTTTGATGACGTTCAGTAACAAAAATCAGGCACTTGGACAAACGTTGATGTTTACACATATTTAAACGTGAGTCCCGGCACTCACATATTTTTTTTTGTTTAAGAGGAAGTGGATTTAGTGATATATTTTTCAAATTTTGTTATTTGTAGGGTGAAATGGGGTAAAAATAAAAAAAAGTCTGTAAAAATGAAACACTTTTTCTATGAGAATATAGATATTAGAGATTCGCTGTTAGCGACATTAAAAATGGCACAGCGTCAATTCTGAAAAAAAAAACTACCATTCCAACCTGGAATTGCTATAGAGAACAACACTTATTGGGACCACACTCTCAAAGATGCTGTAATTTCGTCCAAATGCTAAACAAATACGAACATTGTTTTTTAATAATTTTGTCTACATGCCTCCCATCAACACCGAATGATTCATGGAACAAATATAAAAATCATATGGCTGAAGATATATTGCATCAGATGCATCTTAGAACATCAAATGCAGATTTGCAACTGAACGAAAAAATCACAATGAAGAATAATTAACACAATTAGGAATGAACGCCCAATTGCCCAATGCACGACAAAATTAATCATGAGTTGAGACGTGAAACATATAGATTAAATTGTCGTTTATAGTATTTTCCGTTACTTATTATTTATGTTTTACAACGTTTAAACCTTTCCTGCACTTCCACAAATATTTCAAGATCAAAATTAGCAAAATCGGTCCAGCCATTCTCGAGTTTTAGCGAGACAAACGAACAGCAATTGATTTTTATTTACAATAGATAGATTATATCGGATTTTGCTACCCTTATCACACATTCCAAACACAAAAAAAAAAAAAAAAAAAAACAGATTGCCACGCCCATTGAGAGTGAACCATTTGAAACGATTCTACCTTCTCTCTTAAAAAAAAAAGTATTTTTCGGTTAAGTTAAAAAGAGAAAAACGGCAATTTTCTCAAAACCCCATGTATATTTATGTGATGCAATTTTTTTTACAATAATCTGAAATACAGTTCTTTCACAAATATTGCGGTCACTTCACTGCCTTGTTAACTGAAAAAGACATATCTAACATTTGCTGTTTTTTGAAGCAGAGCCAAGTTTGAAATATTCGGGATAGTTTTTGAAAACAACAAAAGCTGTATATAGCTTCTTTAGGGGTTAAACATTCGAAATACTTCTTTTGCAATCAAAAAAATAGTAAAGGGTCCGCCATCTAACGTTTTTTTTTCAACTAGTGCTTATTTCGTGAATGGTAACACTTAGCTCATGTCTGATTTGACAGATAATTAGTTTTATCCTTCCGCTAAACGAATATGGTTGTGTTTACGCTTCGCTAAGTGGGCCTGCGATCGACTTAGAGAAGATGCCGATTTTGCCAAAAAAATCATCTTTTCAGATGAAGCTCATTTTGATCTTGGCGGGTAGTAAACAAGCAAAATTTTCGCATTTAGGGCACAGAAAACCCGCACGCATACATTGAAAAGCCGATACACCCAAAACGAGTCACTGTTTGGTGCGGATTTTGGTCCAGAGGCATAATTGGGCCATTTTTCGAAAATGAGCAAGGAGTGGCCGTTACAGTCAATGGCGATCGTTATCGGGCCATGTTGAACGAATTTTTGTTCGCGCTACGTGCCACACAGCCGAAGCTACACTCGATGTTTTTCGCCATTTTCAAAAAAAAAAAAGTTATTTGGCGGACCCTTTATTATTACTATTAAAAAAAACTAATCCTTAAAATCCTTAAAAAAAATGTAGATACGTCATTTTAAGTTTACACGGCACTATATATATATGAAGTTTAAGCGAAATCGTTAGAGTCGTTTTCGAAAAAAAATTGGAAAAAAACTGAAATCGTTGCAGAAAGGGCAGCTACCCAAAACTACCCATTTTGTTAAGTTAAACAAATCTTGGAATTTCTCCTCATCAAGGGAATCACATGAAAATCTTCAAAATTTAAAGCCAATCAGTCCAAGGCTATAGCTCAAATCACGATGGACACATGACGGCACAGACTTACAACCCGACGGACGGTGTGAGGAGACCCTTTTCGGGTCCGAGTACAAATTTCAAATCCATTAATTTTTAATTTTTAGTTGCAATTTTATACAGATTCTTCAGTGGAGGTTTTCATGACATTGAGGTTATCGGAAGTTAATTTAATTTTAATTTGCAATTTAAATAAATTGGCTCAGGTGAAAGCAACAGCATAACGCAAAAAAATCGAGAAGTGAAAAAATTATCCTATTGTAAATTAGAATGATTAACAGTAGGTATTCCAATGTAAAAAAAATCTAGTTCCATGGGAGGGGGTCGGTCCCGAAAACACCCCCTTTGGATTCTCCACTTATTGAGCTATTCTTAATGTTTTATTGACTAAAAGTTATGAAAGTCTGTTTTGGAAATGAACAAAATCATAAGTTCTCTGACTTTTGAATTAAGTTTAAATTTTTGTATTGTATTCCGTATAGTGTGAATTATTATTATATGGAACGTGAGTTTGTTATAAGATCTTCTACAGCCATCTTGAACTGAAAACATTTTCCAGAAGACTTTTAGGTTTATTTGAATTTATGATTAAAATAGATCAATCTCGCACATAATTTAAAACAATAAAATAATTATAATTTGTTACCTATATTTAAGAGACATAAAAATAAAAAAAATTCAATTTCTTAGTAGCCAGAAAAACTTCTTTACTTTTAATCATGAATAAATATGAAAGCAGATTGATAAACATTAAAAAATACTTTCACTGTATATGTGGGTCTTTTGTTTCATTCTTAACTAAGATAAGTTGTGCTGGTTCAAATAAAATGCAAAACTGGGTCACACATGCTTGATCTTATGTTTTAGAACTTTAAAAATTGTATAACTAATTTTTTAACCTGCATGGAAAAGAACTCATAAAATTATTTAAGCAAAAAACATAAATACCGGCTGTTTCCTTGATGAAGAATTAATAACGGGTGATTTTTTGGCTGGTTTGGTTTTGGCAACACTGGTTTTGACAGCTGACGTGTGTTTAGTACCTTGTGTCACTGTCAAACAGCTTCAGTTTGGTTTGCAATTTAACCATGGATCGTCTTACAAATGAACAACGCTTGCAAATTATTGAATTTTACTATCAAAATTCGTGCTCGGTTCGAAATGTTCATCGCGCGCTGCTTGTGTTCAGCGATGAGGCTCATTTTTGGTTGAATGGGTACGTAAATAAGCAAAATTGCCGCATTTGGAGTGAAGATCAGCCAGAAGCATTGCAACAGCTACCAATGCATCCCGAAAAAGCCACTGTTTGGTGCGGTTTATGGGCCGGCGGCATTATTGGGCCTATTTCTTCAAAGATGATGCGAATCGCAGCGTTACTGTCAATGGTGAACGCTACCGAGCGATGATAACAAACTTTTTTTTGCCCGAAATGGAAGTTCTTGACTTGCATGATATGTGGTTTCAACAAGACGGTGCCACATGCCACACAGCACGCGAAACAATGGCGCAATTGCGAGGCGAGTTTGGTGAACAGTTAATTTCACGTTTCGGGCCGGTCAATTGGCCGCCTAGATCGTGCCATTTGACACCATTAGATTATTTTGTGTGGGGGTATGTCAAGGCTAATGTCTAAAGGGACAAGCCCGCTTCGATTGACGCACTGGAAGCCAACATCCACGCATTCATTCGTGCGATACCGGCCGATATGTGTGAAAGAGTATGCCAAAATTGGACTCAGCGGATGGGCTACCTGAGACGCAGCCGCGGTCAACATTTGCATGAAATTATCTTTAAACATTAAATTGCAAGATTCAAACTATCGATTCAAATAAATATTTCATTCATTTTTTCGAATTTTTTGTGTTTTTTTTTTAAAAAAAGTTCTAAACCTCTTAAAAAATCACCCATTATATGTAAACAAAATTTTAAAGTCACTAAAGCAGTTTTAAGAATTTTTTTATACATATCTAATACTTAAAAAAATTACATTTTTCTAAAAAAAATTGGTAGGTACCTACTAAAATTTGAAAAATTAATTAATATTCATTTAAATATATACACAATCCAAAAAATTTAGCGAACGCAATTTGTTTTAAATATGTTTAATGTTTAGGTATATTTCTAGTTTTAAGATTTTTCATAACAATTAATAATTTGTATTGCTTTTTTCACTGCTTTATGTTACAAGACTTAAATTAAAAAAAGCTATTGTTCCAGAAAAAAAGTAAGTTTTTTTTTTTAATTTTGCTAAATCGATTATTTATCCAAAAATCCAACTTAAAACTATTTTTATACAGATACATATGAAGGTTCTTATAAAACACAATCTATATACTACTGAAATACATCAGCAAAGTAGAATGCCTATAGCGCTATATTTCATTGGACTTGTTAAATTATTGTTATAAAATAGCTTTTAACGGCTTTTAGTCAGGATGAAACGCCAGTTCTTATGAACCAAAGTCCGATAAAAGCTATTTTAAATTATAATCATAATAAAACCATTTCTTTGAAACATTTTGAAATGCAATGTTATTTCAAGTTTAAGAGAGTTTCAAAACCGCTATCGAGATATTGAACATTTAAAAAAAAAAAAAACGTTTTATGGCAGCTACCATTGTTAACAGTTTCTGTGAAATTTTTCTTTTACCAAATTGTTTGTAGACTATAATAAAGGCTCCTACAATAGTTCAAAGAACAATTAAAATTCTTAGAGAATTTTTAAAATAAATCCCGTAGAGCGAAATATCGCATTTTCACATTTGAAAATCTCGCATTATCAATATTTCCCATTGTCAAAATCTCGCATTTCAAAAATTTCGCAATTGCAGAAAATTTTCTCACTATAAAATTTGTTTATTATATTGCTTTTGAAATAGTTACTTCATATTTAGTTACGAGACGACAAACGCACCTACATTGGTGCTATAAATGGGAGCGGTACGATATCTCGCAAACCAAAATTTTGAATGACGAATTCTCGCATATTTTTAACAATTTCGAAAAAAAAGATATCTCGCAAATTAATATTCCTGCTTTTAAAAATCTCGCAATTGCGAAATCCCACTTTTAAAATCTTACACACAAAAAACTCGCGCAATTATGAACAGAAATCTCGCAAAAGAAAATGTCACCTTCTACAACATGTTATTTGTATGTACATTGTTTTTATTGTATACCTACATGCAAATGAAAGATTTTAATTTGTAAGATTTAATTAAAATGGCGGTTCTAAGAATACCTGTTCCCGAAGAACCCAATTAGAGCTGTTATGCGCCGTTTTGATATTGCGAGATTTAAGTTTGCAAGATTTTGTTATTTGAATATTATTAGAAGCTGGATTTTGTAAATGCGAGATTGTAATTCGCAAAATTTCTTAGTTCTAAACGAAAACAATATAAATTACGACATTATAGTTTGCACGATTTTAAAACTGCGAAATTTTGTAACCGTCAGATTTTGTAATTGCCAGATTTTGATAATGCGAGATTTCGTTGAATAAATCGTACCAAACTCAAAAATATTCTGTGTTGGTCTATTTTTTTTTCTTTTACTTTAGAAAATTTGTTGGTGAGCTGGTAGTCATCATAAGCTCAAGTTTAAAATTGTCTTAGCATTGTAATTTATTTACTTGTTAACAAAGTTGTAAATAAATATAAAATCTGTTATTATTGGTAACTGCCAAAAGTCGTTTTTTTATATTTTTTTATTTCAGAACATTTTAAAAGTCCCATGAGTAACTATTAGAAAATATTGCTCACTAAAAACAGTTTTTGTTAGAACAAACAAAAAGCAAAAATGAGTTTATGATTATTTTTAAATTTTGATTAATTATTGAAAAATTTTTAGAACCTATCTATACCACAAAATTAAAAATGATTTTATCATCGCTGTACAACGATTTTCATTTTTTATTTTTGGAAACAGAATCAGATAGGTCAAGTATAGCTTCATACTTCTTTGTGTATAAAAAATGTTTCTTTTTTGTAATTAAAAACTATTTTTTTCTACATTTCTCTTAGTTATAAAATAAAACTATAGGTAATGTTAAAATTTAAAATCCTAAGCCATTTGAGTTGAAAAAAAAAATTAAAAACCTAACTCCATGATATTAGTTTTTTCTAAACAATAAAAGTTCAACACTCATGATTTATAAAAATCCCAAGTCACAAACAAAAAAAAATCCTCGAAAGACCTTCCTCTGCTATTCCAAAATAATTTCGATGAAAACCTCAGGAGCATTGAATTAATTGAAGTAATTACATCGACGCCCACAACACTCTTCAACAAAAAACAAAAAAAAAAAAACAAAAACCTACTCATAACCACAGCTAGAAAATTAAGCCTAAATATAAATAAAAATTCCTCTACCTTTATCACAATAATAATTTCATGGTCAATATCATCAATAGGAACGAACAAAAAAAAATTGCAAAGTTGAGTGCCAAATTGTCATTGCGCCAGCGCGAACAATACAAAAAAAAGTCGTGATGTTGTGGTCAAGAAATTGTCAATTAACTGGTCAGAAACTTGGTCAAATTCAAGTTCGAGTAGGTATATACCTATACTCGACTAAAATTTAGCCCTGAAGGAGTTCAATGGTTTTCAATGAGAAGAGATCAAGGGAAAACCTTGAAACGATGGTAACTGATCTGCAAAATCCCGAAAAGAAATTTGTTCAATTGATGGTGTTCAATGTAATGAACTTACCTCAATATTCTCCTCCTCTCTCTCTCCAACAAATTATAATCCAAAAGCCTGGGTAAAGGTTAAAAATCCTTTCTCTGAGTCCTGAGTGGATAGATTCAGTTTAAAAAAAAAGAAAAGTAATTTCACTTCACTTAAACTGTTTTCCTTCTTTGTTAAGGTTCCACTTTAAGAATTTTTAAGCACACTATAAGCACCGAATTATGAATGAATTCTATAATTAAATTCACACAAACAAAAATAGATAATTTTTCACTTTTGAAAAAAAAAAAAATTCACTAAGTTTTGATTATTTATTTTTTTTTTCTACAGAAAAAATATTTAAATTTTTTTATTCACTGCAATTTATTAACTTATTTCAAAAATAATTTTTTATTTCAAATAAAAAATTAACTGTTACAAATTGTTTGACAAAAAAGTTAAGGCACCGTTTATAAGGCAAGAAGAGCTGAAGTTTCACTTATTCCTCTGGAGTCTGCATTATGTAGGTACAAGAGAACTCTAAAAACAAAACGCAGCAGAAAATAGGAGTAAAACTGAAACGCGTCCACGACCGATGGTAGCTAACATTCGAATAAGTCCACCAGCCATGGTCCATCCAATTGGAACTGGAGTTTCTGCTTGATTTGGTCGACGAAGACACACATACACCAACGCACCCACGGAATGAGTCTGCTGCTAAGCTGATGTGCACTTCTCTGGTGTAAACGGCATCGACATTTCCACCATTAACATTTACACCAAAACCAACTTCAACTTCAACTGCCTTTGCCTTTGCCTGCCAGTGCCAGTCCACCATAATTTCTCTGATGCCTGCTCAATGAAACAGAAACCATGTGCGGTCGCAGTGGCCAAAAAGTGTAATCGTGGTGAATCTATATAATTTATAATTTGTATTGGCAAAAAGTAGGGGAATATGAGGGTCGCATGGTTAATTTGGCCCAATTCACCACTTACTTTGTGGTGAGTTTGGTATTCAGAAAAAGGGGAATGGAAGAATTCCCCTTTCGAACATGTTGGCTGGTTGATTGTACGTAGTTGATGTTGAATTGGAGTTCAAATTTAAATTTGAATGTGACTTTATTTGTACGCATAAAACCGTTATACCTCTCTTACTTGATTTTAATTCATTCTCAACTGTAAACTATGTTTACTTCTAAATTTAATTTCTGTTTTTAAATGAAGGACGTAGATAGTTCGCCTTTCATAAAATATATTCGTAATTAACAGAATTGATTAAATTATCGGAATGAACGTCGACTCTCTTAAATCAACAATTTCGCTGACTCTGGTGAATATAATTTGGTTTCTCATTCTTGTTAAGCATTTTAATCTCTTATTTGGTTGTGTTATGTTTGTTGGGGTTTGAAAGAATAATAAATTATAATTTATTGTTGGTTTTGGTTGGGTTCTTGAATATGAATATTTATGATACAAAACAAATATTGTTGTAAGAATGCATTATTTGGCAAATTGTGGGGAAATGGAGGTCTCACCACAGAAATATGTTTTATGCCTATGCATTCCATGTATTAATACATATCAATTTATTACATTATTACATATTCGTTTTTTAATAATGTAGGTACTATTAGTATGGGTAAAATTAACACAAATTTCAACCCTACTTAAAATTTGTATGAAAACTTTTCCTTTACTGTAGCACTATAAAAGTGGACAGACAAAATAGTCTAAAAAATTTATAAAAATAAACAGTTGGAAGGGGTGTTTTTTTAGGGGGGATTGAGGGCAAGGTTGTAGTGTATCAAATGGAAAAAATTGTTTTGGTGCAATCAAATTTGAGGATACATATTTGAATGTGCGTAAAGTTAACAACACCGTTTTAAACATTCGTAAAATAAATGCGGCCCAACTTGTGCTGCCATGTATAACGTACCTAGTTACAAAAAATCGTACTAAGTATATAGTTTTAAGAAGCTAGCCACATTTTATGGTGAAGTAAGCACCGCTATTTTCGGTTTTCAGAAAAAAAGTTGTGCTGGAATGTGCCTAAATTGAGCGCCCTTATGTAGTAAATACTTAAAAAAAATCGCAGATTTGCAAATTTTACAAATGCAATTTTTTGCAAAATAAAGTTTTTCATAAAAATCAAAAAATGGGCTAATTCGTGCTAAGTTTTCGGTGCTAAGAACCGAATAGTTAAAAATAAAGTTCGCATAGGTAGGTATTTTCAAATTTTATGGCCAAAATAAAATTTGCGAGAATGCGATTTTGACAACTATTTACGGAACATGTCAGCACAATTGGAGCACATTACAGGACAACATGTTTTCCTTGCAAAGCGAAAATGGCGGTGCTAACTTCACGCTAAAAAAAGGAAATTCGCAGGAAAAATTTCGCAATCTAACCATCTTTCTAATGAGCTCATTTGAAACTTTTAACCTACTTACAAACATACATGTTTGTAATGGTAAGTGACTGATCGAGTGAGTGCCATCAGTGATCGAATGAACGAGTAAACAAACTCACATAATTCAGCCACGTTTTACTCGATAACTGATGCGGTAATTGGGCCCCAGGTTTTCAGTTCCGATCTATCTATTTAAAATATCAAGCTTCTAGCTCACAAAAAAGTTAGTTTAAATGCGATTGCAAAAGGACCATGGGTAAAATTGTATGGACTCTGAGCCCTTTTTCAATATCGCTCAACAGTGATGAAACTTATGTATGTCATATGAAAGCTTATAAAGAGTACTTTATTTCATTATTTTAAATTCTCTTCTATTTCATAATTAATTAATTGACGTAATGAATACTAAAACCGATTTTAGAACTATTTTTTTAAAATTGTGAAAAATCAGTAGGTATTCATTGTATTTTTTTGTTTTTTTTTTTTTAAACCATTTTTTGAGTTTGAAAGTAATTTTTTCGAAAACTATTAATAGAAATAATTTTATTTAATTTACTTATTTAAAAATAAAATAAAAGAGCAGATTTTAGCTTTCAAAAAGAGTAAAACACTTTGTGGTACTTAAGTGTTTCCATTTTTGTAATTAATTTTTTTTGAATTTACATACCAAATAACCATTTTCACACTCGATTTCAAGAACTCTCCGTAAGCTTTCGTATGATATAAGTTTCATCACTGTTGAGCAATATTGAACAAGGACCCAAAATGCCCATGGTCCTTTGTCCTGATGTAGATTTTGGTTTTGAGCACATAAAACGTTTGTATGCACTAAGCCACAATAAATATGATACATAAGCTTATTTTTGTTGAATACAGCAAAATATTTCGTAAAAAAGTGTTTGCTTTAAAAATAAAAGCTGACGACACGTTTATAAATTATTTATTTTGTAACAAAAACGTTTGAAAGACAAAGTTTTATAAAACACAAAAAATTCCAAACGTTAGATTTTTTTTCTACACAAAGCCATGTCACTGACATTTATTGGCATGGTAACACCATTTGGAAAATGAAAGATGATGTTCACATTGGCGACTCACTCCACGCGACTCATTTTGACATCTCTTTCTTTTATCCCACTCCACATTACTATGAGAAAGATATAGTCAAGTGAGGCAGGGTTTTTTTATTTATTTTTTTTGAAAAAATCCTGCATCTCTTTTTTATCATGAGGTGGAGTGAGATAAAACAAATATAAGTCGTGCAGAGTGAGTCTCATGTGAACACCGTCAAATGTTCCCAAAATGTTTTATTCACTTTTAGGTATATTAAGGTTGGAATTTGTCAAAAACGCTTGTTTCGAAAATGAATTACTTAGTTTAATTTCCTTTTGAGTGACCTCAACTAAGTGAGAGCAAGAAAACAGTAGGATTCACCAAAGTTTCCTCGAAATCTCAAACGTCTGATGGACTGCAATTGACACTTGTCGAGTCCTGAGGAACCTATGGCCGAAATAGAAAACTTACTCAAGCTTAGCAGACCTCAACTGTCCCTTTTGGTTAGAATCCTTAAAAGTCACGATTCAATAGGAACCCACATGAGTAGAATGGGTATCAACACATCCGACTTATGTACAGGGTGTGAAGATGGTGAGGCGGAAGAGAGTACCTACCTATATCACTTCCTCTTTGAATGCCCCAGACTAGCAAGAACCAGAAAGGCAGCCCTCGGTGATTATTTTTTCGACGAACTGGGCGACGCCGCCGACGTCTTGTGTCTGCCACTAAAAAACATCTCGAAAGTCATTCAGAAATCCAGATGGTTCAGGGAAGCTCCCCATACCTAAGCGTCCACTCACTCCACTATAACTCCTTCCTCTACCCATCTTTATACCTACCTTTCCTTGACCCTGAAGAGCACAATGGATTCATTGAGATCCGAGTGAGGTGATGCAGCTAGCCGTATTATCACCCCTTCTAACCTTACCTAACCTAACCTAAGTGAAAGTTCCGCTTGTAAATATCGTGTTTTTCAATAAGAGCGCTACAAAAGTTTTTTTAATTAAAAAAAAAACCTGTGAAAGTACGTTCGATGCCATTATGTATGAAACTCGATTTCTTTTGCATGGTCTCCACGGGCACGATTGCAGAAGTCCAGACGCTGAACCCAATTTTCGATGGTTTTCAAGCATAAATCGGCCGATACTGCTGCAATTTCACCTTCGATATTGGTACGAAGTTCATCAATCGTCGCTAGCTTATTGGCATAGACCATAGACTTGACGTAGCCCCACAGGAAATATTCTAACGGCGTCAAATCGCACGACCGACGTGGCCAAGAGACTGGACCATTTCGTGAGATAATACGTTCTCGAAACTTGGTTTCCAAAAAATTGATTGCGACATTCGCTGTGTGGTTTGTGGCGCCGTCCTGTTGGAACCACATGTCCTCCAAGTCCATATCATCCAATTGGGGCCAAAAATATTCGGTTATCATTGAACGGTAGCGATCCCCATTCACAGTAACGTGCCGGTCTTGATCATCACGGAAGAAGTACGGCCCAATGACGCCGCCGGCCCATAAACCACACCAAACCGTAATTTTTTCGGGATGCAATGATGATTCATGGGGTACGCGTTGATTGCTACCTGACCAATACCGCATATTTTGTTTATTGACGAAGCCATTCAGCCAGAAATGAGCCTCATCCCTGAAGATGATTTCTCGATTTTTAGCGCTCTTAACGTTGAGGCCACTGACTCCGAATTTCGGTAGTAAATTTTAATAATTTCGATTCGTTGTTGGCTCGAATTTCTTTCCATCATGAAATGGCAAACCTTACTGAAGAGAAATGTCAAAAGAGCGGCAAGAAATATGGCGTCGTTTGCTGTCCCTGTTGCTCTACTTTTGTAGCGTCCCTGTTGAAAAACCCTTTGAAAGAAGCCACAAACTTATTCCATAAAAGCCATTATCTTGAAAAGCTGAAATCTTGTATCAATTTCCTCTACGAATAGAATAACCTTCCAATTTGAACCGAACATTAAACCAATCTTGGTATCCCATCCACGTAACATAAATTTATTGTAATAGAAATACCTGTGTTGTTCCTACATAATAAAGTCCCGTGTGCAATGTGCTTATAGTTATTTGCCTTTATTACTCAACCATCTGTGTTATATTTAGTTCACTTAAGCTTTAAAACCGTTCAAAGTCTTTCATAACTCAAGCCCCAAATATTATATAACTCAACTATACCATAAATCGTGTACTTCAATAGTTCTTTAACCCACCGGAAATCATAATCCTCACATGGTCCAACACTTCACATAACAAAAATAAATTTTATTACCTTACGGATTGGTAAACAAATTCTCTATTTCCATTTCCATCAGCTGTCAATTGTTGCACCGAAATGTCAACTCGAATATACCTATTACCATTCTCTGTTGGATTCATTGAACAACTTCTTATTTGTTTTACTTTCCGGACTTAATCTTGTTACCAAATGATCAAAACAAGGCTCCGACTTAAGTTCCAACTCGAAGACTCAAAATAGCATATACTAATCCCGATCTAATGCAGTTAATTTTAAATCAAAACATATACCCGTGTGGGAGTCTGCACAGTACCTATTTTGTTAACAAAAAGTAAAAACAAAAAACTAAAAAGACATTGACTGACATTTCGATGGATATTAGGGCGGGACAAACGTTTCACCCAAACTCAAACTCAAACTATGGTGCGTTTAAGCAACTTGGAGTTTGCGTATCGTTTCATGGCGATCGAAGCTGCGCGCCGACAAAAGCCTCCAATACACGACAGTCCATCTCTCTCTCAATCTCAACTTGAGTCCGCAATCAAACGCAGAATTACACACACGATTATGCAACATAATGTTGAATTACGATGGTTTCTTTTTGGTAAATTTGTTGCTTCAGCTGATGGTGTGGTGGTGCACTGTCAAATGAAAAGTTTCAGCTCCGATCCTTGAAAACACTAAGCGTTTATGTAATGGGTTTCACTTTTCAAAAAAAAAAAGGTAAAAGAAAAAAATCTGTGGAACAATGATAATAATTAAGGAGTCGCAGTCAAAAGTATGTGGATTTATGTGTTTCATAAGGACGCGACGGACGACGCGACTTCACAACACCGTGAATTACGAATGAAAAACATGCAACCGACACTGAAACGACAGCTTCCCACAGTCAATTTCAATGAAATGTGGCTAGCCACATTATATAGGAGGCAGAGTTCGGTGCTGCATCTTCAATAAAAATGCAAAATTATAAAGATTCCGCAGACTGATTAATATTTTTTAATCGATGGTTTTCGAATTCTGGTTGTTACTTAGTGTATGAGTAGGTATTTTTGTACGATCATCTTTGACAGGCTATAATTTGCTCAGAGGGTTTTAATAATAAAAAAGAGTCATAAGACCCGCTGCATGCACTTGCGGATTTTTTGTAATTGAATTTTAGCTCTTGCATATTTATTTGGACAGTCTATCCAAGTCAGTTGACATTTTTAACGATTTTTTACTGCAGTAGAATATCGGTCAAAACTTTGGGATGGATATTCGGTATGGAGAAAAAAGTTTACCAATCAAATTTGGCTCTTCATTGGTGGGGGTTCCACACAAAAAATATATAAAGGTCACTAAGTTTCAGTAGGTAATTGGTCAACCATAGCAGATGTTTGCTTACTAATTATTATAATATTGTAATCAGAAACAAAATATAAAAACTGTTCTAAATTTGAGTGTGTAATTGTGACGGATGTGACACAGTACGTTGATGTTACGCGTATGACTAAGTATGAGCTTAATGCATGAACAGAATATGATAAGTGATATTGTAGATTGAATTCTAATGTGGCGAGGAAATTTTCCTAGAAATAAATATTCCCGTAACATATTAATAAACATCAAAACTCAAAATAATATTGAATGAAAAAAGTCTTGATATCAAAGTGTTACGGGTTAGACATCTGACACTAAATCCGGGCTGAGTCTACATTTAAGACTCAATGAAGTCTTGTCTGATGGTTGTCTTGTCTTATTTCCACAAAATAAATAAATATTTTTTTATATTTTTGTTACGGGTGTGACACATTTTATTAATATTTTATTTACAACTTAAAAAATAAATTAAATTTGGTTGCATGACGATGACAACTCATGGAGAACCAGACACTAGAGACTTACAACTCTCTTAAGTGTGTTCTCAGCAGAAATGGAGGGGACCTACAATTTTTAAACAAAATACGAATGCATTGAGAGGAACTTTTTCATAATAAAACATACTCTTGAGGTTTTGTCACTTCCTCACAAGAGGAAGAACCATCAGTGAAACAAATTTGTCTGTTTTTATAGATGGCTGTGATTCGAACCCTAAACCTTCGGCGTGGCAGTCCTATACAGCCCAACCGTTACACCCACGGAATACTACAATTACAAAAAGTTGCTCTGATGGAGTTTAGACAGTGGAAAATAATTAACGGCTCAAATGTGCAATCAATAAAATTTCCAAATAGCTAAGTACAGGGTTTCCAACCTATGCTTATAAAAATTACTTTTCTCATATTTCTTCGTTTGCAAACTAAACTAACTCTCAGTCCGTCTAAGAGCCCGGTTCTGAGCAAAGAGAGGCTGAGAACCAAAAACTTATAAACCTTGAACATTAGAGCGCCCTAGATAATCATCCAACATGAATCGGTACTGAGGGGGAGGGGACAGAGGAGGGGTAAGGTTATAGTTGAAGAAGAACAATGGCTCCCCTTTTCATTATCGATAGTTTTAAGATTATAAGTATACGTGTTTGGGTGACCTAGTGCCTCGTTTTGTCTCCAAATGTTCATCAAACACATCTTTTGTTTTGTTGTCCTTCTAAATCGCCGTGGCAGTTGACCATGTCTTGTGAATTGATCACACACAGAAGCCAACAAATATCTGAAAAATGTTGTTCGAAACCAATATGGAAAAAATCATCAGAGAGACCTGAAAACCAAAATATTCTTCGAAAATGCTTTAATCTTTTCAACTGCAAAGTTCTTTGAAAACTTTAGTTTGAAACTCAGAATAAAAACTCGAATAGTTAAACATGAAAAGGGAAATTTGAATTGAACGATTAAAAATCTACGCCATCTCTTTGAATAAACCTGGCTTAATGTAGAGATATTAAAGAATAAATATTTATTGTTTTAAAAAATAGTAATATCTTTTCAGCAATAACATCAACCATATATACCATACCACCCAACCCAAAAATTATATCTACCATTTTCATTTCCTTTAAACTAAAATAATTATCCACTTACCTCACCATCAGCATGTTTTTCCTTCAAATCTTCGGCAATTCTAGTGAATTCCCTAAGAAAATTCTTCTCAAACGTTCTCAAGCAACCACGATATTCACACACAAGTACATCACGCGCCTGTCTTATCAATATCGAACGCGTTTTCTCATAGTAAAATGGATAGACATCGCCCAGATAGCTGTCAACCAATTCATCAAATTCCAAATCCTAGAAAATTAAACCCTCTTTAAATATCTACATTTTTCTCACGATTTTCCATCCGAAATTGCTTACCACTTCCTCAAGCACTACAGCCGACGAATTCAACAACACATCATCGCCCCAATTATCCTCTCGATTTGTGGCATCTTGATCCTGGTCCTGGTCCTCTGCTTTGTCGACCACTTGAATAGTTTTAGTCACTTCTAATGGCGGTGGTGATTCGAATTTTGTTTCATCGACAAGAAAACACGATTCCGGAACCAAGCCAATAGCAGTTCGAGTTGGGCTGGTGCTGTTCTTGTTGTTGTTGCCGTTGCTGATGGTGTGTGTTAAACTCTCGGCCTTATCGAAACAATCTTCGGTACAAAGCTCATCCTGCGGGTGATGACCTGTCAGTCGATCCTTGCACTTTTTTAGATAAGTTCGAACACGCGATTTGCTTCGACGAACTTCAACGACCCGATTGGTGTCGATTGATTGTGGATTATTCTCTGTGGCAATATCTGAACTGGAGCAACTTTGTTGCCCGATGTCTTCGTCGATGTTTACTACTTCGCACCTTTTTCCAGTTGCACTAAAATTGCCACTTACGCCACCGCCGCCAACAACATCTGGTGTTTTGGTTGGATTAACCTGCAAGACAAAATGGAGTAATTAGAAACACCAAAAAAAAAAATTGAAGATAGATAGGGTTAAGAAAGAAGCTAATATATGAATTTCACCAGCATAGTAGTTTTTGTTTATTGGAAAAAAATCCATATGATTAAATTAAAATTCCTAATTAATGATGAATCCAATCACTGGAAATAAGATTGAAGCTGACTTAAAGTAGAGTCATATTTGTGTGTAAAAGATATAAAATGCCTTTTTTTACGAAAGTATGATTTCAAAAATTTGATTTTTCTTCTTCTTTCTTTCATTTTCGATGGTAAAACCAGAATTTGTTAGTTTATACTTGAAAAATGTATTTTTTGTTTGGATTGTTTTCAAACTTCTGTACGGGTATTCTACGACAGATGACAGAGGCAAAAAAGATTCTTCATTTATATAATACTAAAATATACCACTCTTACTTTATTGGATTAGAATTGATAATCTCTGAGTTGCGTATTCAAAAATGCCACAGCTGTAAGTGTTGTGCTTTAGCCACCATGTCGTACAACAAATTTGTTAGAATTTTTCTGATTTGAAATCTGTCTTACATTTTTTTAATAGGACTTATACTTTCATAGTTAAAACGCCAAAAAGTTTGTGTCCTTTTTATTTGTTGGCTTAAAATTGCCAAACAATAAAAAGGATGTTTTTTTTAGAGGTATAGAACTTTAAGTTGGCAACACTATTTTTATTACCGGCTATTTTGTCAGCTGTCAAGTGATTTATTTCTAGTTTGGTTTGGGATTTCAACATGAATAGACTGACGCCTGAACAAAGCTTCCAAATTGTGCCCAAAACAAGATTGCCCTTGATCCAAATTTTCATAAGCGAATTTTGCTTAGCGATGAAGCTCACTTTTGGTTCAATGGATATGTCAATAAACAAAACTGTCGTATTTGGAGTGATGATAATTCTCAAGTGTATGTTGAGACACCGTTACATCCACAAAAACTGACTGTTTGGTGTGCTTTATGGTTTGGTGTAATAATTGGTCCTTACTTTTTTAAAAACGATGCTGGCCAGAACGTTACAGTCAATGGTAACCGCTATAGAGCCATTATTACTGACTTTTTCGTTCAGCAATTGAACAACCATGATGTGTAGCATCTGTTGTTTCAAAAAGACGGCGCACCATGTCACACAGCTCGTGCCACAATTGATTTATTGAAGGAAACGTTTGGTAGCCGCATAGTTTCACGTTACGGACCCGTGAAATGGCCTCCAAGGTCGTGCGATTTAATGACGCTTGACTATTTTCTGTGGGGGCCTCCAAGATCGTGTGAGTCAACGCCGCTTGACTTTTTTCTGTGGAGATATGTGAAGTCGCTAGTCTACGCCGATAATCTCGAAACGATTACCCACTTGGAGAACAATATTCGCCGCGTTATTGCCGAAATCCGGCCACAAATGTTGGAAAAAGTCATCGAAAATTGAACCGACAAATTAGACTACGTCCGAGCCAGCCGTGGCGGTCATATGCCAGAAATCATATCTAAATTATAATGCTAGAAAATTATCTTTCGAATAAAGTAAATTTCATGTCAATTTATAAAAATCATCTCTGTTCAATGAAATTGACACAGGTTATACCTGAGGCAGAATTATACACGAAAGAAATATTTTCAGCACAGGGTGATTCAAAAAAATGTAACTTTCTTGTTCTTTTAGCGATTTCAAAAGAATTGAAATATGAAGATTCCCTTTTTCGAGTGCTCATCCCGCTCACGCAACTCCTTTGCTCGGCTTAGGGTAGTATAATATCGCCTGGCAGGCGCTAATGTCAATAATTTTCGTGGGCAACAGTACCTTAGGTGGCCCAGGTTCTCTGGATTCTAACTCCTTTTTTCGGGTGGTCATCCAGAATAAGATCTGAGCCATTCAGTAACATGTGTATGTCAGTGTTGAGTGGCCGGCAAAAACCAAATTTAAGCATTCTAGAGAAAAAATGACGTGGGGTATTTTCAGTTGTTCTTTTATGCAATATTTTAATAAATTCAAGTCAAAAAAAAAAAACAAAATTTAGATATCAAATTAATTTTAAAAAAGTTGAAAATTTGCTTTAAATAAAAGAATCCTATTGCATTTATGGTCGTACTTTATAAACCAATTCAATATCGCTCATGTCCATGGTGTAAAGCCATTCTTTAATTTTTCTTAAGAAAGAGTTGAGATTACTCGTTGTTCTTAATCCAAGTGGAAGATTGTTGAAAGTAGTTCGCGATGTCATTAGATAGAAGTTCATAAAATGTGTTTTATGTGCAATCAAAGTGCTGACAAGTTCTAAATTGTTGACCCGTAAATTATATGTTGAAGAATTTCTGCTGGGAATATTACCACTTTGTTGATAATATTCTTTTAAGACCTTAAAAACATACAGGTGAATCAACGGAAGTATCTTAAATTCGCAAAAAAGAGGCCAGCTGTGTATACGTTGATTTTTACCACAAATAATACGAATTATATGTTTTTGGGCAGTTAAAATGGGTCCGAAAGTGCTCATAAAAGTACCCCCCCCAACTAACTATACCGAATTGCAATTTAGATCATAGTTAAAACATTCTTAGAGCAAAATGGATTCATATAATTTCTAAGTGAATTAACATGAGATTTCCAGTTTAGATTACTGTCGAAAATAATTCCTAAGTATTTAAAAGAGTCAACACGTTCAATTTGAAAACAGTTTGGGGAACACTGGTTATTCATTAAAAAATTGTATCTACCACATACATGCAAAGGTAAAACGAATTTTTGACAATCTAGGAAACCTAGATCATCTGTTAGCTTGAAACACATAACTTTTGTTTTATCGCTAATAATTAGTTTATGATATGGAAACCACGCCCTAAGTAATTGTTAATCTTTATTTAAGTTGGCAAGACATTGAAAATAAGTTGGAACAATGTAAGTAAATGCTATATAATCTGCAAAGGCTTTAAGATTTCCAGAAAAATCTTGAAGGAACAGCGAGTTAATGTAGATTAAAAAAAGTAAAGGGCTTAAAACAGATCCCTGTGGGACACCATTTTTTAATGTTTGCACATTAGTGAAAACACCATTAATTAATACTCTTTGTTCCCTTCCAATCAAATATGATTTAAACCATTCATATATTATACCTCTAAAACCAGTATTATATAACTTGCTTAAAAGTATTTCATGATCGACCATGTCAAATGACTTTGTCATGTCAATGAACAGTGCCATCGTTGAGTGGTTTTCGTTGATACCCTTGTATAAATCACAACTTACTTTTAAAATAGCATCTTCCGTACTTCTACCTGACCAAAACCCAAACTGAACTTCGGAAAAAAAATTGATTTTTTCGAGAAATAAGAGCATGCGTGTTTTAATTAACTTCTCAAAAAGAGATAGGCCTATAATTAGCTATATTTTTATGATCTCCTTTTTTAAAAATTGCAATCTTCTGCAATCTTCAATGCATTAGGGAGCTTCCCAAAACTTACACTTAAGTTGAAAATATAACATAGTATATCAACAATTTCCCAAGATACTTTTTTTAACATAACCGCAGAGATGCCATCACTAGTACAAGATTTCTTATCTTCTAAACTTTGAATTTGCATATGTATTTCTCCAGGGGAAAATTCTTGAAAGTAGAAGCTATTAGTTTCCTGTTTATCTTTTTTTATGCTATCAGCGATGGTGCAGTTGAAGCAAAGGTGGTGTGGCTCAGGAGGTTTCAGTTTTCTATGTCCTAAATTCAAATCTGGCCTTTAGAAACGCCCAGTAATCCACGAGATATTTTTAAATTAACTAATCTGGCATTCTTGGATAGGGAATATTTACTATATGATTACTCATTAAAAGGCACATGGTCCTCCGGAGAACTGTTTAAATTCAATTGGATTTATCTACATTGGATTGAAAAAAAAACGCATTTAACTGTGTATTTAACGAGTGAATAAAATGGAATTGAATTTAATCTGGATTAAGCAAGTGAATAGTATAGACCTAAGAGAAACTACCGTCAAAGTAGCAGTACTTGTTTCTATTTAGGGTGTTTTGAATTGCCATTTTGTTTAATAAATTTGATCCTAACCGGCTTAACCAATTAATGCCATCAAACGCACTTACAAACCTGGCGAAATCCTATTTTATTTTGCATGATGTTTTTATTTTATTTTGAAATAACTAAGCAATGTCAATCGAAGGGTATTGACTCTTTATGACGATTTTGTTTTAATTCTGAGCTTATTTAAGACCACTTGTAACATTTATATAAACTTAGGGTACTCAAGATATATAGATAATCGAATTGCAAGAGAAAATATAAATTTAAAAATTATAAATCTATTGGCATGGTGAATTTGAATTTGTTAAAATCTGGAACAGCAGCAGGGACGGCAATCGATTTTTCACTTTACCCCACGGCAAAAAGGGCTTACAATCCTATAGGCATAGGAACGAAAATGTAATTTATGTATAAATGTAGGTACCTGCCAGCAAAAAAAAATACACAATATCGACTCACAACACTTTAAGGATAACGTAGGTCAAGAGTAGGTATTGCCCAATGACCGGGTTTCACCTATGAATTCTTTCACAATGGTGCACCACTTTTAAGGCAGGTTAAAAAAAAAAGAAACATCAAATTTACCTTTTTCTTGCGAAAATACATGTCGCATTATTTTAGAATTTTCTCAGGGGCACGTTGACACCTTTTTCGAATAAAGAAAGACTAAATAACACACTGCGGTTTTCACATTTTAAACCACGACAAACACAAAAATTAAATGCATACTGCAATTATTAGGAAAATCAAAACTTCACCCAATATCGTTGCTAAGAAAGCGATATTGGTTCGATTTATGTTCTTTTTTGTTAGTTTTGCGGAGGGAATTGAAAACAATGCAACGCAAAACATCCGGCCGCGATGTATAGTGTATAGTTTAAGGAAAAGGATACACCTAGTTGTTATGGCTCTCCTTGGGGAAAGGTTAGTTAAGTTATCGAGTTGTTTTTGCTTTGGCAAAATGAAAGCTTCATTTCATAGTTTCATAACAACAAATTCTTAGAATTCAAATTAAATAGTCACTGTTCTCTATTTTATGAGGAGGGTATAGAGTTGACTGAGATTCAGACATGCGCCTGGAGGACTAATCTACCCGTATACCTATATATGAAAGCTTTTTGAAAGCAAAGAACCCTAAAAGAAGTTAATGTTTCTTCGAGTATCCTATATTTGATCACGTGCTGGAAAACGTTTTGTCTGCAAATTTTTTTCATTCATTGAGCCTGAGTTGTGTGGTTTCAAATTGGGTCAGATGTGAATAAGTTATATAGGCTCCTAGTTTTCCTCACAGAAATCCTTGCTGAATTTGACGGGAATATTGCGTGTTGAAGTAGGACCAACCGACCTGGCATGGCCTGGCCTAGGTGTGCGTGACATGTCGGTTCTTTGCAATATTTACTTAGGAATTAAGGTTGGGAGTTAAGTATGTTGTGGACTTGTGGTATGAAAATGTTAAAAAGAAAAAAAAAATCACGAAATGATATCACCTGCTGCTGCTGCTTGAGACGTTTTATGTTATTAATTCTGTCTCCAAACAAGCCCTTTTTCTGACTGAAGTGAGAAATGAATAAGACATCAATTTTTGACATTTATTGTCGACATGACAAATTTTAATATAAAACCAATTATGTTTAATTATTAGGTACATATTATAGTATGTATGTACGTACATAGATGGAGATGAAGAAATTTGATGCAATTTACATTATGTAGCTCGAAACAGGTCTTTAAAAAACGTCCATATTACTTTGGCGGACACTTTGTGGTGGAATCGAAAACTGTTGATACCCGAATTTGTAGCTATAAATGCTTATTTCTTGAGCAAAACCAAAAATTCTGAAGTTAGCGGACGAGAATACGAAAGTAATAATTTTCTTGGTGCCCAAAATTGTAGCTTTTGAAATGCTAATTTGTTGTGCAAAAATTAATTTTGTAGCTTTTATGGATCATTTTCTATTTGCGTTTAAAGTTTAAAAAGTGCATTTACGGTCCAGGTTAAATAAAACGGAAGTTGGTGTACAAAATCTAAAAAAATGAGATTTTCAAATTTTTCTGCTTGCAAGAAAATCTAGTTTTTTAAATGCTAATGTTTTGCGCTCACCCGAAATTTGTAGCTCAAACGGTTTTTTGATATTCAAGTTTTAAGTTACCTAGCTCAAAAGTGATCTTCAAAATCTGAAAAAAAAACAGAAAATCCAAATTTTTTCTTGCACGAGTTTGAAGTTACCTTAAACAAAAAATAACTTGCAAACCCCGATTTTGTAACTTGAATAATTTTTTGCTATGAAAGCTTCGGCGAAAATAAGACTTTAACCTATTTTTAACGGTCAAAATTTTTTAAACTTGAAGCTGAAATACAAAATTATCCATAATCAGAGCTACAAAATGTATCCTTCTTGCGCAAGAAATTTGCATTTAATTAGCTACAAATTCCGCCACGATGCACCAGAAAAAGTAATTGACTACTTTAAAAACGTTAATTGAATAGAAGCTTTAAATTCAAAATGTTATTTGAGCAAAAGCTCTATAGCCCAGTAAAATTATACAAAAATTTGCCTAACTTCAAAAACATGCCGAAAACTTTTGATGTCTTAAGACTTTTCTTCAAAGTCCCCAAATTTGAACCAGAGCTTAACCGAGGGGGGTGAAATTGAGCTTCTTTTTTAAATAACTTGAAATATATAATTTTAATAATGAACAACAAATGTTCAGCTTCTTCAATATGTAAATATTTGGCTGAAATAATTTTGATTAAAAATCTCGTAAATATTTCAAGGTTAAAAATTATTCAAATAACTCTGAAGCTCCCAGCGGAAACAATTGTGCAAAATTTTATTTTAAGTAACATTGACAAGACGTGTGAATTTCTTAATTAGACATTCTTCAAATTTTTGTTTGTCAAAGTTCCGTCTATTTGAAAAGTTTCGCATCAACACGTTCAATATTAAAACAAACAAAAAAACGAATTGTTAACAAGAGTGTAAACAAAAACGTGTGACAATTGCATAATTTCCACATTCCCATTCGCATATACATTATGTATCTGCATTCCAAAAGCTATGAAGCTGCCATCATACGTATACCTCCCTCAAAACATTTCCGTTAAAACCCATCATCTCTTTGCCTCTTTTGACAAAGCAACAACAAAAATTCAGTGAAATATCAATTACAGGTAATTAGCCGCCTGTGAACAACCAAACAATGATTAAATGCTTCATCCAACGTATAATGTCAAATTTATTTATTTATTCGCATATTTACGAGTATAAAACCAGCAAATAACACACAATAGGCTGAAAGCTGATTCAAACATCACACAAAAACTAAATAAAAAAAATAAGCCTATCTGGGATGTTATAAGATCCGTCATTTGGCGCGGGAGCTCTTTTAACGAGCATCGCTTAACATATGCACTCAAGATGCTGGGTGCACACACATATATTTCTATCGCTGTTGTCTCCAGGAAATTAAAAACCCCGTCTCTATAGGATGCGAACGCGACATACGGTGTGATGGCTCTGGATGGATGCACGAGATACGTAGATACTTAACATTGGCAGGAGGAAGCTACCGATGGCTGGTGGTGCTGCTGGAGTTCACTGTTCCTCTCTTTTGCGTTAAGACATTGGTAAATTTATTAACTCACAGATTGCATACATAAATAATAAGCAATTAAAACATCTCCCGCGCTTTATAACAATCCAAGCCACGCCGCCGCACCGAGCACCGACATCACTAATAGCGCCATCATCAGGCAGTTTATACCTACTATACGAATGTCTGTCTGGGCGAAGCGACGATGCGTCGCGTCGTCGTAGCGTTAAGAGCATAAAAACACGACATTTTGCCGCATTAGACGCAAAACACATTTCCCAACTATGGGTATTGATTTGATGGTGAATCGCCTTGCGGTAAACATTGAGCTTCCTTTAACCCATCTAAGACGTGCCGAAAGGCACGGCCGCACTTTAAATATAAAACAGTGCCTATTAGTTGTAACTTTATGTTATGTAAGGCATAATGATCTTTTAAACGAAGAAAAACAGATCAATTATAGTAATAATAATTAACTAGAGAAGATCAATAAAACAATTAAATATAAAAATCCTGAATCCTTGATTGTACTGAATTTAGTTGATGAAATTATTGTTTTGCATATAGAAAGGGGCGTTTGTTATTTTATTAGTTGAAATTCAAGAAAAATCGTTCTTAACGTTTCCCAGTGGCAGGTCGTGTTAAACGTCAAAATATAATTAATAGTGAAGTCAAAACTAAAAGTGACAGCCATTACTTTGCGATGAATCTGACAGATGGTTGTACCAACAGTTTAACAAACTGCAGTTGTATCCAACGATTGAATCGTTTGTGTTCATACAACCAACGGTTGCAAGCTGAAGGCAACGCTTGGGTAGGCCGGTTGTAGAGTGTATGTTCTAGGTACGAGTACGTACGGTACATACAATGATTGGGCCAACCTTGGTATATACTTAACACAAATCAGTACAACGATTGTATCGTGTGCTCCCCGCTCTAAAGTATGTTTTAAATAACAATAGAAATATACATATCTCACACAATTCCAATATTTTGTCATGTAAAATAACTAAACAAATGGAACGGCAGTTTCAGCGGATCGAAGGTATTAACGATTGTTAATAGGAAGTGACTCTAGACATGCCAATTATAATAGTTTTGTGTACTGTTAATGCGGCCCCGCAGCTCCAGGCCCTCCACCGGCCGGTGCGCATACTTCACGCACCCAGAGTTTTTTTTTTGTCAAGTCGCGTGAAGTGCGTTAACACACGCCTTCTCGTCCTTATTAATCGGTAAAAAGAAACCTTATCGAAAAGACGAAATTCCAACAAAAAAATTAACCTTAAAGGGGGATGAATGTAGACTTAAGACCCCATTCGAAGGTACATACGTCCGAAAATTCTATAATCTAAATTTATGTATTTTTAAAATTCTGTATTCAAAAATCCTGAGTTCCGAAATTACAAAATTCTTGAAATCTAAATTTCCTTATACAAAAAAGTCGGTAAATGATAAAAAATATTTGAAAATTATGTATTTTAAAATTCGGTGAAACCAAAATTCTTTTTTTTTTTTTCAAAACTCTGTATGTATTCTGGATTCTGTATTTCAAAATTGTGTAAATGCTGTTATTCTAAAATTCTGAAATTTAAAAATTTTGTATTTCCAAATTTCTGTATTTTCAAAATTTTTGAAAGGTCTGTTTTCAAAAGTTTCTGTAAATATTTACACCATATTCTAAAATTCTGTAAATCCAAAATTCTTTATGTAATTTCAAAACTTTGAATTAAAAAATTGTGTATATATTTCAAAACTATTGAAATCTATAACTTTTTAAGTCTCAAAATTCTGTAAATGATTTTAAAATTCTGTTATTGCAAAATGTTGTAATTTCAAAACTCAGTAGTTCAAAATTTTAAAAATTCAAAAAAATTAAACTTCTCTAAATTAATAATTCTGTATTTAACAAAATTCTGTAAATGATAAAATGAAAAGTGTATGATAGTGAAAAGTGTGCATTTCTTTGGGAAAAAAAAGTATTTTTTCCAAAATTGTACGTTATTAAGAACTATTTTGTTAATATATCCAATGCTCTTTTAAATTTTTAGTCGAACATTAGAGAACATTAAAAACCAGATGATAAAATGTCTTCTAGTTTTTGTAAAAATTAGTACTTACTAAGTAGAAATATGATCTTTAGACAAATTAACCAACATATTAAAGTCAAATTAAGGGAAACTTATTTCTGTTTTAATTTTTGTACCCATAAATTTAGATTTATAAAAGAAATCAGATGTTGTACACAGCAACCGCTTTGGTTTAAAAACAATTAGAGGAGTATAGTTTTATCCAAAACAGCCAATTTAGAAATTCTTCAGTTTAAACAGTAAGTTCCATGCATTGGTTCTTGGGCCTATTTAACTCTAAATACACTCATGTCCTCATGTCCTTCCACGAGATTCTCTTTTGACGGGAGAGCAAATAGCTGCCTTTGCGTCTGTCTATCTTATCGCTAGATGAGATCATTGTGAACGATTGAAGCGTCGCCATTCGTCAATGTGCGCAATAAGCAGCAGAAACTTTTATAGCTCCCGCGCGCCGTTTCTCACTTTTTTTCAAAAAAAAAAAAAAAGCAAGACAAAAACAAAAACAACAAACAAACAAGGCAAATAACAGCACATTAAACCGACACCAATGGAGAGTGTTTGCAATGCAACTCGCAAAAGATACTTTTTCGCTCCTCATTCATATATATGACCGACACATAAAGGGAGACCGCACAACGCTCACAAAAGAGGAAATCATCGCGATCGACAGTGTATCTTTTCTAAGCAAATGTATCTTAACAAAGTCAGTTAGTGTTTAGGCTTATAGTAAAAAGACGACAAGGGGTCGGATTTGTCAGCATCAGCCGTCTACTTAGACTGCGACGACACGTCGACGTCATGCATCCAAAAGTATACCTACATATAAGCAGCGGTGTGCGACTGGTGACTGTTGCAGCGGCAGCGGCGCCGGCGGTTTTGTGTTATTTGGTGAGGAAACAGTTAATTTACGGTATCGGTTACGGGACTATCTATTGACTTCCGTAAATATCGTTTTTTCTTTTATTTTTGTTTCCTTCATCAAACCGTGTCGTCCGTTCCGTCCGTGTGGTTTCTCTTTCATTTGGAGGATGAAGAAGGACTTCGAGCTCAATATGGATGGAGTTAGGAGGTCCGTCTAGAGTCAGGCTGTGGTACACACAGCCATAACAGACACTTGGAGTGACAGGAAAACCAATGTGGTGCGATAGTGCAAACAGACGGCTGAGATCACACAAGCCATTTTGTGATCGAGATAATACACACCACGATGAACCTGTGCTCCTTGATGATAGCGAAAGCGAATTGGAGCAACCAGAAACCGCATCTCTCAACCAACTTGAAGACTGTTTATTTTATTTATTTTTTTTTCCTCATCTTGTGTATACAAATATACATATATGCTGTGCTGAGCGACTTTGGAGTAAACAAATCACAAGCTTAATTGTAAAGATAGGAATCGCAGTCGTGTTGAGTAATTGAAAACATGTTGGCATTCATTTGCACAAACTCATTTCTTCGGGGTGAACTTCTCATACAGGAGCTGAGTAGAGTATAAAGATACTTGAAACTAATTGAAGATGATAATTTTAAAGACAAATATGGACAGAAACTCACAACATTTGTTAGGATTAGGGGAAATTCTTTCAAAAACTGAAACTATGACAAAAAGTACCTAAAGAGATTTTTTTCTACATGGTATCTTTTTCTTTTCAAGGAAAACAACGTTGATATTCTAAGAATAAGAACTGAGAACGACAATAAGACACTTCGTCAAAGCTAATGCCTTTATTTTCAACACCTTTTGTCACATCTAGACAAAGCCTTATTCATCCATGTTCTTTTTTGCAATGACTTATTATGAATCATTTTTTTTTTTTGTTTTCAACAGCTGCATGTGCTACCTCATCAAAACTAAACTCAAACGAAGCGGTTTTCTTCAAGCAATAGAGGTAGATACCTAATTTGAATGACAAATTACCTGGTTGTCTTTAAAGTTCTATAATATTTCCATTCGACCTTGGATGTATAGTCATTAAATCTGCAAAAAATCAATTAATTCCTACACTTCTGTCATAATAAGAACAGCGAACTGCTTGAATTCATATAAGGAAAGATACAAACTTCCCACACATACTTCTTGGACACTACTTAAAGAGCGGAAAACACTTACAAATTAATGACCATTAAACATCGATTACATGTTCCATCTGAGGTCGCAGTCATTTTGGTATTGCAGCAGCGCTCCCACTCATCAATGGTTGTGGACATCCTTCTTCGGAGTATATGGACAAAGTGAAAGTGAAGCATTATTAAAACTGCACATCGAGCATCGAGGACATAAATGAGGGCAGCCTTGTTACGTAAAGTGCGCTCAAAGAATTTGCCTCCAGTTTAACCGAAAGAACATATAGATACAAAATATTTTTAAAGCCTCACGGACTCAAATAAGACACGCAATTAAACTTTTAGTTGGCCATCAGTGCGCCAGTCTCCGTGTACGATCATCACACATTAAATCCTCTTTTTTTTTGCCTGAGAGTCGTGTATTATGTTTGACATGAGTAAGTGCCAATGGACACGTAAGCTACCTGCGGCTCAGCACATCAGAGACTATAAGACTTGCCGTGGTTCTTAAGCCATAAAGTCGCTCCCAGTATTAAGTCAGCGTTAGATTAAATGTTTGACAGTGGATTGAGATACAGTTTTCTTATAGCTTGCTCCTATAAGCTGTACAATGTACATATATTTATTCATTAAACTTGGTTAAAAGGGGTGTGTTTCCAAAAATGAAGTACACTGAAAGAAATATAATAATAATAACTATTATGTAGGCAAATTTCATTTACTGCATTGACCTTTAAAATAAAGTTAAAACCGTAGTTAGTGGAAGCTCGCTGACACAAATGTGATAGGCTAACAAAAAAAAATTGATTTGTTAAACCCAAACGGAGAAGTTATCCCACAATGCACTCATCCATATATCTCTTTTGTATATTCCTATTTCAGAAATCGTTAATGATTGAGAGCGCTATTCACATTTGGAAGCAAAAGTGAACGAATACTGGACTAAAATTAACAAACATGGGTGCATCATGTATGCTTTTCTTACATTTTTTTGGTTCCCACGACCACTTAAGTGCCATCCGACTATTATATTTCTACCTTAATGCTTTTTTGTTGAAATACTAAGCTCAATATATCGCAAGATTGTATATATTTTTGTAAGTATTTTTTTCAAGTAAATAATAGCAATTCTAATTAACTAAAATTGTTTGTCTTGAAATTTTCTTCAAAGCCATAATTAAATACTTGAGCTTACTTTTTCAAATAAACCATTTAATAAGTAGTTGTTTGCGTTGTAATTTCTTATTTTCTTGAAGTGTAAAAACACCTTTTTACAAGATTAATAAATAGCATTAGTTGAACATGTTGTTATATCCACCATCCATTTAGATACATATGCATTTGTATTTAATTCATATTCTTTTTTGTTTATCACACTACAAAATTTGACATGGTGTATAATTATTTTATTCAGCTTTTTTTGTTGTTATAACACTGCATTTACTTAACTTTATGGGCTTTTAAGATCTATGGCGTTAACATAATCATATCAAGGTTAGTTCAAACGCCTTCGGTAATTGAAGTTAAGAGTACCTACTTGCATAAAATGACATGATCTTAACATTTAAAAATGCAGAAATTATTACAAGTGAAGGTTTGCAGAGTGGAAATATCAAGGACTTTTAAATTTTATTTAATGACAGTAATTATTTCGAATGCTTCTTATAAATTGGTTGTCGATTTGTAAGGGTTCATTACAAATTTGTCACTCTTAAATAGAACTGAAGAGAATAGAAAATTGTCTTTTTATGTCGAGTTTTTCAGTGCGAGATTAAAGTTAAACCCGCGTTAACTCATCAAATTTTGTGACCTAACGCAAGATTAACTAAACAGATGCTTTTGATGTTTTATCCACCGAGTTTGTTGAGTCGTTCCGCATGAATTTTCCACCGAAAAACTGCTCCATCAGAGCACTGTGGGTTAATTTACTTCTAGAGTTTACTAACTCTGGTTTAACTCACCACTGAAGAACTGGTCCTTAGAATCCCAAACATTTAACATGGTAATTGGGGTAAATAGCAGGGTGAGTCAAATAAATTCAAGTGTTTGTTTCTTTCTTTAATATTTACTGAGGCCTTATGCTAAGCCACTTAAAATATGATTTCTTAAGTATTAACTTATCGGTAATCACAATTATTTTATATATACACTTTTTTTTGAAAAATAAAAGTATTTTCAAAATTTTTTTCTAAGATCAACGGGTGATTTTAAATAGATATTATTTTTGTATGCCTATTTATATAAACAAACACAAGGCCCTAAGAGATCGAGTACCAATGTCTTGGTCTCGTCTCGATTTCCCGTGATGCTATACTTATTATCCTGAAGCCCTCAACGGATATATGGCACCTTATATACATCTGAACTTTTTTTGATTCATTTCTCTGCTACATGTGTGATTCAGATTGGTAGGAACAGAGGCCACAGCAACATCAACCAAAAAAAAAATCAATTTTAATTTTTGTTTGATTCAGTGTTATATTAACAAATTTCCAATTATATTTTAAAACGATTTAGTGTTCATTTTACATGAACCAATGTTGTTTTAACTAAATTAAATACGTTCAATTGGATATAATCATATAATGTTGATTTTAAACGAATTTACTGTGTTATAATTTTTGATGCACATTCACATAAACTAAAGGCAGAAGAGATGTTTACAAGTGTAAGTACATCATCAATTTATAAATAATTTTAAGGTTTTTTAATAAATCAAATTTTGCATAGGAAGTCCGTTTAAATTGGAATAATATTGCATACAAACATTTTCAAAAAGTCAAATAATCTATTAATAAATAAGTTTTTTTTTAAATATTATAAAAATAGAAAATAGAATAACCTAGTTCTAGTAATACTATGTAGGTAATGTTAAATCAACAAGATTTCATTTAAAATCAATTTTAAGTCATAATATTGTATTATTTTATAACCAACTAATTTTATATTTGTTATTATTATTATTTATTGTACAATTCATACTAGAATGTCAGTTAATTAGACTTGACCATTCTTTATTCCGTCAATTTCATTGAATTTTTGAACAACAACAACAACTTAAAGGTGCTACCACCAATTGTTTACGAATTAATTTAGCCGCCTATCATCAGTCTCCTCTTATTAGTGGTGCTGAGCCTTAATCCAATTTTATTATATTTTGTTCTTTCTTTTTTTTCAAGAGTCCATGGGGTTGGCAAAGACGTTTTCAGTATCTGTTTTCAGTTTTTGTATTAATCAGTTAACTTGTTTATTTAACTATAATTTGGTATTTCAATTTGGGTATTTTAAGTGAAAAATTGTTGGATTTCTTACTGAAATCCAAAAAATAAAATTGGAAATTATTTTTGCACTCTATCTAATATAATTGAGAAATAACGTTACTTTAAAAAAAATTGCTAACACAACCCCAAAATCTTAAACTTAAAATTTTAGAGTGCGTTTTGCTTCATTTTGATTGGACAAAATTGCTTACAGAGATACAAATCTTTAAAAAAAAAACACTAAATAAATAGTAAGACGAAAAAAAGTCGGTCTCGTAATTCTGTTCAGCTGTAGCCTAAACGGTTGTGTGTCGATTTTCTTTAAATTTAGTAATTTCCGTTTTTTGACATTCCCCTACACGTTTTCTATTATTTTTTAAAACAAACTTTTGGTCGGTATTTTCTACAAAAAAATTATTAAAATAATTAAATGTTGCCTGTCAAATTAAATTGCATTTTTTCATACATGTGTTTCTTAAATGTTAAAATAATATAATAAATACACTGAAATTATTTTTTGATGTTTTTTTTTAAATTTAATTTAAAAATTAAAAAAATACTAAGCATTTTAAACTTTTAAAACTTAATACTATAAAATCACACTTTGATCGTAAAAAGGAGCAAGTATGTGCAACCCATCGGCATTTTATTTTAATAACATATGATATTATTGTTTTCTTATATAATGATTTTATTTCCATAGCATATATGGCCTCCAAGTAGTCGTCTTAGTGTTAGTTTTACAAATTTACTTTAAATTTTCCCAAAAATTGGAGCCAGAGCCCATAAATGCGCACTATTTTCCAACCAACTCTAAAGAAAATTGAATTCAAATCTGGGCTTTATTTCAATTTTTATAGTTAATTGGGACCATTAATCACATACAAAACATACTTATCCGTCACTTGAGCCTAATTGCCAATTTTGATAACAACATTGTTGACTCCATTAACAAGATACGGCAGAAGTCATCATATATACCTACCTGACATTCAAGTAAGACAAGCTAATGATAAATTTGCATCTATCTCCACACCTATCGACTTCTTTCTGACATTCAATTAGCCTTATCAGCTGTCATCCATAACTTAAACTTATACCAACTCAACTCTCAAGATATGTATAAGTAAATATTTTCATTATTTAATTAATTTTTGCAAAAGATACTTCATTAATCACGGAATTTTGTAATTAAAAATAAAAAAAAAAAATGAACTGCAAACCTGCTGATGGTGATAGAGGTTGCACAAGCAAAAACCAAAATTAATGCCGGGGTAATTAACTAACTTACAATTATTCGTGGTAAATCTTTGCGTATCCGTGTGTACTGCTTCAAAAATATCTTCCATATTACATAAGCCATGGTGATGTCTTTTGAGATTTTTGCACAATCAATATGGTTTTGGATGCCGCGGTTTGTTCGCTTCGTCGCGTAGTTGGATTACCGCATCCAATGTACGAGTATAAACGGCGCACATCCAATTGCAACTATATAGAAAACTCAATTTAAGAGGTCGGTGCATCAACCGAATGCAACTTGCAACACACTCTGACACTGAACTGTACTGAACATCTAGCCACCTCAAAACCACTCATTCTCAACGTTTCGGTTCGATTATAACTATCATTCGTCTAGAACGCAAAGACTATAAGTTTGTTTTTCTGTCAAGCTTAGCACTAAGCCTTTGTTTCTATGTTTTTCCCTCTTTCTCACGGATTGTTTATCACGATGGGTTTTTTTTATTTTTCATTCACAAAACATATATTCGCGAAGTCACGCGTAAATTTAAATTGAGTTCAAACCACTCACTAGTTAACGATGAACTAAACCCTAGGATAGTAAGTGAAAAGTGTTAACCCACCTCATAGAGCGCTATCCAAGAAGTCGTCAGCTCACACCCCTTCTCAGCAGCGTGTCACACAAAAAGTCGCCCCTTGATCGATGAGCTATAAACAGTTTTGTGTCTGGTGTGTTGTATATTGTGTTGCCTTTTGTGTTCAAAGGGTGGGGATAACTCCACAAGCCCTACCTTACATTTCCTAAAGCTCTCTCGATGTTTGTTTGTTCGTCAGTTTGCGGTTGCTTGTGCTTGTCATGTGTGTTAAGGTTTTAATTTCAGACACAGGGTGCTGTTCATTACAGAGTGTCCCTTTAAGAAAAAGGGCTTGAGCATTGACATTTGAAATGACATTATGGGAGAACCAACGAGTTAAATTTTAAAATGTTTTTTGTTTAACTGTTTCTATATTAAGGGCAAGTATTGGTTTCATGTAAAACATAACGATGATGGAGAAGTTAAAAAAAGTATGCTTTGCCACACAGTTATTGGTCAGTCTATGCGTCTCAACCCGAAAGAAGAAATTAAAGTTATAGTTTTAACTATGGAAATGACTCTTGACTTGCCAATTATAAAAGTTTTGGTTCATAAAAGTACTGTTTATGCAGCCCCGAAGGGCTAAGTCTAGGATCGCTGGTGGGCATACTTCAGGCACCCAGAGTCTTTTTTCAAGTCGCCTGAAGCGCGTTTACGCACGACCAATTTTAATGGCGAACAACTGTTATAACTGTTATAAATTGGCATGTCTCTAGTCTCGTCTTTTAACTATATATGTGGAACGGGTAACTGTTATACAGCGGTTTTGTTTTTTTTTTAAATTTTCTCGAAAACGGCTCTAATTATTTTGATTAAACATCGCAAAAGAATTAATAATAAGGACCGTGTCGAGTGCTGGCCAAAAAACGCTTAAAACAAATTTTTAATAAAATCGATCCAGCCGTTTAAGCTGCATCCAACCAGGCAGTCAGGAAGATACACAAACACACAGATAGACAAAATTACAAGACCATCTGTGTTTATCTTTCTTAATTATCACAATGTCAAGTTTTTTTTTCAAAATCTTTATCGCAAGCACTTGCTTGCATCTCTTCACTATAACACCATACCTCCACTTCCACTATAACTAATAGCTGAGACAAAAAATTTTCTAAAATGTAAGGAACAATAAAATCCGGTCTGTTACAGATTGGTGTGATTTACCTCCCAACATTTTTGTTTGGATTGAAAGCCTCTTTTTCCATTAGTTTTTTGTTTCATTAAAAAAACCCAAACAAAACCAGGAAAATTCAGTAAAACATGGAACACCCTGTATTATGTGTATCGCAATTAACTGTAATGAACAATATTCAGCAAGCCGAGCTATTGCCACTCCGAATGTATCCATATACCTGACGATATTACTGGTATTGCACACCGCCCAGCAGTGGCGGGAAGGTAGTTACATAGATGAATTAATTTTATTTATGGCAACGGATGTAAAAAAATTGTAATCAAATAGTGTATGTTGGCAGCACCCTTGAAATGCTTATATGCTTGCCAGGAGTTGAGACACCAAAACATGCAGCTCCAAATGGCCAACGTCGACCAAATGATATGGTGGCGCGCTGGCGACCGAAGTAATAAGAAAGTGAAATGCGCGCGAAAAATAATACCGTCATGTGAATTTGGGGGCGGTTTATGATAGTTGGGTTGGTCATTTATTCTGCCAATTCCGGTGGCGGTGGCGGCGTTAAAATAAAAACAATAAATTAAAAACAGAAAGCGACATGCAACAATAGCGGCATGGCTTTAGGGGAAGCTAATCCTTTTCCTTTATGCCCCCATTTAGAGTAATTATTAAAATTCACTTGCTGAATGCTGCTATCACCATTATAATTGCATATATGTATATGCTTGTTGGAGGCTTAGTTAGCTGAATGTGCTCGGAATGTGTTTAGCTAGTTATTGTTTTGAAGGCATTATTATTAATTCGAATCACGTGAATATGACCTCTTAGTATTTGGAGAGTTATGAAAGCACTGCCCAGAGATGACTGCTAAAGCTTATAGCTATACCGGTGCTACACACAATAGTCGAACTTTACATAATAGTTACAATTATGGTTAGACAAAAATTAAAAAAAAAAAACTTTTTTGAATTTCATGCAAAGAAACTAAAAATGATAATTAAAAATTGCTTTTGCGATACATTGATACATTTTTCCGAACAAGAAATTATGGTTTTTTTTTGTAATTTGTTTGCAATTTTGTCCCTCCTTTCAGGTACAGCCTGTTGTGTTAAATCGATTTTCTTAAGGGGTGGCAAGTAGCCAATTAAGATACTCTTCAGAATTTGTTTTAAATTTTTTAAGATCTTGCATAACAGTAAATAAGTACATACATACTTGCAACTTTTTACAACTTCGATAGATAGATAGATAGATAGATATTCTTTATTCTGTGATTAACATTTTGATTTATACAGTTTTATAATTTTTGAATAAATGATAAAGACATGACTTGGACTGTCGTCTGCCTGAGGGGCATTTTTGTTTTTAAATTGCAATTAAGTAATTTTACATTTTAAAACATTATTATTTTGTTTTCTTTTTTTTTAAAGTAACGATAAGATGCAAATTGTAATGCTTTTTTTCATATAGGCAAAAGAATACATTTTTCTTTATTTAATGAACTTTTAGTTTAGTTAAAACAAAATTTTAAGGACTTTTAGATTAGTTAAATCAAAATATTTTACGTTATTTTATTGGACAAAATTAAAATGAATTTAAGCGAAATTCGACAAGATTTGGTAGAATTTTCAGTTTAGTTAAAAACATATTGAAAGGACTCTTAGATTAGTTAAATCCAAATATATATTTAATGTAAATAAGCAAATTGAAGTGACTTTAAATTTAATTAAACAAAATTAAATAAAAAACCTTTTTAAATCGGTGAAACAGATTCTCATGTGAGTTATTGGCTGGGATCAAAAACTTTCCTCGATGATTCGGGCTCTGTACATTATTGCTTCTTTGTAGAACTCATAGAGGCGCATCCAGTTTGCACCATTCAGGTAGTTAGTAACCTCTTCAACTTGCAGAAAGCTTTTATCAAAGTGAAAACGCCTTATCTCCGTCAGCATTGGACAAATGCCAATGAAGTGGAATACATCCTCTCTCTCATGCCGATTGCAGAGCGTGCAGCTATCGCTAACATCGTTACGGTGGGGCCTTAAGTTAAGTCTGATCAGTTCTCCTCTTATTTTAAATAGGGTGCCAATGATAGCATTGTTATATACGCTGGTGAAATAGTTTCTGTCGTTGAGATTAAACACGCACTTTGAATAACATTGCCTTTCTGTTGATGAGCGAGCTTTTTCAATATGCGCATACCTTTCATTCTCATCGGTGACTGCTATTACTTCGTAAAGCAATTTCTTCAATTGAGCCGCATTCACACTCCAGTTTAAAGTCAAGCCACAGTCCGCGGCTAACAAGTTCCAGTCTCTTACAACCAGCTTATTTTGTTGAATCGCATACTCCAGTATCTTTCTCGGTAGCCTATACTCCTCCATATGTTACATTCTCACAATGTAGTCAGCATTCAGCTTAAGGGTTGATATAAACAATGATGGAAGACCGGTTTCCAAATAATACATATATTTTGGTGCGTTTATTGGCAAAAAGAATATTTTTCTTAAGAAAAAGCGTAATAGGCATTCAACTAGCTCATACCTAAGCACTCCCCATACCTGCGCACCATAAAACAGGATAGCTTGAGCAGAAGCATTAAAAACTCTATACTTTAGATCAGTCGCAATTAGCTTGTTATTATAGATCCTGAGCCAATTTACACATATTGCCGATTTGGAATTATTTAATTTGATTTTGAGATGTTTTTATAATTTCAAATTGAAAGTGAACTCCATTCCTAGGTAAGTATAAGACTTAACTACGTCCAACGTTTTTCCACCATATTTCCAATGCTCATCGTTCGCCGTTCTGCCAGCACCATTCTTAAACACCAGGACTTTTGACTTTTCAGTATTTAAGTCCAGATTCCACACTTGACAATATTCTTTTAGTTTATTAATCTTCATCTGTAGTGCTGTCGGTGACTCCGCAAGAATGACAATGTCATCGGCATACATGATCACTTTGATACGATTATTAGCAAACTCCACTCCACAATTGAGACACTCGACCAAATCATCAAGAAAAAGAGCAAACAGCAGGGGGCTTAGGTTACAGCCTTGTCTTACTCCTTGGTTCACTTCGATCCTTTCAGATTTTTCTTTTCCATTATAAATGTATGCTATTGTGTTTTGGTACAGTTTTTCAATAATGCTGACAAAATTAGTTGAAACTCCTAGGTTAAAGAGCTTGTATAACAATGCATTTCTGTTGATGGAATCAAAAGCTGCCTTGAAATCGACAAAAAAGGCAAACAGCTTTTTATTTTGGTTGAGTTTCCACTGCGCAAGCGAACGAAGCACAAAAATATTATCCACTGTGGAATATCCTTTACGAAAACCGCTTTGAAAGTCGCTGAGCTTGTTTTCATCTTGCACCCAACAGTTCAGTCTTTCGTAAAGTATAATTGTGAATATTTTTAAGGCTGCATTCAGAAACGATATTCCTCTATAGTTCTTAGGGTCCTCCACGTCACCCTTTTTGTGGATTGGCATTATTAGTGCTTCAAAAAAGTGGTCGGGGAACGTTCCAAATTTGAGCATTATGTTAAGCGCTTCTGTTAATTTGACCTTAAACAAATTTGTGCTATTTTTAAAGAACTCAGCTGGTATATCATTTGATCCGGCAGCCTTGCCATCTTTAAGACTCTGTAGAACAAATCTCACTTCATTTTCTGTTATATGCTTATCGAGTTTCTCAATCCAAGTAGATGGTCGAGCAAAACTCCAAGATACTTGTTTTGAAGAATTTAAAAGTGAAGCGAAATGATTCCTTAACAAATGCAATGGGACTGCCGCTGCTACTTTTACTTTTGAATACAACTTATAACAGACGTTAAGAAAGAGCTTATTTTTCTCAAAAACCGTAACTATGAGTTAAAATAAAAATTGCATATTCTAGTTATATCAATATTTGTATGTGTAAACTATTACTAAATCAATTTTTTTTTTTTGAAAACCGTTACTAACGATACCAAAGTAACCATTTTTTTTTGTCAAGTTTCTTGCAAAATCCATATTCAATTCCACTTAAAATTTATATACAGAGTTTTCTTTAAAGTTCCAGCCTTTCACAGAAAATAATATTTTTTTTTTGTAAACAGGGTGATTTCTTAAAATTTGTTAGCCAAAACAAATTTTGTCTAAAGATAGTTTTGAAAAATTTTATTTGATACTGCTGCCATTTTGATTTTTAAATTTTCTTAGCTCATTCTTATTAAGGGATATTTTTTTATAATAATATCATAAAAATAGTTTCATTGAACCTCTAACATATCTTTTTCTAAACTAACAGACGAGCACGCTGTTATGATTTGTCAAATTAAGGGGAGCTGTGAAATGGATTTCAAAAGATAAGAGATAAATAACGGTGAAGAACGTTTTGTTGAGACTGGTAACAATAGCCGCGTGAAAAAAAAAGAATAAATTCCTTCTTGAGGAATATTTAAGCAGAATTCGTGCCACTTTTTGTAAGAATAATAAATTTTAAATATTTTTATTAAATAAACTTTAATAAATATCTTAAGCCGAAAGTAAAATCCGCCAAAAAAATTGCTTTAAATTTTCCATTTAAACAGCAATTTTAGGAAATTTTATTTCTTATAAAAACTATATGATGAAATAAATAGTACACTCGGGCGTATACGTATTTTTTTCAAATAATTAATCGACTTTCATGCTTACTTTACGTGTTTAATGAAATTGTCTTGGTTCGCTTGGCCTTTTACCATCAGCGACATGGGCTGAAAATAGAGTGCGAGAGGATCTTATCAAAACTTATAAGTTACTTACTTATATAGTGATTTGTTTACAGCTCGAAACTTTTTTAGAATTTTGTTGTAAGTAATTTGCTTATGCTGGCCCTATTTTGTACGTGCGTTGGTGAAAGGGAAGTCAAAAAGAAGGGCACTGATTATATGAAACAACCATGCACATGCACCCACCTTTTTTACTTGCAATAAAGGCTCCATATGGCAAGTTAAGGATTCTTAAAAAATATCAACCACGGGATTTTTATCAAACCTGATAGAGAATACAAAACTAATGGGTGTAATTGCCTCGGGTCTGTGCTTTAACATACATCCTAAATCACTGATTTTCTTAAAATCGTTTAACTAAGGCTTTCTAATGATTCCATAAAAGATAAATTTGAATTTTAAAAGCTCTTAAAATATGAGTAGGCATTTGCAATCACACCTTTATGAAAGAGGTTATTTATCTTCGAAACGGCTTCTTTTCTTAAAATAAACCTAAAATACTTTTTTTGTATTAAATTCATTAAAATACTTGGTACAAAAGCTGTTAATTCAGAGTTTCATTTTCCAACATAATTGGGGGCTCGACCGGGATTTTAACCTGGGATTTCTAGCTATATTATTAATTTTTGTGTGCATACAAAGTACTTAAAATTAAACTCACTTGTGTTTTTTGCAATTCGCTTAAGATAATAATATGCTTCCATAACGAATGTAATTTATTTTTAAAATCCTATGAATAGGTTTACATTCAGACTTTAAAATCAAAGGCTGATTTTAATGCATATCTGACCCAGTTATAAAGTTTTTTCTTAATTTGTTTCTTCAAAGACTCGAGCGTTTAAAGTTTCTGGCTTTGATGTTATTATAGTTTCAGGGGTGTGGAAATGGCATAAACTCTTTCCTTAACATAAGTGGTTTTGATTTTAAATTTGTCATTTTAATCGTTGAATTATTGTATGTAAACTAGTGCTCCAAAATTTAGTTTTCTTGATTATTTTGTCCCTTATCTTCTTAATATATATAAAACAAAGTCGTTTAAGCTACAACACTTATAACTCAAGAACGACTGGACCGGTTTTAATGATCTTTTATTTGTTGGATTCGCCTCCGCCCCGAATAGTAGAATAACTATAAAACTATCGGAAAAATTATTTTGTAGGGTGAAATGGGGTAAGAGAAAAAGACGTATCTGATTAAAAAAAATTATACCTGCGTTTGAAAGATTCTTTTTCGGAAATGGCTTCACGGATTTTTTTGTTATAAATTTTCCTATTTGTAGGGTGAAATGGGGTAAAAATAAAAAATGGTCCGATTTAAGAAATTCTTTTTGTTTTTGAAAGGTTTTTTTGAGTGGATGGCTTTAGGAATTTTTTTTTCAAAAATTTGGTATTTAAAGGGTAAAAGAGTGTAAAAACGAAAAGTGTTATCTGATTTCAAAAATTCTGTTTTATTTGGAAAGTTATTTTTACAAATTTGATATGTAGGCATAGAGTGAAATGGGATAAACACAAAAAAAATGTTTTTGATCACAAAAATTCTGTCTGCGTTGGGAAAGTAATAAAGGTTGGACTTAGATGATCATATTTTTACGAATTTCGCCATTCATAACGTTAAGTAAATTATAATACCATTAAAATAATATATTAATTTATATTTTCTTTTGTAATTTTTATGCGAAGCTGATGTTTGTCTACCCGTGCGAAGCCGGGCGGGTCAGCAAGTTATTAATTACAGCTCACCATTTTGTATCCACTATTTGAATTTTTTTAGTATTTTTCGATTGATACATATTTTTAAAGCGTCAAAAAATATTTCTGTATTAAAACTTAAAATCAATTTTCCAAGATAATCAAAAATGATGATTTCATATTTTTTTGAACATTTTGTAACACAATGTTATTTCAATTTTTAACCTAAAAACCTTAGACTGAAGTTACTCCCTATCAGAATTGATAAATTTCATTTTTTTACAAATTCAATGCTTGCTCTACATACCTACATACGTATATATCGCAAGTTAAAGGTTATTAAAAGGATAGGAAAAGCGGCTCATATTATTAAGTTATTAGGGCTAACATTCTTCAAGTTCTGCCAACCAGTAAAGTTTAAGAAGTGACATTCTTCGATTCAAAGTTGCACAGAAAATAAATTATACAACAACTTTATGTCAGCAAACAAAAACATGAGCTTATTATCATTAAAATTGTTTTGCTGACTTCAGCTTCATAAATACTTTTAACAATTTTTCTTGTTTTTTATGAGTAATGAGTTATTTTGTAGGAAAATTCCAAATGCCAAAATTCCTCTTTTTAATATTATTTTTTTATAAATTTCATACTGTAACTTGAGTGCACCTAAACAAACATGTATAATAAGTTGTGTTTGCTCTTTAAAATACTTGGGCCTTTTGTTAGGCTCTTAATTAACATAATCTTGATTTGTGTGTAATAGAAATTTCAGTCTACTAATTAAAAAATTAATTAAACACTCACTTCAAAGGATATATTTAATTGAACATTGGTCGGATGTAAACACCCTTGGTCGTCTACACCGACACACCTATAAAAGCTAATTTCCTCCATTGATTGTTTAAAGTTTTTCTTCGCATACGGTGTATTTTACTTTTTGCATAAACACTCCGCACCCTAATTCGACGGAACCATATTTGCACCGGAAAAAGGACGTTGAAGAGTATTTTCATTTAAAACGTCAAACTATATATAAATTTAGAATTGAAAATTGCACTTTATCACGCAAACATTAAACTCTTTTGCGTTTCAATTCTGAAAAAAAGCCACACGAAAGCCAATATAAGTTATAGGATTAAAAAGTGACGTCGTCGTTCAACTTCAAATGGGGTGAATTTGTTTTTTCTGGCTTTTGTCGAGGTTAAAGAATTGGGCAGTTCATAGACGTTCGTCAATGCACATTCATTGGCCCTCAGTATTAACAAATTACTGTGAGGTGTTCAAACTAACTAAAGACGCATTGTCAGTTTGCCGTGGAGGAAGCCTTCAAAGATATATTTATTTTTTTATTTTAAAAATGGGGATGACGGTTAGGGAGGGATTATTTCATGGTAGGTATTGAATTTTCTTTGATTGCTGATTCTATTTCAGGCAAAAGTTTTAAGGATTTGATAGGCTTCCATGTGAAGGATTTTGATTTGCCTTTTATTTACTATGACCTTGTACTAAATAATTTTTTTTATTTTTCATTTCTGACTTGGCCTTAATTTGCAGTACAAACTACGGAAATTATGCATGCAATACCAAGAGCACGTACTTAATTTGGGTCAAATTTAGAGAATCAATAAAAGTTGCCTTGAGCAAAACTTAAATTAATGCTATAAATACAATTTGAACAATCAATTTTTTTTTTTGAGTTTTTGGAAGACTAATAAATAGGAACTACATAGTAATCATACAAATCATATGAGTACAGTTTTTTTATTTTTTTTTCAATTTCGAGGAAAAAAAATTTGTTCATGAAAATCAAGTTTTTTTTAACATAAAATTTTCTTGAAAACGGCTTTAACGATTTTGATTAAATTTCATACATGTTATGTTTAAATTAATTGAAATAACACTGCACAAACGTATAACGCATATAGGGAAAATTGCATTTTTTTGGGTAATGCACGTATATTTTCCTAACGGCTAGACCGATTTCGTTTTTATTTAGCAATCCGGTGCTTCTTAAATGTTTAAGCAATTAAGTTTAAAATATTAATTTTTTACTTTTTCACACATTTTAACTAACATGATTGAAGCATAACCTTAAATGTGCAATAAAAGCAATGTTTGTATAGTTTTGAACCACAAGAGCAAGTAAGTGCGATTCATAAAAGTGTTTAACCTTTTATTATTTACTAGTTGGCCCGCCTCGCTTTCGCATACAAAATACAAAAGAAAATATTATTTTTTGACTTTTTGTAATCGAATATTAACTTTCTGGGTTTTAACCACATAACATTTATTGCTTTCCCAACACAAAAAGAATTGTTGTATTCGAAAACTACTATTTTATTTTTATCCTATTTAACTCTACACATAGCATTTCTTTTAAATAACCTTTCAAACACAAACAGAATTTCTGAAATCTGATATCAATTTTCGTTTTTGCACCTTTTATCCCATAAATACTAAATTTTTGAAAAAAAAAATATTCATAAGGCCATCCACTCAAAATGACATTTCAAACACAAAAAGAGTTTTGTAAATCCGACAGTTTTTCAGTTTAACCCCATTTCACCCTAAAAACAGCAAAACTTAAAAAAAAAACAGATCCTTGAAGCCATTTCCTTAGAATAACCTTTAAAACGCAGGCAGAGTTTTTTTCTCAATTGGATACATCTTTTCCATTTTACTCCATTTCACCCTACAAAGTAAATTTGTCCGATATTTTAATAGTTTTTCTGCTATTCGGGGCGAAGACGAATCCAACAAATCAGAGAGAGGTCCAGCCGATCTGGAGTTGTAAATGGTTTAAGATTCCGGAAACGCCTTTAGAGAGTGTGTGTCAGTCTGTGTGTGTATGCGTGCGTGCTGGCACGTGTGTGTGTTAAAATGGCAAATACATTTTTCAAGAGATTAAGAAATTTTATTTAAAAAAATATTAAAAATAAAAAAACGATTTAAAAAATTTGTTTGCATTCATTGTTATATTTTATTTTTTAAATTCCAAAGTTGTTCTATCTCAACACTTTTTTAGGAGTTGTTTATGCAATTTACAGAACGACTTTTATGGTTAATTACAAATTTCTCCGAATTACTCAGCCTTATTGTGAGTTTCACCCGAAAAATATTTCACCTTAAAATTTTTTGTTCCCCCGGAATTTTAAAAGCTATTGGGAGTTTCGCCCGAACGAAATTTTGTTCGCCTACAAAGTGAAGTGAAATGACATTACATTCCGCCCGAAATGAATGCTAACAATAAGGGGAATTTTTTTATCATGAAATTTCGGGGGAAACTCACAATAGGCGAAAAGTGGAATGTCAAATTTTCCGGGTGGAATGTTGTTCGGGTGAAACTCACAATAAGGCTGACTATGATAATAAACGTGGAATAGCGAAGGGTTAGTCCTTATTCCGTAAACTAAGTGCAAAATGTTAATAAAAAAAACAAAGATTCTAGTAGTTGATGTTAGCTAAGCTAAAATACCGAACTAGGTGGTTTATCGAAGGAATAAGAACCAGATGTGTCAAATTCATTCTAAAATTAAAAAATATGCACGACTTGATCGCACGAACTTGCTCTTGTAGTTAAATACTGTGTGTAACCCCACATTGAAGATGCATAATGTATATATTTAACGAGAAAATATTAAAAGCGTCAAAAGTACTAAAAAATTTTTTTTTTTTGTTTGGTATTTTTTTCTTATAAAAAATGTTTTTTAAAAATTTTAAATGCATTATTATTTAAATTATTAAAAACATCAAACTGCAAAATCATAACAAAATCGGTTTAACCATGGCAAAGATATACGCGAATAACCCAAAAATAAGACCATTTTCTCAATCAACGTGGAATACTTAATTCCGTTATGTGAATTTTTTAAGAAAAACCTGAAACGCAGTTTTCTTAAAATTGACTTGGTTATTACAAAATTGTTAGAGCCGTTTTCGAGAAAATTTGAAGAAGCCAAAATATTTGTATGGCAGCTACTCGTTCTAGATGAGCTAAAACAAAAATTCGAATTTTCCCTCTAGGGAATCACATAAAAATGCTCTGAAACAAATTTTATGCAAATCGGTCCACCTGTTTAGGCTCTGGCTCAAATTACAGTGGACGCACCGACGCAAAGACGTACAAACGCAAAGACGCACAGACCGACGGACGGCATGACGAAACCCACTTTTTCGGATTTCTTGATTTTCGTAGTGTTAGTTTTGATTATAACCTCGATTTTTTTTTTACACGAAACCAATACTTGCCCTATAGAGAAAGTAAACATTTAAGTGAAGATTGCCAATTAAATTTTGAATAAAAATAATAATGTTTACTAGATTTATTGAGTTCTTAAGCCATTTGCAATTATTGCACAATCAGCCATCAATGACAATAATAAGAAAAAGTGCTTATTCTGGAGGATTTCGGGAGGAAACTCATAGCAATTGATGAAGATAGCATAAATGGGGATACAAGAGGTGGACATAACACACAACAGACACAACACAAACAATAGAAAAATGATTATAATTCTGACAGAAATATGATATTAGAGGTTATGTGTGATTGGTATAAATTGAGCTTTTTGTTTTTTTTTTATAAATTATCAGAATTTGCTGTAAACACCCATACGAACAAACAGGCATCTTACTTATTGTAGAAGATTATTTTCGTAAGGGATTTTTCGTAAACGTCGCGTCGCTTTACTTTTCCATTTCCATTTTGTTTTTATTTATGGAAAATTTTAACCCGTAGCTTTACTCTTATTCTATGGTTAAGTAAACTCGTGGAATAAAGGTGGATTATAAGTTTTTTTGTTTATGGGGCTGTTTGTGTTTAATTCTTATGCTAGGAGACATTTACGTAAGCTTCATTGACAATGACAAACTACAAATAATTAAAATTAAAACGACATAACTTTGGGAACATTGCTGCCGCAGAAAAAAATGGAAGCTAAGCGTGCCTACAACTGCTATGATCTTGACAATAACTATTCCGATTCAATTTTATTCGCGTTTTTTTTTTCAAAATGTAAAATTTTACAAGGGTATTGGCGTTCCTAAATTATCGACGAGCAGAAAAAATCCGAAGGGGTCGAGAATGGTCTACCTTTCGTAAGTGCAAAAATGACAATTGGTTGTAAGAGTTTAATATTATTTATTTTTAAACATTATTTTGTGTCCCTTGAACAATTTTCAATTCTCGACTTGGGACGTTTTGACAGAAAGGCGACAAAATTTAGAAATGGAAACAATTTTTATAAATATCCCGAAGCCACTCCGATCCCAATCCAATTTTTGTTGTATTCTTCTTTTTCTCCTTTTTGTTGGCTTTCATAGATATTCAGATAGAGATACCTATATTTATCACAGTGCACATACATAGGTACATAATGTATGTACATTGTTTTTTGTCATCGGTTTGTGACGTGACGATGACATGCAATATTTGAGAAATTGAAAAAAACTTAAGTGGAGCAAAACGTATTCACACTTTCCATACCGAAACGCTTTCGATACCTTCTCGCTCCGATAAAATATTCTTTTAAAATAAATCGCGGCTGGAGCGTATCGGCATCAAGTGTAAAAATTTCAGCTAAATTTTAGTGGATAATAATTGACATTTCACAATTAGCTGTTCGATGATTTTTGATGGAAGATATTTTTGTTTTAGAGTTAAATTAATGGCGCAATATGAAAATATACATTTTATCTTTTTTTTTTAATTTAAACTGTCAAAAAAGTCTATTTAAAGTTCTCAAAAGATAAATGTTCCTTATTTCATATGTTAACATCTGTCATTAATATGACAGCTTAGGATTGACCAGCTTTTTAGTGCAATTTCGCATTCCAAAAGCTAGTTGAATTTTGACTTAGTAGAAACTACATTATAGTGAATGCCATTGTTACTTGTTTAAGAATATTTTAACTTCAAAAAAGTGTACCGAGACTGTACCGGCATCAGTCTGTCAGCAATAAGGCCGGTAAGGATTTCAAAACAATGAAAATGTTCTAGATATTTAAACATGATTTGTAAGTATTTATATGTATAAATAGTAAATAGAATTTAACACTTGCTTACCCTTTCTAAGACATTCCTTATCCAGCGGAATGATCCTGAATGGCGGAGCCTCATTTCAATTTGTTCTAACGCAGATGATATAAGCAAAACAAAACGGTGCCACAGCACTCTTAATTCACCACGAAAACCTAACATTTGATACAAAGAAAAACAAATTGAAAAAATAACTGAATCCTATGGATTGCACTTTTTCCATGTCACACACCAAACAAACGAAACTACTCGAAAAAAAGTTGTCCTTTTCTTCTCAAAACACTCTTTATGACTGACACTATTGCTAGCTACACATGAATAGGTATTTAATTATTGCATTCACTTAACTGCTTTTTTACAATTAACAAAAATATTTATTATTATAATTTTTCTTTTTAATTTTTAACACACTTTGCGCGTCGCGCCCGTTGTTTACATTCACGATAAACTTAAACTCAAAAAGAAATCGCCGCACTATTTTCGTTGAGGGGTTTTTCTACACTAAACCGTGAATAGGTTTTGTCAAGTGTATGTTGTTACGCGATAATCTCACACAGAAACCAAAAACAACAACACCATAACAAAACTAAAGAAAATAAAGTCACAATCCGAAATCTTATAAAATTGGCAGGCAATGCACATGTAAGCCAAGAGGGAATCACTTTATTTTTATTTGTTTTTTTTTTTTGTTAATCAAAGCTCGACTAGTGGAGTAGGCTAAGGTAATGAATGCACAATAATGTGAAGCCCTAGATTGTGAACGAACCCACATCGCGCTGACAGAAAACAAAATAATAGCGACCGTGGTTGCGAGCTGGAGCTGAGACGCATTCGCAAGGTGAAAAAGTAAAAAAAAAAAAAAGAAGAGAAGAGAAGATATTGGAAGGAACGCAACAAGTGGGAGTAGGTAAGGTTCCTACGGGCGGAAAAAATAAAATCAACTTCGTTGAGTGGAAGCCGAGAACTGGGTAGAACGTAGAACAGGTAGAAGAATACTATCAAGTGGCACATGGGTGAAGCTGAGGTGACACACAAGAACAAGACACAACAATAACTTGTTTGTTCTTTAACTAATTATGGCTTTGTTTGCTTTTTTTTTCTCCTGTTTATCATAAATTTAACGGAGAATAAGTTGATATTGTGTGAGATCGGATTAGAGCTTGAAGCAAGAAGAGACTTAGGGCATTATAAGTCGCACATTTCCGATTAAAAAACTATTTGTTGTAGTTGAGAATTACTTGACAAGGTTGTTTGTCAATAAAAAATCGAATAAGACTTTAATTTTTATTCTCTTTGTACCTCAAGATGGCACAACACAAATTCAGACTGAAAAGCGTTGTTATTCGTGCATCCTAAATACATACTTTCCATTCCGAAAATGAGAAACAAAAATCGGGAACATTCCCGCCTATTGATTTTAACGACCATTTTATTAAATTTACAACAATCAATATCTTAAATGCAACAGCTAGTTCCCTACGGACTAAGCTTAGTCCGGAGAATTTTCAGGTTTTAACTTTATTCCGGAGCAAAACCGCATTGCGGGTGTGAATTCCTACTTTGTTATCGATACTTTTTATGGGAAAGTCAATATTTTGACTTGCGAATATATTTACATATGTACAAGGTATTATATGGCAAGTTATGAATTCGTACAAAAAAGCTAACTCGAGATTTTGATCACACTTGACATTACGATGGTAGGGAACACAAAAAAGTGGGTCTCGCAAAAACGTCCGTCTGTCTGTCTGTTCGACTACAGCCTAAGCGGATGGGTCGATTTTCTTTAAACTTGGTACCTAGCGTTTTTTGGACATTCCCCCCACTCGATTTTTTCTCTTTTTTTTAAGACCAAAACTATTAGTAGCTGTCAAACTAAATTTCTTGGCCAAAAAGGAAAAATTTATTTTCCTCAAAATTGGCTCCATTTTTTTTTTTAAAAACTCAATAAATTTAAATAGTTATAAGTTGCCGTTTAATTAAAAAAAATGGTTCCGAAAAATGGTTATTAATGGTACCTCCCAAAGAACCATTTTTCTGATTTTTGCTTTTATCGAAAATGGTTCAACTAATTCTGATCAATTTTTTTATGAAGAATTATTGACACATACATACAAAAAAAGTTTGAATTTTTTTTTTCAATACTCAAAATTTCAAAAAGGACTTTGTCGATTTTTATTAAACCTGGTAAAATTTAGTTTTTTTTAACTTTATCTAGAAGATTTTTAACAAAAATTATTCTAAAACTCAAAAATAACGGTACCTCCCATACAAATATTTAAAAACCGTTAAGAAAAGTATTTTTTTTTTTCTTAAAAAACGACTCTTACGATTTTTATAAAAAATGTTCATGTCTTGAAATTAGTACCATCTACCCTTTAAAATTTTATATTTTACGTTTATTAACAGTTCCTCTCATAGAACGGTTTCTTTGATTTTCGCGACTATCTCAATATCTGATCAACTGAATAAAACTAGATTTTTTATACAGAAGTTTGGAACAAATATAAATAAAAGTGCAAAGCTAAATTTTCTAAAAAAAAATTTTTGGATTTAAAAAAAAAAGTTCAAAATTATTTTTTGAAAATTCGATATTTCGAAACGGGTATGAGATTTTTTTGTAAGGTTTAATTTTTAACTTAACATTAAAAAATACTTAAAATTGGCGTACCAATTTTGTATTCTCAAAAATGTTAACGAAATTTTATATAAATATAAAAATCAATTATTTTTAAAACCGCTCCAACGATTTTCAAATTTTTTTTCTCATAAATTTAAAGTATTTTAATCAATTTCTTTCTAATTTTGTTGATTTAAAACAATTTACCAGTTTAAATAATATAATTGCCTTTCATGCATATTGCATATATGCAACACTTGGCTATATTATTAATTTTTATAAACTCACATAATACCATTTGCAATTAAACTAAGTTTTGCAAATGGATAAAATATAGACTCCCATAGCTAATTTATTTCAGACTGTAAAACCACAATGTGATCGCACATAAGAGCAAGTTCGTGCGACCCAGTCGTGCATATTGTTTTCTGTTGCGTATGCCGCTTGTCGATATTTTCCAACGTAATTCAGCTTCCAAAAACATACGCCTAGAATTCGGAGATAAGCTAAGATTAAAAAAAACAGTTTTACCGACAAGAATTATCACTTTACCATCGATAGTTTGTATAGAAACTTCATAATATTTAAGCTATCGAACCAGGTCATTTCATTTTATAAAAAAAAATGACCGATCAGTGTTTTGGAATTGAAGTTTTTTGGTAATCAGTGACTTGAAGTCAAAGAAAATTGGTACGTTTTTGTAAACTGAGTAAGGAGAATAATAAATTAGAAACAACTATCTATTATTCCACCACATCAAACAAGTGCGTTAGAATATTTTTTTCTTGTTGTGAAAATTAAATTTGGCTTTTTATTGAGCTACGATTATACTACATATTTTTGGAATCTCATTTGAAGCACATTTTTCAAATAAATTTAGCAAGATGTGCTGAGTTATGTGTGTAATTAATCACAAAAACTGGGTCTGCTCGCGCTACTGTCATCAGAATAACATAATGATATGTAGTTATTTTGTTTTCACGCGTTTGTCTCACGTTATGTTTTACACCATGCATAGGTATAGAACATACTTATAGCATAGCACATAAATCTAATTTTTCCATTATTTCGTGCTTCAATGATTTCGTGATTATATTTTCACGTCTCATATCTTTGACTAAAAATGTTGGTCACTGTTAGTAAAATCCAAGAAAAATCACTTCTCCCAGTCTTTGTTTCTTTTTTTTTTCTTAAATTTACTCAAACTATTTTTATTGTTTCTTTCATTTTTACACACAAACTCTAATTCATATTCAATCCATAGTTGCATCGATAGTGATAAAAATGCAAGCAAAGCATTAGCATACCTGCAGTTACTCACCTCGAAATGTTGTATTGAACCGTGAATCGATGGTTTAGTGGTAGATAAACAAGAATTTGCATTTTGATCAAATCGTGAATCGGGTAGGGGGGTGGGGGGTATGGTGAATCGGCTGAAGGAGCTGGAGGTCGCGTTCTGCATCGATAGCAGAACCAGATCGTGGTGAAACTAGATACAATCTAAAGCAAGTCTGACGGAATAAGCATTGCATACAAAGGCGGATTGCGGATAATTCAGGCTGATGTCGATCAGCGGATCACACCATCATAGGATTTAAGTTACGTAAGACAGAGTAAGTGTGCTGTGCATGAAGTGCAACATGAATGCGTGGAATGCTGCAGGCGATGATCGATCATGATAAATGACATAAGATGAAAAGAAGACGTCGGATTTAGACTTTTAAGCACACAAAGCAGGAAACTCAAAAAATACTAGGACGTGATAGCTGTCAAATTCTGTGTGGCAAATATAATTTCGAATTTAGGTCATCGCAGTTGACAGCTTTAGGATGGGCAAGAGACTCATAAGTCTCTGAATGAATGCTACTAAGAATTCAAACTGTATTTACCTTAAATACGTGATCCGAAATGTCAATATTTCACACACAGTAGGTACATCTCCTGGTTGGTATGAACAAAAGAAAAGACTAGAAAAGAAATATTGTTATGGGAGACATGGTGGACAATGGTTTGACTTTAAATTGAAAACATTCCAAGTAAATGTCTGCACGTCATTGTGGGGAGCTACAAATCGTAGCATATGATTCTCTCTTTTTATCAGTTTTGGTTTTTAGCCAATTAAAAGATTAGAAAATAAAAAGTGCAAAACTTTTTCATGCGTAAGTGACATATTCATTGTAATAAAAAGTGAAAATTGTATAAATGGTATTCATGTCTTTTTCTTGTCTGTTAATTTCTATCAAAATGTATACAATACTCACGAGTCACGAGTCACGAGACTACCAAATTACGAATATGTATAGCTATATCCCTCTTTTTTTAATAAAAGTATTATTATTATTTTAATATTTCATTTGTTAATCTACTAGTTTGGAAATTCCTTTGTATAAAAAAAAACTGAGTTCATTGAACAACCAACAAAGTTTTTCGCAAATTTTTGTATTGATTTACATAATTTAGTCGAAGGTTGATTAAATTATACAAAAAACGGTTTATATCAATTTATTTATAAACTAGAACAGTTAGAAATGTAAACAAAAGTGAGACTACATACAACGACTTCGAGCAGAAATAATATTTATAGTTGCATATTAAATATGCTAATTGATTTAAAAATGTGTTGCAGAATATTAATAAGGCCAATGATCTTTTTGGAAAAATGTATTTAATTAATATCTAAATTCAAATTAATCTTTTTATTCTCAGTAGTTTGTTTGGTTCTTGTGTTTGCGAATTTCAAACACAAAGAATGTTACACTCAGAGAAAAATCGCAAGCTAAAATCCAGAATGATTGGGCTTCTTTTTACATGTGTAAACATCTATGCTGGCGGTATAATGAAATGAAAACGTGGACTTTCATATGTGCGACGTTACAAGAGGACACTTTACGATTCAGCACGTTACGTTATGAAAATCTGCATATAGTAAGATATTGGGTACGTTCAGTGACAAAAATCTAAAGATCCCGTGCATTCGTGCACGCAGTCAACAACTAATGGACAACTAATAATACGACTAATAATTGCATACGGATCAAATTATGGATCCTCGAAACTGCGCTTGGCACACCCATAATTCTTTTATTATTAAATTAAGAAAAAAAGTGTATTTTTAATTAGAAAAATGCTGCATTAGTGTCCCTAAATCTCAATATAAGTTCATCTTCCTAATTTAAGTTCGAAAAACAATCTTGAGTTAGTGTTTTGTTTTTGAAACAAGAGCAAACAATCTTAAAATTAAATTTGAACTCAAATTAAAAACGAAACAATCTTGATACAAGAATAGTCATAACTCAATCAAACCAAACCAGTCTCAAACGTGCATGCACGCACAGAATTGAGTGACCGTGTTTCAAGAGAAAAGTGGCAGCTACAATTTAGCGCGATCTGCGATAATTTGATATGGAGGGATAATTTGGTGTTTTTTGAATTACTTTTGCGTTTAGAAAGTCATACATTTTTTGATGTGTAAACATCTATGCTGGCGGTAGAGTGAAAAAAAAAAACGTGAACGTTCGTGTGCAACGTTACGTCGTGCACTTTACGTTGTAGCATGTTACGTTACGAAATCTGATTTACCCCGACCAAAACAAATTGATTTTAACGCGACCGACAATTAGATTAGATTATACTTTATCGCGACCACTCATTTATATTGTTTTTGCCAACGACGAAAGCAAATTGTTTTTAGCGCAACCGACGATTTTATCATTTTAACACTTATATTTTTTTCTTTTTTTCTTTAATTTTTAATTATTCCCCGAACAAAATGGACGCGACACTAGTAATTAAAAAGAAAACAAAATCAAAACAAAAAAAATAATAATAATAGTCAGCTGTAGGGATTGACAATTGACTGTAGGTATGGTAGGTCAATGGCTGTAGGTATGGTAGGATATCGGGTGCGTTCAGTGATACAAATCTGAACTTAAATTCTACGTTTACATTATACTGCTTTTAAACGATGCAATTTCTTCTTGCAATTTGTAGGCACGTAGGCGAGGGACGTAGGTGGCTGGGATATACAAAATAGCTGAGGTTGAACAAATTGCAGAGTTATCGGCTACCTTTGTACTTGCACAAAGTTAACATTCATTAAAAATCACAGCGTCCAATTCCATAGGCGATTGATGGTGTCAATCGATTGAAACTGCGATTTTAGTGATTTCCACTGACAACAACTGCAACTAAATATTCTAAAAACTCAAGATATATAATTCGCCGGCTATCTCATAGTGACATTCATTTGAGGTTCGTTCAGTATAAAATTAAGATTGAATTTTTTGTAAGTTTTACTCGATGGAAAGATGGAGTTTCATAAGGGTTGCAAGTTCGGTGACAGTTCTAACTGGGTACGGTGTCATTTAATTGAAACCACGATTTTAGTGCTCTCCGCTGACAGTTGTTGTTTGTCGATGCTCAGAGAGTGATTACCATAAACAATAACCATGTGAAATGTGAAGTCATCTTAAAGTTGAGAGTGAACTACGAAGCAGGACCTTTCAGTACCGAACCTTCACCGTTCGTTGGACATTTCACCACCAGCCTTTTTGTGCTTGGAAATTTCGTTACAGCGGTTCCCCCCACTGGGTATTTCGCTGCCGTTCTTTCAACACTAAGCTTTTTAAGCACTGCCTACATATAGGTAATGTAGTGTTAATTATTCAATATGTTTCTTTTGATGACGTTCAGTAGCAAAAATCAGGCACTTGGACAAACGTTGATGTTTACACATATTTAACCGTGAGTCCCGGCACTCACATATTTTTTAAGATTGCATTGATTTATTTTACCATAAAAACCAAAATATTAGGGTGGTCCTTATTTTGACACTGCCTGAATTTATTTGAACAGGAAATTTCAACTACGACTGATTAAAAAAAAATCAACAACATTTTTTACAAAGTCAAAATAAGAACCACCCTTGAGCCATATCTTTATTTAAGAATGCATTGTTTTAATTTTTTAGACCGAAATATGGATAAGTTTTTTCCACTTGACTTAAGAATTTCCGAGTTAAACAGATTTTCCTCAACTAATAGGCTTGATTTTCATCACTGTTTTTCTTTGAAGTTTTTTTTTCTCTGAGTGTAAGAATGTATACGTAGCTTTAAATTATGTGTATGACAAATGGGTATTACTTTGTTATTAAGATGTTATTTAAGATATTTCAGGGAGAAGAGTAAGTGTTTTTAATTTAAATCCGGTAACTATCTGAACCCTCTTCAGAATGATATTTCTTCTTCTGAAAAGGAGACAATATATTTCTGGATATGCAGTCAGAAGCACTTGCAACTTAATAATTAACATTTAAACTAAATTTATTTGAGTTTTTTGTATATAATGTTGCAAAAATTCCAGGATTCCTGAAATAAAATCCGATTAAATAAAAGAAAAACACCAGAATAACCTCTTTGCTCGAGCAGCACCAAAAAAAAGGCCAAGGAACGTGCAACTTTATTGAATTTTTAAAGGTTATCAACATTTGACAGTAGATTCTTATCGCTGTCATCTTTGACATTTTTACTTGATGGGATGCATTCCTTGGTGCAATAATAATATAAATAGTAAGTATACAGTCAATTTAGATACAAAAATTGGGAGGATATAAGAATAATTTAAACAGACTGATGGACTTTGCATTTTACTGTCTCTCTTATATTTAAAAGCAGGGATTCCCAAAGTGGTTGATATCGATCGCTTGGGGTCAAAATCACTTTCCAAGGTCAACATAAACGAAAATTGTTTTTGGGGGTCGATGAGGTCTAAAAATGAAACGTTCAAGATATACAATCAGCCCTATCACAGAATCCATCGTAAAAAAGCTCCGAACGGACTTCTACGCTACGAATAACTAAAAATTGTCTTCACAGAATCTGAATGGAATCGAAAAAAAGCATTGACTCATTCATCGTTCTCACTCTCCATTTAAAAATCAGCTGTCTTACGCCAAATCATTGAGAGTAGTACACAAAGGGTGATAGTATACATCAAATGAAATGCATTACCTGGGCCATTTGGAAAAATCCCCATTTTGTCCCTATACTAACGAAATGAACACAAGTTAAGAAGAGAATGTTTGATAATTTGTGAATATTTTCATAAGTTAGGGGTTGGTTATAGTGATCAGTAAAACGCATTAGGAACAAATTTCTTTTGGATACTTTAACGTGCTAACTTACAATTTGAAAAATAAAAAGAATACGAATCTATGAGAAATAACTTTGAGAAAATATTTTTTTTTTTAAAAGGCATTTATTAATTTTCACCAGGAATATAAATAAATTACCCAAAAAAAAGAATGTTATATATTAATATTTTTCCAACAGTGTTATTTGGAAAAATTCCCTACGAGCTAGGATTTTTTTGCTACGTGTACCATCACTGTAAAGAAACAAGTTATGGCTCAATGTGGTTGACTTAGTATTATAGTTCTACTTAGATTTTGTTTATTAGAAGTATTTTTTAGACTTTGTTTTAGTTTTACAATCAAGTTCATTCATTTGTAAAATTAATGATGTTTTATCATTGCATCCGCTCCATTTTATATATTTATAAAAATACAGATAGAAATGCATATGAGAATTCAATTTTGTTTTATTTTTCGAGTGGATTCTTTTTGTGTTTGATAAAATAAAGAGTGCATAAACCAGCTAACAAATATGTTTAGAGGAGCTGGAATAGGAATTTTAACTATGATATCATCAACTTTATTAAATTATTTTTTTTATTTTAAGTGTAAATCCTTAGAAAATATTTTTTGTTAATAACCAATTCGACTCTGGCTACAAAAGAAATAAAGTATCGTAGAGAACCATGACATAATTTTCGATTTATTTGGATTCAGTGATATGAAATTCCACGAATTTCGAAATTCGTAAGAGATTTTCCACTACGAATGTGCTACGAATGGAATCTGTGATTGATATTTTTCCATTCGTAGAAAATTTTCGATTACGATGGATAGGGCTGAGATAGGGCTGAGAAAGGGGTGAGTATTTTGTATCAAAGGGAAAAAAATTAAAGATACGATTTTTAAGGTAATTTGGTAATCTGACGTTTCAGTTCAATTTGGAAAAGGGGTCTCTTGCCCAAAATAGTTTGGGAATCCCTGGTTTAAAGCATATAACAACCTCCTAAAGTCGATTTATATCAATTCCTATTGGTCGTAAAGTAGAGTGCAGACAAAAAAGTTATTCAGCACATAATTTCGAATATTTGCTGCCTAAAGTAAGACTCTATGTATAGTGATAGAGATCAGCAAAATTTCCCAATGTTTCCTCGTGTTTTGACCTGAGTGATTTTTCTGAAATTTTGAAGCTCTTTTTTTCTTTCTAAGCAATTACTATAGAGAGCCCATAAGAAATAAATATTCAAAATTTCACTATGGCCAATTTAAATAAAACGATTAAAAATACAAAAAGGGCAAATTGGGGCAATGATTTTAATATTTTTTTTAAAAATTTGTTTACCTACTTCAAACAATTTAATGAGTTGTTTTAGTAATTTTGAGAATTGCCATGAATTTTATATTTTTACTGCGTTCACACTCAGAAAAAAAAAAAACATACCTTGTTTAAATTGGACAAAAAAATCACTTTGCGTTTTGCTCTGCAATATATATCTACTCAGTGAGTTAGACAAGTGAAATTCATACATAATTGTACTAGATTGAAATTTTCTTGTAGATGGGTGCAATAAAAATTTTGAAGCATACATTTGTAAAGTAGAAACTGAAACTTTGGGCTTGTTTTTCAGGCTATTTCCCGTTTATTACCTAGACTATTTGTACTTGTCATTATATATTTATAATATCTGAAACAAAGTTTTGTGCAAATGTTATTTCCAATCATAATTTTCAAGTTTTGCTCCCTAAAATCAACATATAATTTTTATTTTCCTTGTTGAACAAATAGTAAAGGTCCTTTTCCATACAAACTTTCCAACTTTTTCAATCTTGTTAAAATTAATTTATTCTTCGCGATACTATACTATGGGTAACCTAGCTTGCAGAGCATATTTCATGTCCATATCAATGTATTCAAAATAAATTAAAAATAAACATGCGTTTGTACATTATTCAAAAATATTTCATTCAAATTCGAGTTCAAATTTATGGAAATTTATAACTCAGCATCATCAGACAAAACCCACTCGGAAAATTTCTCACTTTGACTTATCTGCGCGCACAGTGGTTTCTAAAACAAATGTTTTCCACACTTCCTAATTGGAGCTACAAATTGCCAATTCAGGCGATTCCTTATTGTGAAGCCAACAAACAGTTGACACAAGTGCAAATTACGACTGCGCATATTCGCAGACACGAAACATCGCGTCTATAGGCAATGGGCATGCTATACAAATTGGCTACACATCCACTCGCTTACAACTCTCGAACTGCAAGAGCTATAAAGTAACCAAAACCAGACCTCTATATAACTTTGGCGGCCAAAAAACTATGGCGCGGTGCGGTGATGATGCTGCAGTGCCAATTCCTTTGACGCCGTCTCTACATTAAATTGAAATCAAATGTTCACACTCAATAAAATGCGCCATCGGTAACGAATCCCAGCGCTTCGGCGATGTAATTTCCATATCGCGTTGATCCGAACATAATGCTCGAGCGCGCTTATAACGCGCGAGTGGTCGGTGGTGCGGCCGGCGTTCCACGATGACGGGCGGTTGAACGGACACTCTGCATATTGCTAGTTCCGCCGAGTGTTCATAATTTTTCTGTCAAACATTATGATCGATGAGTTGTGCGCCATGCTCTGTCTGGAGGAAGTGCGGTGTAAAATAGATCCGAGGCCATTTTATTTTAAAGCTTGTCGTCGAAGTTGAAGTTGAAGCCGCAATCGAAGACGAAGACGAAGACGAAGACGAAGTCCCGGGCCAAAGAAAATGCAAACTAAATTGGGTGCTGCGGCGCATTTGTTGGAGATACATTTCACTCTCTCTTGTCGTCGTCGGAGTCAAAGTCATAGTCATCGTTGACGTGTTTCGTATCTTTTTACCTGTTGGCACAACAAATATGCAAGAATCATCGATGATTCGATGAAGTCGAAGAATTACGATATGATATGCGAGGGGTATATTGCCCATGCCCATGCCCAGGCCTATGTGCCGAAACCACAAGAAATTTCAACCCAAACAACATTACACTTGACGAGGGGGAGCAGGGGAGATGGCAAGAAGGGCAACCGCAACGAAAAACCAACATCCAATCTACTTCCTCGTACAATGCGAAAAGTGCCGTGAATATTGCTCTCCAACAGTTGATGCATTGCTGGCGATGATTTTGGGTTAATGTAATTCATTGCATCTTGCTGCATGAGATTAAAGCCACTGGCGATGATATTGATAGCGTGTAGAGATTTTATAACGATGCAAATTTTTTAAGCGGAATTCGATAAAAAAAAATAAAAAAAAAAACTAACAAGAGGAGAAACAAACATGGACCACGAACAGACACAAGCAGCTTATTTTACTGCATACCACAGAAGCAGAAGGATCAGAAATACTGCGCGTACATGAAATAATTTTCGGGACAAGAAAGGGCCATTCTCATTGTGCAGAATTATTTGGTTCAGAGTCAGTTGAATGTTGTCTTACAAAAGGAATTTTTGGAGTTAACAAGGTCGTTTATTTAACAATCGTATTTGTTTTTTACTTTAAATTGGCTCTTTTATGCAAGAAGTTCCAAATGTATAAGAATGCAGTTTTTGGTTTAATTTTCAAAACTTTAAAGTCATATTGTCTTTTTTGTCAAAATGGCTTTATTTTTCTCTATAGACTCAGAATCATACCTACGTGATATTGCAAAATTATTACAAGATCGGTCCAATCATTGAAAAGATATACGCGAATATTCCAAAAATTAGAGCATTAACTCAAAAAACCTAGAATAATGCCTATTTTCCGTTATGTAAATTAATTTGCAAAAACCTGAAACACATTTTGCTTACAATCACTCTGATAATTACAAGTAAAGGGTGTTTTTTTTTAGAGGTATAAGACTTTAAGTTGGCAACACTATTTTAAATGGCTGCCATTTTGTCAGCTGTTACGTGATTTATTTCTAGTTTGGTTAAGCATTCCAACATGAATAGACTGACGCCTGAACAACGCTTCCAAATTGTGCCCAAATGGGCCCAAAACAAGATTGCCGTTGACCCCAATTTTCATAAGCGAATTTTGTTTAGCGATGAAGCTCACTTTTGGTTGAATGGATATGTCAATAAACAAAACTGTCGTATTTGGAGTGATGATAATTCTCAAGTGTATGTTGAGACACCGTTACACCCACAAAAACTGACTGTTTGGTGTGCTTTATGGTTTGGTGGAATAATTGGTCCGTACTTCTTTAAAAACGATGCTGGCGAGAACGTTACAGTCAATGGTGACCGCTAAAGAGCCACGATTACTGACTTTTTCGTTCAGCAATTGAACAACCATGATGTGCAAGAGCTGTGGTTTCAACAAGACGGCGCAACATGTTACACAGCCCGTAACACATTTGATATATTGAAGGAAACATTTGGTAACCGAATACTTCCACGTTACGGACCCGTGAATTGGCCTCCAATGTCGTGCGATTTAACGCCGCTTGACTATTTTCTCTGGGGATGTGTGAAGTCGGTAGTCAATGCCGATAAGCCCGAAACGGATGACCACTTGGAGGACAACTTTTGACGAGCTATTGCTGATATACGGCCGCAAATGTTGGAAAAAGTGATCGAAAATAAGACCTTCAGGTAAGACTATGTCCGAGCCATATCAAAAAAATCATATTTAAATTATAATGCCAGAAGATTATATTTCGAATAAAGTAAATTTCATGTCAGTTTAAAAAATTCATCTTTCTTTTATTCCATTTCAAAGTTCGATACCTCTAAAAAAAAAAACACCCTTTACAAAGTTTAATCAAAATCGTTAGAATCGTTTTTGAGAAAATTAAAAAAAAAATCATTATATGGCAGCTACCAGTTATTTTTGAAGACTTTAAATGAAAATTCGAATTTTCTCTCTTTGAATTTTCCAAATTTGAAGCAAATTAGAGTGGACGTCCGGACGGTATGATAAAACCCACTTTTTCGGACTACTCGAGTATCATTGTATTAGACGAAACCAATACTCTTGCCCCATGGAGCAAATAGAAAGTGGATCAACCAATACCCCGAGTGTTGAAAAGCTCAAAAAACTAAGCTATTTATAGCAAACGAATAAATCACACGCTACTTGTCTTCCCATCATTAGGAATCCTTTTGTCAACCAATAACGTCGTAAAATCTATCTTCCTTTTTCAGAACGTTTTTTGTGCTTTTTTGTTGAATGAGTGTTTCTTTTTTCGTCTTCTTCTGATATATCATCCACTCTGTATCTCATCACAACACAGTTAAGAGTTAACCCCAACGGTGCGCGCGCTCAACGCTTACAGAAAATGTCGGCGTTCACTTTTGTTAATTGCTACAATCACAAGAAACGATAAATCATTGAAGGCACAGCACTACCTGTCGCCTGCGCTTGTTGCACTCTTTCACAACTCGACACTTGTTTGGCTTTGGTTTTGGTCTTTGGTGTTGGGCATGCTAGGATTTGGATATAGCAGTTGGCAGTGTGTCGTCCGTGTCGCACACTCCCGGTATATCTAGCTGACTTTGTAGGCGAGGAGATCCGTGAGAAGTGCGCGACCATCATGATGAACCATGCTGCTGTGGTCTGAGAAAACTGATTGTGTGCATCTAACCGACCGAATAATTTACCAAAACTGGTGGTACCGTGCGCGCAACTTTATCTAAAAAAAAAAAACTATGCGCTACTGACGGCAACGGTTTTTAGTTTTGTTTTATTTTATTTGTTCGGATGCACACCCGGCTTCTATAATATGAAATGATGGGAAACTTATCGGACTCTTTTTGCATACCTCTGGTTGATTTATTGTTGATTTATTGAATATTTATTACACACTATGGAATGTTGGGTAATTTAAAGTTTTTGCTATAAGTTTTTTGTTTATAAAAAGCTGAGGTTAGATTTTATTTCGATATACCAAACTTGGGTGAGAGATTCCAATCAGCTGATATGTGAAGAGGGCCAGAGGTCAGATAAAACGTACATAGCTTCTCTAATTGGATTGAACGACGACGTTTATTAGACGACCTTTGTTGCAACGACACGAGTTTCACTTCTTTTTTCAACCCGCAGCTAGCTGTCTGATATATTATTATAAATCTTGATGTGATTAACTATACGTATAGGCACGAGTTACGAGTATATATATATACAAATGCGCACAAACCCCAAGATCATCAAAGGGGCAAGGCGCCTTGATTCCTCTGCTTCTGCTGAGCCTGCGATGGCGGGGAGCAAGAATGGAGTCGCAAAAAAAAATAGGTTAGTGGCGCCTGCCCGAGGCATGATCGTGCATTAAATCACAATAAATAAAAAGTTCCAATATATGTAGGTACCTATGTACAAAGAGAGCAGGGCTCTGACTCACCACTTGAGCATACATACGATTGTTATGGGCGCAGACAACATTAGTGTTGCAAAATGATCACAAATCTACAGAAAACTTATAGAAAATGACAAAAAAAAAAAAACAAAAATAAATAAAGCCAACAACCAATGAAATCGAAATGGTTTTTTAAATTGCGCGCACGCGAAATGTATCCGCTTTTGTCCTAGAAAAAACAGAAAATGAAAAACGACAGAAATATCTTTTCATTATATTGGCAGTTCACAGCATGAGAGTATATTGCTTTGCTAAGTGTTGCCACATTGGTTGAAAATTCGGTGGACCATGGAAATTTGAGAAGAATTGCAACAGAAATTTAAGTTACTCACAACTGTCGGAAGCAAAATGTTGCAATTTAAAAATGTTCCTTTTAGGCCCAGACTTAGGGCGAGTTTCACAGTCGACACTTACCAACATAAGTGGCACTTAAGTTTTCCATATTAGGAATTTAAGTTAAATTTCATAGCTAGCGTAAGTGGAACTTAAGTCACCAACATCGGAGACTTAAGTGTCACTTATTCAGTTAACAGTGAACGGTGATATTGGGAATTAATCTTTCACATTCCCCACTTAAGTGTCACTTTTCTGACTGTGAAACTGGCCCTTAGTGTCTATCAATCTTTTTCAGTTTCTTCTTATTTGACATTCTTTGCACTAGAAAACTATTTAAACTTTATGTTGCCAAAAAGTAGCAGACTCGTTGTCAATAACTTGATTTTATTTTTATCAGCTTTTAAACACAATTTTCAAAGTTCAAAATGAAGTTTCTAGTTCATCAGCTTTTTTTAAAATCATCAGCTGGCAACTTTCAGCTAGGTATAGAGGAACCTACTGGCATAAAAGTTCAACACAATGATACACACTTGCTATGTAGTATTATCCTACCAGAAGTCACGATTTTCTATTTGCTTTTCAAGCATCTACTACCAATGTATACCAATGTATTTCAGGGTGAAACAAAAAGAGTATAACAGACAGCTTAGCAAAGGTTTTTTGAACAAAGGTGTAAACTGCAACAATGTTACGGCACTATATCAGGAGGATTACCAAGCAGGATGAGAATTTTATATTTTATTATATAGTATTTGTTTGTTTCTTTATTTGATTGATCGATTCCTTAGGTATTTTATTTTAAATACAAAAAGTGGTGTCACAAGCCCAAATAACGACTTTCCTCCAAATCTTAGCAGGTTTCTACTTCAACTCTTTTGTTTTAAAATACTAAACAATCATTTTCACACAATGTCTGTCAATTACACCAGCTTATATATATTTTGTATATTCTATACAACTACATATATGTATGTTTTTGTACATATATATATGAGATTTTAAACAGACCCGTACATTGCAAAATCAATGAGAAAAGTTTAAGGTTTCAGGTCATTTCTACAGAAATTCTTAAATTGATCAACACAATGCTAAACTCGAATTGACTTAAGAGACCACCTGTTGGACAGAGACAGAATAAAAAAAAACACTCAACATCCCAGAGTTGTCATTCCTCAGATCAAATAAATCTACTTAATATTAATCCATACCTACATACATTTATATACACGAAAAAACAACAATTTCCTACTGCGTAGGAGCTTTTTTTCAGATTTTCACTTTGGATCCAGTCCAGTGGGACAAGAAACAACTGCGGCGCGAAAATATATATTTAATGCGAAATGCATCTGTCCAGACTTAAATGGCAATTACCATTCCGGTCATGGTGGCTGTGGGTGGTTTGTCGGTTCAGCCTAGAAAATAGCAAACAAAAAAAAAAAAACAAAAAAGGACAACTTCGACAGCTTTTTGTATACCTATAACATCTGTGTGTTTGACGTTTATTTGTTTGTCTAAATGTCACAGCAGCAGCGATGAGGACTGCAAGAAGGACGCGACGACAACGTGATTCGTATATAGGACTAGCAAAATTTAAATTTTTAAACATATCGCCCATATTTGTGCGACAAGCTGATGGTTTGATGAATTTTAAATTTTTGGAGGCGGTTTCTCCCCATGACGATGATAGGTAACTAGGTCAGCTGTCAACAAAATCATCAAGCGTCACTACACACCTCCTATTTTGAGATCCTTTTTCTCATTTGCCTCATATGCACTTAATGCCAAGTAAAGTTCAGTTCAGATATATACTTTGTAGTGCGATGCATCAGGAAAATGCCTTAAACAAATTTGCCTCTCGGAAATTTTACAATCGTGAAAAACATCTTCAGTGTGTCATTTATAACTTATTTCCTTGATTTACTTTCAGCGAAGAGTTTGGCGGCTCTGCGTCAGTTTAGTGGTCGTCGTCGTCGTCGCGCAGTAGCTTGACAGCCACAGTGGCGGCTTGGCGGTAGTTGTATGCGTGGGTTTTCTGGTGCACACAGTGCATCACATAGATGGACACCTTAGATGCTTGCTGTCTCGATCCACAGACAACATTCATCATCTGAATCGGAGATGAAAGCCTGTTGTAAGAAAATAAGTGAAACGATGCGGCCACCCAATGTGAGCTGGGGGACCTGTGTTTTGCGGATTGGAACTTTCTTGTATTATAAAGAGTCAACCGCACTGGATAGTGTGTTCACAGTTCAGTTGGGGGTTTTGTGATTTACATAAATAATAGTTTGCCGCAGCAGTAGGTTTGTAATTTTTATTTTTTTTTTCATTTCATTTGAGAATTATGGAAGTTATGTTTTGAGATCCGGGAGATTCAAATAACAGATTAGAAATCTAAACCGATTGTCAAATTCATGTGGATTTTTTTAATGATAAATTGTTTAGCTAAGCTACACATAACATAGTTTAATATAGTGGCAAATCAAGAGTCATTGATGTGAAAAATGAGCGTAAAGGAATATTTTTAAGGTGCTTACACATTTCCATGTTATGTTTTTTTGAAAAATCAAATTTTATAACTTATGTTACTCAAATCAGGGCTCTATTTCATAAAATTGATAAATACGTCAGGTTACAATTTACGTCTTTATTATTCATCTTGACAGTTGTTAATTTCTTGTGTCAGTACCTATTCAATTTGCATTCAGTATATTAATGAAAATATTAAAAATAAACTATTTAATTCCTAGGGTTCAGATTTTCAGTGCTAGATTAAAGTTTAATCCGAGTTAACTCATCAATTTTAGTGAGTTAACTCAGGATTAACTGAACGGATGCTTTTGATGTTTTACCCACCGAGTTTGTTTAGGCGTTCCGCATGCACTTCCCACCGAAAAACAGCTTCCTCAGTTAACTGGGGGATAATTTACTTCTTGAGTTAGCTAACTCTGGTTTAACTCACCACTGAAAAACTGGGCATAAGTGTATCTATGTACATATGAAATAGGAATTTTATTTCTGTTCCATCTCAGGGTTGGAAAGAGACAGCTAGCTCTGATTGAAAAAAGATGCACAAGTGCATCAAAAAGTGCTAAAAAAGAATCACAGATCATATTTTGACAGCTGTGTGCATTTCTCTGAGCTTAAACAAAACAAAAACGAGCCAATGCTCTGGCTTTTTTCTTAAAAAAATCAAAAAACTCTGAAAATAAAAGAGAGAAAAAAGATAACAATTATTCAGACAAAATTGAAATGGTTAAAGTTCGTTAAGTAAATAAATCAACATGCAACGACCAAACTCGGACATTCAGAGTATGATCGGCATGAGTCGTTTTACTTTTTCCGTTCAGAAGAAAGCTGTGAACAGAGAGAGTTGAACAAGCTCTGAACATACACTGAACTGAACGTGTTCTAAGCGCTCCGATATATTTTTGAAACACATTTGTGTACCATGCTGTCAACAAATGACATTTGTCAATTTTAAGCTGTCAAACTCCATAAAGTAAAAAATAAAGTAAATTCAAGTTACAAAAAATAAAATGGATAAATTAATAATTATGATTCAAGCCTTCGATTTAATATTCGAAAGACAGTGACAATGAAGATGCAAAGGGTGTTTTTTTAGACGTGTGCTTTTCAAGAAGAATTAAAACAAATATAATTTAATGTTATGGCCAAGAATTTAGCTTTATTATAAAGAAAAGGGTTTTCCATTATATTTTAAAAATGATTTCGGGCAAGTGGCCGCCACGGCTAGCTCGAATTAATTCCAGCCGAGAGGCCCAACTTTTGACAGCTCCAATTGTTGCGTGCAATGGCGGATGGACTCATTTGGGTCTTCTTTGATACTCTGCTGCACTGCAGCAATAGTGTCTTCGGTGCGCACTGTACGGCGTCTCTGAGGATTCGCATTATCCACTAGAGTAAACGTGGTGCGAAACCGATCCATGGTTGCTCGAATTTATGCGATTATGTCGACCGAATATTGGACACAGCGTGCGATGCATCCCGCCAACCGAACCGTAATTTTGGTAATAAATTTGCACAATTTGCAAACGTTGTTCAGGAATAAGTCTATTAACTATGAAATGGCAAACCAAACTGAACATAAATCAAGTGACAGCTGTCAAAAAGACCAATTCTGAAAAAAAGTATTGCCAGATTGAAAACCACATGTCCAAAAAACACGCTTTATTTATGTTAATAGCAGTATTTATTGAATTTGGAATTGTTTGACCTTCTGCGCGGGTTGCCAACTTCTTCATCCGCCATTTTAATTTGTTTGCGCAATTTGGTTTCTTTTTTTTTCCTCTTTTTGCACATGAAGTTTAGCGTTGAGCTTTTTACTCAGAATGATCAGCCGAATTTGTCTGAGCTTGTAGTTCGGGCTCTGAAAAAGCTCTTATCATTCTCTGAACGAAAAAAGATACACAACTTTAAGGCTCTGAATGCACTGAGCAAAAAAAGAAACGCAATATTTTGTTTGACAGTTCAGACTCTGTTCGGAATGAAAAAAGAAAAACGAGAATTGTCAAACTCTGTTCAGAGCTCTGCGCTATTTATAAAGTGTCAGAAATTAAAAATGAATGTTAGTAAGCCATCGGAATTATTAGAAGCAAAAACACAAATATTGACATTTGACAAGTGAAGCAACACTGAATCCGCTGTTTTCTTTCGATTTCCAAAGGTGCTCAGAACTGACAAAAAAATGTAAAACGCTAATGATATAACGTTGAATATGTGAACTTGTATTAGTCGAGCTACAGGCGATAAGATAAAATCCATTTTGGCTCTTTTTGGTTTTGATGTTTTCTGTCACACTCTCCTCAACTGTCACTGTTTTTTTAATCAAGAATGTATTTACATGCAGAGGCATTTTGATAAAATATTAAGTCAAAAATCACATTTCAAAGTGATGACACTAAGGCCCATTTGTTAAGTGCGAGATTATCCTTGTTTCGGGGTTTAACCCAAGTTAACTCCTGAAACATGTTCTCAGTCAATTTATATCGCAAGTTAACTCAAGAAATTCGTTGAGTTAACTCTGGATTAGCTGAATAGGTATTTCTGAGTCTATTAAAATCGAGGTCCGACAACGTTTAGTAATTTTTTTTGATGAAATGTCACAATATACAATGTATGAATGAAAACCATAGCCAAAAAAACTACACGAGTTATGACGACCAATATTCTTTAGTCTCTCTCTGTGTTGTGCAATGACCTTCGATGAAAGTGCAAGCAGTTTATTTTTTTCTCAGACATGAAAGTGTAATTAACAAAAAAAAAAAAATAATATCACATACGTATAGTTATAAGAACAGTGCACCTGTTAAACAATTGCAATTATGTAGTTGTCCTCAGCTCGTTGAACAACTATACGAGTAAAAGTACTACAAGTATAAATCCAACGACAGAAACATGAAACATGAAATTCCTCAAAACATTCTATATGTCATGACAAGGAGGACAAAGATCGACAGCGATCTCGACTGAAAAGTGAAACTTACATAGCGAAAATCGAGAGTATTCCCCTTGTGGCGAATTGGTCCTCTGTCGCTCTTTAAGACGAGCGACCAGTATCCAACATACAACCGATACAGCGATGCGATGCAATGTCAGTATCGACATCGACAAGCCCCATGCCCCAAACTAACTAAGTGCAATATTCTTTGAAAATCTCTTTAGCTGACTACCTGTTCGATGACCGATATAAGATGATGAACGACCAACGATCATGCGTTGGAATTCCATCGATCAGACGCGAAGAATCGAGTTCTTGTGCGAGTCAAAGTGCTTAATGGCGGCCGGCGGTAAAGAAAGAAAGTGATCTGTCTTCCTGCTATGTACAAGTGCAACGTGGTGGTAAGTGCCCATGCCCAATGTGCACATTGAAAATAATGGACGCATGTTTTGCGGTACAGAATAAAGCAATAACAACAACAAAAACCTATGTTCGGACTTGTTACAGGTGCGCATGCGCAGACTATACACGCCGGCCGCAGCTCCGCCGTCATAACGAGTTCCGAAAATTGCCTGTCAACCTCTTTCTGGGTCGGTGGGTGTCTACGCTGCACTGAGGTGATTACCATGCCGGCCGCCGTGCCGCACCGCCAAGTCGTTCCAGAGTGTGTCCTTAGATTTAATTTTTTTTTGTGGTCTTTTTGTTGTCAAGTCCTTTTTCCGGAAAATTGGAATTTCAAGGCATGGCAGGTTGAATGCCATTATTTACATCGAGAAAGTGCGGACTTTTTGTTCGCCGCTGTTCCCTTCAACCATTGGGTGCTGGAATGACGTATTGAGGAGCACACTCAAAAGCCGCCACAGCCGCCATTGACCGTTCTTGGAATGCATTCCCGAATAATGGATGACCAAGAAATTATTGGGCTTGTTCGGTGTGGTGCTACAATTTGCTTTCGCCTTGTAGTTTATTGATCAAGCGGCATGTCATGTTTATGAGAGTACCACGATCGAACAAGTAGATTGTTATTTATGGTTTGGATGTAACATGTGAAAAAAGATGTCAATTGGGTGATGGAAGACTTTAACAAAATAATATCAGTTCGCTTGTTAATTAAACATGACGTAACACTGTCATTGTTGCAGTAATTCTGGTGAAAAACCACACATCTTCACATAAATGATTAAATAACTACGGAGTTCTCAAAATAGGGCCAAGCTTGAACCGTCCAATAGAAAATCAAGATGAAGGTGTGAGTTTATCCTCTTTAGCCTACTTTAAATGTTTTCCCACTTTCAGCCAAGGAGATTATTATCACTTTTAGTTTCTCCAACCAGAAAGCAAAATATTAACGAAAACCACAGTGAAAAAATTGCAAAGCAGGCCTATTTAGTGCCAAATTTTAACCGTTGGACACTTCACCACTAGCCTTTTATTTTAATGCTTGGAATTTTCGTTTCAGCGGTTCCGACACTGGGTATAGTTCGCTGTCGTTCTTTCAACGCAACACTTTTAAACACTGCCTACAGACAGTTAATTATTGAATATGGCCAATGTTTCTTTTGGAATAAAAATGTGGTAGGTCACAATAGAATACAGATTTGCCAGTAATACCAATGTTTTTTTTTGAATTTTAAAACATTTTATACACTGCAATATGTAAAGTGAAACCTTGTTAAGCAAGCGAATTTCTGTATGTATTTTTGACGAAAATTTCAATTTGCTTTTATTAACAACAAAACATGAAAAAATTGCCACCCGCCAGTAACAAAATAGTGTTATCAAATGATTTTCTATTAATTTGCATTATTTATTTTTATTTTTCGTTTTTTTTTTTGCAAAATTCGCTGTTTTGCAAGATTTCCTAAATAAAATGCAAATGATTAAATAAGCTGAAAAAGAACACGATTTGTTATTGAAAACAATATAAATGAATTCTTATTGTGAATTAACCATTTCTAATAAAATTAACACTACTTTGCTAACACGAAAACAAAATACCCAGACACGAAAAATCCGACAATTAAACGGGCGGCACACAAATATTGAGCACTTATATGGCAGCACTTAAAGATCTAACACTCAAACGGCCGGCGATGGTGAAGTGTCCGTCTATCAATTTGCGTACCGAAAAAATTGCCTTTAAAAGTGTTACCAATGGCAACAAAATCCAAACAAATTGAATCAAAACAACAAATACAAACATGAATTAAAATCAAATGTCACTTTTTTGCATACAATAAATGGTCCGGGCAATTAATTCTATGCAAAAATGAACGCAGACCTATCCAAATAATCTGTTACAATTATTATTAGTTTCGCTCGTTGAACAGCTTACTGCAAAACAAAAAGCAAAAAGAAGTTTGTGTGTCAAAAATGCCAATGAGGTACGATGGAAATATGGGTTACCAAATAAACTAAAATCTAAAAATGAGTAAAACTAAATCTACTTTTCAAATTTTAACTTTTTACAAGGCCGAAACCTTCAAAACTGGAAGCCTTATTTTTTCACAAATAATAATTTAGCCAATATCTTCAAATAGAAATAACTTTAAAATCACCAACAATTTCTCATGTTCTAATGAATCGCCCACGAGACTCGGGCTATAACTCAAAAACTCATCCATCATTCTACCAACTAACTCCATAGATTATAGTTTTCAACTCAACTTTGATGAAATCAAACGTTCTAAGAACACCTTCCTTTTTCACGGAAGGCGATCATTATAAACAAGAGTTCAACTTGAAAAGATAAATCACCACGAACTTTTGAGACACTTTATTCAAACTCACCACCTGGAAGGCACATCATAAACATAGACCCAAAATGTTTAGGTAGATACACAAATTATTTTTTTCTACTTTTTTTTTTGGTTAATAAAATTAGATTAAATTTTAAATTCCTAGTATTGGAATTGAATATCCCACAAATTAAAAAACGTTTAGGGGCGTTAACTTTTGCTGACGCTGTTGAATTGACTGTGCACAAAAAATTAATTAAGAATTCTGAAGAACTATCGGTCATCTGGTGGACCAAAAAGTCAACCCATTCCAAAATGAAATATGTACCTTCAAACTTTTGAGTCATAATTCACAATATCATCTGACCATTCAACATATAATTAAACCATCAAATTAATTTTTTTCGTTGCTGTAGGTATTTATAAGAACGTATGTTTCAGTCGGTTTTAAGTTTTAATTATTTTTTTGATCAACCATTTTAAGAGAAGTGGATAAACTTTCTAGTGAATTTATTGGTATCATTTGTACTATTTTTACCTACTTATATTACTATTTGTTTACTGAATACACAGTTGAGAATATTAAGGGCTTTGTAGGTAAATCAATGTGGGTAAATGTAAACATAACTGAAAAAATCAGAAATACATTTTTTTAAACATATTTTTAAATTATATTTAGAATTAAATTGAAAGTAAATTAAAAGACAAAAATTCCAAAAGGCTCAAAAGGATTTAGTTTTGTTCTTGTTTAAATTTACCCTAGGAAATACTATAATGAGGGTAAATGTTTTATTTTAAAAATTGTAAAGTAATTTATGTAATTTTGTATTTATCGTTTTAAATAAAGATCCAATAAATTGTTGCCCCTGAAGATGTTGACAAACATCAAAGAAACGTAGGTAGAAAATATGGAATTGTTTTAATTCGCATAAAAAAGGGAAGATTAATAAAGCCCATTACTTAAAAATAAAAACAATACATTTTTGTAATTTTTAACACAGAAATATTGTATTTTCACGTTATCATTCACAGTTTTTCGTTACATTTTCAATTACAAAAATTAAAAAAGTTTTAACTCAATTTTTTCAAAAAAAAAAAAATTAAATTGTTTACAATTACCCATATGACCCTATTTAACTAGCTGGGTACTTTTAATTATAAAGTTTACAAACATTAGAACCTACTAGTTAGGCTTTCAAATCAACATGTTTATCAATAATTTTCAACATTATCTGTAGTAAATCCTAGGTTAATATAAACAGTTCTGAAGTAGGTACTTTAAACGTTATTCGGGATCACCAGGATTGTACTTTTGGGAAAACTAGAGATCCAGATCTTTCTTCAAAATCGTGCCAGGCAGTATAACCAACTGTGTTGAACGTCGTCGTCGTGTCAATGTTTCAGTTCCAACTGCAAGCCTTTCACGAAAGACCTGGATATTTTCGACCGATCGTCTATAACGAGGTCTGTCCCTAAGTTCTCACATCTCTAAAATTCACATATCTCTCAAATTTGGTCACCAAAGTATGAACTATCGCTATAATAATTCGAAAATATCGATAAATACAAATTATTTTTGTTTACTACTGGTAGGTCTTACTTGGCCCACCCTATCCATGTATTTTAATTCTTGTTTAAGAATATTTTTCCTAAATAAACTGCGAGATCGTTAAGCTTAAAAACATAATTTTTATAAAAGGAATCCTTCAGTTTTGATACCTGTATCAACAAAATCTATTTCACAGTGATGTACAGTGGAAATATAGTTAATTAACATCTTTTGTCATGAGCTACGATGTTATTTGGATTGGGGTAAAAATAAAATTTTAAATCCAACATTGTTTGAAGTAAAGGGTTTTCCAATAAGAGGTGTTATTTTGAATAGCCCGCTATTTCGGTAGCTGTCACTTTTGAAGCTGTCATTTTTTGACATTTGACAAGTAGTAACTACGCCATTAATAAAAATGGAACGATACACGCTTCAACAACGCATTGAAATTATTAAAATTCACTATAAAAATGGTGAAAATTTGGCAGAGACGGTTCGTAAAACTAAAACATTTTTGGGTCGTCGTGAAGCACCTTGTCGGACCGCAATACAGAAATTGGTGGAAAAATTCGAGCTGTTGGGACAAGTTAGTGATGTGAAAAATAAAACCCGTGCACGTCGCTCAAGAACAACTGAGAATATTGCTGTTGTAGCCCAAAGTGTTGAAGAAAACCCAGGTTTGTCCATTCCTCGTCGTTCTTTGGAATTAGGCATTCCACAAACGTCATTACACCGTATTTTGCATAAAGACTTGGGTCTTAAGGCTTATAAAGTTCAGTTAACACAAGAACTCAAGCCGGCTGATCATCAACAACGTCGTGTCTTTGCTGATTGGGTCCTTGAAATGCATGAAAATGATCCGGAATTTCATCGAAAAATCATCTTGACTGATGAGGCCCATTTCCACCTCGGAGTCTACGTCAAACAAGCAAAACTGTCGCATCTGGGGCTCGGAAAACCCAAGAGTTATTGTTGAAAAGCCTCTCCATCTTCAACGCGTGACTGTTTGGTGCGGTTTATGGTCCGGCGGGGTCATTGGACCTTACTTTTTCGAAAATGAGGCTGGAGCAACAGTTACGGTCAATGGATTGCGCTATCTATCGAGAGATGATTAATGATTTTTTATGGCCGGAATTGGATGGTATTGATCTGGACAACGTTTACTTTCAACAAGACGGCGCTACGTGCCACACAATCAATGAAACCATCGATCTTTTACGGGAAAAGTTTCCGGACCGTGATATCTCTCGAAGAGGTGATCACAATTGGCCACCGAGATCTTGTCTTCTTCCTTTGGGGCCACGTGAAAGATAAGGTCTACGCCAACAGCCTAGCGTCGATTCAAGACCTCAAAGATAGAATTCGTGAGGCTATCGAGGACATAGGGCAGCCACTTTGCGATTTGGTTATGGAAAATTTCATGAAAAAGATATGGTCCTTTAAGCGTGGTCGTGGCGGCCATTTGGCTGATGTTGTGTTCCATTATTAACGGAACTTTATAATGAAATAAACATCCGATCATTTATCTCAAAAAATGCCATTTTTCTTTGAATACCAAAATAACACCTCTTATTGGAAAACCCTTTATTTTGAACATCAAAAAACGGTCTAGCCATTAAAAATATATACGCGAATAACCAAAACCAAAATTCTATTTCCGTTACTCTATTTTTTTGGCAAAATCTTGAAATGAAGTATTATTTTACTCATTACATATAAGAAGTTTAGTTTCTAGATGAGATGTAATTTTTCCTCTATAGGAAATCACATAAGAGTGATCTGTACCAATTTTCAAATGAATATATACATCCGCTTAGGTTCTTGCTCAAAGTTTACCTGCACGAACAGACGGACGGTATACCAACTATAATTTTTGAAAAGTTCATAATTTTGAAGAAAAAAAAAAAAGGTTGAACGTAAAAAAATTCGAAATACAGAATTTTGATCATGCAGAATAATTTTGTAGAACTAACTTTTAAACGCTGAATTTTGACATGTATAGAATTTTGAAAACGAAAAAACAAACCCTAACCCAAAAAAGAAGTATGGATGAGTGAAGTCTGCTATTTCACTATATATTTAAAAAAAAAAAAAAAAACCAACAATTCCTTAGATGCTTCAATGACTGCCCAGTTTATAGCTTTCTGTACAAACATTTTTTTTTTATAAAATAAATAGTCACAATATTCCTATTTCGAAGGTCCCATTCAATCGAAAGACTCCCATTTGACGTAATTTTACAGTTGTTTGGTCGGAGGGACGCAAATTATTGTTCGCATCGCATCCCTTAAGTTGGATGGAATATTATGGTTAACCACGTGGTTTGTTGGCACTTTTAGCCGTTTGAAGAAGGTTGCTGTGTTATCCACGGAACTTTCACCCTGACCCTCAAATCATTAAAACTCCTAACCACACACAGTTTGTTCCTCTATAACATTTGTATAAAATTTGTATGATAATTCACGCGAATTATTTAGTTTATGTAAGACCTAGCCGACCCACCCGACTTTGCGCGGCCGGTAGACAAACCTAAGCTTCGCATAAAAATTACAAAAAAAAAATATTGATAAATATTTAAGCTACTTTTTGTAATTGAATACTACGTACTGAGTTTTCACACACTTCACGTTATGAATGGTGAAATTCGTAAAAATATGATCATCTAAGTATAACCTTTATAACTTTCCCAACGCAGAAAGAATTTTTTTTTAACCAAAAACCATTTTTGTGTTTATCCCATTTCACTCTATAAATATTAATTTTTTAATAATAACCTTTCCAACGCAAACTAAATTTTTGAAATCGGATACCACTTTTCGTTTTTACCCCTTTTCACCCTATAAATAGCAAATTTTTGAAAGAAAATATTCCTTACGCCGTCGCCACCCACTCAAAATAACCTTCCAAACACAAAAATTATTTCTTAAATCGGACAATTTTTTTATATTTACCTACACCATTTCACCCTACAAATAATAATATTTGAAAAAGAAATAAAAACAATAAAGTTTGAAAAAGAATATCCCCATTCCATTTCCTAAGAAAAGCTTTTTATACAAAACAAAAAAAAGTCCTTAATGGGACAAATTTTTATTTTCATTTTACCCCAACCACTCTACAAATTATTTTTTTCCGATATTTTTATAGTGCTATTCGGGACGAAGACGAATCCAACAGATCGATAAAATCGATCCATCCGTCATTAAGTTATAAGTGTTGTAACTAAACCGACTATGTTATGTATGTATATTAATATTATTATTAAAACAAAAATTAGAACGAACTTAATACTTACTTGGGCTAAATGTTGAACCATGTACGATGTACCTACTATTGCTTTAGTGAAATGAATAAGATCTCAAAAAAAAAGAGCAGTGAAAACAGAAAAAAACAAAGTGGTTCGTTATGTTTTTTTTGGTGATAACTTCGCATATATTTACATTAATCTATCCAACTATTATCTTAGCCCAATTAATCATTTTCAATAATAAATCCATTAAAATAAATCCATTTTTCGGCTCACAAAAACATGCAATTACTTCAGATTCGACAAAGTATAGACAAAAAAAAAATAAAGAAAATCCCTTTAATATAAATAGAAAATTTATGAATGGGTGATTCATAATTTATATATGTATTTCACGGAATGAGGAACTATCTTTCCACAAGACACATACCACACCAAACAGTCTGTGTTACGTTATCTGGTCTTGGAAGAAAAATATAAAATAATGCCAGTGGTAACAGCGTGCACTATTACTCACAAAAGATACATTTTGTTCAACAAAAGGAAAAAGCTCCGCGCAAAAAGTGAAAATAGTTTCAGTCGACACCGCCAATCACGGCGTAAAACACCAAAAGAATAAATCAAAATCTGGTTATTGTCTATGTTTTTTTTTTTTTTTTTTTTTAAGGCTTCTCCCTATCCATTCCGATCCTTTTACCTACCTTCAGTCTACTAAGTTTGAGGTGAGCCAAAAAAAAAACTGCAGGAAGCATCGCTAGGAATTCGATTTTTAAGCCGACCCAACTGCCTCGCCGCGCCAGCAAAATGAATCCCAGCCCAAGCTGCCTCGCTTATCTTACATCACCATCATCATCAGAGCTGTGCGGCTTTTATCCCAGCGATGATGTGAACACGATCTTAGATAAAAATCAAAACTATGACTCGAGGACGATGACGCTTAGCCACCAAGCACCATCAGCAGGCAACGTCGTCGTCGTCGTCGTCGTTGTCCCTCCAAAGTGGGTCAGTAGAGAAGAATGGAAAATGGCTCTGAAGTTTCAGCCATCAGCAGAGACACAAAAAATTAGGAGAAAACCCCACAAAGGAGTTTGTGTCCTACAAAACTGTTTGCTCACTCTGCATCGTTTTCGTTTTCAGCAAAGTTGACAATGGGACATGACAGTCACATGAGCGCGAGCATATGACTCACAACATACTACAGCCGCCCCACTGCCTATGAAGGTTATCTTCAACGAGGAGCCATTTTAAGCCTCGAGATCGATGATGAGATCGAAAGCAGATCGAGATCGCAGAGAGAAAAAGAGAATTTTTAGACAAAAGAGAGAAAGTGGAGCAAACCCCAAATCCCAACTGTCAACTGTCAGATGATAAATCGTCTTAGAAGTTCAGTCATGTTGACAAGACACAAAAGTGATCCTTGGAAAAACTTAACATTTGCACAAAAAGTTTTGCCATCTTCCGATTGTGTTTCGCTCCAGCTCTAGCCCTTTTTTGGAAGGGCAAAACATATTCACAGAAGACAGAAAACAAACAAAGAAACTGTGAACCCTTGTGCTCATTTGTTTGTTGTTCCTCTGCTCTGAACCGTATTTCAGTTACAGTTGTTGTGGTGGCGCGTCTGTCGGCAGTTAGAAACACACGAGCAATTCGTTTACAATAAAATGCTTGTGACCAGCGCAGCACGATGCCATTATCGGACAATGGCATCTGAAATTTGTCTCACGCCTTCAGTATGGCGTACTTAGGAGTAACGGTGAAGAGGCACGGTATTGGCGCCTTGCAAAGCTACGCTGTGCTTCACTGCACTGCACTGCCTAACCAATTTGAAATTTCAACACGCTTTTATTCTCACTGTTTTTGTTTTGGATTCAAAATGTTTCTTATTTGACTACTGTTTCGGTGTCCGTATAGTCCATGGTGTGGTGTGTGGAGGTCTCTCTAGATCCCTATTTGGGGACACCATTGAAGGATTATTTTTTTTTTCGTTTTTATAGACAAGGGGTTTGAGGGGGTGTATTTATGAGATGGCAAAAATGGTATGGTGAAAATGTACCTATACACAATTGGTCAACAAACTTTCACACTCTTTTTTTACACCGTCGCGTCGCCGCGTCGTTGTCGCCGCAATCACACAGGAACAGAGGTAACCATCGGCGTCGCGGCGGTAGGTATATGGTAAACCTATATATTTACAATATCTACTTAAAAGAGTGGAGAAAAAAAAAGGTACAATGAAAGATGCAGAGTCCGTCCGTTTGCAGTGTGGGAATATTCGGTATATTTGTTCTGTCATCATTTCCCTTTTGGTTTCGTTGGATTTTGACGTGCTCATTAGATGGCGCGCACCATTGAAAGTGAGACAGTATAGCCATAAATGGGGTGACAGGGAAAAAGATCTAGATTGGACAATGTCAACAGACACGCGAGATCATTATGACTTACAATGAGTAAATTTGTTATTAAATATTTCCTTCCTTTTTTTCTTTCTTGTTTTTTTTTTTTAATCTGGTTTGCCTTTGGTTTGGTCAGACTTGATCGTTGTCACAAACAAATTGTGGTTTATAATAATTAATTTGTTTTCAAAGTAATTCATGACGGTGTTAGAACTTAATTAACACGATTATTTAAATAAGATGTCAGATCAAAATGTAGGAATTGTCAGTTAAAGGTTAACTTTTTCGAATCAGTTTTTTGCTTTATGAGAACAAAATTATCGAAGTAAAGGGTGTTTTTTTAGACATGAGGTTTTCAAGATGAAATAAAACGCATATAATTTAATACTATGGCCAAGAATTTAGCTTTATTATAAAGATAAGGATTTGCCATTATGTTTTGAAAATTATTGCGGACAAATGGCCGCCGTGGCTGGCTTGAATAAATTCCAGCCGAGAGGCCCAATTTTTGAACACTTTTTGCAGCAATTGGGGCCGTATGTCAGCAATAACGCGCCGAATATTCTCTTCCAAGGCGTCAATCGTCTCGGACTTATCTGCGTAGACAAGCGATTTCACATAACCCCACAAAAAATAGTGCAGCGGTTTAAAATCGGACGATCTTGGAGGCCACGCTACAGGCCCACGACATGAGATAATGCGCTCACCAAAAGTTTCCTTCAATAAATTGATTGATTCAATAAATAAATTGTGGCTGTATAGCATGTAGCGCCGTCTTGTTGGAACCAAAGGTCGTCCACGTCAACATCCTCCAATTCAGGCACGAAAAAGTCATTAATTATGGCTCTATAGCTGTAACATTATGGCCGGCTTCATTTTTGAAGAAATATGCACCAATGATTCCCTCTACCCATAGAGCACACCAAACAGTGACTTTTTGAGGATGTAACGGAGCGGCGGCGCGGCGCGGCGTCTCAACAATGGCTTGTCGATTATGATCACTCCAAATACGACAATTTTGCTTCTTAACGTACCCATTCAACCAAAAATGACCTTCATCGCTGAACAAAATTTTCTTGTGAAAATCGGGATACGTTGCGCGAACCGAACGATTATTTTGGTAATAAATTGGCACGATTTGCAAACGTTGTTCAGGAGTAAGTTATTTATTATAAAATGGCAAACCAAACTTAGCATAAATAAAGTAACAGCTGTCAAAAAGACCAACTCCAAAAAAAGAATTGCCAGATTGAAAAAAAACACACTGTATATGCCTGTAAGACCTAAAGTCCTTTTTAAATGCAACCTGAATTGCACTGCACTAGTTAAAGGGAACAGAATGATAGGAAAGAATTTTGGCTGACACAGTGGACTGAGAAATAAAGTATTGATTATCTCATGGAATCCCTTTGGGTTGCGTTCAGTTGTAACTGAAAGAATACAGGAAAAAATGCTACCCAGAGTGGGGGGCTCAAACCCACACCCCTTAGTTAATAGTCAAGCACTTCATAAACTGCGCCATTGCCACTATATTTTTTTTTATTTATTATTTCTATAGAATATAAATTTTCAATTCCTTACGTTCATTCAAAACTCCATAATGCTCCAAATTCATTGGTGGAAAACGAAAGTTCACCGATAAAACGCATAAATAAATCTGCGAAAGTAAAACCAACACTTTTCATATGAAAAACTGCATTTACAAAAAAGTGAAAAATTAGGTTAACTTTCAAAAATTTCGCTTCCACATTTACAATCAAATCCGTACAATATCCTTTTTACTACGCAATGTCAAACCACACCAAACTTCATTATTAATTACTCCCTAATTGGCTTTCTATGGCAAAGTGCAGAAGTTCCAATCCATAAACTAGTCTGCGCGACAAAAGAAAAATACCGCGTCTGACTCTCGAGCCCACCCTCTCTTATTATTTACGATACGAGTATAAACGTTGTTCCCAATACAAATTCCTTGCATCCCAGGAGTTCACACTTTCATTCAATTAACTAATCGTACACCATATCGTCATTTAAGCGTATATAAAACGGCCCATGTTATCATCAGAAGCACAAAACCTCTGTACACTCTATGTACACATCTCAGGCCTTAACTTTTAATGCGAAGCGTCACACCAGAGATTATTAAATCTATATAATAATACTAGTGCCGACCTTATTGCATGTAAATTAAATCCGATTATGCGCTGTCGGTGCTGGTGCAGCGTGCTGTTATGGGGAGCTTTAACGCTGGAACTAAATCTGCCTGCTACTGCTGCTTTGCGCCGATAAAATTGATTGCATTAGCCAATAATTTAGCTTGCAGCCAAAGATATTCCAATTCACCAATAATGTACAGTGCAAAAAATCCAAATTTAAAAAACTAATTCATATACCGTAAAATTTTCTAATGCCAATTTTCATGTACTGGCTCTTCTTGGAACCAAATTGAACAAAAGTTTGACACTTAAAGAACATTTATTAATACCTTGCTGTCATTTCTATTATACATGTTGTTGAATTGAAGTTACTGAACTTGACAGGTAGAAACAAATTAGTAAAATTCACTTTCGAAATTCTTTATTTTTCACCATATCCAATTCTGTCCTTCAAAGTTGAAAGTTTCAAAAGAAAATATTTTCAAGACACAAAAATAATATCCTATCGAAATAGTGAAATTCACCTTAATTGATTCACTTTAATTCACACAGAACGACCAGACTAGCCATGGTCCATGACCAACATGTGTTCCCGGTCTGGTTAAATCAAATGTTTGTAGCCGCTGCCGCTGCCGCTCTGCTCTTCGATCGGCGAAGACTGCTTGCGCCAAACTCTGCACTCCATATAGCTGAGGAGTCGTTGTTGTCGCCATCGTCATCGCTGCGCCGCCGTTCGTCGCTCGGTGCAAATAGTGTAGCGCGCTTAGGTAATTGCAACTTAAGTGCAATTAATTTGAACACTGATTTGGTGGTAGCTGTGAACCGGTACTGCCGCATATAAATATTGGCCAGTCGAGAAGACTTTTGTCTCGAAAAAATTGTATTTTCGTGATTTATCATCAAACTCCGACCTGGGGCAGTCGATATCTCTTAATATCTTCCGAAAGGGGATTTGCCTTTGGTGCGCATCATCTTTTCGCGATCGATTAGAAGTGACTAATGTTCGAGTCGATAGTTGTTTAGCATGGTCGGGATTATAATCGTAATATGGTAGATAACTGACTTTGTGGTTACATATTACAGTGCTGTTTGGCAAAATTAGACTTTTGGATAACAATTCTTGCAAATTTTAAGATTTATAAGACAAAACTAATGTTACAAGTATTGATGAATTCAAAATACTAAATTACAGAATCAGGAGTAAAAGAGGTTGAGCGCAGTTAACGAGTAAATTTTAGAGTTTTTCACCAAAAACCTGAATTACAATTTTATTACAATAACTTTGAAAATTTCAGGTGTGAAGTGTAGAGTTATCAAAATCGTTGGAGAGATTTATTTTTGAAAACAGCAGCTGCACCCGTTCTTTATAAGCTACAACTTTAATTCCAGTGTTTCTTCTACATAAAAAATGCTCTGTATCAGATTTGAAGCAAATTGGTTTGCCTGGTTAAGCTGATGGTTTATGTACAACTGGGTGCACAGATGTACGAATGGATTGACAACAATTTTTTAGATTTTGTGGGATTAGATTTAATTTTTCGATTATTATTTTATCGGTTTCAAAACTCGATATTCATACTGTCAACATGAACATTTTCAATAATTTTATAAATTATGGAGTGATTTTTGATATCGATAATAAGTTGTAAACTATCGATTATTATCGAAATACTCGAAACTCCAATTTTCTTGGACTAAAGGCTTTGTTAAATACATAATTCAACGAGCTGAATTAAATCGTGCTAAGTCTTCTGCTTGGCTGATGTATTTCAGTAGTATATAGAATTTGTATTATAAAAACATTCATAATGTCGATATATTTCGACAGTTTTATGCAAGTACATACCATATTCCGATTTGAATTTGTTTGTTTTTAGTATTTTTGCTTAGATATATCTTTTAAAAATGTCACGGACAGGCAGACTATTTTATTATAATAATTGTTTTGTTGCTAAAAATGAATCATTAGGTGTAGATCGATTGTTTTCGATACACTAAAATATCGACTATAATTGATATTTCAATCGATAGATATGCCACCTTCTCCACAGACAGGAAATAGAAATTAAAAAAAACCTGCTCTTCTTGAAAGATAAAATCATTATCCTCTCCGTATCGCAATGCAAAGTCGACATGATGACGTTACCCTCTTTTTTCCTAGGAGCGATCATTTAAAATAAATTTTTTTATAAAAATTTGACCTTAAAAAATTTGTTGGCGTACACAGCTTTGCAATGGACTTTTTAGGCGGTACTTTGTATTTCATACAAAATAAATATAAATTCGTCAAAAAATCTTCAATTTGATTTTGCCCTCATTTTACTTTGAAAGAAAGTACCTAATTTACCGTTATACATTTAAATAATTAGTATTAACTACATATAAATCATTAAGAGCCAGTTTTTTAAGAGTTAACTCTAATTTAAACCAGAGTTAGTAAATCTTGCAACAAAAATTGAACACAAATTAACTCAGAAGCAGTTTAAGGGCCATTTTCTGAAACGAAATTTAAGAATTTATGTTCAACATATGTAAGAGCTCATGTGACATTTTACGCTGAGGAAAAGTAACATATAAGCGCTTATGTTGAACTTAAATATTTAAGTTTCGTTTCAGCAAATGGGCCTAAGTATTATAGGATTAACTTTTACTTTTAGTTGTTAAATAAAAGGGCGACAATATGGAAATCTACCTTCACAATCATAAAATAGAGGGCAACACTATCCTATGAAAAGGGTGATTTCAATAGTGTCTAAGTATCTATTTCGATAATGTTTTGGCATGCATCTGTCAGAAATATATTTTAAGCTAATCCAGAGTTAACACATTAAATTCAGGTTGATCTCGCACTGAAAAACTGGGCCTAATAGTTGCTAGTAAGAAGTTTTATCAAAAGCTCATATTGCACCAATCAATCTGCCAACTATTTTTCGACATCCCAGGTTTCCCCTGATTTTTACCTCCGTGATGAATACCTGGGATATTTGTACAATAAAGCCAACAGGCTGCCCAGTTGCAGTTAAAGACGGAGAAATAGCGCACCGAACTACTATGCGCACCTATCCCTCTGTCAGTAATTTTTTTCAAATCGTCACTTTTAAATGGCCTTCATTGTAAATGTTTAATAATTAAGTATATCCTGTCATATTGCAACCAATTTTCCAAAATATTTTTGATAAAACTGCACAGCACTATCTCGATGTATGATATACTATGGTCCATACCTATGCTATGGATGAAAGTACCAAGATTAGTTTTTCTATCGATGATGGTGGTTTTACGGTGGAGTGCTGCAAACTGCAAATGCACAAGACTTGCAAATAAAAAAAAAAAAAAACAACTTATGAAATATGGGTGATTAAGAAATTGTATAAAATATAATTATTGGTGATTCTTTTGATTGTGTTCACATCGATGAGATTTTTTTTCCACAATGAAAACATGACTTTGGTGCTCAAGCATGTTTAAATAGGTTTCTTATTCGATATTGTGATGCATCCGTTCATAAATTCAAATTGAGTGATTTCCTCAAGCGGTATAGGTATTATCGGAAAAAGGAAACCAAAACCAACTAGTAAATTGATGGACATACCAGAAATAAAGATATGTCTATTTCCTTAATATAAGTTCATACTGCATACATATGCACATTTAAACACTTAACCACCTGTGAATCATAAAGTGATTTAATGAAGTGTACTTTTACACTATTTTAACAGTTTACCTAACGCTTGTTGCTGTCATAAAATCCACTAAAGTAGGCATAAGCCAACGCTTATGTAAATGGAACAACGAATGGTCGATATTTTGTTGCATTTAGTACAAGAAAAATTGTTTGCCTGTACAATACACAGGATGACTTTCAAGTCATCGTTGTTTGGTTAACCGTTCCAAAGTCACATATAAATGTGGTAAAGAAAAGACGTTCCAAGGAAACAGCATTATTTTGCAACTGTTATATGAGGCTATTAGGTAATATAATTCATTAATTATTATAAGTTATACTTTCGTTGAATTGTTTAGGAGTAAAAGTCCATTATAAGGAACTCTCTGCGTCCCATGTAAAATTTATGGCGCGGCGTCTAGCTTCATATTGCAAATGGATAAATATAGTTTTGCTTTTAAAAAAATGTTCTCACTAATTTAATTAATTATATGCACCTTCAAACAATGCACTGCTTTCGAGAATCCATTAGATCCAGATATGCCTGGTATTAGGGGACTGATGTTTAAGTTAGAAAATAGAAACCCTAATGAGTTTCACTCAAAAACAGTTTTTAGAGTTCATTCTGTTACTAAATTTAAGAATAATAGTAAAAGATTATTAACTCTATGTTAAGATTAAATTTACCATTTAAAAATGTAATTCATCGATTTTTAAACTTTTTATTTATTCAACCGCACATAGCAATTTTAAATCTACTTTAACTAACTCGTTGTTCATTTAATTCATTTAATTTAAAACCTGTGTAAGCTTAAACGACAAAAGTGTGTTTTAAGAAGGATTTTTAGTCGTAATCCAGGTTTAATGAGGAGTATTTACATATTTCAATTGAGTATGTGTTTTTTTTAATTTGAAAGTGCGAAATGGATAACACAAAAAAAGATCTTGTATTTGATTGTATTGATTTTGGCAGCCTGTGGTGACCATGTTGTTTTGGTAACATCTGTCAAATCTGTTGTTAATTATTCAGTTACCGATGATGAAGATAAATCACCATGGCAAGTTAAACGATTGAAAAAAATGATAAAACTTAATAATCAAAATCAGGCAACGATACGTACGTTGGTCCCATTTTACGGTTTACATGGTTGTCCTTCCAAGTCGATTATCCAAAGTTTGGTGGCCAAATTTGAGTTACCCGATTCAGTGAATAATCAACCAATGCCTTTGCGTCAACGAAACAATATCAACCGAAAATATTCTCGCTGTCTGTGAGGGTCCGTAATTCTTTGAAAACGACGATGTTATTACCATCAGCATCAACGGATAGCGCTACCAATTGAATAATATTGATGTGAACGACATGTGGTTCCAACAGAAGGGTGCTACGTACCACACAGCAAACGCCACAATGTTCCGGTTCAATATCTAACCGATCTTATAAAAAAAACCGTATAGAATATCTCGAAAACCTTACCTAATAAAGCAATGTTAATTCAGTGCATCAAGAAGCTTGTTTAAAATGTGTTTTTGCTTTTGTTTTGCATAATCACACTTTAAGATTAGAAATAAAATAATCAAACAAAAATTGACTGTTAACGCTTATTGAGAGAGTGATTAAATGGACCATCGATTGAACTTCATTCAGGGCTTAACTGAAGAAGTTTAATGGCTTAACATCGATTTGGATTTTTTTTAAAGCGATTAAATTTAAAAGTGCCATTAAAAGCGAGCCACTTATCTAATGGGAATGGAATGAATATAGACAACTTAATATGCAGTCTTCGTAATGACATCAATATCTTAAAAGCGATTGAAGTTAAATTGACCAAATCCAATTTTTAACAGAGTGTGAAAAAAATGGCCCCGATAGTAATTCACAGAAAATTTTGTTTTAAATAATTATTAATATTAATTGGTAGGTATTGGTACTTTAGCTAGAACGTGAATCGTAATGGGGTCTATTCTTCCCCGTTTAGCCAGGAGGGGCAATTTTGTAAGAAATTGACTTAAAACAGATAAGAAAATATATAACGGTTATACTTGCAATGCCATGATATACCTTTTTGTAAAGTAAATTTTCAAACTTAAAATGTTGAAAAAAAAAATGAAAAAAACTTGTATATAGTCCTTAACTAGCTATAAAGTTCCTTAACAAAGTTTCTGCCACTAGAATTAGCAGAGCAATTTTTGTTAACATTTTGTTTTTTGTCAAGGTACACCAAAGTAAGCGTTTTCTTAAATCCATGATAAATGATGTCAAAATTAGAGATAGACCTTTAATACCTAAGAACCACACCCTAAAATACTTCACACCATAAGTCCGGGACGGGACACCCTGTATAATTTAAATTACTATAACAAACCGATTAACAGCTATAGGCATTTTAAATTTCGTCGAAATCAGCCCGTTATTATTAACTGCTAAAAGCATACAATATCCATTTTTCTCCTTTTTAATACTCCCTGTCACGTTTGTCGAATTTGCTTTACAAATCCATACAGCTAAAATACTACACCACACAAAGCCCACAGACAGTAGAGACGAAACGACGCGACGTTGCTTCATCGTAATCACAACTTGTAAGTGGTGTTGATTCGTTTTGCGTGGTCGTATATCGTATCTCTCTCGAATTTAATTAGTTAAATAAGATTTTCAATGTCAATGTTCAATGCCCATTTCTGGATTGCAATAGAAAGTTCGTGTATGGCTGCTGCTGCAGTTCCATTGCGTCTGTGTGTATGAAGCACTGCTTGATGTTGTGCGCCATTCTGTCTGTCCGTCAGCTTCGGCGCGGCGGTGTGGATTATATCCGCTGGCGGCGACGACACGGCAGCACTGTGCGATGTTTCAAATATAAGTACAACCTGACATTCGCGTGGCATCTCTTGGCGCGCAATTATTCAAATCGCTTTATCCTCGGAAAGTAAATTTTTTTCTTTTGTCTCTGAAGTCAAAAGACGCATCACTGCAATCTGCAACATGAATCACGCGGGGATGCTGCAGCATGTGACGGCGGCGGCGGCAGTAATATGAGCCTCAATCAGAAACACATTTACGGCACCAGTTATGAGGTGATGGGAAAAATTCAAATGAAGACATGTACTAAATGATGTCTTATAAATAATAACCCAATAGACAATCGAAGAAGAATTATGCAAAAGACTCTTACCGACACGTTTTCAACAAAAATATACCAAAAAAAAAAAAATATTATTATTGTTTATTTCTATTTAAGGTGCGGGAAGGTTAAGGCAAATTGTGAAAGAAATTATTTTTGTTTTGTGAGAGAGTGTAGTGCAAAAAAAAGGAAATTGCTGCGTGCATGCAGTTGACGTATGTATATGTACGTCGTTATGAACGTTTGTAATAAATCAGCACTTGATGGATTGTATCGCATCACTCTCACTGCCTTAAAGGCTCTCTAACAATGGCTAAGTTAATCTTTACGGTTCATAACAATAATTGGAGGGACATGAACATTGAAAATTTGTGAATGTTTTACAGATTGACAATAGCTCGCTGGGTACTGGAATATCCCTAATAATTCGTTTTTACATTCATCAAAATCATTTTACGCAATAAGCTATTTCTCAAAAACAATTTGAAAAACTGAAAGTATTTTGGGCGTTATGACATTTCTTAGTTTTGGATGATTTGACGTAAGGACCTATAGGGTAAACTCAAATAGCCAAATATGAAATCGCTAAAAATCAAATATATAAAAATGTCAAATCACCCACATTGGTTTTGATTTTAGGCAATTTATAATATGTATAGCTCACAGCTTCAAATATGATGTCACAACTATATAAGCGTAAAAACTGTAGCTATACAATCAATATTTTTGACCGATTTGACATTTATTCGATTTTTCTTTTTTTTTTGTTGGCTGTTTGGCAAAAAGCCCTTTAGCTACAAATGCTTATGTAGGTCTACAACGATAAAACTAACAAGCTGAAACTACAAATACAAGAACACAAGCTTTGATTATTAGGCGTAAGTTATAGCTGCATATGATTGAAAACCCTCATATAGAAAATTGTTGCTTTTAATTTTTCAACATTTAGAAAGTGAGATCAGTATTTATTTTGATGGAAAAATAAAGTTGGAGACTTAAATTATTATTATATGTATATTTTTTAAAGAAATATACATTCCGATACAACCTACTTCATAAAATCACTTTTCCATGATTGAACAACCTTATTATTACGATCATTGAAAAAGTAAAAATGTCATTTTATGTAGAAGTTTAAAACGGAATCAATTTTTTTTCGACTTAAAATTAAACAAACATTTGGCATCAAAAAAAATTACTCATTTTTCTGTTAAAATGTGTCAAAATCTACAATTAAAATTTAAAATGATGGATGGTTTTCAATGATAGCTGTAACAGGCACCTTGAACTAACACTTGTCGGTTGGTATACTGATGATCTGGGACGGACTGTAGATGAAGCGACTGTTAAACGGCAAAGCTCTGTTATACAAAATAACTAGCTTTTACGATGATGGAGAATGTTTTTTACCAATTTCCCACATAATCAATGACCGGTTAACCGGTACTTACGGGCCAAAACCTATCGTGGTATTTTTAAAGCTATGGGATCTTTCATAAACAAAAAAATCGACATAAGAATAAAATGTTTGGTTTTGTTAAACTGGGCCCTATTTCATAAGCATTGACAATTGCAACAGGTGACAGATGACAATTTGTTAATTTACAACTGGACAATAATTGTCAAAATCTGTTCCATAAACAATTTGATAATTTTATAGAATTGTCGGAAATTACTCAATAGTTATCAGCTTTTCGGTTCATAAAAAAACTGTGATGACAATAAATTGTCAAGTGTTTTTCGACAATTGTCATAAATTTTCTGACAAATTTGTACTGACAATTCTTTTTATGAGATGAAAAAATATACAAAATAACAATATTTTTCAGTATTTTATTGACAATTGTGACAGGAAAATCAGTTACGGCCAAGGGTTGACAATGAAAAGACAGAAGTTGAGCTGAAATGCTAAATAATATTTTTTTCAAATGAAAGTGATGATGATTCTCAGTTGGAATTCCATATTATACGCTGGCGCCCTAGAAATTTTAAACAAACAATTTAAAACGACAATTTAAAAAAAAAATTCGTGTCGGAAAAACAGCCGCATAGGTTTTGTTCCATTTTTCATAGTTCTTCGACGTGTGCACTGCATAAAGTTATGTAGGTAATGACAAACTTCAAGATCAGACAATTACAAAATTGTCACGACCAATGTGTCATTGTATTTTTCTGACAGATTTGTCTCCTGTTAATTTTTATGAAATAAGGCCCTGGATACCCGGTATTATTTGCCCGGTTGTCGTGTGTTTGAAAATGGAGCTTAGGCACAGCTTTTCAGTGCGAAGTCATTCGAATTTCGAAACTTTTTTCCTTTCAATTTAAATCTCGACTTCACATATGTACATATATTTTTTTCACCGAATTTTGTGAATTCTATAAATATGGATTAACTGCAGAAATAGTTTTGACATATGCGGCCCTTATATAGCCCACTGGTCTGCAAAATTGAATATTCTTCTTTTTTCTTTCGAACCAAACTCTACTTTTCCAAAGGTTTTTGATGCCCTGAGCTCAAAGTCGACCTCTAAATCGATATATCAGGTTTTCGAGATATTCCCGTTTGAAATCATTTTTTTTATGGTTACGCAACAACATGAAGTTGTTATTTTTTTAAATATTTAGAAAAATTAAAAATGAAACATTTTAAAGCACTCATACGCCACAGTGTTCTCAAACAAAATCTCTTCAAACAACGGTCATGCATATGAGCTTTGTATTTAAATATCTCAAATCTCAAATCTTCACACAAGTTATATAAAGTTCAACAATCTATATGATAACAAAGTCTTTCGACCTGATAACGCACAGAGTCGAACAATGCTCTCCTTCGATTTCGATATGGATAGTTATCTCTTAATTTTCACCATCATCAACCCGAATGGATTTCCTTTCGCTATCACTTTACTATACGCTGGTCTCCTTGATATAACCCAGAGTATTGCTCCTTGCCAGCGGTGGTTCAGAGAAAAACTAACTGTTTCACTTTCATCTATACATATACACCATAGCCAGCCTCCTGAATGTGTTAACAAACTTTGATGTTTTATCCACGTTTTTTTTCTGTGTTCGCATTGGCGTAATTCTGAACTTAATTCACCAAACTATGGTGAGCCTCCGTAATACCACTTTATCGTTAGAAAAAGATTCAATTTCTTCTACAAATCACGGTAAGTCATCAAGATAAAAATTCAAAAAAAAAAAGAAAAAAAATTGTGATAGTAGTTGTAGACTATTTTTGACCAAATACGGATTCCAGGTTAAGACCAATTTTTATTTTTATTTTTTTTTTTGTTCGTTATTCGTTCGTTTTCATCCGTTGGTTAATTCAAGAGCAAAGAAAGTAAACAAGCATTTAGGATAAGATACTTTCGCACTGTTTAACTTGGTGGGTATGAAAATACTTTGCTACCGCAAGGCTAATGCTTAACGACCGTCGATAGTGTTTCCACCTCCAACTTCACCACCGCCTCCACGCTTTATTGTACAAACAGAGGGAGATGTTAAGCGTTTTGCATATACAACACTAACTCTCTGGCAAGGTAATTGATGCTCTCTGAAAGCCACCGTACCAGTTCTTGGGGGAATTTATCTATCCATTGTTTTGGCTACTGAAAAATGAAATTGAAAACTGATCTTATCATCATCACTGAAAGTCTATCTGCATATATAGTGACTCTGATGGTGAATTCCGGTGTTGGTGTAAGAAGTGAAGTGTATAGATCTTTACTCAAAGATTTAGCTATATGACTTTCCAGGGAGGATATGCCTTTTTTTGCAGGTATTGTATTCACTTTTAAAAATAATGGCATTTATCATGTTTGAAAAATCTCTTATTCTAGGTGTGATTGAACTTCACCAAACTAACGAAATTAGCATATTGTCAAAAATAATTCATTTCATGTTATGTCGAGCTTCTAACTAATTGAATTGAGGTTGGGAATCTGTGAATCAAAATCGACTATTAAAATGGTCAATAAGGCTTAAAGCAATTTTACATAATATTTTATCGTAAGCTAATCAAATAAATTTTTTAGAATTTTATTCTTAAAAAAACTTCTAGCCCTTTCTGTTTCGATAACTTAAGTCCAACGTTTTGAGAGCGATAACAATTTTCTTCAACTAAGTGAGCGAATAAAATTTGAATTGTAATGTTTTAAAAAAGCGAGGCGAAGAGGGTTTGGATAATTTTAAAGCATTCACATCTTCTCGTATGGTGCTGCACATTGTGAAGCGATATTTGATCCGACAAGTGCAAGCGTCTCTTTATTGTTTGTTTCGATTTATTTTGTAGGAAAAAAAATTTTACACTTTTCTCACACGCAAACGCTTCTGCCATGGAGCTTCGCTTCCTTTATCCCATCGCTTATTGCACTAATGTGCGCACAGCCTTAATGTTTATTTTTTTATAACTTTTTTTATAAATCCTTAAATTATTTAGTATAAAATAAACTATTTTATGTGATGTTTTTGGGTAACATAACAGTTAATTTATTGGGCTTTGTGAGACATTCGTTTTCAGATTTTGTAAGATTAGTCGTTTTTTGTTTGGGAACTATGGCCTAATCGGCCTTATCCACTGACCTCTATAATTCACTGGATAGCGCATTCATACATTAAAGTTGACGCCAATTGAAGAATTTTATAGGTACGCTTTTCCGTAGAACAGTATAACTCTATAACATTTCTTTTTTGCCAAAGTGGCTGAACACAATAGAAGCAAGTTATGGCGCGCGTCCTTACCCGTTGAAGTTAAAATAAATAAAACCTTGATAAAGAACGGTGTTCACTGTCTCTTTACGGTGGGAAAAAGTTGAGCAAGAAGGGCAGGATTTTATAATTGTTTTACAAGCTAGTTGACGTGTTCTTTTGTGACATATGTTCTTTTAGCCTGTACTTTATCTTTGACTTTTGCCACCATTGACCAAATTCTACTGAATTTAATTTTTTTTTTTCAACTGGTAACATATTTATTCAATAAGATTTATATTTTGTTAGTGAAAAACTTCTAATTAATCCTTCAACGAGCACAGGTTTTAATTTTATTATAACGACTGCTGAAAGTCAAAGTGATTCCGATGTGTTAACAATTGGTTGCGTCTGATTAATACAAGTTGAATTCACGTCAAAAAAAAGTCCAAAGTGAACAACGTCAAGCAAATACAATGGAGCTGCAACCACAAACGGGATTCTGTAAGTTAAATAATGTCAAATTCCTTCCAACCAAAAATCGATTGTTTAGAAAAAAATCAATTTGCTTAGAAAAAAATATCAATTTTTCTATAGACAAATGAAATCTTTCATTTTTACTCGTACATATGTAGGTATTTGCACACACACTAGGAAGATTTGATATTTCTCATCAAATTAAAAGTTTTTTTTGTGGCGTAGAAAGAAAACAAATATTAAAGACTGTTTAATTCCACAATTTTAAATGCAAAAAAAGGCCCTCCCAAACCGACGCGAAACATTAGCGCGAATATGCGACGACTGAAGACTCTGATTTTAACAAGTCCGTACTTTTAATTCCTGCTTCTTTTCATTATTGAATTATACTTTTTTTTGGATAAACACAAAATTGCCTTCCAACTATTCACTGAAATAGATTTGTATTTGTTCTTATCAAAGTCACGTGGTAAATTAAATGCACTTTGAAATATTTGTTGTGATTACTGCCAAATAGCAGACACACACCATTACATAAAAAATGGAATGGAATGGAATTCGACATGTTTTAATCTTTTAATATTCACGCGCGTGTGAACGCGCGTCCTATCGTATTTATTGTGTTCAGCCAGCGAAGCAGAACTGCGAAGAATTTACGTCAAATTACTTTTTTTTTCTCGGATTGACGTCAAAGAGTGCGCTTTTCCGATGAATGTCATCTTCAATTTGGGGTTACAAAAACTGTTATACATTATAGGGAAAACGCTATCTAGTGTTTTATAGAGTCTCTAGAGAGATCAATGGCCTTATATCACAGTCCCCGTTGTAATAGATTCGTACCTGCTACGAATCCCCAAAATAAGTATAAACCTGCAGTCGTAAAAGAAATATTGTCACACATTTTCTGAGTTCATAGAAAGTTATATCGATAGCCCCCAATTTTGTGAAAATATTTTTCTTATAACGGCAACTATGATGCTTTTTTTTCAACATTCGTAGCACAAATGTAATACGACGGGGCCTGTGATAAGGCCGAATATAAGGCAATAGGACCTGACTAGCGTCGTTTTGAACAAAAATTATTTCACAGTGGCCAAGGCCAATGTTGTATCACCTAAGTCCATGAACATTTTAGAACAATTAAGTGTTCAAAAAATATTTGAGATCTGTGACATTTTCAATTCGGGCATTAGGTTTCTATTGACTTATTGCTATATTTCTAATGACTCTAAGCACCAATTTTTTACCGCACCTTATAAATTTCCCTTTTTTTCAATATTAACTTTAGATTTAAAAGAGAATGAATAGATTTGACCTTAGAATATTCCAACCAAACGGATTTAAGAAAAAAGTAAGCTGTAATCAAAAGTATACTTTCCTTAATTTAGACAAATTTTTATCTGTAGTAATAAATATTTTAAAAAAAAGTTGAGTTTCTGAGACTGCTGAGAACCTGTAAACGCTTCATTAGCTTCTCTTTGAAAGTTCCTTTTTTGCTTCAGCTGAAATTCTATAAAATCATTTCAAGAAAAATTGTTTTTTCCCTAATCCCTCCTTGACACAACTTATAATCAACAACTCTTGTTTATCCCCTAATCCCCTACTACCCGCTCATCTGTCAAAATAAAACCAAACAAAATTAGTCTTACGTAAAAGTATTTTATTATCAATTGACAAGATTTCACGTAAGACCTCATTGATTGTCTAAATCACACATTCACTTACATGGATGATAGCCATATATTGAACTCAATTTTGCGCAAACGTCCAAAACGTGACAATTTGGCCCTAACAACATCCAACCCAAAACTAAACAAAACAAAACAAAAGACACCCTCCCGAGAAGAGGACATATAACCAAATCGCTGCATCACTTATTTGTTTATCCAAAGCTAGAATCTTAACTTTGGAGGAATACAGATGGAAAAGTCATTTCTTTTATCCTACTTCAGCGCCCTCTATGGTCGTTAAGATTTTTTTGTATACTTTTATTTTTGCATTTTGTTTTCTGGAAATATAAGCGTGCGAAATTGCTTTTCCATAATTTTTCGCATGCAAACCTTCAGCAGCGAGTGCAATATCTTCGCGCGCTTATTATGCCTCCTATATCGGCCTCACTCAATATGCGAGAGATCGCCGCACACAAAGTGCAGTGCTGCTGCCAGTTGCAGTTCCTCCAGTTGCATGCAGCAAGTCGCGTCGCTGGTGCTGTCTTTCTGTGAGAAAATGAGGAAGAGATCAGTGTTTCGTTGTTTTGTGGCAGTTTTTTCGTGTAGTTTTGGTGTTTGTTTTTTTTTTTCTATTTTCTTTATGAAGTTTTCTTGAGGGTTTTCTTCAATCTTTTCTCCTGCTTGTCGCGCAAGAGTGTATATGTATATATAGAAACTGTTAACATTTTCCTTTATTCATCTCCCATTGAGCTTGAGACTTGAGATTTTCATTTCTACTGAGGCTATGCACGATTATGCTAATCTAGGGAAAGTGCATTTTCATACACCTATCGGGTGGCCAAATTGCATAACTTGATCTTTATTAAGCTTCTTTTTTTTTGTTCGTATCTTCTCGTTGCTTCTATTTTATTTTTCTTGACTTCTTCTATTTTCTCGGTTTCTCGGGATGCATCAAGTCTTCTTTGTCGCGCGCTCTCATCTCTATGATCGAAGTAGCGCGGGTGATGGTGGGGTTTGTTAAGGGGGATGGGTAGAGTATGGGGAGATGTACTTTATTTGTAGTTTTTACGCAAAACATGATGTCGACTGGTGTTTATGGATTCATACATTATAGTGCACCACATGATGATGGCTTTTGAAGAAGAAAAAGATGTGGTTTTGAGGATGGACTCTTTTTGGTGGTTTACAAATCGGTTTTACTAGGATTTTATATACGTTTTTTTTTTTATATTTTTTCGTAACAAGGTTAAGCATTTGACTTCTGTTGTATGTGTTGCACGTATTCATTCAATTCTGAGAAAAAAAACAATGTTATTATCATTTTTTTACGACGTCGAACAAGACATCCTCATTGCAATTGGTTTGTTTAAACGATGATGGTAGTGAATCTTAATTGCCATGAGTCATGGTAGGTTTGTTTGTTTTTTTTTTTTATTTTGTGCAACTTCATTTTTCTGGACTTCAGCAGTCAGATGGGTTTGGAAGATTTCTTTCATATGACCAACTTAATGTCAGTTATCATTTGTCAGAACAATAGTTATAAAATTACTGATCTTATCTGCTTCTAAAGTTTGCATAAGTACAAGTGTGTCAAAGATACAAACTTGTCTTCTTCGTCCAAACTCTGTGCCTGACTCAAATCGTTTCTTGAAAATCGGAAGAGTTAAGTTTAGGGTATATTTGGCCTTGTAGTAGGCATAAAAGCTTAGAAGAATAAACATTGAACTGATTCATTTTTTTTACGCGCAGGATACAGTTGCTTAGAAAACGCTTTTTGAAATTTCTGCATTCGCTCTACTGTAATTTATTTTAAAAGCAACGTATAGAATTTTATATTAATTGCTAGCTCAACTTTATCTCATAAAAGTTCACAAGTGAAATCAGTTAAAAGATCTTTAGAAATCCAAAAGCCTAATACTTTCGACGATATAATCCATGAGATACAAAATCTACTTAAATATTCTGGCTGGCTAAGGAAAGAAGGTAGGTTGAGGCATCATTTGTAAATTTTCTCCATGATGGCCTCACCCTAGAAATCATATAAACCATCACCTGTACACGTATACCTACTGTACAACATAAATATCACTTTATGTCCAGTTGACGACCTAGTGATGCACAGAGAGCGCATTCAAGTGACTTCTGTGTGCACTAAATATTTATCCAACTTTCATTGAAACTCCAACAACTCCTATGTGTAATAAATATATATATGAGAAGATAAAATTGGTCAGAGTCTGGTCAATGTCTCGTCATCCCACATCCAAACTGACTAAATGACTACCAACGGCCGACGATACGGACGACGCCAACAAGCGCTATGCAATGACACTGCCATTGGCAAACAACATCAACATCATTTCCATCAACAACAAACTGACCTAGGCCCGATTGTCGTTGTGTGCCATGTTGTGTTTGAACAAAAGACCCAACCATCTCGAGCTGACCTCAATTTCTACCCTGGAGTCGTGCAGGCATTTTTTTTTTATTTTTATTTTGTCAGCAATAGACAGACGCAGTCTAAGTGAAAAAGTTGAGTCTCTTAACGTTAACATTTGAGCGTTTGGAAAAGCGATTAAAACACGTTGACCACTCTTGACATTTGGAGTTCCATTGGTTGGGCATGGGCAGCATTGTATAGATTGAGGAGGATTCTTGGAATAGCAAACTCCTTCGTGGTATGAAATTCCAACGTTTAACCCCGAGGGAGATAGCATGGGCTCTCCTCACTATATGGGACTATTAATTATAAATTCGCGCACACCGCTAGTGGCGTCGTTAATCATGGTCAGCAGTTATATCCGCTCTGCGCGCGCAATACGCGCCTGTACACATGTCCCAACACATGTTAAGACGATGACTCCCGACACCCGGTCATCGAGCAAGAGTCATGTCCATTTTAGAGTTATGACTGAGAATAAAGAACACGCGACATGGATATACCCCGACGCAAAAAATTACTCCTTCACTCTATCCTTAGATGAAAATCATAGAAGGTGTATAGATGGTTCATATCAGGTGAGGTGCCAGGAGAGTTAATCGGAAGAATGCTATGTCGTGCTCCGAAGGAAAATACCACCGCGCAGGCGCACCAGAAAGCGTATTGGCAATGGCCAGACCAGGCCACACAAATTTAGCAATAAAACGCACTACACACTCCCTAAGCCATATAGCAGGGGATTTTTGCGTGACTCTATAGCCGAGTTAATTAATGGCCATTATTATACGAAGTCCTGGCTTGGACATCCGAGTGGTCCACCTTTTCATTACAGATTTTCCACAGATGCACGCGGTAAGCTACTAATTAAAATCAACATAGCTGCTCCAGCAATTTGGCGCACCGACGACGAAGTGATATGGCTAGAGGGGCATAGAGCTAACTGAATACCTTCACCTGCAAATACCCCAAACGATCAGTTTGAGGGAGGAGAAGGTTCCTGAGATCTCTCATCTCGAGTGGGTGGATCAGCAGCAAGACGTGTATGTGCATAGTGTGAAGCTCACCTGTTCGTCGCCGGATGATCATGAGCAGCAGCACCTACCTGTTCGTCCATTTGGCTGTTTAAACATGAAATTAATTTGCAACACACGCTGTACGAAGCCTGATAGTGATGGGGATGGCGATGGTGATGGTGATGGCGATGGCGATGGATGTGGAATTGTAATCGGCTATGAGAAGATCGGGTCGCCTCTTGGCCAGAGAATGGAAATTTTCTTCCATCCTTCGTCCGAGACAGCCATTTAAGGTAGAGAGGTATTATACGCTTCCTTGTGCTGTGCTGCTGCTGATGCTGATGCTGCTGCTGCTATCGTGCAAAGATTATGTGAAGAAGACGTTAGGTCAAAGTAAAAGTACTTCTTGAATGCTGATATTCGGGCTCATCCTATAGGCCTTCCTTTTCTCTCTGCGTGAAGGTGGGTTTCGTGAGTGAATATTTTTAAAAAACAATCTATGCATCAATATCTGGATAATGGATTGTTGGTTATAGCTTCTTCTTTAGCAGGTAAGATTTTTTTGTTTTTTTTTTTGTTTCCAAAAGTTTGTTTGGAAGGGCAAACGGATCGCACTTTGTGTTATCGTCGTGCACGCAATTGTGCGGAAGTTCCAGGGAAATTATATTCATGGAGGTCTTGAAGGAAACAAAAATGGTTGGTTTGCACATTCTACAAGTTTGGCTTTTGGTATTTATGCTTTTGCAAATAACTACTTACACCTAGCTAAATTGACCTTCGAACTATTTTGAAAGTTTTTTTTTTAAGGAAAGTTGTTTTTGAAAAAGATTTGAGGTCCAAAAACTTTTTTTATCCTGTCAATCTAAATAGACCAGTATGGAAGGGTGTTTTGTTGAAAAATGTAACAGTCTTCAAACTAAAATCATTGACGTAAACAGCTACAGCCTGACTTAGGTCCAGTTTTCCAGTGTGATATTTAAGTTAAACCCGAGTCTACTCATAAAATTTGGTGATAGTTAACTCAAGATTAACTGAGAAGATGCTTTTGATGTTTTATCCACCGAGTTTGTTTAGTAGTTCCACATGCATTTTTCACCGAAAAACTGCTTCCTCAGGTAACTATGGGTTAATTTACTTCTAGAGTATACCTAACTCAGGTTTAACTCACAACTGAAAAACTGGGCCTTAATAAATAAAAATAAATTGCTGTCGCGACAGCTCGGGGAGAACCAACCCCCATGACTGTATATCTCTCAACTATTCCTGTCGGCAAGAATAGAGGGGGCCTACAATTTTCTGCTGAATCTGCTAAGGTGAGAGGCATAGTTATTCTCGCCAAGAGATTCTCTTGGAGAATTTTTCAATTCCTATACCCGTGAAATAAATAATTTTGTTTTAACTTGGCATAAGCTGGGATTTGATCTCCAGACCTTCAACGTAGCGTTACACTTCTACTTCTAAAAATGGGTTTCTGAAGTTTTTCTACTAGTGGTGGACTCTTATTTGGTCATGCTGGATTTCATTCTAGGTACTTTTAAAAATACATTCCTTGGCCTATTATAAAGGAATTTCGTGTAAAAAATTGGCCAAATTGGCTTTATGTTGACATTAAGTTATAAATGCGACATAATTTCTTGGATTCAAATATGATCTTATATGGCATTTGGCACGGTACAGAATTTCATTAACTTTATTCCAAAAGTTTAACCTTGGTTCACACCTTCTATTGATTATCTAAACTTAATTTTCCAAACCAAACATTAAAACAATCTCTAAATCAAAGTGAGAAACCATCTAAGTTAGTTTACAATCCAGCACTCTTGAACCCTATGGCGACACAACACATAACTTATTCAAATTTACTAATCATAGGTCAAAAACCAACTTCGACATAATCTCAATATCGCACAACCACACCTCGAATAATGTTTGCCAGCTAAATTGAAATCCATATTAGGATCGTGTATATGGAGCATGTTCCATGCTCCATGTTCGAATTGACATGAAGGTCAGTCTTGTTTCCTTTGATGTTGCAATAACTCTTCGAATCAAAGCAAGAAATATCTGTACCTATAACTATAGCTGTTCCAGTGCCTTGCTATAGCTCATTTATTCTTGATTTAAAGTGGAACAAAGCTATAGCGATAAACCTAGATTCATAGGTCCAGCAGTAGTTCCGATGGGGTATGTAGACAGAGACTGCATGAGGGAGGGTGGGACCGCATTTGTATATTTTGACGTCGAACTTATTTTCGATTGCAATATGGCAGTATCCAATTCAAAGCAGATTTTTTTGAATTAAGCACCTTACATGATTATGCGCTTGAATCAAAATTCAAATGCATCACCTTTCCAAGACGAGCATGTTACTAGTTAAAGCTGACCAAAAAAACAGTCCACACTGCACAAAGCGTTCAATCAATAATATCAATTGGCCCGTCACCACCGATGGACGCTGTCCGCCGCACTGGTTGCGGTCGTTGTTATTTAGACCCCATATCAGCAGCGCATGTTGTGTGACCCCCTTAAACCATGTTGTTTAGCCCGGCTAGTGACCATCATCATCAGCATCCACGCCAAAATGGAGGTCTGTAGGTAGGTGGTGCCGTTTCAGGTACATATCAATAAATTTTAACTTTAAATTGTAAATTTTCACATTCCTTCGGCTTCGCTTGCGCGCAGCAGTGGCGATGGCGATGGCAATGGCGGCAGTTTCTAGCTATAAGTATTGTCCGATCATTTGTCATCGGGCTTCTGCTGTGTTCCTTGTGGGTACCACTTCGCGGCGATCCCCGCATCCAAAGAGTCTTCCTCATACCTCAAAAGAATTGATGATATCCCGAGTAATGTGTTCCTTTGGTGCGCTGTGTGAATTTAATTTATGCATCCTTGAGTATATAAACTCACATGTCGAATCCGAGTTTTGTGTACTTTCACCTGCTTAAGCAAAATTTAATTTTTCCAAAAAAAAAAAAAATAAATAAATAACACAAGACTTATATTCATGAATCAATGATTTACAAGAAATTCATTATAAATATTCACAGGCCTTGTTCTCTGGCTTTGGCGTGGACACCGACAAAAAATAAAAGACTGATTGACGTAAAAGAGTATTTTTATGTTAACCAACGACCGGACCGCGGCGGCGGCCCATGCGATGCAAAGCAACGGACGGTTACAGGAATGACCAACGATTTATCATTTGAATTTTCAATTAGACTGGTCACTGGGTCAAATGAAAAGGTCGAAGGAGAATGCATAAGATTATATGAGTTTTCATAAAAATGTCAAGAATTAACCTGATGATTCTTTATTAATGTTAAATGCGGTTCAATGTCACTCCTGTCATCGAAATAATAATTTAACACAAAATTTGACAGTAAGGATAAAAAGAGAAGGATGAAAAATGTAAGCTCGTATATTTGAGGGCTATTATAGGGGTCATATCTTTTGGAAAATTAAACAAATTTCGTTCGTCGTGTATTCAGTTGACATGTCATCAATTAAAATAAGTTTGGTTAACTTTAATCAAAGATTGCACCCGTTAGGATAGACAGCTATATAACTTTGAGGTGGTGAGGGACTTGGCTATCTCCGCTGGCTCCAGGATCTTAGCACCCCATATGTGGGATATTCGGAGAATAAGTACCTACATTTTCCATCTAAAGAGTCATTACTTGGTCAAAAAAGGTCAACTAGTCGGTTATAGAAAATTTTTAATCAATGGTTAAGGTTTTTGCAAGGTCTTCAGAGATTTTGAACACCTCATTTTTCAGATATTCGCGTTTCGGATATTCAGATTGTGTTGTCCTTCCGGTTTAGACTTGAAGGCTATACAAATCGGAACACTTGAGTCCATTCGCTCCACATGCTTTAGCCACTTGAACCGAAGAATTCATAATCCATGTACTGGACAGTGAAATCGCGATCCAACTCAATTTAACATTAAAGGTAAGTAACCTCGAAGTTAACTATTACCTATCTGTTAACTTTGTTAAGTATGAAACGACAACTTTCCCTTCTTGACTTCTTTTTTACAGCTTATTATGAACACATTTTGGTCTCATTTATCTCAAAACTCGTTTTTATTCATTTCTGTATATCAGAAACCTCAACTTGCTGAATATTTGAATATGTACTTCAATAAATTAGAGGCATAATTTCACTGGCTATGTTAACCAGAAGATCGTGTGCCCATAAATTCAACTTTTGGACAGACATCGTGCGCGTATAAGTTGTCCAGGTTAACATAACAACTTTTGAGTTTAAAAACTCTCAGAATAGAGATTTTTAAAACAAATAACATGGGTACAACAAAACTGTCATAATCGACAATAATTTGTATGAAAGTTAATGGAAAACCATTTAGATCTCACCTTAAAATAATTTAAAAAAAAATTAAAGGTCAATCCAACGTGACTAACCTGCTTATGACTAAGGTCGTAGGTAGGTATGAGCAACTCAAAATCGCCAATCTAAATTATTTTGAAGATATTTTTATCCCTGAGTCCAGTTTTATAATAAATTGTAATCTTCAAAATCTTTAAATCATGACATACAAGTTCATAGTTTAAAAATAAAATGGCTTTAAATCAAGTTTATAAAGAAGTCTCTCCCGACAAAAAATAAGATTCAATAAATAAATTGTAATTAAAGCCGACTTGCATATGCAATTACTGTCACTTTCACAAAAGTTGAAAGCTCAATGATAAACTCCAAAATGTATCCCAATCCCAATTCAAAAACCCAAAGGAGATGTTATCTTCTGCGACATTGGGTGGGCCTGCCGCTTGCGGAGCCAAAGTAATGCCAAATCATGAAGAAAACAAAAATGTATCAACTTGTATCAGTGATTATTACAAGCGTCACTAATTGCTCAGCTTAATCCCGAAGTACCCCAAAGCGAAGGGACGGACCATACCTACTATACATATCTCTATATCTCCAGTACCACTCGGATCTTCAATTAATTTTCGGAATCTCTGACTTGTGCATTGATTTATCTTTTTTGCGAACTTGTTCTCAGCAGAAGGACCTCCACTGTGCCGATGCCAAACCACGATGCGATGGTCCGGTTTTTTTTGTCAAAATCACTTTCAGACTTTGGTTGGGTTTCATTTAAATTCCGTTCAATCAAATTCTGGACTGATTTTCATTTCAAAAGAAATTGGGTCACTGATTAATTTTTTTTTGTTATGGTTTGTCCAATGAATTGTATTTTTGTGCCGAAGTCACATCAAAAAGTTGCAATTTCATTGATTCCCACATTATAGGTATATGTGGAAGACTTCCGCGTATGATTTCAGTGACTGCATTGCATACTTTGTGCAACAAATTAACCATTCTGTTTGGGGCTTGGAACTAGCCCAGGTGTTTGCGACAGCAACTTATAGCCACGCCACAATGTATATACTCAGTATACATAGTGTGTTGTGGTGCATGGTGCAACAGTGTGAACTTCTGTCAAAAGAGGTTGGATCAGTTGGCTTCCAAGGGTCAGCACGACACTGCATTAATTAGTGGTTTGGAAAAATTCGTGGAAATTAATGTTTTCTTTCTCTTTTTCGAGGGTATGAATTGATCAGTGCGCACAGAGTGTCCCCATCAGTAGGCACTATAGGCACCCGGGGGCCAATTGTAATGAATTTGAAGAAATGACGGTGGATAAAAGGGCAATGCATTGGAACACGCCTGCCTTATTTGGCCTTTTCATTCATTCAAACCCAAACACACATATGTTTAGATCGAGAAAAGTAAAAGCTAGTTTTGGTTTAATACCAAACACGACTTAAGGCGTCGTCGTCGTCGTCGTGTGCTGTCGATTATGTCAACTGCGTAAGCACTTTCATTTACGAAAATAATTTGCCACCTGAGTATACAACAAAAGACAAATCCTGAAAATATAGTTAGTATAAATGTATAAGGTCTAGCGAAAGAAAATAAATAAAATCATTCCACCCAATATTACAAAACTAAAATTTTTGGCATCTTTGGGAATGAAGGTTTCGACATTTGTTTGATTGTGAGATTAAGGCATTTGTGTTTGGAAAATAAGGTTTAATGCCAAGTTTAAGAAAAAGACAGAAAGGTGTATAAGGCTTGCGACTTGAAGTATTCTCAATTGCGATTGTATAAAGTGCATTGTTATTTGAAATTTGAAGATTACTAAGTCCATTTACTCTTTAGGGTTAAAACAGGGTCTGAGTTCTGGTTCCTCTTTTTGGAACATTTATGGCACATGGCAGCACATATTGAGCACGTTACACAAGCACAACTAACTTTTTTGAAAATTGAAAATGACGGTGTTAATCTTGCACTATTCGCAAAATTTATTTTTGCAAATATGCTAATTTTTGTTTCATCCCATCGGCACACGTGACGTGAAATAACGCCCTACGAAATAAAGCCTTATGTGACCTAATAAGGCCGCACAACTCATATGGCATGGAAATAAGGTCGTATTTTAAATGTGGCCTTATTTCGTGGGGCGTTATTTCACGTCCCCGACAGAAGCAGTAGAACTTGTTTTTTTTTTTAAGAAAACCAAAAATGTCGGTGCTATCTTCACGCAATAGTTCTTCGCAAAAGTTGCAAATACCAATACATAATACGCAAATTTCATCCGTAATATTTGAAAATTCGCAAATTTGAGCACATTACACCATAACTTCTTTTTCTGAAAATAGTAAATAGCGGATCTAATTTCACGCTTCGCAAAATTAATGTTTTACCGTAAAAGTTGCAAATGTGCTAATTTTTGGCTTATCTCTTAGGGCCTTATAGCATCACAGACTGAGCACAAAACAGTACAACTTTTTTTTGTTGAAGACCAACAAAATCGGCGGTAACTTCACACTACAGTGCGCGCACCACTTCGCAAAAACTGGAAATATCAAGGTCATATATAAAATTTGTTTAATATTTACGACACATAACAGCACTTTATTATAAGAAAACTAAAGCTAAAGAACTCTGCAAATATGCGAATTTCTTTTGCAAATTTTAACACTTTACAGCACAATTTTTTGTTAATATTAAGGGCACATGATGGCATTGCTAACTTCACGCTAACAGAATGGCTGCCCTCTAAGAACTATTAAATAACTCACACATCTCTACATAAGTCACACACATTGCAGGACAACCTTTTTTAAGAAAATTTACAATGGCGGTGTGTACCTTACCTCACGTACATAAACCTAATCTAAAGTGTGTACGTTCAATGAATATTAGGGATACAAGTTTCTTCTCTTTATTTGAATAGTTATCATGAAGTACTGTGTCAACGCAACAGAAATTCGAGGGTGCAGAGAATCTTGATATTATGGGAATGCAATCTTTTTAGAATTTAATCAAACGAATTGTAAAAAGTCTTCTGAACCAATTTTTTCTATGGAATCATTGGTTTTGTGAAACCCGCCCACACATAATAATGCAGACTTTCTGTAGAATTCAGTTGGCTGTAACGTTGATGAATTCAAGAGTTTCTACAAATATTCCAGCAGTATAGGTATAAGTTTTTAGTTTTACATATAGATAGATGTAAACTTAGGTAAAGTTTTTAAGTGCACGAGTCAACTCCGATAAATGAGAGTAAGTTAATCCTGCAAATATTGTAATCCTCTGAGTTAATTCAATAGTAGTTTTGTCAAAAATTAATTCAATAGTAGTCAAACTCCTTGTTGTCAAAAATCTAGCGAAATCGAAGAGCGACAGTAAAGATATCAATGTTTCGCTGTTAAATCCGAGATGGCACTACTATGAAATTTACCCTTTCCATAGTGTCGTACCTCGATTTGAATAGATTTTTGACACGCATCTTTCAGAAATCCAGAGTTAACTCACCAAATTTGTTGAGTTAAGGAGTTACCTCAGGTTTAACCTCGAAACTAGGGTAATCTCGAACTGAGAAACTGGGCCTTAGAATCAAACTGATAAAATAAACTCTTTCATTCGTTTTTTTACAGTTATAGAGATAATTTTCGAATTTTCTCTTACTACGATTTTAAAATAATTGTTGACTTTCTTGACATTATATCATTGATTTTACGGAACCTTTTGAGCTACATATTCCTAACCATGCGTCCCTATAGTTTCTATGAAACTATAGTTCGTATAGAAGCTTAATGAATTCTCTTGGCATTACTTTATTTGAATAATTCTGGTCTATTTCTTCCAATCTAACCAAGGCACTATTAGGAAGACTTCTTTATTATAAACCCGATATCCTCAATCCTAAGTTATTTAAGAGTAGCATATGGCTTAACTTCTGTTATTGATTTATTAGTATCGCTGAATGTGAAGTAAAATTTATCAAATCGAAAAAAAATCATTACTTTTTCGGTTGGATAACTTTCCCAAAATAATAAATATTTTAATAAACCTGCCTACAGTTTAAAAAAATAACATCAACTAAGCCATAACTCGAAAACTTTCTAAGCCTTTAAAAATAAAAACAAAAAAGTGCAAAAAAAAATACAAAAACTAAATCAAATCTTGTCACTCGCCTTCGCTCAGAAACCTACATATATGTGTTTAACTGTACCTATACACATTATATATGTATTGTTTATGCAAATTCATAATAAAATGCTTTTAATGTGAAAAAACACATCACTTAAAACCTAAACTATCATCATCAGCAAAAAAGTCTGATATACCTACCACAAACGCACTTGTTTGATGAAAAACTTACGCATATGCGCACCTGACAAATCGAAAGTAATTTAGTTTCGATCAATTAATTTATTCATAAAACATCATGCGTAAATGTTTTCTCTATTAGGCCAGCGAAACAATCTCGACATCCGACACTTCAACACGTTTGCCTAATTGCCCTGTTTATCGCTGAATCTTGATTGCGTACACACGCGCACCAAAGGATACAGTAAAATATCGCCGCCAGCGTTTAACACACTTTCAAGGAGTGATTCTTCCTCTTTTGCTGCTGCTGCTGTTGCTGCAAAAATTAATCACACCACTATAGACAGGATAAAAATTGCCCGCAATAATGACCTCGATAAAATGCATAAATTATTCGGTAAATTTGCAGAAAAACCATGCCAGTAGGTCATAATGCAAATGATCGATTATGTAAATGTCATCGAAGCGCTCATTTTCCATCAACCTCCTATAGGAAGGGAAATTTCCCCACCACTAGTAGAGCCAACGGATTATAAAAACAAAAAGCAACCAAGTGCTGCCCATCTCTATCAGCATGTCAATTAGCTCTGACAGGTGATGAATAGATCCGTATACATCGATCGGTCGCTTCTTGTGATCTCGCAATTATGCCGCCCATGATAATGGTCATAGTTGCATCCTCCTCCTCCCTCTAAAGTCGTCATTTAGTCTCTTCCAGTCCCATCTCTTAGTCACCTGTGCGCACTGACAACAACCCAAGAAGAGCAACGACGACGATGACGATGACGATGACGACGACACAGATGATCAGACAAGGTGCCAATCAAGTCAAAACGGTCCATCGATTATGGCAATGGAACTTTAATGATCCTGTCTGCGCGCGAAGTCAAGCAAATGACTTTCGTTTTTCTGCTCCAGCTGAATCGTCTCGTTTAATCAGGGTGATCATCGCAGATATCGCATCAATCGATCGGCAATAGATAGACGCATACAAGCCATCAATCTGTTGCACTCTCCCCCACCGCTGGAACTGATCTTAGGAAGCAGCAGCAGCAGCAGTTTCACCCAATGCTCCATTGATGAAAATCGAAAGTTTGAACAACACTTTCCTACTTCATGATGGCGAAGTCTTCATCCGTCAGACAAGCAGATTGACAAGCAAGCGGTAATCGCGCGGCGCGCGTACAGACCGACAATGAAAGCCAAACAATCTGGTGCATCAATTAAAAGTATGTCAACATGAACAGATAATCAGAATATAACGCATACACAATAGACATCTCTGTCTTTCGCAAAGTTACTCACGCGCTTTTTTTTAAGGCACCGCACCGTAGCCATGCAGCGCCGGCCGGAACACTGCCCCACCGCCTTCGCACCACCACAACTGCCGCTGCACACAGATGATTGATGGTCGACTGACAAAGTTGACTGACTCTAAAGGTGAATCCAGACGCCATCAGTCGGCCCATATTTGGCCGAGATAATGATGAAAAAAAAAAAAACAAAAAACACAATTCAATCAAAATATCTTTCTCGGCGGGAACGCGCGTTGTCTTTGCGAAGCTCTGGGAATGTCAATAGTTTTTGCCACTTTCTCAGGTTGTTGTTTTTTTTCATGTTTTTAATAAGTGGTACGCATTATAATATTGCAAGTTACTGCTCAGTCGTGAAAGGGAAAACGTTTTGATGAATAGGTTGAACTTTCTTGTGGTCTCACTATGTACGTAGTGACTATCCGCAATATGACTTATTCTTTGAAGATCAATAGGACAAACATTTTTAAAATGACTGTGGTATAGAATCGTTTGTGAAGTGAAAATGAAATTTCCACAGAATAACCTGGTCATGAAATTTACAACTTTACATCCCGCGGCATAAAATTAATAATTGTTTTACAAATGTATAACTTTTCAACAAAAGGTAGGTACTTTATAACTTTTTTTTCATTGCGGTTGCATGAAGCGAACATCAAAATATATGATGGCGGGAGCGCGATATAGATTTTAGATACGGACGAGACTGGAGACATGCCAATTTATAACAGTTATAACGGTTTTAAATTAAAATTGGGCTGCGCTAAAGCGCTTCGTTTGACTTAAACAGGCACTCTGGGTGCCTGAAGTATGTCCACCGGCGGAGGGCCCTGGGAATATGTGCTGTATATGTTTGTGTCACACCGTTAGTAGACTTTAAATGCGTTTGTACATTTTGTAAATGCAGGCGAATATTTGTGATGGTTCAGCGGGGAGGAAGGGAACAGCTGACATACCTTCTTGTTTAGGCTTAGTGCTTTAAAAAACAAAGCCTGGCTCTGAGCAAATTTTTCAGACATTTTATTTTGTAGGATATACAGAGGGTCTTACATTGAGCGCTCCCTTTCTTTAAATTTAAATAAAACAAAGTGTGTGTGAGGCATCATCAAAACTCCTATCGATTCCGTTATGTATGGAATATAACATCGTTCAAATGTCCGCCGTGGCTTTTCTGGGTGGTGCGCATGCGAAATGTCTCATTTTCCATGACTCTGGCGCATAAATCAGGCTGAATTCGCCTCTGTCGTTTGGAGCTTATTCGCATAGAACTGTGACTGCAGAAAACCCCACAAGAAAAAGTCTAACAGGGTCAAATCGCACGATCCCAAGAGCGAGTTTACATCACCTCCACGTGAGATGACCATGTCCTCGAATCGCTCGTGGAGAATTTCTAATGTGGCGTGAGCTGTGTGAAACGTAGCGCCGGCTATCCTGTTGAAACCACATATCGTGGGTGTCCACATTTCAGGCCAAAAGAAGTTGGTAATCATCGATCAATAGCGCTCGCCGTTGGCGGTAAAGGTCTCGCCAACGGCGTTCTTAAATATATTGACCGATGACATCGCCAGTCCAAAATCCACACCAAACAGTGTTTTTTTTGGATTGGTATCGTCCCAAATTCGACAATTTTTATTGTTCACGTACCCGCATTCATCCAGAAATGGGTCTCATTGCTGAATATGATTTTTCGATTAAAAGCACTCAAAATTTTCAAGTGTTTTGGAACGCTATATCCGTCTATGTTGATTTGACAAAACAAACTTAATAAATGACAGCCAATTTGACAGAGGTAGGTTCATTAATATGGCCGCTATCAACTGTCAAAGTTGCGAAGGCCCTATTGGAAGACCCATTTCATAATTGACATTAGATACTTGTCAAAAAAAAATGTCATTTGAATTAAATATAATCAAACAAAAGTTCATGATCATTTTGACATTAAATACCTCACTCTAGTCAACTACTGATGATTTCATGTGACATCCACCACAATAACTTTTTGTTCCGTTTTAAAAGCCTATAAAAGCTTTGATGGACTTAATTTTTATTTTATTTTATTTTGGTCGCTGTAAAAATTTCATTTCACTGAAGTAAAAAAAAAGAACAAATTTTATAGAGTGCACAAATTTCAAGCTTACACTGTTATTTTTATAAACATCATTTCAACTCGAACTTTTGTTCTAGAATTCAAAAGGAAGGATTAAAAGAACAAAAATATTTTATGAAGCCTTTCAGTTGTCAAATATATAATTACTAAAAACAGTGTTTTTTTTTATAATCCAAACCTATGTGCAAAAAAACACCTTTTATATGAGATTAGTTATGGACTTTAGAAAGAGAATGCTATACGAATTTCTGGAATTCTGGTATAAATATATTCACGGTGAAAGGGCAAAATATGTAAAGTGAAAATGAGTACAGTTGTCAAATTTACTTTCACTAAAAACAATGGCGCAAAATTTTAGACGGTTTAGTAAAGTATTAAATCATTTTTAATATGATACTAGGTTAAAAGAGGAGTTTGCTAATTTTAAACGAGTTTAACATGATACTATCTCTTAAAATTTTACTAAAGTTAAAATCGCCAGGTTGCTGTTTTATCTTTTTAACATATTACTAAATCCATAAGTCATTTTGACATAGAACATATTTAAAAAGGTATGTTTGCTTACCCATTTTTGCACGAAATGTCACTGTTTTAGATGCGTTCAGCTTGACTTTCGTAAGAAAATAGGTTTAGTATGATACTAGTTAAAAAGTGTTTAAAACTAAGAATATTTTAGGAAAGAGCTTTAAAGTTAATGAAGTGTTAACTAGTATCATGCTAAAACCCTAACACGAGGCTATTTAAAATTTTGCGCCAATGTTGCCAGTTTTAAAATTAAACCTTTATAGAAAACACCCTTTTATATACCTAGTTAACCAAAGATCAGTAGGTATGACAGGAATATGCGAAAGGATAAACCTAAAAGAAAACTACTTCTAAGGAATATAGCCATAACAAGTTAAACATGAATTTAAGTATTCCTACTTAGTGAGATATTCTTGATTTTAGCCTCGAACTAACAAATTACACACACGCCTATGAATTCATACTTGGTGATCAATAACTGACGTAATTCACTGATAATTTTCCATGAAAGATTTGATCAAAAAAAAAAAAAACAAACGCAGACCACAAACTGCCTCAAGTCCAACATGAAAGAATAATTCTGTTGACACTTAAATATCTTCTCATCAAATTCAATTCAAACCAAACCTTTCAAGTTGTACTGGTTCAAGCTTAAGGCGACAACCTGGCACCTAATATAGTGCAACAAAGGAGTGGCTGCAAGTCACATTGGGCCATGAGAAACACTGAAGCGTAAGCCTATACAAAACAAAACTAAAATAGAATTAACATAGCACAGAAGAACCGCTTAAGGGCATTTTATACATATGTAAGTAGATGTATATAACATATATAGTAACAGCTAAAAAAAAACACACCAAACTGAGATCCGTCACGAAAAGCTGGAAAACACAGTATATTACTATACAACAACTGCAAAACTTTCAGGAATAGATTTACTATAAGGCACAAGCTCAGTCTTTATAACCTTCGTTTAGTTTATGCATCTGGTTAAAAGTATGGTAATCGTGGTATAGAGCACGCTGCTGATGGTGATTGGCAATATCCAGAGATCTCAAGATATCTTCACTCTTGCAATGACAAAGAGTTGAACTCGTTACCCCAACTGCGATAGATCCTATCTGAGGTGTCCGTAAGCTAATTTTATTATTTCACAGAGAGATCGATCGATTTTGAAGGTGTGTAGAGTGTATACTATATATAGTAAAGCCTTTAGGCAAATATGTGGGTAGCATGAGCAGAGGTCATCAGTATGATCAAGAAGGGTTAATGGCTTGTGCGAGTTTTATGAGAAATTTTATATTCTGTAATTGGCAACTAAACTGTTATATGGGGCTTTTGTTTTTGATGAATTCTACAATACAGAATTATTATTTAGAGGAAGCTTGAAAAGCCCCTGAAGATTAAATTAAAAAAGGTGTAAAGTATATACACTCGAGGTTTTTATATCAGCTCTTTTGTGTACAAAGCTAATATCATTTTGGAATCATTTTTCAAATATTTAAACAAAAGCACGGACGAATATCCTTATGGATTTTGAAAAAGGGTCTTTTTATTTTATATATTATAAGATTTATAAAATGATAATGTTTCGAAATTACAATTTCTTAGAAATCATCAAGTTCAATATGCTTCACTTCCAGTCCATCCATCAAGTTTAAAAAATTATTTTACTGAACTTAATTTTAAAATTAAATTTGTCGGTACCTCACAATTAACTTTGAAAAGTTGTAAATCTGTCAGACGATGTGTACAAATTCCAAATTCATTTTCACTACCTCTCCGTCGGACGCATAGGTATAACACAATTCAATCATATACCTTATAAGACTACACCAAAGATACCGCGCAACAGTCGGTATTTAGGTATATGAACCTTCATCCTTGTAACGCTATAAAAATAATCTAATTAATAATTCATTTCCCCATCAACACCCGATAACGAGATAAATAGACATGAAATTCAAATTAAATTTTCTGCACTTTCTGCATTGAATACCTATAGAGGGCTAGCAAATCCGTATTTGGATTGTTTAACCCGCAGTAAATCGTTACAGCACAATACTACCATGGCTGCGCTGCTACCCACAGTGGGTCAAAATAAAATATATTTTTTTTTATTCAATTGGAAGCTTGATTGAAGTCAAACTCTATCAGTTCAAACGAGTGGTGGTGGTCAAGAAACAAAAACGTGACAACCGTGAGAACGGTCCATTAGAGTAATATTTATTTCTCCAAGGTATATAACAGCGATACCCAGAATAAAGACAAGGCACTTAGGTTGATTAATAAAATACAGGCGTTAAATCATAAAATAGATAAATTAATTTTATCATTGTTTTAACGGTGAACAGTGGGGCAGATAAGTGTGAAAATTGGAGATAAGTCATCCAGTTGAGTTAAAAAATACATCATTTGGAATATTTTGTTTATAGTATTAGTGTAAACCGAATAGAGGAAGTAAAAAAATATTTTCGTTACGTGCATTAGACCAATTTATACAAATAATCCGAATCTAAAATGCGGTTTGTGCTTACTCTACTAACGGGTGATTTTTTAGCTGGTTTGGTTTTGGCAACACTGGTTTTGACAGCTGACGTGTGTTTAGTACCTTGTGTCACTGTCAAACAGCTTCAGTTTGGTTTGCAATTTAACCATGGATCGTCTTACAAATGAACAACGCTTGCAAATTATTGAATTTTACTATCAAAATTCGTGCTCGGTTCGAAATGTTCATCGCGCGCTGCTTGTGTTCAGCGATGAGGCTCATTTTTGGTTGAATGGGTACGTAAATAAGCAAAATTGCCGCATTTGGAGTGAAGATCAGCCAGAAGCATTGCAACAGCTACCAATGCATCCCGAAAAAGCCACTGTTTGGTGCGGTTTATGGGCCGGCGGCATTATTGGGCCTATTTCTTCAAAGATGATGCGAATCGCAGCGTTACTGTCAATGGTGAACGCTACCGAGCGATGATAACAAACTTTTTTTTGCCCGAAATGGAAGTTCTTGACTTGTATGATATGTGGTTTCAACAAGACGGTGCCACATACCACACAGCACGCGAAACAATGGCGCAATTGCAAGGCGAGTTTGGTGAACAGTTAATTTCACGTTTCGGGCCGGTCAATTGGCCGCCTAGATCGGGCGATTTGACACCATGAGATTATTTTTTGTGGGGGTATGTCAAGGCTTATGTCTATAGGGACAAGCCCGCTTCGATTGACGGACTGGAAGCCAACATCCATGCATTCATTCGTGAGATACCGGCCGATATGTGTGAAAGAGTATGCCAAAATTGGACTCAGCGGATGGGCTACCTGAGACGCAGCCGCGGTCAACATTTGCATGAAATTATCTTTAAACATTAAATTGCAAGGTTCAAACTATCGATTCAAATAAATATTTCATTCATTTTTTCGAATTTTTTGTGTTTTTTTTTAAAAAAAGTTCTAAGCCTCTTAAAAAATCACCCATTATTTATAAAATAGTGTTCTTAGTGAAAATAAACAAATCTTATCATATTTTGTTCGAATTTTATTGGCAAAACGAGGTGATTTTTGTTTATACCAGTCAGATCTTATACTTAATACAGCTACTAAAATCAGTGGACAAGTAACTATTTACTATATACTCCACAAATATCGCCCCTTGACTTGTAAAAATTAATCAAATCACATGTTCAAAATTTATTTATACCAGTTAGCAATTATTGTTTTATTTTATAACTTTTTCCACTGTATTAATTGTATGTTTAAAAGACATTGGCTTAATGGGCATCGTGGCTCCTGATTGAAAGAAAATCTGAAATTTTGCGTGTTTGTTTTAACCAGTGATATTTAATGTAAAAAAGTGGTATTCTTTACGTATATTAGTCTAATTCATACCAATCAGTGGAAACAAGGACATACATATATAATGTTGCGAATACTATTGACTGAATAACGCCACTAAGTCTGTGAAAACAATCAAATCATATAAATAATTTGCAAATAGTGTTTATTTTCTATATAATTTTGTTTATACCAGTCAGACGACTATATCGAATAGAATTTTGAAATGCACTTTCACTATTTTACTATTCCCAATTAAATTTTATTTTTTGACATGTGAAAATAATTAGTAAATTCATATAGGAATTTCTTCCGACTCTAATGTATAACATATCCCACTGTAAAGACTTAATTTTCAATAAGCTTTGGCTAAATGAGTGTTATTTCATTGCGCATACTCCGATTGAAGTATGGTTTACGTACGTACGTATCCAAATAGAAAACTCCCGCAAATATACAAGTAAAACACCCATTTTCTTATGAGTTTTCTCAAATTGAAAACAATTTTCAATTAATCGATTGCCAGGCGTAGATTACACCTTTTGTGTAGATAGTTTTTCACCGCTTCCATATTGAAGCCCACAGGAAACGCGTGATTGTTTTTGTTTTCTTTCTTCTAAAAAAGGAGTTGCAATATAACTTATAATTTGCATAGTTGAAGCAAAGACTGTTGATTTCCTTGTCGAAAGCATTAATTTGCAGTTAACAATGACTACCCACGATCTCCTCTGAATAACATACACACAAATAGTACAAGCACAAATTTATAAAATCTTTAGCCCCCTGGGATCTATTCTATAGTATATGTGTGTGCTGTGCACTGCCCCAACATTATGCAGTTGGCTAATAAATTTTATACCATTAATGAAAATTGAATTATTCAAACATACACTGAAACTCCTTGGTATAATCTTTGAATCGGTTGCATGTGTACATGATCAACAGCAGCCGCAGCAGGGAATGTCCTTGGGTGAATTACAAATCTTAAGTCTTGTACCAATTAGGTTTAGAGTGTGCATAGACTTTTGAGGCTTTTCTACCCTAACAAATAAATCGTGACTATGAACATTTTTTAAGTCTTTCCAAAATGAGGACGACATTTTTGGCATTCCTTACACACACTGTACGACATGAAAGGAAGACATATATTAGTCAGTAGGTAAGGCACGATTAAACATCAGTCGGAGGCCAGAGTTGCCTTTTTTCAGTTTAAATCAAAATGCTTGCTTTTCAATTAGATTCAGATTTGAGAAAAAAACAAATTACTCTAAAAATTCCAGAACATATTCGAGACAGTAGAATGTACCCAACCGACAATATTTAACAAATTTTCATTATTAGATTCAGTGGTTTTATTAAAAGTTAAAAAAAAAAAGAAAATAAGTATTAATTTTATACCTATATTCCCTTAGACCAGTTTATACCAATCCAGGGGAAATAAAAATAATAAAAATAGTTGCAGAGTTTTTGTGTATTTTTTAAGTTACTATTACTTTTACAAAAAAGTCAATATGTGTAAAATTATTTTGGGCGGTTAGATTTTGGCGGCCATGTTGTTATAGTCACATCTGTCAAATCTATTGTTTTTTATTCAGTTCCTGATGACAAACACCATACAAAATTGAATGATTGAACTTTAATATCAAAATTTGTTGGGGCAACAATAAGTGCGTTACGCCCATTTTACGGTTTAAATGGTTGTCCTTCCAAGTCGATTATCCAAAGTTTGGTGGGCGAATTTGAGTAGACCGATTCAATGAACAATCAGCCAACGTCCTTCAGTTCTTCGAAAACGACGATGTCATTGCCCTCTGCATCAGCTACCGATCAATGATAACCAACGTGTTACCAACAGAACGGCCCCACGTTCCACACAGCGAACGCCACAATGTTCCATTTCAACAGCTACCCGCCATTATTGACAAACGCATAGTAACTTTTCGTTAAATAACCTCAAAGCTAATTGAAAACTGTCAAATTGGTTGCCACAGAAAACAGTGTTCCCAATTAAAAGTTCTCGGTCTCTAAAAAAAACAAGCTTTAAATTGATGACACTCATAAATCACTTTTTTCAACTGGTTTAAAAGTACAAATTTTCATGCTGCATGTTTAAGGTAAATTAAAAAGCGCTAAGCCCTCGTGTGTAACAATATAAGTATCACTCTAGGATTAAATTAACCTTGCAATGGCAACACTGCCTGGGAGGGCAATGTCCCTCATTACGCTCTTATGAAGTCATTTCATTTGAGAAGAGACAACACGACGACTGCAACAACAATTGCGACTTCTAATGTCATCATCTCTTGAACCCTTGGTCAGGATATGTGTGGAGAGATAGCCAATAAACGGCAGCCAATTAGTTTTGTTGTTCTCTTGTAGTATAAACTGTTCCAACAACAACAACGACACAGTCACAAAATAATGTCCGCTGATACGCTGCATTGGAAATGTTTCCTTGAATAGAAAATTACCCTAAGTAAACTTTCGCGAGATGGACTTGTGATATGGTATAGACGCGAACTCTGCGACTGTGACTGCATCAGAAGTCACCATATCACCTCACTGCGCGTTACCACTGCCTCACCGCCGCGCCACCACGCCGCCTGACTTGATAGAAAATTCAATATTTGTACTTGCAGTTTGTGATGCCACGAATCCTACCTTCTATAAGCTACCTTCAATTTTGTTATGTTTTTTTTTTTTTGTTTGGTTGGTTTCTTGTAAATGCTCCACCATTAGTGGCCATATGCAGCTGTGCTAATGCGAATTCCTCACATCGACTTAAGGCCACGCTTGGTGCAATGTTTCAGTGGCAATAATAGCCCATCCGTATCACCGCCTCAGTAGCCTAAGGCCAGGGATATACTCGTAAATGTACCTACTCTCTAACCTCATGTGTGCATTGTCACAATAACAATAAGCAATACCGTGTTGATTTTTGCAGAGTACCGGAATCCATTATTCTAACACACAAATAATGTAAGAAGAACACAGCTATAGCGAGGAGGCCGCTGAGACTTGACGGTTAATTGTTTCTATTTACATGGCATGCAGATGGGTAACATGCATGGTCCATGGTGATTGGGGCAGCATTACCATTAAATGCTTCCACCTATTTGGATGTATCTATACGATACATTATAGAATTTAAAATGCGCCCGTTTTTTACTGTTAATAGAAAATAGATATTTACAATAGTTTTCGAAGCATTTTGATGATCGTTGTTTAATGTTGTGTATACACTGTACAACACCATCAAATTTAACAGCTAGTTTTAAAATTCATAGTTGCGTTGGAATTCTCGTCTTATTTAAAATTTTTACATAGACCTTTTTATGTGGTTTTCAAATCAACCATTCCAGATTTGGGGGTCAGATTTCAGATCAATCGTTGTAACGAGAACGAAACGCGATTGATCTTATTTTTTGTAAAGGTGTAGGTGAGTAGTCTGTGTTTACTGAAGTAACTAGTGATACAGTATGCAGGGAAAAATTCCTACAAGTAAACTTTTCCTAGGGAACAGTTTTTTTCTTTAATACAAAAATGTATATTATATTTGGATTTATTTTCTTAAGAAAATAGTGAAACAATGCGTAAGAAAAAGTTCTTACAAAAAGGTATTTTCAAATTATAAAAGAACATTTTTGTGTTTAAATTATTATTAATTTCAACTATTAAAAACATTTTTAATTTCCTACAGTTTACAGTGTATTTTTATTAACATTTGTATAAAAAAAACACACACAAATACACAGCGTTAGATTTCTTTCACAAAATAATATCAGGCTAACACGTTTGACAAATTGTCATTATTTATTCTTTTGTTTTATATGAAAAAACTAATAAGTGGAATTGACTTATAATCTTGACATTATTACTATTTGCAAATTACGATTTACTCATTCTTTTCTTAACTTCATTATAATGTGATATTGTACATTACTTCAAGCTAATTTAAATAAAAAAAAAAAACAAATTAGGGATTTTTTTTATCCCTAGCAGGAATTTTATTTTGTTAGTATACCATCACTACACATTGCACAATGACATGATTTGGCCACCGGTACCGGTCGCACCCATAAATCCACAGGAATCCCGGCCATATAAATCAAAAGAGAAGCTTCTCGGTTTATGATGAGGAAGAAAGCGATGAACACGAAACAAGTTCACTTACAAAAGGATTTTTATTGAATTTTAATAAAAATAATTTTATTTTCACAACCACAATGCCTCATTCCATATGAAACATTTGTCCAACTTTATCACTGTTTGACTCCGAACTCAAGAAGTCATTGGTTGAAGGTGATGGGGACAATAAAGACAATAAAATTTCACTAATTGAACCAGTCAGCCTCAAATCCATATTACTTTATTGTTTGCATTAATTTTACTAAACAAATGCCTTCTCAAAAATAAACAATGCTATACCGAAAACGAATTCAAACTGACGAGGAGAGGACGACGTTTAGAAATGTCATAAATCTGCCATTAAATCGAGATTTGAATGATCAATCGAAAAAAAACAAACCTCAAAAAAATCAATTTTGTTTGTTGTTTGGAACGTGAAATCTGAAAAGGATCAACTTCAGCCCTAAAAAAATCAATTTTTTTGATTGTTTGGAAAACCACATATGAAATAACCGGACAATTATGTTGTGGTAGGCAGTATAGGTATCTGAAAAGTATAAAGGTCCGATTTTAGCTACGGTGAGAACTTAAAGGAGTTCTTAATGAAGCGATAATCGCGATTTCTTAAATGTTCTTTACATTATAAGAAATCAAATGTGGTAAATTTGTTTTCAAAGTCGCACAATCCTGGATGGGATTACAACTGTCAGTGGCGTAACTACATAACCCCCCCCCCCCCCATAACCATACAAAATTCCTATTAAAATGTTTGAAGTTTTGAGAAATTGTTCCAAATAAACATTTTAAGACAATAGAGCTGAAAACATGACACTACCTTATCATAAACTGTACCTGTACCCACTAACCGTCCTGCATCTCTTTGCTCTTCATAATTTTTCTTTTGTAGGTGCATTCATATATAGGGTGAATGCATAAGATGCTTCAAAAACCTTAAGTATGTGGGTTGGTTCAAAACATAAAAAAAGAAATCGTATGGTGGAAGGGGGCCAATTTTATGAAAAACAGTCTTAAAATAGAAAAACAATTATTCAAAAACAACAGCGACCCTCACTATATTCCGTTATGACTTTTCTTAAAGCTAAAATTCCATTTATCAACGTTTGTTTTAAATCAACTTGTTTGACTGAATACTTTTTGTGAAATTATTCTATTTTTAATCTCATTTTTTTTCACAATTTCACTATATTAAGTACTACCTCCGTTTTTACTATTCAATGCTCCTATCAATTCATGGTTAAGCACTGAAAACTCTTTCTTTCTTTTATTTTCTTTTTAAATTAAGTTGTTTTAGGGAACAGTTTTTGAAAAATTAATTTTCAAATTCAGTTTTCAAAAAAAAATTAAAAAAGAATTTCAAACAATTTTTTTCAAAAATGTACGTAATTAATTATTATTTTTGTTTTTAAAATTCAATGCTCTTATAAATGTTAGCCCAAAAACAGAAAACTGGATGCTTAAATGTCTTGTAGTTTTTGAGAAAATTAAAAATAACTAAATCTACTTTACTATACATACCTATATGTATAGTGGAAAAAGGATCTTTTTAGAGCAACTTTAGCAACGGAAAGGGAATTTTATTACTGTTATTTTTAATTTTCTAAACAACTAGAAGAGATTTTAACATCTGACATTTAGCATATTAAAAACAAAAATACTATTTAATAATGTAAAATTTTGAACAAAATTTTTAAATTTGTTTTCTTAAAAATTTTCAGATTGAAAATTATTTTTTTCAAAAACTTTTCACTAAAACAACATTATTTAAAAAGAAAATAAAAGAAGAGATTTAAAGGTTTTCAAAAAAGTATAGCATACCATTGTAAGTATTTCCGTTGTTTTTTAATATTTTTTTTGAGAAAATTGCCCCTCCTTGCGAAACGGGAGGAAAAGACTCCCCCTTTTATGAGATTGTTGTCGTGTATCGACCCACTCTACACGATCTGGCTTTTTGTCGTACCTTATACCCTGTAACATTTTTTGCTGAATATTTTTTTTCATCTAAACATAATTCTTTGCCTCCCAGAGCAAAATCCTAGTTACTCCACTGACAACTGTAGACATTATGGTTCTAAGAGCCGTTTAAAGATTCAAAACTTAAATATGTATATGTTCTACTTCCTCCTCAGCGTAAACTGTTACAGAATCTCTTATGGTGAACTTAAATTTTTAAGTTTCGTTTAAAAACACACATTAAAAAATGAAGCTGAAAATGTCCACCTCCCAAACAGTCTTCCTTCCTTATATGCTTTTCCTTACTTCCTTTAAATTGTTAAGTGAAGTTTAATTGTTTCTTATATTGTATATAATATGTACATATGTAGAATCTTCATTTGGGCATTTAAAATGATCATAAACACTCTTTCAAAAATTGGTTTCCTCCAGCAAAAAAAATACTATAGCTATTTATACCGTATACCGTAAACGTAACCTCTTATGGCATTTCTATAACGTAATTGCCTTTATATATTGCCGGCACATCATCGATTGATTATTATATTGTCCCCTGACCATCAACACTTTCGGCCACAAAGTTGTTCCGCGCTTCCGATCACCATTATTTTTATCGAATAAAACTCTTTATATCTTCTACCTAATAATTTGACATTGCTTCGTGTCCATAAGCAGCCATAGAAATTTAATTCATTTCTTCGTTGAACGTTCGATACACTACACTCTGTTGTATATGTATTTTGTGTTTTGGTCTTGTGTGTTATGTAGTGTGCGCTCCAAAGTCAGAAGGTCCGACCACACTGTAATTTTCATCTGATTTTGACCAAATAAGGCGGCGCATTACATTATCACTGGGTGATAGGTGATGACCACCTGTGAGCCGAACGCCAAAACGAACACAAAAACCACTGCAAATGTCTCCGGCTCACAAGATCATATATCCGATTCAGAATCCATTAGCATTTAACTATTTAAGTTATTTGAAATGATCGGCTTTGTCGGTGGCGCGTGCACCTATATATAGAGATAGGCTCTCAATGACGGCTGCAGTTTCGGTAACGCAGCCTATCCGTCAGAGAATGGACAAAAGTTTAACACAAAACGACAGTCATTTCACTTTTATTAGAAGGACTTTCGATTTTCAAGTTGGCTTTTTCGAAGTGTGTAAATATTTTGCAGTCTGTTGTCGAGATGATTAGGCCAAGTTTGTGTGCTCAGTCAAACAGAAAAATGAATGAGAATGTTAGTCGGTGATGAATGACTTTTTTTGCACTTGTGCTAGCTTAGACAGAGGAACTTGATATTTTACGTCACATAAAAATGGGACTGGTTAGAATTTAAAAGTGTGGTAGTTGAAATTTAACCGTAAATTCCACGTCTCTTCTTAACAATACTATCAATCTTTCGAAAAATGTCGTGACGTAATTTAAAAAGAATTTTCTGACGAAATTGAACTTTTTATGAGACAATTTTAATGCAGTTAATTTGTGCTGAAAAGGGCCGCTAGCGGGAAAGTTGATTCATCGGAGAAAAAGCCTAGGTAGTCAATTTTTTTTTTGGAAATTGTATGAACATTACTGTTCAAATTTTGTCAAAGAAGGCCCTAACGATTTTAAGTAAACTTCCTACCTCTAATAAAAAGAAATTGTAAGAAAAATGCATTTTAATTTTTTGGCTTATTGAAGTTTTGTCGTCTTATTTTTAGGTTATTCACGTATATCTTTTTGATGGTTACATCGACTTTGTAATAATTTATCAATCTGATGAATCTTAATAGTTAAAAAAAATATTACATTTAAACATTTTGAAAAACATGTTTTTTTTACAATTTTTTTAAGGTATCTAGATATTTTTGAATATTTTAATATTAACTTGTTAAAGATATGATAACATCATGCATCTTCAATTTGTGGCTAAACAAACAGTTGTTAACAACAAGAGCAAGTTTTGAAAATTTTTGAAATAAGTACAAAATATTAACAGACAAAAAAATTCACGTATTAAGGACTTTCGCAAAATGATGAATATCACAAGGGTCAAGGCGCCCCGAAGACCTGGGCCCTATTTCATAAACATTGACAATTGCGATAGGTGGTAGGGGTGAGAATTTGTTAATTTACAACTCTATAGTTGTCAAGATCTGTTCCATTAACAATTTGACAATTTTATAGAATTGTCGGAAAATATCCGACAATTGTTAACTTTTCGGTTCTTAAAATAATTGTCATGGCAATGAATTGTCAAGTATTTTTCTACAACTGTCAGGAATTTTCTGACAAATTTGTACTGAAAAAATATATATATCTACAATTTAAATATTTGTCAGTATTTAATTGACAATTGTGACAGGAAACTCAGTTACGGTCAAGTGTTGACAATGAAAAGACAGAAGTTGAGATAAAATGCTAAATAATATTTTTTGAAGTGAAAGTTTTGACGATTCTCTGTTGGAACTCCGTGTAATACGCCGACTGACGCCCTCGACATTTAAAACAGAGAATAAATAATGATTCTGACACGTTAAATGGCTATTTTATACACTTCACTTTTTAATAATAAAACACAACTTCGACAACTGTGACATTTTAAATTTGAAAGAGTGCCTGTGCTCTCTAATTTCTAACATCGAGAGAATCGGCCGAGAAATGATGAGAATTGAAACAAAATGCATAGGTTTTGTTCCATTTTTCATCGTTTTTCGACGTGGGCACTGCATAGAGTTATGTAGGCCATGACAAACTTTAAGATCATACAATGACAAAATTGTCACGACAAATGTGTCAGTATACGACAGTGACAAAATTGTCAAGACAAATTTTTCAATGTATTTTTCTGACAAATTTGTCAACTGTCAATATTTTATGAAATAAAAATTTGTCACACAAGTGTAACAAATTTTTAGAATTGTCACCTGTCAATTTTTATGAAATAAAGCCCTTTGGACTCAGAGGACTATAAGTCCTCTTTCAGCCTTCCTATATATCGTTATACAAAAATTTTATCTTTCCTATTAGACAAAAAATTTAAATATTGGTTCCAATACGACAGTTTTTAATTTTCTGCAAAAAGACTGTTAGGAATTGGCAAGGCAATGAACGACAAGCAAAAAAGCGGCTGAGGGACATGGTTCAATGTTCATAAACCTATTCAAGCAACAACTAATTTTCCTGAGCAGCTGGTTGTGAAAAATTCCTTTTTTTCTGTAGCTCAGAATTTTGTGGCTCTGTCCCATGTCACTCATTACGTGTCCTAGCCCTAAGATTTTGATTAAATTTCGAAGATACTCCTAGTAGCTAATGTTCAAAATATTTAATGAAAATCTGAATTTCATGTACTTGACCAGAAATTATCACCAAACACTTTTGTGTGTATGCACGTGTTTTTGGTACAGCTGGGCGTACTTTCAAGCAGCTTAAGTGATATAATAAAACTTCCAAAAATTGTTATTCTGCTTGCGTTGTTTCGTGTTAAATTTAAATCCTGACTTATTTTATATAATTATGGGTCAGAAAGTATTTCCTCTCTCCACTCATTTGATTAATATTTAAATACATTATTAGTGGTTGCATTGTTATAAAATTAAAAATCAACAAAAAACGCGTCTTATTTATAGACCCAATAGTTTTAACATGATGCGCGCCGAACAAGAAGCAAGTTTTCATTTTTTGTATACAAACTAAATAAGTTTTTATAGCCTGTAAAGACCTTGAGTCTAGTAATTTACAACTACTATCAACCCTTCCTGCTTGTTATAAACATGGAAATAGGAGGGACCTAAAATTTCCGGCCGAATCCAAACGGCTTATGTGAGATGAACTTTTTGACTTGAAGCCTTACAATTTCTCGGAAGAGGCAGTGATGCCTGTGAAAAAAACATTCCTGTTTTTAAGTGACAGAGCCAGGGATTCGATCCATGACCTTCGGCGAGACACTTTTACGCAGAATTAAAAGACAATCCCAGCTGAACACCAAGAAGGTATATAGTAACAAAGAATATTTAACGGCTTGAATTTTCTTAAACTTTGATTTTACTGTTTATTATTGTTGCTTTTTGATATCTTTAAAAGTTCACTTAAGATAAAACTTACATACATATATACAAAAAAAAAACCACAAAGGAAAGTGTATCTTTTTTTAAATAGAGAAAAAGTCCTATCCCATAGACTACCTGGTGCTGATATCGACTTGCAACGCATTAACAGACTTCAAATGCTTTTAAAGATTTGCATACGATCATCAGCAGCAACGCTATATACCACTGACAGATAGACAGAGTGTGTCTTCGCTCAATAAATCTATCTCTAGTTGCAGTTTTCGGTAATGGTCGATCGTCGATGTAGAGTTTCACTTTTCAAATCTTCGTCTTCATCGTCATCGTCTTAGTCTTCGTCGTCGTTGTTGTCTTTATAGTCTTTGTTGTTCCTACATAGCTATACCTACCTGGATGAGATGTGTATTCCCTTATCGTGATGGCGACTGTAAAACAGTGCACTCTTGCTTCAAAATGTAGCATGATCATCAGCGTCAATCAACTGGCCATGCTAATGCGGCTGGTAGATGTTTTGCTCCATCTGTCAATCTTGAATTGGAAGAGTGTTAGTTCCTATATATTTTTATTTTGTGTTTAGCTTTTAGCCTTTGGGGGAAGAGATGTTAGCGCATAAATCACGCTCAAGTACTCGGGGGTCAAGTTTCACTTTTTAAAATGTTATCCAATACAATGGAGTCTTAAAAAGATATTTTTGTGCGTCAGGATTTTGTATTAAGTCAGAGGCTATATATTTAATTTATTGGGTTTTGTGTTTAGAAATTGCATAAAAACAAACGACCATACTTACATACGTTGATGTAGATAGTTATAGAAGCTATTCGACCAATTGAGTGTCACATTTTTAAGTTTTATGCAAAATATAATTATTATTTCGTACCCAGAAGCATGCAATTTTGTAAATGTCCCCAAACTCTAGTCAGGTACTTAATGAGTTAAATTGGTTATAAAGTCGGGATTGGACCAAGGTGTCGAGTGTCAACCAACAAGCTTCTTCCAGCCAGCTTGGATTCTAGCTGTCTCCAGTCTCCAGAAGTTTCGCAAGCCAAGTTGGTTGCAGTCTTCTTCCACTTGCGTATGCCACCAGAATCGAGGTCTTCTTCTACTGCGCCTTTCCTCGGGGGTGGATTACGTAAGAAAGTAAAAAAATAAAGCTGTCAGTTGGGAGTTCCCCAAGGTTCAATTGGTCAGTTTATAATTTGGAGCACACATTAATTTTCCTCCATCAAAAGTTGAACAACCGAACATTTGCTGAGGGATCGCTACAAAATATTGGAAAATTTGAAATTTACAGGCTCTTATTTGGATTGTTTATCGATAAACAATATTTGTCGACAGCCAATCATTGAAAGTTTAAATTATCTTAAGGAATTTTTTTTTCCAATCCCGGAGGGATTTGATTGCAAAAAAAAAACTGCATCGGGGATTAGCGACGACCTTTAAATGGATAGAAAATATGTAATTCACCGCGGTGACACAGTTTCTCTCCGTGCGAAAGTTAAGCTACGAGAATTCTCTGCGCTTAGGTAAGCCTGATGGTATTAGTCGTTGTTGCATTCAACAAGTAAACTGTTTAGCCCCAACGTCATTTTTTTCAAGCAATTTCCTCCCGTCTAGCAAAAAACAGCATTTAATTTCTGGTTGCATCAGGTATCATTAATTGTGGTTTCATCATGAAGGACTTTAACAACATTATAATATATCCCGATAGCCTTAGATACGAAAATCGGATTTTACCGCATCTAACGTTAAACGTCATACGTAACGTCATTTCGCAACGTTTCCTTAATTTTGTGCATAATGCTTTGTTTTGTAGTGTTTTTGCATTTTGCAACCATATAATTTATTGTTTACTAAGTGAACAACAACTACTACAAAATACTAATAATATACCTTTATCAAAAAGAGGCCTAAAATACCTGTAGTATGAGCAGACCATTTATATTATTTCAATATTCCAATATTTTCTTATATGAACATATCCTTTTTTGTGAACGTAAATTCATTTATAATTCCTCACCTTGGACACGTTCAAAAGAGCATCTTTCCAGAGGTTAAAGGACACCAACTAATGATGTTGGTATAAAAGAATGCCGATAAAACTTCCGCATGCTATACAAAAGCGCAATGTTTGAGCGGCTGTGCATCATCTCAGTGTTTACATTTCAAATTACTAAAGTGGCGATTATCGAAGATATTGATGTGCGGATGAGTGCACATCTCCCGCGCCGCGCACCGCTGCTGCCCCCATCAAAAACTCAAAACCAAAATAAAACAAAAAAAAAAACATACCAACTTTGGGATTAGAGAAGATGAGCAGCAGATGAGAAATACATTTACTTTGACCTTATGTCTTGCACGGTTAATCCTCACGAGATAAACGCACACGGAGAGTCTCGACTCAAAGACCATCAAAGACTGGAAAATAAATAAAAAAAAAAAAAAACCGAACTGAACTGAACTCCCAAGACCAAATCGATAGACAGACGAAGACGACTCCAGCTCTGACTACGATACTCCAACGACCACGACGAAACGATATGCGATGCGATGATGATGATGGCCAATGAAGCTAAGAGAAGAGTCATTGCAATAGATAGGAATTTTACATTTAAGCGTGTGGCGAATTAATATTCAACATGATCTGAGGAGCAGAACAGGTTGTCCTCATAATCAACTTTAATGATGATCTTTACTACTTCACCCACTATCAAGTGATGTTAATGTTTCCTGATATATGCATAGCATAGCCCAGGTGGGAAGGAAGTTCATGTTGACCATGTTTCGTTTTAATTGTTTGGTCACGGTGTATGTTTGCTAGAACTTCCAGGCACCATGAATGGAACCATCAGAGAGTTCTTGAACTATGAGGTTTTTGAGCTTCGTGAGAAAAATCAACGAGAACAAATTTGGCTACCTATGAGAACAAATATTATTATGCGCACATTGCACATGCAGTGACATAAAACAAATTATGGATATTTGGCCTCATGATTATGACGCTTTAAGAAATTTGTTGCGTAGCAAGAGAAAGCAAGGAGAGGAGTCAGTACGATGGATGGGTAGGAAAAAAGATAAGGTAGGAATGAGGAACGGAAAAGGAAGGAAACGGAATGTCTAGTTCGGAGAACGCGGCCTGCTTGCGAGGCTCGGCTTGAACTCGCCAGAATGGGGGGGATCTTGCCCCCGAAGTAAACCTCACCTCTCTCAACAAAACACAAATCAGGCCAGTGAAACTTCTTCAAAATGACAGCGGACGGACTATCACCACTTCAAGGACCAACTAGGATATATATATGGACGATAAACGTCAATATATGACTATTTTAACAGTTTTTGTCCGTTAAAAGTATGAAATATTCAAAGCGGCTTTTAAAAAAAAATACGGATTCCCCAAACACACCCACCAGTGGAGGGCCCTGCCCCTGCGGGACCACATAAACAATACTTTTATAACGGAAACTTGTTATAAATGTATAGAGTCGCTTCCGTTTTAAAAACTTGGTAGGTATATTGAACATTTTGTGTCTGTGAAATTTTTCAATTGATACTTACTGATAAGCTATAGAGAATTGTAATTTTAAACATATCAGTTCACATTCAATTCTGAGCTTTGTTTAAAATGTTAAGTCTAAAATGCCTTATTGCGAGTGTCGTTTGTTAATCGATGAACGCGACTTTTGTCGCAAATCAGACAACGAAAATTTAAGATATCTGAAGTTGCATAAGATGCGATCAGCTGTGTTGTCACGAGTGGTTACAACCACATAAAGCTATCCAGAAAGCTTCGGATACAAATTTTAACGCGTCCAACGTTTCGGTACGATCAACTTTTATCGAATCGAACGCTGAACCACACTCGCAATAAGGACCTTAGTCTTATATCAGAAACTTGATCTAAAATCAATTACATGTGCAGAAAAAAAATGAGTTATCGTTTTAAAAATTAGTTTTCTTATTTGCAATACTTTTATTTGAGCTGAGAGCTATCAAAAAATTGAAATTGAATTTACATTTCCCGCGAATTATATACATTATGTGCAATTCCATTTAAAAAAATCAAAGTCTAAATGATCATCTTAAATAGGAGAACCAAAACTTAAATATTATTGTAGAGATATGTTTTCAAAACATTCATTCAACAAAAACATCATTTTTATTTTAAGACAAAACAGTAAGGGGATAGTTTTTGTTAAAAGTATTTAATCATCCGTTACAAGGAGCATTTCCACTCAGCAAATTTGTCAAATTCAAAAGACTCATCAACGTAAACAAAAGCATTCGTTCGGCATTGTGTAGGATCAAGTTGAAAAATGATACAATTGGCTGTAATAATAAATTAGACAATAAAATCAATTCAATAAATGTATTTCACATCCAGAACTTACCCAAAGTAAATATAGAGATAGAAACAAAACCCTCTCGATAACCACAATCAACAATGAAAATCCTGTCAAAATACCTAACAAAGTTATCAATGTCAGAACTTCTACCAAACGAACCGCAACTGCCATTATTTTTTTATTTAATTTATTTAAAATAATTACTTTAAATTTTTCATTCAACCCAAATACGAAAAGTTTTGATTTTAATTTAAAAATATGAAGTCATTTCAGTCAAATTTGCTAAGAACATGATAGCCTGCCTAAATGACTAATATCGAGTATAGTTGATGTTTTGTTCTTTCTAAACCTCTTTCTCTTATGAATGGGCGAAAACCCCAGAAATCTTTACAAAGGCTTGTACCTATAATACGAAAATATAGATTTGTAATATTTTATTATAAATTTTCATAAGGAAAGCCTTACCATCAAATTACAAATGCTTGCGAATTTTTCACAGACATAAAATTCCAAACCATGAGATTCTATGTGTTGGATTGAGTGGAAAATCACCTAAAATTTCCTTGACAATTTTAATATTTTAATAAAATTTATGAGTAAATCTTTAACGTACCAAAATTGTCGATATTATGACCAATGGCCATAGAATTGACATTACCAATCGGAAAGTGAACTTCATACTGTACCAGGTGAGCATCAGTAGAACAATTTGTGCAAACCATGTCGAAGCACTAACAGGCATTTGAAACATCGACGTCAGCCAGTTTGAAAATACATTTAGCAATGGAATATCCTTTAAAAAAAAAACAAAAAACATACATAAAATTTATTTGTTAAGGGACAATGCTTTTCAGTTTGAAACTAGAAATTACCGTAAATTGTGGTTTTTGAATGTTTTCAAAGTATGCAGACATTTTTGCAGACAAATTTGCTATCAAAATAATTTAATTCACTGACAATTTATACAATATAGATAAACTTTTACAATTTTGCCGCTCAAAGACTGCGTTTACATATGTAATTTATATTTTTATTTATTTAGTTTGAAGCTATGACAAACAATTTTGAATTGATTATTAGAATAAAAACAAACAAAAAAAACAGCCCTACTATACTCTTTCTTCAAGTGGAAAACCTATCCCGTACTAGATGAGACGAGATGAGAGATATGCCAATTTTTAAGAGTTTACAGTTATAACAGTATTTCACCATTAAAAGTGGGCGTTCGTTAACGCACTTTGCGCGACTTGAAAAAAAACTCTGGGTGCCCGAAGTATGCCTACAGCGGCGGCGGAGGCGGCGGAAGTGGGCCCTGATAGCCCTGCGGGCCTGCATAAACAGTACTTTCATAAACCAAAACTGTTAAATTTTGTCGTTTTCATGTAGAAATCCCACGCCTGGAAAAATAGCAAGTTTTTGCCAAGTTAAGTCAAGGCCCTGGAAAGCTTTCACACTATGGTGAGATTCTTGGTATTAAAAACTTGTTGTCGAAGTATCTCTTCAAAAATACCGCGTCGTATATACCTACACACTTTCTAACCACCATGAATAAATGAATATTGTTGGGTATATTATATATAACTGGCGAGGGCCTAACCGATTTCTGTAGTCACCCCTTGCTAGTCCCGTGTCAGTATATATATTTAAAACTTGCCAGGTCCTCATTAAAAACTAGATTATTTTTCGAGGTGGGCCCTTAATTAAGAGTGGCATAGGTAAATGTAAGCCAAACACATTATAACAATACTAGAACAACTGCTGCTGCGAGTGTCCTAACGTGGTGGTGCGCCGATCCTTCTCAAGCTATAGAAATTTCTTCTCTGCCATCGACTATCAATGAGCCACAAAGATTTAGACTGTCCTATTCGCTTATCATAGACTTAATTTTTTAGCTGAATAGTAAAAACCTAGCCTCAGCAAAATGAGTATTTTGATTTTTGTATGAAATCAAGATAAATTTCGACGCAATATAATAATGAAGTACCAAAACATCAATATCCTACTTCGGCCAGCAACTTTGAATGACACTCAGTGTTTTATATGTTGGTATTGGTACCCATACATGATGTGAGACATACATATCATATACTACATATAGAAGTATAGAAAACCTAACTTAAAAACGATATCTACGTAAACCCATTAATTCGCAAAGCCACACCCATATCTGCCACTTCAAATGTTCGAGTTGAAAACCTAAAGGAACCTACCTCCAAAATATAAGACAAAGTCCAGATCTTATAAAATAAGCAAAAGAAAAACAAACTATAGGTAGGTATAGTTCTTTAAGTACAAATTTGCAGAAGTTGCAATGAGAGAATGATCTCAAATAATGAAGTCACGACATCTTAGATGTTTTTTGTATTTATTTTTGGCTGCTGATTTATTGCAAGATCCCAAACAAGAATGACCTTCATGTCACACAACACCCAGACACCTGGTTTTATTTGGGATTTTGTTGCTTTTTGCTGTCTCTCTGAGGTGTCTGTGCAATCTGCATGACAGTCTCTTAAAATGGATATGTCGTAGCTTGTAGTATCCATCCATATGGAGTGTGGGTGCGCTAGGCGCTTTTGAATATTTTTCCAGGAATAGAACTGGGAGAAGCAAATGTTTCATAATTTAGCTGTCGTAAGCTTTGAGTTCACATGTAAATCTTTTCAGAAGAAATATAGGAAGGTAGGTACATGGAAGCTGATACATAAGTGAAGAACAAAGAAAATCTTAAGTTTTCTTGAAGCAATTGAACAAAGAATTGGGTTAGAGTTTTTCTGTCAGCATATAGAGTCTTAATTAGAATTAACGAGTGTGCTGGTCATTTCATGAGATAACTCTTTAACGGTAGGTATAACAATAACAGACGGAAGCTAAATGAAACATATCTCGCACATAAACAAAAAGTAGCAACTATTTGTAATTATGGCCCCATCATCATCATTTATTTGCTAAGTTTCGTACTACGACAACGCACAGTATAGTCTCTTTTTTTTTTTAGAAAAACCTGAAACGCAGTTTTCTTATAATTGATTTTGTTATTGCAGGTACGAAATTTAATCAAAATCGTTAGAGCCGTTCTCGAGAAAATTTGAAAAAAAAAAACAAAATATTTGTATGTTCTAGATGAGCTAAACCAAACATTCGAATTTGTCCTCTAGGGAATCACATAAAAATGCCCTGTACCAAATTTGAAGCAAATTGGGTCACCCGTTTAGGCTCTAGCTCAAACTACAGTGGACGCACAGACCGACGGACAGCATGACGAAACCCACTTTTTTGGACTTCTCGATTATCGTAGTGTTAGTTTTGATTACAACCTCAATTTTTTTTACACGAAACCAATACTTGCAAGTAAAGAAGTTGAAAAGAATAAGTTTCTATATTTATGGATTAAGTCAAACATTACGAATACCTAGGTACTTTTGTTTTAAACTTTTTTTGTGTAAAAGTGCAAAAACAGAGTAAACTGATGTTGTTCACTTTGTCGATAATAATATAAGATAACATTGGTAAACAAGCTGACGGCAAAGCCATAGCTCAAAATTAATTAAGTTTTTAACCAATGTATCAAATAAATCAATAAATGAATAATTTATGTAGGTACTTACTATACCTCTTTAATGGACATTTTTGTCGAAGGCTTTAATTTTGATTCAAAGCAAGAAAACTCTACTCTTTCCTGTTTACATAATTATTTGTACATCATGTATACTATGTACATATGTATGTAGGTACATATAAAATGTAAACGTTAAAAAAATGTTTAAGTCTTGTTCATGCTGTTTCAATTTACATAAAGTCTTAAATCTTCATTCTTTTGACAGCAGTAAATGAACTCGTTCATATGAACTTGTGCAAAGTTACTTACAACTCGACTATGCGAAAACATCATTCTCCTGAAGACGACGAATTTATTATCCAAATTAAAAAAGCCTTTTTCATTGTTATTCGCCTTTACACTCATTTCGACATCTCAATTATCCTATGTACACAAAAGGATTCAAGTTCCACCCACGGATTAAAACTCAAAACCCGACGACTTTCACTGAAGGTATCTTCTCAGCAATAAGTGTGCTGTACTGTTTAAGGCATCGCAGGTACCTCGTTAGCTTCAAGCCATTGATAAAATTAAAATTCCATTATCATTTTTGTTCTCCTTCTCGGGTATTACCATTTTGTATTCACAGCTTAACGTTCCCAGTTACCGAGGGAGATACTCATAGAGCAAATTTCCATTTAGATCCCTTTGGATTTTGTCTTTTGTGTCCCCAGTGAGTTAAGTTCCGATTTTCCCACCAATTTCACTCTTTTATTGTTTCGATGTATTTATTATAAATCTGCGTTAAACTCACTTTCAGATCAAACTCGTTCTGCTCTCGACAACAACTCTTATTTTCCACCACAGTCGGATAATTGGTATATTGTACCTGAGCGCACCCAAAGCCTCGTCCATTTCAGAAGCTGCAATAAGTTGGAACTCCCATAAGCCCAGTGAGAGATGCGATGTATGATGGTGGTTTTGGCAAGTTGGACAAAATATCTGGCTTTGGCTAAACCGGCCGGCAGTGGAAGTGCACGTATTTGGTTAACTGGGGCGACCTTCAAAGAAAGTGTAACCGCTCACAGAAAATACCCATATTGCGGTACTGATGCGGTTGCATGGCAGGTATATAGTACCAGTAACTTCTACAAGGGGCTATCACCGTCAGTTATAATAATCAGTTGTTGCAGCAGCCAAGCCAAGTAGATGAAACAATGGGCATATTATTATGGCAAAGGCTGGTCATCGGCTTTGGTTGAAGTGTCGTATACATGTTTTTTTTTAACTCAACTGAAATTGAGTAAAAGTCTCAAAGCTGTGAGGAATTCACTTAGTCATTTTCTGTGGAGATTAGCAGTAGGCAAACAATTAAGTATTTTTTGCAGAGCAATCTCACTGAAATGACAAATTTGCGATAAATATTACTCGTTTCGACTGCTAAGGCTTACTACAATAATTGGGATAATATTAGCCGTGTTTCTTTGAAGGTGGCGAAGTACTTATGAGAACTTTGCTAGCCATTTTGAATGGATCGCAAAAAATTGGTTTTCTTATGGGGTTTTCGAGTGGTAAAATAAATCAATTTATTTTTGATTAGGATCTGTCAAACAGCCGATTTTGACCAGCTTTGCGTTCCATTGGGCAAAATAAATTGATTTATTTTTGATTTAAAATCAATTTCGCAGATCTAAATTTTTCGGCAGATTTACCCCTTCCCGTACTAACACAAACATAATTTACAGCTGTCAGTTTGCAAATATGTTTTTTGAATTGATTGATTTATTTTAGGTGGGAAAATTATGAACAAAATATATATTAAAAAAATAATCGCTCATAATAAATGAAAGCTCATCTTTTTCTTCTAAAAGTGCATCAAGGGATGAAGTTTTTTTTGAAATATTAACACAGAAACGAATACAACGACAAAAATAAATCAATTTGAAAAAGTGTTTCATTTGCCACGAAAAAAATCAATTTTTAAATTGAAATCTGAATTTACTAATGGCAAACCCCATTACAAACCTCATCTACTTGCCGTGAGAGCACGAGTATTTAGTAAAGGGTTTTCCAATAAGAGGTGTTATTTTGAATAGCCCGCTATTTCGGTAGCTGTCACTTTTGAAGCTGTCATTTTTTGACATTTGACAAGTAGAAACTACACCATTAATAAAAATGGAACGATACACGCTTCAACAACGCATTGAAATTATTAAAATTCACTATAAAAATGGTGAAAATTTGGCAGAGACGGTTCGTAAAACTAAAACATTTTTGGGTCGTCGTGAAGCACCTTGTCGGACCGCAATACAGAAATTGGTGGACAAATTCGAGCTGTTGGGACAAGTTAGTGATGTGAAGAATAATACCCGTGCACGTCGCTCAAGAACAACTGAGAATATTGCTGTTGTAGCCCAAAGTGTTGAAGAAAACCCAGGTTTGTCCATTCCTCGTCGTTCTTTGGAATTAGCCATTCCACAAACGTCATTACACCGTATTTTGCATAAAGACTTGGGTCTTAAGGCTTATAAAGTTCAGTTAACACAAGAACTCAAGCCGACTGATTATCAACAACGTCGTGTCTTTGCTGATTGGGTCCTTGAAATGCATGAAAATGATCCGGAATTTCATCGAAAAATCATCTTGACTGATGAGGCCCATTTCCACCTCGGAGGCTACGTCAACAATCAAAACTGTCGCATCTGGGGCTCGGAAAACCCAAGAGTTATTGTTGAAAAGCCTCTCCATCCTCAACGCGTGACTGTTTGGTGCGGTTTATGGTCCGGCGGGGTCATTGGACCTTACTTTTTCGAAAATGAGGCTGGAGCAACAGTTACGGTCAATGGATTGCACTATCGAGAGATGATTAATGATTTTTTATGGCCGGAATTGGATGGTATTGATCTGGACAACGTTTACTTTCAACAAGACGGCGCTACGTGCCACACAAGCAATGAAACCATCGATCTTTTACGGGAAAAGTTTCCGGACCGTGTTATCTCTCGAAGAGGTGATCACAATTGGCCACCGAGATCTTGTGATTTAACACCTTGCGACTTCTTCCTTTGGGGCCACGTGAAAGATAAGGTCTACGCCAACAGCCCAGCGTCGATTCAAGACCTCAAAGATGGAATTCGTGAGGCTATAGAGGACATAGGGCAGCCACTTTGCGATTTGGTTATGGAAAATTTCATGAAAAGGATATGGTCCTGTAAGCGTGGTCGTGGCGGCCATTTGGTTGTGTTCCATTATTACCTTCCTCTTTATAATGAAATAAACATCCGATCATTTATCTCAAAAAATGCCATTTCTCTTTGAATATCAAAATAACACCTCTTATTGGAAAACCCTTTAGTACTAGATAATTGTTTGTATCTAGGGGAGACCAGAGGGTAACAGGTTCCTTAAAGTTGAAATATTTGTATAATGTGCTTTGACAGCTGCTTATTCTTATGTGTAAACCAAGTTTGTGTTAAAAGTCATTTGTTTTGGTTTTCAGTGTCCCTGTCCATGATGTAATATTGCGAATTTGTACAAATTTTCACAAAACTGCACAATTTGTTACAAATTCCTGCTTGTTAACTCGAGAAAGTTGCAACGAGAGAGCACATCGAGAGAGAAAAAAATTTCCCCTCCATTGGATAACTTGCGAATTCATGCTACATAAATTTCTGTGTGCAAGAAGAGTAAAGTCTGTCAAAACACCCAGCTGTTAGCATCTTTTGCTTTTAATTTGAAATTGTGGTTTCTGGTATGTGAAAATTAACTTAATAAATAATAAAGAACTTGATAAATTTATATTTTATGTGATTTTTTTTTAAATTAAACGCAAATTGTTAACAAAACCAGACTTTTGGCACGTGATTGTTGATGTGAGGAGTAAAATTCTGACATTTTGTACACAAAAGTGGTTCAATGCGTTTGTTAACTTTCTTGTAAATTTCTCCATTTTTGAGAAATTCGTTCTCTCTTTGGTGTTTTGACAGGTTTTACACATTTTGCTGAAAAAAGATAACAAACAGACCTATTGTTGATCAGTACTTTAGCGGTAAGTCCTACCAAAATTGAATTTTTATTAGATATACTTTTTTCTTGCCACTTTGGTTATTAGAATTTAATTTTTTATAAAAAAAATGTATCTTTAAACTCAATTGCGGACAATGCCGGTCAAATGGTCGGCATTTCCCCTTAAAGAAAATTTTTCAGTTTTATTTGAAGTTTAACTTCTACAAATTTGGTTTATGCTAGAACAAGTGCTTCATTTTAAGTAATAAGTAATTTTACTATTAACTTACACACATATATGCCAAAAGATCGTGCAAGGAAGACTACAAGGAGATGCTAGAATTATAGCACCCTTAAAACCGCAAAGAAACTTTTGGACGAAGGCTTCACTATCCATGGAGCGGCAAGGAAGTTAGGAATTGCGTACACTACCTTGCAAGAACGATTGATGGCTAAACATGTGCGAGAAATGCACTCCACTACCCAATACATCCCGCACTGTGGCTGGTATTGCCCGGTAGGTCTGAAAATGCCAGCCAAAGCAATTTTTTTTTAAAAATTCTTTGTTTATTATTTTTTTATGAATTGAACTCGTTTTTTGTTATGTACCTATATTTATATTTAAGTTCCTTTTTATTAAAAAAAAAATAATTTTTCGTTAACCGTATTTGTTTGATTGGCTTTTTAGCTTAAGTGGCCGGCATTACCCTTACCCTTCCCTACCCTACTCATGAGTACAGTTCGCCACCTCCAAAGGAAGACGGCTATTGTGACGATTAAAGGCTCTCCCAAAGAAATCGTCTTTTTTCTGAACAGAATCGAATTTTTTCTGTCAATTGAAAGGAATTCGTAAAAGAATCGATTTTTTTGGTGTGATTGTGTTTGTGTTACTTTATAGCTGCAATTGACGCAAAACGTCAAGAACTTATTCACAAAACTATTAAGGTTGTTTGTTTTGTTGTGAGAAAAATGTTTTACCAATAGAATTAAATTAATAAATAAAAGATATTAGCCAGCTTATACGGTGCCAATTTGTTGGTGCATTTTATTTGTTTGAACTTCTATTTTTATAGCTGCATTGACTGAAAATATTGTTAAATATTTTGTTAACTTATGAAGAATTCGTTGCAATTAAAAAATAAACAACTCGTCTTCCAAAAATTCCGCGACTTTCAATTTGACGTATTAGAAATGTCAAGTCTTGTGTGCAAATCAGTGTGAAATCTTGTTAAAAACGCAAGATTTGTTTTGACAGAAAAGAATCGATTTTGTTTAGAAAAAATTCGATTCTGTTTAAAAAAAATTCGATTTCTTTGTTGTAAGGAATTCGCCAACAATCACGCAAAAATAAAATCGATTCTTTTAGGAAATACGCATTCCTTTCAGTTTCAATTGACAGAAAAAGTTCGATTCTGTTTAGAAAAAATTCGATTTCTTTTTTGAAAGGAATTCGCCATAAATTTGTAAAAATATGATCCTCTAAGTCCAACCTTTATAGCTTTCCCAACACAGAAAGAATGTTTGTATTCAAAAATCACTCTTTTATTTTTTATTAAATTTCACTCCATAAATAGAATTTTTTTTAAATTACCTTTCAAACCGAACAGAATTTTTGAAATCGCATACTACTTTTCGTTTTTACCCCTTTCACCCTATAAATCCCAAATGTCTAAAAACAAAATATTTTTACGGCCATCCACTCTAAACATCCTTTCAAACACAAAAAGAATTCCTAAGTCGGACAATTTTTAATTTTTACTCCATTTCACGCTACAGATATAGAAATTTTAAAAAGGAATTTCCCTACAGCCATTTTCTAAGAAAAATCTTTCAAACAAAAGCAGAATTTCTTAAATCGGATAATTTTTTAATGTTTACCCCATTTCACTCTACAAATAGCAAAATTAAAAAAATATCCTTGAAGCCATTTCGTAAGAATAACCTTTTAAACGCAGGCATATTTTATTCAATCGGATATGGCTTTTTAATTTAACTCCATTCTTTAATTATTTTATTGATATTTTAATAGTCAGTCTGCTAGTTGGGGCGGAGACTAATCCGGCAAATCAGAGATCATTTAAATCGGTCCAGCCGTTCTTGAGTTTTAAATGGTGTAACTAAACCGACTTTGTTTTGGATATTAAGATTATACCTTATCGAATTAACATAGGTTTGAGTTATACTTATATGCGACTTTTATTTATTGTGATTAAAAATGTATAAAAAAGAATAAACGACTTTAATATAATGTACTTGAAGCACCAGGAGTTATGGAACCTTATGGGAGGTAAGAGTTTTGGTTTTTAATATTCTCCAATAGATTTTCCAGAAGTTTCTTTTCTTCAACTCCTCCTCCAGCTCTCCAACCAAAATCCTCACGAATCAACTTGTCCAATTGTTTAGTATCCACTCCAAGTTCACGTAATCTGCCAATTACTTTGAGTACCTCATCAAACTTTAAGATTCGCTCATAAACCGGTCTAAGAGCTGTAATTTTGATCCAAAATTCAGCAAACACTCCATTAGCAGCAACTTTATCACGAATAAGATTCTTAATTTCTTTTCTTGGATAAATGGCCAGAAGCTCTTCCATAAATCCCTTCCAACCATGGAGAGTTTTTTGTCCATCCGGTTTGTAGCTAAGAAGATTACCAAATTCCTCCGAATTGCTTTCATCGGAAGAAAGATTGGTAAGGGAGCCACTATGAAGTTTATTTTTCAGCCATAAATACAAATCTCTTATTTCTGGCTGACTTCCAATCAATTCGCCAGCTTTGTAAACATCTGGAGATCCAAAGTACAGTATGATGCGTTGAAATTCAGCATCTTTGGTCAAATATCTGCGGATGAGATCGGTAAGCTCGCGTTGAGGAATCAGAGATCTTATGTCCTTGAAATCATCGGCTAAGGTTCGTGAACGAAGCAAATCTAGAATGAACACCGGGCGATTGGTATACAGTTTGGCAGAACAAGCCAGGGTGGCCAAGGATAGAATCCAAAGGATTTTCATCTGAAATGAAAAAAAAAATTATATTTGCTTTTACATTATAGCTATGTACAATATAAATTTATTTAGAGAAGACCATACCTTAAACAATTGAAATGTTTAATGATGCATTCGTATAGCTGATGTTAGTTTTTATACTCATCCAGTTGCACCATAATCGAGTTGCATTATTAAATATTTATTTTTCATCGTCCAGTATCTTACAGAGTGATGAAGTTCTTGATAAGAGATAAGTTGCCATAAATCACCAAAGTTAAAGCTTACCTATGCACCTACATATTATATGAGTTTTCTTTTATCAATCATAATCTTTGTCTGAGAAATCGTTTAATATTGGTTGCAAATATTTTATATCAAACAAAGAGATAATGAGTTTGTGCGAGTTGTGTGAGTTTTGTTGTGTATACAAAAAAAAAAAACAAATACATTAAGTAAGTACACACAAGATTATCTGGCTATTATCCCTAAAGGTATATCATAGTTAAAAGTGGCCTTCGAAAGGCAAATGCATCTGAGGTATGCTATTGTTAGAAATGATCAACACAATTCATATTAGTTAAATTTTACGCAGGATCAAAGGGCCCTAATATTTCTTATGTTTGAATTATTAATCGTGAAGATGAACCTTGAAAAATGCTCATTTTCCAAAGAATCCTGAAATATAAAAAATATGCGCAACTGGATCGCACGAACTTGCTCTTCTGAAATTTCAAAGATTTTGTTATAAATATTTATACATAATACTTAATTAATAATAATTATTATTATTATTTATTGTACTATTCATACTAGAATGTCAGTTTATGAGACTTGACTTGACCATTCTTTATTCCGTCAATTTCATTGAATTTTTTGAACAACAACAACAACTTAAAGGTGCTACTACCAATTTGTTAACGAATTAATTTATAATTCATTTATTTGGCTAGAGATACAGCTGTTTCAAGAGGTGCCAAGCTGCCTATCATCACAGTCTCCTCTTTATTAGTGGTTCTGAGCTTTAATCCAATATTATTATTAAAAACTCTCTACATGCCCACCATAAAGATCGAACCCACGATATCAGATTTGCTCAGTCTTAGAAGCCGTATGTACTACGCATTCCGCTTGAGACCACTGACGTCACAGATCGAAAATGGGTTGTTTTTGTTTATCAAATGGATTTGGAGCATCAGCATTTTTCTAATCGCCTTTAAGTATGCTGTCTTGTTCCGCCTCCATTTTCTCTATACCTTATCAAGTCTAATAAACTGACATTCTAGTATGAATAGTACAATAAATAATAATAATATATTATTTCAATTTTGAAGGACTTCTTGTATTAAAATTTTGATTGAAATCGTTCAAGCCGTTAACGAGAAAGGCTTAAATCGAAAAAAAAGTTTCTATGACAGGTAGGCACCTACCGTTAATACAAAATTCATACTACCTACCGACATACATATGTACATATTATGTATATGAATATCCCAAAACTAAAAATATTTCCTAGCAAAATGTGGAATACCAATTGGCGTAATGGGATTTGTTTGCTTTGAATCGTTATATGCACATATATACGTTTTTGTACGTACATATGTATACAATAAAATGCACAGACCGATCGACAGTATGGCGAAAAACTGGAGACATTTTTTTTACACGAAACCAGAGATACTTGCTCTAAAAGAAAGTCTAAATAAAACATGCAATTTTCTATAAATTTTCTTTTCTCAAAAATAAAACTAGGTATAAACGTAAATCTAGCTAACAGGGTTTTTTTTATTTCGTATGATGTTAATTATTCAAGTCTCCTGTTCATTTTCAAACCCATCAGAAAGACCATGGGAAAACCCCAAACATGGTAATGGCCGAAGTGATTTTATCTCCTCGCACAAAGTTTTACTTTCTGAGTAGTCTGTAGGTATGTGAGTTCATCCATTTAAAGAAACCCTTGGCTTATAGCAACAAACCGTTTATGTGTATCTATTCCCAAATGGGATGCTCTATAACAGAAACTTCGCTACTAGTTAGTTAGCATCTATACCAAAAACAGACAAAATATACCTAAACCTATAAAGGTAGCTCACTATTTTGCGATCAAAGATCAGGTCATTGTTTTCAATCCCCTCTCGTTTGACAAAAAAAAAAAAAACTAACAACCAACAAATTCACCGATGGACTAGGCCCATAAAAAGTAAATAGGTTACCGGCGCCCAGTAAGGGCATGATCGTGCATGAAGTCACAAAATCGAAAGCACAACCCACCATCACAAAGCATCAAATGTACCCCGCGAACATTCGGGGTAGATAAAGTGCTGCAACTACATCATGTTGCATGCCACAGCTTCAGCAGCGAGAGGCTTCGCAATGAATTCGAAATCGAATGTTAATTCGAATCCAAATGTACAAACAAAATCGAGTTCATGTGTCTTCATCGTTATATTCTTGAAATGATAAATAATGCAAAGTAAACTGATAAAATGTGTTGCCGCTTTTTCTATTGACATAGAGTCTAGTAATAATCCCATTATCAAACTTGCCTACATGATTCATTACCCGTTTTTTTTCATTTTGTATACCGAATGTTTTATGTATGTTGACATCATCCTTTATTTAAAAAAAGTGGCAAATCCTGCCCTCAAAAAATAATTCTTAAAAATTACTGCTCAACATAATGTATGTGTAAAAAATGTCACTAAAAAATGTAACACTAAAAACTGTTAAGAGACTAGGAAGGGAATATTTAACACACGGAAGTATGAAAGACTCAAATGGTCAGCGTTAAAAAAAAAATTGAAGCCAGCATTCAGCACCAGTCCAATACCCGCTGGCCACTGCACAACAAACATCATTAGACGAACAAAAACCAGGGCAATCCCTCCATTAGCAGTTGGACAGTTTCGTGTATCGATCAACATTAAGATGGCAAACTGATAATCCAAGACAAGGGATAATATTAGCATTGGCATTCGTGCGGCTGTTTAATCAGCATGTACCCTTTGCTGCGCGCTACTCAGTTCTCTTCTCTTTAAGAAGCTGACCATGGACCAGTGCATATATTGAATATATAATATGCTGTGGTGCATGCAGCATACCTACTGCACAACTACGCTGCTTCAGATTGCGTTTCAAGTCAACAGCGAAACATTACACGTGAGACGTGAGTGAGGTTTGTTAGAACAATTTATACCGTTACACGGCTTGAATAAACACAGGGAGTATAGATTGAAACTTACTAGGTTTTCCGGTACCTATACTATACTTGCTACATATAAGATTCAGTGTAATTTAACTATGTGTTTATTACGCTTTGACGATTGATGTAATTGTAGATGCATGTCGTGAATTTAATTTATTTGGACTTCTTCTTTCCTTTCTGTGGGGCTTAAAGAAGGTTGTATTATGGTTTGGTTACAAGTTGTTTAAATTCATATTTTAAGGCAAATATTGACACATCGAGTTTTGCCATATAGTATCATATGTTATGTATACGTACCACAAATATTTATTATAAGCAAATTTTCAATAAATATCCCGAAAAACATTTTTTTTTAAACGATGAATTCTTGAACTCATTTCCACACACTCGGGCGTATGTGGAATCTTTGTAGTAAAACAATTCTTTTGAGAGTTCCAGTATAAGATGGTTGTGATTGGTTAAAGGATTATCATTGTAAATTCGCATCCTACATACCTACAAATATTTGTTTTCATATTCTTTTCTAATGAGGCCTGGCGCCTGGCCCCATATGAAAATCAAAATATGCAAAGAAAAGTTGTTCGTAATTTGAAAAGATCATAGGTGACTGGATCTTCAGGTTATATGTTACCTTCAATGATGGTAGCTGAGTTCAAGTGGATGTCCTACGGGTGGATCTTATTTGTATCGCCCCGTCGTTACCAACCATAACGAAATCAAAGATGTGCCTATGTCTACCCAGCACCTACAAGATTTTCTTTTAACTTGACAGGTTCGGCTGTTTACTCATATCACATACGAGTGGAAAGTATTTGTAAGGCTTGAAAATTGTTTCACGTTCCTCACAACGTCGCCAGTCAAAATACTTCTCATGGACTACATAAATTTGCAAAATAAAAATTTCAACGATTTAATTTCGACGTATTCAGAATTACGTCCCTTGCAAAGCAAGGCTCACACGAAGTTTCAAGAGAAAATTTTTCATCATTTACGTCTTGTTGCAAATAATATACAAAGTATATTATAATGCAAATTGATGAAAAAAATTATGTGAATTATAATCTGGTGGGAAATTCAGTTTTACAAATCACATACACAAACCAATTTAAAGTCTCCACTTGACTACTAGTTAATTGAAGAACCAACGAATTCCTACAAATGCTCAGTTTTGATTCGATAACATTATTTATGAAATTTATTATGAAAATAGCTTTTATACAGAAAACAAGCAAAAACAAATTACATTAATCTTAAAAAAATTGATTTTTATCCGCCATGTAATGTGGAAATGAAGAGGACGTTGTCATTGGGCTGCAGTTCGTAGTCCAATTCACCCTACAAAAAGACGTAACAAAACTTTTAATTAATAGCCACATGGTGTTAATTAGTTGTTTTAAAGAATTAATAATAAACTGGTGACATAAATAACCCGACTACATTGAACCATTAATGCTTTTAATTTTAGAAGTTCCAAGCAAAACACATTTTGATTTTTATCATACTTCTTAGTTGATTTAAAAATAATTTTTTTCTTTCCGAATGAAGGCGAAAGAATAGCAGAATAAGGCTTGTTATCTTACCAAGAGCTCCCAATCAGTATCGTTTACTAGCACAAGAATACCCGGTCGTCTGTAAATAACGTCTTTATGTTATTCAAAATTCAAGGAAAGTATTAGAATCAATATTTTACACTGAATCATTTTGAATGAAAAGCTCTGGCCTCTCTGTTAGAATTGTATCATGCATCCATTTGATAAAATTCTTCAGTGTCCCTAGAAGATGTCGGAAGAAAAGATTCAATTATTTCTAAATAGATTTGATTTATTTTAGATTTATTACAAGTCTTATTGCCGTCCAAAACAACATCGCGTTTCTTAATGTTTCCAAATAGAAGTTCTGCACCGGCGCTAGAACAAAATGTTTATGTGAATGAAATCCCTTACAATTTTTCGCCAAAGTTACAGTTACCTAAATTCTAACACTATTTTCAAATCAGATTTTGTCATTTTGTGTAGTTAATAAAATAAATAATTTTGTTAAAAAAAAGTATAGAATATTTATTAGAAATTCTTAATTCACGTGCTACACAAATTTATAAACAGAAACTCCGGCATTCAAGTAGTCGATGTGTCAAAAAATAGAAAAACACAAACAAAACCAAAGTTGGATGTGATTCCTCTTAACTGGCTGAACACAATAGACGCGCGTTCGATCGCGCGTTCGCACGCGCGTGATTATTAACTGGCTGAACACAATAGACGCGCTTTCGATCGCGCGTTCGCACGCGCGTGATTATTAAAACTTATTTAACTCCCAGAGTCGCGTTCGCGGCTGCGTCTCCATTGTATTCACTTTAACGAAATTTCACGTATTTTAACTTTGACAGGTGCGAACGCGCGTTTGAACGCGCTTCTATTCTGTTCAGCCAGTAAAACTTATTTAACTCCCAGAGTCGCGTTCGCGGCTGCGTCTCCATTGTATTCACTTTAACGAAATTTCACGTATTTTAACTTTGACAGGTGCGAACGCGCTTCTATTCTTTTCAGCCAGTAACTCACAAACAGAATAGCGTGTTCCATGCCGCCTCCACTGAACATGAACGATGCTCAAGACCCAGTTAAGATATTGTGACTTTTCACTACGCCATGACGATGGTCTTGTTGGCGAGACCGGTGAGGAGCTCTGTTTCCCTCACCGATCTCACCTACAAAACTATCGTCATAGCATAGTGAAAAATCACAATCTAAACCGGGTCCAAAGCCACAACTACAATCCTGATTTGTATGGATAATGTCACCTCATGACATGGATTTTTGCGCATTAGAGCAACGTTCAGGCTCAGTGCCATGTTATGATCTGAGGATAAACATATAAAGGGTATTCATGCAACGAGATAAATTTTCGCTTTGCAGAAAAATATAACCTTCCGCTAGACGTTTGCATGAACACACCTTAGAAATACTTATGAAATGTCACATCAAATACATCACAAATGTCATTTCTTATGGCGAATTCCTTTCAACAAAGAATTTGAATTTTTTCGAAACAGAATCGAATTTTTCCTAAACAGAATCGAATTTTTTCTTTGAATTGAAAGGAATTCGAATTTCGAAACACAATCGATTTTTTTTGTATGATTGTGTTTGTGTTAATTGTCAGCTGGCAGCTGGCAGCTGCAATTTACCCAAAACGTCAAGAAATTTTTCATAAAACTATTAAGGTTGTTTGTTTTTGTTGTGAGAAAAATGTTTTACCAATAGAATTAAATTAATAAATAAAAGATATTAGCCAGCTTATACGGTGCCATTTTGCTGGTGCATTTTATTTGTTTGAACTTCTATTTGCACATATATTTTTAAAGAAAATTGTTATTGAAAAGTTTTCACTTGCACTGAAAGTTTTTAACACGTCTTTCATTCGTGAAAGCTATTTTTTTTTTTATGTCAAATTTGTGTTTGATAATGAACAAGGCACAATAAGTTATTATTTTTATAGCTATATTGACTGAATATATTGTTGAATATTTTGTTAAATTTTGTAGACTTCTTTTCAACCAAAAAATAAACAACTCGTCTTCAAAAATTCCGCGACTTTCAATTTGACGTATTAGAAATGTCAAATCTTCATAGTGTGTGTGCAAATCGGTGTGAAATGTTGCTAAATACGCAAGATTTGTTTTGACAGAAAAGAATCGATTTTGCTTAGAACAAATTCGATTTCTTTGTTGTAAGGAATTCGCCATAAAGTCGCGGAATTTTTGAAGATGAGTTGTTTATTTTTTGGTTGAAACGAATTCTACATAATTTAACAAAATATTCAACGTTGTTACGTTGCGTTGTTCAATATCAAAATACCTTTCGCGAGTGAAAGACGTGATTAAAACTTTCAGTGCAAGTGAAAACTTTTCAAAGTTCAAACAAATAAAATGCACCAACAAATTGCCCCCGTATAAGCTGTTTTATATCTTATGTTATTAAAATAGAATTATTATAGTAATTAATATAATTCTATTGGTAAAACATTTTTCTCACAACAAAAACAAACAACCTTTTTAGTTTTGTGAAAAATTTCTTAACGTTTTGGGTCAATTGCAGCTGCCAGCTGACAATTAACACAAACACAATCACAAAAAAAATCGATTCTTTTACCAAATACGAATTCCTTTCAATTGACAGAAAAAAATTCGAATTCTTTGTTGAAAGGAATTCGCCGTTATTTATTTGCATTCTGATATCACTGATCTGTAAGCCTGTCTCATATAACTGCATATAACTATAAAAAAGCTAATTTTCTTTTTTTATATTGCAAACATTTATGAAGACTTATTTAAGATTAATATTTAAATAATAAATAACATTGACAACATTTATGAAGACTTATTTAAGTTTAATATTTAAATAATAAATAACATTGACATTTCATGTAAACTGTGAAGATATGAAATTTTTTAAATGATCTCGGATTGCCTCCCCTGTTGCACATGATTCTTCGCTCTCATCGACCGGCCCAGAATATAATACATCTTCATAATCCAGTGAATCACTCAACATAGTGTCGTATTCCATTCCTTTTGCCTCCAAAATGTTATGCAATATGCAGCATGTGGTTATAACCTTGGGAATGAAACTCACAGTTATGTTCATAGGATCTTGCAAGATCTTCCATCGGCCTTTTAGTTTCCTAAATGTCTGTTCGGCAACAGCACAGGACTTGCTCACAAAATCATTGAATAATTCCTGTTCGGGTGTGATTACATCAGAGTACGGTTTCATAAGCCACCATTGTGCTGCATCGGCTCGACGGCTAATTAGATATGCCGGTACAGGTATTCCATTGATATCTCTTTGTGGCTGGTGAAAAAAATATTGAGAAATCCTTCACAAAAGTGCGACTAAACAGAGAAATACCATAGATAACATCACTTGTTTGACGTCGAAATTATAATCCATGAAATCTTCAGCGTTGTCCAAGAAAGCAACATCTCTGAACCTGAAATAAGATCGAGTTAGTAGGTACAAGAAGGAAATGTGAACATGAGCCCCAGAGAGAAATGATGAGAAATGAGCCCCAGCCCTGATTTAGTACTTACAGGCAATTTGGATCAATAATTGTATGTAGAACTACCTCTGTTGAGCCCTTCTCCCTCATGTGCTTACTCAATCCAATAGCTTTGTATGAAATTGAAATTCGGGTTCCTTCCAAGACGCCAAGCATTTGAGGCAGTGAAACTTTATCCTCAAATTGTTGCATTATATCGAAAATCTCTTCGCCCTCTGGCATGGCAATGTATTCGTTTTGGAGAATCTTCGTGCATGCTTCACAGAATTGATATAGAGCTTTCTGCACACTGATCCCATGGATACCGAACTTTACGCCAATACTGGAATATGATTCATTCGATGCGAGTTTGTATAGGGCTGCTGCAATTTTTATCTTGGTTGGCACCGATTCACGTACAGCATTTGGTTTTGCTTTGAGTTCATCGTCCAGAGTCTCAAACAAGTATAAATATGTCTCTTGGTCCATGCGAAACGTCCTCGCCCAAAGATCATCGTCACCGCTAAGGCTTATTGAATTCCACCAGTCGGCGCTTCGTTTTTTCATCCACAAAGTTCTTATTCTTTTTCCTTTCTGCCGATTAGTATTTGATTCATTTAATTCATTCAAGTATAACACTTCGATGATGTTCATGAGATTCAGCTGGTGGATTCGAATGTTGTCTCGGATTTTGCTCTCCAGTCGGTTGTAGAACCGCAGTCTCATCTGTCTCATTTCTTTGTCGTATTTTTTGTAGCATAAATTCATGCTGTTAAAGAATCCAACGCATGCTTCCATTAGCACACGATTTTTTCTATCCATTTTAGTTTAGTTTTAATTAATTTCCAAACATAAAAATTAATTTGTTTTGTACACAAAATATGCGTCTGTCAACTGTCAAATGAAAAAAAAAAAACAAATAAATAGAAACAAAGCTCGGGAGCCAACGAATATTCCAGTTAGCATTCCAGGGGCTAAAGTAGCATCGTGAAAGTTGGCTTGTAGAACACCTTCACTGGCTGAACACAATAGACGCGCGTTTGCACGCGCAAGGTATATGGAGAATGGAAGTGGCAATAAAAATAGTTTTTTTTAAACTTGGTGAACATTTTAGTTACCAAACAGGCATTATTAAAACTTATTTAACTCCCAGAGTCGTGGTTGTGGCTGCAGCTGCATTATATTCACTCAAAGGAATTTTTAGGTAAGGACGCCGTCTATTGTGTTCAGCCAGTCAAGGAAATTCACTGACCCTTTCAGTAGTAGTAAGTTACAAAATCGTCGCCCAATTCACAATGCAGCGAGCGTTTTTACGATAAAAACTCATTTTTGTAAAAAAAAAAAATCAATTAAAAAGAAACAAAACCATAGATTTATCAATAACTTTACTTGTTAATACACATTTGATCATTTATTCTTTGAAAAATCTGTAAATTATTAGCAAAAATGAAAATCGTCGTCACCACGTCGCTCCTTTTTTTCAATTTTGCGAATTCTTGGTGTGACAGGACGACGAGAAACGCCGCATTGTGTATATCCAGGGGCCCAATTCCGCAAGCGAGGGTTTTTTCTGTGTATGCACAAAAATCAGTGTACACATTAAATTATGCCATTCCGCAAGAGTGTGGTGCAATCTTTTTGCCAGATAAACTGTACACAGATAGGCAAATTTATTCACTCATATTTTGAGCGTGAATAGAAAGTGTACACGGAAAACTATTCACACTTGCGGAATTGAGCCCCCAGGTATGCTTTTATTGTTTGAAATTGGTTTGACAACTACAACGAGTTCTCGTTACGCTCACGTCTCGTTTCCTCGCCGCATTGTGAATCAGGCTTGAGAAATGTGAAATCTTTATAGTGTGTGTGAAATCTTGCTAAAAATGCAAGATTTGTTTTGACAGAAAAGAATCGATTTCGTTTAGAAAAAATTCGATTCTGTTTAGAAAAAATTCTGTTTCTTTGTTGAAAGGAATTCGCCATTAGATAAGTTTTAGTCAACAATTATATGTAATTATTTATAACTTGGACGGCTGTCTAAAGTAAGACAACGATTATAAGTACGACTCTGTGTGCTTACGGGCTTTTAGCTTTTTTCCTGACTTTTTTTGTTTTTCATTGTTGTATCCCGGACAAACTTCAGAAATCAGATTATTTTATCTCCACAGAAACGAACTGTTACGGCCATATTATTCACTCAATTCATCCAGATTAAAAATTCAAATCCAGATGTAAGGCATACAAATTCAATGTAAATACATCTGAATTTAAGTTTTAATCTGGATGTATCTAGTGAATAATATATGGCTGTTAAAGTTTGTGTGGAAATATTTTTACAAAGTTGATAATCTATCGAACTTTGTTGCATCTGTGCAGTTCAGTTGCAGTGCAGTTCCGTCAAAAAATTGACAAGTTTTTAAAAAATCCTGCTTTTCTTGGCCATCTCTTTTTCACCATAAAGTGGGAGTGAGATAAAGAACAGTGACGTAAAAAAGTCGCAGGAGACAGCCTAAGTGGCTGATTACGTGGGTCGTTTTACTGAAGAGCGCATCGCGTGAGAGAGGTAGATTTTATGTGCGTAAAAAAGAGAAGGTGGAATCTACTTTCTCTTTTACGCACATAAAATCCACCTGTCTCATGCGATGCGCTCTTCAGTAAAACGACCCATGTAATCAGGCACTAATATGAACACCATCTATAATTTTTGTTTCCGAAATGTTTTCCCACTTTTTTGACGTGTTTATACTGTTTCAAACAATATGCCTATTTGGTAACTAAAACTTTCACCAAGTTGTCTAAAACTGTGTCATTTCTTATGGGTTTTGACAATAATTGGTTAAAATTTTTTGAAACATTTCACATTGGGTAACGTTCAATGCATTACGTTTTACATCTGAATTTTCAGATTTCTGAATTTTTAGAGCTTCTGATTTTACGCTGTCATAAAAAGTTAGATGACTTTTAGTTACGTTTGATTACGTTTCATCTGAATTTTTAGCCAAAAATTCTCATCTGAAAATTCAGAATAAAGTGATGATAGTGGTGGGGGAAATTTTGAAGTATTATACACAGAAGTTTAACTTTATGATTTTCGCTGTGGTTAGTGGTTGATTTGGGATGGTTAATTTTCATCACGAACAAATTAATACTTCTTACATAAAAGAATTTATCGTTTATTGATAAGTGAGTTGCTAAATCAAAAGATAAACTATTCTTAAGAAAAATGTTCCCAGAATTCTACATCGCAATATTGTGGAATTATTTTTTCATAGTCTTGCTGTAATTTGTTGCTGATGTAGTTAAATAAATCACCACCAGAACTGCTGACGCTTAATTTTTAATTGTAGAATATAATTAAAGTTCCATTTTATTTCGTTTTAATGTAAATCCTTTAAGTAAATGCTAGCATTTGACACAACAACTTTGGACTGAAAATTCAGATTTTTTGTGAGTTCAATAGCATAAATTCAGATCTGAATTTTCAGATTTTGTGGTTGAACGTGCCCATTACCAAAAAGAACTAGTGTAGAAGGGCCTTAATAAAAGATGTGTATACCGAACTAGAACAGTTTAGACCAATCAAAAGTGAATGGTTCTTGTCTTAACTAGTAAGTAACCAAACGTCAGAGGTATATGTTTCCGATTTTTCTTTCATGTGCCGATTATTCAACTTGTTTTGAAGTTAAGAATTTCATTCCGAGGTTTTTTGTTCCAAAAACCAACGTTAAATATTTATTAACTGAAATGATTAGCCTCCGTGCTCTCTATCCGGGTGTCCGCCAATATATATTTAATCCAGCAATACCAAACAAAACCGCATTTCTCCACCAATCACTGAAATGCTTCTCCATCGCAGGTCTACCATCAATAAACAAACAGCTAAATCGTACTTTTGCCTCAGAAACATCCTCTGATCCTGATGAAACCCTTATCTATCATGGATCCCTGGCGCCTCGCATGAAAGCAGTCAAAGTATTTTCGCTTACCACCAGCCTGACGGGGATTGCCGCCCAACCAATTCTCATGGAACAAGGAATGAAGATTGGCGGCACCGGAATGGCAGTCGCTCTGTGCACTGTAGCTGGATTCTTCACATTTGTAACACCTCTGCTGCTGCATTTCATCACTAAGAAATACGTCACCGAGATTCATTACAATGCAAAGACCGACGAGTATACCGCGACGACTATATCGATTTTATTGTTTAAAATTAAGGTAAAATAGAAATTCATAATAGTCCTTCCTTGCTTAACAGTTTCATTTCGCAGACAAAGTTTAGGCCGAGCGACGTCAAGGTTCCAGATGTCCCAGGGATGTTTACATCTTTCAAAGTCAACGACAAACCTCTGTTCATAGAGCCAAGTTTGTTCGACAACACCGACCACTATGTGAAGATCATGGGCTACGATAAACCGATTGACTTCAAGCTCGACATTCAACCAGACGACAGCAATAACAAAACTCCCACACCCAGTAGCAGTGAGAAAGAAAGTAGGAAATAAATCTAAATTTATTTTTATCAAAATAAAATGAAACAGACAAAAAACACAAACAAACAGTACTTAGGTTTATACATGGTTATTTTCTGTTTGTAGCATCTTGATCCCAGCTTTGAAAGAACTGTTTGATGTTATGATCTTCGATTTCCGATTGCCTCGACTCTGATTGCCTAATTTTCGGATTGCCCGTAAATCTGGTTTTCGAGTTGTTGTTGCTTTCTTGCAACAAGTCCTTAATGCCACTTAGAAAGGTTTGCGTGTTGCTTGACATAATTTCCTTGAATTTTTCATCCCGTCCTGATGTGTAGTTGGCAAACAATCTGAATTCGTATTCGATTAGTTCTTTTTGTTTTTTAAACAAATCTTCGTTCAGTTCTTTGGTGACCTGTTTTATTTTCTGTTGGAAAGCATCAATTTTCGTAACAGGTTCTGACTCACGGGGTCTCTTTAGGTGTATCCGTGGCTTGGAGGCTATAGGGGAAGCAAATAAAATATGTGAAGGTAAAATAGATTAAATTTACTTTAAACAATTTGTTTTGATTTCGCAAGGATACAAATTAAGAGTAAAAACATCGATTCATCCTCGAAAATTCAATTAAATGTTATTTTGAAGGAGCGGTATTTGGATAAAGCAAAATGACACAACCACAAAAAGGATTTACTAATATATCCATTCCACCTTTTTCTCACGCACATAATAATCTAACCTAATGGATCAAAGTAAAACTAGAATTGTCGAATGGGGCACTTAATGGTCATACGAAACCAAGCGAATACAAGAAATAATATGAGCGAATTTACGAGCTCTCCAATTTCCTGGAATTATTCTATGGTCAGGTGCACCGAACACAGCCTGGATGTCAGACACCATGCGGATACATGTATCTTTTCACAAAGGCAACGGTAACACCTCAGCGCTAATTGTATCACTGAGATAGGTTGCTCCAGCTGACTACTGACAAAGTGTCAAAAACCTCTTGGCGCCTAATTTAGGCCAGGAGCGAACGGAATTTCTAGGAATGCGAAGTTTGGGCAACATTACACGAGCAAAGTTTTCTCTGTGTTCACATAAAATTATACAAAACATTTATATAAGGCAAACACTGTAAACAAACCAATTCAAACTTTGTTCTTGGAAAATCAATTGAAATCCTTCTCAAAAGTATAATAATTGCATCAAAAATAGCAGCGCAAAGAAAATATTTACCTGGCAGAGTTGGAAAACATTCCTCAAAGGTGGGCATTTCTGTTTTGGGGAGGTCGAAATCTAGTTCGTGGTCTTGCGCTAGCTCAAGTGTCTGTTCTTCCTCATCACTCGATGTAAAGTTTCCATTTTCAATTGGATTCACGGACAGCGAACAAAGTTCTAAATATAAAACATTTACATGCTAGTACACAGAGTAAACAATAAAGTTGTACAGATAAAAACTACATACCCGTGGTCTCCTTTTTGTCGACTTTCTTACGATTCGATAAAACAGCTTCCATTTGATCGAAATATGGTGATACTTTATGAGTCTTATCTCCACTTTCTAAAATCTTTCGATCTTTGTAAAATATCTTTTTCAAATTTTGCCATCGAAATTCCATTTGCTTTGCATTTTTATCATAATATCCACGAGCAAACATTTCTTGTTCGATTATTTGATAGATTTGATTGGTTTTGTATTTTTTCTCTTCGATTTTTTGTAAGCATTCTTTTTCCACGATGATTGAAATTAGGGTTAGGGTTTCTTCGTAGCCCCAGAGATTTCTTTTGGTCATGTTAATTATATTTTCTTTATTACTTTACTGACTGAAATAACAGAATTTAAATTATAATTCATAAACAATAACAAATCGAAATAAGAACGCTCTTTAAGGAAAAAAATGAAGTTATCGTCTTGACAGATTGCGTGGCAGACGATAAGATTTCCAATGTTTGCAATTCTTTCCATTATTTCCTGGAGTTAAAATTCCAATGATGTTTTCGTTATAAGGTGTGGTGAATTTCATTTCATTTCATTTCCATGAAAGACTGCCTCACCATGCAATTTCACTATACTATAAATACAAACTCTATGGGCCTTAACAATAACCAAACGGTAAACACGCGTTTTCATAAATGACAGGTTAAACTTTAAAGACGAGTTAATTTGTGTGTTTACCAATAACCAAATTAAACACACCTTTTACTAATTATCGCTCTATTACAAAATCTATTACAGTATATTTCAAAAAGACAGCTGTTGAATGACATTTGTGTTATTTTGCAAAATAAACAAACAATTTTTTTGGTTCCAAACAGATTTAAACTTTTTCACTTATGAAATTAAAAAATGAGTTTCGACGACTAGGATATAATTGATGGCATTAGTATTTTGGAGGATTTGGCACAATCTCGCTGAACAAAAATATATAAAAAAAGAAAAGATCCTTTCGAAGAATATGATGATGGGCTTTACCACTGATCTCTATAATACACTGGATAGTGGATTCCCTTTATGTACAACAGTTTTTTTTTAATCCAATTGAAGATGACATTCTGGTGCCAAGCGCACCTTTTGACGTCTGTCTTTTAAAAAAAAAGAAGTAATTTGACGTACATTTTTCAGTTCACTGGTTGAACACAGTACGAGCGTCAGGACGCGCGGCAGGGCGCGCGTTCACATGAGCGTGATTATTAAAACTTGTGTCGAATTTCTTTCAACCATTTCAGATGGCTTATTTTTGTATATGATGGTGTGAGTTCTATTTGACAGGAATTTGAACACAAAAAATAATGGTCCTTCAAATTTACAGCAAATATTTCAAACTGCATTTAATTTACCATACAAAACAAAAAAAATTGTGCGTTTATCCAAACAACAAAAAATTACAATTCATTGTTTGTTACAATTTATGCAAATTCGCAAGAAATGTCACCTACTATTTAACTCCCAGAATCGCGTTTGTGGCTACAGACACAAAACCTAATGACAGACACAAAACCTAATGTGAACACATCCGACTCATTCTGACGTGCAGCAGTCGTTAAAACAAAACAAAAATCTTTGCTAGTTGAAGGATTAATTAGAAACATTTCACTTACAAAATATAAATCTTATTAGGAAAATGCTTTCAATTAAAAAAATTGGATTCCGTAGGATTTAAATGCCAAAAATAAGGTACAGACAGAGAGAACAGATATCACAAAAGAAAACGTAAGAAAAATGAACAATCTTAAGCAAAAAATCAAAAAATCCTTACTTTCTTCGCCATCATTTTCTCACCATGAAGTGTGAGTGTGATAAAGTACAGAGACGCAAAAAATAGTCAAAGGAGACAGTCCAATGTGAACACCGTTCTATAACGAGATTTTATGTATTTTAACATTTGCAAGATAAGGACGCGCGCTATGACTCGCTTGTATTGTGTTCAGCCACTTTGACAAAATGAAGTTATACTGTTATACAAACCTGGTGCCAAGCGCACCGTACAACAATCATCAATTGGAGTCATTTTGTTTGTATGAATACGCTATCCAGTGTATTATAGTGCCTGATTACATGGGTCGTTTTACTGAAGAGCGCATCGCATGAGACAGGTAGATTTTATGTGCGTAAAAAAGAGAAGGTAGATTCCACCTTCTCTTTTTTACGCACATAAAATCTACCTCTACGCGATGCGCTCTTCAGTAAAACGACCCATGTAATCAGGCACTATGGTTTCATCATGCCGTCCGTCGGTCTGTTCGTCTGTTGGCCTGTGTTTCAGTGCGTCTGTGCCAGTCCGACTGTAATTTGAGCTAGAGCCTAAACGGGTGAACCGATTTGCTTCAAATTTGGTACAGAACATTTTTATGTGATTCCCTACAGTAGAAATTCGAATTTTTGTTTTAGCTCATCTAGAACGGGTAGTTGCGATAGAAATATTTTAGTTTTTTTCAAATTTTCTCGAAACGGCTTTAAGGATTTTGATTAAAATTCATACCTAATAGCCAAGTCAATTGTAAGAAAACTGCGTTTCAGATTTTTCTCAAAAAATTCACATAACGGGATTAGGTATTCCATGTTTTTTTGGGTTATTCGCGTATATCTTTGCCATGGTTAGACCGATTTTGTTATAATTTTATTGCAATCTGATGCTTCTCAATAGTTTGAACAATAATACATTTAAAAATTTTTAAAAACATTTTTTTTATAAACAAAAATGATTTTTTTTTGTACTTTTGACTCTTTTAATATTTTCTCGTTAAATAACTAGCTGAACACAATAGACGCGCGTTCGATCGCGCGTTCGCACGCGCGTGATTATTAAAACTTATTTAACTCCCAGAGTCGCGTTCGCGGCTGCGTCTCCATTGTATTCACTTTAACGAAATTTCACGTATTTTAACTTTGACAGGTGCGAACGCGCGTTCGAACGCGCTTCTATTGTGTTCAGCCAGTAAAGGTATACATCATTCATCTTCAATAGCCGCATTTTATTATCGCCAATGATCCATATATATATATAACGGGTGATTTTTAAGCTGGTTTGGTTTTGGCAACACTGGTTTTGACAGCTGACGTGTGTTTAGTACCTTGTGTCACTGTCAAACAGCTTCAGTTTGGTTTGCAATTTAACCATGGATCGTCTTACAAATGAACAACGCTTGCAAATTATTGAATTTTACTATCAAAATTCGTGCTCGGTTCGAAATGTTCATCGCGCGCTGCTTGTGTTCAGCGATGAGGCTCATTTTTGGTTGAATGGGTACGTAAATAAGCAAAATTGCCGCATTTGGAGTGAAGATCAGCCAGAAGCATTGCAACAGCTACCAATGCATCCCGAAAAAGCCACTGTTTGGTGCGGTTTATGGGCCGGCGGCATTATTGGGCCTATTTCTTCAAAGATGATGCGAATCGCAGCGTTTGAACGCTACCGAGCGATGATAACAAACTTTTTTTTGCCCGAAATGGAAGTTCTTGACTTGCATGATATGTGGTTTCAACAAGACGGTGCCACATGCCACACAGCACGCGAAACAATGGCGCAATTGCGAGGCGAGTTTGGTGAACAGTTAATATCACGTTTCGGGCCGGTCAATTGGCCGCCTAGATCGTGCGATTTGACACCATTAGATTATTTTTTGTGGGGGTGTGTCAAGGCTAATGTCTATAGGGACAAGCCCGCTTCGATTGACGCACTGGAAGCCAAAATCCATGCATTCATTCGTGAGATACCGGCCGATATGTGTGAAAGAGTATGCCAAAATTGGACTCAGCGGATGGGCTAACTGAGACGCAGCCGCGGTCAACATTTGCATGAAATTATATTTAAACATTAAATTGCAAGGTTCAAACTATCGATTCAAATAAATATTTCATTCATTTTTTCGAATTTTTTGTGTTTTTTTTTTAAAAAAAGTTCTAAACCTCTTAAAAAATCACCCATTACATGAACAATACGGATCTTAGTGAAAACTGTGTTGTACACGTTTCACTTTTTTCCTTACGTTTATTTATTTTTCACTATTTGTTGTCTTTTTTCTTTGCTAGAGCAAAAACTACATTTTTGGTCCATGAAACGTGATCGCGATAGAGAGCGGGATCTCGTGTTGTTGTTGTAGCATGTTTTTTGATGATCTATATATGGATAAAAGCGTTTTAGAAGTCTTAGTCGATGTGGGCAGTTATTTTTGGTTCAAAGAACGATTTTTGTTTAAAACCTTCTTGATGAAATCGATCAATTTTTTCATCTTTCGAGTTTTCAAAAAAATAGAAATATTTTTCAACATTTACGCATCTACATACAGGCATACAGTAACTGCTTTTTATATTTTCTGGAAGCCTCTGCATAAAAAATATGACCCAAATTAATAAAACGGTCTACATAGAGTTCATTTTGGTATCAAAAATTGTAAAGTAGTTTCGTCAATAAACATTTTTTGGAAGAAGGGCCGTTATTTTGTTCACACAACTCATTGGAAACATATGTTCTTTTTACCATCATGGTGTACAGACCAACCTATTTCATTGAGAAATCTAAATTTATGAGAACAAAATTTAAAATCGTTGTTAACTTACTTTATGTGCAGTGCAGTTACAAATAACATTTTCAAAAAAATCGTAAACTCGTTTTTGATTTAATCACCATTCAAAGTTGACACGCATTAAAGCGCTTCGCGCGGCTTAAAAAAACATCTCTGGGTGCCCGTACCGGTGGAGAGCCCTGAGCCCTGGGCCCTGCGTGGCCGGATAGACAAAACTTTCTTAAACCGAAACTGTTATAATTGGAATATCTAGACAGTCTAAGGCTTAGAGGATATACTGTATGGAGTTCTCGTTTCTATGTCAAATGCGAAGCTTTCATAGGGATACTTCATTTTCCGAGAATCAACATAATAAGTTTTTTATGTAGATTATTGGACTACACGTTGGAGAAAAAAACCAAAAAGAATATTTCAATGGGGCATATTCATAGTCACTTTTAAACTCCAGTTTATCTTATACTGGGGTTTATTTAATGTTAATAAGATAGGATAAACCCAGATCTAAGATAAACTAGAGTTCAACAGTGACTATGAATATTCCCCAAACAATAAACAAACACTAACAAATTTCAAGAATTTGTTTGTTAATTCAAAAATTGAGCAGGCAAATCCAACATTTTTGTTCCTTAGTATTTGACACAAAAACTGAGAAATTTTGCTGAGGAATCGGGTTTTATTGAGATTGTTGGGATATTTCTCAGATAAACTGACAGATGGAAAACTATATATAATTTGATTTGTTTACTTGCTTTTCCGTATGAAATTGAAAAATTTCGGCTATTCGAAGTTTGAATATTTATCCAGAAAACGATGATTGAATAACTTTTCAATCGTTAAGAAAAAATGTTTCCTCGACCCAACCTACATACAAACATGCTACCTATATAGAGCTTTCATGCATCTTATGCAAATCAACCTGTAAAACGGAAGTAAAAAAAAAGAAACCTAAAATACATTCGAAAATTCGTTATAAAACCATGTCAAAACTTAAGGTGTAATTTTTTCTGCTACAGATTTGTATCTCCTACAGAACCTCATGACAGCAATTCTCTTTAGCAACGTGATTAATGTTAAAGCAACAATCGCGTTCCAGTAGGATGATACAGTTAATTACATTGAACCCGTATAAATTAATCATTTGTCAATATCAATACACCAGGGACGACACACCTTGAATCTGTCCTCCTGTCACCCTTAAGTAACACTTATTTATTAGCCACACGATTTTCAAGTTGAATGTCTAATTAAAATTATTTAGTGTCAGCACTTTACAACGATTTCCGTGACAACCGTCCATTGGCTGTGTTTACACTTTTGTAATTTAACAAATTGCAAGATGTAAATCACACGAGTGGTCTATTCCTATAAGTAAGTGCAAACTACTTATACTTGAACGCGATATAAAAAACGTCAATCAGTTGACAAGCTCGTTTTGTCCTTTTTTTTTTACTGTAGGAGACCATACACATATACACATACATATATGTTTGTATGGCTTACTCTTTAACCCCTGCTATATTAACTCATTATTTTCTCGTTTTTCTCGATTAATGTCGTACAAAGTGTCAGGTGACAACTCATTTAGCGTTGGTATTGACTAAAACACTTAACAAAGCGCACGGCATACATATAGTGTTGGTAAAGTTGTATAGTTGTTGTCCTGCCATGTTTAATCATAATGCAGATATATTTTGCTAACTTCCTGATTCCTGAATTGCATGGCAAGTGAATTTTTATATACTTTTCATTTTTGTATTCGTTTACTTATTCACACATGCAATATACATACCTGCTGTTGAAGCGTTTTGTTGGCAGTTGTGTTAATTTTAATTACATGCTGTTTGCAATTTATAAGGAGTGGGTAATTAAAAGGCAGGTCCTTAAGGTGAACAGTGAACAGAGAACGAGTTATTTAGTCACAACAACTTGATATGGCTATAAATATTGAAAAGGGGTGGCAGTTATAAAAAAATTAAATGATTTTTATGTTTTGAAATTGATGCTAAGGGAAATTGATGCCACATGTTGGGCGCCGTTTTTGGTGAGAAGTAAAAAGGATTTCAATCGACTTATATTGGTTTGATCAACAAACCAATCAATATTTTAACAAAAATAAAAACGTAGTTCGTTGTATTATAACACAAGTCAATAAACTTTTCGACAATTATAATATCTTGTGTTATATTTTCGTCTTTTGGAAACCTCTTTAACTTAACAAGTCAAAAATTGGGCGCCACTTTTCGGACATAAGGATATGATATAGCATGCGTTATAATTGAGATAGTCTTTATTAATGTAAGAATATCTAGAAAAAAAAATATTCAGATAAGAGTTTTTAAACTCCAAACTATTTTTGAAAATGGATGTTGTCAAGCGACTTAAGTAACCGGCACTTAAGTTAAAATGATTTAATAATTAAATACATATAAAAATAGGATTGATAATAATTTATATGATCATTAATTGCTGCTTTTCACTTTTGGTTTCAAAAATGGTTTCACGACCGCGGATCACTTACAAAAAGCTGACTGCAATTTCTGTAATCAAAGTTAAAATAATAGGAAAAAGTACCGTTAACTTACCCTTTCTTGACTTACTATCAAATTCATATTTGTATATGCTTCGCTTCTCAACTAGCTACAAAAAAGAGAGTCAGTTGAGAAATGAGTAGCTAGGGTGTTGACGAGCTAGTTGCTAAAGTTTCTGTGTATTTAAAAAAAATTAGTGTTTATTGAAACTCGATCGTGTGAACTCGGGGTAAAGTATTATTGGGTGACAAGTCCGTTTAATTTTAGTTAATCTCTATTTGAGCAATTTGGAAGACTTTGATATTACCAGCTCCACGTTTTGGCACTGGTGCTAATGAAAACTTATTCAAATGTTGATGAAGATATTCTGTGTCGTTTCGACCTTCGAATGAAAAATTCCAAAGAAGAAACACTACAAGGCGTAGAGTCCGCATGAAAAATGCAACAGAGTTCCCTTTAACTTAAAGATAGTTTATGGGCCTCACATTGGGCGCCATTTCTGTTACATAAGAAAAAGGAACAGCAATTAATTGAAAAAAATATCAATAAAAATTAAATTAAATCAGCTGTGGACATTTAGGCCCAGTTTTTCAGTGCGAGATTAAAATTAAGCCCGAGTTAACTCATCAAATTCGGTGAGTTAACTCAGACTTAACTGAACAGATACTTTTGTTGTTTAATCCACCCACTTTGTTTAGTAGTTCCGCATCCATTCCGCACTTAAAAACTGCTTCTTTAGCTCACTGTGGATTATTTTACTTCTAGCGTTAGCTATCTCTGGTTGAACTCACCTCTGGAAAACTGGCCCTTAGATATTCTGTTGCATAAAACAAATTAAAGAAAACATTATTATGTCAGCTAATTTTAGTTAAAAAAAAGAGTTGTGAGGCAGCAACTTCTGAAGCCATTGGGCATGGATAAAACCCATTACGCTTACATACAAATCATTAACTTCATTAAAAAGGACACACCTTATTTGAGGTAAAAAATAACTACGAAAGTTAATTATGCGAGTACTCCTTTTAAAGTAGGTTTTGTTTAAATAAAAAAATTCTTTCACCAAAGCATTATTTTTTTCCCAATTAAATGTGAACGTAACGCAATCTTTAAAAAAAAAAAAAAAAAAACAATCATTGGCAGCCCTATAAAATGGAACATTAACTTCCGGCATGAAATTCATTCATTTGCTTTCGCACAGCAAGAGGCCAATATAAAAATGGTTCATCACATAAGCTTGAAATCCCATAAATATATACATACACACGAGAGTTTTTCTTGGTCATTAAAATTTGCTTCAGCGGATATTAATGAAATATATGTACAAAGCCATGTCAGATGTTGCTTTATCATCATTATAAAACAGTCACACTCGCTAAAGACCAATTTAATATATAGGCTACGTTTAGAAAGAGAGCTGAAAAAGAGATAGAGAGAGGGAGAGAAAAAGAATAAAACCTTGATCCCATAAATTTATTTTGTATAAATTAAATTGAACTCAAGTGATAAATCTTTATAATCCATCTTCATTCATATCATCAAGAACGGAACACAAAAAGGATATTTCCATCATCATCTGTCGCCATGTAAAATATTTTCCAAAGGATTACAATCTTTGCTTGATTTCCATATCTTATAGCCATCTTCGTCTTTTGGTGTATAATTTGTTGTTGTTGTCTTTATTAGTGAATGCCTTGATGTGAAACCCTTCGCCTTCAGGCTTTGTATGTTTTTTTTTGTTTCGTATGAAGGAGGTTCTATGTGAGAATGTATATATTTGTATAGGGATGAAGGCGGAAATGGAGGCGGTATCCTTTCTAAACAAAACGCAAGCATCATTTTATGACGTTCATTAATGACATTGCCTTAAGATAACAAATAAAGTACGACAACATTGAATGGAATTTCTTTCTTCACAATTTGTCGGCTTTAAGATGAGGAAATAGAATTTTCACAGTACATCTGAAAAGAAAGAAGAAAAATAAATTAAATAAATTGAAAAATATATACATTGATACATATTTATGAAAGGACTTTGGTCTATAATTTTTATCCCGTGAAGCACGTTTCACGATTAAATATTTAAACTTATGACAGGAAAAATACTGCGGATTAACAGGCTCCATTTGGTTTAAGGAATAGCTATGGTGTCTGTGATGGTTTGATCATCACTGTTGGACGTGCCGAGACATAAAGTCATATTTTACCATTTGGGCTTGGACAGTTTTCAAAGCCATAATTTGGCTTTATGTCACATTTTTTTTCAAATCAGTATTTTCCTATATTCAATTCCTTCCATAAACGCTATATAATTATGTTCAAAAGCATGTTCAAATGCATGTGCCGATGTCCCTTCACCGATAAGTGAACTTGAGACACACACAGTTTTTTTTCTTTCAGATCGCTAAAGAGGTGCGTAAGACGGTTCTCTTGCCGGGTATATACCGTTTTTCTTTTCAGCATGCAAAGCATGAAAAACGAGTAACACTTTTTGCACACTCTTACAAAATTACCCACATGTGATGGCGGACCCTAGCGATTTTAAGATCGCTTGAAGCCCGTTTCAGGTTTCTTCCCAACTAACAATTTAGCTTGTATAAGGTCCAATTTTTCGAATTTGGCAAGTTATAGCTTGTATAGAGCTTGTATAGAGCTTGTATAAGGCAAACTTTTGCAAGCCACACATTTAAACTTTGATAATTAAAAAAACCAGCTGTTATTAGGCCTTTAAAAGTGAGTTTGACAAGTTCTATACAAGGCTTGTAGATAAAGGTTCCAAATTGCCTGTATAAGGCTATCCGAAGTTGTTTACAGAAAATTAATGAAATAATAGCTGCTATAAGGCTCTCCACCACAAGTCAATGCAAACAACTTCGGTAAGGCTTGCCTATAAAGGCCTTATACAAATTAAATTAATATGCGTAAGAAAAGCGGGTGTCTGTACCTTAAGTAAGGACAGTTGACGTCAATACTAACTTCATTTATTTTATTGAAAAAGCTTTTTAAATGTAGAGTTTACTATTTTTTTTTTGTTGGGCCATTATTTCATAAAACCGTATGACACGTATTTACGTCATCTGTCTGTACTTATGGTACAGAGACCCGCTTTTCTCATAATAATATCGATTCTAAGAAAATGAACAAACTACTTGCGTTGTTAAGCCGATTATCTGTCTTATATTTTCTTTATACGGTATCAAGTAGTTCCAATTTGTTGATATATTTTTAAATATGCTTCTTTCTGCCTTTATAATATAAACAATTACGGCAAGCTATTAGCAAATATATGTCATAAAAGGCTTGGGTAAGGCTTTTTTATAACATCTTAAGCAAGCTATTAGCAGTAGCTGTCATAAAACATCCAGCTGAGCCACGCTAATTGGATTTAATGAAAAACTATTTGCTGCTATAAAACCTGTCAACAAAAGTCTTATAGCAGTTAAATAGCTTGCGTAATGTGAGCCAAAATTACTTGCATAAGGCCTTTTACTGTTTCTATGGCAGTCTGAGAATAGCTTATTTCGAACCTTATACAAGTTAAATTGTTAGATGGGTTGATTTGTATGCTAAATATATTTATTATTTATTTATATAATTGCTATCTTGATATCTTTAAAGATACAATAATGACGAATATGCAAATGTATCCTGCCGCCTCTATCCCATAGCACATTTTAGTTTAATTAAAGCAATCGATAAATTTCAAATATATATAAAAAAAAATTGTGTCTCACGTTGGGCGCCATTTTCGTAAAAATGAGTTTTAAACAAATGTGAAGAAATTAAGATGACAAGTGACAGTACAAACATGGGTAGGTATATATCCTCATGCCAAACTTAATTTACTGCTGGTTATACACTTAAGCCCAGTTTTTCAGTGGTGAGTTAAACCAGAATAAGCTAACTCTAGAAGTTAATACACCCACAGTTAACTGAGTAAGCAGTTTTTCTGTGGAAATGCATGTGGAACGACTAAACGAACTCGGTGTATAAAATATCAAACGCATCTGTTCGCATTAAATCCTGAGTTAAATCAACAAATTTGATGAGTCAACTCGGGTTCAACTTCAATCTCGCACTGAAAAACTGGACCTCACTCTGTTATAAAAATAATCTTCTTGTACATGCCACTGTGATTTTGTCGCACAATTGTCACCTGATACCAAACCGCAACCCAATTTAGATTGTATATGTTTATGTAGGTATGTGTCTTAGATTTTCCTTCAAATACATTTTCACTTGTTTGATGGGACAGCAAAAATATCCTGCACACAAACATACCTACATTTAAAAATATATAATTCATATAAATACACATGTCAACATATATACCTATTCCCAAAGGACTTGGAATAAATTGAGTAAACCTTATGACAAGAACTTGAAAGCACAATGACAAAATCACGATGAGAAATTACAACGATTCACTACGAACAAATTGTCCTGATGGTAGTAACATTGAGTGTTCCATTTATTATTAGGCCAGCTAAAGGAAAATCTTAAGAAGAAGAAAAATCTGCCAACAGCAACACACAAAAAAAAAATGAACGAGATAAATTTGTGTCCACCTAAGTTTATATATGTTGTGTCAGAAGAAGTACACACACTTCTTATAACTATACATACAAAGAGAGGACAAAAGTGTCAACAAAAAAAAAAGAATATAAAGAACTATTCTTCATTTTGGGCAAAGAAGAAAAATTACCACAACGAATTATCATTGGGATCAAACATGGGAAAAAGAAATCGGAGTTTGGCCTTTTATTTCTCTTACTTCGCTGTATTGGATTAGGGTCCTTTTCCGGAAGTTAGAAAAGTGTAATGAAAGGATTTTTTGTTTGGTTTGTTATGTAAGGGGGGATATTATGTTGAAGAAAATCGTGTGTTGGAGTTACTTTCGGGAATAAATCAAATTTGTGAAGAAAATACAGAGGGTCAGTTGTAATTAGTGCAAATTTGGGACATTATTCAGCTAAGGGATTCTTAGATTTTTTGTTAATTAAGGAGATTTATTCTAGAAGTGAGTTCAAGCACATGTATAAACTTCCGTATTGAAACAAAATTCAGTACTTTCGAATTTGTTTATAGATTCTTGGAGTAAAATTCTAACTAAAGGTTCAAAGAAAACTTCGAATATTTGGTAAATTGTTGTTCCTTAAACTTTCTTTAACCCTTTAAGTACCCGATAATGTATACCACAAGTCGATTTGAATAATATTTGAAATATATTTGCACTCCACAGTCCGAGTCTAGGGAAAAAAAATGTCAATGGAAATTGTTTACTCTTTGCCCAGAACTTTTGCTTGTGTTTTTTACATTTTATTATTTTTTTTTCTAGCAGAAACTTTACTTAGATATTTCAAATACAACAACTTGCAGCTCATTTATGCATGCGAAATATGAGAAGCAAAAAGTTTGTGTTCTCGGATTCGCCAGTGTCAGTGCAAATGACATGCTTTTGGCAGGGTCCAACTGTGGTGATTGACACAGTGAAAAGTTTTGTTGGCCAACGAAACATTAGACCAAGTTTTCAACAAAGAAAATAACATTTTGCTCTATGTGTAGATACGATGAGATCGAGTTGGAAAAGTTACCGTGTGTGTGTGTGTGTGTGTAGTGTGTGTTTTGAGAAGGACAAAATGGAAGGAGTTTTATTGAATTTAATATGTGCAGTTAAATTGTTGAGTGCAATTTAATTGTTCTTAATGATATGGTAATATAAGTTGTGTAGAAGTAAGGACATAATGGTTGATATATGAATGGGGGAAAGGATTGTTGTTTTGTGATAATTGTTTTTGTTTTATGATATTAATTGCATATTGATTGGCATCGAAAAGAAAAGGCTTGATTGCAGTTCAAACTTATGATAAATCGATTGATAAAAGTTTTTTAGCTCAAAAGCAAATGGATAAATGATTGATAGAAATTTATTTTGTTCGTTTTGCTCATGTTTATGTCACAGACGATTACATTAAATAATGATACACCAGTGTCCCATTCTAAATCACCAGTGTCCCATTTCTAAGTCAACAAGACGCGTCGTTCAACCGCAAATACTTTTTGAAGAAGTAAAAAAGACAGTTATGCTGCATAGTAAAATAATTATTCAGATAAATTTAAGTTTTTCACTTCTGTCAGGCATTCCACGATGCATCGCTTCACTTTTTGTTCTTCCATATTCTTGTCAGTCGCTATAAGATTGCCCCAAGATAGTTTGTATTCATGGTTGTTTGATCAAATCTTCTTCCCAAAGACGATGTCTTTCCTTCACCATTGAATTATCCTTTCAAATACCCCGAATTACTCTAAACAACCAACGTTATTCACACTACTTTATTATTTCAACTGTGGTGAAAATAAAAAAAAATAACATGTGCCTGTATTTTATTTTTATTTCACCGAAGGTGAGTAAGTATACCTACAGTTCGAGTGAAAATGAAATAACAGCTGGTATTTCCAAACATGAACAAATTAGAAGTTCACATTTCAAATTTAGAAAATCAACAACAAAATAACCGCAATTAAGTGAAATAACAAAATTACAAGTCGCGTATATGCGTGTACCTAAATAAAATCATTATAAGTATCTGGATAGGTTCCAAATTTACTTGCATCAAGAGTAAAAACAACAAACACCACACTTTTGTATTTGTTTTAAGTGAAATTACACATCGGTTAAATAAAATATATAAACAAATAAAAATTACACGCAATCCACTTATTGTGGATTCAATTTTAAAGCGTTCATCAAAAAACCAGACCCGAACTCTCTGTGTATATGCACAAATGGTGTCAAGGCAGGGTGCGGGAGTCAATATGACGATGGCGGTCGGCGGCGGAAAGGCCAGCAATAATTCCCAACTATTTTGTGGTAAGCCACCGATACGTGAGCGACCATGAGTTATGGACGATAAGCACTGGACGGACAGGACACTACAACTTTAACTCCTGCAAAGCTGGCGCCCAATGTGAGGGTGTGAGTTGGTAGGTAAATACAACATAGATATATATAGATTCACACAGAGAGTCATGCGTTTAATATGAGAGCTCGTCCGTGATTATACCCAACCGGACGAGGATGGAGTAAACTTTTAATTAAACGGATTTTCTGATTTATATCTGCAGGATATATACTTTTATATGTATGTGTGTGTCTGGCTTTGTAAGTGCCACATTCTTTAGCGATTAATCGTTTTTCTGTAGATTTATTGTGTCACCGAGTGATTTGTGGTAAAATTACTCGATTTACTATATAATATACACATGTATATACATATATGAAAAGGACGAGAATAAAGAGTGTATGTGTGGAAGGATGTGCATTTCAGGCTGGTCCACAAATAAAGGACTAAATGTGCCAAACATCCGTGCCACACCCTCTGCGATGTGTGCCACAAACAATTTTAAACCTAAATATACAATGAGAGACCAGATACGAAAGAGCGCGAGCTTTTATTTACACCTTTGGTACAATTAAATTGTCACACTGACTGCTCGCGACTTTAATGACATTTCTCTCGGTCGTTTGACGTTTGCATGAGATGGAGGTGAATGTTGAATATGTGTGTAACTGCTCACCGGAAGTGGCAGAAGTAGTGGTTGTGGTTTATACTTCTGCGGGTGCAGGAAGTATTACACATTTGTGGTTAGCGATGAACTTGGTTGACATCAAACAGCACTGGCACGAGACGACTTTTTATGGGCCGCGTGCATATACAACACAACCAACTGGAATTTCATTTTGTGCATTTAATGCAGATAACGCAATTCAAAATTCCATGTAGGTTGTACGGTTATAGATATGGAATCCTCCTACGTCACTGATACTTTCCGAGAAAAGGTGTGCCATAGAAAATGTTGTCAAGCATTAGAGAGTTATAGATGTACATAATGCTCACATCAGTATTGCCAGATATGTACATACATAGTTGAATTCAACGGGTTTTTTTTTTACACGGTTGGAAAGTGGCTACCGTTCAAACGATCATGGTTATTATTTCCATTTTTTTTGTGTTATGTGATTTCTATACTCAAGAATATTTATTGCATCTTGCGTAGTACTCAACATCCAAACCCAAAGAAACGGAGCTAAATGTAGGTGCATTCTACTACCAATTGGAATGCATAAGGTGTTGCTGGACTGGGAGTAAAATTTAATCCCGATGGGATAAAACCTCTATGGGGGAATAAATTCCACATCCTTTCAAGGCACATAGATCGAGTGATTGATTTGCATGGCTTTTAATTAATTTCCCTCAATTGTAGACGTCTAAGGGCCAGTTTTACAGTCAGAAAAGTGGCACTTAGGTGGGCAATGTAAAAGGTTCATTAAGTGGCACTTAATGAGGTAATGTTGGGGACTTAAGTTCCACTCTCGCGGCTATGAAACTTAGCCTAAGGTCCTACTATGGGAAACTTAAGAGCCACTTATTCCGGTAAGTGTTGACTGTGAAACTGCCCCTAAGGCTCCATTTCTCGAACTTCAGACATATTTCCATTATGCTGACGATGTTTTTAATTTATTTTAATATCTTAGAAATGGCAACATTTGCATTATTTCCGAAGCCTCCACACAACCACAAAATAGTCCTTGGTTGATGTCTCTTCTTTACTTTTAGTCGTGTGGAACTTTGTGGAAATTTGTGTAATTATGTATGCTTGGAATTTTGTTTATGAAATTTTTCTTGGCGCTCAAAATAGTTTTAGCACGTTTGTGAATGAATGAAATATGTATATTCCCAACGCAAAGGATTCTGCTCGCTTATGTACATGTTTAAATTAAATTGGGTCAGAATTAAACGTACCGAGAAATTGCACAGCGAGATTTAAATGTCATCAGATTCGTTACTTTGAGGTAGGTAGATAATATTATTGTTCATTTCAAATAGCTGAAATTTTTGTTAAAGAAAAGGTGTTGTCAAAATGAAAAGCTTACTAAAAAAAAACAGATTTAAAGTAGATGAAAATTAATTTGAAATTTTAAGGCGTAGGAATATATGTAGGTACATGAATCAAAATAAGATTCACTGCCTCATCAACAGCGAGTGACTTTTTGTTAATTATTTCAAAGTCTTAATCCACATTGCATTTTTAAGGGATGGACATATTCGTAGTGAAAAAAGCCCTATCATCAGGTAGACTTTAAAAGGGTTAAATTATTTAGTTGGAAAGTGTTTTTTGTTTTGTTTGAAATTGCTCCAGAGGTAATCTTTATTATTAAACGTGAAAGGCAAAGAGGTATACCCAAAGAAAGTGTTGTCATGTTGAAGTATACCCTAGGGTGAATCTTTGAAACTGTAGTGGGAGGGTCCCAAAAGATATGAAACTTTCAAAACTTAAGTTGGCTAATACAATTTGCTGGCATTATGAATAAGAGTTTTGAGTTTTGCACTAAAAGACAAATCGCATTTATCGTCTTAAAGAATTTAAAGTCACAACTTTTTCAACACAGAATAATTGATGGACTTAAGGGCTTGTCATTTTATATTAAGACTGATAGTCAAGTACTTTAATTAAAAGCGAATGACTTAGGGTTTATGCTTAGATGAACACCGGACTTATTTCGGGAGTTCTTGCTCCATTCCATACAGCTACGCGAAGTCTGATCCGCAGCTTGTTGCCTCCGTTTTTACAGACCATTTCAACGAAGTCAAAAAAGTGTTCTAGAGTGCTGCGTTGAATGACTGAATGAATAATAATTGAAGCTTTAAGTGCACTGATACCTTGAGATCCACTGCGTTCGCATGTAGAACTTGACAACTATTCCAGCAAGTTATCTGGTACCTTTCAGGATCTTCAGTATTTGAAGTATTTCCAGCGAAGTAAGTTTGCTCTGTTCTACATGGTAAAATGGTGCAGAAGTGCGTCATTTCTAACTGATATTGGCTTGCTGGAAACGTAGAAATTCTTGACGAATGACTTTAAAGAGGTTTCATGATAAGACATCGCCTTATCGTGGACCCTTTTCGATGTACGAAATTCCCTTGTGTTTTCCAGGGACTTCAAAAGTCGTCCAGCACAAACAAAAGAGTTTGCCAGGAAAGCCAATATTAGAATGGTTCTGTTAAACTCCTTCCTTTATTAACTCTGTCAAAGGCGCTTAAGATATGTTGTGTATCGATTTGCATTTCCTGTCTTTATTCTAAAATCTGTTTGAGTGTGAAAATGATAATACAATAAGAAGAAAAACACGTTTCCCTAAAATCGGTAGAGTTTGCATTTAAATTTCGAGTACACAAAATAGTTTCCATGTATAAAATAAACCGCCATCAGGTCTAATCATCCCCACATCTTTTCACGCATAACAACAGCTTGTATCTGCCATAGGGTCCATATGCTCAAACTAAAGCACATACATTTGGGAGGACGATTTTCTTTTGAAGTTCCTTTAAAATTGTTTTTTTTTTTTGCTGAAAATAAAAAATATATAAAAATAAAAACTAAACCCCTTTTTCCAAGCCAATCCAAACAAACAACCGTATACGTTGCGGTGAGGTTTTCCTTTTTAGATTTTGTATCTTTGTAGCTTTTTGTATGATGCGAATGTGTGGTATAGGTTTATATCGAAATGCATGGCATATTGAACTCGATGTACTTTGTATATATTCATTTGAAATAAAATGTTATTGAACTACACAAACACAAATTCCTGACTGTCGACACTTGTTATAGTTCCCATCGCCATCATCAGCAGCACCATATCCCTGCATCTTTTTAGCCATATTATCGTTTGTCGTTCGGTTCGATCCATACAAAGTAGATTATTGATATTGAAGGGAAAAAGGAAATAGGATTGGATGATAATCATATAAGAAAGCTCCTCATCGAATTAAATTTTCGTAAGATTCAAATTATTATTAAAAAAATATATACTTATACACAAATAAAGGAAGAGGAAGCGCACACACCTATAAAGACCAGCCATTCAAAATATAAAGCTTTATATGGATGTCGGGAAAAGTGACTATACAAAAGTATGTATAGTATTCAAGATTTGTTGCAGCTTAAGGACTAAGCTAAGTAAATTTATTAGCTTAACCCGTAAAAGCATTACCCTCTGGCATTTCATTTTATGTGCAGTATTATCCCGCTCCAGCTGGAATGCGGGGAATGGGAGGGCGTATAAGGACTTGGGGGGCCTTATCAGAATTATTTCATCTCTTAATTCGGTTCGAATGAGTTGAGTAGACGGTGCCTATAATGGTGGTTTGGGCGGGATATGCATGGATATGGGCGGATGTCTGCGAAAAATGATTCAAGAAATCGTTTATTTGGCGTAAGAGAGTCGGGTATATACCTACCTATATACACGTTTAACGATTTACAAGCAGTAATTTATGCATTATCTTCTTAAATTTACTTAATTTGCATACAATTCTGCTAGAGGGAATATCATTTTTTATATCCAGTAGCTTTTTTTTAATTTTTCCTTGTTAAGAGAGGGAACGCATATATAGAGGTGTAGTGGACTTTATTCAGTCAAATTTTACCCCCAGTCTTTTATCAGATAAGTACTTTTGACTGAGACTGAGAAACTTGTATGAAATTTGGTAAGAATGTTGGAATTGCTAAGTATATAAAGGGTGGTCCAACGAAATCGCACGATGTTAATTGTAAAAAAAACAAAAAGTTTTCAGAGAATTATCTTAATATTTTATCTAAATATTTTAATATAGAAAGATCTATGACAATTATGTGTGAAACAAAATATCGGCCAAATACTCACCACGGCTTCGGTAGTACACCTCTATCCGATGTCCATTTCTTCAATGACTCTGAGACATAATTGAGGTTCAAGGTCGTTAATATGCCGAATTATCTCATCGTTTAGCTCTTGAATTGCTCTTGGCTTATTGACGTACACTTTTTCTTTTAAATATCTCCAAACAAAGCAGTCCAACGGTGTAAAATCATATGATAGTGGCGGCCAATTGATATCGCCACGACGTAAGATAACACGTCCATTGAATTTCTCGCGCAAAAGAGCCATTGTTTCGTTGGCTGTGTGCGGCAAGTGGCACCATCCTGTTGGAAACAAATATCGTCCAGGTCCATTTGCTCATTTTCTGCCCACGAGAAGTCCGTTATCATCTTGCGATATAGAACACCATTCACGGTAACTGCTGGGCCGACCTCATTTTCGAAGAAGTACGGCCCGATGACGCCGCCAGTCCATAAAACGCAACAAACAGTCACTTTTTGTGGATGCATCGGCTTTTCAACATTTCCTACAGACACGGTTTGCTGAAATTTGAGCACAATTCTGTCGATTGTGGACACATTTGGTCGATTATGCTGACCCAAAAAATCACGAAGTGCACAAAATGCATTTTTATTTGAACACCCATTTTCGTAAAAGGCTTCAACAATCTTAACGCGCTGCTCAATTGTGTACCTCTAAAATGTTGAATTTGTCAAACACTTAAACAAAGGTACCTGCCATAGAAAATGTTTTTTTAATTATCTACTTTCTATAGCTAACATCTTAACCGATTTGGAAAAAAAACGATTACTCAACGTTAAAATCTGAAAAAAAAAATAAAAAAAATTTTTTCCGCATCTTATGCCTGTACCTATAGAATTTGTATTATAAAAAAAATGAATTCGTTAGGCATTTGGATTTGTTTCAATTGGTATTGGTACTATTGGTAAAGAATTTCACAAATCGTAATAAGGCAATATTTCAGCACACGCCGGCCGCCGCACTGTAGCTACTCCCTATTCTGTTGATTATTGAATTCCAGGTGCATGAAAAAGTTTGATTGTCCTTAGCTAATTCTACAAAATTCCTTAGAAAAATTAGAGAAAATCTATTAGGTACATATTAACAACAAATTAATATAAATTTTTATTTTACGATTAAAAATTCAACTCGAGTTGATTTTTCACACATTAAAAACTCTTTAAAGTAATTTTTCCTGAAGTCAACATCATATTTAACCTACATCATAGGTGATGTCGATATGTATTGTATTACTCCCTCGGGTGTGATTATATGTGAATGAAACGCTGCCAACCTACATACATTGCCACCTTATACCTTTTAAGTATTGGAAAATGGATAACAATGTTCTTAATCACATTCAATTAATTAAAGGCGTTACATTAACTCGCCTCCATCACCACGCGCCGCGCCATCCTACCTTAAGACCCAAACAAAAGCATTTCATTATACACACCATCGCTTCATCAGTTGAATGATAATAAGGACATCGCCATCGCATCGGTAACAGGATCACAACACACTAACTCAAAACTATATACGAGACGTTCGTTATTCGCCTCTCGGCGTAGGTAGGTATACAACGCCATCTCACGACAATGATATGTTTATGGAAATTTTACCAAAAGATAAGATTTATCATGACAAAGTAGTAAATAGCATCCTTATAATTTAGTCCATTACACACACAAGGTATGGATGCATAAATTATAGATTTACCATTAAAGCTCCTAGAATCTTTAGTGTCGTTCACCCCAACCGCCCCCACCACACCATACTAGCCACCTCGCTTCATATCCTTCTCATTTCCCTGCTCCGCTTAAATCTCCTGACTTACAACGCATTTTTGTTAAGCTTACTTTTCGTCATTTTGGTTTTTATTCATGTCCTCGCTTTGTTACTATCATTTGCACCACCTTTCGACAAACTGTCATTAATCTTATGTCCTTTCGATAATAATTTATTGTCTTTGCAGGATAACGTCAAAAAAAACATCACACTCATACACGCATATATGTGTACATCGTGGTGCGAAGCGAGGGTGTGAATGTGAATGTGAATTGTTCTTACTTTTTTTTGTCAGCTTATATCCTTCTCGGTGTCGCTTCTTCTTTTTGTTTGTATTTTTTTGTTTGGTAAATTTTTGTTGTAAGGAAGAGATTGAGGCTGCAACTTTATACGACGGACGCGACGACGGTGGCGAGACGGGAGATGAGATGGAATCCTGGTGATACACATATAAGTTTTAATGTGGGTGATTGCCGGAGAGATGTATCAGATGGGCAGGATATGGGTGGGAGGATAACGACTCTAACATCATTTAGAACGGTTTCGGTGTTAAGAAATTTATTAATGTGATTTCTTCCTTCGCTCTCGTTTCCCCAACCCAATACTATACCTACCTATCTTCTATGGTGTGTATTTTTGCAAGAATAAGAGGGTCCTTACAAATTGACGATACGTTAGCGTTTACGTCGTTATGTTTCGCACACACACAGTTTATAGCTGACATGAAGTTGACAATTTGTTTCCCATGAAGGACTTTTGTTAAAAAGTACGAGTATTTCTTGAGAAAAAAAAAAGAAAACATTTTGGTGAGAGGACACTGATTTCTTCTTTGGGGCAACTTTTTTTGTTTGTGGGGGAGTGAATGAAAAATTGGTGGAAAGGAAATAACACGAATTTAGTATTGGACATGGTTATTAGTCGTTCGTTGTCTTCTTTGACACGGGAAAAAAAATTAAATAATTTAAGGGAGAAAATCAAGTTGTTTTTGATTGGAATTTGATAAAAATTCAACATTTTCCTTAAAAATTCCAGTATCAAAAATTTTACTAAAAAACCAGTCGAAGTTCACAATTTATAATATTTCTTTAATGTTTTTGGATATCTACCTAGAGATCAGATTATAATCAAGGAATTACCCTAAAGGGATAATAAATTGCTTATCATTCGTTCAGGAATTTTAAAAAATTATAAATATAATGTCAAGTTGCCAAAAAAAAGAAGATTGTCATCTTCTGGTTGGTTTTTAACAGTTTATATTTTTGTCGATTATAATGACTCTGGGAATTCTATATACAAATTTCAAATAATTTTATTTGTAATGTTTTCATGACTGAACCAACCAAATTTTGTTCAATTCTTACTTCCAAAGCAAGTTGACTTGACATATACGGAAGCAGGTGTACTTACGGTTATTTCAAAAAAGTCCGACTAAGAAAGATCTGATATTCACAGACTTACTGAAAAACACTTTTTATTTAATTTTTGCATTTTTTCTTTTACAAAATATTTAAAAACCAAAAAGAAATTTATATTTAAAAAGGTTGTTTTAACAGCCTATAAATCTAACCAGGCAAGGTCATGTCGGTACGGAGGTTGCAACAGAACATTCCAGTCCAATTCATTTTAACTAGACAAGCACTCTTTGAGGGGCGGGATTACTTTAAATAATTTTCAATCAGCTTTGAATTTTATTTGATTTTTGGTTTTAAAACAACTTTAAAAACACAACTTGTAAAAATGGCTAAATTTAAATCAGGTTGATGCATTTTTAACAATTCAGTTTCCAATTTTAAATGACTTAATATACGTACTTGAAGTTTGCATACCAAAATGATTCCTTAAAATATTTGAGAAATTAAAAAAAAAACATCTGAAGCAGGGAATACACGGATACAATTGTTGTACCGATTTGTGTTGTAGGAAACGTTGCTCCAATCATTGTACGTAGCATGCACATTATACAACTGGTCTACCTCACTATTGAATACAGCTTGCGAGTGTCCACAATCGGTTATTAATTTGAACTTGAAATATTTAATATCATCAATGAATTTTTTTTTTCAAAAATAGTACTCATACGCCATACATCAAGGTTTAATTTATTATAGCAAGATAAGTCGTACGTGAAGAAGTCAAAATTGAAACCATTTTCTCCAAAAACGTGGAATGGCAAGTGATTTATTTTTAGTTTGGTTTGGCATTTCAACATTAATAGACTCACGCCTGAACAACGCTTCCAAATTGTGCCCAAATAGGCCGAAAACAAGATTGCCGTTGATCCCAATTTTCATAAGCGAATTTTGTTTAGCGATGAAGCTCACTTTTGGTTGAATGGATACGTCAATATACAAAACTGCCGTATTTGGAGTGATGATAGTCCTCGTGTGTATGTTGAGACACCGTTACATCCACAAAAACTGAGTGTTTGGTGTGCTTTATGGTTTGGTGGAATAATTGGTCCGTACTTCTTTAAAAACGATGTTGGCCAGAACATTACAGTCAATAGTGACCGCTATAGAGCCATGATTACTGACTTTTTTGTTCATCAATTGAACAACCATGATGTGCAGGAGCTGTGGTTCCAACAACATGTTGCACAGCTCGTGTCACAATTGATTTATTGAAAGAAACGTTTGGTAACCGCATAGCCTCACGTTATGGACCCGTGAATTAGCCTCCAAGATCGTGCGATCTGATGCCACTCGACTTTTTTCTGTGGGGATATGTGAAATCGCTAGTCTACGCCGATAAACCCGAAACGATTGACACTTGGAGGACAAGATTGGTAGCGTTATTTCCGATATACGGCTACAAATGTTGGAAAAAGTCATCGAAAATTGGACCTCCAGATTAGACTACGTCCGAACCAGCCGTGGCGGTCATATGCAAAAAAACATTTTTAAATTATAAAGCCAGAAGATTATTTTTCGCATAAAGATTCCCTGTCAAAGATCTATACCTCTAAAAAAAAACACCCTTTAGGATTGCCGCACCCACTTTTTTAGTGTTTTTTGTCATCGTAATTTCAGATTTCATTATAAAATCCCGAGGTCAATTATTTCACGAATCCTAAACTTCCTCCATAGTACCTGGAATATCGCAAGTAAAAATATCGATTTGGAATGATTAAATTCTTATATTTCAAAAGGAATGGGCGTGTGCAATTTTCGACGCTGCCTACGATAACTCTGCTCCTATAGTTTGCCACTATTATAAAATACTCCAGGCATCTGAATATCCAACCGCATGGAAATCTCAAGATCGGGCACCCAATAAATTTTTCATGATTTCGAAGCTTGGATGACGGACATTTTTATCGCACGGGAAGGATTGCATTCTTAAGTTCTATTTTGAGGGAAACTACTATTTGGAACCGGTATATAAAGAGGTTAGAGCATGCGTCTGTGAAAATTATATCAAATAACATATACGGATTGTTAGGCTTAGAACTTTTCAGACCACTCTCGGAGAAACCTTTGCGTGTATCTATTAATTGGTCTAGACTCTAGAGTATACACTTATTTTCGAATCCCTACAAAACTTCGTACATATACTAATAATCTAGGACATTTAAAATTTATTTTAGTTCGACTTTAAAAGGTCTCCAAAAATGGGTTTAATTTATTGAAATTTATTCAACAAAATTAATCAAATTTTATTTCACATATTAAGGACAGTCTGATTAAACGTAACTTAAACATTAAACCATTTTCGCGGATAAAAAGTATCACATAGACAAAAGTAAGTAGCATTAAACAAACTGACCTAGATTTATTTTCAAGAAAACTGCCTTTCAGATTTTGGGATGGTTTCAGAAATGTTTCAAATAAATAAAGGAGTTAATAAAAAACATTTTTATTAACTCCTACAGTCAATTAATACCAAAAACCTAATACATATACCTATTTACAAATAGTAATAGAAGTAACAAATCCTCCAAGAGTATCTTTTGTCATGAAAAAGCGCCTCTCTCGTGTTAGCTGTTCAGATTCGGCAGACTATAACAACACACACACAGAAATGGTTTAGAGTTGTAAGTCACAGTTTGTAATTTATTGTTTTTATAATTGATTTTTCCAATAACAAATATTTGATTATTTATTACGATTAGTGGTTAAAGGTACCTAAAACAGATTTTTGTCAAGTAGAGTACTTTTTAAAAACGGCAACTTTTATTTTACTTAACTTCTTCGGGATTTAAATTTTATTTTACAAAAAGGGTAAGACTATGTACTTCATCGAGAAAAGGAATAAATTTTAACCAAAATCCTTTAAATTAAAACAAAATTAATCTTCTTTGTGTGCACCGAACAGACCATAAATTGAATGTAAATTAAGAAAATGCAATGCAGCCAATTTTATCCAACTGAGTTTCTGTTCCTTGTTAATTAATGCAATTTACCTGCCTGATCCAACACCAACACAAATAGTAGGTACCTACTTTTTTCCCATATTTACATCGCCAGTTAAGGATACCTACCATACCTCTATGGTATGTCCTTAAAGCACATGTCTCAGTAGACAACATTACCCATATCAGAAATGACCAGGAAAGTCGAAGAGGAGAGTTAGCGGTTGTGTTGCTATAGGCATTCTATAGTGCTCGTGTGTGTATGTGTGAGTGGGTGTTTGAGGAGAAGTGGAAATCTCTTAGTCCACAGGACATTGGTGGCAATGGACCACCATGAAACACCACAGCTTGTCGCAACATTTACAATACCGATACCGCAGCTCTCAGTATACCTACTACAACAAAAACTATGTATATAAGCCCGGCAAAACCCAATCGAGATGCAATTCTCATCCTGATCGTATGCAACCATCATTGTTTAACCGCATCTGGATAAATAATTGAGTGCAGACGAAGTGCTATCCTTAACCACTGGATTTGCTTAAGTTCTCTCTGTTCGATGTCGACGACGACGGTCATTCTCTACCTGATGCCGTCCACTCGTAATCGCCCAAAATACAGAAGTATCATGGTATTCTCATTCTCATTGCATTTCATCCTCTTTTGGTTGCGGGTGTAAAATTGAAATTATAATTAGTAGCTACTGCAGTAGCTGAAGCGTTTTTCACTTAATTCTAAGCTGAAATTATGGGTAATAATTAGAAATCGAAATTAGAGGTAAACTACATACTAGAGAAACTTTAAAGTTATATGAACTTCACAGAGAGCTGTGAAACACTTACTTCTGTGCTATAATTATGCTAAGGATATGTTCTTGCAAGAGGCCATTATTGAAATATTGAAAAATATATTTACAAAATTCCAAAAAAAAATTGGTCACAAAAGTAGTTACTCAGGCAGGCGATAAAATGTTTAAGGATTTAACCTTTTTCGTAGGGTTTGGATCCATGCAAAACTTACCATAATACATTAGTTGCTTTGTTTATGCTTTGTTCCTAATCAAAGTTTAGATTGAATAGAAAGAAGTCTATGTAGTGTTTCCACAAAACAAAAAATTTATCAAGTAAGTACCTTTTAGTATGCAAAAAGTTGTTATTTTTTTCTAGGAGATGCAATATACATAAGAAGTGGCCTCCCATGAAAAAACTACGGCCTTTTTACTAGCGATATACATATGTAGGTACGTAAGGTTAAGTTAAGGATACGAAAAAATTGGGTCCCGTGATTCTATTTAAGAAAACGGTTGGAACGGTTTCTGATATTTTTTTGTCCTTAAATTTAAATTTTTCGTTATTTTGATATTTAAACTATTTTAGAAGTTGTTTTCTCAATAATTTAAAGAAAAAGTTTCATGTTCGCTTATCATTTTCTCTAAATTGTTGTGCAGGAACCGGTTTTCTGTTTTTGACTAAATATTTATAAAAAAAAAGTCACGAAGTGACTTAAATTATAAAATAAAGGCACCAACCTCTAAATCTTGTAAAGTCTGCTTGTTTTTTTTTTCCGTAGAATTTAAGCTTTTCTTACAAATATTGTTGGTACAGGATCTTCTATTTCTACTGACTCATAACTTGCACACAGAAAAGGTTGAGATTTGTAAGCTACTAGCCTCGGCTTCTGCAAAAGCTGTCATGCAACCAATTTACTGTTTATTGTATTATACTATGTATTGGGTAAGCTAAATGTCATACGCGTAACAAAAATATGCAAATAGTTATTTCTGGCTTATAAATATATTTATAAAATTGGTTTAAGATTAAAAGTTGTAATTAGGAAGAATTATTTTGTGATCTGCTGCAAGACAAAATTTTTATGCTGAGCTAAATCTTTCTCTTTTTCAACTCATTTTCAGTTCTATTGTTTTTAGATATGGAATTTACGGTTTTTGGAATAAAATCCATACAAATCTACTCCTCATCTACTTTTAGTGGATAATTCCCGATACTTAAGCCTAGTACGTCTGTAACAACACAACGAAATGCTTACGAAAAGCACAACAAAAACTTACCCATTGAAAGTGTCAACAATTGCAGAAAAAATCACAGAAATAAAAAAAAAACAACAAATTAAACCCAAAAGTCACTTTTCCGTATACAAATAAAGGTTAGGGCAATTAGTTCTGTGCGAAAAAAACAGCGGAGACTTTTCCAAATAATCTAATAATCAAAAATTATCAATTTCGTTCGTCGAAAAAAATTTTCGGGTATGATTTCGTTGTGTCATTTTTATATGAGATTTTTCGTTTCGCATCAGCAGCGAACAAGAGAATAATTTCGCATTGGAGTGAAAACTATTTTCACTTTTTCATAACTTTGTTACATAAATTTACTGTCAAACCTGGTTACGATTTTAAACTTATATTTTGCCCAGTTTTTCATAGTCTTGTTTCTCATTTCAGAATTGGCATTGAATGTTTACTTTCATGAACATACATACATAGAGAGCTTGCTGACAGAATTGATCCCTTGCTTGAATTTTGAATGGGGTTTTCCATTGGTTAATTCAGATTTCAATTTAAGAATTGATTTTTTTCGTTGCGAATGGAACACTTTTTCAAATTGATTTATTTTTGTCGTTGTGTTCGTGTAGTTTCTTTTCTGTGTTAAAATTTCAAAAAAAACTTCATCTCTTGATGCACTTTTAGAAGATAAAGATGAGATTGTGAATTTACCGATTAATTTTAAACTGGTTCCATTTGTTATGAGCGATTATTTCTTACATATTTTGTACATAATTTTCACACCTAAAATAAATTAATCAATTCAAAACACACATTTCCAAACTGACAGCTGTAAATTATGTTAGTGTTAGTACAGGGAGCGGTAAATCTGCCGAAAAATTTAGATTTGCAAAATTGATTTAAAATCAAAAATAAATCAATTTATTTTACCCAATGGAACGCAAAGATGGTCAAAATCGGCTGTTTGACAGATCCAAATCAAAAATAAATCGATTTATTTTACCAATGGAAAACCCCATAATTTTCACACCCAACATTGATCTTCCTCTAGGGAATTTCGTTTGCATAATGTCAGCGGTTTAGCGAAAAATTGTATAATAGGATTTAATCTATACCGATGCGGCGGAAGAGTGAAATAAAAACGTGGACTTTCCTCTGTGCTACGTTACGAGGTCACACTTTATGATGTAGCGTGTAACTTTAGGAAAATCTGAAAAGTATGATATTGGGTACGTTCAGCGACAAAAATCTAGAGCAAACTATTGCGTTTTGGATCCGTGGACGACTTCGCATACGGATCCAAATATGTACCTATCCTTAAAACTGCGCTTGGACAAAAGTTGATGTTAACACATATTAACCGTGAGCCTCGCGGCATTCAGAATTTTTTTTCTCCATCTCCATCTCTTTTTTTTTTTTTTTTTTTAAATATGACTCAATTTATAAATAAAGTCATAAGAATCTGTTCTCTTTAATTTGACACAATGTCTGAGCGATCTGTGTGACACGTACTGGATTTCCATCATCCGCTTGAATAAGTCTATCACTCATATTACACACGTCCGTTGCTGTCGTCGATTTCGCGGCGCAAAGCCTTCTCCTGCTTTAATGAAAGCAGAATTGCATCATAATAACACCAACAATCTATATGTTTGTTATGCAACAACAACAAAACCGAAACTGTCCACCAACCCGAAAAGCCTCACGGGATGGTATTGACGCCTGATATGCCTTATTGCCATCATTGTGCGTGTGTACATGACATACTTTGAAAGGCAGCAGCTCAGTCCATAACAACGTACATATGTACACGTACATACCTATATACTCCCTCTGAATCTGAAAAATCAAAAAAAAACAAAGGATGTACATAGCTATATGAGATTCAACCGAAAACCAGGACCAAGTTTACATTGCATTTTCTGGATGCTTCCCTTTTAAACAGAGCAGCCCAGTGTTGTTATTGTTTCCTCGCCTTGTTGTCTGTTCAGGTTGGTTTATATTTATATTTTTTTTTTGCAGCGAAAATAAAACAAAAATCAAATGAAAAACTGAAAAGCGGGAAATGGAAATCATGTTTTGATGCATGCACCACTAGGCGGTTGTTTTTTGTGTTGGTCGGTTATATAGGGGGTGGGTTTTCGGGGAGAAAATAATGAAAAAGTTATGTTTGTCGTGTTCGATAGACCGGAAAAATTATTTTCATGTGGTTATATTATATTATATGACGTGAGAAGGTTGTATTTTGGTTGGTTGCACTAAATGGCTGTGTTTGGTGGATCAGTGTTGTTATATAGATTATTTTTTTGTTGCCAAATACCTACTTAGCGTAATTCAATGCTATTTTAAGAAATTACTTTATGCGCAGCAGGTAAGGTATATCTATGAATACAAATTTGCGATGATGGTGAAATAGAATAAGACGCATTTGACAAGGCTGTCTGCGGACGACTCGGAAACGATTTCTAAGTGTAACATGAGGATGATGACAACGAAACTCCTGTTGATTCTCACCAAGAAAAAGATGCATAACCTGGAAATTTAAAAAAAAAGTCAATTGTCAATAATTTGAGAAATGATACTTGGACATGGTAACGAAAAATAAATCGTCTAGTGTTGGATGAGGATTAACATATTTCTCCCCGCTTATGAGGGAGGAGTAATTTTCTAAAAGATTTTAAATTATTAAAAAAATATCGGAAAGTATTATGCTTTTTTAGAAGCCAGAAACTTATCAGTATAGAAGATCGCAATTAATAGGACGACGTACCCTAAGGTATCAGATTAGAAGTATACAGTTGTTTAAATAGTGCCCAGTAAAATGTGGTTAAGGCATAAGGTTGCCAAATTTTTGTGTTCATTCAATTATTTTACCGGGCTTGTACCTACGCTCGGGCTGGAAAACATAACAAAATTTCATTCAAAGATTTACTAATTCCCGCTTTTTGAACTACATCCACATCTTGGTACAGCTCGTAGAGTTCGCGGTTGAATCTTCTCCTCCATTCACCCTCCTCGCATGACCAAATATCCTTCAAAGAATTTTCCTTTCGAAAGAACCAAGTATTAGCTCTCACTTTATTTTTATCGTCCAGCACTCGGCTCCGTAAAGCAAGACCGGCAATATAAGGGTTCTGTAGAGCGTGCACTACGTCTTACGCGTGAGGAGTTTTGAACCAATTTGTTTCGCTAAACTGAAGTAGCAGCGGTTTGCTAGAGTAATTTTTAGTTGAATCTCCACTAAGGTGTCATTTGTGGATTTAACGTTTACTACAAGGTAGATGGAACTCCTTAACTACCTCGAAATTACTGCTATCAATCTAGATGCTAGGCATCTATAACGGCACGTTGGGAGCGGCCGATGATGTCTATATCGTCCGTATAGCCAAGTAGTTGGATAGATCTGTTGAAAATACTGCCTTCCGTGTTAACACCTGCTCTACGCACTATCTGCTCCAGAACGAGATTTAAAAAGTCACATGATAGCGCATCTGCTTTTCGAAACCCTGTACATGTTTGGAAGAGTTCTGAAGAGATACTTCCCATTTGTACATTGCACCACGTGTTTTAAATTGTCACTTGAAACAGCTGGGTCAGTTTTCCCGGGATCCCAAGTTTGGCCATCGCCACATAGAGCTTATGACGATGGATTCTATCATAAGCGGCTTTGAAGTCGATGAAGAGATGGTTGTCGACTTGAAACTCGTTGGCCTTTTCCAAAACTTGTTTAAGTGTGACAATTTGGTCTATAGCTCTATAGTCAACCTGCCGGGATAGAACGCATATTCTGGTATTTGCCGATCAAAGTGTCGCAAAATGGCTTAAGACGTTCACACAGAACGTTGGATAGGATTTTGATGAGCTAAGTCGGGTTTAATTTTAATCTCGCATTAAGGGTTGTAAAATGGAGAACGACCGACGATGCGGCGTATCCCTTGATCATAAAACATAATGCTCACAAATGTGTGTGCATAAAATATCACAATTTGCAAGATCATTAACTCTTCTATGAAAACTTTGGCGCAAAATTTTAAACATTTAAAACCTACTCTAAATCATTTTTAAATTCGACGCCGACTCTAAAAATGATTTTTAGAATGAGAGTCGACGCTTTGATAATTTTAAACGATATAAAGTATAATTTAACACTAAAGCACTCGTCTAACTTTAAAAGCAGCAAAATGCTTCTCTATCTTTTTTAAAGTATACTTTATCCATTCAACGTTTGTAATTTTATAACAAAAATTTAAAGAAAAATGTTTGATGAAGATTTTGAGCTTGTAAATCAACAATCACGAAAACTGTCTTAGCTTTAATTTGTGGTGCATGCACCCAGTAACCATTACCACGACAAAACAACACCATCTCCACCCCCCGATTCAATAGACTACGACACCAAACAATATACAATACAAACTTGTATTCGGTCGACCGCCCCAACAAAAACAAAAAAACATGTGGTACATAGTGTTGGACTACCGTATCGTGGAAAATAATTTTCTGCTCACAAAATCACCCGTCATCATAGCTGGAAAGGTGAAATAGCTATAGGGGAGTTAAAAAAAGAAAAACAAAATTACAAACAAATTTAATTTTCAAAGGGGACACCCGGATTTGAACCGGGGACCTCTCGATCTGCAGTCGAATGCTCTACCAAAAATCATAACAAAACCCTACAAATGCGCTTAAAACCCTACAAATGCGCTAAAAACACTTCATTAGTTAGAAGAGTTGTTTAAAGTGTTTAAAATTAAGAAAAGTTTAGACAAGGGCTCGCAACTAAACGACTGCGTTAGCTAGAGTTGGTTTCATTCCTTAAACGAGGACTGTTTAAAAATTTGCGCCTTTGATTTTAGAATATTTACAATATTTACAGTTTATCTCTACAGTACCTACAGTCATAAAAGTACCTAAGTACCTAATAAAAATACATAAAAATAGATAATTGCAACATTGTTTTGTCAATTTAATGATGATTGCATAATTTGAAGTCGAAGTCTCGAATTGAAGACTATGGTGCAAAATTTTAAACAGCCTCATGTTAAGGTTTTAGCATGATACTAGTTAACACTTAACTAACTTTAAAGCTCTTTACTAAAATGTTCTTATTTTTAAACACTTTTTAACTAGTATCATACTAAACCTATTTTCTTACGAAACAAAAGCTGAAAGCGCCTAAAACACTGACATTTCGTGCAAAAAAGTAGGCAAACATGCCTTTTAAAAAAAATATGTCAAAGTGACATATGGAGTTAGTATGATACTAAAAAGATGAAATAACCATTTGGTGATTTTAACTTTAGTAAAATGTTGAAAAGATAGTACGATGCTAACTGGTTTAAGATTTGCAAAATCCTCTTTTTACTGTAGCATCATACTAAAATCGATTTAACATCGTACTAAATCGTTTAAAATTTTGCGCCAATGAATGTAATCTTTAAATAAAATTAAATTCATGATTTTTAAAGACTGTATTCAAAAAAGATTCCATTATCTTACAACCCTGTTTTGTGTGATATTTTACTACTGAATGCATGTTTTTTTACTAATATTGTTTTAAAGACCTCTAAATTTCGTAAAATTAACATTTCTGTATTTAACAACCCTGACATAATTTTAAATGGAGAAAGGGCATAATATTATATTATAAAATGGCAATATATTGGCCTTCCCTTCTGCAAGAATTCCTATATAAACTGATTAATGTGTGTATTTAATGAATGGTGAAGTATGGGAAATCATATTCATTAAAATTTAATAAATTTTGCCACGAGAACTTGAATAGATACATATGTAAATATTGAAATAGGAGCATATAACCATCAGTATTAGAGACCATACCCTTGGGTTTGCTTATTGAAGCGTTCTATATAGTGATTATTTATTATTATAATTTTAAAATGTTCACTATTCACATGATAATTTTATTATTTCTATAATAATGATGGTTGATTGACATTTTGTGGTTATAAAAATGATGTGTTCTAGAAAATGTCATAAATCATGTTATAATAATGGTAAGCTTCATTCAGTGGAGGTATAGAAAGATAAATCATTTTTAAATTAACACAAAATAAAAGCATTTGAAGTGAATTCATATTATGTTGAAAATTTAATTTAAGTATAGCTATAGGAAGTTATTGTGTTGATTAAATTAAATTAATCAAGTTGGTAGAAGGGCATATTAAACGTTTCTATATATTTTGCGGACGTACGTATGAATTTAATTTCTGTGTTTAGCTTGGATATAGTTCTTTATTGAAAGTATCATTTTCATTTTAGTTCAGTACAGCTGGTGAATGTTATTTTCTTAACGGGGATGCACTATTATATTTGGATAGATAGATTTTTAAAATAAGGATAAGTCGTAGTTATTTCAAATGGACGAATCCCGCATTACAACAGACGCATCTAATCCGGTATACCAAGGGATGAATTCGGAAAATCAACGGATGAACTTGGTAGATCAACGGATAAATCCGAGAAATATACGGATGAATCCGTCAAATCAACGGATGGATCCGGCAGTTTTACACACGAATCTGGCAAATCAACGGATGAAACTCTCAGATCAACGGACAAATCCGTAACGGATGAATTCAGCAAATGAACGAATGAATGCAGAAGATCATCTTATTAATTTGGCAAACCAACGGACGAATCTAGCCGATCAACGGACGAACACGGCAAATCAATGGATAGATCACACGAATCTGGCAAATCACCGGATGAATCCGGCCAATCAACGGACGACTCTATCAGATAAATGAATGAATCCAGCTAATGAATGGATGAATGCAGAAGATCATCTTATTAATTCGCCAAACCAACGGATGAATTTGGCAGATCAACGGACTAATCTGTCAATTCATTGAATGAACCGGCAAATCAACGGAAGAATCCAGCAAATGAACGGCCGAATCCAGAAGTTTAAAAGTTGAAATTGGTAGACTAATGGCTGTATTAACAAATCGATGAACAAATCTGTCAAATCAACGGCAGAACCCTGCAAACCAACAGATAGATTCCCGAAAATAAATTATATGTAGAAAGGTATTCAATTTGAGTTTTTCAAATTCAGAATGTTTAAATCTTACCATTGATCGAGGTGGTATTGTGTTCTGGAAGGGCTACACCTCTCCCTGAGCTGTTATCTCAAATTAATTTGACTCTCCGTACAACAATATAATCAATTTTGTCTACATTTTATATCGTGCCATTCGGTTGTTTATTTAATTTTACTAAAAATTCATCACATCATACCAAACTTTACGTATCGATAAATCCAGCCCTGAATTTATGCCAGTATATCAGCACCGAAACGCCACACCATAAACTTCACACCGAGTGCCGCGTCGCGTCGTTAAATGTATCCTTTTTGCAAGGATAACATCTGCAAAATGTTTCACACTTAATTTTCCGCATATTTATAATAATCCGCGTGAAATTTAATCCATCAAAACTAACAAGATGCGTGGCTTCCTTTTTCCGTCTCATTTCACGATTCCCCGGCGCTATAATATAATAATACTCCAGCCAGCGGAGATGGAGTGGAGTTCCGCCATTTATTTATTTTTCTTCCATATTTTTATTGTGTGCTATGTTGTTCTTGTTCTTGTTCTTGTGAATGAAATGGTGCAAGCCACCATGTAATGATATTAAATTGAAAGCACACGTCTGCGTATTAATTTCCCTAAAGGCTAATTCCATCAAAACAGTTTGAAGGTGCGCACCCTCTGCCCCGAGTGTTTATAACCAAACATTGCCTTTCTTTCCGTCCCGCAACTCCTAGTTCCGGCTCGAGACAAAAAGTAAAAAAAAAAAAAAAATGTTTTCTTGTGCTCATTTTTTATGGAAAACATTAAATAAAACAAAAAAAAAAATAAGTTAAATTGGTTTATTTGAGAGTGTGTCGCCGGAAGGCAATCATTTTACCGCGACAATCTCTGCAGTTTTGTTTCTGGATCCTGATTATAATATTGGTGCTCTGCTCCCCGGCAGCAGCGGTGGTGTATACCTACCCACTACATACCTATACTGGCGGCCTACAATATCGCTATTGAGGTCTTGAAGCAATACTTGGGGCTTTTTGCTCAGTGCGATTTGCTTAAATGCCGGAAAATAGGCTTTTTTTTTATTTATTTTTATTTTTTTTTTGTTTTTTGTTTCAAGTTCCAGTTGAGGGGTGTGATTTATATTTTTGTTTGTTTATAAAGCTGCACTCACAGAGACAAATGGAGGAAATAAATGCGACAAATTACGCGTGGGAGTTGAGACGTAGTTGGGTCGGGGGAAGCAAATCGCAATCCAATCGTCTTCTATTGGATTTCACTCATTTTTACTGCTTGCTTCGAAATATACGAATATTCTTATTGTAATTCATTTGGTGGCTTGTTTCTGTCTTCCCTTGTGGGAAAAATATGACAAATTTTTGTTTGACAGGATTCTTTAGGCGACCTACATCGCCTTACATACATTGAAGGAAGGTATAGATATTGGAGGGTAGCTATTTGGAAGTGGATTTATTCAAATGGTGTTCAATTTTCAAAGGCATTGATCATAGAGGATAGAGCTGAATATTTCTGTGTCACTTGAATAAAATGAACATTTTAATATGGTGTAGGGACAAAGAAGAAGGACCCTTGGGTGTGCTTTTGTCGATGCCAAGGAAAATAGAATGAGAGTATAATTTAAGGTAGAAATTTGAATATTTTGTTCTTTGTGTTTGGACGAACTTTTTTATATGTATATAAGCTTAAAGTCATTTAATTTTTATGGAATCGGTTTTGAAACTACTACAAAATCTTTCCTTTAACGAATATACTTGTTAGCGAATTCCCTCTTTCACAATAATATCTTCAGAAGTCTTAAGATGGAGATTGAAATCAGTCGAAAGTTATTACTAGAGGTTAGAACCTTCTTTTGGGCTTTATCTCATGTCTTGTACAGAGAAGGGGTTAAAAGAAAACGTCTAGCAAAGATACAACCATTGGCAATAGTAAGTTAATCTTCAATCAAGTTCTTTGCTGGTGTTGTTGGCAAGTGCAATGTTGTTAACAGCAATCGATAAATCAATATATGTGGTACTATAACGAATCACGGATTAGAGCTAGTCCCTATCTTTTATGACAGAGGAGATCAATATTCCTTGTTCTTTGGGGTTTTTTTTTATACAAAAAATTATGTAAGGTGTTTTGTCGCTATGTCAATCGCTTTATGATCACTTTCAGTGAATAATAATTTCACAGAATAATTTCAAAAAATTGGAAAAATAACAGCTACCCTAATAGATGTACCTACCTATATTTTTCTTAATTAAATCACATTATAAAGGGTGTTTTTTTTTAGACGTGTGGTCTTCAATCTGGCAATACTTTTTTTGGAGTTGGTCTTTTTGACAGCTGTTACTTGATTTATGCTCAATTTGGTTTGCCATTTTATAATTACTAGACTTATTCCTGAACAACGTTTGCAAATCGTGCAAATTTATTACCAAAATAATGGTTCGGTTCGCGCGACGCATCGTGCGCTGCGTCCAATATTCGGTCGACATAATCACAAAATTCGAGCAACCATGGATCGGTTTCGCACCACGTTTACTCTAGTCTCTAGTGGATAATGCGCATCCTCAGAGACGCCGTACAGTGCGCACCGAAGGCGCTATTGCTGCTGTCGAGCAAAGTGTCGAAGAAGACCCGAATGAGTCCATCCGCCATCACGCGCAACAATTGGAGCTGTCGAAAATTGGGCCTCTCGGCTGGAATTTATTCGAGCCAGCCGCGGCGGCCACTTGCCCGAAATCATTTTTAAAATATAATGGCAAACCCTTATCTTTATAATAAAGCTAAATTCTTGGCCATAACATTAAATTATATGGTTTTATTTTTTCTTGAAAACCACACGTATAACAAAAAACACCCATTATGAGTGAATAAAAAAATTATTTAATAAAATCAATAAAAAAAAACATACATTTTTTGTTCCAAAATATTTAACTTCATATGTACTGTCTTTGTTGACACAAGCGCATTATAACTATATAATGAGTAGGGAAATGTTTTATAAATAAGGATTTACGCAACGTTGAATACAGGCTATATAAATGCTCATGAAAAGTACTTAACTATTCAGCCGTTTAGAGTTACTACGTAAATTCTAATAATTAAAGCTATTAAATTCGTATACCAATTGAAAAAAAGAATCTTCTTAAGACTTAAGCTATATAAGTAAAGTATGCAAGTATTTGTAACTAAACATATAAAGGGTTTTCCAATAAGAGGTGTTATTTTGATATTCAAAGAAAAATGGCATTTTTTGAGATAAATGATCGGATGTTTATTTCATTATAAAGAGGAAGGTATGCCGTTAATAATGGAACACAACATCAGCCAAATGGCCGCCACGACCACGCTTACAGGACCATATCCTTTTCATGAAATTTTCCATAACCAAATCGCAAAGTGGCTGCCCTATGTCCTCGATAGCCTCACGAATTCTATCTTTGAGGTCTTGAATCGACGCTGGGCTGTTGGCGTAGACCTTATCTTTCACGTGGCCCCAAAGGAAGAAGTCGCAAGGTGTTAAATCACAAGATCTCGGTGGCCAATTGTGATCACCTCTTCGAGAGATAACACGGTCCGGAAACTTTTCCCGTAAAAGATCGATGGTTTCATTGCTTGTGTGGCACGTAGCGCCGTCTTGTTGAAAGTAAACGTTGTCCAGATCAATACCATCCAATTCCGGCCATAAAAAATCATTAATCATCTCTCAATAGCGCAATCCATTGACCGTAACTGTTGCTCCAGCCTCATTTTCGAAAAAGTAAGGTCCAATGACCCCGCCGGACCATAAACCGCACCAAACAGTCACGCGTTGAGGATGGAGAGGCTTTTCAACAATAACTCTTGGGTTTTCGGAGCCCCAGATGCGACAGTTTTGCTTGTTGACGTAGCCTCCGAGGTGGAAATGGGCCTCATCAGTCAAGATGATTTTTCGATGAAATTCCGGATCATTTTCATGCATTTCAAGGACCCAATCAGCAAAGACACGACGTTGTTGATGATCAGCCGGCTTGAGTTCTTGTGTTAACTGAACTTTTTAAGCCTTAAGACCCAAGTCTTTATGCAAAATACGGTGTAATGACGTTTGTGGAATGCCTAATTCCAAAGAACGACGAGGAATGGACAAACCTGGGTTTTCTTCAACACTTTGGGCTACAACAGCAATATTCTCAGTTGTTCTTGAGCGACGTGCACGGGTTTTATTCTTCACATCACTAACTTGTCCCAACAGCTCGAATTTGTCCACCAATTTCTGTATTGCGGTCCGACAAGGTGCTTCACGACGACCCAAAAATGTTTTAGTTTTACGAACCGTCTCTGCCAAATTTTCACCATTTTTATAGTGAATTTTAATAATTTCAATGCGTTGTTGAAGCGTGTATCGTTCCATTTTTATCAATGGCGTAGTTTCTACTTGTCAAATGTCAAAAAATGACAGCTTCAAAAGTGACAGCTACCGAAATAGCGGGCTATTCAAAATAACACCTCTTATTGGAAAACCCTTTAGTTAACTACCTTTTTTATTTTTAACTTTTTTATTTATAAATAAATAATATGGGAGAAATGAATGTCTCTCTTTCTTTTACAATTTCGTTTTAAGAAAAAAAAAGAACGCCATTGCCATAATATAAGCTTTAACCTATCGATTGCCATCATATACTGATGCAGTCAATCTTTTGAAAATCTCTCTTTCACAGCAATGCAAATATTGATTGAAATTTCAGCATACTGAACTTATTATTGTTTTTTTTTTTTTTTTGTGTTCCATGATTCCAATACTTGTCCTATTAGAAGCATGATGTAAAGAAAAAAAATTCTGATTGCGATTGAAACTTTTTACATTTCATGCCATCGCGCCTCGCATCTTCATGTAGTGATTTTTTGAATGATACTTCAACCTTTTCTACTCCATCATCATCATCGTCATCATCATCTTTTACCGCAAAGCAAACGCAAAGGAAATAGAAATCTCAGTGACATCCTTAGCAATGGATCAGATTGGGAATAACATCATCACTCAGTTGTGTGTATAGTGTATACCCCCAGCCATCGCCATCGTTTCCTCCGTCAACCGTCACCGTCGCCTCCGCCAGCGCACAATTGCCGCGTGATGCCCCAATGGGAATATACATATATGTACGTATGTGAAATGATACGGCCTCACACGCACACACCATCATGCTTCAAAGGACACTACCATCACCGTCAACCAGCGAAAACATACATACATATATCGATATGCTCAGTCATGTGGAAAACTCAATTTGCATAATAATTTTATGTTTTTCCTTGCTCCTTGGTATCAGTGATTTTTATGTGAATATAATATGTAAGCTCTAAATAGGGTGACCATGTTTAAACAAAATATGAAAGTTTTAAAATTTATTTTTGTGTATAAATAGGCGAAGTATTTTATAGAACCGTTTTCAGGCTTCAACATTTCTTGAAATACTGAACCAATTTTATAGAAATTTTGAATTTTTTTTTTTGACTTTTTGGTAGGTACCTTACTTAAAAAAAAAAGTTTTTGATTTTTGAATATTTTGAAAACGTGTTACTTCTATGTTTTTAAGTCTTGCTGCTACAAAATGTTGCTTAGTTTATGGAGTTAAAAAGAAGTTAATAGTATTTTTCTTAGAACTTATACAAACTTACTCTTGAAACCTTGAAAAGTTTCTGTTTTTTCTGACGAGAATACAAGTAACTTTTTTTTTTAATATCAATACAAAAAGACTATTTTAACAAGGAATCAAAATAAAGCCAAGATGGTCACCCTACCCCTGTGGGTACTCCTTCATATTTTGGATTGGTCTTTTAATGCTTCTGCTTCTCATAAATATCTCCCATATATCCTCGCTCCATTCTTACTATACTTGATGCGGTTATTCGAAGGAGCTGGGTTATTGCTTGATGTTCGACGATGTTGTTGTTATTGTTGTTATTATTATGATGATCCAAGGGTTTTGGTTTTTGCGGGTTTAAATTCTAGAGGGGTGTATAAATATAGTATATGTTTATATTGTTACAACCAGCCTGTGGCATTATCGCTACAATTTCATTGATGTGATTCCACTGTTCATTTATATACACCGGTTATAGCGGAGGTCGGAAAGGTCGGAAGTTCGATTTTCTATATTGTGCCACAGAGATGTTTATGCACACACAGTCGAATGGAAAACCGATGGAACATTGTTGATAATTTGGTTTATCCTAAACCGGAAGGTATATGTTTGGAAAATCTGAGCGCAATTCACGTGGGACATCACATGACACACACAACACCATTTAAAATCAATTTTGGTATTTCTAATCTTAAAAAAAAGAGCTTTAAAGACGTTTTCTTTTCTTTGATCACAAACGCAACGGGGTGTTATTGTAAAGTGCGGAATATGGACAATGGGTACTTTTAATGGAAGCAGAAATTGCAATATGAATGCTTTAAAGTTTAAAAGAATTTATTTACCTATATGCAGGGCAGGCGATAGAGCAGAAGTGATTCTAGAGGCAGCAATTTTTGTTTTTGTTTTAAGCTTTAACCTGTTGCGTTAAATTAGATTTTTTGGGCAAATTTTGGCTATGTTAAGTGTATTTTATTAATATTTTACAGGTTATCAGCTCTTCTTTGGTGTTTTAAAACACTCCAAATTTAACTTATAGTGGAATACGTGATTTTCGACTTGTTTAAAAGTAGCAACTCTATATTTTTAAATTTTTAATATAATTTTATCTTCATTTGGCATCAATTTTAACCTTGAACCCCATCATGAGCTATATAAGATTTGGTCGAAAAAGAGTATGTTTTAAATAGGGTCGCGAAGACCTTGCGACAACTAAAGGTAAGTTTATATTTTTTCGATTCAATTCGGTTCAAAACGTACAACATTTATGACCTATCGAAAAAAATTAACCAAAAACGGCGTTGACAACATGTAAATTATAGCTGCACAGCCACTTGTGCTGGAATCACCTATGATTTTACATATAATGAGTGTAGTTCAACACCCACCACTACACGACTGACAGCTCCTTAGGCCCGCAAAATCTGACAGCTATACAGTCCTCAGCTCCACAGTCCTCACGTGTGCTGGAATACTCTTAAGCCTACTCGTATCGTAAAAAGCACCAAAACTTACCCGTTTTAGACTCCCTGCGACCAGAATTTGATAGGCAACCCACGTGCATCTTGTATATGTCATACTTCTAAGATTAATTTTTGACGTTTAAATGAACTCTCACACTTAAAACTTCAAATAACGAAAACGTTCCATAATTTTTTGTTTAATGTTCTCAAAAATATTAAACAGGCTTTTAAATAACGTATTCTGTATGCAACAAACGTCATTTAAAGATTTAAAAGGCTGTTAAATAGTTAAAAGGGCTTTTTGAAATCAGCCATAAAGCATTTAAAGTTGAACATGCTATTAAAAGCGTAGGTACCTATACCATTAAACTAATGGGAGTCTTCTTAAATGACACCTACATTGCAATAATTTTAAGAATAAGCTTAAATCACAAAATCCAGTTTTTAATGTGGAGATTGTGATGAACAAATTGCCTCTTAAAGACTGACAAAAGCTGTACAAATTTCAATTTTTAGGGGTTGTAATATAGCCCAGATTATGTAATCATTATACACTATTAATAGACAATAACTAAATATAAATTCATTTTCAATCAAAATTAATAGTCGATTTATTAATAAATCCACAAAACACGTAGCTGAAATTTGTATCACGATGATGGCTACTTAATTTTAAGATCAAGTGACTTCCGAAAATGACTTCAATTTTCACCCAAAACCATTTATATTCAGACCTTAATTTATATAAAATTTCAAAACACCTACATACCTCAACTTCTATAATGATGTAAGCTCCGATTTATACCAAAGCAAATTCTTTAGGCTGATTGTATATGCTTCCTTTGCAACACAGCACAACAACAAGAAATATAATCTTTTCAAAAAAATACGATATACCTACATCCATCCGGCGTAGCTTGAAAAAGGGTCGCAAGTCGCAACAGAACGGATGATGGTTATAGCTTATGTGTATATGTGGGTAAAGGAGTCAAACAAAAAATCTCATTCCGGATATGTTCCGAAAATATAAAACGAAACGCATATTTTGCAAAACACTCCAAGGACCTATGGATGTGCCAAGTTCAAATCCTTACTTCCTACCCGACCAACCGATGGCGACGACTGACGCCGACGACATCATAGGAAGTGTTCCACACACGATTATCATTCAGTTTCATCAGCGTAAAGATTAGGGACCATCGCATTAATATTTCATGAAGATTTTGTATATTTACCTCCAATTGGATTTTGTGTCCGGAATACTTAAGTGCGTATACGTTGAGCGGCGGAATCGTTCAGTGAAAATGTGTGAAAGCGATGTAAGTAAATATTGTGTTCTGGAAGTTCACCGTACCTCACCGATTTGTCATCATCATCATCTCCCTCATCGTCGTCGGCGGTCGTCGTCATCTCTATCAGGACACAAAATTCAAAAGAAGGAAGCCCATGATATAGAAAAAAACGGAACATCATGGGACATGTGCCCGTTTCTTCTTTAGAATTTTTTTTTTAAGTTCAGAAACAAGAAAAGAAACCTTACAAAAAAGTAAAATTTTACAGATTCAATTCATTCATTCATCACATTCCAGCTATTCACCTTACTTTTTGGAAGAATATAGCAGGCGGCGGCGGAGACGATTCATCAGTAGGTACACCACTTTTTGTGTGCCTTTGTAAATATTTCAGATCTTTCACATTTTCCAAGTCCTACCTTCAATATTTGTGTCAGAAGAAATAGCGAAGAGGAAAAGGAATGCATGGGAAATTTCATAGTTTATTCAAAATGAAAGGGAGTTGCTTGTGATTTGAGGATTTTTCATATGCTTCAGGGTTTCAGAACCCAAATTATTATAAATCGATGACAAAATTTTGATTCTTCTCAGAACGTCATTGAATATTTAAATTAAATGATTGTGTTTATTTAAAAAGATACATAATATGTATATATTTTAACATAAATGAGACGTAGTTCTTATAGGTTGATGGTCACAAAATAAGAAGAATAATTACCCTTAATATTCTTTCGTCTAAGACCTAGAACACTGCTCAAGGTAAACGAAAATTGTCTGTGGTGTCCAACAAGAGAAAAAAATGATCGGAATCATCACAGCGAAATAAAATGTATGGAGAGTTTATTTTGTCCAATCAAAAATAAAAATCTCAGAAAACCCATTTATAATGATAGAAATAAAAAAAGACGGCTACTAAGTAGAACTGAAAACTAGTTTTTCCGCTCATACATTGAGGTTTCGCGAAAATTGTATTTTGAGGTTGCTATAAGGGTAAGGGAAAGGCGAAAGGGGCCAAATTGCCGCTTCAGTGACTGAGTGCCTTCAGTGATCGAATGAACGAGTAAAAATAAAATGAAAAAAAATTGTTCTTTCATTTTTCCTAAAAAAATAATTTTTTGTGTATTTTTCGATACTTAGATGAAAAGGTGGCTTTTTCTAACTAACCAGTGGGCCATTTTTAAGTCGCTAAGACACGTGGTTCAGTCACAAAAAGCTTTTAAGGAGCTTTTGTGACCTCCAAAAAATTATAGCATAATCACTACTCCGGCGTTAACGCTGCACCGCGTGGTCTTCAGTGGATGTAATGGCTCTTCGTGCATCACACTCGGATTTTCAGTGCCCCAGTGCTTAATGACGTAACCGCTTAAGTGGAAATGCGCCCCTCGTCGCTAATGATGATTTTCAACACAAAATCATCCTCTTCTTTGTTGAGATTGAGGATGGCTTGGCAGCGCAGTATTGACACCTGGTAAGTTGCTTTCCACACCACCTGGCAGTCAGTGCGTGTACTGACAAATGGATATAGATTTTTTTTCTGATTTGACGTTCAATGTATTTCCCATAAGGAAAACTCAAAAAAGGGTTCGAAGAATATTAATTTTACTAATTCATTTTATATGAAAGGGTATACATATTATGGTTCTAAAATAATAATGACATGTGTTAATTTCTAAATCAGATGGAAAATATATCAAAAAACATAATTAATCCTGTGTAATTTGTCCTCAAAAAGTGTGAACAAATCGCAATTTTGGCAAGAAAACAACAACAAATACTTAAAAAAAATATAGAAACTAGTTTGGTGTGATTGAACTGTCAAATTTGTTTACTGATTCTGTTGGTGGTAATCCAAAAGATAAATAATCAGTGTCGTGGAAAATAAACAATATACATAGATAAATAAAAGAATAAATAGGTACGAAAAATCAATGGCACAGAAAAATATGTAAGTTATTTGTGATCAAAAGTGAAGTTACTGCCCCTGTTATTTTGTGTAAAGACACACGGTTGCTTCTTCTTTGGGAGCACTGAGGTACTCCACACATGTGTGTATCAATTTTTGTATTTTGCACTTCACTTGACCTTAAAATGGATACACAGGAATTATTTTCTTTGGCACAACAATAACAAAATTTCTTACATTTTTCTGCTTTTTAATTTGTTTATTTTTTGTTCAATTACTTTTAAAGAACTACAGAAAACAAAAACACGAAAAAGCTAACGATACACTTCGACTTTCGACACCCGACAGAATTATATAGAAAAATTAATTTATTCTTGAAACCTTGACCGAATACAACAACAATTCTGCTTGTAAAAGAAAAAAAAATGGTTTCATCTGTCATTCACATACGATTTGTTTACGTTTTTGGAAGACATATTCCAAAGGATTAATTAAATTTTTTGATATATTTTCCACTTGATTTAGAAATAAACACATATAATAATTCTCTTACAATCATAATATGGGTATCCTTTCATATAAATTTTAATAGTAAAATTAATGTTTTTCGAACCCTTTTTTGGTTTTTTCTTATGGGAAATACATTGAAAGTCAAATCGAAAAAAAATCTATATCCATTTGAAGGTTCACGCGCTGACTGCCAGGTGCCGTGACTCCATTCGCCAATAGCGTTCCATTGCTTGTCTGTTTGTATACTGCAGCTGTCTAGTTCACAAATGTCAAATATATGATTGACGTACGACGCCATTTGCAAAAATTATAACATCTTGCGATAGGGTGATTAACTTTGTTTAATGTACAGGTATTATTACTGGAAATAAAATATCAAAAATATGTTGACATTAATTTTATTACATACATATTAGGAACATCTTTTCTATATTTTCGGGAACCCATTGTTCTATTTGCTTATCCTCTAATAAATTAAGTGCAAAAAGCATTGAGTGGCAAGTTTCTACTTTAAGGTGGTTTGTAAGTTTGTTTTTAATTTAAGTTAATTTAGAAAAAATTCTTTCAACGGATACTCTGCTATGGGGCAATGTTAAAATTTTAGTTTAATAGTTTTTTTTAATTGCCCACTTCAAACCAAAACCATTCAATTTTATTGATTTCAAAAAAAAGTTTTAAAACGTCTATTTTCATCTTTTATTTCTGATAATATGTATTCTTCAATAATACATATTATAAGAGGTGTTATTTTGATATTCAAAGAAAAATGGCATTTTTTGAGATAAATGATCGGATGTTTATTTCATTATAAAGAGGAAGGTATGCCGTTAATAATGGAACACAACATCAGCCAAATGGCCGCCACGACCACGCTTACAGGACCATATCCTTTTCATGAAATTTTCCATAACCAAATCGCAAAGTGGCTGCCCTATGTCCTCGATAGCCTCACGAATTCCATCTTTGAGGTCTTGAATCGACGCTGGGCTGTTGGCGTAGACCTTATCTTTCACGTGGCCCCAAAGGAAGAAGTCGCAAGGTGTTAAATCACAAGATCTCGGTGGCCAATTGTGATCACCTCTTCGAGAGATAACACGGTCCGGAAACTTTTCCCGTAAAAGATCGATGGTTTCATTGCTTGTGTGGCACGTAGCGCCGTCTTGTTGAAATTAAACGTTGTCCAGATCAATACCATCCAATTCCGGCCATAAAAAATCATTAATCATCTCTCGATATCGCAATCCATTGACCGTAACTGTTGCTCCAGCCTCATTTTCGAAAAAGTAAGGTCCAATGACCCAGCCGGACCATAAACCGCACCAAACAGTCACGCGTTGAGGATGGAGAGGCTTTTCAACAATAACTCTTGGGTTTTCCGAGCCCCAGATGCGACAGTTTTGCTTGTTGACGTAGCCTCCGATGTGGAAATGGGCCTATCAGTCAAGATGATTTTTCGATGAAATTCCGGATCATTTTCATGCATTTCAAGGACCCAATCAGCAAAGACACGACGTTGTTGATGATCAGCCGGCTTGAGTTCTTGTGTTAACTGAACTTTATAAGCCTTAAGACCCAAGTCTTTATGCAAAATATGGTGTAATGACGTTTTTTGAATGCCTTATTCCAAAGAACGACGAGGAATGGACAAACCTGGGTTTTCTTCAACACTTTGGGCTACAACAGCAATATTCTCAGTTGTTCTTGAGCGACGTGCACGGGTTTTATTCTTCACATCACTAACTTGTCCCAACAGCTCGAATTTGTCCACCAATTTCTGTATTGCGGTCCGACAAGGTGCTTCACGACGACCCAAAAATGTTTTAGTTTTACGAACCGTCTCGGCCAAATTTTCAACATTTTTATAGTGAATTTTAATAATTTCAATGCGTTGTTGAAGCGTGTATCGTTCCAATTTTATTAATGACGTAGTTTCTACTTGTCAAATGTCAAAAAATGACAGCTTCAAAAGTGACAGCTACCGAAATAGCGGGCTATTCAAAATAACACCTCTTATTGGAAAACCCTTTATTACTATTTCTGGATTGGTTGGAAAATTATGAAATGTAGATGTTAAAGAAAAATAGTTGAAATCTTTTAACATTTTTATTGTTTGTTGTGTTTTTCTTAGAGGTATAGAACTTTGAAATGGAATAAAACAAAGATGATTTTTTTAAATTGACATGAAATTTATTTTATTCGAAAGATAATCTTCTGGCATTATAATTTAAATATGATTTCTGGCACATGACTGCCACGGCTGGCTCGGATGTAGTCTAATCTGGAGGTCCAATTTTCGATGACTTTTTTAAAACATTTGTGGCCGTATATCGGCAATAACGCGGCGAATTTTGTCCTCCAAGTGGTCAGTCGTTTTGGGCTTATCGGCGTAGACTAGCGACTTCACATATCCACCACTATACCTTAAAAAAAAAACCCTATTTTCCCATGCATCGAAGACGTTTTTTTTGTTTGTATCATTTGATACATTAATAAAAAGATTGAAACTTAAAGTTATTGTTTTGAACTTACATGCTTCCATTTCATTTTATTCATAAAAGATCTAACACGCAGTACAAACTAAGGATACCAACAAATTTAAAAAGACTCAACAAAATTAATTTGTCAAAAAATATAAATCTATACAAACACAACATGATCTAAATACACAAATTTCAAAATGTTAATGTCAGAGATGTCTTATACAGTTTCGTTTCTTCAAAGATTTTTGTTTTTGTTTTTTTTTTTTTTATTTTAATAGAAATAGAAACTCCTTCGTCGTCCTTTTCGTCGACGTAACGATGATGTGAATCTATCAAATCTGACGGCTTACATCTTGTTAAGACAATCACACCTGTCTCATGGGCATTAATCTGGATCTCTGGAATATTTTCGGTGTGTACATAATGAAGCTAAGAGTGTACCCGAATGTGTATAGGATGGTTGGAAGCTTTGAAGATGCTCTTGTCTAGTTAAAGAAGAACACACACATATCATTCGGATGAAAGACAGAAACGAGTGATGGAGAAGCTGATATTCAAATTTTTGTCAGAGCATATTTATGAACGAAGCCAGTCTTTTGGGATAACCATCATCACATATCACTTCGTCAGAGTCGTCGCACTCCTTTTGGCTTGGCTCTTTGGTTCCCTTCCTACCTTTTCATATGTATTTATTCCATCGAGCACACTTGCTCCTGCTGCTGGATGGATTCCCTTTGGGGAAATATGCGAACTATTTGGTTGTGGTGGATATGGCTGATGGTGGGTAAAAAGGAGTTGGGGGTTATACTCATAGTCAACCCATTTGAGAGATGTATTGAACGCGCTTATGATTGAGCGTTACGAAACTCAGGAAGAAGTCTCTTTGTGATTTTCAAATAAACATATACACCAACAGAACATCCGTCAGAGTAGTATAATAGGAGTGATTTTACCAAGCGATTTATGTGAGGTGGAGTTTTGTAATGAAAATAAATTGGCAAGTTTGTCTTGTTCTTGTTCTTGTTTTATTAGATTTAGAATCATTGCTAATGTAAAGCTTTTCGATGAAATATTTCGTTAAGGGAATGATGAATTAAAATTACTTCCGAAAATTTAAATTTAAGGAGTAGGTATATACAATATATGTACATACATACCTATAAAAGAGTATTCCCAAACGGAATTTAGTATTTAAAATGAAAAATAAGGAAAAGTCTATACGTACCTATAATAAGAAATTTTAATAGTGGATATAAAGATTAAATATGGTTTCTTATATCAGTTGGGAAAATAAACAATTAAAAAATATATAAGAAAAATCATACTGGGTTTGGTTGCACGCGTATTTTTTCCTTTTTGTCTTGGGTTTCATAAATGTCTATTAAAAAAAAAAAAAACAAACTATTCAAATTTGAGTTCAAACATACCTACATAATGTACCTACATACTTTCATCATCATAATCATTACCAAAACATCCGCTCTCCACCTTCAATTCGTCTCAACCATTATTTCCAGCATCCATCACACAACCAACCAATCGTATCTAGTAAAGTAGTTCAACTGAATTTAATAAGCAAACAAATTTTTAGCGAAAAATTCTCCGGCTATCTTCTCTATAGCCAGAGCCAAGCTTTTTCCAACTAGCTCTACTTTATGATTTTGAATATTCAAATGCAAAACTAAAATAGCATCATCATTATCCTTTGCCCTATCAAATAAAGATATACATAACTGGATACCTAGTCTTGCACTTTCTATACGTTGCGTCGCGTCGCATCGCTTTGTCGCAATAAGTTTGCTTGAAGATTCGCAAAAAAAAAATTAACGATCATCAATTAGTATTAAAAATAAAGTTTAACTACATTTTTATTTTTTTTTCTCTTTAAGAACTCAATAATTTGCAAAACTTCTGAATTTCAGAAAACAAAAAGAAAATGCTTTCTGTTTTTCATGAATATTTAAATAAAGGAAAACTTTTGATTTGAAAAGGGGAAAATTATTAATATTTAGTTTTGATATCAATTGGGGAATATGAATTAAGTAAAACATTTTAAAACATTCAAGAGCAGTTAATTTACTTTCGCGAAAAATAATAATTTATTTTTTTACTTGTTTTTTTTTTTTTTTGTTATTTTACTTTAATTTAAGGTAAGCAAAATAGCCGAGGTCGTGGCAGCCATTTTAAAACTTAAAGCGCTGGCCTAGTTAATAAAATACAATTGAACACAAATCATCGTCGGTCGTCTGAGATCAATACCACTTTTCAGTATCCCCTTCCACAGTACCGATTACGCCACGGCCAAAATGAACCAATCACTGAAATGCTTCGGAAAGTATAAATAACTGATCCATTTTTAATTTAAACCATTCAAAAACTTTTCTCCAACTTACTCTCCAATCATAATCGGCGTTAGGCAATAACGCCCAAGGAAATAACGCTGAAATCGATTTGGAAATATCGCCCAAAAATATTCTGAACGATTGTTGTTGTTTTCTTTTCTTGATTTGGGCGTTATTTCCAATTTTTTTTAAAGGAAAGAACGCCCAAAATAAAAAAAGTCGAATAGGAAATAACGCCCTAAATTGGAAATATCACCCGAATCTTAGGAAATAACGCCCAAATGATAGGAAAAAACGCCCAAATCGAAATCTTGTCAATAATTGTACTGAAATAACTCCGTTTTAAATCAGATCAACTTTATTTCACTTTAAAACGGCGTATAAACAGTGAAATATGTATGGGGGGGGGGGGGGAGGGGCACCATGCTGCCCTCCTGCAACCCCCTGCTAGGGCACACTTTAGGATTTGGGGTAGGTGCGAGGCTGAGTCTATGCAAAGTTTATTTAAATGCAATAGAGACTTTGCATACGCCATGAAATATCGCCCGAATCCATTTTAATCATATCCTATCCTAATTTCCTAACTATGCTATAGTTATAGTCCAAAGCAAACAGTGCCGTCTCTAGATTTCTTAGCCTACCGACAGTCAACTATTTTGGCGGCACCCCTTATTGTTTATAATAGCCGTGTTTTTTGCATGCCCGGAGGGATTTAGTTGAAAAAAAAACGACTTCGGATTAGCGACGATATTACAAAAACGAAATGGAGTTTCCATACAAACTATATCGATAACAAGTGTTACCCCGGTAACACTGTTTTCTCCGTGCTTAAGTTAAGCCCCGAAAATTCTCCGCCCAATCCTGAAGGGGATTATTTGTTGTTGTATTTAGCATATAAATGCTTCGATCCGACGTCGTTTTTTTCGACTAATTTCATCGGGGCAGGTAGGCAGGTAGACAGGTAGAAAGAATTGTGGGACACACTTTTTTAGTATTCTCCATCAACGTAATGTAAGGATTGATTAAAATCCCGAAGTCGATTTTTTTAGGAATCCAAAACTTGCACTATAGTACCTATATGTACATATGTATGTTTGCCTTTTGACTTTGTAAAAATCAACCTTAATTTTTCTAAAAATTGTTTTTCGTTGAAAAAAATAAGCTGGGAAGTTTTGTTATCAACTGAAATCCTATTTTAAAAAAAAATTAATGTACCCATCTCTTAGAAAATAAAAGCATCGAATTTAAACTAAATACAAAACATCATTTGGTGTCTTTAAATTATCAAGTTATTACAGTTTTACCTCCACTTTACCAAATTCAATCTGTTGCCTTCGATTTTCTTATAGTAAAATGATACAAGGTTTCTACTATAAGGTGCCAGTTATAGCTTTCATTGAAAACCATCATTGAAAACTTTAATGACTAATTTTGGTACCTTTAGAAAGTGAAATCAGTAATTATTTTCATGCAAAAATAAAGTTATGGCTTAAATTATAATTTTTGTGAAAAAAAATATTGAATGGGGTCCACACTTCGCCATAAAATGACGTTTAATTTTTCAATGATCATTGATAAGGTAGTTCATTCATTGAAATAATAAAAGTCATTTTATGTGGACGGCTAGTTCAAAATAAAATTTTTTTTCGGCAAATATTAATAATTAAGTCACTACCTACATATTGGCATCAAAATAATTACTAATTTTGCCTTTTAAGTGCCTCAAAACCAATCATTAAAATTTTCAATGATGGTTTTCAATGATAGCTATAACTGGGGCCTAAGTTTTGGGAATTGTTGGCATGTACATTATATACATATAACTTTATAAAGTATATTTATAAATAATAAATGTCTTGGAACTATAAGCAGACTTGAAGAGTTAATTAAAGGAAAACACTTTCCCAAGAGGATGAATATCTATTTGAGCTATGTGCAATAACACAGTATTGAGAGGGACAAACACACAACAAACGAACATCCTTAAACCAAAAAAGGACATTTATATCTATAATTTATATCTGAGGGATACATGTAAAGCATAGGTATACTGTGTGTTACTAACATTTGAAAGCATTCAATTATGCACAAAGAATCATGAATCTTGACTTTATAATATTGGCATAGAAACACAGTTACTTTTCTACGTAAGTCCAACTGTTTGTTGTGTATTTTGTAGGAATATAACATGAATTTCCAAATTTTTTAATACACCTAAAATTTAACTTATACATCGAATAGACTGAAAATAGAAGGAAAAACAGTTTCTCCTTTCACAATAATAAATTCCACAAAAAGCTTGTGAAATGAAAACAAATAATGACTTCAGCAAAATGTCTTCAAGTTGATATTAAAAAAACCCTTTTGCTTGTTTGACAATAAGAAGGCATCGATATAAAGTGCATATTTCAATTTTTGATGAGTTTAAAACAACCTCCGATAGTCTATATATGCTGAATATCTCAATACTATGCAAATTTCCCTTTTGGAAATTTGTTAATTGGAAAAAGAAATCTGATGGCCATCCAGTCAATTTAACCTATAACAATAATGTCTTAAACAGTAACCCGAAAATTTGTGATGCTTTTGCAAACAACTTTCATTCAGTCATTCAGTGATACTCCTCTTATCGTAGATGAAGACTAATTAAGAGATTCTCCCCAATCCACCTTAAAAAAAATGACAATCACAATAGACAAAGTCTTATATTATCCTTCCTTACTTCATAATGATAACTCATCTGGATTCCATCCCTCCTATAATCTTAAAAAAAATGTAAAACAATATTAGCTTCCCCTCTTTTACAACTTTTTTCTCTTTCCCTAAGTTAAGGTAAATTTCCTTGTACAAAGGTATATGGAAAAAACCCTATATTACACCAGTTGCTAAAAAGGCCAATTGCTAAACTATCTTGAATTCCTATAAGCTTTTGAAGCATTTGGTGTGTGATGGTTTGACTTTTGTGTGTAAAAATATTATTTGCAAAGAACAACATGGTTTCATGAAAAAGCGATCTACGGTAACAAATTAACTAACATTTTTAAATAAGTTCATTAAATGCATTAGAACGTGGACAAGAATTTAACTGCATCTACCCAAAGGCTTTTTTGATCAAGTTTCTCATGAAATCATTTTGTATAAATTAAAAGTTTATGGGTTTCCCTTTAGACTCATCACTTGGATTTCATCATATCTCCAAAAAAGATCCTTCCAAATTGATTTCAGAAACATTTTCTCCAACCCCTTCTTAGCCAAATCGGAAGTTCCTCAGGGAAGTCAGTAAGGACCCCTTCTCTTTATCTTAGCTATCAATGATGTGCACCTCTGCACACGTTATAGTGAAATTCTAATTTTTGCGGATGGTAATTATAAAAATTTGCAAATAATTATATCTACATTTGACAGTGATGGTGTTCTTCTTCAAGATGATACTACCAGAATTGTTACTTGGTCTAATAAAAACGGTTTGAATCTTAACTCTATTAAATGTCAAGCAATGAATTTTTCTAAAAAAACGAATTCCTAGATCAATTAACTATATTATATCGCAGCAAGTCGGCGTCGTGTCCATGGTTTCAAAGACCTCTATAGTCTTGATTTTTTGGAGCATTTAACAATAAGGAGGCCAACTCAATGCTAGGCTTTAGTAAGAGATGGTCCAAGGAATTTCAGGACTCGCATGTTACCCTAGCGCTTTACAACTGTTTCGTTCAACTATAACCACGCGCTAAGTGATGACTGTAACACGCTGTTTTTCCCTGTATCTAAACGAGAAAAAGCCCGAAGAGAAGAGCAATATTGTTACAAAATGCTTGTATTAAGCAGTACTGCTATAATTAAGTATTTTAAAACTTAAGCAACATGAAGACAACCAACATGAGCCAATCACAATTTTTTTTGAAGTGTAAACATCTATGCCGGCGGTAGAGTAAAACAACAACGTAGGCTTTCCTCTTTGTGACGTTACGAGGTAACACTTTACAATGTTACGTTACGAAAATCTGCCAAGTAGGATAATGTGTACGTTCAGTGACAAAAATCTGAAGATCCCTGTCAAGAAAAATAGTCCATTTTGGATCCTTGCACGTAGTCAACAACGCATGGACGACTTCGCATATACGGATCCAAATATGGATCCTCAAAACTGCGCTTGAACAAAGGTTGATGTTTACACATATCAACCGTGAGTCCCGGCACTCACACAATTTTTTTGTTTTAGTTTAAAAGTCAGTTGCAAATTTCACGATGCCATTTTCAATTAAAAATTAATGAGAATAATAACACCGTATCCAGTTTTCACTCCACGAAAAAGCCTATAGTATTTACCACTTGAGAAATGAAAAACTAATGCGTTCCACAATCTTTCAAGAATCTTGTTATACATTTATGGATTTTTCGTGACAGTTTTGATTTGATGAAAATTTCATTTTCATTTTCACTTGAAAATATTTTTTTTATATTGATCATAGCCCATTTTATATAGTTGAGTCCCACTGAGATTAAGTTTTTAAAACAGTCAGGATTCGCCAAAGCCCCACCATCATGCACAAAACACAAAAATATTTTCGAGTTTAGTTTAGTTTAGTTTTGAACTTTTCCACCCACTTAACTCCCACATTTTCACGTATGAAAATTTACTTTATTGCAGTTGCTTTGTTCTGTTGATGGTGATGCAACAATGTACCTATACCTCTATTCTACCTATTCGTTGGTGGTGATATGGTGCTTCGTTTTAAGGTGAAACTTGATGTGATGCATCAAAGAAATTTCCGTGTTGAATATTCTCCTCAAAAATTTTACATAACAATTCAATTAATTCATTAGAAAGCACCGAATTAAATTCAAATTACCATCATTGAGCTTTACGGCTAACGGGAAATTATACCTATGACTACAAATATACTTGAGGCATGGGCTGCTTTACAGCATAGGATACCTACTTATATATGTACAAAGGTAGGTAGTAGTTATACCTCTAAGCATGGAAACAATAATAGACATACCTACTACTCCTGCTAATAACACCAAAGTTATCACAGTTTCCAGTGAGTATAGAGTGTAGTTGATATTCCTGGATGGTTTGATGGGTGTAGGAATGTAAAATTTCACGATAATCGAGGTAATTCACATTCCCGAAGGAGATGCTACTGATATTTGATATGATTAGGTGTAGGTATACGGTGAGTCAGAAGCGTTTTGGGAACTAATTTTCTTAGATAATAATTAAAGCTTATTATGGAATTTCTTTCATCATTTGTATATAGGTAAATATATTCTACGTTCTACGTGTTAGTTCACCAAGAGAGATAATGATTATTAAAATCGGGCTGTTTTGGAAATTTTCAATTATTGCTGCTTAAATATTAGTTCCAAGAATTTTCATCTTTCATATTCGATAAGGTATATTGAGCCATGTTACGAATTCCATCGTTAATGGAAACTTGTTGCGAATCCCGAAAAAAAACTATCACAGAATCCATCGTAGTGGAAAGTCTCATATAAATTGCCATTACGAAATGAATTTCTGCCATGATGGTACTTCTTATGGTAGTGGCGCCCAGACCATTATACCTAAATATGCAGGAATATTAAATTATAAACATTCTTCTTAGTCTCACTTCAAGTTTTCCAAGATACCCCCTGCCCCCCCATTAAATATTCAAAATCATCTGCATTTTACACGGTTCGTGACGTGCGTCGTATATAGTGTTCTACTCTCAACTTAATCCACATTCTGCTAAGTATGTATTTATAATGATGATCGATACTAGCTAATACACTTCATTGTATGCACAACAACATTTGCGTTTGGGTTTTCCAATGCTAACGACCAAATTGGTAGGTTCACATGGATAATTATGATTTATGGTCAGTTTGCGGATGCAAACCGAGACCCTACGTATTATTTACATATAGGTATAAGTATAAATGTGGTTATTTCGACACCCTCATACAAAGGATGGCTCTAATTGCAATTGCCAATATATATTTGGCATTATAATGCATGGTTTTCTTGTTTAAGTGCTAATTTGTTTGTTTCTCTCGACGGTTGATGGACTATGATTTAACTGGAATTGTATTGATTGTTTAACTAGCTTAGTAATTGAATTTGTTTGGCTTAGATAGGAGGTAGAGGTTGGGGTTCTATAACTAAAGTTGTTGCCCGCATTTAAAACGCATATTATACTATGTATCGTATCACAATTTTTACACAGTTTAATTTATAGGTGTAAAAGTATATTTATCGTAAAAACCATTTGAATTCAAGTTTAATGTGAGGAAGTACTTTAACTGCAAAGCAAACAGGCTACATGAAATAAGGCCCCAACAATTTATATTAAAAGCAACAACAAGCAAAAAATAGAGGAAATGTTGTAAATTGGGATGATTTTTCATTGTTTTGAGACCTTTATTTAATTTTGGGGTTAAATTTCATGATGAAAAATGACCCCATTTATTTGATATTAAACAAAAACTGACCCTAAAGCCCCCGAGCTGAATGGAGACACTTGTGCTTCCTTACCCCGAGGCCACTCGAGCCAGTACTGGCTGACCATTATGGTTCATACATTGCCTGTAAAATTCGTAGCTGTGTACTGTCTGTGACGTAGGTGGCGCACGCGGTATTACACTTGCCTATAACAAGTTCGATGTACAAGTGGGTCGTTCTTTTTCTCTACTATAGTTAACTTTGGTTGCTCTTTCAAATAAAATGGGTTGAGCAAAGAATAAAAATACATTTGGAATGAAAATTCAAGAAACAAGGGTTTTTATTTGCAAAAATGGTTAGCGGGTTTTTGGTGAAAATTATAGACTGCGCAGTAATGAATTCTGAATTAAACGCTAATCGTCACTTTTATATTTATGCCTTTTTTTTGTAATCTCAAAGTTGTTAATGGTCTTATTAGACTCTTATCTAGACTCATTGATGAGAATGGATTAGTTATTGAAAATTTATATTTACGTGATTACGTTAATATCCAGTGAACATCAATTCTAAAGGGACGTGTGGTTTTTAATCTGGCAATACTTTTTTTGTAGTTGTTTTTTTTTTTTTGACAGCTGTCACTTGATTTATGCTCAGTTTGGTTTGCCATTTCATAATTAGTAGATTTACTCCTTAACAAAGTTGCCGCGAAACGAAATCGTTGTTGATCCCGATTTTCACAAGAAAAATTTTTTAGCGATGAATGGCTACGTTAATAAGCAAAACTACCGCATTTGAAGTGTAGATAATCCACAAGCCATTGTTGAGACGCCGCGCCGTTACAAATTCAAAAAGTCACTGTTTGGTGTGCTCTATAGGCAGAGGGAATCATTGGTTCATATTTCTTCAAAAATGAAGCCGGCCATAATGTTACAGTCAATGGGGGACGCTTTAGAGCCATGATTAATGACTTTTTCGTGCCTGAATTGGAGGATGTTGATGTGGACGACCTTTGGTTCCAACAAGACGGTGCTACATGACATACATCCAACGAAACAATCAATTTATTGAAGGAAACTTTTGGTGAGCGCAATATCTCGCGTCGTGGGCCTGTGGCGTGGCCTCCAAGATCGTGCGATTTAACACCGCTGGACTATTTTTTGTGGGGTTATGTGAAGTCGCTTGTCTACGCAAATAAGCCCGAGACGATTGACGCCGTGGATGAGAGTATTTGGCGCGTTATTGCTGACATACGGTCCCAATTGCTGCAAAAAGTGGTCGAAAATTGTGCCTCTCGGCTTTAATTCATTCGAGCCAGCCGCGGCGGCCACTTGCCCGAAATCATTTTTAAAACTTAATGGCAAACCCTTATCTTTATAAATAAGCTAAATTCTTGGCCATAACATTAAATAATATGCGTTTTATCTCTTCTTCAAAACCACACGTCTATAATAAACACCCTTTATATGTGTCAATGCTTTTGTTTCAATTTTAATTCAGAAGAATTTATTTTTCTTTTCAGAACAAGGACAGTTATTCCGAGACCAATTGTTGTTAATGTAGACTAACAAGAAATTAAGTGTCAATTTCCATTCAAGGATGTCTACGATGGCGATGGATTAAAAAAACCTCTGGCAAATTCGAAATTTTTTCCATTTAATTTTCTGCTCCGAAAAAATGCATTTTCAGGGAAATTGGTTGATATTTGGAACGAAATATTATCGATAAGATCAAGTATAATTTGGTCCCTATCTATCAGGCTATCAACTGTCAAATTCCATTGAAGCATGGCTTGGATGACAATAGATTTACAAACCTCTAAAAATCCGAATTTTTATGATTTTTTTTTTCGGGAAAAAGCAATTTTAGAACTTTCTGGTGACTCGTAACGAAATATTCGCAAATGTCAAATATTGAAAAAGTGAATTTTAACATTTTTAAAATGCATACAAATTGCAAACTAAATTTTGTTTCAACTTATTTTTTGCACAAAATCGAATCACTTCAGAAATTTGAATAAAAGGAACGATGAATGTTGACTATATCTAGTTAAAAAATGAACGCACTACTGGCTGCTCAACTGGGTTGGAAAAGGGCAAGCTAGTTGACGAGCAAGTTCCTTAAATTTGTGTTTATTAATAAAAAGATATTAGTGTATTGCAACTGTCTAGCCAGTACTGGCTTGTGTGGCCTCCGGGTTTAGTATCTAATGGGTGATTTTTTAAGAGGCTTAGAACTTTAAAAAAAAAAAAAACACAAAAAATTCGAAAAAATGAATGAAATATTTATTTGAATCGATAGTTTGAACCTTGCAATTTAATGTTTAAAGATAATTTCATGCAAATGTTGACCGCGGCTGCGTCTCAGGTAGCCCATCCGCTGAGTCCAATTTTGGCATACTTTTTCACACATATCGGCCGGTATCTCACGAATGAATGCATGGATGTTGGCTTCCAGTGCGTCAATCGAAGCGGGCTTGTCCCTATAGACATTAGCCTTGACATACCCCCACAAAAAATAATCTAATGGTGTCAAATCGCACGATCTAGGCGGCCAATTGACCGGCCCGAAACGTGAAATTAACTGTTCACCAAACTCGCCTCGCAATTGCGCCATTGTTTCGCGTGCTGTGTGGCATGTGGCACCGTCTTGTTGGAACCACATATCATGCAGGTCAAGAACTTCCATTTCGGGCAAAAAAAAGTTTGTTATCATCACCATTGACAGTAACGCTGCGATTCGCATCATCTTTGAAGAAATATGGCCCAATAATGCCGCCGGCCCATAAACCGCACCAAACAGTGGCTTTTTCGGGATGCATTGGTAGCTGTTGCAATGCTTCTGGCTGATCTTCACTCCAAATGCGGCAATTTTGCTTATTTACGTACCCATTCAACCAAAAATGAGCCTCATCGCTGAACACAATTTTTCGATAAAAAAGCGGATCCTCGGCCAGCTTTCCAAGAGCCCATTCACCAAAAATTCGGCGTTGTGGTAGGTCGGCTGGCTTTAGTTCTTGCACCAGCTGTATCTTAAAAGGCTTTACGCCCAAATCCTTCCGCAAAATTTTCCACGTAGTGCTGTAACAAAGGTCTAACTGCTGGGAACGGCGCCGAATCGACATTTCGCGGTCTTCTGTCACACTAGCTGATACGGCCGCAATATTTTCTTCACTACGCACAGTACGTAAACGTGTTGGTGGTTTAATGTCCAACAAAGTAAATTTGGTGCGATTTGGTCACAATCTTCCGAATAGACTGCTCAGAAGGTCGAGAATGCCGATCATAAAATGGAAGCAGCGCGCGATGAACATTTCGAACCGAGCACGAATTTTGATAGTAAAATTCAATAATTTGCAAGCGTTGTTCATTTGTAAGACGATCCATGGTTAAATTGCAAACCAAACTGAAGCTGTTTGACAGTGACACAAGGTACTAAACACACGTCATCTGTCAAAACCAGTGTTGCCAAAACCAAACCAGCCTAAAAATCACCCTTTATAACAGCCATTTGCTGATACGAATCTTAAATATTTATGTTCAACTTACAACGCTTATGTTCTACTTTCTCCTCAGCGTAAACTGTTACATAAGCTCTTTTGTTGGACATAAATTCTTAAGTTTCGTTTCAGCAAATGGCCCTAAGTGAAGTAATTCGAAAATAATACTACATCCCCGATTGTTAAGGTTTTTTGTCAAAATATCACTATCAAATATTTGCTATATCATCTTAAAAATAAAGATGAAGTGAAAGAAGATTTACACACAATTTATAAGGTTAAGAAATAACAATTTCAACCATAAAGAAAATCCATATCAACCCATTGTTCTATGAAATTTGTAGATTTCATAGAAGATTTCACATAACTAGGTACTATCATACGAAATATAATGCATGATATATACAAATCAGAGGGTACGTCAGTCGCACATTGTTATATATGTTAATTCAAACACACGAATTTCCATTTCCACCCCTTTACCCGCCTCCTTTCACCAGAAAAGCTTCTTCCTTCGATTCGACCTTTCATGATAATGCACAAATATTCATTACGCTACTATGCACTCGGAGCTAAGAGACATCTTTATATTCACATTAAATCTAGATACATTTTGAAATTTGTATTTGATCGCAATAAATTATTATTTTAGACACCGACACCAATGCATCCGTCTTCGGGTCCTTTAAGCTACACGAACATTAAGAATGCTACATATATGAGCTGCACCAACACTGTGGGTGGATTTTGTGGGCGAACTAACATACAAATAGATGGTGGTCATGGTGATGATGCGAGAGTAGTTTTCTGCTGATGATAGCCAAATGTGTGTTACGTTTCAACCGCATGTGGTGAATGACGACGTCAAAATGTGTGGTAAATGCATCCGAGGATTTGTAGGGCTTTCGAAGTTGTGATGCAAATCGAATATACCTACCTCTGCACCTAAATATACGTACATAAATGTATGTATGTCTACGTATAGCACACATTGCCCATAATAGTTACTACTTTATGAACTATAAATATTGAGAAATGTTTGTTTTTAAGGTTTGGTTGGACTTGCCGCTTTAAGGGGTGGGGATTTTTAGGGCAGCATCTAAATATATAGGTATTGTGTGTCGGTGACAAGTGAAATTAAATTTATTTTGTTTATGCAAGAAATTAAATCTAGATTTGCAGTAACTGTAATGTGTTTTGGGTTTATTGGCATAGAGTGAATATGTTGTGTTCATTTATGAGCTTAAAATATACAAAACGTGATGGGTATTGGGTATACATCATGTATTTGTTCATAGAAAAGGTTATGCTATACTAACCACATAAATCTAAAGGAATTTGCTTATCAAAATTCATCTTTTATAGCTCAGAGTAAGAGTGGCTATAGACGAGTTGTATTGGAGACAAAATATTCGCTGTTTAAAGAGTGTTGATAGTGGGATGTGTTTGTTGATATTTAACATTAGTAGTGTTTTTTTTTGGGCAAGCTGTTCACAGTACAGTAGCATTTTACACGAGTTATACAAAAACAACATCCACAATAGAATTACTATGCCAATAAATGCAAACGTAGAATCTAGAATCCTAATGCGGATGGGTTTGTGACGTTTATTCGAGTATCGAATGGAATATTGGCCATTATATGTAATTAAAATAAATTTTTGGATCAAGATATTTTTAGTTGTAGTCAAAACTAACACTACTGTCAGGATAAATAACCCGAATCCACAGAGAAAAACAAAATAAACATTAATTAATTTAAGTCGAAACACAGAATTTCCTTTTTAAAACAATTTTTAATTTTATTGCGTCTAGTTCGACCTCTTCTTTTCGACTGCCCACAATATTTTTAATTCCGTCTTGAAAGAGATAAATAGGAGTCCTCCTGAAAGGATGAAAGGGACGGATAAGGGAAAACTGGGTAAAATAGTTCCAGGGATGAGAGTTAGGAATAAATTGCAGGGATGACACTACTATAATCGAGAAGTCAAAAAAAGTAGTTTTCTTCATGCCGCCCGTCGGTCTGTGCGTCTGTGCGTCCACTGTAATTTAAGCTAGAGCCTAAATGGGTGGACCGATTTGCTAGAAATTTGGTGCAGAGTATTTTTATGTTATTTTAAAATTTGGTACAAAACATTTTTATGTCTTTCTCTAGAGGAGAAATTCGAATTTTTATTTTAGCTCATCTAAAACGGGTAGCTGCCATACAAATATTTTGGTTTCTTCAAATTTTCTCGAAAACAGCTATAACGATTTTGATTAAATTTCGTACCTGTAATAACCAAGTCAATTTTACTCAAACTGAGTTTCAGGTTTTTCTCAAAAATTCATATAACGGAACTAGGTATTCCACGTTTTAAAAAAAAAAAAATGGTCTTATTTTTGCGTTTTTCATATTGTTTGAAAAAGAACGAACCACCTATGGAGTCGGGGTGTAATGTTTTGAAAAGTAATGGTCTACAATATTTGGTACTTGAGCTATCTAAAGGTATACAAGTTTTTTTTTTAGGATCAAATGTACATACCATTAAACAGTTCACTTTTTTGACCCAGCTTTATTATGTAAAGAAGTTGCTATATGAGAATAAGGGCAGCAACGTGAGTGAACATATTAGGGCGTTATTGATGATGATAAGAAACGATCGAAAAAGTGGTGGAAAATTGAACTGATATTTTCATCAGAAGCACATTAGAAACATGCGTGATTGTATTCATATTAAATCTATCGATTTAATACAAATATAATGGCCCAAATGTTTGCTTACTTTTTTGCACGAAAAATCACTGTTTTAGACGCGCTAAGCTTGAGTTTCGTAAGGTAGGTTAAGTATGATTCTTGTTAAAAAGTGTTTAAAACTACGAACATTTTAATAAATAGCTTTAGAGTTAGTAAAGTGTTAATTATAGTATCATGCTTAAACCTTAACATGATGCTGTTTAAAATTTTGCGCCAATGTGTTTTATTTAAAAAAGAAATTTTACGAAGCATAAAAAACACCCTTTCGTTTGATCCTTAGGTACTGGAATAATTCAATTTAGGTTAAATGAAATGCATTTTACTTTTTTTTGTTAATGCAATTAAATGTTTCATAATATTATGGAGCGTTAAAGTAAAACAGTCACAAAGTCAACTTAATTTCAAACATTAATTCTATGAAGCGCATTCGACCATTTATTTATTTTGCAGACCCTTCTTTGTGATTGTTGTTTTATTTTAAATTATATTCTACCTGAAACTACTACCGATAGATACATAGGTATTTCATTAAAATTATGTTGTTCATTCTCGTATTCCCATCCCATCAACACATATTATTCAAGCATTTTTTTCTATTCAATAATCAAAACCTAATTTACATAATAATTTCGAATTCCACTAACATTTAAACTAAACGTTCAATATTTATATCACTTTAACGCATAATGCAAAACACCTATATCTACTCGTATCTATGTACGTACCTGTTCGTATTTTAATGGAAACATGAAGACAAAGGGAAAATGTGTTTTTATGGAAAATATTTTCTTGTTTAAAACATCACAGTGGTCTTCGTAGAAATTTGAATTATTTCAATTAATAAAATGCAGAGGGAGTTTTCAATGAACTTAATTTATTTTAAACTTTCAACTTCAAACTAAAAAAATAATTAATGTTGGGGGAAGTGGCAGATGTCGTCTATTTAACCGAAACCAATAAACTATTCCATCAAACATAATTTGTTAGAAACTTTATACATCCCGAGTCACATAACAACAATATCGTTTTCTAGAAATTAATTTTTGAAATTCTAAAATTTTTACCGAAAAAACGATCTTTCTGCGTTTAAAGTGTAATTATTTTTTATTATGAAACACTGTAGGTAAATATGACTTCTTACGAATTATAACGATACATTTTTAAAAGGCAATATTTTCTTAACTATAGGGCTTTTAGAAAAAAAAACTTTATTTTGTTGAGAATTGCATGATCTTCAAACTTAAGCTAAAATTCTCTTTAAAAACATTAAATCATTAAAATCTTTTAAAAAAATAGTTTGAGCGAAAACTCGATACATTTAAGTGGAATCAATTTTTTGTCGAACACGACTGGACTTTTAAGACAGTATTTTTCATCATTAAAAACAAAAGTTAATGCATTCAAAAGTCTCCCTTGCGATACACAATACATAATGTGGGTGCTATATGGCAAGTTATGGATTCGTAAAAAAAAAAATTAAATTAGAGATTTTGATCAAAGTTGACATTACGATGATAGGAAAGACGAAAAAAGTGGGTCTCAAAAAAAGTCCAGCATAAACGATTTTCTTTAAATTTGGTTATAAGTTTTTTTTGAGTGTTCCCCGATAGATGAAAAATGACAAATCCTTCCAGTGAATGTGCAAGCCCCTGTTAGTTTTGCTAAAATTGCAAGATCTCATTTTGCCAAAAAAAAGTCCATTTTATTTTTTGCCAAAAAAAATCCATTTTATTGCAAAAACTTTATATCAAAAACCCATTTGTGTTGTCACTCAAAAACCACGCTTTCATAATTGAACACTTTATGGACTCTGTTGATTTTTCACCACCAATCACCAATTTGAAATGATTTTGCCAAATTTTGTTTTTTTTTTTTTTTTTTTTATAATTTACGCGCACTCAAGGGGTTATGACTACCCTTTATATGTTAGCTTTTAACACAGTGCTAGCGTTTAGGAAACAAAAATAGGATTAAGTAGGAGATAACGATGTACATTTGTCTTAAATGCTTAGATATTGAAATGGGAAGGAAAAATAGAGTTGGGTAAAGAATTCCACATTCGTATAGTTTGACTAAAAAACGAATCCCTGTACTTCACGGGAAGTCCGAAGTTTTTCTCAAGGATATAACGATGGGCATTCCTAGCGATTCAGGTATTACGGGAAAACTGTTTCAAGGGAGGCATGCATCTGGCAATTTCACTAGAGCACTGACTGAAAAAATAGCGGTAAAACAATGAAAGTCAAGAGACATTCCTTCGATGTTCTAAGGAAACGAATGTTTTCGAGATTGCCCTATCACCTATCAGCTTTAATGCTCTGTTTTGGACTCTATCTAAAAAAGCTAATGTCGTTTTAGATGCTCCAGACCAGATATGAGAGTTGTACTCTAGCTTAGGACGTATGTACGCCTTATAAATGGTTGCCAGGTCGGAGGGGGAAAAGAAATTTTTACATCGCCTGAGAAAACCTAAACATTTCACTGCATTTTTAGCAGTGACTAATATGTGGTCGTTCCACAGAAGGTGAATGGTTATGGACATACCAAGAATCGAAAGTTTTTCGGTTTCCTCGATTAATGTACTAAGTATGAATAATGGTAAGCGAGGAATATTTCGCTTTAACGACAGAAAACAGCTTTGGGTCTTAGATGCATTGAATTCTACACGATTTTTCATATCCCATGTGACAATACTACTTAAGTCGGAATTTAGCGAGTTTATCATACTCTCTCGTTGTAATTCGACACTCAAAGAAGATGGGTGTGAGTTTTCAAACAAATAAGAAAAGCTGAGGGTGCTGTCATCAGCAAAACAATTTAGTAGATTAGCTGTTTCAGACAAGAGATCGTTAATGAAAATGAGAAATAAAGTCGGAGACAGAACGGAGCCTTGGGGAACACCAGCATTTATTTTTTGAACTTCAGACTTAACACCGTGCAGAACAACTTGAATTGAACGGTCAGAGAGATAATCGCTAATCCACTGAAGAAGTAATTCATCGATGCCAAAAGCTCGCAACTTTGATAAAAGAGCTTGATGCCAAAGCTTTTGAAATATCGAGCGCAACAACTTTACTTTCACCAAAACGATGTAGTGATTCATTCCATTTTTCGGTTAGATATGCCATCAAATCACCGGTGGACGTGTTGCAACGAAAGCCGTACTGATGACGGTCATTGAAAAGCTTTCGTTCAGATTTTTTGGTCATAAACACCAAGAAACCAAATTCCATAATACCGAATTCGAAAATCCCAAAACACCGAATGTCTTGCAATGGGGTTTTGGCATTTAAGCATTCAGGTTTTTTTTTTGGAAGGATTATTTGTACTATTTTGGTTATAGGTAATATTAGGCACTTGTTTTTATTTATAGGTTTTTTCATTTTGTTAGGACCAAAAATACCGGTACCTGTTGTACAAAATTTTTTGACCAAAATGGAAAATATTATTTTTCTAAAGATCGGCTCCGCAGAGTAAAAATAAATCAATACATTTTAATATGAATAAGCTACTTTTTAATAAAAAAATAGTTCCGAAAAATGGTTATTAATAGCACACCCCAAGTTCCACTGATTTTAATCTTTTTTTTTTTTTGAAGAATGATTGATAAATCCTTAATAATACTGTATACCTACAAACATTTTCAAAACAAAATACTTTACAAAAGGTTTGTAATTTTTATTTTGAAAACTAAATGTTTTAAAAACGATTTTTTATAAACTTGGAAACAATAGGTTTTTCAAAATTGTCCAGAAAATTTTAAACAACAATTATTCTTATAACCAAAATAAAAGGTATACCTCCCATACCTACAAATGTTTAAAAATTTTGAGGAAACATTTTTTTTTTTTCTAAAAGAAAACTCTTAATGTCTTATACGGTTTTGATTAAAAAGTTTTTTTTTTTGTATCGTGTATTAGTACGATCTACCATTTAAAATTATTAAATATTACATTTAACTACTATATATTAATAGCATCATAAAACGTTTTTTTTTTTTTATTTTCGACTATCTCATTATCTGATTATCTGATTGCATACCAAAATTTTCCAAAAACTATTTTTGGATTTAAAAACAAAATCAATTCAAAATATTTTGTTTTGAAAACGGGTGGAAGTTTGATTTTTGTGAAATTCAATTTTTAATTCTTTTATTTTTTATTTTCTTAAAATGTTAAATGTTGTAAGATTAACCAATTTTCTACTTTAGGGTGAGTTCAGGGTGACCCCAAAATGACTTCAGGGCTCAACAAACAAACGTAAAGATTTACTGTTGGGATATATCAGCCAGAAAACGTTTGCACATATCTATGCCTGTGCGTCAAAGTGTACATCAAACTAAAGCCTAAATAGATTAATGTCTCCTTTTGAATTTATCGTTTACAACCGATGACATTTTAGTCAAGGACGGCAAGGGCATACATTTCGTTGTTGTACTTTATTTTTTCAAAGTTTCATAAACTTTTAAATTATTTTGTTCCAGTTGTTCAGTGGGTGATTGGAGTTAAACCCGAGTTAACTCAGGATTAACTGAACAGATGCTTTTGATGTTTTATCCACTGAGTTTGTTTAGTCGTTCTGTATATGCATTTTTCCACGGTAGAACTGCTTCCTCAGTTAACTGTGGGTTAATTTACTTCTAGAGTAAGTTAACTCTGGCTTAACTCGCCACTGGAAAACTGGGCCTCAGAACACCAAAAATTTAATTTATTTTGTCTTCTCAGTCCCTTTTATAAAATGAATTAAAGGGTCCGCCAAATAATTTTTTTTTTTTTTGAAAATGGCGCAAAACATCGAGTGTAGCTTCGCTGTGTGTCGCCGTCCTGTTGAAACCAAATGTTGCCAAATCCTCCTCTTCAATTTTTGTGAACGAAAATTCGTTCAACATGGCCCGATAACGATCGCCATTGACTGTAACGGCCACTCCTTGCTCATTTTCACAAAATGGCCCAATTATGCCTCTGGACCAAAATCCGCACCAAACAGTGACTCGTTTTGGGTGTATCGGCTTTTCAATGTATGCGTGCGGGTTTTCTGTGCCCCAAATGCGACAATTTTGCTTGTTTACTACCCGCAAAGATCAAAATGAGCTTCATCTGAGAAGATGATTTTTTTTGGCAAAATAGGCATCTTCTCTTAGTCGATCGCAGGCCCACTTAGCGAAGCGTATACAAAACCATATTGGTTCAGCGGAAGGATAAAACTATTTATCTGTCAAATCAGACATGAGCTAAGTGTTACCATTCACGAAATAATAACTAGTTGAAAAAAAAACGTTAGATGGCGGACCCTTTAGTATCAATACCCAAACCTATTTAAACCCAGATAAAGCCTATTGTTTCTCTTTGAATGCCTTAACCTTGAGCATCCGATCAGAGGAACTCAAGTCATAATCTTCGAAGAAGCCTTAATATTTCGAAGAATTTGCATAAAATAACGGACCTCTTTCCACTGAAGATTGTCTGTGTCGTTGGCAAACGATCAAGCAAACATTTAGCTTCGATTGTGATTTATTTGTTTCAGCTCATCCAATGCTATATGCGGTGTGAGTGTGACATATCACTTCCATAATGATTTTTTCGTCTCGGTATGTTTTTCTATGCCAAATTATCATCCTGAAGCCTCTTCATTAAAACTTAATTTCAACAGAATCGAATACAAAATGTTTCTTTAGTACTTTAGATATATTTACCTTAAAACTTCAATCCTGAGCCACTTAACAACCTTCAACTATAAGAGTAGATAGGCATTTTTGCATACGAAACTAATACGTATACCCTTTAAAACCAGAAAAATGAAAAAAGGGTTTAGTTTACCTAAAAGCGCTTACCTTTCTATGAGAAAGTTATCATTCAGGTACTGCACTCTTGTATCTTGCAATAGTAATGCACAACCATTTTTTCAATAAAGTTTCCCATTTTCGAATCTCAAAAACTTAAACAGAAAAAAAACTTTAAAACTTTAACAAACTGTAACAAACTCATCTACGATATCAAATATTCTACCTTTTGACACTGCAAATGATATCTGGAGAAAGATACATACATACATTGCTAAAATTCCAACTAATGATAATAATATTCTCAACTCTTAACGCAAATATTTTCAGTTCACAAATGAAAATAAGAAAAAACCTAAAACTTGTTTGTTCTTCTTCAAAGACTGACTACAGTGACTATACTCCAAACTCGAACAGCAATCGAAAGGTTAAAAGCGATAGAGAAAAAAGAAGAAGTAAAACGAATGCATCAATTCATTTTACAAATTTATTGAAATTGTTTTCAGATACAATATTTTTGAAGTTCAAAAGGTTTCGTTTGTAGCTCCTTCCGTTGCTCTAAAGGTCCTTATTTGATATTTAGATATCTGCTGCTATCCAAAGGGATGGAAAATTGAATTTCAGTTATTTTTAACTTGGACATTACATACATATATACAAGGAACAAAATGTATCCGATACAATAATGCATTCAACTTTTATACAGAACTTTGACTTTGATAGAAATCAATGCCAGCTGCAGCAGAACAAATATTTCGTGCCTCATATATAGGCAGGTACTGGGAAGCTGGGTTATCGAAGAGCCTTTCTCTATGTTGGTTATGCTGATGATTCCACGTTGTCATGGTATCCTCTTTTTCATATTGACAGTAACACTGTTGATTACATTTGCCACACAATTCTCCTCCCCTTACATCTTTATCGAAAGGAAATTCGAAATAAAAAAAGTAGAATCGCATATCATCCCAACCCACCGCACCGCACGCCATCATCCCCTACAACAGTTTGACTAACCCTCGTCTCATGTCAGTCACGGTGTTACGATTCTGTGGGGTTTGGGATTGGGGAGGAAATTCCGAGATTTTATTCCATTTGTGGAGTATATTTCGATACTTTGATGGGTTTTTGCGTTTTAATGTAAACTTAATTGAAGTTCAGCAAGTCAGGTCAGCAGAGAAGCCCCCCAAGCCCAAGGAATATACATACATACATAGAGATGTCGGGGAATAGAGGGTCCGTTTTAGTATGCATGCTGTTTGCTACAGTTTGGGCTTCTGGTTGTGCTGCTGGCGCTACTGATGGTTGTTTTGTTACTGGCATATTGAGATGTATTGCTGGGCACGTTTTTGAAGTTGTTATGGTTTCCTTGTTGCTTTATTCGAAATAAAACGTACAGTTGTATGTTAGTAGGTGAAAGTTTTCACCGTGATTACCAACTGTATTTTGTGAAGCCAACGGAATGCAATTTCAATATTGAAAAGCAGCTGCTCCTGCTACATCGCACCCACAATATGATGCGGATTTACAAAGAAGACAGCATCAAAGTTTTGGTTTACTATATACTTCTCTGCGTCATATTCAGCATTGACTTTGCAAGGACTCTTGAAGTTTTCTGTAAAACAATTTGCTTCGCTTGTGTTTCCAAGGCACCGCCACCACCTCCAACACCATCGTTGACCGTCACCACAGCATGCTGTCGGATGTCGGTGTCGAAGTAGATATGCATACACCTACAATCGTCTCGAGTCGAGTTGAGTCCTGAAGGATCCTTCTTGCCCTTTTCGTCACTATATCGTCATCGTCGTAGTTGCCATCGTCGCCGTCGTCGTCGTCGACGTCTAACACATTGGAAGAGTAATTAAAAAGCAGTTATTCTGCGTGAAACGTGACATCATGACGATTGGCTTTGTTTTGATGAAAAACAATGAAAACGTAGAAAATGAAAAATGTTCGTGTGCGAGAAAAGTGGAATTGCAAAATTTCGCAAAACAGTCAGTCCGCCACCCAACGACACCACCATCACCCATCATCATCATCGTCATCAGCACAGAGAGGTTACTTTCAGCAAAAAAAAAAAAAAAAAGAAGCAAGATGGATGTTGATGATGGCGTTTTCCACTCCTATAGCAACCGGCAACGTCAAAAGAATGAATATTACTGAATATTACATGGAAATTAAGTTGCTTTCGTTTGTAAAATGCTACAAACATAGCAGGATAAGGATGCTGTTAATAATTTAGATGTAAACGGAAGCAGGAACTTTGAAAACCTGGTATATTCGTATTAATGTATGTTGTAGTTTTACCTACAATATAACCTACATACCTAAAACTAAAGAAAACACAAGTTCTTTGAGTGATGAAATTACTTTGTTTTTGAAACTACAAAATATAATTTTGTGTCATTTTTGTTCATTATGTTTTATTGGCAGTTTTTATGATTTTACTAAATGAAGTGTTGGAATTTTTTGTCTCTTCAAGAAACCTTCAAATAAAATGTAAAAGGGGTTTTTATTAAAATAGCAGGAATTGTGTATGAAGGTGCATGGCTTGAATTGCTTTTCATTGTAAATGAGGATGGAAGAAGGTTGAAAATATTGCATTTAGTAATTTATTGTACATTCCTGTACAGGTACAGGACATACAAGCATAAAGACGTATGGGTTTGATATCCTCAGATGCAATATTTCACGCAAATCGTATAGCAGAACAAAATGTTGCTCAAGGGAATATAAAGGGTTTTTCAACAGGGACGCTCACTCTACCGCCAGCATAGATGTTTACACATCAAAAACAATGGCCCAAAATTTTAAACAATCCCCGTTTAAGGAAAAATATCTCTATATATTAAAGTAGTTGTTTCGTTGCGAGCCCATATCTAACTTTTTGTTAATTTTAAACACTTTAAATAACTCTTCTAACTAATGAAGGTTTTTCAAGTAAATGCTCCGATTTTTGACAGATATAGCTACCAATCAAACAGAACTAAAATTAAACATAAGCACAAGAAACACATTAATTACAATTTCGTGTTTATGTTTACTTAAAAGAAACTCCGGTTGGCAAAAATTCTCTGACTCCGTCGGTATTATAAGCGTTCCAACTTTTGGTGAATTGATTGATTTTAATTATTCCGATTCGCAACACAATTTGGGAACTATTTATGAAGATTTTGTGTTCCGAATAGAAACGATGGTTATTATTGTCACAAGTGCTGGATCTGGTGACTATGCCTGAGCTACAGAAGCTGCTTTCGTTATTTCCATCGTATACACAAAACCGGGTAGAAGAGAAGTGCATACATTAACTCACAGAGAAGACTAATGAATGTTGCTTAAGATCCCTATGAATATACTTGTCATTGATTGAATCATGACCCAAGTCTATTATAACTGGCTGTACCATCTAACACAATCATGTCAATACTATGTCGGATATGTTGCTCTTGGCTTTCTAAAAAGCTCAAAATCTTCGAAAATATCAAAATTTTCCTCTCTAGAAAAAATTTTGCATACATTTTTTGTAATGAAATGCCAAACTACATCTGGATTCTGGATACCTACTAAAAAATTAGATGAGCGCTTACCCGTTTTAAAAGTTTTACGAATGTTTTAGCGTTAAACTCAAAATTAGGAAAGCGTCGACTCTCGCCTTAAAACTATTTTTTAGAGCCTACTCTCAATTTAAAAGTAATTTAGAGCCGATTCTAAATGTTTAAAATTTTGCTCCATTTTTTTTTAATATTATATTTTGCCTAAAGGGTGCGAATATCCTTCTCCAATAATAAGATTTTTCTTTTGTGTCTGGATTTAAAATGAATAATTTATCATTTTGTCGCATCTAACGCGAATCACCCTGTGTAATGGCTTCATTTGACATATCTTATTTATTTTACCTAAATTCACTGTACGTAATGTAAGTGTCTGAATCGAATATATATTTCAATCAATGTTATATCATGTCTTAGGTAATAAAAAAACAAACCTACACAAAACAAAAGTGCACAAACTAATGCCATCAAGTTACTTCAAATAAGAATGTGCATCCTTAAAACCAAACCAAATAACAATTTTACTCAAACATTGCTCCATTACAGGCAAACTGATGTGGTAAGGTACCTTACCTACTACTGTAGGATCTATCAGACAATCTGATAAAAGCCACTCAACGCCGACGTTTCTTGCACATAAGTCCCATTGCATGCGGCGATATAGACGAGACGGAAAGAGTTGGTTCTTTGAAACGATATTTTTGTTGTTGTATCACAGACTCAGTCAACTTTCTTCGTATAGTAGGTACATAGCTCCTGTATTAGTGATTTTTTCTTTGTTGTTCACCACTACACTATCGGTTGGTGCAGTGCAAAACAACCCAAACAAACAAATAAAAACCAATACAAATCATTTGGTTCGTTTGTTCTATATTTGTTCAGAGTCTTATGGCCTCGTTTGAATTTTTTTTACACAGGGTGGTCAAACAATTATTAAAAGAAAGTAATACACACTCAGTTCGTTTAACTTAAAAACAAAATGAAGCATTTTTTACACGCACTTTTTCAAATGATATCGCGATTATCGTTGATCAAAAAATTTCAAAACTAGAAATATTGATTAGAGATGGTAAATTTTCTTCAAAAAAAAAACATATTTTTTTAGTTTTGTTCCTTTATCCTTTTTGACAAGTGAAATTCAGCTTATAACTTATTTGAATTTTTTAAACTGTTTTTAAAAAGTGAAGTAATCAAAAATTGGTTTAAATAACTATAACATTTTTAAAATCAACGACACATAACATTTTAATGGTCTAAAGGTTCGGCTCTTTACTAAAATGTTTTAAGTCTTATAGGCTTTTCACAGCAAACCCAAATCGAGGTTTTCGCGAAAATATCAGTTTTGGCGTAAAACCAATTTCGAAAATACAAGTTTTTCCATACATTTTTCGATAACCACAAGTTTTCGTAAACAACAAGTTTTAGATAAAATCTGTCGAAAACCGGTTGGAATTCAGAGTTTAACTAAACAAACACACCTTTTGATATATTCAGCGCTCAATTAAACGTCAAAACGAAAAATGACGGAATACTGGCAAGAGAAATTAAATTTTGCCTATCTTGAACACAGTAGACGCGATGGGACGCGCGTCCTAACTAATAAACTTGGCAGTTCACTTACGAATTGAATTAAAAAGCTAGTGTTTCCACGTTCAGTTATTTTCTTACGAAGCGAATAAATGTGGTCAAAGGTGGTGAAACTTGTGGGAAATAAACATCTTCGGAACGTCATCCGATCCTCATAATCTCTTGTGCTTGTTTTATTTAAATATAATAAAACAATGTGTGATAATAACGATTACGTGAAACAAATGAATACAAGCAAATACCTATATTTTTTGAACGAGAGTAGAGACATATGCCAGTTTATAACAGTTATAACAGCTTTTCGCCATTAAAAGTGTGTGCATTAACGCACGCGACTTGGCAAAAAAAACTCTGGGTGCCTGAAGTATGCCCACCGGCGGACGGCTAAAACTATTATAATTGGCATGTCTACAGTCACTTCAAAATTAAAAATCGAAATGTATGAATTCTGACGGCAATGAAACACGAGGCTGAAGTTGCCTACGCTTTCGTTTGATAGATAGAAATGTATGATGTCTTGTTTTTCGCATTTTTTTAGTTATATTTAATAAAATTATGTTATATATTTGATATTATACAACATTGGTGAATTTTTTAAGATTTTGAACGATTTAATGTATTTTTATATTATGGATTTCGCGTCACGGCTCTACGCTGCTTTAGCTTTATTCATTTCAACCACACCTAAACGAGTTTGTTTAGTTTAATTTATGTTAACTTCTAATTCTTTTTAAAGGAACGCAGACCTTGTCGCGTCCATTGTGTTCAAGGTATCATATATCAGCTGATTTAAAAACAATTGAAATGTCAAACGAAAACGGGTAATTGTTCGATATGACGTTTTATGAGTTTTCGTAAACTTTTTGCCGAAAATCCGTTTCCGTTTTGGATTTGGTGTGAAAAGAGTAATTAAACAATTTTTAAATAGTATCATACTACACCTATTTAATTAATAAACTCCAGGTAAACACGCCTTAAAAAGTGACATTACGTGGAAAAAAGTAAGCAAACATACCTTTTTCGATTTTTTTATTGTCAAAGTGATATTCGGAGTTAGTTTAAATGATTTTTAAATGTTAAAATAGTTAATAGTAAAATGTTAAAAAGATAGTAGGTAAATACTCGTTCAAAATTTGGAAAATCCTGCGTCATACTAAAAATATTTTGACACCGTACTAAATCGTCTTAATTTTTGCACCAAAGCTACTTTTATTTTAAAATAACTAATTTATATATTGCTATATTGTGAATCAAAATTATTTTTTATCTTCTGATGAATCTAAGTAAGGCCCATCGAAATAAAATGCCAAATCGTACGGACTTGAAAGCCGTAAGAACCTTGTTTTTTTTTTAATATTTGAACTTTGTGAAACTTAAATACGATTTACTTATTTTTTCTTTTTTTTTTAGGAAACAATTCACAATATTAAATGTCAATTAGGTTTGAATCGAAAATTTTTTAAAATTGTACCAACTTCAAAAAATGTCTTAAGAACGATTATCCGGATAGGAAAATTCTATCCGTAAAGAAAAACAAAGTAGTTAGCTAAACAGTTTTTAGTTTTGTTCGAAAATTAAAAAAAAAAATATTCAAAATAATTATTTGGCACCACCCTCTGTATCAAGGTAGGTATGTACTTATGTAGGTACATTAAGGTGCTCATCTTTTCCTCAGAAATCTAGATAGTGTTTGCATATGTTCAGGGTAAAAGGGATTTAAAAAAGCTCTGCACCATTTCTTCAATCCTTCTTCGGTTCAATGGGAAACCCTTCCGCCAATTGAATATTTCAATATGCAATCATTTTGCAATTTATTTATCTTTGTTGATTTTTTTCATGAAGAAAGTACATATACATATATGTATATGCAAATAAAAATTCAATCCATATTTGTTCAGATTCACTGATACAAAGTGTACCACAAATTCGAATCATATATTTTTTTATTTTTTTTTTTAATATTTGATGGAAAGGGTAATGATGGGTGTAGTTACATACACACATGGATTTTTCTTTGACTGATTGTAATTCACCAATAACCTCCTAGGAGTTTTATAAATTTAGCACTTTAAAATATTTGAGACGGAAAAAAAAAATTAGTGGCTCAAAAGCTCGTGCAGAGCCAGGACCTATTGACTTACAACACCTTTCAACCATTTGTGCATGTGTGTTGTTCTTGTTAGTCGCAAGGAGTTGAGAGGAAAGACACTACAATTTTATATCAAATCCTATAAAAAATGAGAGCCATTTTAGCCCAGGAAAAATGTAAAATAAGCTAAACCTCCACAGTTAAAAATACTGTTTTTTTTGCTCTTTACTCTTAAATCACAAAGATGTCACAAAATAATTTAAAAAAAATCTTCACTTGAATTTTATTGGAATTAAAAGTACCTGCATTTTGCCTACAGGCTATTGGTTACAACAATATGTAGATTTGTTACTTCCGCGCGTAAGAGGAAGTAGGTATCTACCCCTGAACAAAAGTTTCTTTTAAGTGGATTAGCCTGGGAACTACGGAGTCATAGTCCAAAATTTGAGTTGGATGAATACTATCATAATCACCCCCATTCACGAATCCGGACGCGGGAGTAAAACAATTTTTTTTTTTTGCAATATTCACCAATTTATAGAATTTGTTCATTCCGCTCTGCATGCAAACATTTATCTACGTTTCCGTACTAAAAGTATTGTGGATCAAAAACAAAAACATTAATGATTTGGTACGCAAGTGTCAACACAAACATGAAAAACTCCCAACTCCCCGTGAGTAAAATGTTTTGAATACCACTATCACCATGAAAATCTGTGTTCAGTACCGTACCGTAATGAAGGGGCTCAGGGTGCTTGTAAGATTTTTCAAAATTTCTTAAGCTTTTATAAAATAATTAAAAAAAAGAAAGTTTTTCACCTAATATAACTTTGACGACAAATCCGGCCCTTAGAAACTTTTAATAAACATTGAGGTATCTCTAGACTTTTAAGGATAACTCACATACATATTGTGCATCGTTATTATGCTTTTCCGATGCGGTTCCACTTGCTATTCCACCGTTGGGTCTGTCTGTGTGTCTCCCTGAGTTCGGTTTGAAAGTATATTTTAATGGCCAAAAAGTATAATTTCCCGAAAAGTTCCTGAAATGAAATTGTTCGCCATGTCGTTGTCGTTGTCGTGGGCAATGGGCTAAAATGAAATGTGTATTGCATTTGAGTCATATGCGAACGTGAGGTGATTAGATAAGGTCCTTTTGTGACCATAGTGGCGGCCGGCACGATGGCACTTAAATCAAACCATAGGGATCTAAAAAAGAGATGTTAACGTAGGAAGTTCTTTATAAGGGAGCGAGGGCTTGCTGAGGGGACATAACAGAACAGAAAAGAGGGTGGCCATAAAATACACCAAATAAACCAATGAATTATGCTCGGGAATTACGTAGTTATGGCTAAAACCTAACAAAGAGGTGTTTTGTGTCGTTTATAGAATGGCCGAATATAGCAGGAAGAACTGTGTAGAGATTCTAAATTGGGACACGTTCTGAATTTATGGTACAGAAGTGTGTGCTACTGGCAGTGGTTATAAACGGCTATGGCAAGGCCTGCGTTGTGCAATAATGTCGCTGCTTGATATCGAATTTTTTGTTAATTAAAATTTATAAACCATTCGTTTGGGATTTTAGAGTGGAGATTATTTATGTCTATGAACTTGGTAGATTAAAATTTTGCAAATTTGTTTTTGATTTGTTGATATAGTTTTTTTTCCGTTAAAAATAGGCAAAAGATAAGTTAGGTATTTATATGTTATGTATGTAATTATATACTCCCACCATTAGTTGAGGAGAGAATGAAAAATTAGAAGTTTAAAAGTTGAAAATAACTTTTAACCAACAAAATTGCTTGGAAAATGAAAATTATAAGTGCTTATAGGAGTTATAGAGAAAGAGACTTAAACAAGCAGTGATTTTAGTGGACAGTTTCCAAACGGTTTAAATTAATTCGGGGGTTATAATTTTAACCCAAACTTGAAATTATACATGAAAATATGATTAATAGAAAGGATTTTTTTTCGCAGAAAGTTTTTACAGCCCAACTCGATTATTTATTGCGCGCTGATGCTCAACGTTTTTAAGCTCAATTTTATGACAAATCAAATACCATATCTGCAGGTTTATCTTTGGAGCTTTATTTTATTTAGAATATTAACAACTCGGGCATTGATCTTAAGTCATTTTGAGTTGAGTGAAACGAAGTTTTAGACGGCTGTAGTCTTAGTTTAATTTGATTTTAGGTTCAAAATTTGTGAATATTCTACTTTTAAAACTGAGATCATTTTTATAAAGTTAAAAAGCCTGTCGAAGCTCCCTTTTTATAGCTATAACTTTCAAAATTATTTGATATTGCCAAGAGAGTTTTTAACATGTAGGAAGTGGACTCCCAACGGAACTGAAGCTCGCTACGCTTTTATTTTTATAAGCAAACTTTATTATGTTAAAATATTTTTTCTATTCAAAAAAAAGAAACGAAATATAAAAATTACAAACGCTTACAGTTTTTTCTTAACGAGAATGTTGGTGATAATTTTAAATCAATGAATAATCATGGCAACTTTTTTTTAAATTTTAATATGCGTTTTTATAAGTTCCCTTTTTACTTGCGAATATATGTAGGTACTATATGGCAAGTTATGCATTCGTACAAAAAATCGAACTCGAGATTTTGATCAAACTTGACATTACGATGATAGCGAAGACGAAAAAAGTGGGTGTCGTAAAAACGTCCGTCTGTCTGTCTGTCTGTCTGTCGGTTCGACTACAGCCTAAACGGATGGGTCGATTTTCTTTAAACTTAATAATTAGCGTTTTTTTGGACATTCCCCCTACTCGTTTTTTTCTCTTTTTTTATAGGACCAAAACTAACAGTAGTTGTCATACAAAATTTCTTGGTCAAAAAGGAAAAACTTATTTTTCTCAAAATCAGCACTACCGAATTTGTTTTTAAGAACTTAATAAATTTAAATAGTTATAAGTTGCCGTTTGATAAAAAAATGGTTCCGAAAAATGGTTATTAATAATACCTACCAAAGAACCATTTTTTTGATTTTCGCTTTTCTCGAAAACGGTTCAACTGATTCTGATAAATTTTTTTATGAAGAATTATTGACACATTCTAAATAATATTGTCTACCAAAATTTTTAAAACAATATTTTTTGGATTTTTAAAAAAAGTTTTAAATTTTTTTTTTGAAAACTCAATATTTCAAAAACGACTCTGTAGATTTTTATTAAACTTGTTAAATAGCAGTTTTTTGTAACTTTATCTAGAAGATTTTTAACAAAAATTATTTTAATACCCAAAAATAACGGTGCCTCCCATACAAATGTTTAAAAACTGTTAAGAAAAATATTTTTTTTTCTCAAAAACGACTCCTACGATTTTGATAAAAGTTTTTGTGTGTTAAAATTAGTACTATCTACCATTTAAAATTTTTACATTTTATATTTTACGTTTATTAAGAGTACCTCTCATAGAACGGTTTCTTTGATCTTCGACTATCTCAATATCTGATCAACCGAATAAAAGAAGATTTTTTTTGCAGAAGCTTGTAACAAATATAAATAAAAGTGCGTATCAAAATTTTCTAAAAAATGATTTTTGGATTTGAAAAAAAATCAAAATTATTTTTTGAAAATTCGATATTTCGAAAACTGGTAGCAGATTTTTTTGTGAAGTTCAATTTTTAACGCAACATTAATAAATGCTTTAAATTGGCGTACCAATTATTTTTCTCAAAAATGTTAACGAAATTTTATATTTAAAAAAATTAATTATTTTTAAAACCGCACCTACGATTTTCAAATTTTTTTTCTCACAAATAAAGATTTATTTAAGAAATCAGATGGATCAGATCGCGTTTGGTACAAATGGATTCAAAGTATTTTAATCAATTTCTTTCTAATTTTGTTGATTTAAAACAATTTACCAGTTTAAATAGTATAATTTCCTTTTATGCATATTGAATATGTGCAACACTAGGCTATATTGTTAATTTTTGTATACTAACATAATACCACCTGCAGCTAAACTAAGTTTTAGCAAATGGATAAGATATAGACTCCCATAGCTAATTTATTTCAGACTATAAAACCACAATGTGATCGCACATAAGAGCAAATTCGTGCATATTTTTTTATCTGACTGTGTGGGCAGAAATATGCAATAGATTCTAAACTAACTTCTTTTCAATGATCTCAAGACTTGAAACAAAGCTTATAATATTACTAAATGACAACACGTTTGGTTTAAAGTTTTTATTTTTGATTTGATCGCGATTTTATTTTGTAGGTTCCCTTAAAATAAAAATCGGTTTCACGAACGAATAAAATATGATTCATTCGCTTGAATTTATCACGCGAGAAACATTGAAGAACAATTCGCGATTAGTTCAAATATTATATACAAATGTGTTTTTCCATAATTACTGTAAGGAAGAATATTGAATGAAAATAATACGTTTGTTTACTTTATTTGAGTATACCTCAGTCTTTTTTGCTTAAACTTAAATAATCTACATATCTTTTCACAGCCTAAACAAAAAATAGTTTTCTTCAATCAAAACAGATTGATTGTTTTCTTACGAACTAGCAAGCTTCTACTTCCTGATGGTTGGTCATTACAGCATTTAAAATTACTTCCAAAAATAGCAAGCTGTAAAAAGTTCTGGTGTAATGTCCTTTATACTTGTGCTGCCATGTTGTTCCGTAAATTCTTTAAGAAAAAATTGCAAATTTCCAAATTTTATGGATAACAAACTTTAACAAATCTAAAAAGAAACGTTAAATTCATATTCTTGAAATGAAAAACCACATAAGTTTCTCCGAAATTGCTAAGTGGGTCAGGGAAAGAAACAGCTGGATAGAATTGTGTGCGTGGTAAACAGATGGGGTAGTGAAAACACCTTAAGATAAAAGGTGGTGTTAGGATACCAATTCAGCATACCAACCACCATATGTGTGTTGACCCAGATCGCGGCGGTTTATTGGTCGCATTTTCCGCCTTATTGTACGACAGAAAGCCAAAATGCAAAACGGCATCGTAATGATTTATCTTCTTTTTAAGATTCCTTAATTAGGCTGAAACACATGTTTTTCTTTTACTTCATAGTAGAGCCTGAGTTGTCAAAAAAAAAATAAATTATGGTCCTTTTAATTTCAGTACACTCAGAGCTTAGAGTTTGTGATTTTTTTGTTCAGATCTAGCTAGGATCGTGTTTCATGTGCTCAGAATAAAATGACTAAGCAAATCAATAACTTCTTATCACGCAATAAACCCTGGTTTACAAGCGATATTCGAGATTCAATTAAGCACCGAAATACAGCATATTCACGTTGGAAAAGATTTCGATTAAACCAAATACATCTACCGCAAATTGCGATATAAAACTGTTCTCGAAATTCGGAAAGCTAAATCTGAATTATATTCTAATAAATTCAACTCAAGCTTAAGTAGTAAGCTTATCTGGAAAAACATAACAAATATGGGATTTGGTAAAATTCGATGGAGAACAAACGAAACTATTTATTAATATTAATTTGCTTAACGAAAAGTTTGTTGACTCTCAACTATCAATCATGTCAGATTCACAAGAAAATTTCATTCAGTGGAGAAGAGTTAGGATTACTCATGTTCCTAAGACCATTAAAGGTGAAGATTACAGGCCAATTTCAATACTGCCGTTTTTATCTAAGGTGTTTGAAAGAATTATGCAAAAACAAATATGTGCGTTTCTAGAAAGTGAGAACTTACTTACTTCTAAACAATTGGGTTTCCGAAAGCAAAATATCTGTTAATAAGTGTTTCTGAACATATTAGAAAAGCCATTTATGAAGAAAAAGTAACTTTTTTGATTTTTCTTGATTTTTCTAAGGCATTTGACACGGTCAATCTCTCAAAATTGTGTGTAAAACTCTCTCGGTCGTTTAGGTTTTCTTCAACTGCATTCAAACTTATTTCGTCGTATCTAACTGGTCGACAACAAGCGATTGAGATAAACAAAGTTTTGTACTAATTTTTACCACTTATGAGTGGAGTTCCCCAGGGCTCAATTTTGGGACAACTATTCTTTTCACTCTAAATAAATGAACTTCCTTCAGTTATTTAACATTGCTCTATGCGCATGTATGCAGACGATGATCAGATGTATGTAAGTTGTCCGTTGGGATAAACTGAACACTTCGCAACCTATGATGAAGAATAAGATCTTGTGCTGGTCTCGAAATTTTGATTTAATACTTAACCCAAAGAAGTCTGTGTTTGATTATATCTTAAAATACTCTTGAACTTTCGTACTTTCTTTCAATAACCCTAAATGATTCTCCAATAGAATGCGTACTATCGACTAAAAACCTTGAAGTTATTTTTGATAGAAGTCTTTCATGGAAAGACCATAATGCTAAAGGGTTTTCCAATAAGAGGTGTTATTTTGATATTCAAAGAAAAATGGCATTTTTTGAGATAGATGATCAGATGTTTATTTCATTATAAAGAGGAAGGTATGCCGTTAATAATGGAACACAACATCAGCCAAATGGCCGCCACGACCACGCTTACAGGACCATATCCTTTTCATGAAATTTTCCATAACCAAATCGCAAAGTGGCTGCCCTATGTCCTCGATAGCCTCACGAATTCCATCTTTGAGGTCTTGAATCTACGCTGGGCTGTTGGCGTAGACCTTATCTTTCACGTGGCCCCAAAGGAAGAAGTCGCAAGGTGTTAAATCACAAGATCTCGGTGGCCAATTGTGATCACCTCTTCGAGAGATAACACGGTCCGGAAACTTTTCCCGTAAAAGATCGATGGTTTCATTGTTTGTGTGGCACGTAGCGCCGTCTTGTTGAAAGTAAACGTTGTCCAGATCAATACCATCCAATTCCGGCCATAAAAAATCATTAATCATCTCTAGCGCAATCCATTGACCGTAACTGTTGCTCCAGCCTCATTTTCGAAAAAGTAAGGTCCAATGACCCCGCCGCACCATAAACCGCACCAAACAGTCACGCGTTGAGGATGGAGAGGCTTTTCAACAATAACTCTTGGGTTTTCCGAGCCCCAGATGCGACAGTTTTGCTTGTTGACGTAGCCTCCGAGGTGGAAATGGGCCTCATCAGTCAAGATGATTTTTCGATGAAATTCCGGATCATTTTCATGCATTTCAAGGACCCAATCAGCAAAGACACGACGTTGTTGATGATCAGCCGGCTTGAGTTCTTGTGTTAACTGAACTTTATAAGCCTTAAGACCCAAGTCTTTATGCAAAATACGGGCTAATGACGTTTGTGGAATGCCTAATTCCAAAGAACGACGAGGAATGGACAAACCTGGGTTTTCTTCAACACTTTGGGCTACAAAAGCAATATTCTCAGTTGTTCTTGAGCGACGTGCACGGGTTTTATTCTTCACATCACTAACTTGTCCCAACAGCTCGAATTTGTCTACCAATTTCTGTATTGCGGTCCGACAAGGTGCTTCACGACGACCCAAAAATGTTTTAGTTTTACGAACCGTCTCTGCCAAATTTTCACCATTTTTATAGTGAATTTTAATAATTTCAATGCGTTGTTGAAGCGTGTATCGTTCCATTTTTATTAATGGCGTAGTTTCTACTTGTCAAATGTCAAAAATGACAGCTTCAAAAGTGACAGCTACCGAAATAGCGGGCTATTCAAAATAACACCTCTTATTGGAAAACCCTTTATAAAGTCGGTTAAACATAAAAAATTGTATTCCCTCCGTTGTTGACGTAAGGATGTGACTTTTTTTCTTAATTAGATTTTGATAGTAAAAGAAAAGTTAATGTAGCCTTTAACAGCACCGTAATATATGTAAGATATAATAAGCAAGTAAGATATATCGCTATGAAAGAGTATCTCACCTTGCACCAACCTTGCTTGATATGACGTTTGATAATTATATGAATTTTTGCACTATTGTTAATTTTCGGATATTCTTTTAAGGAAACAACCTATAGATCTGTTTAACGAATTGCAATTGTTTACATCAAGTATGAATATCCTTTTAGTTCTACGCTACCTCGCCTTAAATGCTTAGTATCCGAGGGTAAGTTTTTTGTTAATTCAATTCGCCTATAGAATTTATTACCTCGATACATAAGAAGAATAAATAGCAATTTAAATATTAAAAAAAAAGAATTTAAACACTATTTCAAAAACAATTAATCAAATTAGTAATTTTGCTTTTATGTTAAATTTTTTAACCGGATTTTTATAGTATCATTATTGAAGTGTACGTTTCCAAAATTAAAATAAATATCTACTAAAATACAAAAAGGTGTAAAAAGCTGAGCGCAGCCATCAGATATGACAATATCATAATTTTATCGAAGGGCTTTCATCATATTTTACTAATACTAAGAGCTACTCGGTTCGCTCAGGCTCTCCCTCTTCTCAGTGCTGTGCTCTTAACGAAAAAAGAAAAACGCCTAGGTAATGTTACTTATTCAGAATTTTAGATCCGTTTGCTGGTACGAAATTTAAATATTTAAGAACAACTTTAGTCGTTTATGTTCTACTTTTTCCTCAGCGGAAACTGACACATAATTTCTTAGGTTGTACCAAAATATCGAAGTTTCGTTTCATGCAAAGAGCCTTATGCTATATGTTTCCACGCCACCTAAGGTTTCTCTCAATTTAGTTTGAATAAATCTTTGTATTGTTTCCATCACCCAAAAAGATTAAAAAATAGATTAACTTTGACAGTAACTTTCAAAATGCAAATGTTGTTTCATTTTTTCATATGAAGTTGAATTGAGACAGAAAGTTTCATGTTCGTCAAAAGAAGCAAAAAAGGTTGGATTTTCCAATGAATGAGTTCAGCGCGACATAAAAAGGTTTGTTTGATTTTTGTTCCTCATTCAATGCGAGTATGCTTTCACACAAATTGTCTCAATTAGAATAAAAAATGAAACAATTCTCTGCTCAAGCAGTTTTACAATGGCCAAAAGTAATTAACTCTAAAAAAACAATCACGCCACTCGTACACAGAGGACAATAAAGTTAAACAAAAAGAATGAAAAAAAAAAACCTAAGACATCGCCGCGCCGTCATCGTTTATCCAGCATTAATTATTTCACAGAAGGCGGTTAATACCTCTCTTGTATAAAACAGTTTTGTACGTAGATATATTTAAAAAGTTCAGGGAAATAGTGACACCCACTGTTAATTTCCCGGAGGTGTCGTTAAAACTAAACACCCAATATGAACGCCTGAAGTGCTTACATGACAGCCAGTGGGTATAGAGGCTACATGTTGCTGCAGGTGCAATATCAAGCTCATTGTAACGTCAGGCTAGGCAAAACTATTGCCATATATCGGCTCTGGGCATGGAAGCCCTATACAACACTCCTGTATACACATAGAGTAAAAGAGTGCGCGTTGAATAATTGCTTTTTAATTGCCGGCGTTACGTCACCGGGTGCGGAAATTGCATTTTGTGGTTTTTCAATATTTTTCGCCATATTTAAGTCCTGTGACGGAGAGCTGATGGATGATGGTGGTGGTGCAGATGCGAGCGGGGGTGGCCTGCCGCAGGCTAGAACTCTACATCAGGGCCAAACAACAACCCATTGTGTGTAATTGGCGAAGAAAACCAGTTGGCACTTGATGGGTGAAGCACGAATTTGTCCAGCGATCTGCCACGGGCACATCTGGCTGTATTAATAGCTGGGATGGATGAGATTGAGTGCGGTTTAGTTTCAAAAGTCGAAAGTTCGAAAATAATCAACAGCACATGGCATGGGGTCTGATGGTTGGTTGTTGCAGCACACAGACGCAGACGGTGAGACAAGCTCAAGCTCATTTTATGGGCTATAGCGGATGGCGATGGTGTGCGGTGGTTGGTTTCATTTAAAGCCAACAAAATCCTCGCATACTCTGCAGCTATATTTCCTCCAAAGAGAGCCCATATTTACTGAGGAAGATTGACAGTAAAATTTGTAGGCACCAGATGTGGGTGGTATTTAAGCAGGGTAGAAACTATGTGTTTGTAGGCCTTGCAACTGCATTGCGATGGCATGTTGGATGATATTTTTATTCATTTTTATAGACTATCCAGGTGCTTTAAGTATAGGGTCCCATAGGAGAGGCTCAGTGTCAATTTGAATTTTTAAAATTAAACATTACTTAGAGCAGGCATTTGTTAACATTTATGCCGGCGCGGCGTTAGGGTAAACTTTAAACGTGGGCCTTACGTGTATAGCCACGTTTCGTGTAATAAGTTACGATAGGGTTGGATAAAGTACGAATTAGCTAGCTTTATCCATTAGACAATTTCATATGGAATTACTCAGAACAATACATCTGCACGTAAATGTCGAAAAAGTGTCACAAATTCCACCACAAGGTAAAAAAAAACTGGAAAATTGCCAGCTTAGTAAAATACCCTCTAGGTATATTTGTGGAGCAGGCTTGCGAATTTTTGAATTAAAAAAACATAAAGTCATAAGCTAGCAGCTGACTTATAAATTAAAAATATTTAATTCATAAGCTAGTGAGTGAGTTAAGAATTAAAAAAAAATTAATTCTTGATCTAATATTTAAATTTTATTAATAATAACTTTTATTTAATTTGTTTATATAAGGCCATTCATTTAAAATTCTTCAAAAGCTTCAAAACCACTTTTGTTTATAATCATGCACTAAAAACAAGCTTACGAATTTCCAAATGAGCAACTAGCTTATGAATTAAATTTTATTAATTCACCAGTCACTAACTAGCTTATGAATAATTTTTTTTTTTAAATTCATAAATTCAAAGCTTGTGATTTAAAGCCAAGCTTAAGCTTAGAAGATTCAAAATCTTTGTTAAGTTAAATCGGGCTTTTTTGGTCACTTCCTTTCATATGCAAATAAAACTTTATTTCATACTTTTCCCTACGTTTCGTCGTAATTTCTCGACTTCATCAGGGGTAGTTTATTAAATCTGTATATAGAAACTTACGATTAACAATTTGGGTACACTTTTAAATTTGTTTATAAATTAAACTTACATGAATTAAACTTTTGTTACATTTAATAATAATTATTGAACGATGACAATTCTTAATTTTTTGAATTTTCTAAAATAAAAATGAATTATTTAAAATTATTTGAAAATAAATAAACAAAATTAAATAAAAAACCTACAGCACAGCACTTGAGACAAACTTAATGAAAGTAAAGCAATTTAAATCGAATTAAAAATTACACCGCTCTTAATGCAAGAGAATAACTAGCTATTGTGTTGTCTCTATCTATCTATCAAAATCTTTCAGCTCTGCCACAAGATCCCTCATCTCTTAATATATAAAACAAGGACAAGACTAGAGACATGCCAATTTATAACAGTTTTTTTTCCCATTAAAAGTGGGCGTTCTTGAAAACAAAATCTGGGTACCTGCAGTATGCCAACCGGTGGAGGGCCCTGGCCCTTCGGGGTCCCATAAACAGTACTTTTATAAGCCAAAACTGTTATAAGTGGCATGTCTAGAGAGTCACTTCCATAAAACAAAGTCGGTTTATTTACACCAAAACTCAAGAACGGCTTAACCGATTTTGATGATCTCTAATTTGTTTTAATCGTCTCCTCATCGAATAGCGGAAATATTCACTTTATAGGGTGAAATGGGGTAAAATGCAAAAGACATGTCCGATTAAAAAAAATCTCATGCGTTTAAAAGATTATATTCTTAGGAACTGGCTTCAAGGATACTTTTTATTTAATTTTGCTGTTTGTAGGGTGAAATGGGGTAAACATACAAAAAATTGTCGGATTTTAGAAATTCTTCTTTCGTTTGAAAGGTTTTTCTTAGGAAATGGCTTTAAGGATATTCTTTTTCAAATGTTGTTGTAGTTAGTAGATAATAGAGAAGAAGCGCTGCTTGGGGCCAGTAGTACAAACGTGGTTCAATCTTGGTTCAAGATTTCAACCTAGCGATTTCGGTGGATTAACTAAGGCTTACCGCTGGTTCCATTCGTCATTTAATTGGCTATTCATATCATTCATACTTGAACCCTGAACTGCCGCCGCCGTGGAGCCTCAGCTTATCCACCGAAATCTGTGATTTAAAATTGCTGAACGATTTTCAAATATTCATACAACTAGCCCTTATATCGAGCGTATTCCTATTATTGGCTTTGACGCTTTTGAAATCTGAAAATGACATTTCTGCTGATGCATTGCTATGTGGTAGAATAGCTAACTGCCGTTTTTTTTTTATCAGAAATGATCCATACGGATTACAACAAGAACACGAGGTTCTACTCTCTATTGGGAATACGTTTCATTAAACAAAACTTTAGTTTTTACTCTTACTTCTCAGCTTTGCAAAGGGTTAGGTAGTGCAAACTGAAGTGTAAAATAAAGGAACTAGAAATAATTTGCTACGTAGCAGATGAACGACAGTAAAATGAAGTAGATCAATTAAATATGAAGTAAATTGTCATCCCTGTTAAGTAGGCTTCTGAAAGACCAATAACAAACGCTATAGGCATTTTTCTTTTTTAGTTCAGAATAGAGCTCTGCTGAGCAGAGCATGTTCTGAACGTCCTCTGAATGAAGCTTGTTCTGAGCACTCTGAACTATTTTTGAAACACACCTGAACACTTAGCTGTCAAATGCTTGTGTTCAGCATTTAACTCTGTCTGCTCAGTTATTTTATTCTAGCTCATAGAGCTCACCCTGAACACGCTCAGAAAATGTTCAGAACGAAAAAACAAACACACATTTGAAGCTCTGAACACTCAGAGGGAAAAAAGAAACACAATTTTTCGTTTGACAGTTCAGGCTCTGCTATGAACCAAAAAAAAAAAACGCCTTTTAAGTGCTAAGTTGAACATGGATAATTTTAAGCGTAAGTTGTGTCGAACATATATTCTTATGAGAGATTGTATTGAATGCTGCTAATGCGCCCCTGTTGCAAGGGTGCAGGTATATGTAGGTTTACCTATAAGTATGTTCCATAAAGATGAAATTTTTCTCTATGTTTTGGTTAAGTATATTTTTCTTATCTTGTCTTCGCAGTTAGCAATAATGATGGCAGAAGGCGCTCTGCGCTTACCCACTTCCGGTGCAGGTTATTGCTGCAGTGCAACGCAAACCATAACCGGGCGTGGAGGTGTTGCCAGTTTTAATATTTAATGGCTGAAGTCAAGGAGGACTGAATTTAATGAGGAAACAAGGAGCAGCACTTGCAGAGTTTTAATGTGACGAAAGTTTCTTTCGCAGAACGAAGCATTTGCGTGGATGGTGATGGTGTTGGTAAATCGCACACCCACTACGGCTAATGTGGCGATGGAAAAACACACGCTCTCACTCTCAATGAAGTGTTTCCAGTTTCCAGTGTGGTGATATAGTGGTGGTTGATGGTTTGATGGTGGTGCATACTGCACATAGATTTAAGTGAGTTTATTAACAGATATTTTCAGCGAGAGTTATTGTCGCAATTAGTTACACAAAGCCAAGAGGAGCTCTCAACTTTTAATTGCAAGTAAGTTTGGTGTTTTCTACCATTTTAGCAGTCATGTTTTAAATTGGCAGATTGAGTATACCTATAGAGTGTGGAGGTTGTGGAGAGTCTGCAGAGCGGCAGCTTGCGAGTTTGGAAATGATTCTCAAAGGGACCGAATTGAAAGCTAGCTACAGAGTGTCATTTAGACCAACACTGCAAAGATTTCCCTAGATGAAAATTTAGTCGGATTTTATTTATTTATTTGTTTTTTTCTTTTTTTTTTGGTTTGGATTGTGCTCTGCATATAGTTATGCAAATCATGTCTCATGCATTATGTAGACAAAAATAAAACAAATAAACTGAAAAGTTTCTAATTGGTTTGATGCGGTGCGGCGTTGAAAGCTTTAATGTCATCTAAAGCGATGTGTACAGAGTTTATGACTCACTTTGACTCTAGAGGAATTATTATATATGGTTCCGGAATTAAATATCCCAACTTTGTTTTTTGCATCGGAACCTACAGTTATATGGGTTATTTTAGTTCTTGAAATAGAAACTAAACATTTTATTTTTTTTTAATTACCGCAGTTTTTAACGTTTATTTTTATATTTCAATTAAATATCTGGTGGCGTAGTGGCCGGTGCGTAAGACTGTCATGCTGTAGGTCTGGGTTCGATTCCCAGCCGCGTCTACCAAAGAATAAAATCGGCTACTGCCTCTTGCGAGGAAGTGACAAATCCTCCAAGAGTATCTCTTGTCATGAATTAGTGCTTTTCAACTGTGTAATATTAGGAGCGTTTCTAATCTTTGATTCACAAAGATTGACAGATTGCAACAACGTTTTCAAAACAGCACATTTATAACGAAAATCTTGTGGCTCATACTCTTATTTCTGAAGCCCTTATTATTATTTTATGGACTCCCAACGTTGTATTTGAAAGATTGCATTTGTATATAAGAAATTATTTTATCAGTTGTGTCTGTTAAGTTAAGTTAGTTTAAAATTGACTATCAAATTTGCACCAGACAGGCATGAAGGCGAGTTGATAATATTATAAATGATTCCAAAAAAATATCTTAGCTATACTATTGAAAGTCAGAATACTGCATTGCCAGAATTTAATTTCGAAAAGCAAGAGTTTTCTTTGGGAATTTCCACCCGCTCCAAATAAAATGTTAAAGAACACAAGTATGACATTAATGCCAATTAAAAGAAATTTACACGACTGGGACTGGGACTGGAACATGCTCTTATGTGCAATAACACTGTGGATCTAAAGTCTGTTGCCAATTTTAAGTATTTATTAATGTGGAGTTAAAAATTGAACTTCACAAAAAAGTCTTCCACCCGTTTTGGAAAAATCGGAATTTTAAAAAAAAAATAATTTTGATTTTTTTTAAATATCCAAATAAAGTTTTTTTTGAAAGTTGTGATATGCTTTATTACTTAAACTTATTTCAAGCTTCTGTATACACAATTTAATTTTATTCGGTTAATCGGATAATCAGAAAGTCGAAATTAAAAAAAAAAAATATGCACGAATTGATCGCACGAACTTACTCTTGTGGTTAAATATTGTGTGTAACCCCACATTGAAGAGGCATGATCCATGATGTACCTATATATTTAAAATAAAAAGAGTCAAAAGCAGTTAAAAAATTTCTTTTTTGTTTGTTTCTAAAAAAATGTTTTTAAAAATTATTAAATGCGTTATTGTTCAAACTATTGAGAAGCATCAGATTGCAAAATTATAACGAAATCGGTCCAACCATGTCAAAGATATACGCGAATAACCCAAAAATAAGACCATTTTCTCAAAAAACCTGGAATTCCTGATTCCGTAAAGTGAATTTTTTGAGAAAAACCTGAAATGCAGTTTTCTTACAATTCATCATCATCGTCGGCTCGACAACCGGGGTCCGGTCCTGGCCTCCTTCAACAAGTCTCTCCACCCATCCCGGTCTCGAGCCGCCGCCATCCAGTTGCGCACCCCAAGGCTCCGGGCGTCCTGGTCTACGCCATCTCTCCAGCGCAAGCATGGTCTACCACGCTGTCGTCTACCATAGAATGTACCACAAAGAACTTTCCGAGCAGTTTCATCTTCGCTCATGCGAGCTAGGTGCCCTGCCCACCGGAGTCTACCGAGCTTAATTTTTGCCACGATTGACTTGGTTAATTACAGGTACGAAGTTTAATCAGAATAGTTAGAGCCGTTTTGGAGAAAATTTGAAGAAACCAAAATATTTGTTTGGCAGCTACCAGTTCTTTATGAGCTAAAACAAAAATTCAAATTTCACCTCAAGGGAATCACATAAAAATGCTCTGTACCAAATTTCATGTAAATTGGTCCACCCGTTTAGGCTCTAGCTAAAATTACAGTGGACGCACCGACCGACGCACAGACGTACAGACGCACAGACGCACAGACCGACGGACGGCATGACGAAACCCACTTTTTCGGACTTCTCGATTATCGTAGTGTTAGTTTTGATTATAACCTCGAATTTTTTTTTTACATGAAACCAATACTTGGAAGTAAAAATAACAATCGGGAGCAACTAAAAGTTTGTGGGGGTTAGCAACTAAAAGTTGCCTAGTGGGCAGCAGGCCTAAAACTTTTTTAATGTCACATACTATCTGTGTATATGAAAGGATATATAAGTTTTGACATCCCTGATGATTCTTTTAACTTCGCGACTGATAGTTTTTCAAGGTCTGTCCCCATTATGGACCTTTTTGAATTTTCCCCATGCACGAAATCGAGCTACTTTTTGCGAAATCACCGTAAGACGGTAAAGAGAGTAACCATTTAACCTATTTCGGAAAAGAAATGTTAGTTTTGTTTACAAACCATGAGTCGTTGAAAACTACTCCTAACTAGTCTAGCTGTGTGTTTTTTTAATTTCTGTGTTTTCGATGAATGTGTTTGTCTGATACTTTGACTGATTTGGTTATAATTATTTTATTTTTGTTTTGATGGATGTAAAATTATTGTATTCTATAGCATTAAGTACGGACTTTTTTTTAATATCGATGAGAAAGAGATTTTTCTTCACTGAGTTAATGTTAGTGTTAGTTTGCTTTATTTCTAAGTTTAATATTTGTTTATGGAATTTGTATTCTATTTTTTGCAGTTTTTGGTGTATGGTAGTTGTTTTGAAATTAGTTTTATGATTTGAAGCAGTTTTTGTGATCTGTTTTGGTAAAATTCCGTATTCTCTACAGGAGAGTAGGAATTTAAGTCTTTCTTTCTGTTTCATTAGTCTTTCTATGTCGTATTTAATTTTAATGTGGTTGAAGAATTGTTTCATTGTATTGTGATTTAATAGAACTGTGTTTAATCGGCAGGCCCTCCGTGAATATAAATTGAATTAATAATATTTTGACTTTGACAAACTATTTGAACTATGAATGTTTATGTTAAATCTGACGTTTTTGGTCACTTCCTTTGATATGCAAATAAAACTTTATTTCATACTTTTCGCTACGTTTTGTCGGCTAAATTGTTTAGGCTGAAGGTCTAGGTAGACAGGTAGACAGAATTGAGGAACCTATTTTATTCGTGTTCGCTTATGTCATTAAAATTAAAATCCCAAGGTCGATTTTTTGTACCAATCCTAACTTTTTGCCCAATTCCTGAGGCAGCGGAAGTAAGAAGCGACACTTATACATACATATGTATAGGGATGCAATAACAAGGAGTAAAATATTTCAAGGGACCACAATACTTCCTTTAGAGCACATTTACTGACTTAAATCAATTTCCAAAATGAAGAGCGGCCAAAATTTATATTATTTTAATAACTGTAATGTTTTTATGTTGTTGTTACAACAACTGTTATCCCAACCGATTGCTAACTTTTGTGATTGTCGTATTAATTTTGTTGGCTTTGAGACAATGTTCATACTTTTGTTTGTTCTTATTGTTAAACTTAAGAATTATTTTTCTCATCTTTTTGAATAGTATGATAAATAATTTTGTAATTAAAGCTATTGATGTTCTAAAAGAATTTAATCTTAATGTGTCACTGTAAATAGACATGGACGGTGGGGCCATTTTACAGCTTACACGGTTGTCCTTTCAAGTCGATTATCCTAACTTTGGTGGCCAAATTTGAGTCGACCGATTTAGTGAACAATCAGCAAAAGCCCTTGCATCCACGAAACGCAAGATCAACGGAAAACATCGTTGCTTTCTGTGAGAGATCATATTTTTTCGAAAACGACGATGTCATTGCCATCAGCCTTAACGAATAGCGCTGCCGATCGATGATATAATCAATTTTGTGTACCTTTGTTTTCTCAGCATTTTCGACTTGTATTCGATTGTTTTAAGGTGTTAACCATCCCTTTCCACTCTCGCTGGTGTTCCCCAGGGATCAATCTTAGGCCCCCTACTTTTCACGCTGTTCAAAAATGATCTAGCCTCGGTTCTTAGAAATTGCGAAATTCATATGTACGCTGATGACGTTCAAGTTTATATGATCTACCGTATTGGAATGGTTGAAGATGCAACTGCTCGAAATAACAAAGATATATAGCGTATAGTTAAATGGTCACATACAAATCTTTTGAAACTGAACTCGAGAAAATCCCAGGCTATTTTTATAAGCAATACTGTTTTCAACACATCCTCTTTACCATGCGTGGAGCTTGATGGTTCAATGTTGAATTACAAAAGCAAAGCGACAAATTTAGGCGTAACCTTTAATCAAACCCTCACTTGGGATAGTCATTTAGCATGTGCTCTCGGAAAAACATACGCCAGACACCTGTCTGGTGATTGTCTTCCAATTTCTAACAAAATGACGATTGCCAAAACTCTTGTCTTTCCCGCCTTGTTCCATGGTAGCTTCATTTTCTGCTATTTGGCTTCAAGTTGCATTCAACAACACCATCCGATTTATATATGGTTTGCGTCGATTCGACCATGTCTCTTTGTATGCACAAAATGTCTTTGATATGCCCCTAAACAAATATCTAGATTATTTAGTATTGACTTTTCACTTTAAATTCATGTGTAATAAACATCCGGAATATCCATTTGAAAAACTTATTTTTCCTGTATCTCAGAGAAGTAAAGTTCTCATTTTGCCTACTTTTGAGTCCAGAAATTCTAAACAACAATTTTTTGTGCATGCAGCTATGGTCTTTGGAACTCTCTACCAGTCTCTCTGAAAGGACTTAACAGCTACAAGACTTTTGAAGTTTCTTTGACAAAAAACCATTACAGATGCTAAAATTTTTCTAAACTTTTTTTTTCACAAATTGAATTTGCTTAAGGGAATTTTCTTATACATATGTACACTCTATATTTTTATTTTATGAAATCTATTACTGTAATTACTATTCTTATTTTTTAATTATTAATTTCAATGAATAAATTTATCAACCAAATGTACTAAGTGTACCAAAAAAGACACCATGTCTTGATATGCTTATGATTCAATATAAATAAATACAAAAACAAATCTATGAGTAAGATTTGGTAACAAAGAATCTAAACGTTTTCTGAATTTGTTTACGTTTTTTTGTTAACTTTTCAAATGGAAAATTGCTGTGTGGTCAGAACCCGTAAAAGAGTGAAGATGCGCTCACCATTTTGAGTGTGGTTTTAACCTTGAACCCCATTACCTAAGTTGTAGTAAAAAAATGCAACAGAAATTACCCCTTTTAGACATCTTTCACCTGAATTTTCTAGTGCAGTTGTTTTCTGTTTAATTTATCTAAATCGATTGAAATGTGCATTACAAACTAAAACCTCATGAGCTAAGGTCGGATTTCAGGTATCTACGTAAATAAATGATTGTTTTTACTATACATACAGGTTCTGGTCTTAATTGAAACATTCAAACAATGTTTAAGTAAAAACTAAATAAAAATACCAAAACTTATTGAAAAATGTCCTAAATGGCATTGTTTCCTTTATCGAAACGGTTATGTATTATATAATAGCTCTATCAAAGAGCCTTCATAATTATAATCAAAGGAATAATGAATTCTCTTAAAAAAAAAAAAACTATCGTTCCAAAAACCCTCGGCACACTATAAGACGCATGTAAGACAATATTTTTATTGCATCATCCCCTTGTTAAATAAAATTTCTTTTCTAAAACGTCTAAGAATTTCCAATTTTCTAACGATCAAATGAATTTTGCGGAAATACTTATGCTAAAGCTTTATTTTTATGTTAACAGCCTCATTTCACAACTATGCCATAAATATTTTACCCAACCATCCATTTTCCAAAGAACAAAAAAGCCACTTTAAGATACCGTGTGCACTATATACTCCTTGGCATGTCGCGCTATTTTTGTGTGATCCAACTTAATGTACCCAACATACACACAATCGCATTTTGTCGAAATGTCCATATCCTTTTATTACCAGAAAAAGGACTTCCAATGGCAATAAATGTAACATACTTTAACTATTAAACTGCACTCGCTATATACTTTTCGTCCTTTCTTCGTGTCATATGGGATTAACTTCTTTTTCTTTTATCCTTTTTTTTGTTTTGCTTTTTAAAGAATAGCCGGCACTCTTGTAACTGTACTGATGGAGAAGCAAGTTAGCTTTGTATGTTTGTCCATCTAAATAATACTCTTCAATGTCATAAAGTCAAACGATATACCTACCTGCACACACATATGACAAGGACGACACAGTGCTATATGACGATGACGACGACAAGATTACATCCTTTTCGACGAGGACAACTAAGAGAATCTTTACCCATTTAACATGGAGTTAGAAAAATAAAACAAACCAAAAAAGAAAAGAAAAAAAAAAACTTTAAAGAAAGGACGAAATTTCGTTCGCCGAACACAATTCGTGACTTTAACATTAAACCATGTATACTAGATATAGAAATGCGGTTGCATGAAAGAGGAATAGTTTTATGGCTTTCAATTGTAAAATGACGCCTTCTCTGTGGGGTGTTATCCTTATGGTGCTCACAAGTTTCCTTATTTTTTATAAAAGCTGCAAAAAATAATGAAAAAATATCGGAAAACATTCTCGGAAATCGCAACACTTACCGTGATATCCTTTCATGTCGAGAGCTCACAATTTAATTCAAACACTTTTTTTTTTGCACAGCTAAATCTAAGTAATACACTTCACACTCTTAGCTTACAGGCGTTTATTATATATGTATATCTGTGTAGGTTTTTTTTTTGGTATTAAAGTTGAAATCGTATTTCGAGCCACGATGTCCAGGCACAATCCTTGAAGTAGTATATACTAAGAGAAAAACAAGAATTGCGTTTGGACAATCAGAGCTAAAAATTGAATTTTTCGAAAATGTAAGGACATTTTTTGTATAGAATCCACAGGATACCGCTGCACAACCACACACTATATATAAAATAATATTCAACGGAAATATCGATAACACTCGTATGTACATTTATAGATATATATTTTAAAACGAAACACACAAACCACACTAAACGAACGAACGAAAAATATCTTAGCTTCCGGATTAAATAAACGTATATGAAATTTTGGCTGCGGTCAAATGAAAATAAATAATAAAATAAAGGACACTCGTAGACCACCGACTCTACGTGACAAAAATCGTCCATTCAACTGGAATATCGAGGACAAAACTACTGAGCAACCGATTGTGCTGCACTGTGTGGGGCATTATCCTCTTTCATTTTGTTAAATGGGAACGTATATTCGGAGCGAACAAAAAGAAACGAAGGACTATTCTATTTGAAATCCAAAAACGAAAGATGGGGATAATGTGTAGAATGAAAGTGTTATCCTGTGATAAAATGGCGGGAGGTTAAAATTGCACTTGCACTCATTTTAGGTTGGATGATGTCCTTCCTCTGTGGCAGGATTCTTTATTAAGGACAGGGTGCTCATTCTTCGCGTTAGTATTGCAACTCTCCCTTCTTTAAACTCCACATCCGCACCAACAATGGCAACGATGACGAAGGAACATTTTCGTGAGAGAATTCATGTGTGTTATAAGAGTGTTGGTTTTGGTTTGGGCTACAGGAAATTTTACACTCATCATAATCCTTTTTGTCCTTTTATCCAAGTGACAGCACACGCAATTACGACTGCATCCTCCAGCCGGATGCATTCGCCGATGGAGGAGTCTCTGATGCTCTATTCTCTAATCGGTGCCGACTGACGAAATTTCACAAATGAACTTAAGTGAATGAACTTCATAGATTATCCTTGCTCCACGGTTCTATTTTTTTTCTCTGATTTTGTGTCCTGAAAAAAAAATACAAAAAGAAAGGACAATTATTTGAAATGCTGATAGTCCAGAAGGAGGAAAAAAAATATAATATAATATTAAGCGAACGGATATGAAAAACTTAAATAGATTCAAAGCTAGATGGAGAGCGATCTTGATGGTATTGTGGTTGGTCTGTGCGAGAAGGAGGAAAAAGATAGAATTTCATCTAGATTGCTTGTGGGATTTGCAGTAGCGATTATCTCACGTTTTATTCGCTCGTTCAATCGGTCTTGGTGGACTTTCTATAGGTATGTATTCTAAAGACAGACACACAGATTATTTTGTTTTACCCAGGACAAGGAAGGTTGGTGGTATATAGACAGCGTTGTTTGAAGCGGATTGACTTTTATATTGATCCAGGATTCTAGAGACAGGGAAAATTGTCCTATGCTGATATAGCCAGTAAGTATTGCGCTGGGAGTAGGAATATCGAATCTATTCATTTTAGTCGTCTGTTGTTTTCAATTAAATTTATCCGTTTTGTATGGGTCGCCTTCAATTGATTTCGAAGAAACGTTGATACATTTTTTACTTGATGATCTAGGTATAGGGCAAAATACGATTAAGTCTAAGAAAGTGGTTTTTGGTTAACCATTTGTCGGTTTGTGGGCTTATGCGTTCATCTGTTCATCGACCTATTTTTTGATACCTAAAAGGATAAACAATTTTGCTTCAAATTCAGTTCGAGTAATGTTTGTGTAATGAAATTGACGAATGAGAAATTCGAAGCCTTGTTTTACCTTACATTCATGTACTTCCTATACATATATACTATTGAAATAAAACAGGGAAGTATAGAAAACTAAGCACAATTTAACTGGACTTATTGAATTTTTGATTCAAAATAGCTTGGATATAGTTCGCATTTGAATTTTTTCCAAAAAAATCCATTTAAATTGAACTTGAATTTAATAAAAATTGTATATTGACAAGGCCCTCACTAGTGAACTGGATGAAGTCCAAGTGAGATCGCAAATTTTGTGGATTTAAGGCCATTAGAAGCTTAAAAAATTATTTTCGATTTGAGTTCCAATTTTTCAGAAAACGAAAGAACATGATTGACCATTTTCTGCAGTTTCAGAAAAAAACCACCAAACTATTGATGCACACAGTAAAATATTTAAAATAATTCCTCTAATTCTGATTCATCCACTTTGGTAGAATAGAGTTAATGAAGAGTACAAATAACGATGCACTAATAAATTGGACACTTTTGTTTCACAACACAATCTGTTTCAAACGTCATCTCAGACACATCTGCATTAATTTTGCAGTATCTAGATTTCGCTAACAATCCAAATGAATTTGGTAGAGAATTCCTATTTTGGAAAGCTTGTACAAAAGTGCTTTGATAAAAGTTATATCCCTATCTTAAAAATGTTAGAAAACTGAGACGAAACTCGTTATTCGTATACAGCTGATACAGCTTGCTGATAAACTGGCTGAATATAATGGTGATGCTGTATCTGTAATGTGAAGGTTTATATAGCACTTTTATAAAGTTAAAAGATGCGAAAATATTAACTGTGCTAAAAGGAATTGCCCATTTCCGGCCAAGAGTGTACACGAACGAGTTTGATATCAAATGAAAGGTGACGTATAGCCCGATACATGAGTAAAATATTTTCGTTCATTGGAAAGTTGAGTATTTTTTTTGTTATTTTGCAATTGGCAATTTCAAGCCCGAATATCTCGAATTTCCCATGAACGGTTTTGAAAATATTTTACTCATGTATTGGTCTTTACGTCACCTTTCATTTGATACCAAACTCGTTCGTGTACACTCTGGGCCAAAGCTCCATAGTAAAATGGGCATTCTTTTTACAAATAAGTTTGAAAAAATTTAATTTTTTATAACTTTGTTCATCTTTAACTTTTTTCAATAGTTATTAATACAATATCGAAAAATTGTTTCTTAACACTTAAAATAGGAAGTAAAATTTCTCACATACTTGTGGTACACTTTTTTGTTTGACTAACTACAACAGGTATTTAATAAAAATTAAAATCCAAGATGGTGGCAAAAAGTTGAATTTCACGAGTGTGAAAAATCAGATTAATTGTCTTCAAACAACTCTCTTTCATTTACAAAATTGGGGTTGGTAAAAACTGCTGGATTAGATAATAAAAGCATTGTACTAAATAGATATTAGATATATATCGTGGCAGAGCGAGCTGGTCAATCGTTCTTCGCAGTTTTTCATATAGTTTAATTTTTTTTTGATTTAAAAAATTCCTATACAGATATTGCCCGCTGAAGATATCTATATAAATACAAAAATAATTTTATGATCGTTACTAATAAATTTATTCACATAATTGATGCTTGTTTTAATGGCAAATTATTTTTAAGTTACAGTTTTATGAACGATATAACTAGTGGTAGAGATGTAAAAGATTTAAATCATTTTAGAACTGCAGTTAAGTTAAGATTTTATTTTAAACTATATTAAATTCAGCTCAATACTTTAACTTCAAAATGTAATTCTCACTAAATTTTGAAATCTTTAACAATGTAATAATTTTCAGCAAGATTGTTTGAATTCTTTGACGTCTTTTAAAAGTATTTAACCTTCTTTGAGTCTTTTGAATGCATTCAAAGTATTGCAGTCGTTTGATTGCATTGAAGTCTTTTTAACTGAAGCAATCTATGAACTGCAACCAAAAGACCCCACAAATGCAATGAATGTAAAAGACTTTAAAGCATTCAAGCAGTCTTTAGTACTATATTTTTTTTTAATTTTTGGTCTTCTGTGTGTTCAAAGTTATTCAATTACCACTGGCCCGCCCAGCTTTACACGGATAGGCAAACCTAAGCTTCACATACAAATTAAAAATAAAAATGGTTTTAACCTTATTCACGTTATGAATGGCTTAATTTGTTAAAATAAAGTTTAAATTCACCCGCTTGTCTGGGGGCTAAATAACTAATCCAATAAAAAAAATACTGAATTCATATTGTGTTTATATTTTTATAATTTTTATTCAAGTGCTTTTTGATATTCAATATTTTATTTTTCGTTTTTTCATCGCTCAAAAGTATTAAGGCAGGTTGTTTTGCCTACATGTGAACATGCGCAAATTCTGGAACCTTTAAATTAATACCCCATATTCCTAAACATTGGTCTTATGCCTGATTAATAGTAATGGCAAAAGCAAGTCGTATCGGAAACTGAAAACGTTTGAAATCGAAATAATTTTGGTGGAGCCATTGGAATTCTCGGAATCAAAACAACTTCACCTTTGTATTATTGCTTCGATCGCATTGTTCAACAACCTTTTAACTGCAATTTCGGTACCATTGCAAAGTCGAAGTCGGCGCACCAGCCTTTAATGGTTGATAATGTGGTGGCAAACCAACCAAATCAAGATAATTCAAAAATTCACGACATCATCCTGCTTCATAGCTGTGTCGATCGATTTGTATGCAAGAAATTGAGTTGGTATTTTATTCAAAATGTCTGCATTGATATCATTTATGTCTTTATTTATTTCAGCCAAAATTGCTCGTTCACTCAACCAATCCTGTTTATTGAATTGTTGTTCTATATTTGGGAATACACTAAGAGTGCTAATCCAATTAGTGTTGCTGATCATATGGGCGCTAGAAGTAAAATTAAATATAAAATGTTTTTTCCAGTTCCACCAGGTACGTCTAAAATAACATTCCATTATTATATGAGCGTTTCTGTTCAATATTTAGTTTTATCCATTTTGACACAATCCTAATTTAATTCACGCCCCATCTCAGTGTTGAATAAATCTTGCGCCGAACGATTACATTGGTGTTATCATTCCCAAATGAGATAATGCTTTATTTGCAAATTATGTACAAATGTCTTCAATTAAAATAAGAGCTTAATAATTGTGAATGTCCGTATTAATTTGCAAATTTCCGTTTGAATTAATGAAGCGTAATCTATGTTAAATGCCATCATACAATAATTTATCTCGATGAACGGGCAAAAACATTATAACAACAAAGTGGACTTTTGCAATGTATAGCTTTAAAGAAATGGCCTGTAAAAACTTTGGCTGGAAGGGTCTACAAATGGTCCACTTTCAATGAAACAATATAAAATAAAAATCCACCCAGCCAGATTCTAGATATGAGGTCACACACAAAAGTTAAACTCGTTTTTAAATTTTATATATAGATTGAAGACTTCAAAACAAGCTAGGAATTAAATATTTAGAGTAAAAATATTTATACGAAGAATTTCATTGAATTCGTAAAGGCTAGTTAATTGACTGGGACTTCAAAATACCAAAGTATTGCATTCTTTTGAAACTCTGATGAGTGGTATTTTTAAATGTGAAATCCGCTATCTTCTGTAAAAATTCCTTCTTCCTTGTTTTAACTGAGCTCTTCCTTGAATTAACTGGGGATGGGTTTCGAAATAATATCAATGCATGTCTCGTCGGACAACTCCCTACTCCCTTACACAGCGCAAAATGAGTGTAATTATATAACTACCCCAGTTCACAACTACTATAAACAAGTGTACAGAACCCACTTGTGATGGTACCTTTAACATCCAGCTTAGTCCATTTAGATAGCCTAGATTTTTTTTTCCCATTTAGTATTTATTATTTATTCAATATTTAAATTTGGCGGTTTCCTTAAATCCATCTCGCTTAGGGCTATTTTTGATGCTCGAATTTTGTCGATGCTTATCTGTATAAAATTCTGCACTTAAAATCAATTTAAAAACCACCCAAGGGCATATCGCACCCAGTCTAATAAAAATTTTAAAAATTATTGTTACCAGCATAAACGTTACAGAGTATTTTCTTGTAACGCATACCTACTATATTGCGCCTGCTATATATGTATGTATAAGATTTAGACTAAAAAAAAAGATGAACCTAGACCCAAAATGACGGATGATATAGTCTAATAAACATAAGCCCCCCTTGGGTTAAGTGAAGTTATACCATAAAAAAGAATACAAAAAAAAAAAAAAAAAACAAAAAAACATGAATACCCCTTGAAAAAACAAAAACAACAAATAACAACATCAATTTTAAGATGTCCTCATTCTATACAGTGAAAAAACCTTCGACAGTGATGGATGAGTCTATACAACAATATATATACCAAAATACTTAGATACAATAACGCGTTAGGCGTTGACGTTACAAAAATAAACGCGCGTAAAGGATCACTACACAGAGGACTAAAATCAACATCCTGGCATTTTCAGTCCCACCAGCTAATAGCTAACAGCCTGGCAGCCAGTTTAAGTTCAAAAAAAGTTGTGTAATCTAAACGAAAACCGCCCTCGAGTGTTTTTTTCATATCCTTTCATGAGATATAAAATAATAAAAGTAATAAGGCTCTAAAAAAAAAAAAGAAGAAGGAAGCAGCTTTCGCTCTTTGCATGCATGTAGGTATGTGTGTGGTGTTTAATAATAATAAACGCATATAAATTGTTTGCTTGTTGTAAATATAATAACGCATCGCTGGCATCAAGCGTTTGCTCAACACACAACACATAATACCCAACACCCGGGATGATATCTAGATTTTTTTTTCTCTTCTTCAAAATACACCCAAGAGCGAAAAACAATATAAACTTATAGAAACAGGATAAGAGGGTCCCGTAAAAATGCTATAAACTTCCCAAAGCATAAGAGGTCGCAAGCTCGTAAGTCAATGGAACGGAAGTAAGAGTTTTTCTTTCTTTTTTTTTTATATCAAAATAAAACGAAACAAAAAAAACAACCGTTCACTGTTCCTAGGATCTACGAATATGTAGGTTATATCTATATACCAAGCTTGGGTGTACATATACCTTCAAACAACATCGAAGAAGTCCAGCTGAATGGTGAAATTGTGCTCTATGAAATCGCTTAGAGAACAAAGCTTAACGAAATAAAAATCTGCGGACCGAGGTTTTGTTATGTGCATATTGCAAGGACATTCCGTTCTCCGTCTTCTCACAACACAAAACCAAACACACGCACACAACGTGCGGGTATGGTGTTTGCTGCTATGATGGTCGGTAGGTGGGTGGATAAGCAAGGACTTTTCCGTATAGACTCTTAATCTCCAAATAGAATGGTGGGATTTTACTGCTGCTTCAGGGCTTTTCATATAAATTTATTAATATAAACGTCATTTTTTTGTTTCTGGTCAACATGATGGGCTTATATTTGAGTTTGTATCCCTGAAATTGATTTCCTGGGTTTTTTGTTATAAGGGCATGAACAACGTTTATGATGGTTCCGGGTCTGATTAGGAATATGATTATTACAACCGAAAAAAGCAAAGATAATAACCATATAGGTAAGAAGGTCGTGAAAATGTCACTTAACAAAAGTCTTGCGGTGAAACTCGAAAAATTGTAGTGAATCTTTTAGGGCCGGTTTTTCAGTGATAGATTCAAGTTAAAACCAAGTAAACACACATTGAGTTATTGAGTTAACTCAGTTCTAGTTTTTCAGTGCGAAATTAAAGTTAAACCCGAGTTAACTCATCAAATTCGGTGAGTTAACTCAGAATTAACTAAACAGATATGCTTTTAATGTTTTATCCACCGAATTTGTATATTCGTTTTGCATATGCATTCTCCACCAAAAATCTGCTTACGTAGTTCATTGTGGGTTAATTTAGGTCTAAAGTTATCTAACTCTGGGTTAACTCACCTCTTAAAAACTGAGCCTCAGTTATTAAAATAAAACTAAAACAAACATTTTTTTATGTTGAAATTAAAATTATTTGCCAAATTTTCTCTTAAACCAAATACTTACGAGTACAGTCGACTCCGCCTGTATGCACTCCGCTTAAATGAAACTTTCGGTTGTTTGCAATAAGAAATTTATCACGGTTACTTTTCAAGGCTTTTTCACTCAAATCAGTACGGATAATTTCACTCCGCTTATTTGAAAACTCCCTTTAATTGAATCATTTTTCATTTGGGGGAAACCCAAATAATTATTGTTTTGTTCTGAAACAACTCCGCTTAAGTGAAACCCTGAACGCATCCAAAAATTTGTGAAGTTTGAACAGACATAAATAATGACATTTTAAATTTGATTCCATTCTCATCGTTCCAATCCTTTCAACTGTCACAATTATTAAAAGTTGTTTTGTTTGTAAATCGAGGTTATTTATGTTTTATTTTTCTATCTTTTGAAATATTTCACATAACACCATTTAAAGGGGAAATAACGTTGGAGTTATATGAAGCTTGGTTAAGTTCAGCAAAATTGCATATATCCAAAGTTTGTTTATATAAAAAATCCTCTTAATTGCAACAAATTTTCTGCATTTTTTGTGTTGCAAATAAGTAAAGTCGACTGTATATCTTTCCTGTGAGATATTAATATCCCTTCTTCTTTTTGAAATTCGTTGGAAAAAAGGTGTTAAATCACATGGTCATAACATAATGCTTACTTGCACATTCCAAATCTTAATTGCTTTTTTATATATAAATTAATGATTGCCCAGATTTAGTCTTTTCCAAGAGCATACATACAAACTTTTAAAACCACAAATACCTCTTGCTCTCATTAAACTTTTACAACAGCTAACACTTGTTCTCATTCGAAATGCTTTTGGTTATCCTTTTTTCCCTTTTTTTTACTTTCAATTACAAAAGTTAAAAAAGTATTAAATTGATAGAAAGAAAGAAGTTTTCAATTACGTTTTTTGTTAGCACTGACATTATATATATGTACGTATAGCTCAAAAAAAGTTCTGAACGTTTTATTTCCACATGGACATTTTTGCGACAGCTGGGCTAAAGCATACGTTCATGTACACTGTACAGTATGGTCGCTCTCCTAACGAACGATGTCTCTCATAAGTGAACATCTCTCATAACCGGCCATATTTCAAAGAACGCCTTTTTTCATCATAATTATGCTTCCTCAACAGTGGACTCTCTCATAACCGGATGCGAACTCCAATTTTAATAACCGAAAAAGAGTTTGCCTCTCTTTGAAGTGGACAGAGTTCAAGATGGAGTACTGTTTTTCAAGTTTCTAATAATGTCCATTTTGGTTACTTGTTGGATAGCAACTCACTCCTAGCTGAATTTTTAAGATTATAGGATTGAAAGACTCCCAACTAAAAATTCATACCCAAAATTTGTTCGACAGAATGCATAGAGGTAATATGTTTTGAACAAATACTACATTTAAATTTTTTTCTATAATATGAGAATGCATTCTGAGTTTCTTAATTAAGTTTTTTTTTTCTCATAACCAGAGACCAAACACAAATTTTTTGGTTCCGTCGGTGTCCGACGGAATGTGCCTATCAAAGCCATTGTGTATGGAATATAACAAAGTTCAAATGCCTGCTGCGGCTTCTTTCTTTCTTTGGGTGGCGAGCATCCGAAATGTCCAATTTTCCCTGACTTTGGCGCATAAATCAGGCTGAATTTGACCGGTGGCAGGGGTTATGTTGGCTTTAAGGGGAGCTGTGGTTTGTGGCTTATTCGCATAGACCTGCGATTTCGAAAATTCGCACAGGAAAAAGTCTAACGGGGTCAAATCGCACGATTTCAGTGGCCAGTTCATATCACCTCCACGTAAGATGACCAGAATTTCCAATGTGGCATGAGCTGTGTGACACTTAGCACCGTCCTCTTGAAACCACATGTCTCTGGTGTCCATATCATCCAATTCAGGTCAAAAGAAGCTGGTTATCATCGACTTAAAGCGCTCGCCGTTGACGGTGATGGCCTGGCCAACGTAGTTCTCAAAGAAATATGGACCGATGACGCCACCAGCCCAAAATCCACACTAACAGTGACTTTTTTGGGTTGCATTGGATGCTCTTGGGTCTCACGTAGATTGGTATCGTCCTAAATTCGACAGTTTTGTTAGTTGTAGTATTCGAATTCATCCAGAACTGGGCCTAATTGATGATGATGATGATTTTTCAATGAAAAGCGCTCGGAACGTTGCCCCAACAGAACATCCATTTTGATAAAACAATTTTATCATCTGCACGTGTTGTTGAACTTTATATCCATCCATGGTGATTTGGAAAAACACACTACTTATGGCCTTTTCGATTGGTAATCCGGGAGAACGATTTGATACGTGTGAACCCTTCTGGAACGATTTTGAAAACAAAATCAGAAGCAAATTTCTCTTCTTTTCAGAAGAAGAACTGTCATTCTGACCCCAATCGAAAAGACCATTAATAAATGACAGCTAATTCGACAGATGTAGCTTCAACAATATGACCACCATCACCTGTCAAAGTTCAGAAGTCCCTGTATTCGAAAACCCTTTACATTCAGAAAATAAAAGGCATGGTTACATCGCTCGAACTTGCCCTTGTGTCCCATCCCAATTGGCTTAGAGTTGTAAAGATTAAAAAAAAACATCAATTTGATAAATTAACTCTTTTTTTAATTTCCCAAAAAAGTTTTCATCTCAAAATGAAGAACGCCGCCGCCGCCGCCGCCGTCGGAATTCGTGAAAAAATATTAATTTATTCAAATGAAACTCGTTAGGGGAATTTTTTTTTAAATAATATAATACGCGTAAGCGTAGGCAGTTAGCTGAAAAAACACTTACATTCTCAGATGAAGCTAAATATCTCGGTCTTATTCTAGATAAGAAGTTAAGCTGGAAACCTAATATACAGGAAAGAGTCAAAAAGGCTACAGTAGCTCTTTTCTCCTGCAAAAAAGCCAATGAAACAAATGGGGTCTTCAACCCCGTATTACCCACTGGCTATACACTTTGGTAATAAGACCGATACTAACCTACGGGGTGGCAGTATGGTGGACCGCTCTAGATCTAGCAACGAATCGTGAAAAACTTAGTAAGGTCCAACGGAACAACCTATCTATGTAAAAGCGGAGCACTTCGCTCTACTCCATCCGCCGCAAGGGACACTATATTTCATCTGTTACCCCTCGACATATTCAGTAAACAAAATGGCTGCAAGCACAGCCATTCGTCTTAAGGCCTCTTCACAGTGGATCAACTATGAGATTGGTCACTCCACAATTCTGAATTCATTCAGATAACTTTCTTGAAACACTGACTATACAGTCACTGACATATCCCAATTACGTTTTAAAAAAAACTATCAAGTTACCATCCCAATTAAGTCTACTTGGGAGGATGAGACATTCCTGGTAGACGAATCGGTTAATTTTTATACTGATGGATCAAAGACTGATGACGGGGTTGGTGGAGGAGTGTACTCAAGCAGACTAAACTTTGGTCTCTCATTTCGCCTTTCTAATCGTTATAGCGTGTTTCAGGCAGAACTCTTAGCGATCAAAGAAGTTCTATCTTGGCTTAAAGAAAACGTGATATCAACAACTGATATTCTCAGACAGCCAAGCTGCTATTAAATCTCTGGACTCAGTCTCTACAAACTCTAAAACACCCCTTAATTGCCGATCATCTCTCGTTGAGATGACGCGACAGTTCAACATTCACCTTTGCTGGGTGCCGAGCCATAGGGATATTCCAGGAAACTGTAAGGCCGATTAACTCGCTAAGGAGGGAACTAAAATACCTATATCAACAGTTAAGACAGATATTGGTATACCCATCGGTACATGTAAACTCATGCTAAAGCAAGATGCTGTAAGGAAAGAAAACCTTAGATGGGACAACATCACCACTTGTTTGGCTACAAAAGATATTTAGCCAACGCTTGACTTGAAGCGCTCTTGTCATCACCGGACACTGTCTAATAGGCAGTTACGCCACGAGGCTTGGCGTCTACTCAAACGATTTTTGCAGGAGGATGAGGAAACAATTCCTCACCTGCTCTGTACATGTCCTGCTCTTTCCCAAAGACGTAGAATGCACTTAGGTGAATTCTACTACAGCGATCCCATAGTGATCTGGTAAACATTGACATAAGGTGTCTTACGCGCTTCATAAGGAGCTCAAAATCGTTTAACGAGTAGGGAAAAGATTTTCCCAGATCCATGTGGTATCACAACGGGTCGACGTTTGACCTAAGTGTGTCGACTTTCCGTCGACAGCCACTTATACCTAATCTAACCTAACCTAGCTGAACAAAATAAAGCCGAAAAAAGAAATCTTCAAAATCACTTATTAAACTACTAGCAGTTGTTAAGGTAAGGTAAATTTAACTTTTATATGACATTAAGCTTCAATATCACCTGAGAGCCCGATTGTTGACTTCTCTCTAAGGTTGGTATATCTATTTCCCCCCCCCCCCCCTTATTTCAATTGTTAATTGCTGCAGATCAATCAACACACTATGACAACACATTTGACAGTCACTATGCCACTTAAGGTTTTCTGCATTACACGTGTTTACATTTCGAACAAAAACAAACACAACTTGATGTTGGCTATGATGGTGATGGTGAATTCAGCATCGAGACAAAGTGCATTCAAAGTTTAAATTACAAATTAAATTCCATTTATAGCTGCTGTCAGCACAATGCCCTTAAAACCTTTAGCTTTCCATCTATCTCATCCATTCATTTATAACTTGGAATATAATAGACTCATTGTATCTGCTAGTGTATCCTATATACCATGCTATAGAGACATATTTAGGTGCTGAGTTTTGAAGTGCTATCGCAATATTTATCCATTAACCGACCTTTTGTTACCCCCAACATGATGGTTATAGTCCGTTCAAAACTCCAAGAGACAGGTGCTCTAATCTAATAAAAGCAACAATAATACAACACACATCAATAATAAAACGTCAGCACCTGGCAGTAGAAGAAATAAAGTTCAGGAGTGGAGTTGCTATACGGAAGCTTATAACAAAGAGCTGATGTGTCTTAAGGGGCGCTTCTTTAAAAATCTAATTTTTTTTAAAGAAGTTTTTAATGTAATAAATTGAGAAATTAAATCTGAACGTATCCATAATCATCACATAATAAATAACTCACCTTAATGTGGTGAGTTTAATGTGAGGATTGTCTGAGAATACCAAAAATGTTATCGAATTCGAATAACAACAAACCTGACTTAGGAATCGAGCTCATAAGAGTTTGCGACTTCTGAGCCTTCAAAACCGTAAAATATAAAGATTAAATACAGCCCTGATGCTTGTGATCAGAAAGTCATAGGTAGGTAGATATAAAATAACACAACACCCATGGTAAAACTCAGCGCGCTCTCAATCGATGCCAACTCGAACCGAATGGATAAATACAAATTTGCATATATGAAACATATCTACCATCATATACGAAGAATCCTTGGAGTATACTCACAGAAAGGACAGGCTCTGGCTTATACATACATAAAAAGAAAAACCATACAGAGTATATGGCTAGGATGTAATAAAACTCGATCTGCATTTAAATAATTGGAATTGAATTCCATTTGAAAGTCATTTAACTTCGCACCATTGCCGTTGGTGAATAGAATTGACATTCACACGAGTAAAGAAGGCGCACCCTGAAGGGCTCTATGGCGAAATTGATATATGAGTAATGTATGTGTATTTGTTTGTATGTAGTGAATATCCCCATCAGAATTATCGATTTCATTTACAATTAACGGTGATGATTGTTAAGCGACCGACCGACCGGGCAGGATAATGCTCCTTACCGAGATGTTGTTGACTTCGATGAGGCAAGCAATACTCCAATATAGGACTCATTCATTGACTTGGATGTCCATCCAGAGATCGATGATTGTAATGACGATGATGATGATGATGATGATGGTGGTGGATGAATTGAGTGGGTTTTTCAAATCCTTTGTGTCAGAGAGCTTGGAGTATACATATCAGCTGCTGCAGGAGAGACGACATTACAGCGACGAAGACGACTACGACTACGACTACGACAACGTGATATGGAGGTGCCTTAATCAAATTGCTGATGAAACGAAGAATCCTCCCGTCTGTCGTTGTCGTCGGGGTTTGCCTGGCAATATATACTGACAGACTGGTGTTTTATTTGAATCAATCAATGATTGCTGCGGGATGTCTTTCTTTTTTTAACATTTGGTTTTTTTTTAAGTATAAGTAAGCTCCTGGGATATCAAAGAGGGGACAAGCAATTAAGGTCTTTTGTTTGATTTACATCGTTTTTTTTTCTACATACATACATACATATCTATCAATCCTCTATCCTCTTTGTCTATGCACGATATATGGAATGTCTGGGCTTTCTCATGTTAAAAAAAAGTCCTTTAAGCAACAGGTAGACATTTATATAACAGAGACGTGTCGGCCCTTAAAGATTCAATTAAAAGGGTGCGCCACTTAAAAATGTTGATTTTCTTAACTGATACTATGCAACAACAAAAACAAAAAAAAGAAGAAATTAATTGATGAAGAGAAAGAATAATTGATTCAAAATAGCTTTAGTCCACAAATATTGGCATTTTGTCTGGCGGGTGATCTCACTTGGAATAATCAGTTGTTGTATTTTAATGTATTGCTTATAAATATTTTGTGTTTTTGTTTTCTTTTTTGGGTTAATTAAATGTTAACACGAAAATGTGATAGAGTTGAAAACTTTGGGGAAATTTTAATCTAGTAGGTATAATTTAAAATATGAAACATACACGCATTTGATTTAAAGAAATGTTTATTAAAAAAATAAAATGTTCAACCAAAGCATTCAAATTATTTTTGTTTTGAATAAATCAAAAATATTGTCTCTTTTATTTGGTAAATGTAAACGCCTATTTTGATTTTTTTTTTCTGCATCAAATATCATTTTATTAATTTTTGTACATTAACTAATTAATTTTTAGCTGAAATAACTAAATTATACGGCCCTTACTAAGGACTTCGTTTTATTTCACCTCTTTTTTCTAAAAAAAAGATAAAAAAAAAAAATAGTAAGGTTACCAAACTTTTTCTTCAATAAATCAATTGTGGCACAAGCTGTGTGACATGTTGCGCCGTCTTATCAAGGTTGTTCAATTGATGAATGAAAAAGGCAGTAATCATGGCTCTTTAGCGGTCACCATTAACTGTAACGTTCTGGCCAAAATCGTTTTTAAAGAAGTATACGGACCAATTATTCCACCAAACCATAAAGCACACCAAACAGTCAGTTTTTGTGGATGTAATGGTGTCTGAACATACACTTGAGGGTTATCATAACTCCAAATACGGCAGTTTTGTTATTGATGTATCCATTCAACCAAAAGTGAGCTTCATCGCTAAACAAAATTCGCTTATGAAAATTGGGATCAACGGCAATCTTGTTTTGGGCACAATTTGGAAGCGTTGTTCAGGCGTCAGTTTATTCATGTTGAAATGCCAAACCAAACTAAAAATAAATCACTTGACAGCATACTTTTAAAAACATACAAAAAATCGTTCTCTTACCCCCTTTGACCCTAACAAAAAATCTAAAACGATATCAAAACGAAAGCCAATGCTGTCACATGTAAAAATGTTAAAATCCAACATTTTCTTCACAATTTATATTTTTTTGAAATTGAATATTAGTCCCCAGAATTTCATTAAATACTTATGTTTAAATGTTTGGTCCCAAATAATGAAAAAAGTACCTGGGAGACTAGAGCTATGTTCGGCAAATTCTTAGTTTTTTGTGTCGGCGTGGCTATGCATATGTGTTACACTGTTGAGGATACTGGTATGGTGAGTATGCGGCACTTTATTTCTTAGTTACGGCCTGAGGCATTTTTGGTGAGAATAGTTTCCAAAAGTATACGAAATAATATGCTTCCACGAAACTGTTGGCAAAAAAGCGTTAAATTTTAATGCTAATTGTACTACGTACAGTATACAGTGGACATTTTAATTCTTAGAAGGATCAATTTTGCAGTTTTTAATGTACGACTTTATCAAAAAACACATCTACACTCTATCCCAAGCAGTCGGCTTATAGTACAAGAGCAGACAGAATATTTTCATACTTTGGGAGTGGATGAATACCAAAAATATGTGTAGGAGCGTTAATTTTTATAAAACCCACTCATATATAATTTTTCTAAAATCGGAACTTTCTTCTCAACTTTTGCATTTTTAAAAAAGAAAATCAATTTAATGACACATGGTTAATGTCCTCAGTCCTTACATTACATACAAATTTGTATATGTAGCCTGAAATTTCATCATAACCTTGAAGATCAGACAATTAAAAACAAAGTTTATTATCAGTTGATTTTTCCGGTTTTTCATTAAAAAAACTTATTACTAAGTATATTTAATACTTTACACGAAAAGTATTAGCGAAACGTGGGCGGATTTTCCCAAACTAATTTTTTTTTCGCTCACAAAATAAAAATGAAAATGTCATCCAAATGTTCAGAGCCGTTTCCCAGGATCCAAAAAATCATAAAAGTAGGTGTGTCAGCAGGCGGATTTTACTATATCAAACTTTTTCATTGTTTCTTCGTTTAAAAAAATAAACTCTTAAAATTTCATTAAAATAGTTCGAGTCGTTTTCGAGAAACTTAGAAATATGAAAATTAAAACATTTTTAAAATTTTTTTCTTGCTCATCAAAGCAAACTTTGAAATTTTCATTCAAATCGTTAGAGCCGTTTCCGAGAAACAAAGAAATGATAAAAAATTTTACTAAGACTTATATTTTAATTTTGGTCTCGTTCATAAAAAGAAATTCTGAAAATTTCTTTAAAATCGTTAAGTCATATTTTCACTTAAATCGATTTTAGCTTTTAAATCGCTTTGGGTATTTTTCAAAAAAGAAAAAAACAACACAAATTCACACAACAATTTTGTTAGTTCTACCTCCAAAATCTAAACAAGTGTTTTACTTAAATACCACGGTTAACCGAACACCTAATAGAATAATTAAAGCTCATAAATTAAATATGAGAAAATCCTTGTATCCAAGTAAGCTAAAACAACAACAACAACAACGCGCCGCGCCGTGTTTCAAATGTTAAACATGATTTCTTCGTTGAACGTGCTTTTTGGGTTAAAATTACAAAAATAAATTTATCCATCGCAGCACACTGCATTTACACCATCCGCCATAGCATTTCTTCCGCCACAATATTCTTTGGTAAGGTAAACGAGGACTATAAGGAGCTGCAATGCGCTACGCATCCGGAGCAGGATTTACCTTTGCTTCTACGGGAATGAGAGTTGTTCTTTGTAGGTATATTTATTTTTCATTTAAATTATACCTCTAAGAGGTGTGGAAGTAGCTGCAAAAACAGAGCAGGTAGGTATACCTGTTCTGTATACAGAGGTATGGTATAGAAGTTGGATAAAACACATAAGAAAAGCTTCAAGTGGGCTCTATGCCGATGATATTTCTCTCTCAAGCAATACGAGCAAATGCAACACTCACCCCATCCACCACCGCTCGCCGCCATTACTTACAAATTTTATTTGAACTTGTGTGTCGAAGTTTTTGGTACTTTTCGTCTTTGAAATAACATATTTTTCGTCCTTTTTCTTTGCAAAGAACTCATTGGTCGTGCTTTTGTAGAATTTTTAGCATATTTTGGCAAAGTGCTAAAGTTTTCATTTAATAAATGAACAAATGAAATACATGTTTCTTTTCTATACCTATATCCAAGGATCAGGAAGAACGCTTTGTCTCTGAAGAGAAAGAGGTGTAAACAGGAACACTTTGCCAAGAAATAATCTAGGTATATAAAGGACACAAAGGAGCCCATTGTGGAATTGTAATTTTGAAATAAGGAAAACTTTCTTAGATCCAGCTGCTGGGCAGCAAACAGAACGGGAAAAATAAATAAATTTTGTTGTTGGTTTCTTCATGATTCTGTGCTGATGCTGATACTGACAGCGACAAGGACGATGATTACAGCAACAACAAATTTAATAAAACACCAAACGGAAAAACAAACGTTGTGTCGAAAGCAACTACTAACGTTAGATTTTCTTTTAGTTTTTTTTTTTTTGGTATTTTGTTTAAGGACGATGCAAAGTTTTGCCCCAAAAAGCTATATCTATACACCTATAAAACCTACACCACCGAAAAATGTTTTTCTCAGCGCAGCGAAAAGTAATTATTTTAGTATGCAGAAAGGGTTTGACTTTGTAACGAAGTAGTGTACTCGGAAACGGTGGTCTTTGCAATCTCCAAAACGGCCTGGTTCGGTAGCTGTTGTTGTTTTACTTCTGTTTGCCCTGTGTACCACCAGGAAGGTCTTTTCTTTCTTCCAACAGAATGACGATTTTTGGTAGAATACTGAATGTTACGTCAGCCATATGGAATTCTATTTGCAAAGAGAACTTGAGTCCTTGAGTGTCTGATTTTAAAGTTTATTTGGAAAAAGAGAACTGTAGGTAGGTACTACACTGTACATAATAGAGGTGGGGGAGTTGTCAAGGAGAATTTAATAATATGTTTGTCTAAAGGACTTCAAAACAAATTGAAATCGTGTGTTTATTTAAGTTCTGGTGTGAGCTGAAAGAAGCTTTTAATTTAAGATGAGAGGTGCTTGTGGTACAAGTGCATTATGTAAGTATACGAGAGTTTGTGTGTTTCTGTCTGCACATCGGCGCGGAATGGTTAGGTGGTGGTGTGATGTTTGCAGATTAATTATTTTTGTAACTAATTCCATAAAGCTATGTGAAATTGCTTCGGGGAGGATGTGTCTCAAGTTACCTTTGAGAAATTCAAGGAGTCGAAAGGTTTTGATTGCTATAATATTCAGTAGGTGTATTTTAAGGTTCCTTTTTAATGACGTTTCTTGTTTTGAATAAAAATTTACACTGTACATATCGATAAAAGTTAAATAATCTGGTTGCCGGATTCTGAAATTAAATGTAAAGATTGAGATTCGATGTCCAGACCCTCGGCATGACCAAGTTCCTACTCACTTACTTTACCGCCATGGGCTACTGCTCATATAGGTATCTAAAAATTGAACAAATGAGTACGAAAAATGTTCAATAAATAATTGGGCTTCAGTATTCATGAGGATATCACTTTTTGCGGCCCAGTTTTTAGGTAAAAACTTTCAGTTTTAGATCATTTCGCCATATTGATTTATTGAATATTCAACAAAACATTGGAAAATTTGGGTTAGGAAATATCTACAATGTTGTAGATATTGACATGAAAGTCTCTGTTTTAACCGACATAACCAATGATATTTACCAAACTTATTTTCCTGTAGTAACAAAAGTCGTAAAGCCTCAAAGTAAGTCAAATAAAAGCATTGGTTCAAAAAAGGGAACGTTTTTTTCAGAAAGTGTCAATACATTTATGGCCGAAATAAAATTACCTCCTTGATTCGCTACACTAAACGTACTTATTATTTCAAACGTCTTAATCCAAAGTTAAACACAAAAGTCCTATGGATAAATTTGAAAAACGTAGGTGTGATTTAGAATGCAAGGCCAAAATGTTCTTATGCTCAGTTCTTGTTTATTAAATTTATTCTTCCCATTCTTATTTCCTATCTGTTACATATTTTCAATTATTGTATATACCTAGTGTACAGTTGTCAATTCCCCGAAAAAATGGAAATATTCTAAAATCATTCCAATACCAAAAATATCAAATCCTACAAGTCCTTCACAGTTTAGATCTCTCAGTTTATTATCATTTCTGTCAAAAAAAATTTAAAAGTTACTCGCCCAACAGTTTCAAGATGTCTTGAATAGATATAATAAGCTTTCCAAATGGCAATCAGGGTTTCGAAAAAAGCATAGCTGTGAATCTGTGAATCCAATGATTTAAGAACAGCTATGGATCGAAACGAAATCAGTATGATGGAGAAGCTTGATTTCTCAAAGGCTCAATCTGCTCTGAACTTGTTCTGAATTATTTAAGAAACCGTTTTAAATCGGTTGAAACTGAACAAGGAACTTCCAGTCCATATCTTGATAATACAGGTGTCCCGCAAGGGTCAGTTTTGGGGTCCCTACTTTTCTGCGTATTTTTAAATGATCTCCCTGATGAAATTGTTTTCAATAATGTTCATTTTTATGTAGATGATGTAACTAGTTATTTATAGAGAAGGCCTGGGTTATTAGAAGACTGTGTGGCTAGAGTTAGTACATATTCAGGAGTGGTCTAATATGAATAAAATATGTCTAAATCCACTTAAATCTGTTGGTATAGTGCTCTCAAGAATCGAAATACCCTTACAAGATTGTCCTCCTCTTGATCTAAATGGTATAACTCTACCCTATGTTGAACATGTTAAATATCTAAGTTTTAAGATTAAGGAAATTGAGTTGTTGTAATGCTACCTCAGATACAATTAGAAAAGTCTGCGGTGAATTACGAAGTCTTATTAGATCATCTTCGAGCTTACTGCTTCCAAATGCAAAACTACATACATCTAGATAAGACATTATTGCTGCCATTTTTGTATAACAATTGTATACCTATATAGTTTATCCATGTTTAGACTTTGAGTGTAAACGCAAAACCAATGTCACATTTAATGTCAGCTTGAGGTAAATTTATAACATACCACGGTATATGAGTGTTTCAAGGAATAAAATGTTTTACGAGTTTAGATCAATTCTCAAACTCCATGACATAATTCATAGTAAGTGTCATGAGTATTTGCATGAATATTTAACTTTTTTTTAAATCGCCTAGAGGCCTGAAGTAATACCACGATTTGCACATACAGTAGGGGAGTGATCTTATTTTGTTAACGCAATTCGATTGTGGAATAATCTTCCACATCAATTGCAAAGAACCATTGTCATGTCACCACCATGTCACAATAAACTCAAAATTCTTTAACTATTAAAACATAAAATTATCTAATACTCATATTTAATTTTTTTTTAACCAAATGTACCACAAATTTACCACACCGCACGAATGTTTGCCTCGGACGAATGTGCATTTCTATTAAAATTTTTTTCGGATTTCCTTCTAGATTTGCACCCTTCTTCAAGAGTACGAGTATAGAAATGGAAACGAAGCTTTTTGTTAAAATATTTTCTTCGACATCTCCACCGTCTGCCAATCTAATTCGGCTATTATGGTCAATTTTGATTTATCTTATACTCTTGTCAAGATAATTTAAAAAAAAATGCAGTTCCAGTTGAAAAGTTCAAAAATAAAGAGAAAGTTTGCGCTCTCAATAAAATGTATTCTATTTCAACTTCCAACCAAATCCACTTTAACTATCCTTGCCAAAAGAATTACCTTCAACATTTCCTCGAACCTTCTCGAACGGACCAGAATATATATAAATGGGTTGGCCTTGTCCAAGACTAATAAATCAAAGCCAGCATCAATACTGTGAAATACTTTGGCTGAAAATATTTGTTTGGAAACGCTTTTCTTGGAATCCCACATTTATTTCAGTTAGAAGTCAGTTCAATAAGTGAGAATGAAGGAATAAGGATTTAAGCCTTTTAAAGCTCGAAACTACAAATATATCATAGGGTAAATTGAACAACAACACACAAACACAAAAAAAAAAAAAAAAACACGAACGAAAGATCTTAAAACCTTACATCGAACTCCTTCCTGCTTTATCATTTATTATTCGTCCTCTTCTCTCCCTAACAGTGTCCCATTGAGTTTATCTTAATTCGCAATATAGACACGTAACGGGAACGCCTCAATCATTCCAGATTAATGCTGTTACCCTTATACTTTCGTTCTATCGTTCCTATAGATCAAGGATACCCAGAAGGATATATAAAGTTTGCCATACAGATTGTTCTATATTTGGTATACTGTGATGTGCTTGTGGGAAGTCAGCAATCCGATGCGATACGATGCGACAGCGAAAATGAAAATATGCAAATTTTCGCCGTATATACGTATACTGACTTCTCTCTATACTACGAGTTTACTCCTTTTTGTATGTCCTTTTTTTTCAGGATTTTATTTCTTTTTCTGTTCGAAGCTAAAATCCAATTCACTCCTGCATCGTGTCATCTGAATGTAAATGATCTATTTGAACAAGGATGATGGTTGCGAATAATGTCATTCTATAGAGGTATGAATAGATATGTATGTGTGTACAGATTCATATGTATTTTGATTATACACATGATATATAAATTTTATGGATATACAAAAGCAAAGACTCGATATACCTATCTACGTAAATATGCTAGAGAACGAAATAATAAATTTTCGTGAGAGTAATTTTGCGATTTATTACAAAACCATTTTGGTCCTTTTTGTTTTACATGATGTTTACTCGTTTTTGGCTGAAAAATTACTGAACAATTGTTTTGGCGCTGGATTTATTATATTGTACTGATGGCTGGAGGGTTTTTTTTAGCCATAGTAAGCATTAACCAATATTCTCTGTGAAATATTGTTTTGACCATCAGTGTTATAAAACAACGAGAGTAAAATAAATTGACACAATTAAATATAAACTCTCACACTCAGAAAAACCATATTTGTGTCTCTATTTTTTGTTTCGAATATTTATACGTAGCTACGCACAGATGGTTCTATATGAACCATCATTTTTAATATGCGTATAAGTTAAGTTAAATTAAAAATTGAGCAATTAGAACTGTTTTTAAAATTTTGCAGTGCAAGTTTTGAAAGAGAATAAATTGAATTTAGTTTTGCGTTTGCTTAAATCAATTTGAAGTGTTAAAATTTTTATGCAAATTGCCACTCAGATGATTTAATTTATTTTAACCATACTTTTTATTTTTTTTGTTCGAACGTATAAAGTCTCATGATCAAATACCTCACCAAATAAAGGTATATAACTTTAAGTTGGCAACACTATTTTAACTGGCGGCCATTTTTTCAGCTGTCAAGTGATTTGTTATTATTTAGGTTTGGCATTTCAACATGAATAGACTGACGCCTAAACAACGCTACCAAATTGTGCAAATTTATTTTGAAGTTCATGGTTTTGTTCGAAATACGTATCCCAACGCGATGAAGCACACTTTTGGTTGAATGGATACGTCAATATACAAACCTGCCGTATTTTGAGCTATGATAATTCTCAAGTGTATGTTGAGACACCGTTACATCCACAAATACTGACTGTTTGGCGTGCTTTATGGTTTGGTGGAATAATTGGTCCGTACCTCTTTAAAAACGATGCTGGACAGAACGTTACAGTCAATGGTGACCGCTATAGAGCCATGATTACTGACTTTTTCGCTCATCAATTGAACAACCATGATGTGTAGGAGCTGTGGTTTCATCAAGACGGCGCAACATGTCACACAGCTCGTGTCACAATTGATATATTGAAGGAAACGTTTGGTAACCGTATACAGTTTTAGGTTACGGACCCGTAAATTGGCCTCCAAGTTCCAAGATCGTGCGATTTAACGCCGTTTGACTATTTTCTGTGGGGGTATGTGAAGTCGCGAGTCTACGCCGATAAGCCCGAAACGAGTGACCAACATTCGCCGCGGGATTGCCGATATGCAGCCATAAATGTTGGAAAAAGTCATCGAAAATTGGACCTCCAGATTACACTACGTCCGAGCCAGCTGTGGCGGTCATATACCAGAAATCATATTTAAATTATAATGGCAGACATTTATCTTTCGAATAAAGTAAATTGCATGTCAATTTAAAAAAATCATCTTTGTTTTATTTCATTTCAAAGTTCTATACCTATAAAAAAAACTCCTCTCACTTGCTGATGATCCTTAAAAAAATCTAAGAACTATAAAAAGTTTCTCTAGATACTTCTACTTTGATATCAAACACGAAGAATTGAAAATTTTTAAGTACATAATACGCTTCTTAGAAATATATTGGTTATTTCTCGTACAGTATGTAGATGGATCGCTTCTTAATAATGTTTAAGAAACTAATAATAAATATTTCCATGGAAACAGAAGAAAACAGAGCAAATTTAATCCGGATTTGGTATTGTAATCTTTGAATATGTTCTGACATATTTTGTTGGTAGTTGCATCATCCAAGTTCCTAACATTTGCGCCTTGCACATAAGCTGTCCTGCAAAGTTTCTAATCACAGAAACATGAAATTCATCTGGGTCGGATATAACAACCAACACAACAAAACAACATGCATTTTGTAAATTCTCAGCTTAGCTTAATTATGTGTTGCTGATGTGTTAGAGGCAAAGGTCAATGATAGTAAATCAATGCATTGGCTAATTTGTAAGGACATGCAGTTGAATGGTCCTTACAAGGATTACAAAAAAACTATTTTGCTTATGTACTTTTTCATTGTGTGAAAAAGCATTAAATTAATATTAAAAATGCTTCATTATTATAGTTTGATATAGAACATGAATGAATGGATCATATAGTGTACCCATGTATTTAATTAAATGCTGTAATATTAAGTTTGTTGTCCCTTATTACAAAATTATTTCCGTTTTATGTAAAATTATATGAAAGATTAATATTAATTTAGGCTTTCCAAAAATGTATTTTGCATCGTGAATATAAATTAGGGTCTTTTTTTCTCACTTAACCTCAACTGGGAAATTAATATTAATAAAAAGTACCGCTATACTTGCAAATCGTCGATATCTATAGGGTCAGTCAAAAATTCGGTATTCTATTAAAAAATAATTTTATTAAAGGCTTCGTTATAAAAGTAGGTACAAAATTTACCTATATACATAATTTAGGTTGATATTATGTATATATTCATGAGGAATAATAATAATTTTAATTACCATTCATGCTGTCCTATACTTATACCAGCAAAAAAACTCTCCTCTGCATACTGATTACTTTCTAATTAAACGGAAACAGATAATAAAGTTTGAAAAGATAAAGGGTGGTGGCTGATGGTATGGGTTGTGGTGATGAGGGTTATATCATGGGAGGTTGGTCGTTGGTCGTGATGTGGCTATAGAATTGGTAGTGATTGAAATAGGATTTTATACCTTCGGGAAGATAAATGTATGCGCAGTTCAATAAAATTTTATTGTAAGCAAACTTCATCATATCTAGGTATATATTTATATATAAAACCAGGTGCTGGTTTTGGTCTCCTTTAATTAATCAAATTGTTTTCACACCTTCTCCCTCATCACATTTCACTCTCCGTTTCCACCCAACCCCAAAACTACTTGTTAAAAGCCACCCTATGAAATATTGGACAGACCAAAATAGGCAACAAAAATATACATATGTTTCAATCTCAATTCCAACCCCAAATATAAGGGTAGACAAACCACAACACTCAACTGAGTTGATTAATTTTCAATTAAAGATTTCCTTTCTTCTCGTCAGTTGCGAGGCGGCTTGGCTGGCTGTCCTCTAAAATTACAATAGTTACACTCAAGGTTGGTTGAATTAGGCTTTACCAATTTGCTTTTTTTTTCTGAGACATTTTGTGTTGCAAGGTTTTAAGAAAATTTGTAAGTTTGCAAGAGGTTTTTTACTTTATTTTTGTAAATTAAAAAAAAAAAATATTTTCCGTCCAATTTGGCATTGTTAACTTACTAAAGTACTGAGTCAGCAGCAAGCAGAATGAGAATGGTCATTAAGGAGGATAATACAAAGTATATGCTTTTATCAACTAAAGCCACTTCACACCATAGGTTTGGTCAAAACTTGACAATTGATATGTATAACTTTGAGGTGGTCCAGTAATTTGTCTACCTGGGCACCGCTGTAAACGAGGCAAATAAAATCAGCGCGGAAATCGAACGTAGATTAACTCTTGCTAATCGCTGCTTATTTGGGTTGAGAAAGCAACTGAGTAATAAGGCAGTTTTGAGAAGAACCAAGGTAACGCTCTACAAAACACTCATCATCCTTGTCTTGTTGTATGGTGCAGAAGCATGGACTCGTACTCAGTCAGATGAAAACTCACTTTCTGTATTCGAGAGAAAAGTTCTACTCACGATCTACGGTCTTGTTGGTGAAGACGAAGAAAACAATTTTGGCGAAGAAGATACAATCAGGAGTTATACGCGCTATGCAACGACATGAGTCTTGTGAAAAAAATACGTTTAAGACAGTTAAGTAAGCTGGGTCATGTAGAGTGAATGAATACCGAAGCTCCACCATGAAAAGCCTTCAAGGCCATACCAGAGGGTTCAGGAAACCAAGGCAGATCTCAAATTCGATGGTATGAACAAGTAGACTTCATCGACTTGGTATACGAAATTGTAGACAGCGGGCTAGAGATCGAGTCGGCTGGAGAGACATATTATCTGAGGCCCAGGAGCACCACGCTTTGTAGCGCCATCAAAAGTAAAGTAAAAAGTAAGTAACTTCACAATCATGTAACGACTTTTCCAAGTGGATGATCATTAGAGAAGAGAAAAAACAAGAGTGGTCCAAAAAAGCTACCTTGAGGAACCTCTGATATCCGTAAGTTGTAAATCTGCGATACGAAGTTTTAGTAAAACATTTAACAGACTGTTAACGATTTTCTAGAAATTTCCAAATCCATTACAGAGGATTGATTAAATTGCAATAAAAATCATGTTAGATGAAAATATGAGTCAATCAAACGATACGAAGTGTTTACATCCTTGGTCCTTATTAAACCATCCAATAAAGTCTTCTTTTCTAAGTGAAAATAACTTGGGAATATTCATTCTTATTTAAGTGCGTATGCATGTGAGCTTGCGTATTTATGTGTGTGAGTGTGTGTATGTATATTCGTATATAATGTTTGCATGCTCTTGTTGTTCACCCTCTAAAAGTCCTTCGAGTCACATTAATTGAATTATTAGTACAAACAATTCTTAATCAACCCCATGGAACTTTATTGTTTGTTTGTGTTTTTCTGAATCAGAAACAAAAAGAGAATAGAAATAAAGGCGAAAATAATTAGCTAGTAAGATCCCCAAAAGCCTAATAACGTGCCTGAACAAATTTGTGCTACGAAATCAATTGCTCAAGTTGTTTGCTGGCACGTTTCTCCATTCCCATCACTATCTCTATCACCATCATCATCATGAATCCATTATCCTTTTTTTTTTGTTTTTTTTTTGTTGTCTATAACAAAGATATGAAAATAAACAAAAATATTTGAGGATGTAATATGGATGGCAAGAAGGCTTTCTTATAAAGCATATTTACAGTTTTGTTAATCTTCATATATTTTTTTTTTTGTATTTTGGGGATGAGTGTTTGTTGTTTGTTATTACTTTATATAACTTTTGTCCTATATATACATATAGATGTACAGATGGAAGTATATTATCATGATGAGAAAAAGGCTTCTTTAATATCGATTGTAAGGATTTGTTATATTAATGGAATATCAAGATTGACAAACTAAATCAGAAACAAATTGTGGAACTTTATAACGTTGAATTATTTTCTTGATCTAGGCCCTTAGAGCACAAGAGTGGTTTTTACATATCTTAGCTAGGTTAGGTAATTGAGATTAAATATGTCTGTATGATCGAAATGTAAGAGTAGCTAAGCATGCGCAAACAATTGTTAAAATAACAGATTTTTCGCAAAATAATTTGATTTGATATTTTCTTTACATAAAACTAATAAATGTTTTCATGACAGTATTTTGACACCTCAACCTTAAAGATCCGTCAAGTATTTTTAAGTTTTGTACATGTATTAAATGAATCATATCACGTGCTCTTTCAAGTCTGTATTCCTTTAAATCCCATAACAGCACCCCTTATGGCTCTCAAATATCGAAAATCGAATTGATGATGTGTAAAAAGGTAACATACCATCGAAAATATCAGAAGTTGTTTGACATCCCTCAATAATTTGTATACTTAACTGCAAATTTTTATTTTTCCTCAATTTGAACACCTCAATCTCGAAGATCTGACTTTCAGAACCCAAGTTATACATTTTTTAAAGATATACTATAGTTTCGACTACCTTCAAAGGATTTGCTTTATATAATTACAGATACAAACGACAAAACAGATATTATCTTCAATGAAGTTTGATTTTTGTTACATTTACTTCCGCCTCGATCTGTCTTTCTGTGATAAGACCCCATCGCAGAGCTAGAGCTTGTGATAAGAAGCTTCACTTCAAAAAATTAATTAAATTAAATTTGAATTCCTTACAAAATTTTCAAAAGTTCATTTTAAATATAAATAAGCGATTCAAAGCACAATAGTTCTCAAACATTCTGTATCACCCTTATGATAGCCTCACACAATCCACTTCCGCATCACCCGTTTTACTAATACCTCGAGTCTATGTTAAAACTTATTTGACAGCCAAGTTGAGAGAAGTTGTAGAATAACAAAATTCCAAAAGGCAACCATACACCTCATGCCACAATGGCAGGGCCCTTAATATGTTTGCTAAGTTTTAAACGCAAACACTTCTCGGTGGAAATTAAACAAGAAGTCGAAGTTGTGTCGAAATAGACTCACCATCAATGAACTCGTCCTACAACACTCACTTTTACTCAACACTCGAAACGAGCTCTTTTACACTCGTTTCGGTCTGTTTACTTGAATACCTCATAAAAAAGTTGGCAGGCAGCTGCTGTTATACTACCTACCTGAACTTTCACCTAGATTTTCATAAGTGGCGCCCAACCAAAACTCAAACCTGCTTGCTCTGCTCTCTTGTACTTTTACTACCGACTTTCAACAAATAAGACTTACTCGCACTACAAAAAAGGTAGAAGAAAGGAAGAAAGGATCCCCTCTAACATCAGGATTCACGAGGAAAAAGCTTGAAAATAAAATTGAATGACTTCAGGTGAAGAAACTTACCAAAGACCTCATGACTTTGGAGGAGAGAAAACACTAGAAGACGACGACGTCGACGACAGTGGCGACGACTATGACGACGACGAAAACGACTATATGACTACGATACGAAGACCAGAAAAGTGGATCCTTCCTACAGGCCAACAACTCGAGCCATAAGGTACCAACCATGCTTATACACGAGGAGGGTATATGAAAACGGATACGGTAAGAGGATAAAGGGCTTTTAATTAAGAAATTGAGGGACGGTTTTTCATTTTCATGGTTTTTCTTCTTTTTTTTTTTTTTTTTTTTTGTTTGTTTGTTATCTTTTGCTTGCTATCCTGTTACCGTTGTTCGACTCGAGGTTGGAGGGATGTTTTACACGATGATGTGTACATATTTAAACAGTCACGGATGGGCGATGAAAAGGACTCGTCGCTAGAAGGCTGAAAGTAAGTCCTCTTGTGACTTTTTGGGTTCACTTAGGTGAAATTATTGGGATTGGCACTAACTGAAAGATTTCATTTTAAACTTCTTCAGTATTTGAGTACAGGTAATGCTATTAAAAGAGGGTGTTACTGGATTATGTTGATCTGGAATCAAGAATTCATTTAATTTAGCTGTTTTCATAATAGCAACTTCTGCTTTATTAATTTGGGTGTTACATGAAGGTCAGAAGTGGGTTTCTGCGGTTTTGTGAAACTGTGTATTAAATTCAATATACAAAATAGAAGATTCTACAACTTTGGCAAATAAATTTTTTATAATTTATTTCAGCATAATGTTGTAGTATTTGTATGTAATATAAATCGTTGGATAATTGGTTACGTGATCAAAAAACTGTACAGGATTTGGTTTTCCATATGAAACTTTATTCATTGTTCTTTGTAAAAATCAAGAATTTAAAAGCAAAAAAAATGCGACTTGGTTGATCGTCATTTGGTAAGGAAAATTGTAGTAAAATCTTCAAATCTGAAATGAATTTTAAAAATTTAAATCTTGGAACTACAAAAAGATCAGAAGTGGAATACAAACTTCACTTGTATGATTTACTATGCATAAAGTTTCCTGTAAGCCCACGAATCGGTTGGAAACCATAATAAACAAAAGAGAAATTAATTCATATTCCATATTGAACTCTGGACTTTTACAATGCATGCACTTTGAATACAACGCATTTCTTAACATTTTAAATGTTTCTGAAGTAATTCTAGGATTCTAACTGATCCGGGGGTTTCCAGTTTTTTTTTAAATTTTCAAACACCCTGTATAATTTGCTTACAAAAATTAACAGCGATTGATGAGAGCAGTTGTCGACTGAAAATTGTAGATAATTACTAATGATTCAATAGACTTTTGTCTTGGTGTTCGGTTCAAGGGGCCTTTAGACTTGTGTGCCAAGAGGGCTCTTCTATGTGCCCCTGCAGCCCGCAGTAGTTGAATATTCCGCTGTTGAAGTATCTTTTGCTTTTGTATGTCTGTCTATCTGTCTCTCTTGTATTTTAAGTTAATTAGTGTTGAAAGCAATTTTATGTACATAAGTTGCGTTCCATCGTCCGGTTCGTTGCAATAAAAAAGCTTGAATAAGTATACTGCAAAAATTATGAAGAAATAATCTTGTTGGGAGAAAATATTTTCAACGGCGTAATGTGGCGCTAAAAAAAAGTCCACTGGGGTGAAGGCAAGTGTTTTGCTTTATTAAAATAAATAATTTTTACTCACTTAGCCAAATTAGCTAAGTGGCTTTAAGTGAACTGAAATGACGATAAGAAGTTTGTTTTTTTGTTATTGTTACGTTAATGTTTTTTGTAACAACAAAGTTAAGCAGGATTATTAAGATTATTAGAGAGTTGATGGAAAAGAGAGAGAGAGAGAGAGTCCTTGGTTGTCATGGGTTCAAATATGAAAATATATATTTTTTTTTAAATTATAAAATAAGGTAATTTTAAGAGAAATGTTTTTACTCGTAAGTATTTTGGAGTGCCAATTAAATACCGTTTTTCTTGTTCAGAACCATTGGACAGAGTGATTATGACTGCAATGAATTTATAAAGACGTTCAAATAACAATCAATATTGTTTCAGTATTAAGAAGGCTTTAAGCCAGGAATGATTGCCTTGCTTTAAATTCTTAAAACCAAAGATTCCAGCAATTTGAAGAAATATTTAATTTTAAACTTAATTAAAACGTGTATTGTTTTTTTTTTTTGTGACAAGTTGCTAAAAATAATAATTTGTCAAAATATTTTAGTTGAAAAACAAAATTGGTTACTAACTTTACCTTTTTATTGAGAATTTAGAACCATCCAGAACTGCAAATGAGTTTATACAAAAATTCATATAAGAAACTTTATAAATCAATTTTCATTGATAAAACAAGATGGTAACCTTGTGCACTTAATCTGTCAATATTTGATACAAACAATAACAAGTTTCAATTGGATTCATATAGAATACCAAGCTTAGAATAAAGCTTTACAGAGTATTGAATATTCACCAAGGTAACGCAGGTTCAAATCTTTTAAAGGTATTTATGCAACGATGTAAGGCACTGAATAAGTTTACCAGTTGTTTATTGAACTGTGAAAATTTATTCAAGAAACGATTTACACAAATTGGATAAAATTTCACAACGATTTGGTAAACTTAACCGAATGTTACAAATTGAAAAAAAGAGAGTGTCTGTTAAGTGCCTTGCACATGAACTGCAACCTTAAAATACGAACAAATCTTTTAAATCAATTTCTAGAGCAACTAAAAACATTTTTTTATTTTTATTTTTCGACTACCAAAAAGTTAATCCAATCAACAAATTGAAAGAGTAAAGACTGTGTAAAATTAGTTTAAATTGGAGTATTTTGTATTTTAATGTTTTCCGCGAGACCTAAAACTTATCTTCTGCGAACTGTCAAACGTAAATTTGCAATCCACAACATCATTCATGTTCCACAAACTGGAGAATAGAAAATTCTCTCGAGTTTAACCTGAAACAATCATTTTACTTCTTTATGTCTTATGACAATTCGCAGTTGTCAGCACTCAGCGGATACTCATGTGAATGAAATATCAAAATTCACAACAATTCGCAGTTCGCAGGTCGCGTCTCATGTGCATTCATTCATTGGAGAATGGTTCGTTTCGTGCAAAATCCTAAAAATTGTCGATATGAGTAAGCTTGAAAGACTACAACTTTGATTCTAATTGTTAGATTATCAATATTGAGGTCAATAAATTAATCTAAAATTCTAAACTTAGAGAAAAAAAAATCGCACATGCAAACCCTTATTCTTTCTTTTAATATTATCCATTGTTCACCTACTTTATTGTTAAATTACGACTTTAACTTAATTTAGGTTGCGTAACAGCTTTATTTTGTAACAAGTTAGTCAAGTGTTGGCATGGAGAAAATTGGTTTACTTGTGAAAAACTTATTTTTTGCATAAGGTTTATAGTTTTTTGCTAGAGGAGGCTAAAATTTGTTGAAAGTTTGTTCAGTAGTCTACACTGATTTGGAATAATTTGTTTTTAAATAAAATAAAATCTGTAAAACAGTTTGGAGAGTTTTTTTTAAAGGCTTGCTTATGCACAGAATAGCTTCGGAAGAACCATTTATACTTTGTTTTCAGTTTTTTAAAATTATTTTTGAAATTTAATAATTCATTTAAAAGCCTTATTGTTGAGAAACAAATTCTATTTTTTTCGCACTCATGATTTTTTTTTTTAATTTGAGCTTTATGTACAGTTTTTGATTTGATGAGTTATTATTTTAAATTGTTTTATTTTAAATAACTTCTTTGATGAGTTTTTTTTTTTAAGTTGCAAACGTAATTAAGAAACTACGAGGTTATTATTTCCGTACTATCTTCTTTAGTGAAATTTAAGAAGTAAATAGAATGAGAACATTTATAGGTAGTTTTAGGATGGAGCAAGATTTCTCATTATTTGTTTTTAAAATCCCAGCTCTGCTGCAGGAGGAGGAGTTTCATACAAAATTTGTTGGTTTGTTTTAGACTTTGAGAAACACTCAAATGCAGGGTCCAGATTTTACATATTTTTAAGATATTTTTTTTGCATGGTTTGCAGAATTTTTTTTCACTGAAACAAGCGAACTCAAATAACTAATAATAACTTAAGATTGAAACGAAGATTCAGCTTAATAATTGCTATTCTCTATGAACTATGTATTTTCATAACCAATTTATTTTTCTGAATTTTACATATTTTAGAGCTGAGCAAATTTTAACTCAGTAAGCTAACTTTTTGGAGATGATAATGACATACATATTTCGTTTGTAAGTAATCAGCAAAATAACTGAAACTATAAGGCTTTTAATAAAATAGTAAAATTGATTTTTAAAAATATTTTTAAGAGTTTTTAATATTATTGGATTAAGGGGGTCGAAAAATAAAAATATTTAAATGCATTTATCTTTAAACTACTAAAATTAAAATGCGCCATTTTCTGTAAGACGGCAGTTTACGTTACGTATACTTATAAACGTTTTAATAGATTAAATTATAGTAACATTATTTTTAATTGTCTTAACAATGTCACACAATTTTTAAAAATATTCTAGATCAACTGAACTATATATAATCTATCAAAAAGATGAATGTGCGGCACAATGGTACACTGTGGCGTATGCGCACTTTTTTGTTTTACTATATTTTTTTAAATTTTTGTTGTAGCTCTGAGCAGACCACTGAGAGCCTAATAAGCTTTGAGTAGAGAATGATCAGAGCTCTCTGATTTATTAATGAATCACAATTAAACACTTACTTGTCACATGATTAATAATAATCTGTGAAACCACATGAAATTTTTATGAACTTCACCGCGCTCACCTTTTTACTTTGTTTACCATTTGCTCTATAATCTTTTTCTGAGCTCATATAGTGCGCGCTGAGCTAAGTCTGATTGAAAAAAGAAAAACAAGTTGAGCGCTCTGATATGTCGCTAAAAAAGAAACACAGAAAAAACATAAATGTACAGGAATTGCTTTTTCAAAGTACTTAGATATGGTATCATGCGCGCACTTTTTTCTCAAAACATGTTGCTCTTGGGAAAAGAATTTTTTTTTGTGTAGAATTGAATAAGCTCTACAATTTTATCTTCACTTTTTATCGTAACTCAGCTCCAAATTTAAGGTATTTGTAAGAAACGTCAAAACAAAGCTCTAAGACCAAACCAAGTTCAGTATTGTAGAAACTTTTTGAATACTGAAGAGTTTTATCTAACTTTCTGAAAATGCTCTCTCGCTTATAGCATCAGCTTAGGTTAGGTTAGGTAGAAGGGCTGACTGTTGATCTTGTTACCGTCACACTTAGATCTATGTATATCCGTTGTGATACCCTAGGAAAAAGTTGTATCCCACTTAATGTAAAAACCTATGTGTTCTGTTAGCAGTCAAGTCATTTAGAGGCGTCGACGAAGTTTAGAAGGCTATTAGCCGAAGTTCAAGAAATATCCTCTAAGTCGTCAAAGAATTGATTCCCTAGGTGTTTCTTTCTTAAATTACAGAGTGCCGGGCAGTGACACGGGAAGTGTAAGGTATCCCCATTTACTTCTGCATCGCTGCACCCTCTGCAAAGGTCGTCAGTACTGAGCCTCATTTTCTTTTTGTGGCACCCAAGTAGGTTGTGTTCGGTGATTAAGGTGACAAGGGAACGAAGAAATTTTTTTGTTCATTTGAATGATTTATTATGTCTGTAACATCACGTGTGCTTTTTGGATATCGCATATGCATGCGGAACTACTCAAAAATATATGTAAAAATAAATTCGAATTTTTATCGAAAAAATGTTTGCCGAATGCAAAATTCAGCACACACGTTCAGAACAAAATCAATTATTTATTGATGTGATATCAGCTCAGAGCGTTTTTTGTTTATGTATTTACAACCTTAAGACCAACTTGAAAGCTGCCAAACAATTTTTGAAATTTAATTAATTTGAATTGCTCCAATTTTTTCTGAAGATCAAACAAATTTACACGATATCTAAATTACCTATCTAGAAGAAGCATGAGAAAACTTAAAAAAGGCAAACAATAAAACGTAGGTTTATTTAAAATAACTTTAAATCCCTTGCAAGCATTATTCCACAAAAAAATATGTTTTCCATATGAAATTCTATTGTTCATACCTTAACTCACCTCATTTAGATAATCCTCTTTTAAGCCTGTTTAAATAACCTGAAAGAAACACAAGAAAAGGTATAAACTTTTTTTTTTTCTTTTATACTCGCAGAGAGAAATTAGGTAAAATAATTTTCAAATAAAATCGCACCCTCCTTCTGATGCAAACAAAAAGAACAAACCAAAAGCAAAAGGTTCGTTTTTTTTTTTATTATTGAACCAAGGGATATCCAATTTTTATTTTCCATCCACAAAATGACACCAATTAAGAAGATCTCTTCACCTAATCTTATCTCGGTTACTTTCTTATCTATTAGGACCAAGCCACAAAATGTATGCAAATTTATTATATCTACTGTAACTATAGGTATAGGTATCCTTCCAGGAATAAGGCAAAAAAGAATTTCCTGATTTCATTTGGCACCTTTTTCCATCCCTCTGACTCTCTCTTTCTCTTTCAAGCTCTTTTAAAAAAAAATGTCAAAAATCCAATTTTTTTTTTTTTATTCAAAAAGGGCTAGAAAAAGGAGCACAAAATGTTTGCACCACATTAATGTTACCAAAAACTGTCAACTTAATCGATAAAATAAATCGGAGCTTCCTGTTGAAAGCAACAACGATATACAAACACACAACAAAAAAAGGACCTTCAGCTCCAATTTACTATCAGATTTCAATCTCCTTACGACAAAAAAAGGACTAATGTATTTTCTCGGTCAAAAATGGCAGACTCGAATAAGAAAGCAAGAAGGATACAATAAGCCCTGTCTATATAATTTCATCCCTTCAGGAATGGCAGATGGGTTGCCAAAGCCATGGAAGATGTCGGAGTGTAGAAATGCTGCTGCATTAATGTTGACATTTTAGAATAAATTACTATTTTGCATAATTTCATCAGAGCACCCACAATCTTTTGGTACACAGAACACACACAACACACACACCATAGGAAACACCCATCAAAAAAGGATCTTTTCAATGAAATTGATTGATGTCTTGATTTGTTTCGCTCTAATCCCATTAATGGAGGTTGATTCTAGTTCACTGGATACGGGCAGAATAGAATACAACAACAACAAAATTTGATATCCCATCACTTAATTAAAATAAAAAAGAAAGTCCTGTAACTGGGGTATTTAGGGAATTTTTCCCTACCCTTCCTTTTTTTTTAATTTTTATTTTCTAACCAGCAACGATCCTTTTCCTGTCGATTTGTCTTTGACCTTGTAATTATCGTTGGAAAACTAATTGCCCAAGTTAAGCCATTCACCGGCTCGATGGCTACAACTAAGACTATGACGATAGTATGCTAGAGCTAGAGGGTAGATATCTACGTCCACAAACCTCTCTGGAAGGGATATACACAACTCTATATACCCGATTCCAACTAATTGACTTAAATCTGTCTACGGCATTTAGCCTAAACGTCTTTCTGTCATGCTACGTATAGTCGTTTATAGACTATACATCACCATGTTTGGATGCCCTTAACGTCTAAAACAACAACAAAAAAAAAAAACCTCTGCATGTGAATAACGACGTTGGCTTTGCACACGAAATAGACGCGATTAAATTTGAAACGAAATATGTCATCAGGGAAAGAGTTTGCCAGGCCAAACAACCTACCAACATCATCCTTCTACTTCTGCTTTCACTTCCACTCTTCTGCAACGATGAGAAGCAATTATTTATCATTTAAGGAGCTCTTCAGTTATAGAAAGGTCGGATTTATATGTATTTAAGTCCTTCCTTTAGAAGGCCCTTTTTAAGTTATAGCAAAAAGGTTCTCCCAGAGTTGGGTTGATTGAGCAGAAACTACATTAAATTGTTTTATGTTCTTCGAGGAAAGTTAAATGAAAACATTTAAGTGAGTGTCGAGTGCATGAAAAAAAAACAATTTTTTGAATTTTTGACTTTAGAAACTTATTTTTCTGCAAAATTGTTAAAACTAATTGCAATGTTTAAGCAGTCCTTAACCGTGCGAGATTAGCGAAAGGCCTTCAAAAGTTCTTTATCTACTTAATTATTTTCCATTAAAATATGTTCGTATCACAGAATTTTGTGGAAAAAACTTTTATTTTATTTTATTTTTCTATCAGACATACATAAATTCAAGTAATTTTAACGTAAAAAGTTTAACAACGACATTCAGTCTGCATCGCTCTCTGGAAGTTTGCAGATAAACTTAAATATAATATACATATATTGCCTTGCTCTTCCCTTGTACGAGTATGATCCTTGATGTGAATGAATCGAAAGATTCGTGTGAATTGCAATATTGCTACAAAATGCTGCCTCTCTGCTGCCACTTTGCCACCATTTTAACAGAAAATGGTGTTAAAAGGAATGTTCTGTTCAAAATTATTTCTCGGTGTGTGTGTGTGTTTGTGCGTGAATGGGAAAATCTGAATTCCATTGAAAAACGTTCACCGTTATTACATTTTTTTCCATTTTTTTTTTTGTTCAAACTTTGAACAGGTGTGAAAAGGATCTATACTTGTTGCAGAAGTGTGACGGTGGAAAGTCGAAAAAAAAACTGATACAAAAGCAGAAAAAAAATGAACACCACCAACATATACCATCAGGACTCTCCGTATTCTCTTCTTTTTTTTCATCACAGACGTTTTTAAATTAACTCCAGCGGCTATAACCAGTTGGTATAGGAAACAGAGGCAGGTGATGATGATGCCTGCTGTTTCTGTTTCTGTTGCTGCCACTGGTGATGCTGATGCTGGTGCTGCTCCTGATGATGATGAAACAGTTGAAGAGATTTTTGACAAGGATGCTTGAGAATGTATAGTACTTCAGCATAGGATTGAGTAAAAGTGCGAAATTTCGTTCAAGAGGCTTTTACATTCATACATGTTGGAATGAACTGAGTGTATGTTGTACTTGAAAACTTGGGATAGTGCTTAAAGGCTTCAAGCGAATTGGTGCAGTTTTTTTCTTTATTTTTTTTTTAATTTTCATTTTACGTAACTTAAAATTTTGATAAATTGATTGCCTGGCGCAATGGCGCAAAATTTTAAACAGTCCTCGTTTAAGGAAAAATACCGACCCTAGTTTAAGTAGTCGTTTAGTTGCGAGCCCATATCTAACTTTTCGTTAATGTAAACACTTTAAACAACTCATATAACTAATCAATATTTTTAACGCGACGTTAGAAAGTTTCAGTTGAACGCTTCCATTTTTGACAGATAAATCAATCATCAAACAGAACTAAAGTTAAACATAAACACAAAAAACATTACATTTTCATTATCGCGTTTGTGTTTACTCAAAAGAATCTCCGGTAAGTGAAAATTCCCTGCTGAATGGGAAAACAAAAAACAATTAAATACAAAAATTATGTGAGTGCCGGGACTCACGGTTAAATATGTGTAAACATCAACGTTTGTCCAAGTGCCTAATTTTTGATATTGAACGTCACCAAAAGAAACATATTGAATAAATAACACTACATTAACTATCTGTAGGCAGTACTCAAAAAGCTTAGTGTTGAAAGAACGGCAGTGAAATACCTAGTGGGGGAACCGCTGTAACGAAATTTCCAAGCAATAAAAGGCTGGTGGTGAAGTGTCCAACGAACGGTGAAGGTTTGGTACTGAAAGGTCCTGCTTCGTAGTTCACTCTTAACTTTAAGATGACTTCACATTACACATGGTTATTGTCTATGGTAATCACTCTCTGAGCATCGACAAACAACAACTGTCAGCGGAGAGCACCAAAATCGTGGTTTCAATTAAATGACACCGTACCCAAATTCCAAAGGAACTTAATGGTTTGACTGACAGCGGCCGAATTAAAATATCCAGTTAGAACTGTCAACGAACTTGCAACCCTTATGAATCTCCATCTTTCCATTGAGTAAAACTTACAAAAAGTTCAATCTTAATTTTATACTGAACGAACCTCAAATGAATGTCACTATGAGATAGCCGGCGAATTATATATCTTGAGTTTTTAGAAATACGTGCCTAAAAATTGCAAGAAGAAATTGTATCGTTTAAAAGCAGAATAATGTAAACGTAGAATTTAAGTTCAGATTTGTATCACTGAACGCACCCGATATCCTACCATACCTACAGCCATTGACCTACCATACCTACAGTCAATTGTCAATCCCTACAGCTGACTATTATTATTTTTGTTTTGATTTTGTTTTCTTTTTAATTACTAGTGTGGTGTCCATTTTGTTCGGGGAATAATTAAAAATTAAAGAAAAAAATATAAAAATAGAAGTGTTAAAATGATAAAATCGTCGGTCGCGCTTAAAACAATTTGCTTTCGTCGTTGGCAAAAACAATATAAATAAGTGGTCGCGATAAAGTATAATCTAATTGTCGGTCGCGTTAAAATCAATTTGTTTTGGTCGGGGCAAATCAGGTTTCGTAACGTAACGAGCTACAACGTAAAGTGCACGACGTAACGTTGCACACGAACCTTGACGTTTTTTTTTACTCTAACGCCAGCATAGATGTTTACACATCAACAATTAATAAACTATACATATATGTGTGCTGTGGATGTGGAGTGATGTGTTAAGAGTTATTATCGCTCTTATGTGTGTCATTTTTCTATATACATATTCGTCCTGTGTGATGTAAACAAATGAACCCAAATATTAAAAGAAGGCGCTCGTAGGTACATGTACACCGGTTGTATGGAAGGAGCAATCTATGGTAATATCACTGTGGTTCCACCAAGAATGAGGTTCTTCGAGGAATGGTGTTCAAGTGTCAAACCAAAGACAACAGTCCTCAATACATCTTCTTGATAAGCAAATCAAAACCTTGGTTGATACAGGAGAAAATGTTATTGTAGCCGGTGGAAAGGTCTGTGACATGACTTTGCATTACATCAACCTCATGGCTATCCGTCTGATTTCACAATTCAATCTGCAAATTCACCTGTGTAGAGCTGTTAATGGTGTAGTCCTTCCAGGATGACTGCTGCCACTCAAGAAGAGCTTGGATATTGTGATTTGCATTGAGCAGTTGGGCCACACAGTTGTTATTTCCATTGCAACCATATCGTAATCCATGGTGCTACTGATATCTTTATGCACGATATCGAACGTGCAGTTCGGGCGAAATAGGAAGCCCATGATTTGTTATTGGTTCACCAATATTTTGACTGTCAATTAAAAATGGAACCGCGTAGCTTTATCTAAACGGTATCTATTCTAAAAAGCTCAAAATCTTCGAAAATATCGAAATCTTCCTCTTCAGAAAACATTTTTCTTCAATATTTTGTAATGAAATGATAAACGTCAATTGGATACTTTAAAAAATTTAGACAATTTTTTTTTTCGCATGGGAATTGTAAACTAGGCTTAAGCTGCTTGAAGTATTTGCAGATATTTCGACTAAAACAATTTGACTACAAAAATCGACTAAAAAACAATTCGACTAAAAACAATTCGACTAAATTAAATCAAAGCTTAAAATAAGAAACTATAACTTCCGGCCAAATAAAATCTAAAGAAATTAATCCCTGCTTGGGTTCACTATTGAATTTGGGATATGTGTGAGGTTGGTAAGTTGGTTATAAGCAAAGTTTTTTTTTTTTTGATTTAAAGAAGCCTCACTGTTTCAAGCAAATTGTTATTTTAAAGTAATAGATTTTGTTTTGTATTACTTTGGCGATATATCCATCGAATTGTATTAGACGAATTGTTATTAGTCGAAATGTTTTAAGTTGAATTATTTTGTAGTCGAATTGTTTTATTCGAAGTGTTTTAGTCGTATTTTTCGTAGACGGCTTTAAGTCCCCATCAATCCGAGCGTCGGATAAAAAGTTATTCAAGCTGAAAAGGTGTTCAAATTGAACACTAAATGTTATCGAAAAGATAGATTATGAAATGTTTGTAGATCGTAAGTTTTTCTAAGCAAAAATTGTGTGAGTTCCGGGACTCACGGTTAATATGTGAAAACACCAAGCTCAGTTTTGAGGATCCATATTTGGTTGTCCATATACGTTGTTGACTACGTACACGGACCAGTTTGCTTGAACGAGATCTTCATGCAGGTTTTCGTTACGTTACGTGCTACATCGTAAAGTATGTGACCGTGTAAGGTTGCACCAGAGAAAAGTCCACGATTTTATTTCACTCTACCGCCGCGCTTTTAAATTTGTACACATCAAAAAAAGTGTTAGTAAGTTAAGTAGTTAAGTATAAAGATAGGGGTTTGCCATTAAGTTTTAAAAATTATTTCGGGCATTTGGCCGCCGCGGCTGGCTCGAATAAATTCCAGCCGAGAGGCCCAATTTTCGACCACTTTTTGCAGCAATTAGGGCCATTTGTCAGCATTAACGCGCCAAATATTCTCTTCCAAGGCGTCAATCATCTTGGGCTCATCTGCGTAGACAAGCGACTTTACATAACCCTACAAAAAATAGTCCAGCGGTGTTAAATCGCATGATCTTGGAGGCCACGCCACAGGCTCACGACGCGAGATAATGCGATCACCAAAAGTTTCCTTCAATAAATTGATTGTTTCGTTGGATGTATGGCATGTAGCGCAGTCTTGTTGGAACTAAAGGTCGTCCACATCATCATCCTCCAAATCAGGCACGAAAAAGTCATTAATCATAGCTCTATAACGTTCCCTATTGAATGTACATTACATAATGGCCGGCTTTAATTTTTGAAGAAATGTGAACCACAGATTCCATCTGCCCATAGAGCACACCAAACAGTGACTTTTTGAGGATGTAGAGGAGTCATCTCAACAATGGCTTGAGGATTATCTACACTCAAAATGCGATAGTTTTGCTAATTGACTTAGCTTTTCAATCAAAAATGAGCTTCATCGCTGGAATAAAAATTTTCTTGTGAAAATCGGGATTAACAACGATCTCGCTTACAGGACATTTTGCACAATTTGCAAACTTTGTTCAGGAGTCAGTCTATTTATTATAATATGGCAAACCAAATTGAGCATAAATCAAGTGACAGCTGTCAAAAAGACCAATTCAGAAAAAAGTATTGCCAGATTGAAAACCACACGTCTTAAAAAAACACCCGGTATAAGATTTCAAAACAGATAAAATATTCCACATGATATTTCAACGGTAAGGATTATTAAAAAGTATGTCATACAAAGTTTGTGGATTTTGTGTCTGTTTTTCCGACTTCAGATCAATGAAGAATTTTGGTGGCTTAATCTTATTGAGAAAATGACAAGGTTCGGTGCCAATTCTCAGCTAGATGCGAATTTGACTTAAGATTGCAATTTATTTTGCATATTTTAACTCGACTTAAAGACATTAACGAGCTCGAAAGTCCGTTCTGCAATAGGTTATTTTATATGTGACTAATTCTTTAACATTATTAATGATAAGATATTGTTGTTGTCATTTTTGCTCAATTTAATTTTAATTCCCTACGACTGATGGAATGGATAAGTAAAATCATTTAAATAAATCTTTCAACCTATGCAATAAAAATCACCTCTTTTCAAAAACTTCCACCACATTCCAGTTATAAAAAAAAACCTGATTCTCCTTTTCACCAAATCAAAATCAAAGCTTCTTCAACTTCAAACCTCATTTATTTATCTTAAATTCGACGATTGACGATAAATTTTCATAAAATCCCTCATATCAATGCCAAACACGTATCCACCATGTCCTCTCCATCCATATATGTTGGTACCCATCACATCCAGTTACATACATATACGCAAATACAAATATCCTTACAAAGAGGTGAATTCCAATTTGTCTAATGGCGAATACCTGCCGCTTCTATATTTTCCTCGGATGGAATTTAATGGCGAGGCCCACATTCATGAGACACATCCAAACACATCCACTACGACCCAATAGTTGAGCAATTTCAGGCATCCAATGCCAATCGTAGTTTTCCGAAGTCCTTTTTGTCGTCCCTTATTTTTTTTTTTTTTTTTTTGTAAATAGTTTTTCTCCTGTGCCAAGCTATTTTTTGCTCGACTTTATTTTGTCAGGCGGGTTTTTTCCCAAACTGTTTCTTTTTTTTTATATTCTTCAATTTTTACTTAAATTGTATCCCTTTTTATGTGATGTATCCTTTCTGGAAGAATAGAAGAAAAATTGTATCAGAGTCACTTTAAATGAAATTCTTTCTTACATTGTCGTCATCGCATCCGTCATCATAGACTTGGGCTGTGGATATTGTTGGAAGGACACTGCTCACTGACTAAAGGAGGAGGGTTTGATGGGGTTGCATGCGATACCCAACTCGTTTTCAACAAGGGATTCAATCTGGTATCACAGGCTCCTCTCAGCAAAGCAAGAAATATCCCCATTTATTGTGATTACCATGAAGTTGTTGTTAAATGGATGAACGGAACGGTCTCCTTTATCTCGCCCCCCCCCCCCTCCACTCTCTACCCTTAGAATCGATTTGCTAAGAATTTTACATTTGTTTTCTTTCTTCTATTTTAGTTCTTCCTTGTCCTTCCCTTTCCTTCGAGAGGGTGGGTGCGACTTTACAACGGTTTCATAGTTGTCATCCTCAACAACAAGTGAATCCTTTCCAGCTCATCCTTTCACTATTTACCTTTCCAATATAGAAATAAAAAAAGACCGAAGCTTTTTATCCAAACCAAGAGCCTTCGTTTTCAGTGTACAAATAGAATAACTCTGTGTGTTCCTAAAAACAGGATATTCCGTTGGAAGACTTCAACATTTTGATTGTTGTTGTTTTCTGTTGTTGTCCCGAGTGACATTTTGTGTTTCTCTTGGAATTTCTTTTGTTTTGTTACAAATTCTGTTCGTGATCCCTGTAGTAAAAGGAGCACTTCCTCTCGCCGGCCTGGACCCGCTCACTCCACCCCAATAGCTGATGCTGATGCTCATATCCTATATAGCCAAGCATCAGCTTCGTAATGGCCTACGCTATGCTTCAAATGGCTGTGGTTCTGCACGTATAACTATAAGGACACACTTGTAAGGACATATGGGAGCTATTCAGGTTGTTGGAACTTAAATCGACTTAAACAGTATACACACATACACACGCCTAAGAAACAGTACACTATATAGACATAACTGGATGTTGATGTTGGCCTACCTAGCGTTACTGATGCTGGTATAAAGATTCGAGCGTGCCATTCAGATCCAGATCCAGAGCAACGTCTAATGAACAAAATCAAATTAAATTCGCTCCAGACGACAATTTACTGGGATTTCAGGTGCTAACAGTAAATTGCTTTATTAATTTGCTTGTAGCTTGAGCTCTTTATACATTTATAAAGCGAGAGCTTCGCTGAAATGTTACCTTCAACCGTACGCTCTTCCTCCCTGTGACTCTGAGTTAATTTTTTTTTTTTTGTTTTATCTTCTAGAATACCTATACTCGTCGTAGGGTGGTCGGTTGACTGCAGGGATTTGGGGAGGACTTGGGATTACCTCGACGGTGTTACATTGTGTCCTTTAATCACTCTGGCTCCGTTGATGGCAATGAGGTGAGTTAAGGTTGATATGGGTTGGTGAGGATTGAGAAACATTGAAAGGGAGAGTTTGGGGTGTCGTAAAAATGAAATTAAGGACCACGAAATTAGAGCTATGGATGTGGTCGCTCAGGGAGACAGGTATTTTGTAGTATCATCAATTGGTTTATATTATATAGATACTGAGGGTAAAAGGTATTGTAATTCGGAAGGGCGGCGCTGGAATTCGGGGACTAGATTTGAATTTTTGATTAGAAAAGACATGACATAGGTATTACACGGGACGACTTAATGTTTAAGAAGACTTAAGCTATGTTATATTTATTTTTGTTGAGATTTGATATTGTTTCACATGAATTTTAAAACAGAGAGAATGGAGAATTTGCATAGATTTATAAAGATTTTTCAACTAAAGCTCTTATATTAATTTTGACTTTAGTCCAGAAATAGTCAAGAAAAAGATTTTAGAAAAGTACTTTTAGAATTGTTATTTATCAGTTATAATTGTTTTTTTTTTTTTCTGAAAAAGGGTTACCTCTTTAAAATGTCAATAATTTAAAGAAGAAGTACTTTAAAATATGAAGAGATGTCCACTTTTGCTACATGATTTTGTTATACCAGGTGGGTCTTTTATTTGTTTCAAATGCCTATTGATGCCATTATGTATAGAATATTACATCGTTCAAATGTCCACCGCGTCTTCTCTGGGTGCCGCACATCCGAAATGTCCAATTTTCTCTGACTCTGACCCATAAATCAAGCCGATAACATTGGTTATTTTGGCTTTGAGGCTTCCTGTGGTATTCGGCTTATTCGCATAGATCTGCGACTTCAGAAAATCCCATCAGAAAAAGTGCAACGGGGTCAAATCGCACGATCACGGTGGCCAACTCTCATCACCTCCACGTGATATGGCCATACCCTCGAATCGTTTTTGCAGAATTACCAGAAAAGAAGTTGGTAATCATCGACTTTTAAGAACTTGCCGTTGACGGTGATAATCTGGCCAACGTCGTTCTCAAAGAAATATGGATCGATGACGCCAGCAGACCAACTTTTTAAGAATCATTGGATGCTCTTGGATCTCATGGTATCGTCGCAAATTCGACAATTTTGTTTGTTGACGTATCCGCATTCATTCAGAAATGGGCCTCATTGCTGAAGATGATTTTTCAATGAAAGGCACTCGGAACATTGCCCGAACAGAACACCAATTTTTATAAAAACAATTTTATCGTATTCAATTTTTTGCAATTGTTTTTCAAGGTTCTGCTTTTCAAAACTCTGCTTTTGATCAAATTTCCCACAATATAATTATTTCCAAATTAATATCGTATGGATTCCCATCTCTGTTTATATCTTGGGTCCAGTCTTATTTAAACGATCGGATATAAATATAGTTTTGTTTAGGGCTAACACCTCCAACCCTATATACTCAACATCAGGTGTCCCGCAAGGGAGTCACCTCAGCCCTCTGCTTTTCTTGTTAAGTATTAACGACGTTGAGCATACGTAAATAGGATTGGAGCTGGAGATTTACGCTAATGACATGCGTATCTCCAAACAGATTATATACACGGAAGATTCTCAGTCATTACAAACGGACTCAAATAACTTCTATATCGATGCTGTCACAATTTCCTTGACCTAAATGTTAGTAAATGTCAAACCATTACTTACTTCCGAAAACGCCCTCCTCTTTCTCAAAGTTGTTACTACATAAATAATGGACAAGTTTCTGTTCTTACTTCCATTCGCAACTTACGGGTTCTAGGGGCGATAATCAGCTGAGTTTCCGAGCTCATTACGATTCTATTATTAAGAGAGCTAATTCAACCTTGGGATTCATCAAACACTGGTCCAAAGAATTTTCAGATCCCTTCGTCACAAAATCCCTATATACTTGAGTACGCGTCTCAGGTCTGGTCACCCTGTCATCATGTCCACATTCAAAGAATTGAATCCGTTCAACGCAGATCTGTTAGATTTGCTTTGAGGGGACTTGGATGGGACTGATTCTGCCCCTTTACGAGAACCGTCTTAAACTTATCAATTTGCAATCCCTAAGCAAACGTCGCCGTCGTGACAATGCTGACCTTCTCCTTCTGCATCAGTTATTAACTGGAGATATTGACTGTATTGACCTACTTAACAAAGTTAAGTTGAATATAAATCATCTTTGTCTGAGATCAATACCACTGTTTTGTTTTCTTTCACCGAACCGAGTATGGCCAAAATGAATCACTGAAAAGAATGCTTAGAAAAGCCAACAATTCAAATTTGTTTGATCCAAACTGTTCAAAAACCGCTCATTAAGAACTTTTCTTCTATCCATCTATTTTTTAGTTAGCTCATAGCTTTAAGAATTTGTTTGTTATTTATTTGTAAGATATGTGCTGTATGCTTGAATTAAGCTAAATTAAAAATTAAAATTAGAAATTAGAAACAATAAAACAAAAAACCTATTGTAGTTTTTGATCAATATTTCAGTTTAAACCCGGAAATGAATTTTGTAACAATAAATGGTGTTTATTTATTTCAATTTTATCAATCACCTGGATTATACATACATATCTATATATCGGGTTTTTCACATATCTATATAACGGTTTTGGATATCAATGAAATTCTTTATTCCTGTGAAAGTACGTTTGATGCCATTGTGTATGGAACTTGATTTCTTTTGCATGGCCACTACGGGCACGCTTGCAGAAGTCCAGACGCTGAACCCAATTTTCGACGGTTTTCAAGCATAAATCGGCCGATACTGCTGCAATTGCACCTTCGATATTCGTACTAAGTTCATCAATCGTCGCTGGCTTGTTGGCATAGACCATAGACATGACGTAGCCCCACAGGAAATATTCTAACGGCGTCAAATCGCACGACCGACGTGGCCAAGAGACTGGACCATTTCGTGAGATAATACGTTCTCGAAACTTGGTTTCCAAAAAATTGATTGCGACATTCGCTGTGTGGTTTGTGGCGCCGTCCTGCTGGAACCACATGTCCTCCAAGTCCATATCATCCAATTGGGGCCAAAAATATTCGGTTATCATTGAACGTAACGTGCCGGTCTTGATCATCACGGAAGAAGTACGGCCCAATGACGCCGTGCCGAAGGCCCATAAACCACACCAAACCGTAATTTTTTCGGGATGCAATGATGACTCATGGAGTACGTGTGGATTGCTGTCTGACCAATACCCCATATTTTGTTTATTGACGAAGCCATTCAGCCAGAAATGAGCCTCATCGCTGAAGATGATTTTTCGATGAAAATCCGAATCATTTTCAAGTTGTTGCTCAGCCCAATTCACGAACACACGACGCTTCTGGCGGTCAAGCGGCTTCAGTTCTTACGTCAATTTAATCTTGTTAGGATGTCGGCCAAGATCTTTTCGCGAAATTCGCCACAACGACGTCACAGAGATGCCCAACGCTTGAGAACGACGTGTGAGAGACACATTTGGGCTTTCTGCAACTGAAGCCTCAGCGGCAGCAATATTCTCGACACTACGGGCACTTCTTTGTCTCACTGGCATGGGAACATTTTGTACTGTGCCTGTGGATTTAAATTTTTCCACTAGACGCTCAATTGTTGATCTGCTAGGACGATTATGACGACCATAAATTGGACGTAGCGCTCTTAATGTTGAGGCCACTGACTCCGAATTTCGGTGGTAAATTTTAATAATTTTGACTCTTTGCTGGCTCGTATATCTTTCCATCATAAAATGGCAAAACTTACTGAAGAGAAATAACAAAAGAGCGGCAAGAAATATGGCGTCGTTTGGTGTCCCTGTTGCTCTAATTTTGTAGCATCCCTGTTGAAAAACCCTTCATAACCATCTGTTTCAATTAGACTTAATTTACGAACAACTTAAAAACGTAATATTTAAAAACGAAAAATTATATAGTTTCTTGTTGAGACCTAAACTACACATCACTCATCTTTTTTGGCATATCTTATGCGAACCACCCTGTTTAATCGTTGTATGCATGAGCTGCCAATTTTCGGGTTTAAAGAGTATCAATTGGAAAAAAAAAATTAACTACATATATGTTTTTGATTAACTGCACATTTATCCTATTTTACCCTATTTAAAATTGGAACTCAAACAATAAATACCTCCACAAAATGTTCATTTATTTAGATTTCAAAAAATATGTAAAATTTGATCTTTTTTGTCAATATCGTTGTTCAACAAAATAAAAATGTCAAAATATCGTTTTCTAGTAGGAATAGTAGCCATAATCCTCTTAGAAAATCCTCCGAGTATGAATTGAATAACTTGCCAACCCTCCTCCTTAGAGTTTTACATGTTTACATTTTTTTGAATGTATCAAAAATGTATGTATTATATAGGAATGCGGAAAGGGTTACAAAATTTACTAAGGCCTAAATCACTTCCAATATAGAGGCTAATAAAATCCTTACAAAAAAAGGGTCAATTTTCAAAGGGTCAGACATTTTGCGTCCTTTCAACCACAACAGTTAATGCTTATGCTTAAGGATTGAGCCAGTTAATGTTTTCTTATTACTTTTTCTTTCTTAAAGGCAAATTCCATCCTCATCTACTCTGCCAAACACTACGAGTACGAGTTTATAGTCAAGTGTTCTTCCTTAGCAAACACAATCAACTCAATTTTATTAAAGTAAGGATAAAGAGTTATAATGATGAATATGTGTGTTGGTGAGTGTAAATATGTGTAAGTATACTTTGTATGTTTATTGGAATTGTTATTATAATTGTATTTGTCTTTTTTTTTAGACCAAAAGTCCTTAAAGCAATTTAGAGTGCTGAGAGAGTGATTCTCTGAATTCAACAACAGTTGTTATTGTAATCATTTTACTTGCCACAATATAGCTACCTATACACATTTCTGCCCCACCACAACCATTGAGTATGGACATTTTAACATTTTAAATATTTGATGAAAACGATTGCCATTAAGTGATGTTAAGGGAAAACATTCAGTTGACTGTTTTATTTGAATATTTTATTCGATTGGGGAATTAGTAGTGAAACAGTTGTTGTTGTTATTAGGAGTATAATAGAAGGACGATTTTTTTTTGTTGGAATCATTTAGACATTTTAAAAATTGTTTTATAATTTATTTGATTCGTAACTATTTTGAAAGTATTTGTTTTGAAAGTTTTTTGAAGATGTAAGAAAAGAATCTTGATGGGGTTGAAAGAATAGACATACACCTATTTTTCATGTTTCACAAAAAAAAGTTGCCTCCGGCCATTATTTAAAAAAAAAAATGAAGTTCTTACTTAAATAAGGTAACTCGAATATCGTTCGAAATTGCAGAAAACTGACTTTGAAAGAATTCGAATACCTTATTCGATGCTGGCGCAGTCAATGAATAAGTAAATAGAACAACGTAGAATTGTAATATATCAATAATAGTTTTGAAAGTATCAATACTCATGCATGAAAAAAAACGCAATTAAAAAAATAATAATATTTAATTATGTAAGTGAATAAATCAATCAACGAGTGCGTTTTACGTTGATTAACAAAATAGATTCATTGATTCAACGAAATAATCGGTAATGATGGGTTTTACATTGACTAATCAAATAATTCCATTGACTTAATGAAAAATTCGTTATTTCAGCTTCAATAGAGACAGTGGTTTTTATGAATAAAAAGGAGCACCTTCTCAAGTCTAAACTTTTAAGAGCAGGTGCTTTATTTGGTATGAATAAAACACTTAAGAAGTTACCCAAATATTGAGCATCTACGTGTTTGATGAGCACCCCCTCAAAATAATCAACTGGTCCACTAAAAGGTATAAATATAAAACAAAGCACGTACTCCATCGAGAGGAGCGCCTGCTCCCATTTGTGAGTTAGTTCATTCGATTGCTCAACGTTGAAGTAAATAGCTCTTTATAATTATTTTTCCATAAATGGCGGAGATCATGTCAATTTTGAACCGCAAGGTCAAAGACTATAAAAGGAGAAAGGAAGGATTTTACGAATGATTATCGCATTCTATATAGATTCAATAAAGAAAATGTAGATATCTTGGTGAATCATTTTGTTGGGAATAACTTCAGAAACAAAGGGTGGTGATTTAACAGGCATTGAAAAAATGCGAAGCGTTAACAGAAAAGGCAACATGCAATTCCAGGGATGAATTTACAAGTGTTGACCTTTTATGGCCAGGATCGGAGTATGATTCACGAATTTGGAAAAATTCTCGAGTATTTAAAATTATGCACTGGAATGAAGCTAATGCCATTTTACTTCAGGATACGGACTTACTCCCTGACTTTTAACTACGTAAAAGGGTCCGCCAAATAATTTTTTTTTTTTTCGAAAATGGCGCAAAACATCGAGTGTAGCTTCAGCTGTGTGGCACGTAGCGCCGTCCTGTTGAAACCAAATGTTGCCAATATCCTCCTCTTCAATTTTTGTGAACAAAAATTCGTTCAACATGGCCCGATAACGATCGCCATTCGCCTTGCTCATTTTCGAAAAATACCTCTGGACCAAAATCCGCACCAAACAGTGACTCGTTTTGGGTGTATCGGTTTTTCAATGTATGCGTGCGGGTTTTCTGTGCCCCAAATGCGACAATTTTGCTTGTTTACTACCCGCCAAGATCAAAATGAGCTTCATCTGAAAAGATGATTTTTTTTGGCAAAATCGGCATCTTCTCTAAGTCGATCGCAGGCCCACTTAGCGAAGCGTATACGCAACCATATTCGTTCAGCGGAAGGATAAAACTAATTATCTGTCAAATCATACATGAGCTAAGTGTTACCATTCACGAAATAAGCACTAGTTGAAAAAAAAACGTTAGATGGCGGACCCTTTATATGCATATCAAAATCCATATAGTCGCTCCTGAGAATAATATAAGTGCCTAACTCACGAACGAGTTATAATTGAACGATGTTTTGCAAAAGTCAAGCAACGTTTTCCCATCCTTCACAATAAAATGCGAGTCAAAACAGAAAAATGTCCATCTCTTACATTCCTAATTCTTAAAGAAAAACTGATTTTCAATTAAAAACGATGCCAAATAATATAAAAGCCTTTTTTTTTATAAATCATAGGAATGATTTTCAAATACAAAAACAAAAACAAATGAATTTGACTCGGGTATGCGAGCACCTACTCCGCCGTGTGAAGTAGGAGGTACTCACTGGTTGGAGTAACATTTTATTCATACGAAACGGTAGCAGATACCTCTTTTTTGAGCACGTTCTCTAATTCTTATTGAGCACCTGCTCTGAGTACGTGCTCCTTTTTATTCATATCACCCAATGTGTCAACGGTGAATCACTAAAGCAAAGAAGTCAATCATCGGCTGAATTATATAAATAAAAAATAATTACGCCAATACAATTTTTATGTTGTCTTTAACTAAATCGGAGCGACAGGTAGTGTAGGTTGATTAGCAAACCTTGGCGGTTTTTAGGAAAATCTGGTGTATTATACAATTTTCTTGAGCGAAACGCATTTAGACTAAAGGCCACACAAAACTTTCAAGTTACTTTAAATAATATAACAATCTCATTTAAACATAATCTACATTTTTAGATTTAAATCATTTGCTTTTAAATATTAAATCAGTGTCCTTTCCTAATACTTCATTAAAAATAAAATGATTATAGAAAATTAAATTTCACTTCCCTTATCTCTGCATAAAAACCACACAAAACAATAATCAAAATTTTAAATCTGTTTATTACTTCCATTGTTTTAATCGAATTGTAATTTAAAACTGAATAAAAATAGAATTAACAACAATGAAACTGCAAGTGTCAACATCATAAATAAACATTATCGTTTTTGTCACAGGTTTTAATTACTTAAAACAAATTTTTAATTTAGTATTATGTTAGGTTCCACCCTACATCTATATTAAAATCTGCTAATCCAAACCAAATAAAAAAATATGCATGACTTGATTGCACGAACTTGCTCTTGTGGTTAAATACTGTATGTAACCCAACATTGAAGATGTATGATGTATATATTTAACAAGTCAAAACCACTAAAAAATTGATTTCTCGTTTGATTTTTTTTTGTTTATAAAATAATATTTTTAAAATTTTTTTAATGCATTATTGTTTAAATTATTGAGAAGCATCAGATTGCAAAATTATAACAAAATCGATTTAATCATGGCAAACATATACGCGAATAACCCAAAAATAAGACCATTTTCTCAAAAAACGTTGAATACCTAATTCCGTTATATGAATTTTTTGAGAAAAACCTAAAATGCAGTTTTCTTATAATTAACTTGGTTATTACAGGTACAAAGTTTAATCAAAATCGTTAAAACCGTTTTCGAGAAAATTTGAAGAAATCAAAATATTTGTATGGTAGCTACCCGTTGTAGATGAGCTAAAACAAACATTTGAATTTTATCTCTAGGGAATCACATAAAAATGCTCCTTACCAAATTAAATGTAAATCCGTCCACCCGTTTAGGCTCTAGCTCAAATTACAGTGGACGCACCGACGCACAGACGCACAGACTTACAGACGCACAGACGCACAGAGCGACGGACGGCATGACGAAACCCACTTTTTCGGACTTCTCGATTATCGTAGTGTCGAATTTTTTTTTTTTAACACGAAACCAATACTTGCCCTATAGAGCAAGTAAAAATACAAACAAAAAATTATCACTCGATTGTCCGTGTCCATCAAGCAATTATTTTGTTACTAACACAAACCAAACCGTCCACCCATAGCGACTACATTTTAATTTATGTTATGTTAATTTGAAAAATTAATATTATACGCAACAAACTAATTTTTGCTCATTAAAAATACAATAAATTCATTTATTTTGTGCAAAACGCTTTGTTTCATATTTCCAAATTTAAACAAAAAATATTTCATTGAAATTCAAATAAAATGTTCATTATTATCCCAAAGTGTGTAATTCAACACACATATATTTTTGTAAATCAGAAAAATAAAATAAACTCCAACATCAGTAGCTACATATATACCAGCAAAAAACACAATAATTTGCTTTGTGAATATTTTGTAATAAAACATCAAATGCTCGTTTTCATATTCCCACGCATCATTTTCCAATCATAGACTTCATGGTTGTATGCATGACTAACACACTGCCATATACGAGTTGCAAACATGGACTATCAAATTCCAATTAAACCACCTCTGTGGAAATAATGTCAAAATATTGAACCTGCAGCTTTGTCTCATTAGCCCAAAAATGACCAAGAGCGATGCTGTGGAGGGCTTTATGAGGAAGTGAGTAACTCTACCCTCACTCCTGACGTGATGTGATTTAGTCGCGGCATAGTCGGCGTGATTAATCATGCATCCGTTGAAGTGTCGGACATCATGAAACTCCAAAATGGCATTTTGGGCAAAAACTCGTTTTAAATTGAAGCCCCTGTATCTGTAGCATGGCTAGTGTAGTGTTGATGGTCAATTAAGCGAGTTGGAGAGACACGTCCTGATGGTGACGACCGACGACGACGCCTCGCCACGCCGCCGCCGATGCCATCAGGATTCGCTGTTACCGAAAATCTATTAGGTGCGAGAGAGTGTTGTTACTCGCTGGAAAACCACACACATGCACATCAAAAAAAAAATGGAACGGGAATAGTGATCTGGCAAAACCCGAACCACTAACCGTGTCGAGTGGAGTAGGAATTAAATTTGCAAAAGTTACTCATCCGCCACAGTGTCCTCGTGCATCCGGGTGAGTTCTGAATTCTGCATTCGGCCTAATGCTCGGATATAAATGCCGTGTTCAGCTGCAAGGCCTTAGATGGACATAGAGGAGGGTGAGGGCTATTATTGACTCAGGCAGGTTATATAGCTAGGACATATAGGTTGGTACACGGATATAGAACACAGTGCACCGGTGCACATAGCCCGCAGACTGAATTAAAGATGAATTAATAATACGTGGTGGTTAACTAATTTTCGATAATAAATAAATGACGATACCGCTAATCAACAATGCAACGGGCTTATGACTGTAAGCTGGGTGCCTTATCACCTGCTCGTCGCGTATACACCCGGCAATGTAGTTCAGTGGAAAATTACCGTTGGAGTGTGTTATTAAGCCACACAGGAGGCTTTAATTACCGAAGCGATCTTTGGTGGTGACGCAACGGTGTATTTTTATCTACACAAATCCATATACAAATGTACAATGTACATGCGGGTGTTTATATACATTTTATCATAAATGTATTCTATCCTATATGTAGTTTGTGCATGGGGCTCGCTATATATGGAGGTGAAGGACGTGGGCATTAGCGCGAGATTGGAATTTATTTTTGCCACCATTCCGGTAGCCAGAAGGATATAAGGTGATTTTTTTTTTATGGTGGGGGGGCGGGGGGGGAGATTCAATTTAATGCACGACCACCAGGACACAACATTTATGCTGGATGATGGTAACTTATTGCAGCATAAAGTAATTGCTTTTAATAGAGTTGTAAACGCATTTAATTATTGTAGTTTATTTCAGGAAGCGATTAATGAGGAACACATTAAAAGGATGTTGGCAATCAGGTATTGTGTGACGGTTTTGCCATTAAAAAAAAAAAAAAAACAAAATAAACAGCCGACTTTTAAGTGGTTGTGTGATATAAACAAAATTAATTCAGATACTTTATTTAAGTTAAATGGATATGAAAGTGCGTATAGAGTATGTATCTTAATTATTTATGGATTTTATTATGAATAAATAGTATAAGGATATTTACAAAATGGGGACTGAAGAATTATTCATAAATGTTCGTCAAGTGAAGTGTTAGGAGCTTAACATTGATGTGGATGAAAACGATAACAGCTGTGACATATTTCCATACGACATGTTTGTACAATCTGTCCAGTAGTTTATATAAGCTCATTTCTCTAGAAACTGTTCGTTAGTTGGGCCATACGGATTATAATAATACTGGCAATATTTTTTTTAAGTAAGAGCGGTGTAACGTTAAGAAACTTATTCCAGCCCACCACAACTCACTTAATCAAGTAGGGTAATCACAAGTAACAATATCGAAGGGTAGAGTTTAGAGTACTTTTTAGGATCAAAAACGTTTCACTTTACTGGGTCACGAAGCACCAAAAAAAAAAATAACCCAAATAATCTGAAGGTATTACAGTTGCTACAAACTGGATTCAGCTAGAAGAAGGGAAGAGAAAAAGTCACGACTTGTGATTAGCAACCTGTGAATACAAAATCATAACCACAACCTGTGAACGATTCACAAATAAACTGTGAGTGGCTTTAATGTGATTTGATTTTTGTGGCTTGTGTTCATTTCACACTTGTGAAACCGCAATTTTTAAATCACAACTAAAAGAAACGACTCTCAAAAATCACGACGAGAACAACACTGTGGTCGTGCTAGGTAAGCGGTTTATTTAACAAACTGTAAAAAAAATGACGGTAAAATCACAAGAAAGCCAAAAATCTCACAGATCACGACGAAATTATAAGGAATGTAGTACAACTGTGCTCTTCATTTTTTATACAAAATGAGAAGATATCATTCAAAATCAAATGTGCGATTTTTACCGTGTCGTTGGCCTGCTAACAAGTAATTTTTTATTTTTAAGTTTTCTCCTTTTTTTGTTGTTCTAGCAAAGCTGAAACTTTTTAAATAATCTCCTCAGAAACTGAAGCACAACATGCGATGTTTTAAAAAATTCACCCACTCTCCATCATCATCATCGTCGGCTCGACAACCGGGGTCCGGTCCTGGCCTCCTTCAACAAGTCTCTCCACCCATCCCGGTCTCGAGCCGCCGCCATCCAGTTGCGCACCCCAAGGCTCCGGCGTCCTGGTCTACGCCATCTCTCCAGCGCAAGCATGGTCTACCACGCTGTCGTCTACCATAGAATGTACCACAAAGAACTTTCCGGGCAGGTTCCTCTTCGCTCATGCGACCCACTTCCATGCCTACTTTTTTTTTCTTAATTTTGAATTCTCTCCTTATTTTGCTATCCTAGGCAGCTGAAATTTTGGAAATAAGATCTCTGGAAACTTGAGCAAAAATGCTAATTTTTTTAGGAGTTTCTTCGGATTTTGTTACCTATCCTTTAGAAATCTGAAATATTTTAAATAAGGTCTATACAACGTAAAACACAACATGTGAATATTGAAATAAATCCTTTTAATATCCGGATTTTCTCCTTATTCTGTTTTCTGTTACAAAAGTAAGCTGAAGTTTTTGTAAATAAACTCACTCTAGAACACAAAGCACAAACCGTGAAGGTTTTGGCAATTCACATGCTGCCACGCATTTCTTGACCTTTAAAAATCACAATCACAGTTACAAATCACAGTGAATTTTAAATCACAGCTAACAGTTATATCTGCGATTTAAATATCACGACTTAGCTCAACTCTTGATGGAAACGCTCTTCGAATTCGAAAACAAAATATTATGAATCAAAAAGCTTCGAGTTGTTGACTTTTCTTACGTTCTCATTTTAAAATCGCTGCTACGACATAGTGTGAACTATAAGAATGACGAAATAAATAATACTTATTTTGACTTCGTTGAATTGTTTAAACGATCCATTGCAATTTCGGTGGGTGCGGTGCTGATGGCATAGTTCTGCTGGCAGTGGGTTGAGTTGGTTAAAATTAGAGGTAATTAAACCATTTCACAAAGCTGACAATATTAATTTTCAGAATTCACCGTCTTTCAAGTTACATAGATTACACTTTTAGAAATAAAAAAAACTCTGTAGGTACACAGTGAATTGTAGCTTTTTTTTAATGTAAATTGGTTGTAGAAATAAAAGAAAAAAAAATTGGGCAGGTGGTGATAAGTTTACATTTCAGGCATTAGAAAAGAAAATTAGAAAGTAAACACGACATTAATTGTGGCTTTTAAGTCGTTCAAAGGGGATCGTTACGAAATCCCGCAGATTATAAATACAACAAAATCCCACAAGAAAGTACGCTGCGGTATTTTCAATACTTTTTAAAAATATACAATTGGATGAATTTCGATGGTGATTTCGAATTAAATAATACAATTGGAAGAATTTTGGCGATTAAACAAAGTTTATGAAAAATGTTTTGTTTCCAAAAAAAAAAAAAAAACCTTTGTCCAGGTTCCAGACCCACCTCCAGAACTTTTGTCCTGGGCCCGTATCACGTAAGACTAAAGCAATCGCTTTATTCAGTGATTGTCGTTTTTACGATTGCTCTCTCTATCTTTCCCTATAGATAGGATACAGACAGCTATCGTCAAAGCGACAATCAAAAAATTGATGATCAACTATCACCTTAGCCGATTCCACCCCTTGTTTAAGATCCACCTCCAGAACCTTTGTCCCAGATCCAAAATCTCCGTCCAGAACCTCCCCCGTCAGACCCACTTTCGTCGACCGACCAGATCCGCCCAAAAAAAAAAATAGTAGGAAACTTCGTTCTTCGTGATCCTCATACAATCGAGGTGCCAATTGCTATGGAACAGAAAAATTTTATGCACTGTCGCATTGTAGTAAATCCTGTGGGATTTTGTACTGTGGGATTCCGTGATGCGGGATTTCGTGATACGGGATTTCGTGATGCGGGATTTCGTACCCAACCCTGTTCAAAAATTTTGTTTTAATAGTAGAAAGACGAAGTTTTGATCTGGAATGGCAGAAACATGTCAGAGTGGTTCGAGACAATATCATGGGTGAAGCAATGTTGTCCTCTGAGTGCAATATTGTTTTCGTTATTTATTGACGATATTTCTTCTTACCTGTCTGCTGGAATATGCATAACAGAAATCAAAATTAAAGTGATTCTTTACTCAGATGATATCGTTCTGTTTGCCGAATCTTCAAGTGAAATGGGTTGATGAATGGAAAACTTTAGCTGCCAAATGTGGATTCATCTTAAACTTGCAATACGAAGACCAAGCTAATTTGAAACAAAATCTGTATGAGTAACTCGAGCTATACGACACTCATCGTTCTGTTTGCCGAATCTTCAAGTGAAATGGGTTGATGAATGGAAAACTTTAGCTGCCAAATGTGGATTCATCTTAAACTTGCAATACGAAGACCAAGCTAATTTGAAACAAAATCTGTATGAGTAACTCGAGCTATACGACACTCATCAGCGCAAACAATACATTCAACAAGCATCTTACTCTGTCAATAGACTGTTTTACCCACAGCTCAACTTTAGCCTAAACTTCATTAACTATTTTAGAGACTCAAATAGTATCCAATCGATATCTTTGATTTGCCGGGCTGGGTGTTTCATAAACAGAGAAACAAATCTTTGCACACTATATAGACACTATTCATCTTCATGGTGGCGTCGAATGCGAGAGGAACAGTTGGTCAAACAATCAAGGTAGCGGAGCACGAATTTGAAGTGGTGCAATCCTTTAAATACCTTGGGTCAATAGTAGCAGCCGATAACAATATAGAAGAAGAAATACGCGGGCGGCTTCTCAAATCCAACAGAGCCTATTATAGTCTGTCAAAGCTCTTCAAATCCAGAAATCTCACCATAACTTCAAAACTGCTGCTGTACAGGACCATGGTCCTGCCAGTACTCACATATGGATCCGAGACTTGGGTGCTTAGCAAAAGGCACTCCGACCTTTTAGCCGCGTTCGAGAGAAAAGTCTTAAGGAGAATTGTTGGCCCCATATGTGAGGAAGGACGATTCCGGAGACGGTACAATCATGAATTGTACGCAATCTACCTTGAAGCAGATATCGTGACAAAAATTAAGCTCGGTAGACTCCGGTGGGCAGGGCACCTAGCTCGCATGAGCGAAGATGAAACTGCTCGGAAAGTTCTTTGTGGTACATTCTATGGTAGACGACAGCGTGGTAGACCATGCTTGCGCTGGAGAGATGGCGTAGAACAGGACGCCCGGAGCCTTGGGGTGCGCAACTGGATGGCGGCGGCTCGAGACCGGGATGGGTGGAGAGACTTGTTGAAGGAGGCCAGGACCGGACCCCGGTTGTCGAGCCGACGATGATGATGATTCATCTTCTTACAATATAACCCATCTACAGAGACAAAAGACCCATTTACTTCGAAGAGTTGATTTTGACGTTGGAACAAACAAAATCCATACTGAATGGTCCTAACTGAGCAGCCCTTAGCAGTACTTTTAATTTCTAAAAGTGAAGTGTCAGAATTTGGTATAAGAAATATTCGTCAATTTGGCAGACGGTGAAATTCCATGCTAAGATTTTCTTAAATATTTTGTGTACATAAGCTAAAAAGAGTAAGTCAATAAAGTCAACTCAAACTTTTACTAAAATATATATTTCTGACAATAAATTTGGTAAGCTTTGTGTGTCTAAAATATATTTACATGGAAACCTTTTTTTAAATATTCTTGTTAGTAATCAAATTTAAATACTGCTACACATAAAGCCATAAGCTAGCTCTGTTTCATGTTAAATAAATAACACCCAGATTGAAATTTAGCTCCCAATAGACTTTTGTTCACATAAATAAATTAAAGCCTCTCTCTACCAAAGGTTATTGATGTTGTCCTCACTTCATACAAATAATTTCATTTGGCTGAATTCCCTGGGTTGTTTTCCAAACACGACAAAGCCAAAATATATGGGAATTTGTTTTTGATGTGCTCTGTTTAATAGAAAACAGAATTTTATTTACCTTCATTTTTTTTTGTTTAAATTTAATTATTTTGTTTTTAAGTTTTACAATGTGTGTGCATTGAGCTGAAGATTAATATGTTGGAAGGGAAAAAACTACCTCCACTGCTGCTGTTGCTACTATTTCTACTGCTACTGCTCTGAATGTTCAAACCGACAATGTTTCCAACCTCTATAGCAGGTTATGATTGAGATGGGAATCCTTTAGTCCCTGGGACTCTAATAACACTAAAAGCCTGCCTAGCATGGGGAATTCTGAATATTCGTAGCTCACACATGTGTATTAATATTTTTTTTTTGCTTGGTATTGCTATTCCAACATTGTGTGGCGCAGAAGCTGATAAAGAGCCTAAGTCGGGTTGAATAAAAAAAAAAGGAGTGCGAAGAATATCGGAAAGGACAGCTTTAATCCTGACCATCGAAATGTGAAAAACCAATTCCTCTCACTTTCCGAAAAGAAAAAAAAAACAAAAAAAATAATAAAAGAAAGGAAAATAGAGAAAAACCTCTTATATGCGAAACATGGAGGCAAAGCCTCTCACAAAAAAGGACATGCGGCTGGAAAGCATTGGTATCTCTTAATATACATAATCCTGATCACGCCAACATTTTTGACGTGAAATCTGTGCTAACATCAGACATCGTGGAACCATGTTCGTGTTCGCCTTCGCGTCATGAATATTCCCACAACAAATGGGTTATCTAAATCAATTCACGAATATCCTTATCTGAATGAGGCACAGGGAAATGTAAAAGAGGTGGAGAAAGAGCACCATGAATCAGGATGAATAAAGGATTGTGTGTGATGGCTCTGGGTGGGTGTTCAATACCATCACCCACACAAATCCTTTATGGAATCCGATTTTTCCAGATAAAGCAGTGATGCGAAGAAATCCTTGATTTTGACTTTTACACAGTGAGCCCAATATAGGTAGGTATTTACCTCTCTCAACCACGGGTTGTGGGTTTAAATTAGATTATAACATTTGAAAACTTATACTGCGGATAGAGTTTGTTGGAAGTATAAAGGGTTTAATACACAAAGTCATAGTGGAGATTAAAAATGACATTGCAGGAAACTAAATACACGTAGAATGACAACCAAACTATAGAAGTTAAGTTGTGTGTGGGAGTTTCCTTCCATTACACGTTTCTGAAAAGTTTCAATTAGTTTTTTTTTGTTTTTTTTTTTGAAAAAGCAAATGTTTAATGAGATTTTCAAAGATTGTTATTTTAAGAGGACTACCGCTTTCTACGGCAAAATTGCCTTAGGTTTACTTTTTTAAAAATGTTTTGGGAAAAAAAATTCATACGCCCATTTAAAGCTTTAATTAATAAATAAATTTTAATTAATTAATAAAAAATAAATTTCCAAAAAAATCATCAATCCGTTCTTGAAATATCGAATTTTCATTAAATAATTTTGGTTATTTTTTTTTTCTTTAAATCTAGACAAAATTTTTTTGGAATTTTTTTTAGAAGTTTCTTGGGAAAAAAAGTAATTTAAATCAGGAAAGCCAATAACGAGAAAGTCAAATATGGAGGTAAATCGGTTCTAAAGAGGTACTTAGTAAATAACGACTAAATTCAAAATTGTTTTTTTCTTAATAACAAACATAATTAAATTTAACAAATGTAGGAGCCTATTTCGATCAAAATAAGGTTTACTTTTGGGCTTTTAGAGCTTTAATTCATGCCTAAATAAATTCAAACCATCCGTTTAAGCTACAGCCAAACAGACTGATAGAATTGTTAGACTCACTGTTTCATCTTCCCTATCAACATATTTGATCGAAATCTGGAGATCAAATTTTTTTTACGAATCCATAACTTGACATTTAATTAGTACCATAAAATAACTTTAAAGTTTTAACCATTGATATGGCAACGTTTCCGCACGTTTTTCTCAAAATGTATTGCTTTTATGAATAAAAGTATCAATATTTGCTTTTACATTGCTCCAAAAGAAAACTGATATTTTTTCTAGATACAGTTGACTCTCTCTAAGTTGGATTTTTTACGGGATATCAAAATTAGTTCGAGTTAGAGGGATTTTCGAAAAAAAAAATTCTAGTAAGAGAGATTAATATTTTTTTTTTGTTAAATAGCATTTATTGAATTTAAAAATAAGTTTACAAAAATTAAATTGCATTATCACAGTGGCCTCAGTGTTTCGTGCGTACGATGCGACAGATAGAGTGATTTTGTTTTGCGCAAAAAAAAAAAAAAAACGACTTAGAAGGATTGAGAATAGACCAAGAATCGAAAAAATGTATCTATTCGAGTTAGAGAGAATTTTTCTTAGAGGGGTTTTGACTAAGAAGATGGTTTTGTATGAAAAATTGAGGGAAATGTCAAAATATGACGAACAAATTCGAGTTAGATTAAGTTCAACTTAGAGGGCGTTGACTGTATTTTCAATGTAGAATTGGGACTCTTAGTGCAAAAATGGTGTAACTAATCCACTTGTAGCTCTACAGAAACAAATCTATCGGTGTCAAATCGCTTGATATTGGTGGCTAATTGACGCAGCCAAGACGTGAAATTATATAATAAATAATAATATAATTGGTCGTGTTGTGTGGCTTGTAGCCCCATCTTGTTGGAACCACATATCGTCCAAGTCATGATCTTCAATCGCCTGCCAAAAAAAGTCGGTTATCATTCGACCAATTCCTGCGAACGCAGGGAAATTGATAAATTCGAATCATCAGCAACGCTTCCACTTGCAGTAGTAAGATTTTCGACTGAGCGTGCATTACGATGATGCAAAGGCCTTACGATATCAGTAACGCTTCCAATCTCTTCAAATTTCTTCACAAGTTTATCGATTGCTTGCGTATTCGCTCGATTATGACGACTATAATCATTGCGTAATGCGCATAAAATGATGCTACGTTTGAAACACCGCTTTTGTAGTAAATTTTAATAATTTTAAGGCGTTGTTGGATTTTTAAGGTAAACATTCGACTAATATTATGACATTTCAAATGACAGCTGAGTTTGACAGGTATCAAATGCCAACGCTACCAACTTGTAACCACTTAATGAATGAACCTGTACCTTCCATCTTTCATGCTAAACCACTTTTATACCCTTAGTCCCAAGAGCAGGTTCGTGAGATCTGGTCGTGCATTTTATTTTTCAATTATGCAATCAGAAGGAGTAGGTACCTATACTACTAAGAATATGGAATAAATTATTACTTCCTCACTCACCATTACCCTCAAAATAATAAAATGTTCTTACAGATTACATCCTTTTCCTGCTACATCGATATATGTATGAACATTGTACATGTACCTACCTAAGTAAGTAATCCTATTAAGGAAACAAACAAAATATCCATGTTAACAGTTACGCTTAGCAACTTCCAAATAGCCGTACCACCCTGCTCGTCAAAAAAAAAAAAAAAAAAAAATATCCACTCATTTCCTCGATAGATAAATTAAATGGCTTCCTTATTCGCTATCGAAACACAACCAAAAAAAAAAAAGAAGAAATAATAAAACTAAGCACACACACTGTCACGGATATTATCGTTGATTGAAATTACCAAAAGTCACGTCATTTGTCAATCTCAGGATCACATTCGAATGGAAATAGTTGAATGTATTTCAGCAGGATATATCTACTCGAAGGAGAACACAGAGATACAGTTGGAAAACACACACACATACACACACCATTCGTTGCAAACAAATTAAAGCACACTGCTTTCCCCTTTAATCCATCCTCAACAACCAACAAAGTAATCTATTTCTATTCCACTCTTGTTTCTTTCTTTTTCGTCCTTTATAGGTATTTATGTTGTGTTTATGTTGTAAAGGAATGCCATAACAAAAAGGAAATCAAAGTGGAACAATCAAGGAAGCGTAAATGAAAGTCAAGCGAGGGTGCTTTTCATAGAATGCGAATGGCCAATAAGTCTTCTGCCTCTTCTTTTGACTTTTTCATTTCTGGTATGTGTATGTCCTTACATATACCTACGTACAATCAGGATAACTGACCATCTGTGATTTCTATTCTTCTCCAGAGAGTCCTTTTTCTTGCACCATAAAAGCATTACATATGACACCAATATATCAATCGTGGAGACAAAAGGCCAAACAGCCGGCATATCCTTTAGCCTACACCAATGCATGGCTCACACTTTAGAACAATGACACTGGACAAGGACATGGGACATGCGGGACACACTGGCATGGATGGCGGCCGCCAAGTCTATTTACGTGCCCGACTATTTGTGATTTTATCATTTTGTATTAGGCAATAAATCTAAACAGGCTCTTAAATAGCTTTTGTAGATTGTAGCGCTCTGGAACACACCGCATAGGATGTTTGAACTTGATATTGCTGGTGATGGTGCTTCTTGGATGACCATTCGCCATAGAGAGACCAACAACTGTTTCGTATTTAAGTGCTTGTTCAACATCCTTGTTTGAAACAAAATTGTAGGATTCGTGTCAAAAAGCATTTTATCTGTCTCTTTTTTGTCTGGATGTTTCCTTCTATATATGTATTCACAATAAATGAAGTCCTTTGGCATTATGCTAGGAGATCACGCCAAAAAGAAAAGCACAGCATTATTTCTTATTTCGTGTTCAGTAACGTTCAGTAGTACCTACCTTACCTATACCTATGCGCTATTCAGCAGTGATATTGGCGAAGTTAAAGATTTCGCAGTCGACTTATATGAATTACACCGGAAATTTCATCTCGATGACAGCAATTTGTAAAAGAGTCCTGATTTATTGTTTTGCACATTCAATGGCATTTATAAACTGGGTACTTTTGTTGTTTTTAATGTTAATGTTGTTGCTGTTGTTAGATTGTTGCCATCATCCTGCTGTTGGAAAGAAACAAGGTCCTATGCTATGCTGAGTCCCGACTAACGATCCTGAAATGAGATGGTTGGTAGGTATACGACGAAATAAAGTGAGAGAATTTATAAGACCGCCTTGCATTTTCACATTCAATAGATTATATGCGTCTCTGCAGAAAATAAAAGCGAACAAAGTCATGTAATGGACGATTTCTTTAGCACTTTATCGTTTGTTTTTTTGTTGTTGTTGTGGGTGTGGTTTGTGTATTAGATGACCAGCAATTAAGGATACTAATGGTCTATGTCAATCGGAGGAAGTTGTTTTTTTTTTTTCTTTGTCATTCTTCTTTGCTTCTTTTATTTTATTGGATGACTTCAGTTGGGTGACATTCAATGTGGAGTTGTGGTGTGACTCTTTTTGTCCTATGGAGTCATTTAGTGTGCAGTAAAAATAAATTTAATTTGAAGAAATCATTGGTTTCAATTTCCTGTTGTCTTAAATACATTTTCTGTGTCTGTCATTTCTGGTGGAGATTGTAATCCCACTTGGGGGTATTTTTAAATTGAAACCGTTTGAAAACATCAGTGCTTTATTGTGGTTTTATTAAAAATGTGTACCCGAATGTTCTTGTGCAGCAAAAATGGATATTGATTGAAAGTGACACGAAAGAATTCGTAGAAATATCTTGATCCTGTGTGGAACAAAAGAGATACAGAGACTCCAATAATAAAAGAATTTTATCTTGCCACTTATGTTCTCTGCGTGATTGAAACTATAGTTACATAATTATTTAAGATGGTTTTAAAAGATCAAATATTATTCAGGTCCTTGCTGCATCTTTTGTACTAGCAAAACCTTAACTAACATTAAAATTTATTTCTAGCATGACGCGATTCACACGATTAATTTTTATTTCGTCTTTTAAAGATATTTAGCCATTAGTTCAGGTTTTTAGATCTTTGAAATCTCTCCAATAAAAGAAACATGTAGGTATGCACATTTGTTGTGGAATACCTACTGAAAAAGTTTAAGAGTTTCTTGCTTAATTTTTGACGAAAGACAATTTTGATCTCAAAAACACGACATATCCAATAGCTAGAAAATTATAATCACGTCTCTAACACATGGACTCTTACATATAATCTCACTTTGTTTTTCCTTTTATCTACTCTCTGTAAGTTATCTTATATTGAATATGTAAGCCAACTAGCTGACCCACCCGGCTTCGAACGGACAGACAAACCTAAGCTTCGCAAACAAATTACAAAAGGAAATATAGATAAATATTTAAGCTACAATTTGTAACTGAATATACTACTTACTGAGTTTTGACCCATTTCACGATATGAATGGCAAAATTATAAATTAAAAATATAATCATCTACGTCCAACCTTTATTACTTTCCCAACGCAGAAAGAATTTTTGTAATCAAAAAACACTTTTTGTGTTTATCCCATTTCACTCAATAAATATAAAATTTTTAAAAATAACCTTTCCAACACAAATAGAATTTTTGAAATCAGATGCCACTTGTTATTTTTACCCCATTTCACCCTATAAATGCCAATTTTCTGAAAAAAAATCCCTGAGGACATCCGCACTAATAAACAACCTTTCAATTACAAAAAGAATTTCTTAAACCCAATTTTTTTTATAAAAAAGGATATCCCTAAGGCTATTTCCTTAGAAAAACCTTTTAAACAAAAAAGAATTAACCCATTTCACCCTACAATTATTGACATTTCGAAAGGAAATATTCCTAATGCTATATATTTACATAAACTTACAAAATAGTCCAATGAGAACATTCAAGTTTTGGATCTACTGTTGGAAACTTAGGAGCAGTACACCGCTGAGATATTTTCTATGTGTTGTTTACGGTTCATGTGGTTCTTGTTATTGATTATGTGTAGGTTTCTAACGTATAGCATTTGCAAGTGTGTTTCTTCACTGCCAAGATCTCCACACCATCAAAGTCCAGTTAGTGGCCAATTTAAACGCTGTGGCAAGCCAGTGCCGTCTTTCCAGAATTTTTCGAACGAATGTTATAAGCCATAATCTGTTAGCTGAAAATTTGCTTGTAGATGTAAATAAATAAATAAAATAAATAAAAGATGGCAGAGATGCTCCTAAAAAAAAAAAAAAAAGAATGTCCGACTTGTGACCCGAATAACAAAGCCAATGAGAATCATTTTTAATTATTCTTATTATTTTACCCGATTTCATCATACAAATAATAAAATTTGAAAAAAAAATTTCCCTCAAACCATTTCCTAAGAAAACCTCTTCAAACAGAAACGATTTTCTTCAATCGGACACTTTTTATGTTTACCTTATTTCACCCTACAAATAACGGAAACTGAAGAAAAATATCCCAAAGGAAGTACCCAATTTGGTCCAGTCGTTCTCAAGTTTTAAGCATCCGAACCCACCACGATCCATTTTTATATATGTATAGAGATTTTAAGGATTAATCCTAACATTCAAATATGATAGAGATGTCAAAAAATATTGGTTTCTATCATTGAATAAACATATATAGAAGGTGACACTCGAGGAAAACTATACCAAATCGGCTGGCAGCGCTGCTGTCGCCTAAAATAATATTATAGGTCGGTGTATTCAATTTAAAATATTTCCTTAATTATGGATAGACTCGTGTATTTGAAAAGAATTTTTTTCAGTTTTGTTTTTGTAATTTCAATCAATTACTAGGGAAACGGTTGTTGTGTTTCTTTCGTATGAAATTCAGAAAGTGTGTGTAATACTATGGAAACGAATGTATTTGTGTTTTGTTTGAAATTAAGATTTTTTTTAATTAAGCTATTTACATATGTATATATTATTGTAGATGAAAATATTTTCGTTACGATTTCAGTTAATAAGTACAAATTATTTAAATCAAAAAAGGGGTTATAGTTTTTCATGATATTAAAGCTGTATTGTTTAGATACAATTATAATTTCAGTTCTACTGATTTGATTGTTAAGGTAAAGATATAAAAATGCAGGAAATAAAACAAGCTACGTTCTAGTACCACTTTATTTAAGCTTGGGAAACGTAGAGGATTGAGGGGTGCACAGTTTTTTTTCAAACTGTAGGCTGCAGGCGAAATTAAAAAAAGTGCAATGTTTTATAAAACGCTATTTTACTGGATGTATAGAGAAAAAGTTTGTATTACGAAATTATTATTTATCGATTCTTTAAAACTAGTAAAATACTATAAAGCTGCCAGGCTTGCAATAATGTCCGGTTTAATTTAGTAAATAGATAAGAAGAAAATGTTTAAGTTCGCTAAATTATATGTATGGGTTTTTAGAATAATGCTTATTTTGATTAGGTATATATAAGTTTACAATCCAATGGGATTAAGTACCTACATTCGCTCATACCTATTCTTAGCGAAATTTGAATGAAATAGATTCTTTTCAATTATTAAGTATTTTCATTTAACCCTTTGCAAATAAAGAATTTATGGACCTATTCATTTGACCAAATTGATAAATGAAACATTTTAAAAATCAAGGCAGTTGAAAACATTTTTTTAGACAGTAAAGTTTGGATTCTAGACCAATTTACGTCCTTTACTTTGGTGGAATTGAATAATGTTGATATCTGAATTTGTAGATAGATAAATGCTGATTTCTTGAGCTAACCAAAAACTTGTAGCTCGCATAGTTTCTAATAGTTATTAAAGTTTTCGCTAAAATAAGTCTGAAGTTAGCGCCAGTGGACGAAAATACGAAAATAATAATTCTCTTGATGTCCAAAATTACAGCTTTATAAATGCTTATTTGTAGCTCAAATTCGAGATTTTGAACAATACTAGACTATGTGAAACAAGGGCTAGGTACACTGTGACGTATACATATTATGTGTGCCTTTTTATTTTAATTTTTTTTTTAATTTTATCATACCGTGCAGGATAATTTACTTCTAGATTTAACTACAGATTCTTGTGTACGATTATTTAATCAAAATTAAAAAAAACGACCATTCTGCTATAGTTAATTAATAGTCGTACAAAAGAATAAGGGTTTGTTTCACAATGTCCCAGGGAAGTTATAATTACTTACTCGGCATTTAAAATATCCGAAAACTAAATCTTCCCATTAAAAGAAATTGCGTTTTACAATTTATCTACCTAAATAATAAATGAATGTGTCAATTAGTATTCCAGTTTTCCAGACAAAATAGTTTTTTTCTGATAAAAAAAATCAAAAAAAAAATAATTATTATTATTTTCGTTTGCCATGTAAATTTGATAATCGCCACTTCATCTGGCCATTAAAATACTTAGAACTTTACTTATAACTTTGACGATTTAGAGTAGTTTATAAGCAAAAGTAGTTTATAATTGAATAATAAGTTTCAAGTTGCTTGCTTAGAACTTAAATCAGACATTGTGAAACAAACCCATAGAATGAAAAAATCTATATAAGATGACTTAAAATTAAATCAAAAAATTAAGAAGGAAGATTGTGTCCAACTATATAGGTGCATCTACATATTTTGCGCTAAAATCTGTAAGAAACAATAAAACGCAGTAAGTTCAGCATGTTTCAGTTGTATAAAATGTAAAATTGGAGATACAGGCAAAAAACTAAATCTAGACTTAGAGTTTGAATTTTTCGCCAAAATAAATTGTTCATAAAAATCTATATGTTACAAAAAACAAAGCAAAATTGAAACGTTACTTGACAAAAATAATTAAAATCAACAAATTATTATAAGTCTCTAAATTTCCAACGAAATACAACCTATAAAATACATAATTTGTAGCTTTTTCTGTTTTTCAATGTGCAAAACAAATCTTCGCGTTAGTTTCAAATCTTCATGTTAACAAAAATTTAAAAACAACTTATACCGATAAAGAAATATACATACATACAGTTTCTTTCCTCGGGATTGAAAATAGTAAACAAATTTCAAAACAAAACAAAATATTAAAGCCTCATCGTCATGGAAACCAATAGAAAAGGGAACAATTAAATTTATAAATAACCCTTTGAAAATTGGTTTGTGTGCATAAAAAACCTACATCATCTATTTCGTTTCTCCTTTCCACCACGGCTGTGCCACAGCGCTTTTAGTTGTCGAGTGTCACCTTCTATATGTATTTATTCAATGGTTTCTATTATATCGTCTGTACTCCTTTGCACCCATCTCTACATTGATCTAGAGCCTAAGCGATGATAGACGGATTTTGTTAAAATTTAGAACAGAGCATTTTAATATAGATATGTATCATCTTCTAGGAGTGAAAGTTCTATCTATCACAGATCCTTCAAACTACTAGGGTATGTGGACGATTTCATCCGACGCTCTTAATCAACAAAATAGAAGGCAGAACCATCTCAAAAATCAGTTTTATCTATATTTCCAGGTCTGGTGAGATCAAAATCAAGATGATACGGCCACCCTAAAAAATTAAAAGTCCTTTTCAAGCAAATAATAGGCAAACTACAACTTCCTCCTCTCTATATGTATATTTGTATGGCGTCTTTTTGATTCTTTGTTTTCATGAAATGCAAAACATTAAAACAAGTATCGCCAACTTAAAATAGTTTCAAAAGGATTTGGTAATATTTTAACTGTTATACTTACCTACTGAAAGGGACGTATTACTTTCTTAAGGACAGTGGTATCGTATTTATATTGGTCTCATTAGATCCAGCACTGAAGAGTGCCTTCTCTTTTATACAATGCGAATTCCCTCTAAAACAATGTTTTGTTGTGTATGTATTTATGTACTATTATACGCACAATCACATACAACCAAAGAGATTCAAGAATTTCTAATTTTAATTAAACAAATTCTGAAAATAAATATTTTAAGAAACTAACCTTTCATTCAATTTTCATAGAATTTGACCCATTAATATCATATCTTCATCTTTTCATAATTCCACCTACGAGTGTTATGATGTTATGATGCTTCTATGGTGCATGAATATAGATTCTTTGTAATGTTTCTGTCATTTTAATTATTTCATGATTTCTGGAAAATATTTACCAAGGATTAATTTAAACTCATGCAAGAATTTTGCAAAATCGTAATCAAAACATTGCAGACTTTTTGAAATTATTGTATTTAATGAAAGACTTTTGCTACAAACATAATGTCGCATGCATTCATTGCATAACACAAAGTTCGTTTTCGTTCTCCAAAAGTTATTTCATATTATGTACAGTCATTTTCTTACAACCAAAAGTTTCTTGTGTTTATATAGAAACAGTTACAACTTGTAATTAAAAGCTACAAGCTTTTTTTATTCACAAAAACTATAGTGACGATGTGAAATGAATTCAAATCTTATGTGAATTTTAAGACACACTTTACATGAAGTTTTATACTTCGAATTGGAATTAATCTGAAATGAATTGAATAAGAAATGCTTCTTTTTTATTTTTGAATCTAACCAGTTTCAGTCACAAAAATGGAATAGTCCGTTTATGGGCCGGTTATAGCCCATCACGAAAATATATCCGTATACATTTTCTTTTGGATAATTTAATAAAAATTAATAATTTCTTTTTAAATAAAAGATATAAGATTTTGTTTGCGAATAAATTATTTCAAGTGATTTTTTGATTAGTCGTTCCGCATGATTTCCCCACGGAACAACTGCTTCCTCAGTTAACTGTGGGTTAATTTACTTCTAGAGTTAGCTGACTCTGGTTTAACTCACCATTGAAAAACTTTGCCTAAATTATCCAATATAAAGGGTTTTATTGGTGTTATTTTGATATTCAAAGGAAAATGGCATTTTTTGAGATAAATGATCGGATGTTTTTTTCATTATAAAGAGGAAGGTATGCCGTTAATAATGGAACACAACATCAGCCAAATGGCCGCCACGACCACGCTTACAGGACCATATCCTTTTCATGAAATTTTCCATAACCAAATCGCAAAGTGGCTGCCCTATGTCCTCGATAGCCTCACGAATTCCATCTTTGAGGTCTTGAATCGACGCTGGGCTGTTGGCGTAGACCTTATCTTTCACGTGGCCCCAAAGAAAGAAGTCGCAAGGTGTTAAATCACAAGATCTCGGTGGCCAATTGTGATCACCTCTTCGAGAGATAACACGGTCCGGAAACTTTTCCCGTAAAAGATCGATGGTTCCATTGCTTGTGTGGCACGTAGCGCCGTCTTGTTGAAAGTAAACGTTGTCCAGATCAATACCATCCAATTCCGGTCATAAAAAATCATTAATCATCTCTCGATAGCGCAATCCATTGACCGTAACTGTTGCTCCAGCCTCATTTTCGAAAAAGTAAGGTCCAATGACCCCGCCGGACCATAAACCACACCAAACAGTCACGCGTTGAGGATGGAGAGGCTTGTTGACGTAGCCTCCTTGGTGGAAATGGGCCTCATCAGTCAAGATGATTTTTCGATGAAATTCCGGATCAGTTTCATGCATTTCAAGGACCCAATCAGCAAAGACACGACGTTGTTGATGATCAGCCGGCTTGAGTTCTTGTGTTAACTGAACTTTACAAGCCTTAAGACCCAAGTCTTTATGCAAAATACGGTGTAATGACGTTTGTGGAATGCCTAATTCCAAAGAACGACGAGGAATGGACAAACCTGGGTTTTCTTCAACACTTTGGGCTACAACAGCAATATTCTCAGTTGTTCTTGAGCGACGTGCACGGGTTTTATTCTTCACATCACTAACTTGTCCCAACAGCTCGAATTTGTCCACCAATTTCTGTATTGCGGTCCGACAAGGTGCTTCACGACGACCCAAAAATGTTTTAGTTTTACGAACCGTCTCTGCCAAATTTTCACCATTTTTATAGTGAATTTTAATAATTTAAATGCGTTGATGAAGCGTGTATCGTTCCATTTTTATTAATGGCGTAGTTTCTACTTGTCAAATGTCAAAAAATGACAGCTTCAAAAGTGACAGCTACCGAAATAGCGGGCTATTCAAAATAACACCTCTTATTGGAAAACCCTTTATAATTCTGTCTGATGCGTTTTCCTGATCGCTATAACCGGCTCCTTGGACAGTGCGTTTTTTACCAATCGTTTCCGTTCGTCGCATCGCATGCCTTTAGTGTATTTGTAAAAATTTTGTATTCATGTTTTAAAAATTAAATTAATGCCAAGGATCTTCACTAAAAACCTTTAAACGTGAAGAATGTGACATAATGGTGTGCAACCTCAAAATTAGGGATTATCGGGTCTTAGTCTTTTGACCAAAATGAACGAGTTAACGTCGTGACTTCAGCACGTTGCCTAACCTTAACCTAGGATTTCTTCTTGCTTGAAATATTGAAAAAAAATAGAGGTGGAAGAAATGTGGTTCCAACATGATGGGGTAACAGCCGCATTAATGGACTTTATGGCCCAAAGATTTTTCCGGTCATTCCATTTTGCTTATTGGTGATCTAAACTAACGCACACGTTCTTCTGATTTTTACGTGTGGGGATACCTGAAATCTATGGTTATTAATAATCGTCCCAGGACCCTAGAAGCTCTAAAAGATAATACTTATCAGGACAGAAAACGACCAAATTCGCAATGACAGTGCAAGAAAATCACTCAAATCTGGGCAAAAAAGTCAATACGTTCCTGTTAGAACATTTATTTACTCTATATCATTAAGAAGGTGTTAAAATTTATTGGAGATCACTTTAATTCCCCATGTTTTCTAAATTACTTTTCTTAAACTTAATAAAGAAATTTTTTTTTTCTTAAACGTTGCGGTCGCACCAGTAATGTTTGTTTTTTTTTGTACTTTAAGGATCGTATAGAAAACCGATCTAGAAATTCTTATTAATCTGGGCCTTACCAGACTTTTATGATACGCTTTGGGCTTCCATTAGTCTTTGTCCAGAATTGTTTGTGGCGAAAATAAATTTCAACAGAAACGTGTTTTCGTTTTTAATAACATTGAAAATTATACAATTTCATTCACCAAAAGTATGTCAATTCATTAATGTATTGTTACATTGCGCACTTTTGCCTTTCATAAATTAAAAAAAAATAATTATTTTCAACCGAAATAATGGCAAGCAAAAAGGCTTTTAATATTCTTTATTAATGTTTGATTATTTATCACATTTTGGTTTTTAAATGGGAAAACAAATAAAACAAAATATTACCTCTTAAAATGTTTTTGCGGTTATGCAGCTCTTACACTGTTTGTTTGCCCTCATCCAGGACCAAGTCTGTAACTGCATGCCTTTATAAAATATATAATTTCATTTAATTGAAAAACATAATTTAAGTTTGAAAAGAATCTTTTAAATAATAATTGGTGGTGTTGGTTGGTCAAGCGAGGGCGAGGGCGAGGGCGAGGGCGAGAGAGAGAGATTGTTCGCATTTTTACTGTTACGATTTTTACCTCTTCTTTTTCAGGTGTGATATTTTATGTAAGTTTTTTTTTTTTTTTTTTTTTTTTTGAAGTGAGCTTACTGAGTTAAGCTATATATAGGTACAGGGAACGAGCATGGCACATCATATTATGTAGATTGTCATTTTGTAATTTGTTTCAAACAGCTATTGAACAAAAACCAAAATAAATAAAAAACAAAAAATCCTTTCAATGGGAAATTAATTCCATGAAATAGGTAAATACAAACAGGGACAGTATACAGCAGACTATATAGATTCATTTATTAGCTGTCAATGGTTAATTGGAAATTTTTAATGAGATACTTAAAAAATATTTTCAAAAAGGCATATAAAATAACAGCAGATAAAAACTGATTCCAAAAAGACTTTAATTAATTTTTATTTGTTGCAGTACATAATATTTTAATTAATATTTTAATGAGTGTGGATTAATAGATAAGTTCAAAATATCGCAACCTCTTTAAACTATTGATTTTTATTTTTTTTTGTTGTGTTATAATAAATACCTACACTTACTCAGAAAAAAGAAAAATATTTAAACACTTACAGCCTAATTTATAATCGCATTATAGCGAGTTCATATCGGATTATACACTTCTTATAATTCCTTTAAACCCAAAAATGTTATTTATTAAACTTATGCAGCGTTCAGTAGATGCATTATAAGCTTAACGCGTTTGGGGTTTGAATACCGCATATTTAAGTATCGAAATGTCACTTTGACTCACACACAACAACAAAATACAAAAATATAAGGGTGGCACTTATATTTCGAATGTTTGAATTTATTTTTTGTCCCCACTAAAAGTGATCTCAAGATCGATAAATAATACGTACACTATACAATGACACGAAAAAACAATAATAAGAATAACATAAAAAAAAAATAAAATAAATCCAATTGGGGAATTAATTTTTCAAAAACAGCTAAGTTTTGTTAATCAATAAATGGCAATAAAACGTAATAATTTCCCCTTTTTGGCACTTAATTTGACAGAAACGCATTATCACTATAATTGATAGGGAAATGTTTTCGCTGAATTAGTGCTACATAAATGCTCATTCACCCACAGTTAACTGAGGAAGCAGTTTTTTGGTAGAGAATGCATGCAGAATGATTAAGCAAACTCAGTGGATAAAACATCAAAAGCATCTGTGCAGTTAATCCTGAGTTAACTCACCAAATTTGATGAGTTAACTTGGGTTTAACTTTAATCTCGCGCTGAAAAACTGGACCTTAGAGAATAGTTTTGAAAAATTAATTTTCAAATTCATAATTTAGAAAAAAAAAAAAAAATTTCAAACTAATTTTTTTCTTTTTTTAAATTTTACGTAATTAAGTACTAATTTTGTTTTCAAAATTCAATGCTCTTATTAGTTTTTAGTCAAAAACAGAAAACCAGATGTTGAAATGGCTTTTACTTTATTAGAAAATTGAAAATAACTACATCGATTTTACTAGCTACGTAGTGGAAATAGGATTTTTAGACCAACTTAAGCAAGGGATTGGAGTCAAATTAAAGGAATTTGATTTCTGTTACTTTAAATTTTCTAAAGAACTAGAAGAGATTTTAACATCCGGTTTTTGGTATACTACTTAATAATGTAAAATTTTGAACAAAATTAGTTTGAACAAAATTTTTTCAGTTTATTTTTCAAAATTTTGAATTTGGAAATTAATTTTTCAAAAAATAATCTCTAAAACAACTTTATTTAAAAACTCAATTAAAGAACATTTACAAAAAGGTGTATAATGGCATTGTAAGTGTTACGTATGGCAACACTGGCCATCCGAGTCAACGATGAAACATGAATATATACAACAATTATTGTAAAATGAATTGTATGAGATAGTCTCGATCGGTCCTTGGCCGTGAGAGAAAGTGTTTTTACTTCCGCGGAAACGGAGAATAAATGTGGGTTTTTTTGTATAATTTTCTCCACAATAAAAGTCGTTTTCGTTTTTATTTAAAGTGAAGTTTAAACAGTGAGGATAACCGTTGCTTTTTAATATGTTTTTTCTGTTTTAAGTCATTTTTTTAGAAAATGGCCCCTCCTGTCTAAATGATGGGCAATAGACTCCCCCCTCTCAGACGAATTTTTTCTTGTCTTGACCCAACCTTCATGCTAGAGCTTTTTGTCACACATTATGCGAATGACGGTGTATAAGGCTGTTACTGTTGCAGCAAGTCCGGTTGTTGCAGATTTATGTTATCATAATGAATAACGAACACTTCTTTGCGAGTAAAGTTAAAAGTGAAAGAAGAACAAGTTACAAGATAAAGGAATAATTTGCCATTTCGGTTCGTCTAAAGTAGCTCCATTCACCAGTCATTTTGTGAAGCTAATTATTTAATGGTGCGTTTGCACTTATTTCAACACTTAATACATAGGATGGTGATTCAAAAAAAAAAAAAACAATTTTTATTTTTCGGCATGCAGCCCACAATTTTAAAACTTAAAACAAAATCGGTTTAGTTACACCATTTATAACTCAAGAACGGCTGGACCGATTTAAATGATTTCTGATAGCAGAATTACTAGAAAAATTCACTTTTTAGGGTTAAATGGGGTAAAATAAAAAAAAATTGTCCAATTTAAGAAATTCTTCTTTTGTTAAAAGGTTTTGTAGGAACAAAATTTGGAGATATTCTTTTTCAATTTTGTAATTTGTAGGGTGAAATGGGATAAAATGAAAACAAATTGTCCGAATTAAGAAATTCTCTTGGTGGTTGAAAGGCCATTTCTACGGAACTTGATTTAAGGGTATTTTTATAATGTATGTAATAATGATTATCTTCCTTTTGGCTTTTTGAGATCGTGCCTTACCTTGGGGCTTTAAAATGGCATATCTAATCCGAAGTTAACTTATGCAGAGAAGTGTTATCTAAAGTGAACTAAAATCATGCTACTACGCAATTATGAATTGGTAGGTGCGTTCAGGAAATGAGATTTAAGGAGATTGCTCTCCACCAAAAAGTGAGCAACCGAATCGAAAATTTATTTTCCTCAGGATTTTGACAGAAAAACTGAAGAATTTTGTTAAGGAATCCTGTTTATTTAACTGAGCAGTCTCATGTCTTCAAGATCTCATTTTTCTGAACATGCCTAATTATATTACATTATAATTTTAAATAAAAAAGTTTTTGATTTTTTAGGAATCAACACATTAATTGTATATTTTTGTGTTACCAGTCATTTTGAACGACCCATAAAGATGAAACAATTAAATTAAGACATAATTAAAACAATTATAATTAGCTAATTTGAACTTTATTTAAATATTGCAATTTTTTGTTTGTGGTCGTACGAATACGTTGAATTAAATTAAATATCCTTTTGTTTAATCTATGAGTATTTCATCTAATCGTATTTTTGCCACTTCACGCCAATATTAATTAATTCAATTAGATTTTGCCTAATTGGTACCACATATTTGATAAGGTATGATATGACATTAAACCGCAAAATGTAAATCCAGCTTTCCTCTATCCCACCACACGCATGGTTGGGGTATGAATTATTGAAATTTGTATTTTATCCTGAATTTACCTAATTGCTTCACACTTACTTGTTTCCTTAAGATGAAAATAAAACAACTTTAAAAACAAAAACTTTACCTAAAATCTAACTTTAAATTAAATTTCACAATAATTTAATTTTCTACAAACTCGCAGTCGCATATTCGGTTAACCGCATTTTTCATGGAACTAAACATACATATAGTGAGATCCTGCTCGAGAGCCTTTTGCAGTGATGGCAGAGCCCATTGTGGTTGGTCCTTGTTTTTACCAAAAAGGGCCATCACACGCACACTGATGAAAAGAAGTCCATATGTATGTATTTGTGTGTGCATTCTTAAAGTTGCACTCAGAGCAATTATTTTCTGGGGTTGAAAATTCCAATAAAGAACCAAATTGAAACTTTTTTAATCAAAAACTCTACGCTTCTGGGTCTCTATCTCTGTATATATGTATATGTATGTACTGCACATCCTCCGAGGCTTGTATCATTTGTTTTCAGTGAGTTTGTGTGTGTGGCTGTGTAGTGTATGTGTATACACTAAACTTTTCTAGAATTCATCTCCTATTCCCGTGGCCAGGAAGATTCCTTTTTTTTAGAATACTCAGTTGTGTCTATTTCGAGAGTGACATAGACCATAGACCATTAACAACAACAACAAAAAGGGGGACCATGAATTGGAAAATTTTCGATTTTACTACTACTATATTGAAAGTTTTAAGGGCTAAAAATAGTCTAGACTTAAATATAGACAAAGATAGAGAGAGAAAGAGAGTGAAGTCCTTGAAAGAGATTTGTTGCATTCGGAATCGCATTTGGGTGTTGCATGCAATAAAATTTGCAGCTTATTACCATTTTCTGCATTTCAATAAAAACAATAGTCCAAGTACAGTTCTTTAAATGCAAATAAGGAAAACGAATTCAATTAAAATGTTCCTTCAAGCTGCATAGAGTAGATATGGCAAATAAAAAGCATTTCAATAAAATTCAAACTGTTTAAGGAAATAAATAGAATTTTATGGATACAGTTGTAGGCGATTGATGATGCTTTAATTGACAATTGGATAGATGCGATTTGCACAATTTAATTTGCACAATTTTGTGGAAAATTAAATTGGAAAATAAGCAAATCAAAGTCATTTCATTGGGTGCTTAGAGAAGCGAAAAAGGAATGAAATGTTTGTAAGTCTCGTTTAGGTCTGGTTGAGATTGAAAAAAAAATCAATATTTCTCAGATTGGTATGTTCTGCGTTTTTCTCGCACAAATTGAAATATGTAATCTCGTCTGGGCTTGGGTCTGGTGTCGGTCTTATTTCGATATCGCATCATGGTCTCATTTCGATGTCGTTTCAGTCCCGTGTCTTTAAAGGTCCTCTTTTTACTTGGTCTATTGGGCAAGTGTTGGTTTTGTGTCGGATATAACTTGAGATATCCATTTATGATTAAGAAATCAGGAACTTTATCTAACAATGACTTGAAAGGTAACGTCTGCTTGGAAGTATTTTAGGCAGTGGTTCTTGGGTATATTCTAAAGTCTATCTTCAATTTTGACATCATTTATCGTGGATTTAAGAAAACGCTTACTTTATTGTACCCTGAGCCATGTTAACATAAATTTCTCTACTAACTCTGGTGGTAGAAATTTCGTTTAGGACTTTATTTTTATTCTTATAGCCTTTAAAACTACGCTTAAATAAAGTTGAAAAACTAGCGTGCGTAGGAATCACAGGGGCAATGAGGTCCCAAACCCACTGCGGGAATGTAAACCATACTCAATCTAAGACCCCTAGATATATTCGTGCAAGAGGCTGCAGCCTATAGAGTGCTCAAAGACTAATCCAGACCGATAATGCACAAATTATCAACAAATTTACGGAGGGGTATGTATGCACGGACTACACAACTCCCCGTACAGATTTTGAAAAACCCTTTTGTGTCTCCATCCCCACAACGACGGGTCGAAGATGGGTACAGGACTAGGCGCGGGCTTCTTCTCAGAGTCCATCGATTTAGCCAAATCTTATAGACTCCCTAATTACAGCAGTGTCTTCCAAGCAGAGGTTCTTGCAGTGATAAAGGCTGCTAAACAGGTCTCTATGCTGGCGATACCTCAGGCTGATACCACCTTTTACATTGACAGCCACGCAGCGATCAAAGCTATCTCTGCCACAGAAATAAGATCTAAGCTGGTTTTATGCTGTCGCGAAGAGATAAACGTTCTTGCCACGCAGCAAAATATCAGACTCTGCTGGTTCCCCGAACACTGTGGCATTCTAGAAAAAGAAAAAACTGATGAACTGCCAAGGACTGGGCTCATCTAAGATCTAAGCCTATAACAGACTCCAGTGTTAAAATTTCATCTTGTGCCATTAAACAGAAAATTGGTAAGAAGATAGTGGAACTTACCAATGACAGATGGAACTCATTCGTAACTTGTACCACTACAAGGAATATGTATATACAAGAAATATGTATATAAATATAAGAAAAAATCGGACAAAATCATAAACCTGTAAAAAAAATCTTCAAAATCATCAAAACATTCATATTCCTACTTTAAAATCTCTAAGCAATTATAGGTAGAAAACTTAGTAGTTTTTCAGTAAAAAAAAACATAATTATGTTTTTATTGGCAAAAGTTCTTAGATCATAGGTCTGTCTGCATACTATTCATACTTCACTTCGGAAGGCTTCTCTTTCGCATTAAAGTTGCTTTATTTTCTTCAAACTTTTAAGATATGCATATTAAAATTTTATACACATATATCTACATTTTTTCTTTGAATATAAACATAATTATTATCTCCTAATTTGCTCCGTTAGGAACCCATAAAAGTTGCAAGACTCTAAAGTTCTTAACAAAATTTTACATTCCCATCCCATCCGAACGCCAATTCGAAAGCCCTGCGTCCTTTTTGTTCGACTATATAAAAAGCCATACAAGCAAATTACCTAATTTTTTCATGACAGGAAAGCATTACCATTATACATTTTTCATTCATAAAATTTATTCAAGCTCTGTCTGTGCATCAGCATCAGTATAGAACATTTCTACACACACACTCATAACGTCCGCCAGGACGAAGTGAAAATACCAAAATAAAAATGAAAATAAATAAAAAAATTACCGACTTTGAAAAAAACATCACAGATCCTTTCAGAGTGAAACTGCACGCATATTATTAGTCTGCCGTCGTCGTCATCGTCTCGTCTCTGACAAGGATGCGGATACACATCCTTGGCTTGAAATATGCACATAATAACTGACACAAACAGATGGAGGGCGACTCCATACACCGAAAACGTACCAACATTAGCGAATGTTTCTTTCTTATGTATCCATCTTGATCTCGATGAAGCTTGGGCTCTGCCCAACCCCCATCCATTAGGGTCCTTTAGTTTTCGTTTTCTCCGCGAATTTTATAGTTGAAGTTGAACATTTTGAAGAAGGAGCAACGGGCGTCGGAAACGGAACCAAATGAGCTACACATTAAGCTTACTTAGCTGTTTAGAGGTATGTTTTTTTTTTTTTAGTCCGTTATGCTCGCAAAATGATTGAAAAATATAAAAGTAGAGAAAGAAACGGAGTTCCAAAACTATATAAATAAAAAAAAAAACACTATACAAGCAGAGTAACAGTGAGAAATCTCATTTTGTATAACATCTAAAAGCATTATCCTTGAATTTTTGCATTCAAAATTACCTCCGCAGCAAGAACAATACAAACCCGGATGACGACTGGCATCATTACCAATGCTTCGAGGAAACTGAATTGAAAATATCATATTAGCAAGCGGATTCTGAAATAAAAAAATACCTTCAACTCCGAGGGGGTTGTACTTCTGGATGTGCTTTCGTTTTTGGCAATTTGTCATAGTTTTGTCTATCTATGGAATTCTTAGTGACAAAATCTGTACTGTTTTTTGTGGAGAAGTGGTGTGACCCGACGTATATTTACTCCAACCACAATGGTGGAAACATTTAAGAAAAAAAGTTATGGATATATTTTTTTTTAAATTTTAACTATATGCCTGTAAGACCTAAGGATGTTTACCAAACGCAATGGTGTTTTTTTTTAAGTGACTATGCCAATTTATAACATTTTTTTTTTAAACTAGTCTTTATGGCTCGGCACGGCAAGGGGCCTCCGACAGTGGGCATACTTTTTTCAAGTGGTGTGAAGTCCGTTCATGCACACCCACTTTTAGGAAGTGACTCTAGACATTCCAATTACAACAGTTTTGGTTAATAAAAGTACTGTTTATTTGGCCCCGCAGGGCCAGAGCCTATACTTCAGCCACACAGATATTTGTTTTCAAGTCAGTCAAAGCGCGTTAACGCACGCCCACTTTTCATGGGGGAAAATTGTTATAACTGTTATCAATTGGCATTTCTCTAGAATCGACCCGACTTTTAGTGGCGATTAACTGTTATAACTATTAAAACTGTTATATAACATTTCTATACTTTCGTTCTTTTTACAAATAAAAATAATAAAGGGTCCGTCATCTAACGTTTTTTTTTCAACTAGTGTTTATTTCGTGAATGGTAACACTTAGCTCATGTCTGATTTGACAGATATAATTAGTTTTATCCTTCCGTTGAACGAATATGGTTGCGTATACGCTTCGCTAAGTGGGCCTGCGATCGACTTAGAGAAGATGCCGATTTTGCCAAAAAAATCATCTTTTCAGAGGAAGCTCATTTTGATCTTGGCGGGTAGTAAACAAGCAAAATTGTCGCATTTGGGGCACAGAAAACCCGCACGCATACATTGAAAAGCCGATACACCCAAAACGAGTCACTGTTTGGTGCGGATTTTGGTCCAGAGGCATAATTGGGCCATTTTTCGAAAATGAGCAATGAGTGGCCGTTACAGTCAATGGCGATCGTTATCGGGCCATGTTGAACGAATTTTTGTTCACAAAAATTGAAGAGGAGGATATTGGCAACATTTGATTTCAACAGGACGGCGCTACGTGCCACACAGCCGAAGGTACACTGGATGTTTTGCGCCATTTTCAAAAAAGAAAAGTTATTTGGCGGACCCTTTATAACAATTTGATGATAAGAAGAAATGTTTAAAAATGATTTACCAAAATCTTTTCTTCTAAAACAAACCCACACTGGTCACTCTAGGTAAAATGAACTGTGATGTTTCAAAATAAATGAATGAATAAATGGTTTCGCTTGTTTGCATTTGTAAAGCATTTTTTTTGTTTACCATTTAATAAGGCTTTTCTTAAGTTTCTATGTGTCGGTTTCCATACAATAAAACTACAGTAGTCAACATAAATCAAATAGCAATAGGTATTATAAAAAAAGGACACATAAAACTCTGCAATTTGCCCCGGTTTTAAGTGTTGGGTATTGTTGTTGGTGTACATTTATTTTTATTCCAGCTGAAAATAAAGGCAATCCTATTTCTATACCACCTAAGGTACTAACTGAAAGGTTTTATTTGAAGAGATGATGAGATAGTACTGTGCGTTGCCCTCAAACAGTCCGTTACATTTGTCGTTAATGTTTGACTTTTCGTATGAGTCTTGGGTAAATGTTTTATTTTTTTTTTATGTTTGTTTGTTTGTTTGTTTTTTTTTTCTTTTTTTGTGTGATTGTATGAAATGCAGTATAAAAAGTTTCTTGAAGTTACCCCATGGGGAGAATTGTTTTTATTTTATGTTTTTATTTTTCATTTTGTTTTGTGCTTTCTTTGGCAAATAAACTTAATTCCTCTGTCATTCGTGATTGTTTTTATTTTATTCTGATGGGGAAAAGAAAACAAACAAAAGTGACGGATATGGTTTTGTTTTATTTTTTTTTTTTTCGTTTTGTTCGCATTTAATTTTGTAAGTATTTTAGTACGTAGGTATTTAGATAATATTATTGCTTGAACTTTTTTTTATAGCTTAGGTATTTCAAATGTATAAAGCTTAAACAGGATTAAAAGTTCATACAATCTTGGAAACAATGATCAATAATGGGTTGGTTTGACGAGTCAAGTCAATTTTGTCTTTTAGCTTGTTCGACCATTTCGTTCTTGGTCTTTTTGACAGCTGTCACTTGATTTATGCTCAGCTTGGTTTTCCATTTCATAATTAATAGACTTGCTCCTAAACAACGTTTGGAAATCGTGCAAATTTATTACCAAAATAATGGTTCTGTTCGCGCGGGTCATCGCGCGCTGCGTTCAATATTCGGTCGACATAATCGCAAAATCGCATAAATTCAAGCAACCATGGATCGGTTTCGCACCACGTTTACTCTAGTGGATGATGCGCATACTATTAAATTATATGCATTTTATTTCTTCTTGAAAACCTCTCTTCTAAAAAAAACACCCTTTATAACCGCCGCCGCCTTTAAGCCACCGAATTTCGAATATTAATACAACTGAAACTAGTTTATTATTTACTATATCATATTTTCCTACTGAAGTTTGGTGTTTTCCTTCGGAACAACCCTGGCAAAGCCAGCGAGCAAAACATCGGCTGGAAAGCAAAAAGCACATCACAAATTGACAATTTTTAACCCGTAACCCTATTTAATCAGTGCGTAAGACTGTCATGCCAAAGATCGTGGGAGCGAATACACTCAGCCTCTGTTAGCAAAAACCCGACTGCCTCTTGCAAGGAATTGACGAACTCTCCAAAAAAAATTAACTCTGTGATCAGGTAAAGAGCAGACAAAATTCCTGGTTAATTTTATACATCAAGCTGATAATCTGGCTACTATGATGTGTCAATATGTTAGTAAACAGTGCTAGCTTAACACCCGACCAGGTTTAGAGGTTTATCTCCACAGTAAAAAAATGTAAAATAAATACATGTGAAACGTTATTGTGAAGGCCTACAGAAAAATTGTAATTTACAAAAGAAAATATTAAAATAACAAAGACTTTGATAAAAATTCATCCTATGGTCTTGTCAAAATGTGTCCAATTTCCTAACTTTTAATTAATTTTATTTTAATATAACATGGAATCTTCTAATTTGTATATGAATATTTCAGTTTTCCTGCATGAGTGTAGAGTAGGCTTTATCTATTTTTAAAGATCTATAACTTTGACTAAACATATATTTTTTCAGGTTTTGTGGATAATCAGGCTTTTTTGGTCACTCTTTTTCTTTATGCAAATTAAAAACTTTATTCCATAAATGTGTAAAATGTATCAAGAAAAATAAATTTTCATTTGTTAGATTTAATAAACAACCCCTGAAGAAGTTGGGAAAATCCAACGAAACGTAGGGTAAAATTATGGAATAAAGTTTTTTTATTTGCATACAGAAGAAGAGTGACCAAAAAAGCCTGATTATCCACAAAACCTGAAACATTAAAAAAATTGGTCAAATTATTAATTTCAAAGTATATTTTTTCGACTTTCTATATCAGTCAAACTAGCTCTGAGGATTTTCTTCACACCTCTATTGTTCAAGTGAAATGAGCTGCAACATCTTGCGTGATTAAAAATCGTTTAGAAAACTTGGAAATTCTTATAACTTAAGAAATTAAATGCATCAAATGAAAACAAACAAACCAAATGCTTTCAACCTTGTCACTGACATTGCACGTTGCCAATTCAATATCATCATCATCATAACAACCTGTATGCATATTATATGAATCAGTGACAAAAAAAAAATCACCAAAAACCCTTCAACATTCTTTTCCTTCACGCAATGATAAAGGTGGATACACTTGCATATTCACCTAACGAAAATGCTTTCACGCTTGAAATTCAAATTCAAAGGAGATGCTATGATGAAAGACGCGTCACCGCGCGTACAACTGTACATACATGCACCTAATTCAGCTCGAATCTCTCTGAATGAAATGCGTTTCTTGCTTTTTTTTGTAAGCCCTTCAATTCACTCGCTTTTCGTATTGCACTCAAAATGTTTCTTCTTCTGCTTTTGCATAATTTTCTGCTTTGAAAGACGCTTTCAGGACAAACGAATAATAAATCCTTTCATATACATAGTGTGTCATCCTTGCACTACTCTGTTGGAGTATAAGCCGGGCAAAGTAGTATAAGCGCTTAGGGGGTTAATCCGGCGAACTTCTTAACAGGACTTGCACTATCACCATCACCATCACCAACCATCACCAACTTCTCTCTGCTGATGCTGTTGATCCAAAAAAATGCAGACTATTGCTCAATGCTCAGGTATTCATGTGCAAAATGTTTTCATTGCATTATGTAATTGTAATTTTGTCATTTAAATGAGATATGTCGGTGAAAGCTGAAAGCATCCTTTTTGTACATTCATATAGCTGAGGCATGTCCTTTGGATTAGATATAGGTCTAGAGAGAAACATCTTTTACGAAACGAAGGTAGGAATGGTATGCCGGATGATTTGTCACGATGTCTGCTACTGCCTGCATACCTATACCTTACCTACATATATTCTAATTCGATGGAAGAGCGGATAAGTGTAAGGCATTTGAATTTATTTAAATCCTTTTTTTCCTTGGCAGATATGAGTGGAATTGTGTTTCCATTTATGTTAAACTGAAATTGCACTTAGGGTGCCTATGGCATTTCTGATGGGTTTACTAGGTCTTTGTGGATAAAGAAGTAACGCTGGGTGGTGCGTTTGATAAAGGAACCTTATGGAATTTTTATCTCACAAACTAGATAACCTCTTTAAATTTTATATAGTATAGTAACTGATGGTAAGAGTGTCTTTGTTCGATAAATAGGAAATAGTATTTATCACGAATACAAGTTATAAGATTATGTAAAGGGTGTTTTTTTTTTGACGTGTGGTTTTCAAGAAGAAATAAAACGCATATAATTTAATGTAATGGCCAAGAATTTAGCTTTATTATTAAGATAAGAGTTTGCCATTATATTTTAAAAATGATTTCGGCAAGAAATTCTAGCCGATAGGCCCAATTTTCGACAGCTCCAATTGTTGCGCGCGAAGGCGGATGGACTAATTCGGGTCTTCTTCTATACTCTGCTTCACAGCAGCAATAGCGCCTTCGGTGCGCACTGTACGGCGTCTCTGAGGATGCGCATTATCCACTAGAGACTAGAGTAAACGTGGTGCGAAACCGATCCATGGTTGCCCGAATTTATGTGATTTTGTGATTATGTCGACCGAATATTGGACGCAGCGCGCTATGCGTCGCGTGAACCGAACCATTATTTTGGTAATAAATTTCTACGATCTTCAAACGTTGTTCAGAAGTAATTCTATTAATTATGAAATGGCAAACCAAACTGCGCATAAATCAATTGACAGCTGTCATAAAAAACAAAAAGTATTGCCAGATTCAAAACTGCACGTCTAAAATACACCCTTTATTTAAAAAAATAATGCCTGAGTGCTTAGTGTTTGAGGTTAAATCATAAAACAGTTTGGCTACTTACTCCTTTTTTAAAAACAAAATTAAATGTAAATGATTAAACAAATGGCAACTGGTATTTTCCCAAGTCAACTACCTACTTACATTTGCCCTTAACGTAAAAAAAAAACAAACAAAAAAAATTCCTACGACTGCTAAAAATTCGATGTTTAAATTATTTTAACAGTTATTATTTAAAAAAAAATAAAATAATAATTATTTAAGATAGGCACCCAGGACTATAAATTCGAGGCTCTTTTTTAACATTTTGCGTTTTCTTCATTCAACAATTGATCTATATTTTACAAATAGGCTAGAACTTTTTAGTCAGCCTTTTTGTTATTATTGATTGAAGTTCAAACCATTCTTTGGTTATATGTATGTAGTTTTAGTCATGCATCCAGTAAATTGAATAGTAAAAATAAAAATTCTTCTGAACAGCTTTTTTCATTGTTTGAAACTCAGGCCAAGATCCTACCTAAACACCACTAAGAGGAGTCGTACGATTGGCCTACTGGCAGTCCTGAGATAGCAATACTTCCAGCCATAAACTTCAAAACGTCGTAGTTTTATTTTCTTTTAAAAAAAAAGATAAAATAGTGGTACACTTGGGCGTATACGCACTTTTCTTATTTTATTGAATTTTTGACAGATTTTCCTGGTTTTTTGTTCGTGTACGTTATGTTGGTTTAAAATCACGGTTCAGATGTTACTGATTACTCACACTGTATCTTTTCACAGCAGGTGGACACATAAAGTTGGTACGACCTTCACTATTTGTGTCAAAAACGACTTATGAACAGTTTAAAATTTGAGACAAACTACCTGTAAATATTCCATGTAAACTAAACAATTTTCTAATATATGTGGCGCTGTGGTCAAGTTATTAGTAAATTTTTTATCTACAATTCTAAAAATTAATGAAGTAAACACGGATTAAGCCATCACAGTAAATGCTTAGTCATACGAAATATCAACTCATACTCGGAGTAAATATTTACATAAATATTGATGTGAAGTCAATCCGGATGAAGGATCGCGCCATCTACTGGAAATGGCAGAAAGTATTTTCTAATGATCTGATTCAAGATTAATGGTGGAATTATTTGATCGAAGAAGTGCAAAATTGATATCGACGAAAGTTCATCGTCTGGTGTCATTGAAGGGTTTATGGTTTCTCAGGAACTTGCGAAGTCAGTCATAAGTTTTATAATTTAGCTACAATTGACCACAGACCACACTGGGGAAAACACATAACGGGATCTTCCATATTGTATACCGATAAAAAAGATACAGGTACATTTTTGAAAAATTGTGCTCCCTCATAAAATTAAAAAAAAAATTAACAAATGGTGCGGCAGTGACTGTCTATTCCCCAGAAGTATTTTTGTTAATTCATAAGCAGAGGTGCCTAGATTCAAAAATAACTTCTCATGAAGTTAATAAATGCTTTTTCTATCATCCATTAAGGAATTTCTTACTTAAATCAAAAAAAGTAAACAAATCAAACATCTCTCTATGACATACCTCTTTTCGTTACCTTGAGTAAGCTATCCATTAAATTTCAGCCATATTTTGACGTCTAATACCCACTCGAAAAGCTCCTCCATCTTTCAAATCCAATCAAATGAACATTCCATTCAACAAAAACAACACCAAACAAAAACAAAAAAAATAAAGAAGAATAAACATATCTACAAAAAAAAACTCATCAGTTCTCACGAATCACAAACAAAAAAAGAGGAAATAAAAAATTGCTAATGGATGAAAGGCACTTTGTCAACTACTGTGGCGTAAGTGCCTCATTCACTTTATCTCCATCTCCATACAAGGATCAATGTACCGGTACACCTTACCTCTATGCTATGGGTCTATGCCATTCTGTAGCTGATATGCTTTAAGGACCCAAACTCAAAATGTCTACCTTTACCGTTATACAAATCCAATGATGAAGCATCATCACCATTGGATGTTGGATGATGGATAAAAAGATGGCGAACAAATTCTTTCATTGCCTGCATTTTTCATTATGGATTGACGCTTTAAAAGGGAAAGAGACTTCTCCAAAAAAAAGTCTCATTTTCATTTTCATTTTCATTTTCAGTGCTCGCAAATGGCAAAAACTTATTCCGTGAATATATAGAGGGGATGAAGATTAAGGGCGTCATCAAGGGGAGTTGAAAAAAACGGAAAAAAAGAAAACTATCACAACAACTCTTACGATATTGTTGCTATTCACTCTTCCCATCCCCATCTCGAATATACTATATATTAAGGTACAGGAACCTTTTTATGGCAATGACTCCTCCGACTCGTTGTGTCCCATTATTGAAATTAGGGTGCTGCAGGATAAGAGGAAGCACAACCAACGCGGGACTCATCTTCTGCTGATTCATTGCAGTAATAGAGCAGTATTTGCTTTTTTTTTTCTCAATTCTTCTTTTACTCTTTCTCCACTTTTTTTTGGATGACTGCCAATGACGCAGCTTTCGAGTCTTTTATTTTCTTTTTTTGTTGCTCAAACTAGTCCTGGAAGAGACAGCTCCAGGATGAGCCCACGGGGACTGTGGTAAAGTCCTATTTTGTTGTTGTTGTTCGATGATGATGCCGTTGCCGTTGCTGAGCATCATAATTTGGAAATTATATTCCATTGAGCCGAAAGGAAATTCCTTCTTTCAACGCACGACTGAGCTTCCTTCTTCATCGCCTCGTTTCAACTTCGGCTCTTCTTTAAGGCCGATAATGAAGTTGTACAGGCACAAAGTTAAAAAAAAAACAAAAAAAAAAAAAACAAAAAAAAAAACAACCTAATGATGTACAAAAATGAAGGCATCCTTCGTCTTTGCGAAGTTAAGAGGAAGATTGCTTCCAAAAAGTTTTTAGCTTGTATCGATTAAATGCACGATGGGTGGTGGTCAGGTTAGTATAGAAAACAGAATGTGATATAATGTTAGGTAGGTATATACCTGCCATTTTCCCCTCTTATATGTGTTGAGACCGGGGCTATTATTAAGTGGAACATTATTATTTGTTTGCGTTGTCATGCAACATCAAGAAGGTTGTTTTTTTTTTGTTGGTTCATAAGTACCTTCCTACTAAAGATATACAAAGGATAAGTGTGTCAGAGACATGAGGATTTTTTGCGCCTTTGAGTAGCTGATGTAAAGGTATCCTGATGTTTTTTGAGGAAATTGTTTTATTTGATTAATGATGAATGACCATTTGATTTTAAGGACCAACAGTTTAAATTTCAGAAAAGATTTTTCATGATCTTTAGCAGAATACACGACCGAAGGGGGCGGATTCTGTAAGTTTTTTTTTTTTTTGTTTTAACTTGGCATTTAATGTATATCGTAGGTATAACAGGAAGCAGCTATATCTATAGGTTAAAAGGATAATAAGGTAAAAAGTATAATACAAAATAATTGAAGATGTAAGAGATGTCATAAGATTAAAGGAAGATTTACAAATCAATATTTTTGCAGACAAAATACAACATTCGGAGACAAGGATCTACATGAAGGGCTTAATATTTTTTTAGTGCCAAACGCATGGACAAATAATTGGATCTTCCTTAAGATTTGGTATTTGCTCTTACTCTTTGCATACAAAACAGAAGATTTAAAGAAAATCATCGAAATCTGTTTAACTGTTATCGAGAAAGTTGAAAAAATTAAAAAAATACACTGCCACTGGAAGGTAAATAGGTTAATCAAATATGTTTATACAAAAGGTCTCTCTAAAGGGTGTGTGTTTTTTTTTTTAGAGGAATATTATTAAATGAAATAACACACAGATAAATTGTGTTGATTGCCATAAAATTGAATTTATTTGAAAGATAATTCCTTGCTATTTTTATTTGAATATGATTTCTGGAATATAGCCGTCTCGGCTAGCTCGGATGTAGAACAATCTTGAGGTCCAATTTTCGATCACTCTTTGCAGCATTTGGGGTCGTTTATCGGCAATAACGCAGCGAATGTTGTTTTCCAAGTCATTAACCGCGTCTCTGGCTTATCGGTGTAGACTAGCGACTTCACATACCCCTACAAAAAATAGTCTAGCGGTGTTAAATTATAGGGTGTTTTCTTTTTCTTGTGAAAATCGGGATCAACAGCAATCTCGTTTTTAAGCCCTTTCACCGAATGTACCCGCGCCGTGCCCGGTGATTGTCATTGATTCCTCATGAAATGGCAAACCAAACTTAATATAATTTACATAGCAGATGACAAAATGGCTTTCAATGAAAACAGTGCTGCCAACTTAAAGTTCTATACCTTTAAAAAAAACACCCTTTATAATGACTCTAGATTTGGAGATGATATATGTATACACTACAGTATAGGGCAAGTTTTGGATTTCTAGATAAAATCAAGCTCAAGATTTCAATCAAACATGACATTACGGTATATTAGACGCGCGCTGCGTCCAATATTCGGTTGACATAATCGCAAAATCGCTTAAACTCGAGCAACCATGGATCGGTTTCGCACCACGTTTACTCTAGTGGATAATGCGCATTCTCAGAGACGCCACCGCCGTACAGTGCGCACCAAAGATGCTATTGCTGCTGTGGAGCAGAGTATCGAAGAATACCCGAGTGAGTCCATCCGCCATCGCGCGCAACAATTGGAGCTTTCGAAAATTGGGGGGCCTCTCGGCTGGAATTTATTCGATCCAGCTGCGGCGGCCGCTTGCCCGAAATCATTTTTAAAACATAATGGCAAACTCTTATCTTTATAATAAAGCTAAATTTTTGGCCATAACATTAAATTATATGCGTTTTATTTCTTCTTGAAAATCACATGTCTTAAAAAAAAACACCCTTTATTTAAGTTTCGTTTCAGTTAACGGCCATTAAGGAATTAAAGTATAAAGTATAAAGAACAAAAGACTCCCAATGAATGAAATCAATATCTATATAACTCTTCTGTTTTCACTTGGGTATACAAAAACATTACTCATTTATATTTTCCAACGAAGAAAATGCAATTTATTTTCTAGTCAATAAAAATAATATGAAAAAAACTACTTAAACATAGACTTACCATAAACAATCGATTTCCTTCCAAAGCTAAACAGCTATAATATTTTATATTTATGCTCCTGTACGTGAACGTTTACCGCACACCGATTCTGGCTAAATCGGTAAAATGTAAATTTTCCGCAAACGCAGTTTCATATTTCAAGGTCGATGGTTCCCTCGATCCTCCCATAGGATGCAGTTTGTTTAGCGAATGAAAAAAAAAGGAATAATTTTACTCACATCATGTAAATCTGATATTTATTTTCATTTAATCCGCACCAATCCGCACAGTCATCCTTTTATTTATGCAAAAAAAAAAGGATAAACAATAATATTACACAAAAAAAAAAAAAAATAATAAAAACAGAACATAGAAACACACACTTATAGGACCAGATAATAAATCTGTTATCCTTCTGCCGAATCGAGAGCAAGGATAATGTTTAGAGTCTCGAACAGAAAAATACTTTGGCAAAATTTATGAGAAAAATTCCATCGCAATATTTTGCTATCCGTTTTCTCGGTGTACTTTTATAAATATTTATTTTTGTTTGCTTTAGCTGTAGCTGTTGTTGATGTCCTTTTTTTTTGTCATAATGGACTTGCATGGAAATAAATAACTCGCAAACCCGTTATACTGTACGTTCAATTCTATAAATCGGAAAAACAAAACCAAAACAAACAAACTACGATTTACTATATCGTATATATATGAAAACTGTGGAAGTGGTAAGTTAGCTGATGAATTCGTGAGGGTATTTCCGTTTGCGTTCGTTCGTTTGTCTGTCTCCTCTGTCGGATCGGTATCAATAGCATCAAGTTTGATTAATACCCGAATTATCCGCTGTGATTGATGAAATGTCGGTTTAGAGTTTCGACTGTTTCCTCCGATGTGGAATTTTTTTCCGCTTTTTTTGTGTTGTTGTTTCTGTTAGTGCTTTTGTACTTAGTTCTGTTGTCCTGTTTTACTTTACTTTTTTTTTTTGTTTTATGAAGTTTTCTGCAATCAGGATAAGGGTACATCTATCTTTATATACGTATAAACATATCTATTTTATATATATAGATTTTATTTTATAGGGGAGAGTTGTATAACCGAATGGCAGAGGAAGACGAAAACGGATGTTTGTCAGTGGATGAATTATTGGATATTTTTATTGTCCATTTTTTTGTAGATAATCGTTTTTTTCCTTACGAGATTTTTTTTTTGTAATTTTCTAATATGGACGATGCTTTAAGTTTCATTGGAAAAAATGTGTTTTTTTTTTCTTATTTCTGTCTTAATGCAGATGTTTCCGTTAATTCGCCAAAAGCAAATGATTTCCGAGGAAATTAATCTTCATATTGGAACTTTTTGAATTGTAGGTTCGGTAGAACGACTTTGATGAGGGTATTTTCAAAAAAATACCCTTTGCTGAGTTTATTCTGAAATGAAGAAAAGAAAATTAATTAATTAAAATTTATTGATATTCTTGCTAAGAAATTAAGAATAATATTTTAAAAGACATATTTTTTATTAAATGAGAACCTTCAACACAGTCTTAGGCCAGGAGAAAGAGAACATATATAGTCTCAAACATTAAATTATAAACTTATTCCTTTTCAACACATATGATGACATTGTTATTAGGATAATGTAAGCATAAGGTCGCAAGATGGAATGAACTTTTATTTCTGATGTCTTTCGAGGCAAGAGGGTACATAAATGGTGAGGGCTTAGCCAATATCAATAGTCACACCCTTGTTTTCCCTTTGTCAGTATCTGAATTATATGTTAAACTTTCTAGGGACTCGTTTAAAACAATACATTAACTCTTATTACGGTTGTCGTTTTTATAAAACGACAATACAACAACTGGGCTCTAGAAGCTCCAATTGGCTCCAAATATTGTTATAATATCGAGAAATGTGGCGAGCGGTGAGAAGACCGAAGTTTTAGTTTTACCTGTGTACCTTCTAGGGCCATGTCGTTTAACTCTCGTTTTAGTAAAACGACAACCGTAATAATGTGATTGTTTTTCAATGCGGGAATCAAAATAATATTTTTATTTGTAACAAAAATTAAATAAATGTTTTTATTTCTATTTAAATTAATTTTACATTTTTTACTCGAAATTAATTGATACATTTTTACTTGCTCTATAGAGTAATTATGATTAACATTGCAATGATTGAGAAGTCCGAAAAAGTTGGTTTCAACATACATGTACCATACGCCCGAGCCTCTGTGCCCTTTGAGTCTGTACCTATTATTAAAGCCAAAGACATTTTCTTCAAAATTTGGTACAGAGCATCTTTATGGTATTCCCTAGAGGAAAAGTTCGAATTTTTGTTTAGGCTCATCTGGAGCTGCCATACAATGGTTTGTTTTTTCTTTTCAAATATTATTGAAAACGGGTCTAACGATTTTCATTAATCTTTGTACTTAAATTAATCAAAGTGATTGTAAGAAAACTGTATTTCAGATTTTTGGAAAAAAATTGCATAATGGAAATGTGGTTCTGACATCGTTTGAGAAAATTGCCCTCTTAGTTACTCACGTAGGTACCTACAGCATTTTATTGAGTTCACCAATATCGTTGAAATTTTGAAAAAATGGTGTTACTAAATAGTAAAAACTATTTTTTCTTTAAAAATATTGAAAATAATATTCTTTTAAACAAAACAAAAGCCAAACAAAAAATCCCTTTTTTAGTACTATTGACTTTTCCTATCATGTTTTTGTTAAAAATATCATTAAATTATTTCATGCATCTTAAATGTATAGATTTAGTTGTTAACCATAAGAGAAAATGCATGTGATCCAGTCGTGCATATTATTTTCAACGAAGTAGTAAAATAAAAGGTCTATTATAAATATAAAGGATGTTTTTTTAGACGTGTGGTTTTCAATAAAAAATAAAACGCATACAATTTAATATTATGGCCAAGAATTAAGCTTAATTATAAAGATAGGGGTTTGCCATTATGTTTTAAAAATGATTTCGGGCAAGTGGCCACCGCAGATGGCTCGAATAAATTCCAGCCGAAAGGCCTAATTTTCGACCACTTTTTGCAGCAATTGGGGCCGTATGTCAGCAATAACGCGCCGAATATTCTCTTTCAAGGCGTCAATTGTCTCGGGTTTATCTACGTAGACAAGCGATTTCAAATTATCCCACACAAAATAGTCCAGTGGTGCTAAATCGCACGATCTTGGTGGCCACGTCACAGCCCCACGACGCGAGATAATGCGCTCACCAAAAGTTTCCTTCAATAAATTGATTGTTTCGTTGGCTGTATGGCATGTAGCGCCGTCTTGTTGGAACCAAAGGTCATCCACATCAACATCAACATCCTACAATTCAGGCACGAAAAAGTCATTAATCATGGCTCTATAGCGTTCCTCATTGACTGTAACATTATCGCCGGCTTCATTTTTGAAGAAATATGAACCAATGATTCCCTCTGCCCATAGAACACATCAAACAGTGACTTTTTGGGGATTTAATGGCGTCTCAAAATACATTTGAAGATTATCATCACTCCAAGTACGGCAGTTTTGTTTATTGACGTATTCATTCAACCAAAAATGAGCTTTATCGCTAAACAAAATTCGCTTATGAAAATAGGGATCAACGGCAATCTTGTTTTGGGCCTATTTGGGCACGATTTGCAAACTTTGTTCAGGAGTTAGTCTATTTATTATAAAATGGCAAACCAAACTGAGCATTAATCAAGTGACAGCTGTCAAAAAGACCAACCTTAAAAAAAGTATTGTCAGATTGAAAACCACACGTCTAAAAAAACACCCTGTATTAATCTCACGACTTAAATCTAACAATTGGAACAAGGCTTTTGTTAAACTGTGGTCAGTAAGGTACCTACAACTTGTTTATATTTTTTTTTAAAACTTGACCATACATTTTCCCTCAATTAGGACAGTTTAATTTTGTATCAATTATTTTCAGCTTATTCCCATTAACAAAAAAACCTTAAAAACCAATGTTTAAAAAGTAGATACTCAACAAAGGAAACAAGAATTAAATATTCTCATTGAACGTTTAAGATTTCAATAATAAAAAAAATAAAAAATAGTTATCTTTCATAAAGTGCATTAAATCATCTGATTTAAAATAGAAAAAAAAATCAGAATGTTTCTCTTTAAAAAAAAAAAACAACAACTATTTTCGAAAATACATAATAATAAAACCCAATGAGAGGAGACCAGCGAAACATTTACTTTGTCACAGAATTATATCGAATAATTGCGATTTCCCATTTGGCCACGATGCGATGTGATGCGATGGATGTCAATTCCATTTCACATTCACATTTGCAATTTACAATTTTCCTGTTGTTTTTATATATTTTTTTTTATTTTATTTTTCTGCTTGTTACGCAAGTTCGTTTTCCGCATCCTACGAATTGAGAATTTTCACTGTTTCATTGTATTTTTCTTTTAATTTTTGTTCTGTTTTTATTTTTTTTTTTTGTTAAATTCGTTTCCCAATGGCTAAAGTTTATTTCAGCATTTTTCATTCTTAATGGAAAATCGGCTGTCGGCTTTTTCAGTGTAATATCACTTTGGCATCATCTATCACATGCGGAATGCCATCATTACTGGGAGACAGATATCACCAGAATAATATCAACAAAAAAAATAAAAATTAAATCTGTGGAGTAAAAACTGTTTTGTGTCCACTCAAAATTCTGCCAAAAAAAATAAAAAAAAAAAAAAAAAAAAAAATGAAGAACAAAAGGATTTACTGTTGAACGCGCCCCCATCCATATGCATCGACCGAAAAGGACATCATTTTGTTTGCATGAGTGGATTCGACAAAATCAATTGGATTTGTTTTGATTTCGTTTGGACAGAGTAAATATGCAAATGGCGCATAAAAATCCTGCAACCACGTATTATGCATCACATATAAATATGTATATTACCTATGTGCATGTGTATATGTGTAAGTGTATATCCGTATGCATTACTATAGTATGTAAATATTGAAGGACATTACAACCCCAGTCCGGTTGATATTTACTCAGATTGAAACAATGTTGTTTTCAGATCGCATTTTTATTATTATTATTATTATTTTTATTTTCGTTTTTTTTTTATTGTTGTTGTTGTCTTGTTGATGTGTGCCTTTATTATTTTACGCTTTTTGACCAAACTCAAATCGATAGTTGCAGTTATCCACACATCGTGCATATTTCAGAGCATTTTCAATATTTGGTTAAAGTTAATTTAAAAAAAAGCAATATTTTTAAATCGAAGTAGATTTAATTTAACAATATACCAAAATGCAATTGTGTATAGGTATGTAGGTATGTATGTGTGTATGTTTTTTTTTCGTTGCACATATTGTGCAATAATATAAAATTGAAATGAATTCTGATTTGATATGGAATAGATTTTTTTTTTTTAAATTTGAAATATTGAATGTTATGTTTTGTTTGCTTGGAAAAAATATTTGCTAAATTCAATTATCTTTTTATCGCGCGCTGCTGAGAGAAACTCACAAAATTCAATTATTAGGGAACGTGATTTGATGATGCTGCGTATTTATAATATGCCTACATCGTTGACATTGATATTAATTCATATTTGTGTGTTCATCAAACAATAGATCTCTTGATGTCCGTTTAGTTCAAGTATGTAGCTTACCCCCGATTTCTTGTGAAACTTCTAACCCCTCAAACTCAATGAAGTTAAGAAAGGAAATGCTGTGTTCAACGGTCTTTATTATTTCTGGGACCTAAAACATGCTTCAAACCCAAAATCCATTTTTGGGTTGCTAAGAAAATGATCACATTCTTGGTCACTTTTCAATGGGGCATATTCATAGTCAGTTTTTAAACTCCAGTTTATCTTAGACTGGGGTTCATTCAATGTTATTTAGAAAGGATAAACCCAGGTCTAAGATAAACTGAAGTTTAAAAGTGATTATGAATATGCCCCAATAAGTTGGGTATGATTCAAAAACTGACAGAAAAAAATTCGGGGATCACTCATAGAAAAAAGGCAGGCTAAATTCAAGTACGAGCAGGCTTATTTTTAATATTTTTGTATTCTTATTTTATTTATTCTAAAATCGACACCATTTATACTTGATACAAGAATTGGATTCTAAAAACAAATTTTTATTCCAAAATTAAGCACAAAAAAATTGATTTGATTATGGCATTCTTAACATAAGATTTATTTAATCTTATTACAAGATTTATGTACTTAAATTAAGTTCGTAATAATCTTGATTTAGTTTTTTTTTCTTATTATATGAATAAAACAATCTTAATTCTTATAGTTAAAACGAGCCAATACAATCTTAAACGTGCATATGTAAATATATCAACCCTTCCTTCAATCGTACATAAGTATGTTGCACCCGCCGCGTTCTTATAATAAGTTTTTACATTCTTAAAAAACGGAATTCAAACCTTGAAAGTTGAAATCAAGAATATTATTCCCAAATCAAGCCGAAACGATCTTAAACTCGTATGATCTTCAATTGCAAAGAAGTTTAGAGCGTTCTTTCATTTTGATGTGCGCTACATTCTATTTCGGACGTGATAAATTCATGTGATTTAAGAGTGAAATTTAAATAAAAATTAAATTAATAATGACTGCAAAATTTGACACATACAGTGAAACGTCAGGGTTAGTTTCACGAACCGAGTATTTTTTCTGTTTTTATTATGCTTTTCTTTTAAGAACTAATTTTAGTTTTAATTTTTTAACTAAAGCTGCAAATGCTATATATAAAACTCTGCAATATATTAAAAAAGAAGACCTCAAAGAAGCAATATCTCATTTCGGGCAGAATTATGTGAAAAATTGTTTGTTGAGGTAATGAAAAAAAAAAACTGAGGTCAGAAAGAAATATTCAAATTTGTAAGTAATTAAGTAGGTACTATTTTTGTTTTCAAAATTCAATGCTTTTAGAAATTTTAAGTTCAAAGTTTGGTATCAAATTATGTCTTAAACTTTTTGCGAAAATTGAAAAAAATTGTAACTAAATTTACTTTATTACCTACGTGGTGAAAATAAGATCTTAAGAGCGACTTAAGCAACCGATTGGAGTCAAATATTTGAGGCAATTTTATTTCTGATATTTTCAATTTTCTCTGGAACAAGAAGAGATTTTAGCATTTAATTTTTGGAATTTGACTAAAAATCAATAAGAGCATTGAATGTTAAAAACAAAAACACTACTTAATAAAGTACAATTTTGTAAAAATAGTTTAAACAAAATTTAAAATATTTTTGTTTTTTTTTTCAAAATTTTGAGATTGAAAATTATTTTTTTCCAAATTGTTCACTAAAACAACTTTTTTTTTTTTAAATAAAATAAAAGAAGAGATTTTTGGATGTACAAAAAAGTATAGAATGACATAGTAAGTGTCAGCATTGCTTTCTAATGATTTTCTTCTCTTCTAAGTCAATTAATTTTTTAGAAAATTTCGTCTTTTGGCTAAACGGGGGGGGGGGGGGGGGATAGTATAATAAGCCAATAAGTCATAATGAAAATTTCAGCAATAATTCCATCCCAACAAAAATTCACACAATGAACTCATAGAAATTTTAAATCGAATTTCTTAATTTTCTATTATTTAATTTACAACCCCAATTGTGTTGCCAATATTAAACATTTTAAGTGGAGTACTAAGTACGGCATCCCTGCCACAATGGAACGTATAAACTTATACTTAACCTTATTTTTCTCAATTCACACGATTTCCCATCAACACATTGCATACATAAATTATTAACGGTACAAGAATAGAAAAGGTATTATTCTTATGTTTAATACATCTAACATCCCCCAGAACAAGATGTAATATCAAAATACGTAATAACAACAACAACAAAGGAAAGCTTTTTTATAAGCATCAGTATCAGCTAACAAATAAAAGTATAAATTTCCTTGACAAAAGAAAAAAAAAAAATTGGCCCAAATTTGACATTAAACAATTTCCTTCATTTTGGTACTTCAGCACGCCCGGCCTACCGCACCACGCCACCACTGCCCTTTCCTACCCTCGACATAGTCATTGCCATTTGGTCCGATTCTAAGTGGGTGTAAGTTGAAACATTGAAACATAAGGATTTCTCATTTAATTTTATGCAAAAATAAAATCGCATTTAGTTCAACGTCTTACAACTTACATTCATAGAACAACATCCTTTGTGTCGAGGAAAAGGATGTTTCTTCTCTTCCTTCGTTGGATTTTTTTCTTTTTAACTTGAGAAATTATTCCGGTTCAAGTCCCACTGAGATGCTTTTTGTTTCTCAAGACTTTTTGCTATCCCCGTTCTCGTCCTCGAGTTGTAAATTTAAATGGAGGGGTTATCGTTATACGTATACATAGATAGAGGTTTAATGTGTCATTAATGGCGATGGCGATGCTTGGGATTTTTCACTCTTGCACGTATTTTCTATTTTCTAATTTAATTTTTTTTTTCTCTTCTGTTTTTAAATAAAATTAATATCTCTGCATATATTTTTGGACGTGCGCTTCATCATGGGAAATGTGAAATTTCGGCTCCGAAATTGGAGTCTTATTTTAAATGAATTATACTCTAGAAAGGTAAGCTTCGAGACATAAGAACAACAAATATTCATGAGCCCTACATTAGGTATAGGTATATCCTTGTATATCGTAGAAGCGAACCCTTTTAAGGTATTTCCAGCAAGCACAAACAAAAAAAAAAAAAATGTTATAATAGGCACAACATAGACTTTTTGGCCTCTCCTTTTAATTAAGTTATAAATAGGGGCGCGTTCGTTGTTATGGGTTTTACTAATATTATATAAATTAAACCTCAAAAATATGCTTCTTCCCTTTTTTGTTATGCTGTTGTTTTTGGTGATGTTACGACTTGGTAAACCTATGTTATGGTTGCGTTGCGCTTGACTGGTGGTTGTCTTTTATGATTAAAATTGTTGGATCTACATATATTTTAAGAGAAAACATACAATTTTTCATTTTTGTGGTTTTCCTTAATTTTCAAATGGAATCAAATTAAAATGTTCAGTGGTTATGATGGTGGCTATCATACTTTTAGGAAAAAAGAATACCTCTGGTACTTATACATGTACATACCTTTAAAGATGAAATCCATTACGAATTTTGAACTTAAATTCAATTGAAATGCTTGGAAGGCTCTGCTTTTATTATAAAGATATTTTGTTTTCTATTTTATGCAAATGTTAAATTTATACCGATGTACCGGGCCGGATAAATTGGGAAAATGAATTAAATGATCAACGTGGATTTTTTCCACAATATTCTATATTTTGTTGAGAAAATTACAAAGCACTAAGCGGGAGCTTTGAGAGAACTATCATCATGACAAGGTTTTTTTTTTAAATTTGGCTTACTTTTTCAAACCTCAATTCTTACAAGGACATAACAGGTACAAAATTTAATCAAAATTGTTAAAGCTGTTTTTGAGAAAATTACAAACAAAGGATGAGCTAAAACAAAATTTCGAATTTCCCCACCAGCGAATTATAAACGATGTTTTTTTTTAGACGTGTGGTTTTCAAGAAGAAATAAAACGCATATCATTTAATGTTATGGCCAAGAATTTAGCTTTGTTATAAACATAAGGGTTTGCCATTATGCCGCCGCGGCTGGCTTGAATAAATTCCAGCCGAGAGGCCCAATTTTCGACAGCTGCAATTGTTGCGCGCGATGGCGGATGGACTCATTCGGGTCTTCTTCGATACTCTGCTCCACAGCAGCAATAGCGTCTTCGGTGCGCACTGTACGGCGGCGTCTCTGAGGATGCGCATTATCCACTACAGTAAACGTGGTGTGAAACCGATCCATGGTTGCTCGAATTTATGCGATTTTGCGATTATGTCGACCGAATATAGGACGCAAAGCGTGATGCGCCACGCGAACCGAATCATTATTTTGGTAATAAATTTGCACGATTTTCAAACGTTGTTCAGGAGACTAATAATTATGAAATGGCAAACCAAACAGAGCATAAATCAAGTGACAGCTGTCAAAAAGACCAACTTCGAAAAAAGTATTGCCAGATTGAAAACCACACGTCTAAAAAAAAACTCTTTACAAAGTTTAATCAAAATTATTAGAGCTGTTTTTGAGAAAATTAGAATTAGAATCAACTCACTCTACGTTATGAATGGTGAAATTTGTATTAATATGTTCATCTAAGTCCAACTTTTATTACTTTCCCAACACATAGAAACAATTTTTGTAATCAAAATCCACTTTTGTGTGTTTATCCCATTTCACTCTATAAATATAAAATTTTTAAAATTGACTTTCAAACACAAACAGAATTTTTAAAATCGGATATCCGTCTTTTGTTTTTACCCCACATCACCCTATAAACATCAATTTTTTGAAGAAAAAAAATTCTCTACCTTTGATATACAAAAAGAATTTTTGTCATTTTATTTGTACCCCATTAAGCACTATAATTATAAATTTTTTGAAAAAAATGACCCTAAAGCCATTTACTAAAAATAACCTTTCAAACACCAAAATAATATCTAAAATCAAACAATTTTTACTTGCTCTAGAGGGCAAGAATTGGTTTAGTTTAGAAAAAAAATTCGAGGTTATAAGCAAAGCTAATACTACGATAATCGAGAAGTCCGAAAAAGTGAGTTTTTTCATGCCGTCCGTCGGTCTGTGCGTCTGTGCGTCGGTGCGTCCACCGAGCTAGAGCCTAAACGGGTTTACCGATTTGGATGATATTTTTTACAGAGCATTTTAATTTGATTCCCTAGAGTGGAAATTCGAATTTTTAGCTCATCTAGAACGGGTAGCTGCCATACAAATACTTTGGTTTCTTCAAATTTTCTCGAAAACGGCTCAAAGGATTTTGATTAAACCTTGTACTTATATTAAACAAGTCAATTGTAAGAAAACTGCATTTCAAGTTTTTCTCAAAAAATTCATATTACGTAATTAGGTATTCAACGTTTTTTGAAAATATGCTCTTATTTTTGGGTTATTCGCGTATATCTTTGCCATGGAAAAATCGATTTTGTTATAATTTTGCAATCTGATGCTTCTCAATAGTTTAAACAATAATGCATTTAAGAATTTTAAAACATTTTTTTGAAACAAAAAAAAAATCAATTTTTTAGTGCTTTCGGCTCTTTCAATATTTCCTCGTTAAATATACATACATCAAAAGATCAGATATCAGATATAAATTAAAAAATTTTGCAAGCTTTGGTTCTCGAAATATTCATATCCGAAATGATAATACTTTGTTTTTTTTCGGTCCAACATTAAAAAGTGCGTCGATGGCGATATTTCCCCAACAAAGCTTCGTAAGGGGTTGCGGTTTGCAGTGGCGAATAGCAAATTCCCAGACCTTTCCAGCGACGTAAAAATTTCGACAAAAATTTTTTCAATGATTTTTGAAAAAAATGATGGACTACCCCCTTGCAACTTTTTTTCAAATTTTCTGAATATTTGTATAGTTATTCTGCTATTAGGGGTGGAGACGAATCCTTGTTGGATCATTAAATTCAGTTCTCCTGTTCTCGAGTTATACGTGTTGTAACTGAAATCAATACCAACTTGTCCCCTAGAGTAAATACAAAATTAAAATTTGATTTTTTAGCATGAAACTATGATGATTTTTTTTATTAATTTATTCTTGAACCATCTTGACACAACTCCAACAACTTTAATAATGATTATTAAAATCCATCAAAGTCATATACAAACCATCAAGGAAGGAAGGGAAACTTTGTTGAACACATCACCCAATATTAATTAAAAGATCCACACCCATTAATTAAATCAATCAAGTAAAATCAAACAATTCAAAAAGAAAATCCCCATCAAACCACTTCATTAATTTCTGCTTCAGCTTAAAATGCAGATCAAAAAATTAATCAAACAAAAAAGTAAAACAAAAATGAACTCTTATCTCAGAAGCCAACACTTCATTTATTTTATTTAGATCGGCCCTTTTTGCAAAGCCTAATATTTCATGGCTTCTGCTTTATTATTGTTAACAACATCACTCAGTTAATGTTTTATTATAAAATAAATCCTTGCAATAAAATCACCATATCCGTCATCTTTTCATCACAGGATCATTACTCAAATTATTGTATTAAAATTATCTTCCAGACAATTGCCTTCTGGACGGCGGCGCTTGCTTTTGCTTCCCCGTAGGATAATTTGGTGCTGCAAAAGGAGAAAGGCTCGACAGTGAAATAACTAATTTTAATTGGAAAAACCTTTAAAAGCATCCATGGACATGGCCACACTTTGGTCCTTGAACGAAATAAGGAATTAAACCCACTTGACATTGAGTTGATATTATTTTTTTTAACTTGTATAATGTGTACTACTATGCTTAGGCTCAATCTAGATATGAAAAGCAACAAAATGAGGATCTAAAGGACTCGCTGCTATAATAACAATTAATAAACGTCCATTCTGTTTATCAATAACATTGAATCTTTTTGGCAAATACCGTTTGCGCTACATTAATTCTGCCTGTCCCCGCCGCATATAAAATCTCTAACAAGAAATTATCCACACGCACACACTATTAGGATATAGCCAGGACGAACCAAGGAGCATGAAAAATGGGGAGGACTCTTTTAAGGAGTGTCCCTAAAGTAGCATCACTATATACTGCAGCAGCAACTTCATCACCATTTACTGACGCCATTGCTATCAATTTAATATCGGCTAGGGAAATTTATTGCCCATTACTGCAAGGAGATAATACTGGCATACTAATCCTTATTATCATTGTCATATTATGGTAAAGTCAGCGTGACTAACGCCCGAACATATCTTAACTGTATATAGCCATGGCGAGATGCGAGATGAAGCCGAGGGTTCATCCACCCTCAATAGCCTAGCCATCAGCCTTAGCCATAGCCATATAACACAAAGCCATCAGGACTTTTAACGTCACGAAAACATATACATATACATATTGATACAAGTGTGTGTGAGTGTTTGAGTTTGATCCATCGTCCTGCTACTCCACTTTTCGTACTGGCATTCCATCATAGAAAATTCAAAACGATTAATCATGGCAATTCATTGTGAATTACGCTGCCGGAGGACATTTTCATCATTCGTCATATTGTTGAGGTCCTGTGTGTGTGTTGGTATAATGATGATGGTAAATTCCGATGTTCCTTCCATAATATAAATTCTGTCATGGTGATGTTATAGTAGGTAGGTACATATATAGTTCTGGTAGTTAGTGCGACTATGATGTTGGCGTTGTTCTACTGGTGTTGTTGTTCTATACTGTTGGATCTGTTCTCTGTCAAAATTGTCGTTCGAATGAATGGTTTATCATCAACATGCAGCGCTCTTCGTAGTAGAACAGCTCCCAATTATGGGATATTTGTTTATCCAAGGATGTTTTAGCTCTATTTGTCTTCAAAAAAAAAAACGAAAAACATAACAAACAGCGGGATTCATGTCCTTTATTTGTAGCTATATTGTATATACATAAATTGAACTGCTTTAATGTGGCAACTAAAAGGGGTTTACTTTATAAGAACAATAACTTCACTTTTATTCTTTTGTTGTTTAGAAGCTTTAGTCTAAAAGGTTGAGTCATTTGTCTTCCTAACTGTCATATTTGGTTGTTTCTATTGTATGTTTTGTATTATCTTTTTTCTATGTGAAACATTGCTGATGATGTCTTATTCAAGATGGTTTGCATTTCTTTAATTCAGTTAAAGTGAATAAATAGATATGCTTTAAATTTGTATCTTGGGGGTTGTAAAATTAACCATGTACGTATGTAAATTATAAAGGGTTTTCCAATAAGAGGTGTTATTTTGAATAGCCCGCTATTTCGGTAGCTGTCACTTTTGAAGCTGTCATTTTTTGACATTTGACAAGTAGAAACTACGCCATTAATAAAAATGGAACGATACACGCTTCAACAACGCATTGAAATTATTAAAATTCACTATAAAAATGGTGAAAATTTGGCAGAGACGGTTCGTAAAACTAAAACATTTTTGGGTCGTGGTGAAGCACCTTGTCGGACGGCAATACAGAAATTGGTGGACAAATTCGAGCTGTTGGGACAAGTTAGTGATGTGAAGAATAAAACCCGTGCACGTCGCTCAAGAACAACTGAGAATATTGCTGTTGTAGCCCAAAGTGTTGAAGAAAACCCAGGTTTGGCAATTCCTCGTCGTTCTTTGGAACTAGGCATTCCACAAACGTCATTACACCGTATTTTGCATAAAGACTTGGGTCTTAAGGCTTGTAAAGTTCAGTTAACACAAGAACTCAAGCCGGCTGATCATCAACAACGTCGTGTCTTTGCTGATTGGGTCCTTGAAATGCATGAAAATGATCCGGAATTTCATCGCAAAATCATCTTGACTGATGAGGCCCATTTCCACCTCGGAGGCTACGTCAACAAGCAAAACTGTCGCATCTGGGGCTCCGAAAACCCAAGAGTTATTGTTGAAAAGCCTCTCCATCCTCAACGCGTGACTGTTTGGTGCGGTTTATGGTCCGGCGGGGTCATTGGACCTTACTTTTTCGAAAATGAGGCTGGAGCAACAGTTACGGTCAATGGATTGCGCTATCGAGAGATGATTAATGATTTTTTATGGCCGGAATTGGATGGTATTGATCTGGACAACGTTTACTTTCAACAAGACGGCGCTACGTGCCACACAAGCAATGAAACCATCGATCTTTTACGGGAAAAGTTTTCGGACCGTGTTATCTCTCGAAGAGGTGATCACAATTGGCCACCGAGATCTTGTGATTTAACACCTTGCGCCTTGGGCCACGTGAAAGATAAGGTCTACGCCAACAGCCCAGCGTCGATTCAAGACCTCAAAGATGGAATTCGTGAGGCTATCGAGGACATAGGGCAGCCACTTTGCGATTTGGTTATGGAAAATTTCATGAAAAGGATATGGTCCTGTAAGCGTGGTCGTGGCGGCCATTTGGCTGATGTTGTGTTGTATTAATAACGGCATACCTTCCTCTTTATAATGAAATAAACATCCGATCATTTATCTCAAAAAATACTATTTTTCTTTGAATATCAAAATAACACCTCTTATTGGAAAACCCTTATAAACTAATTAAAAGTGCTCTTTTTTATCATAAGTGGTTATTTTTAGTAGAATTGAACGACTCTAAAGCTAAAAAACTACTTTTATTCCAGACAATATTTTTTAAAGAAATTCTGTTTTATTAGTTATTTGTAGCCAAAATCTTAAGAAGCTCAACGTTGCTTCATTTTAAATAGTTTCGACATTGAAAGGATTTCATGTCTTAATTTCGAGCTGGAATATTATTTCTGAATAAGCTAAATTGTTCTGATTTCAAACGTTCTGTTTATTATACGCAGAGATTCTATATTTTGCCAAACTTCACGAATGTAGATTGCCCTACCTGGCTTTATTGACCATTTGCAAAAAGCTGTACCCTCAATCGAAGAAATCACTAGTTCAACTGACTGTTTACCCAACCGAAGTCACTGCAGCCCAAAATGAATTTTCTGTACCCACAATTTAAATCACCATTACTGACCACTCCAATAACTTAACTACGACTGATACAATTATTGATTTTGATGATCTTCCTATTGTTGAACTCACCAATTCATCTAGCACAGCTATAATTTCAGCAATATAGATATTAATACTGAAGATCCAACTATATCCAACTCTGCAGTCATCAACAAGTTTAAAACATCTTGGACGCAACAAGAATGGGAAACATGCCTATATTGCAAATTCTTCAACTACTTCTTACTTGACATAGAACATGAATGGGAAACCCGTCTCAATATCAACTCTACCTCAACTTTTTACTTGAAAGGAGTTCCTAATAAGGCTGATATTTCATGGATAAAGTACTTCTTCAAAAAAATATTCGGTATTTCGAACATACTCGCCCAAATCATACTGAAAAGACTTTGATCTTTTAAAATAGAAATCCCAATGAAATATGAATGGCTTTTTCTTAATGAAGCTAATGATCTCAAGCTTGGGGGTATGACAATTACGCCTTGGATTAATCGATCTTCAAACCATCTTATAATTAAGTCTTGGCCTTCTTACTCTAATCCACAAAATCAAGCTCCAATACAAATCCCGAATTCCCCACCTATTCGTTCTGTATCTCCTCACAAAACATCAATTAAAAATGTAGGTATCTTTTAATCTGCCTCCTCACTCAACTCCCTCTTCTTACAGTTCCTCTTCTAATTCTAATTCTAAATACCCTAACTTCATTCATTCTAAAACAGTCAACCAACAACATCCCCCTTCCAGTAATGATATTTCTCCATCTGTCAGTAATTTTTCTGCCTCGGGTACTTTGCCAAAAATTTCGCCAAAATTTCTTGATCCTTTTAATCCTCCAGTAGTTAGATTGACTAGACAATTCGCTGAATTTAATGGTGACAAATGGTATGTAATCTCTTGGCTTCAAGATCACAGAATATATGCCAATGTGCGCCTGTAAATTGCATATCTTCATAACAACAACGATTCCATTGCGTAGATGGAGTAACCAGAACCAACATTCTGGTGTCAATTCATCGAGAAGGTCTTCCAATAAACATAAGTGAATTGCTGGAACTATTTGTGTTACACCATGAAACTTTTAATATTAAGTTCACTGACGGACAAAATGATTTATCCTTTGCTTCATATGTCCTTTCCCAGTCTCATAAAAATCTGCGTATAACAAATAATCCCTTTCGTTCCTAATACTCATCATTCAAACCCTTCAAAACCACAGTTTCTAACGATCTATTATCAAATCGTAAGGGGTCTACGCACGAAAAGTTCTACCATATACTTAAGTTGCCAAAAATTCCCTTTTGATGTCTTTGCGCTTACCAAAACAAATCTCACTTCTGACTTTAATAACAGTGAACTGTTTACCCCTGATTTTAGTGTCTATCGAAAAGATGTTCTGGTTACTGAGGGAGATGTAAGCGGTGATGATTACTCGAGTAACCTTTCATCAGGTCGTGGTATACTTCTAGCAATAAAATCCTCATTGACTCGTCGTTATTGAACATATAGCTAATACTTTAAATCTTGAAATTATTTGTGTAAAAGTTAGAGTGTCTAAACGTTTCCTTTTTCTATTATGCTGCTATATACCCCCCTCCCAAACTACTAGTGCATATCAACATTTAGTTGATGCAATTGATTTTTTGGTCGATCTCATTGACACCGAAGATGACATTATTGTGCAGTTAGAGACTTCAATCTTCCCCGACCGATATGGGAAATTTCAGAAGAAGAGATCTACTATATCTCTTCCAATACAGACTAGTGGGATTAAAAATTATCTGCAAAACATGATCTAATTTCACACATTCTGTCAAGTGCATACAGATTTTCCGTCTTTTGCAGCACTTGGTGAATGGAGAATACTTTAATTTTCCCTGCCATTGTAAAATACATAACATTCAGAACCAATATATGTACATAGGTCTGTGTTAAGTTTAAAATCCTCTCTAGTTTCCCTAAACGGTGGCCTTGTGTATACATATACATATATGAAGATGTTTGAATGGTAGTTATAACAACAACTTTAGTGGGCACAAGATATACATACAATTAAAACCTACTCATACCTATGTATCGTACATAAGAAGATTTAAATGACATAAGAAGATTTTTTAAAAAAAAAAGTTCCTGGAGAAAAATTGTATATTCCTCCCTAATCATCATTAGACTCTTGGTCAAAACATTTTAATTGGTTTGGAGGAGTTTTAACGAATAAACCTTATTTTACTATTGTTAAAAACTCCTTAAAACACTAAATCTTTAGTATTGGTTTTTGGCTGGTATCTGTGAGTTTCAAGCCAACAGATTCACTTGAAAAATTCTCTGTGTGGCCATCAGTCTTCAATTTATTCTGTTATAGAATTAAATCCTGAACCTGGATAAGGATTTGATATGGGCTAGGGTGTAGCTCATGAAATACCACAATGGAAGTGCTTAGAAACGCTTTAAATGAAGCAAAAATATTTCAAAATTTTTAATTGTTTCGCTTTGAATTCAATCCTTTTATAATTCCATATAAGAAATATACGTAGGTATATGCAATGGATGTAATAAAAAAAGAAATTAAATTTCTTGCATTCTATGCAAATACCTTTGATGCTACATAATGCTGATCGATATAAATTCCCTGGAGTTAATAATTTGAAAAATTGATCAAAATATTCAAATTCATATATGAAATCCACACTACTACTATAACGACATTGTAAACGTATGTAGGTACACAAAATGACCCAATCAAATGCAGGAGTTTTCCCAATTTGTATAGTACGTACTTCAGCTATCTAAAACAACAAAATTCGACGATAACACACTATCTTCAGGTTACCATCACTGGAAAACACCATGTTTTTGAAATACTATGTATAAACGAGTGTACCATATCAGTACAACAAATGTATATTTGATAATTGCGTTGTTTCAATCTAGAATCTATACAATGCATTGAATATGGCTCCAGTAGCAACACCAAACAAGGACATGAGGTATAGTATAGATTGAAGGATATCTATATGTTATGTATTTTAATTACCCAAAACAACTCATGAACTTTAGCTTCAAACTGCACTTCGAACTATTGGAATCTATATGATACTTCGTTCTTTGTCGTCGTTGTGGTTCTAGGTTAGGTCTTGCAAACGTTTTGATTTCAAATATCTATGAAATCGTTGATTCATGAATAGCAGACAGTGCTGTTCGGAAGTTTTAATAACCACATGATAGTCTTAGGCCCAGTTTTTCAGTCTTGAGTTAAACCAGAGTTAGCTTATTCCCCTTAACTGAAGAATCCGTTTTTAAGTAGAGGATGCATGCATAACAACTTAAAAAACTCGAAGTATAAAACATTAAAAGCATCTGTTCAGTAAATTCTGAGTCAATACACCAAATGTAGTGAGTTAATCGGGTTTAACTTTAATCTTCCTCTAATGAACTTGCCCTGCTGTTGGCTCACCTAATTTTGGGAGTAGAAATGTTTGCCAAAATATGAATACGAAGGCTTTTTAAGTGTATGCGCTTTGCAGGTTGCTTACCATCAGTCTCTAGTTGAAGTGAGTGGTTATAATTTGCATTTCAGGGATATAACCACTTCAACTATATTTCAAATTGTAATTTATTCTTAGTTTTGAAAATTGATCTTGACAATCCCATTAATAGAATTCATGATACAAAAATATTGATCGAGCAATATTGACTTTTTTTTTTGGAGTTTTCATACGAAACCACAAAAACAGCAAAAATAAATTTCCTAAAATGTCGACAAGCCTAGCTTGAAAAAAAAATTATAGTTTGAGATCTAAGAGTCGTATTGTCAAAGATACACGAATAATTCTGTGCACTCAATTATAAATTTTTTTTTCTTATTACCACCTCTTACTCTTGCTGGCCCTATTTCAAAGAGAAAATCTGTTGACTTCAATTAATTTTTGGGTTATTACTGTTAATTACCTACCTATGAAGTTTCTAACACTTATTCATATTTTCTTAGAAATAGTTTGTTTAATTTCATTTAAATGTTGGCAACAAGAATATATCCAAATACTCTATATCCAAATATATACATTTGTATATAAACATTTTTCAAAAATTTCGCCACGCTAATTTTAAAAATAATAATTATGTTCATTTGGGATATTGAATTTTCGAAAAATAAATTTGTTTTCTATGCAGAAAAATGCTACACCTATAGACCTACACCCATATCTCACTCTTAACCTGTCTAAAATGCGAAATCAGTCTAACATTTTAATCGACTAATAACAGGAACGTCGGATTTTCAAAAGTTGCTGGAAGTTGCCGGAAGTTGTTCGGAAATTCTTTAGTACGTGGAGGCTGGCAACTAAGCTCCGTGAGCAACTCCGAGCAACTAAAAGTTGTCCAGTAGAGGCGCTCTCCCATATAAGCCAATAAAATTGAATCGGGAGCAAGCAAAAGTTGCTGGAGTGAGCAACTTAAAGTTGCCTAGTGGGCGCCAAGCCTTAAGACTTTTAACAGGCGAAAATTTAATTAAAATCAATTAGGCCGATAATGAAAAAGTCGAGAAACAATAAAAAATATGTCTGATTAGTTTTGAAAAAAATTAACAGAAAGTTGATCTTCAGTTTCAGTCAAGTTATGAGAAACGAAACTATGAAAAAGTATCCAAAATGTTAGCTAGAAATAGATATGGGTGTGACCGGATACAGTTACGGATGTCAACGAGTAAGATTTTACTCATTAAAAGAATAAAGAAAACGAGATTATAATAGGAAATCATTGTAATAGAAGTCTAATCACTTCTGAGACCCATTTTTCCAGTGATGATTTAAACCAGATTTAGTTAAATCTAGAAGTAAATTAACCAACAGTTAACCGAAGAATCGATCAAATCGATTAAACATAAAGGGTTTTCCACCCATTTCCCACCTCGGAGGCTACGTCAACAAGCAAAACTGTCGCATCTGGGGCTCGGAAAACCCAAGAGTTATTGTTGAAAAGCCTCTCCATCCTCAACGCGTGACTGTTTGGTGCGGTTTATGGTCCGGCGGGGTCATTGGACCTTACTTTTTCGAAAATGAGGCTGGAGCAACAGTTACGGTCAATGGATTGCGCTATCGAGAGAGGATTAATGATTTTTTATGGCCGGAATTGGATGGTATTGATCTGGACAACGTTTACTTTCAACAAGACGGCGCTACGTGCCACACAAGCAATGAAACCATCGATCTTTTACGGGAAAAGTTTCCGGACCATGTTATCTCTCGAAGAGGTGATCACAATTGGCCACCGAGATCTTGTGATTGAACACCTTGCGACTTCTTCCTTTGGGGCCACGTGAAAGATAAGGTCTACGCCAACATCCCAGCGTCGATTCAAGACCTCAAAGATGGAATTCGTGAGGCTATCGAGGACATAGGGCAGTCACTTTGCGATTTGGTTATGGAAAATTTCATGAAAAGGATATGGTCCTGTAAGCGTGGTCGTGGCGCCCATTTGGCTGATGTTGTGTTCCATTATTAACGGCATACCTTCCTCTTTATAATGAAATAAACATCCGATCATTTATCTCAAAAAATGCCATTTTTCTTTGAATATCAAAATAACACCTCTTATTGGAAAACCCTTTACTTGGTGGCTAAAACATCAAAATCATCATCAAATTGGATGCGTTAACTCAGGTTAAACTTTAATCTCGCATTGAAAAACTGGATCTAAGTGAGATGATTTCTTACTCCAATGTGATTTTATTAATTTTTTTTTTTAAATGGGGAAGAAACGAAAAAAAAGCACTTAAAATGGATTGAACACGTGTAGAATAAAATATATCTCTGTACCTTAAATTCTATTTCAATAGATACAAAATTCAAAATGGGTTGAAAACAGAAAAAAATAAGTTTTGAAATGCAAACCTGTTACGGCAGTGACATGAATTTCAAATTCCAATAAATTTTGTCTAACGATAGATTATGATATTTTTCTTCGTTACCCAAATTTTCAATTTGATAAACATTTTGTTTTTGCAGTTACGGTTGCGATACTTTCCATTTTATGAATCATAGCCCATAAGCTTGGTATTAGCTTCTGAATAAATTACACCTTTGATTTTAGATAATGAAAATCAATTAACGGTGTTTAACAGCCCGATTCTCCCCATCATCACTGATACCTAACAAGTCACAAGAAGAGGTGAAATTAATATTTTGACTTTTTCGAATTCTCCCCCAGAGTCACAACTTATGAGATGAAAACTTGATTTTTTATATTTTTAAATACATTTATATGGCCCAATTGCAAATCTTTTTTTATGTTTTTAATAATCAGCTGTTGCAATTATGGCACTACAAAATTGCTGTGGTGAGTTCAGTTGTGAGCTTTCTTGTGATGATTGGGGGAGAACTTCAAAAATGGTATCGAGTCACAACAATCCTCACAAGGAATAGTCACAAGAGCTTATGACTTGTGACTTCTCACAAGGGGAGAATCGGGCTGTAAAAAAAAAACAGTTAAATTAAAAATACATGGTTTCCAACTTATGCTTATAAGAAATGACTATTGTAGAAAATTACTACTAAGTAGTTTCACTGCAAAATAAGTAATAGAAAATTAATTAAGCTCTTTACATAATTTACCAATCAAAAGTCATTTTTTGTTTTAGTTAAGGGCTGGTTTATATGGAATGACCCTTATGGAAAATCAATTGCAATTAGGAGGCATACTTTTCTTATTTCAGAAAATAGATTTTTTTTAATAATAAGAAAAATATGATTTTTAGTTCTGTTTTCTTTTTTTTAATAGTTGTATGGTAGTTAGGAAAATACCCTCATTTTTGGTAATCATTTCATTTTCTTAAATCTTCACAATTGTATTTAAAAATTGCTTCATTACCAAGGTATATAATCTATTAAATTTTTAAAAGCAATCTACATACAAAAATTATGAAAATAAGTTGAATGATTTTTGAGGAAAATGGAAATCAAAAATCCACTTTTTCGACTTCCCACATCTTTACTATATCAAGTCTGTCAAAACTCAAAATAATAATTTGATAAAAAAAAGTCAGTCATGTTATGTCATGTTATGTACTTTTCATATTACAGGTACAAATTTTAATTATAATCTTTAGAGCCGTTTTCGAAAAAAAAAATGAACAAAAAAATATAGCTATCAGTTTTAAATAAGCTGAAATAAAAATTATAATTTCTTCTGTCAGTAACGACATCAAAATGCTCGGTATTAAATTTTAAACAAAAAACGGTCCATCCGATTAGGCTCTAACTGGATGTACATTATGTACAGTCAATGCACACAGCACAAACGCCGCGACGCCGAGGCCAACGCGACTAATTCTAGCACAATGTTACATAATTTCTTGATAAATCCGATTTTTTTTAAATTTGAAATTCAATTTCATATATTTTAAGAACTGAGACCTCAAAATTGAGGAGTGTCCGCTTTCAGTTTTTTACTATAAAAATATAATGCTTATAAAACTTCTTCATATTTTGATGGTTAATTAAGTACATATAAAGGGTTTTCCAATAAGAGGTGTTATTTTGATATTCAAAGAAAAATGGCATTTTTTGAGATAAATGATCTGATGTTTATTTCATTATAAACAGGAAGGCATGCCGTTAATAATGGAACACAACATTAGCCAAATGGCCGCCACGACCACGCTTACAGCACCATATCCCTTTCATGAAATTTTACATAACCAAATTGCAAAGTGGCTGCCCTATGTCCTCGATAGCCTCACGAATTCCATCTTTGAGGTCTTGAATCGACGCTGGGCTGTTGGCGTAGACCTTATCTTTCACGTGGCCCCAAAGGAAGAAGTCGCAAGGTGTTAAATCACAAGATCTCGGTGGCCAATTGTGATCACCTCTTCGAGAGATAACACGGTCCGGAAACTTTTCCCGTAAAAGATCGATGGTTTCATTGCTTGTGTGGCACGTAGCGCCGTCTTGTTGAAAGTAAACGTTGTCCAGATCAATACCATCCAATTCCGGCCATAAAAAATCATTAATCATCTCTCGATAGTGCAATCCATTGACCGTAACTGTTGCTCCAGCCTCATTTTCGAAAAAGTAAGGTCTAATGACCCCGCCAGACCATAAACCGCACCAAACAGTCACGCGTTGAGGATGGAGAGGCTTTTCAACAATAACTCTTGGGTTTTCCGAGCCCCAGATGCGACAGTTTTGCTTGTTGACGTAGCCTCCGAGGTGGAAATGGGCCTCATCAGTCAAGATGATTTTTCGATGAAATTCCGGATCATTTTCATGCATTTCAAGGACCCAATCAGCAAAGAGACGACGTTGTTGATGATCAGTCGGCTTGAGTTCTTGTGTTAACTGAACTTTATAAGCCTTAAGACCCAAGCCTTTATGCAAAATACGGTGTAATGACGTTTGTGGAATGCCTAATTCCAAAGAACGACGAGGAATGGACAAACCTGGGTTTTCTTCAACACTTTGGGCTACAACAGCAATATTCTCAGTTGTTCTTGAGCGACGTGCACGGGTTTTATTCTTCACATCACTAACTTGTCCCAACAGCTCGAATTTGTCCACCAATTTCTGTATTGCGGTCCGACAAGGTGCTTCACGACGACCCAAAAATGTTTTAGTTTTACGAACCGTCTCTGCCAAATTTTCACCATTTTTATAGTGAATTTTAATAATTTCAATGCGTTGTTGAAGCGTGTATTGTTCCATTTTTATTAATGGCGTAGTTTCTACTTGTCAAATGTCAAAAATGACAGCTTCAAAAGTGACAGCTACCGAAATAGCGGGCTATTCAAAATAACACCTCTTATTGGAAAACCTTTATTAAAAATTTAGTTTGAACTTAAATTGAACCCTAGAAATTATAGGCTCTAAAAACGGGTGTTTACCTGAACCCAAATGAAAAATTCATGTTTTTCTTTTTATTTTATAAAAAGTCAATTCTTATGATAGAAAACATTTTTTTTTTGCACAGGACTGTATGTTTAATATCTACTGTGCCATATTGAAATTTTTACAGTATACATTTTATAGAGGATATAAAGGGAAAATGTTGCAAAGCTTTTTAATGACTCACATTCATCGAGTGCAATTCTATATTTTATTGAATTATTTTATATTGAAAATTAGCTGCAACTGCAAAACACAACGAACGTGGAATCAATTTAAGGGCTTCAGGCTTGGCAAGAGTAAGAGTGGTATAGGAATATGGCTGTAAGGATAAATTATCTAGAAACTTGTATGTGGAAGAACACCCATTTGATGTAAACCCATTTAAATTCCTACAGTTAAATTTCCTATCTAAATATTTGTTTAAATGCATAAATACATATGTATGTGTGTGTGTTAATAATAAAAAGGGTATTTGGTTACATTCTTCTATGTTGAATATCTGTTCATTGTTTAAGCCTACCTTGTAGTTCAGTTGTTATTTGGAAATTGAATTAGAATCTGTTTACTCAAGCAAACTGAATTTTGGTGAACAATAATTAAATTTTATATACATACCTATGCACAGGCATAAAGTAAACAGAGATTTTACTTATTTTTCATTTAAATTGTCGTAATAATTTATGTAGTAGTAAACGAACGAACTGAGTTATGTCAAGTTTTACACTCGATGAATGTGAATCATTTCAATTGATAATTCTTAAAAAATCATATAAATTGTTTTTTCTTGATCAAACAAGTAATATGTTTTCTATATTTAATAAAGATTGGGTGCTGTAGAAAATTATTGAAATGATGCAAATATTTGAAACGATAGGCCTTGAAAAGTCTTAAAATAGAGGAGCAAGTGTCAAGTTTGAGATAACTGGTTTTGGCAGATAAATTCAAAATCTAAAGGGTTTTTTTTTAAGACGTGTGGTTTTCAATCTAGCAGCACTTTTTTCAGAGTTGGTCTTTTTGACAGCTGTCACTTGATTTATGCTCAGTTTGGTTTGCCATTTTATAATTAATAGACTTACTCCTGAACAACGTTTGAAAATCGTGCAAATTTATTACCAAAATAATGGTTCTCGCGCTGCGTCCAATATTCGGTCGACATAACAGCAAAATCGTATAAATTCCAGCAACCATGGATCGGTTTCGCAGCACGTTTACTCTAGTGGATAATGCGCATCCTCAGAGACACCGTACAGTGCGCACCGAACATGGTATTGCTGCTGTGTAGCAGAGTATCGAAGAAGACCCGAATGAGTCCATCCGCCATCGCGCGCAATAATTGGAGCCGCGGCGGTCACTTGCCCGAAATCATTTTTAAAACATTATAGCAAACCCTTATCTTTATAATAAAGCTTAATTCTTGGCCCTTACATATAATTATATGCGTTTTATTTTTTCTTGAAAACCACACGTCTAAAAAAAACACCCTTTATAAGCTGTAATTTCAAGGAAATCTTTGGGTCAGTGTGATCAATGGCGATTTGAAAATTTCTAATCGATTCGATTCGAGAACAAATTTTAAATAACATGGGTCAAAGGTCACGAAATCATTTTGATTTTAACCCCGTGTAAGTAAAAGTGCGCCACTCGGATCGGTTTGAAATTTTGACACGTAACAAAATTCCCACAACTGAAATCCTCAAATCCAAAATAAACAAAACCGAAAAACTTATAATCACAGGGCTCCCTCCCCATGGACCAATCAAAATCCCTAAGATTTAGTTTATCAGTGCAAGATTAAAGTTAAACCCGAGTTAACTCATCAAATTTTGTGAGTTAACTCAGGAGTCAAGAAGAACTGAACAGATTTTTTTGATATTTTATCCACCAAATTTGTTTAGGCATTCTCCATCCATATGCTCCACCGAAAAATTGCTTCCTCAGTTAACTGTGGGTTAATTTAATTCTTGAGTTAGTTAGCTCAGGTTTAACTAACCACTGAAAAAATGGACCTAATAATCACACAACATACTTGAAATATGGGAAATATGTGTTTAAGAATTTTGCTTTTGTTATAATTTTGGATTTAAGAATTTTGGTTTTTGGAATTTTTGTTTGGGTATTACTGCACCCAACATTAATGTATGAGTATTTTATTACAATTCCTCACTTAGGAAAAAGTTCCGCAGCATATAAACTATGATAGAAAAAAAGAAAGTCTCAGAAGTGTGAAGCACATCCAAGTAACAAAGAGGTCATTTATTTTGATTGTCCTGAAACTCATAATCTCAAAATTCTTGACTTCGACAGTTCCACATTATATTGCTCCGATCTGGTTTATCATCTACAAATTTTGACCTTAAAAAAAAAATCAAGCCCTAAATCTGCATGGCTTTTTGCCACACAGATGCTTAAATTTACCAACTCAGATAAATCTCTCAAAAACAAGAACAACAACGATACTGTGTCATAAATCAACTTAAGGATAGAGAGCAACCCTTCTCTCCCCTGTCATTGGACAAACAAAATATTGATGCAGTATGATGGTATACGTTAGATTGAATGAATCAACAACACCATTTCCCTTGGCTGAGGCTGAGGCATTTGGCATTGGGCATCCATAAACCCTTCAAGCCCTCCATTGAATCCTTTTTATTTTTTATTGGAATGTGAAAAATTTCATCGAGATAAACAAAAAACTTTAACCATTCGAAATGGGTTGGAAAATTTATGAATTCCCCATAGATATAGGTACCGTAAGTAAGTGTGACCGATCTGAGGAGATTTATAATATGGGAAACAGTTGGGCAGAAATTCAGATAACCATCCCATAATTCGGTGAGAGAAGTCCACAACTTCTTCTTGTGGACTTTTGATTGCGGTATATTATTCGGTTGGAATTGGAATTTCATATAAAATTTCCAATTTAATCGATTGTGGTTGAGCGGCACGGGCGGGCGATGGCGTTGGCAGACAGAATTCTGGGTATTTTGATTCATTCATACTTCTCCTTCTCCTTCTCCCCTGCCTCTGTCGCAATTGCATATAAAAGTTATCACAGACACTCTCTTTGTGAGCGATGATGAATGATGGTGGGAGAGAGAGTTTTACGTGATGGCTTTAGGGACAGACAAAAAGTCAACTTTACCAAAGGAAAATAATATTATTTTTTTTTTTGAATTTTTTTTGCAAATAAAAAAATGGGGAAATGTGAGCACTTTCAGATATAATTCATTTTTCCTGATAAAATTGTTCGTTAAAAAGTTTAATATTGAATAAGCGTGTTTTATTTTATTTTTGTGTAGCCATATCCTTTTGTTGTAAAAGAATTGCAATGATGCAAAGAATGAGTAATGTGTTTGAAATGAAAAAAAAGTTATGGTTGAAATTTAATAGGAAATTAAAAAAAAAAAAAAAGAATTTTTTAAATCAATTTAAATTTAAAGTTAAGGGTCTTAAATAAAAAAAAGGAAAAAAGTGTTTGTATGCATAATATTGAAGCTAGATTCCGCCAAGTTTAATATAAATTTTCATAAATTGTGATTCTTGTTAACCACTTCTTCAGCGGAGTATTAATGCTGTGTATCATAACTCGGCATGGATATGGAATAGGTATACAAAATCTTGTTATCTAGATATTTAAATATATTTTTCTCTGAAAAAAAGAAAAATTAAAAAATAATTTCTAATACATATAGTCAACAATATTTTCATAATGAGTTTTCCCTTTCTTTAATCCATTTTTTTTAATGAAAATACATATATTTTGTGATCAATAGATACACAAAATTCAGCTGTCCAAAAGGTCTATAGAGAATCAAGAAATGTTTATAACAAAAATTGATAAGAACTTCGAGGAGAATGATCAAAGCTTCTTCCAATGTTTTAACTTCAATTACAGAAACAAAACAGATGCTGGATGTTATCTTTGGGGAAGTCCTCTTTATTCAACCCTATCACGGAATTCATCGTAACAAATCTCCGAACGGATTGCCGCGATACGAATCACACAAAATTGCCTTCACGCATAATCAGAATAAAATCCAAAAATCATTGTCTTACTTCGAACCATTGAGAATTGCTAAAAAAAACAGTGATGGTATACATCACACCAAAAAAATACCTGCGACATTTATACAAAATCCCAATTTTTTCTATTAACTTATGTAATGCACAAAAGAATTGAAAAAATGCTGTTATTTTTGTGAACTTAATTTTGTTATCTAAATTTGTTTAAAATTTGTTGAACATTTTTCATTCTTAGGCCCAGTTTTTCAGTGGTGAGTTAAACCAGATTTAGCTAACTCTAGAAGTAAATTAACCCACAGTAAATTGAGGAAGCAGTTTTTCGGTGGAGAATGCATGCGGAACGACTTAACAAACTCGGTGTATAAAACATCAAAAGCATCTGATCAGTTAATACTGAGTTAAATCACCAAATAAGTTTAGTTAACTCGGGTTTAATTGCAATATCGCACTTGAAGTGGGCGTTAAAAATTTGTCTAACGAGTTATAACTTAGGTTTTTTTATGTAATAAATATAAAATATCAATATTAGTTTAAATAAGTAAATATATAATTTAAAAAAGAATACTTTATATAAGAATTTCAAAAAGTGTGATTTGAGAGTGGGAATTTTTTTTTTAGTCTACCATCCTTGCTAAGAAATAATTAAAATGATTCATTTTTGTTGACTTTGTTCTACATTAAATCGTTTGTTTGAAAGTTAAGTCTTTGTTTTAGTTTAACAAACGAATTTACTTATTTGTTCAAATATTTCTAGTTTAATATTGCGCATCTGCTACTTTTTATTTATGAAAATGCAACTACAAATGCATATAAAGGGTTTTCCAATAAGAGGAGTTATTTTGAATAGCCCACTATTTCAATAGCTGTCACTTTTGAAGCTGTCATTTTTTGACATTTGACAAGTAGAAACTACGCCATTAATAAAAATGGAACGATACACGCTTCAACAACGCATTGAAATTATTAAAATTCACTATAAAAATTTCATCGAAAAATCATCTTGACTGATGAGGCCCATTTCCACTTAAGAGGCTACGTCAACAAGCAAAACTGTCGCATCTGGGGCTCGGAAAACCCAAGAGTTATTGTTGAAAAGCCTCTCCATCCTCAACGCGTGACTGTTTGGTGTGGTTAATGGTCCGGCGGGGTCATTGAACCTTACATTTTCGAAAATGAGGATGGAGCAACAGTTACAGTCAATGGATTGCGCTATCGAGAGATGATTAATGATTTTTTATGGCCGGAAATGGATGGTATTGGTCTGGACAACGTTTACTTTCAACAAGACGGCGCTACGTGCCACACAAGCAATGAAACCATCGATCTTTTACGGGAAAAGTTTCCGGACCGTGTTATCTCTCGAAGAGGTGATCACAATTGGCCACCGAAATCTTGTGATTTAACACCTTGCGACTTCTTCCTTTGAGGCCACGTGAAAGATAAGGTCTACGCCAACAGCCCAGCGTCGATTCAAGACCTCAAAGATGGAATTCGTGAGGCCATCGAGGACATAGGGCAGCCACTTTGCGATTTGGTTATGGAAAATTTCATGAAAAGGATATGGTCCTGTAAGCGTGGTCGTGGCGGCCATTTGGCTGATGTTGTGTTCCATTATTAACGGCATACCTTCCTCTTTATAATGAAATAAACATCCGATCATTTATCTCAAAAAATGCCATTTTTATTTGAATATCAAAATAACACCTCTTATTGGAAAACCCTTTATAACACATTTTTGTTTATATTTTTCAAATGGAATCTTTTTGTGTTTGATAAATTTTAGAGTGCATAAACCACTTTACATGTATGTTTGGAATAGCTGGAAGAGGAGTTTATGAAAGTATTCATTTGGATTAACTTTTCACCTATATTTAAAGATCTCAGCCTTGAAGATCCGGCAATTGGAACTTAAGTTATGACCGATAGTTTTCGGATGTTTTGCATAAATAACGAGCTATTTCCAATGAAACGAAGCTGAAAATAATGGTACGAAATTTATAAGTAGCCTAACGATAAGGCAATAGCATTAACAACACTAATTTATCTATACTTTTTCAATTTTCTAACTTTAAAGCTCTATTTGAGTGAAGTTTTAAACATATTTAAAATTGACAGTAAATAAACTCCGGCTGAATACGCCTAAAACAGTCAAAGTCCATGTTAAAAATGTAGACATACCATTTTAAAACTTGTTATTACTGTCAAAGTGACATTTATCGAGTTAGTATGATACTAAAATGATAAAAAAAGGCATTTGGTGATTGTCTGTACCTTTCATAAAGCCTGCGCCTTTTAGCTCCAAAAAAAGGGTTCCTGCCAAACAACCATTATGAAATAGGTTATTTATACCGGAAAAGAGGCTTTCATGATTTTGATTGAAAAAAAAATTGTATGTACTTCTGGTAGACATTTCGGTGAAAAAGTAAATCACCTCCCATAGATTTTTTTTTTTATTTCGATTTTCTCGTTAACCGCTTTATCAATTTCTATCAAATTTTTACTGCAGGAGGTTTCTTAGGTTTAAAAAATATTGCATTAACAAATTTTCAAAATAAATATTATGGATTTAAAAAAAATAATATTGTTTCTAATATTTTGTATGAAAACTCAATACATACAGTTCTTGAAAACGAGTTGATGATTTTTTTAAATTTTGTTTTTAGGCGTATGTATATTATAAAAATAGGCAAACTATATTTTGGTTCTTATAAATATTAAACAAAAAAAAGATTTACTAAAAACTAGTTTTGTAAGAATATCGCTGTAACAGTTTTTAAAATTTTGTTTCCAAAATTCAGACGACGTGTAGCCGGGAGGGGCATTTTTTTAAGAAATTGTTTTAAAAGAGAACAAAAAATAAAATGACGGTAAAACTTACAATGGCTTGCTATATTTTTTTGTAAGGCGAGAAACTTCTTTTTTTATAATTACTACGAGCAGTTAATATTAAAAATAAAAATACTAGTTAAAGATCTAAAATTTAATAAAAAATTAATTTTAACAAAATTTTTAAATTTTTTTTTACAAAATTTTGTGTTTGAAAATTAATTTTTGAAAAACTTTTCTCTAAAACATCTTTATTTAAAATGAAAATAAAAGAAGAGATATCTGAGTTTACAAAAAATTATAGCATGGTATTTTAAATAATTTTTTTTCTCTTTGAAGTGATTTTTTTTAGAAAAGTGCCCCTTTTGGCTAAACGGGTAGAATAGACCCCCTCCTGTACGAATTGTTTCTTGTCTCTACCCAGCCTCTACACGCTTTAGCTTTTTGTTTCACCATCTACCGTATTTCCTTTAAAAATCTTCAGAGTATTCATGTCCCTGTGAGAGGAGAAATCTCTCAAAACACTTAAACTTTGGTTTAAAGTTCTCTCTTCAAGCTTGAAAATTAACATCTTGTGACCTTCTGTCCGCCTGATGTTCAAAACATATGCTTTATGTCAGAATCTTAGAAAAGCCTTAAATAGCGATATTACACGCGTCACTATATATAGACTCACTATGTTATGGTAATAGCTATCCTTAAATACTAGTTATCACCGTGATAATATGCCAGGTGAGCATTTTTCAAAGATAGCTATCTGCCAAAACATTCATTCCTCCAGAGGTATTTTGTTCTATTCTACAAAAAAAAAAAAATTAAGAACTTTTGTTTCCCCTAACACTTAACACCTACTCGTTAGGTGTTTTTAACCTCAAAAAAAAAAAACATAACTTTACCACACATGCAATGCATCAGGTAGGTTAGGTGCACCTTATACCAGCGCCACCGTGGCATCATGATAAAAACTCTCACATTTTGTAGGCCAGGCTATTTTTTTGTTTCCAACACTCAGAGTTTAGAAGATTGCAACAGTTGTAGGTTGTTTTTTTGTGAAAAACTTGCTCCGACATTATCTAAAGTTCTCAAGTATATCGCATCGTTGCCATGGGTGCGAGAAAATCTAGCTAAGCCCCATACATAATAGATTATACATACAAACGTATATGGTATATTTATTTATAAACCCCACAGATAGCCTATAAACTTCAGCTAACTATCTCTGAATTAAGTAATCCGAACTTTGGTGCATCACCAACATCATGCTGCCATACTTGTCCTCCTTCTACATAATATTCATCTCAGATAGAAGAGGCGGAGAGGTAATGGCAAAAGGTATTAAGCGCTCAAGTTGGCTCCATAAGTGATAGCAGTGCTATACTCTCTGCTGGTAATGCGCCAGAAGCGGTTATTACCCCATCAACCATCAAGCTGATGGAACAAGTTGCGGGTGGAGAAAACAAATAGGAAAGAATAAAGCCACTGCCGTCACCATATTCAGAGGATTCTGGGTGTTATGGGCTTGGTAGTATGGTGTTGGCGGTTTCTCGCAGCGACAGCGTCTGTTCATGCTTTTTTTTTTTGTCAACCTAGAGTCGTTTCTATAGTATCCTCTATACCAACTCCTACACCTCTCCACACACAACCCGGACCCGGCAGATGGCTTCGGAATATGAATTTATTTTCGCATTTTTGTGTGTTTCCTGCCGCACAATGCATGTGTCATTTGCAAGCACAATTCAAAGTATGCTCCAGGACCTTCATTTATAGCCAGAAAATATATAATAAAATAGCTATGTGAATGTATTTTGTTTAAAGTTTCACCCACACATTTGTATAGGTACTCTCTATAGTATCTATGAGCTTAGTATATACATATGTATATAGGTTTGGGAGCATATTAGCTTTTGTCCTATTGTTCGTTCGTCTGGGCCTGGTGCGGCATCAGGCAGACGGGTTGACTTTTTAAAGAAAATTATCCACCCGGGGGGTGGTCCTATATAGGTACTCTCCAAACCACCAAACTATGCAACTTTAAATCCTCATTGTGGTAAGAGGGTGCGTGTTGGGCTTGAGAGACACGGGGACGGTATGGATGGAACGAGACGAGTAGGATGAAGCCTTTTTCTATTGTCCTTTTGTTAGGATTGCATCTTTTTTCGCACTTAACTGCTAGAAATCGCTTAGCCTTAACTAAAATGGGCTACGAGAGAGTTTATACGAATATAAATATGTAGGTTGGCGGTACGTTGCTCCTTCTTCCATAAAAAGCTGAATATGAGCAACACAAAAAGGGCATGTGTGTTCGGTCTAAAGGAATAAATGCACATGTGGCAGGATGTGTGTATATAGGTATATAGAGTGTACATGATGTGGTGATGTCATCCTCGTCAAGGAAAAAATAGAAAAAGACAACTTAACACACTCAAAACATACACACAAACCTATACTCTGTATAGGTACGATGAGATATATAGACTTAGTCGTTTTGCTTCGCTCTTATTTAAATTGTCTGCGTATAGTGCTTGAGTCTCTGTGGAGGGTACTTCTCATTTTTGTTTTTGTTTCCGAGTGCACCTATTGATATGATGACGCTGGGACACGGGAACACACGAAGCAAAACGTCTGCAGATAATATGCACCATTCATTCTATGCACATTAATGATGTGTGGAGGATCTTGGTGTGCTCGAAAGCTCATATGGGATCGCTTTAAGAATTTGACTATCCTTCTGCATTTGGAATAGGTATTATGTAGAAGTGTTGGTTTCTTTTTTTTTTTGAAGCCAAATAAAAAAGTATGTGAATTTAAAAGAACAAATTTAAAAAAATATAAAATTTTAATTTTCACCTTAACTTCAAGTTCATATTAAGCTTGTTTTAATTTAGCTTGAAATTGTATTTAAATTTTCGCACCGCTGAAGAATTTCACGTTCCTTGATATGACTTAACAAATTCACTTCGGTTTTAATCTGAAATACTAACACATGAGATGTGAGCTGAATTTTGGTGTAGAATTTAATGTTCATTTCTTAAAAATCGGGGGAGAAAGGGCCTGAAATTCTGATTATATAATAAACTGTCGATGCCTTTCTTTTTTTAAAGTTTGACACAAAATTGTAACTTATGAGATTCTTTACACAAAATAATATTTTTTTTCAGAAGTAAAATAGATTTTAGAAAAACGTACACAAACGCACACAGTACCTTACACCGCCACGCAGTGATGTGGAAGATATTGATATTGTAACAATGACGAAAGCTTGATATTTTTTTCTAAAAAATATTAATATTTTGAAGATATTCATAGAAAAACTGAATTTTTCCTCTTTCATCCCACAAAATCAAAAGCAGAGTATCAAACTTAAGGTACTTTTTTAGGATGTCCCTAAAATGGCAAAACTAAGTTTAACACTGAAATTCAGCTAGAATTGGATTATTTGCAATTTTTTCTTCAATTTTTTCCAAAAAATGTATAGTTTTCCATATATTTTTATAAAATCTGAATTTCAACCCCTTCCCCCTGCATAAAATTTTAATGCTGTCCAAATTTAGGGTGATTTTTTTTAGGAAAATCTAAGGACACACAAATAAAGCTCTCCACCAAAATTCAGTTTTGTCAGAAATTTTTCAAGTTTGCCTTCTTTGGTGTTTAATTTTTCTATGCTATGTTGATAAGTCGGTTAAAACTTATTGATGACCAATGGAAACTCTCAAACCTGCATATTTATGTTTCTCTGTAGAATATAACTTATCCTGGGGTGGAATCGGCTAAGGTGATAGTTGATTGTCAAGTTTTTGGCTGTCGCTTTCACGATAGCTGTCTCTATCCTATTTATAGGAAAGGATAAAGTGAGCAATCGTAAAAACGATAATCACTTAATAGAGCGATCACTTTATTCTTACGCGATACGGGCCCTGTTTCACAATGTTTGAGTTTAGTTTCGATAAGTTACTCGAAACATAAATATTGGTCAAGAGGGTCATAAGTCCATCATAGGAGAAAAAATCACAGTCGTCTTTTGAACCACCTGAATGACTTATACATTTAATACAAAATTTGTTTGGATTGTTTGGAGTTATGACCCTGTGCCAATATATATGAATGGGTCGGGCAATTATCAGAACTTTACATGAAATTTTTAAAATTCAGCAATTTTCTAAAGTTACTGCATCTATTAAGCAAATAATTTCTTCTTTGAAATCATCCAAATCCAGGGGTACAAACAACATAATGTACAACACTTTTAAAAGAATGCATAGATGAACTTTGTATTCCCATCTCTATTTTAATCAACAAGTCTTTTCTAGAAGGAAAAGTACAGATATTCAAATGTGGAGATGGATAGACACGTTGGACTTTAACAACTTACGCCCGATTTCAATATTTCCTGTGTTGCCGAAAGTGATCGAAAAAGCTGTGAACGAACAATTGATTGAATATGTCAACAAAAACTACTTAGAAACTCAAAATCACAAACACTATCACAGCACTTATAGATATGATTTCCTATCAGCAGAAAAAAAGGACGAAAACAATAATACAAGTGCTCTTTTTATTGATCTTTCGAAAGCTTTCTACACCGTGGACCACAAAACTTTGCTACGCAAATTATTTTGTTATGGAGTAAGAGGTCCATCAAACAACTGGTTCAAGTCGTACCTCAACAACCACAAGCAATATACAACAACAGATGGCTTCAGAAGCAATGAGCAAGATATTCTTTTTGGAGTGCCACAGGGAAGCATCCTTGGGCCGGAACTTTTTTGCTTATAGTACATCAGTGATCTAACCAAAGAAAATCTCAAAGGGCACCCGATTTTATTTGCTGACGACATATATGTCTAATGTACTTCAAAAAGTCAATGAATCAATCGGAAATACATATGAATAACGATCTTGCTCTTATCGATAGCTGAATGAATATGCATAAATTATCCATAACTCTTAAGAAAACAAAGTACATCCGTAAAAGCAGAACTAACAAAATCCCCGTTGATATTAAGTTTGAGACCAATGAAGTTGACCGTGTTGAGCAATTTAAGTACTGACTTGACAGATAATTAGTTTTATCCTTCCGCTGAACAAATATGGTTGTGTATACGCTTCGCTAAGTGGGCCTGCGATCGCCTCAGAGAAGATGCCGATTTTGCCAAAAAAATCATCTTTTCAGATGAAGCTCATTTTGATCTTGGCGGGTAGTAAACAAGCAAAATTGTCGCATTTGGGGCACATAAAACCCGCACGCATACATTGAAAAGCCGATTCACCCAAAACGAGTCACTGTTTGGTGCGGATTTTGGTCCAGAGGCATAATTGGGCCATTTTTCGAAAATGAGCAAGGAGTGGCCGTTACAGTCAATGGCGATCGTTATCGAGCCATGTTGAACGAATTTTTGTTCACAAAAATTGAAGAGGTGGGTATTGGCAAAATTTGGTTTCAACAGGACGGCCGGCGGTACGTGCCACACAGCCGAAGCTACACTCGATGTTTTGCGCCATTTTCAAAAAAAAAAAGAAGTTATTTGGGGGACCCTTTATATAAAATTTCGTTAACATTTTTGAGAAAAAAAATTGGTACGCCAGCTTTAAGTATTTGTTAATGTTGAGTTAAAAATTGAACTCTACAAAAAAAACTGTTACCCGTTTTCGAAATATCGAATTTTCAAAGATATTTAGATATTTAGATATTTATTGAGTAAAATAAACAACATTTACAAAGATTACAATAAGTATCTTAAATGACGTAAATGCGATCATGATAATAATTATTAGTTAAATTAATTGTATTTAATAGAAAGTTGATGAAATTAGATAAATTAAAAGTTCAAATCAAGTTAAATTGAAAGATTATAAATATATATAAAAGAAAAAAAGAAAAATTTAACATAAACAAAAAGTACAATAATAAAACAATAATGAAATTTAAAATGTAAATATATTAAATGTAAAATATAAAATTTTAAAATTAAGCATTTAAAAGCCCTATTACCTAAAGTTGCCCGCCAAGTAAGAAAATAGAGAACGACTAAAATTATCAGCAAAACAAAGTCTTCTTATGCCAAGAGGAAGAGAGTTCCATAAGCGAATAGCGTAAACAAAAAATTGTCGCTCGGTTGTTATGCATGAAGTACGCGGTGAAAGTATAGTAAAAGTACGAGATGAATTTGAAAAAGTTAGCTTGTCATAGAGATATTCCGGTTTTCGAGATGTTATGACTTTATTAAGATATTTTATAGTACAGTAATCTAAGTATTTATCTAAAGACAAACCCAAGATATTGGTTTTATATGCCGATATATGATCCTGGCGCTTTAAACCAAACACGTATCGGGTCACATTATTAAAGGCGACGTTAAGTTTTCTTCTAGACTCAGCATTGCAGTACATAGAAACTTCACAACCGTAAGTAATGATTGGCACAATGATAGATTTGACTAACATCAATCTTGTTTTGACAGGAGTATAGGACTGTGACATAAATAAGTTACGTAGACAACCATATATTTTTCCTACTATAGTACGAGTATGAAGATCCCACCTAAGGTTATTATCAAACCAAATTCCCAAGTTCTTAGCCTTATCAACTAATTCTATCTGCTCACTTCCAAGATATATATTTGAAAAATCACTGGAATTTAAATAATTTTTAGATATAAGCATACATTTCGATTTTTTAGGGTTCAGGAAAAGCTCATTTCGTTTGGACCACTGTAAGATACTTTCAAGATCATAATTTATTTTAAGTAAAGCATCCTCGATAAGACCTGTTTTACAACTAAGATACAATTGCACATCATCAGCGTACATATGGACAGAGGAATACTTTATGCTGCCAGGAAGGTCATTTATGAAAATAGAGAATAACAGAGGGCCCAAAATAGATCCTTGGGGAACTCCCATGTATGTATAATTGAAATTTGACATAGCTTCATTTATCTTTATGCATTGATTTCTACTAGACAGGTAAGATTTAATCAATAAGGCTGCTGAAGAGGAGAAATTAAATTGCGTCAGAAGTTTGGACACTAGTTTTGAATGATTTACCGTGTCAAAAGCCTTGGAGAAATCCAAAAGAGCTAACAGCGAGATTTGATCTTTATGAATTGATATTCTTAAATCATCAGTTACTTTTAACAGCGCTGAAGTACAACTATGTTGTTTTCGGAAACCAGATTGATGTTTACAAAGTAAGGCATGCTGTTGTAGATGAGAAGATATTTGAACATGAACAATTTTCTCAAAGACTTTTGACAGAAAGGGTAATATCGCGATGGGACGAAATTCTGGTGGTGTTGTTGAAGTTTTCTTATTCTTTGGTATGGGTATTATTTTAGCGGTTTTCCAGGCACTAGGGAAACAAGATGTCATAAGAACAGTATTGAACAGATGGGTTAGTCCTGGAAGAATACTGGGTAAAATTATTTTAATAAATAGAGGATGTATTTCATCAAGACCTACAGATTTAGATTTAGTATTTAAGACAGCCTTAACAACATCTGTCTGATCCACCCGATGAAATTCAAAACCAACCGCAGTAGGAAACGTACTTGCAGTATGCGCGTTTAGAGATGATGTTGTAGGACATTGCACAAATTTATTGTTGAGTTCATTCAAATCAACACCAGAAAAATCAAATTCGTCTTGACTGCCAATTCCAATACCTCGAATATTTTTCCACAGGGTCTTTAACGGTAAATTACTATCAAGGTGCTTTTTATAGAAATCGCGCTTAGCCTTACGTATTTTGAGGTTAACAACATTCCTTAATACCCGAAAATTATCATAGATCTCTGGCAACCTAAATCGTTTCCATCTCTTAAATGCCGAGTCTCGTCTATTTGTGAGCTCTACGATCTCTGAAGTGAACCAAGATATACCAGATGTTTTTACAAATTTAGTGCAAATGGGGACATGTGCGTTATACAAGTTAAGAACAGCATTGTTAAACATATCTGCTTTTACATCAGATGAAGGGTTATCATACAAACATTGCCAATTCAACCTATCAAGATCAGCTTGAAGTAAATTAGTATTAATAGATTTAAAATTCCTAAACGAGATAGACCGAGGGGCAATGTGGAATGAAATTTTGAAGGTTGCAAACAATAAGTCATGCTTGGAAAACATGGGAGCCGAAGCTTGATTAAAGAAAACGTTACCACTGGTGTTCGAGAAAAATAAATCTATTAATGAACTACTTGAGTTAGTGAAATGAGTTGGAGCTATTGAATTTATTAGATTAAGACTAAGTGATTTCATGTTATTTACAAACGAATTAGCATTTTCTGTATTTAAAATATTGCAATTAAAATCACCACAAACAATTACATCGGAAAAGGAAGTTGATATATTTTCGAGCAATGAGTAGAAGGGTGATATATCTATTTGATTGTTTGGCCGATAATATACTCCCAAGAGGGTTTTACTTTTATCACCAATAATCGATATAAAGCAATACTGCGTCAAGCTACCCGGTGGGGAAGATAAAACTAATTTACACTTGATACTTGAACGAACGTAAATTGCAGTACCAGAACCTATCCTATTATATCTATCACCACGGAAAAGCCTAAAACCACTCATATCATAGATAACATTCTGAACATCAGGTTTAAACCAGGTTTCTGAGACACACACCACGTCTACATCAGAATCGACAAACAGCTTTCTAAATTCATCTATTTTGCAGAACAAGCTCTGTGCATTAATATGACATACGCGTAGTCCAACGCATTGTTTACAAAAGATATTAATTAAGGTACGCAAATTTGTATTTACACCATCGCTACTCAAAGAACTTTGACTCATGAAAAAAATGCTTTAATATGAAAAATAAACATAAAAATATCCTCTAAGGCAACCGACTTTGAATGAAACAAAAAGCATAATAATCCGTTTAAAAACTGACAAGCAACAGAAATAGGCAACAGGGAGTAATGCAACAAAATGATCACATAATTAAAGTTAAAGGTACAAAAAATGGATAGAACAATAATAATTTTATAAAAAAAAATAGATAAAACAATAATAATTTTATATAAACTGTGATGGGATGAACTTAGAGTGCCCAAAGCAAAAAGCAAGAACAGCTTACGTTGATTGAAAGTTGTTGTCATCATTTCTTGTCGTCGTCGCAACTAGCTGGTCCAGGTCAATTTGGTGATTAATACGAAAAGCTTTTCCATTAGATAATAAACGAACATGTATACAACCATTGCGGGTGAAAACAGAAGAAAGCTTATTTGGGTATTGTCTCTTCAGTTGAAAAGCTTTTTGGAGAATTTTGCGGTTATATGTAGTGAGGCTCTCATTTAGATAAATACGGCTGTCAGAATTCATTCCCAGATGGCGGAGACAAATTGATTGTTTTGATTGTTTATACATTTCATTTACTGATTTAAATAAAGTAATTTTATCAGCAACCGAAGTGAATTTTATTACTATAGCCGTGTCTTTTGAGTTGTTTTTTGGTTTTATTCGGAAAATCTGTTTAGGAGCTGATATTTGAGGGCAATTGATGGAGGTGCACAATGCATTGAAAATATTGGCCACATTTTCGTCTGCAAATTGAGGTACTCCGTATAACAAGGCATCAGCTGCAATTTGTTGACGATGCATACGATCAAGAGCTCCTTGCAGTTCAGATAACTCAGCGTTTTTTTGTGTTGTTTCAACTATTTTTGTCGATTTTTGGTTTTCGATTTGTTTTTCAAGTTCATCAACTCTGATTGTCATCGCAGATAAGCTGTTTGTGACTTCTTGTATACGGCAATTGAAATCAAGGACAATTTTGTCCAATTTATCTGATAAGTCTTTGCTTACATTTGTAAATAGAGATTTTAGTTCTAATGTGCAATCACTTATTCTTTTGTTAATTCGGCTTTCAAGAGATTTAAGCATCTTTTCTCCGGTGACAGATTGCACTACAGGAGAAAATTGTTGTTGTGTGGCTGACGATCTCAAATCTCGTGGTGATGCTTTATGAGTTGACATTTTTTGAAGCTTCTCTTACACTGTATTAATTTGTTTAAATTTTCAATGAAAACAAAGTGTTTTTACAGAAACCATGTACTTAATTTAAAGCAAATTAATTGTAAGTGTTGGCAAAATACTTTTCGAGAAATTTAGGTTGGTTGTATAAAGGAAATTACTTGGATTAAGTTGCAACACGTTTTGTTTGACGTTAAACACTTTCCACCATTTTACTATTTATTTTTTTTTCAAAAATCCAAAAATTATTTTTTAGAAAATTTTGCTACGCACTTTTATTTATATTTGTTACAAACTTTTATATAAGAAATCTATTTATGTTCGGTTGATCAGATATTGAGATAGTCGAAAATCAATGAAACCGTTCTATGAGAAGTACTGTTAATAAACGTAAAATATAAACTTTTAACATTTTAAATGGTAGATCGTACTAATTTTAATACACAAAAAAACTTTTATCAAAATCGTAGGAGTTGTTTTTGAGAAAAAAAAATATTTTTCTTAACGGATTTTAAACATTTGTATGGGAGGCACCGTTATTTTTGGGTATTGGAATAATTTTTGTGAAAAATCTTCTAGATAAAGTTAAAAAAACTGCTATATACCAAGTTTAATAAAAATAGACAGAGTCGTTTTTGAAATATTGAGTTTTCAAAAAAAAAAATTTAAAACTTTTTTTAAAAATTTAAAAAATATTTTTTTTTGAAAATTTTGTTACACAATATTATTTAGAATGTGTCAATAATTCTTCATAAAAAAATTGATGAGAATCAGTTTAATGATTTTCGAGAAAAGCGAAAATCAAAATAATTGTGCCTTGGGAGGTACCATTAATAAATATTTTTGGAACCATTTTTTTTACTAAACGGCAACTTATAACTATTTAAATTTATTGAGTTCTTAAAAACAAATTCAGTAGCGCTGGAAATGAGAAAAATAAGTTTTTCCTTTTTGGCCAAGAAATTTTGTATGACAGCTACTGTTAATTTTGGTCCTAAGAAAAAAGAGAGAAAAACTGGTGGGGGGAATGTCAAGGTACCAAGTTTAAAGAAAATCGACCCATCCGTTTAGGCTGTAGTCGAACCGACAGACAGACAGACAGACGGACGTTTTTACGAGACCCACTTTTTTCGTCTTCGCTATCATCGTAATGTCAAGTTTGATTAAAATCTCGAGTTCGATTTTTTGTACGATTACATAACTTGCCATATAGTACCTATATTCGCAAGTAAAAATAAGGCAAGTTTCTAGCTTCTAATTGACTAATTATTTTTTTGTTAGACCCTTTGAACCTAAAGTTCATCACAAATTAGTACATCACAACTTAGAAAAAGGTATACAAATGTAGGTATCAACATAAAACCATATCCATTAATCGGAGCTCTTCTATATATCTCTCATCTCTTTAATCTTTGAAGTTTTTCCATAATTATTGGTTGTGCTTGAGATCGCAGCATTGAATCGGAACTGACATAAACTCATTCCACTTTACCAAACACACAATCAACTTTTAAGCTGCGGCTCTCGTAAAGCAAGTAGCAGTTAAATTGCATCAATTCATTCACCTCACTTAACAAATATAGCTTTAAATGGTTAAATCCATTATATTAAGCTTTGCCATATTAAGCTCACCGAAGACTTCAACATAGATACCTACCTTACCTATACATACACAAACAAATTGCCTCCTTTCAACGCACGATGAATATACAAGGAGTGCTTGCAATATTCCATGAACACCTTCTACATAAAATGAAGATATAACATAGAAATACCTACATATGAAGCTCTTGCATATACATATGTATATATATTGCAATAGCTGCTTGAACAGCATGCAATACATCCACCAATATAATAATAATTATCTTGTTTGCGAAAATTTCGTGTTAATATAAGGCAAACCTCGCCTCTGATAAACGTGCGCTCCACCATTTGTGCCAGGATTAAATTATCCGTGCAATTTCCAATGGAATAATTTAATTTGCTCTGCACTCTGCTGTATTATAGTCTATGTTGCTGCTGATGCTTCTGTCGCTGCTGATGTGGAGCGTTACTGTGTCTGCTCGAGTGTATATTGGGATATGTCTCACTAAGCCAGTTAACTTTACAAAATGATTGAATTATACAAAGTTTAATACAAAAATAATAATTTTCATAAATGCACGAACTTAAACACCCATCTTGATTAATTAATCTAAGGATTCTATTCGAAAATATTGACTGCAGGGCTATATATTTAGGCTCCAGCAATTGATGTGGCATTTTTCCTACGATGTACCCTTAAGGCCAAGTGCGAAATCACCCGAGTAACAGATTTAAGCTTGTGAATTAACTCGTGAAATATGTTTTTCATTTAATTAGTTAACCCGAAGTTAGTCCACCAGATTAGGCGAGTTAACTCTGGATCAACTGCAGAGAGATATTCAAAATTTCGCAGGCTTAGGTCCAGTTTTCAGTGCGAGATTAAAGTTAAACTAGATGAGTTAACTCATCAAATTTGGTGAGTTAACTCAGGATCAAGTGAAAAGATGCTTTTGATGTTTTATCCACGGAGTTTGTTAAGTCGTTTCGTGTGCATTGTTTACTAAAAATCTGATCAGTTCACTGTGGGTTAATTTATTGGAATAATTAATTTTAAATATTATTTAAGGGTGTCTGAAAATTCAAGCAAAATTTGAAACTGTTGCTATTTATGCGGTTAAGTGTTGCCAACGAACTGAAAATAAAACATGACAGCTGATAGTTGAGGGTTATTAAAAATGAAGTGCTTAACGAAAGAATAGTGCATTTTCATTGTTAAGCAACATTTTAAAAATAGTGCAAGCTTTTGGCAGTGATTTTTCAAACAAAATCATATTTTCAGTGATGAGGGTGATTTTCATTTTGATGGATTTGGAATCTTAAAAATTGTCAGATTTCGGGTTCAGAAAATTCACGAGTGATTATTGAGAAAAAATTCCATCCAGAACGTGTAACTGCTATGTGCGGATTTTGGACTTTAGGCATCATTAAACTATCTTTTTTTCAAAAATTTGGCTGGTCAAGCAATAGCAGTGGGCCACTTATTCGGTTTTATATTCCGTTCATAACCATATACCTACTAAAGGGTTTTCCAATAAGAGGTGTTATTTTGATATTCAAAGAAAAATGGCATTTTTTGAGATAAATGATCTGATGTTTATTTCATTATAAAGAGGAAGGCATGCCATTAATAATGGAACACAACATTAGCCAAATGGCCGCCACGACCACGCTTACAGCACCATATCCCTTTCATGAAATTTTACATAACCAAATTGCAAAGTGGCTGCCCTATGTCCTCGATAGCCTCACGAATTCCATCTTTGAGGTCTTGAATCTACGCTGGACTGTTGGCGTAGACCTTATCTTTCACGTGGCCCTAAAGGAAGAAGTCGCAAGGTGTTAAATTACAAGATTTCGGTGGCCAATTGTGATCACCTCTTCGAGAGATAACACGGTCCGGAAACTTTTCCCGTAAAAGATCGATGGTTTCATTGCTTGTGTGGCACGTAGTGCCGTCTTGTTGAAAGTAAACGTTGTCCAGATCAATACCATCCAATTCCGGCCATAAAAAATCATTATAATCATCTCTCGTTAGCGCAATCCATTGACCATAACTGTTGCTCCAGCCTCATTTTCGAAAAAGTAAGGTCCAATGACCCCGCCGGACCATACACCGCACCAAACAGTCACGGGTTGAAAATGGAGATGCGACAGATGCGACAGTTTTGCTTGTTGACGTAGCCTCCGAGGTGGAAATGGGCCTCATCAGTCAAGATGATTTTTCGATGAAATTCCGGATCATTTTCATGCATTTCAAGGACCCACTCAGCACAGACACGACGTTGTTGATGATCAGTCGGCTTGAGTTCTTGTGTTAACTGAACTTTATAAGCCTTAAGACCCAAGTCTTTATGCAAAATACGGTGTAATGACGTTTGTGGAATGCCTAATTCCAAAGAACGACAAGGAATGGACAAACCTGGGTTTTCTTCAACACTTTGGGCTACAACAGCAATATTCTCAGTTGTTCTTGAGCGACGTGCACGGGTTTTATTCTTCACATCACTAACTTGTCCCAACAGCTCGAATTTGTCCACCAATTTCTGTATTGCGGTCCGACAAGGTGCTTCACGACGACCCAAAAATGTTTTAGTTTTACGAACCGTCTCTGCCAAATTTTCACCATTTTTATAGTGAATTTTAATAATTTCAATGCGTTGTTGAAGCGTGTATTGTTCCATTTTTATTAATGGCGTAGTTTCTACTTGTCAAATGTCAAAAAATAACAGCTTCAAAAGTGACAGCTACCGAAATAGCGGGCTATTCAAAATAACACCTCTTATTGGAAAACCCTTTATAAACTATATCGAAATATTAATTAAAAATCCATGTTTTGTGAATTTTCGGACACCTTTTAAAATCAGTATAAACGTACGGTAAACAGCTTATTAGAAATTTACTTAGGCAAGCTATAGAGAGAAATATTGCAGAACAAGTAGCTCAAAAAATCTAAACATCAAAATAATAACATGTAAACTGTCAACATTTTTAGTCTGGTTTTAGATTTAAATACACCACCCAGGATAAAAATAACGATTATTATTTTATATTAGAGTTTTTGAGTCGTTGACCTGAAGCTTAGTTTGGCAACTTTTAATTGTAAAAATTGTCAAAGTTCGATAAAAATGCATCAAATTTGTTCTAAAAACAATTTTCAATGAAAGAATATCAATGTTAGCAGACAGACAAGAAAAAAAACTGAAATGTTAAATAGCAGTTCTTAGCATAAAATGTGGGTAATCTTCTACTACTATTTTGTATTTTGCTAACCTGATTTGAGTCCTGATTGACCTCCAATGGAACTTTTCATCGGAATCTAAAAAAACTCTAGGCTCCTCACAAAATTCACTTGACCCAATCTCCTCTATTGCAACAAAATTTAAATAAAAGTCATTTAATTTCTGTTAATGGCATCTTTTCGATTATAAAATGATAAAATTAATAAGTTTTCCTATTTCTTCCTATCCTTCTCTGTACCTATCTACCATCATAACCCCAACATTGATTCGTTTAAAATAAAATTATAAAACTCCCCAACTCTTAATTTTTTTTTTTAATTTAACAAAACCAATCCAAATACTTAAAATACACACATATACAATGAAAATAATATAAAATAAAAATAAAAAAAAAGAGAAACAGCTTTGCTCGATTTCTTCTTTCGTCCCGATATGATGCACAACCAACAAAACTGCAATCAGAACGTGTTGTGTTGTCCTGATCAAAAATCGATTGGAAAATAATTTCCAAGTTTGTTCGCTCGCTCACAGAAATTACACAACAATCTCAGCAGCAGCAGCAGCAGTAGCAGAGCTTTCAGCGAATTCGTTCACGTGCACAACTTCTGCTATATTAGAACAACCATCAGAGGACTTCCACTTCACCAACAACCTCTCAAACCACCTCAACAATTGCTGCCCACAGAGAATCATACAAAAAAAAAAAAAAAAAACAAGGACCAAAAGGTAGGTTAGGATATCTCTATGAACAAGTAACATTTATTTCAGCGTTTTAATTTCACCCTAAGGAGAAGATTTTTTTTCTGTTACATATTTTTGCTATTTTTCCTTTCCTCCAACCCCCAATGCCATCCACTCTCCACATAGTTCACAGGAAAATCAGTGAAATAAATAGAAAAACACGAACGAACAGGATCTAATCACCTTCACAACCAACAATTGCCACTATTCCCAGGATAGAACCGATTTAAACTGATTCTTGTTGTAGGTAGTACATTATTGATCTGCTTGTGACTATGCGATGGTGGAGAAGGTATAGTGATGGTGGGCGGCGGTGGCAACATAAATGCAATGTTGCAATGGCAATGGCATATAGGGAATCCTTTAGAATCCTGCAATTGTTATTGTTTGGTTATATTGCTTTTTTACTTTTGTTTCCATCAAGTTATTGCTCCCCGATACGACCGACAGCGACGCCGATGACTACGACTACGCCAACGAGGAGTGCTGCACTTTGCCATTGTTTCGATTGTAATTGAAGGATATGTCGATTATCCTTTGGCCGTTTTGCTAGTCGTCGCGTCGTTGTTGTCTTTTTTTTTTTGTTTTGTTTTTATTCTTTTGTCCTTGTTGACGCTCGTAGTAGCCAAGCCATCGTCATTTAGCTAAAGCAACAGAATAAAGTGCTTTCCAATTTAAACGATTTCTGTACACAAAACTGTTTCATTAAAAATTCCTGACCCAGCACATTTTGTGTCTGACAAGTAAAAGAGAATATTTCTTTTTTTTTAAGTAGATAGCCACAGTTAACCGTTTGGCCGTATAATAATCAAATAGAATTTCTAGAATTTTCCAATACAGTGTGTTCAGGATTTAAGTTGTTATATTGAGCACGAAAAGGATAGGATAATCAGCCTAACATTAGAATTAGCATCGGAAATTCTAATTTAAAAGCCCGTAAATCCATTTTTAAGTCCCTGGAACCAGGTATCAAGGACTTAAGTCACATAAGTCGTGTTCTCGTGGAAATTATATAAATGGCATAGTGAAAGCTTTTCAACAAAATGATGCGGTACAAATTGGAATGTAAGGCTTTTTGGTGTGTGATTTAAAAGTTTTCAACAATAGCTACCTATGTATTTTTGTTTTTTTTTTTTTTGTAAAACTAACTTTTTGATTTTTCAACAGGGGCGCTACATAAGTAGAGCAACAGCGACAGCAAACGACGCCATATTTCTTGCCGCTCTTTTAACATTTATCTTCAGTAAGATTTGCCATTTTATGATGGAAAGATATACGAGCCAACAACTAGTCAAAATTATTAAACTTTACTACCGAAATTCGGAGTAAGTGGCCTCAACGTTAAGAGCGCTTCGTCCAATTTATGGTCGTCATAATCGTCCTAGCAGATCAACAATTGAGCGTCTAGTGGACAAAATTTGAATCCACAGGCATAGTAGAAAATGTTCCCGTGCCAGTGAGACAAAGAAGTGCCCGTAGTGTCGAGAATATTGCTGCCGCTGAGGCTTCAGTTGCAGAAAGCCCAAATGTGTCTCTCACACGTCGTTCTCAAGCGTTGGGCATCTATGTGACGTCGTTGTGGCGAATTTTGCGAAAAGATCTTGACCTGCATCCTTACAAAATTAAATTGACGCAAGAACTGAAGCCGCTTTCCACCAGAAGCGTCGTATGTTCGTGAATTGGGCTGAGCAACAACTTGAAAATGATTCGGATTTTCATCGAAAATTCATCTTCAGCGATGAGTCTCATTTCTGGCTAAATGGCTTCGTCAATAAACAAAATATTTGCGGTATTGGTCAGGCAGCAATCCACACGTACTCCATGAGTCATCATTGCATCCCGAAAAAATTACGGTTTGGTGTGGTTTATGGGCCGGCGGCGCCATTGGGCCGTACTTCTTCCGTGATGATCAAGATCGGCACGTTACTGTGAATGGGGATCGCTACCGTTCAATCATAACCGAATATTTTTGGCCCCAATTGGATGATATGGACTTGGAGGACATGTTGTTCTAACAGGACGGCACCACAAGCCACACAGCGAATGTCACAATCAATTTATTGGAAACCAAGTTTGGAGAACGTGTTATCTCACGAAATAGTCCATTTGCTTGGCCGCCTCGGTCGTGCGATTTGACGCCGCTAGACTATTTCCTGTGAGGCTACGTCAAGTCTATGGTCTATGCCAACAAGCCAGCGACGATTGATGAACTTCGTACGAATATCGAACGTGAAATTGCAGCAGTATCGGCCGATTTATGCTTGAAAACCGTCGAAAAGTTGGTTCAGCGTCTGGACTTCTGTAAGCGTGCCCGTGGTGGCCATGCAAAAGAAATCGAGTTCCATACATAATGACATCAAACGTACTTTCACAGGAATAAAGAATTTCATTGATATCCAAAACCGTTTTTGTTGTATTTAAAAAAACTTTTGTAGCGCTCTTATTGAAAAACGCTTTACATAACTAAGAGAATTAATTTCGAAACACCTTGCATAAAAATATCATTAGCCAAAAACTTCTAAGAACATCTTATCCCTGATGACCACAAGAAATATAATAAAGGACTTTATCTAGCGAAAGTGTAAGAAAAACTAAAATGACATTTAAATATTTTTGTTTTTCATCAAATATCCACACAACACACATTAATGTACATACATATCTATAGCTGGATAGTACGAAGCGAAGCAGGATCCTCTACGTAAATTTATTGTGGCAAAAAACAAGCTATGATGGTTATGATGATGAGGACAATGACAATAACAATGTTGACAATCATGATGATGACAATTAAACCAAAATGTTCTTTGCTTGCTTTTGTGTGTTTTTTGCTTTTGTTGCTTTTTAGTATGCTTTTTCGAGGCGAGCGAGAGCATAACTCTTCGGCCTTAATTGTTTCCCAAAAAAAAGGACTTCACTTCGGTAGTATATTTTATGCTGTGGTCTTTTTGTACAAAAACTATCTATATACGACTTTTGCTTAGCTCGTTTCCTTAGTATTATTCGTGCCACAATTTGCTGACTTAGTTTTTGTATAATATTTCGAGCATAAAGGACAACGAACAAGATGTACGAGTATGTTGGTATTTTAAGACAAAAAAGAAACAAACAAAATACGAGAAGATAGAAAAACACTATTTATTGTATTTAGGAATTTTAGTTACCCAAAATAAATAACAATCCCTATTGACGGATTTGAAAACCAACATGGGTTTGAACTGAATTTTCTTCTCTTAAACATCTTGTAAGATGCTCATTAAGCCCATAATTCGTTCTGTGGAAGGGTTCACAAATTAAGCTTCTTAATCTCAAATCTCCAGAGGGAGCATATAACTCAATCAAAGATAGTAAAAAGGGGCAACTGATATGATTATTTAATAAATCTCTTAAAAAAGTTATCGAAAAATATTTACGGTGATCTGATAGCTTTAGTAGACCAATAAGTTGGACTCGTGAATCATATACGAGGGCATTCGAATTTTAATATTTAAACGAAAAACAACAAGACGCGTAAAACGTTTTTGAATATTTTCAATCCTATGAGAACTTGTTTTATAGAATGGACTCCAAATAACAGAACAGTATTCTTAAATTGATTAAACATAAGCAATGAAGAGAGATTAAAGGGTCAGTGAACTCCTTAGAATTCCTCGCAAAAAACCTTAGCTTAGAATTAACTTTAGCTACTAAATAGTAGGTTAAAATTAAGTTTGGAATAAAATAAAACGCCAAGATCTTTCTTTTTTTCTATTCTTAAAAGAGGTATACCATCAATTTTATAAGAGTAAAAGAGAGGACAACAACAACAAAAGCATATTAATCATACACCACTCACTAAGTCGATGAAGGTCTTCTTGGAAAAGAATGCAATCTGAAAAAGATTTTATCTCTCAAAAGATTTTTAAGTCATCCGAAAACAACAATTTTTGAGAAGACACAATTTGCTTAAATACTCAACACTGTTTTCATTAGTGGAAAAGTTTTCTATTTAAAATTTGTATTTCTTCTTTTCAAACAATACAATTTCTTATGATTTTTTTAATGTTTTAAACGAATTTAAATGGCTTATAAATTTGTATATTAAAAATGTTTTACCATTTATTCGACATGTTTTGTAGTACATTATGCATGTACAACATGTGTCCGTCATAATTTTGCAAAGTCTTGTCTTGCAATTTAATCATTTCGCATTTAATTGTTTGGCAATATTTTCCTTGTCTATGCTCTCATTTTGCAAAATCATCAATTCGCATATTTTAAATTGCAACTTTTATCTTACACTTCACTATTTCGCATTTTATCCTTCGCAAATTATGAAAATTTAATTAAAAAAAAAAAAACAATATACATATACATATATCATTTTTTGCTTAATTTGTTCTGTCAAATGCCGAAAAGATAAGAAAAAATTCTCATACGAAAATTAATATTTGCAAAGTAGAAGTTAACACCGCAAATTTTCTATTTTCCTACGAATACAAGTTATGTTATTTTGTGCTCAACTTATGCTGTTTTGTGCCGAAGAAGTAAAAACAAAAATCACTCTAAAATTTTACAAAGTAAATATTTAAATTTTACGTTACACTTTGCAAACATGCGAATTTGGTTTTTATCTCTTCTGCACGTGGCCGAACATGTCGAACACAAAAAAACACATTTTTTTTTGATTTTAGGAAAATCGAAAATGAAAAATTGTTTATTCGTAAAATTTGCAAATTTGCGATTTTTTTTTTTTTTTTTCTAGAGACATATGGCACTACAAGTTGAGCACAGTTCAGGATAACTTGTTTTTTTAAAATCGAAGATGGCGGTGCTAGCTTCACACTAAAGCCGGAACCATAATAGACCTATGCGAACTTAAATCAACCTAAGCAACCAATCGAATATACACACTCTTTAATTTATATGGTTAACCATAATAGCCGTTCTGCTCAATTTCGATATAAATTTCGCGAAGTTAAGCAAGAGCAATTGAAATGGCTTTGAACTTAAGCAAATTTTGCAGCTGAGTTAATTTCAGATAAGTCTATTATGGTTCGGCCTTAAGGCAAAAGTTGCAAATATGCGAATTCAATTTTACCTTTTACGCATTTGGACTTTCAATTGAATTTTTACCTTTTCGGCATTTGGCAGCACAAGCTTATATTAGCACAAAAGAGTAAAATTTATTATTTAAAGAAAAAAAATCATCCGTAAAATTAGCAAATTGTCACACTGCATGGTAAGCAATTTAGAATGATGCCGTTTTCCAATGGACGTCCGGAATCAAAAAGAAGTAATTTTAAACATTTTCACTGGCAAAAAAATTGAGTGAGTGCCGGGACTGACGATTAATATGTGTAAACATCAACGATCGTCCAAGCGCAGTTTTGAGGATCCATTTTTGGATTTCGCATACGGAAGTCGGCGGAAGGGGATCTTCAGATTTTTGTCACTGAACGTACCCAATATTTTCGTAACGTAACGTGCTACATCGTAGTGACCTCGTAACGTGTCGCACAGAGGAAATTCCAGGTTTATATTTCATTCTACAGCTGCCATAGATGTTAATAGATACATCAAAAACTGTCAAACGACACTTTCGGGAAGAACATTTCGCTTCTCGATTTGAAATCAGAATCCACTCAAGAAGCACTAATACATCACTCAAATCAAACGATACCACTCCACTTCTCTTGCAGACAAATACACACAAATAATGAATTAATAACGGGTAATTTTTTGGCTGGTTTGGTTTTGGCAACACTGGTTTTGACAGCTGACGTGTGTTTAGTACCTTGTGTCACTGTCAAACAGCTTCAGTTTGGTTTGCAATTTAACCATGGATCGTCTTACAAATGAACAACGCTTGCAAATTATTGAATTTTACTATCAAAATTCGTGCTCGGTTCGAAATGTTCATCGCGCGCTGCTTGTGTTCAGCGATGAGGCTCATTTTTGGTTGAATGGGTACGTAAATAAGCAAAATTGCCGCATTTGGAGTGAAGATCAGCCAGAAGCATTGCAACAGCTACCAATGCATCCCGAAAAAGCCACTGTTTGGTGCGGTTTATGGGCCGGCGGCATTATTGGGCCATATTTCTTCAAAGATGATGCGAATCGCTACCGAGCTATGATAACAAACTTTTTTTTTGCCCGAAATGGAAGTTCTTGACTTGCATGATATGTGGTTTCAACAAGACGGTGCCACATGCCACACAGCACGCGAAACAATGGCGCAATTGCGAGGCGAGTTTGGTGAACAGTTAATTTCACGTTTCGGGCCGGTCAATTGGCCGCCTAGATCGTGCGATTTGACACCATTAGATTATTTTTTGTGGGGGTATGTCAAGGCTAATGTCTATAGGGACAAGCCCGCTTCGATTGACGCACTGGAAGCCAACATCCATGCATTCATTCGTGAGATATCGGCCGATATGTGTGAAAGAGTATGCCAAAATTGGACTCAGCGGATGGGCTACCTGAGACGCAGCCGCGGTCAACATTTGCATAAAATTATCTTTAAACATTAAATTGCAAGGTTCAAGCTATCGATTCAAATAAATATTTCATTCATTTTTTCGAAGTTTTTGTGTTTTTTTTTTTTTTAAAGTTCTAAACCTCTTAAAAAATCACCCATTACATAACTGTTACTGTCAGGGCTTTTCACCAACACAATGTCAAAATTTCTAAGTTGAGTGTAAAATAAGTTAACACCGTTCGATTGGATTTTAGAATGAGTAAATCCCTGAATGAATTCTATGGAAAACGACATAAATGAGCTGTCAGAAGGAGTGTCAATAAAAATGAACTTTTGGACTGAAATCGAAGTTGAATTTTAAGCCATTTTACAAACGACCGGAATGTCATGTATTTCTCGCTTTGATTTTTGGTTACTAGAGGAACACGCGACTCTCGTGGCGCACTAAAGGTGCCATATCATCTAATTTAACTTGTGAATCTTGAGACAGGAAAACCCAAAGACCAAACTGGATGGTAACGTTCGTTTCTCTAGCTCCATACCGATCTGTGGCCCCACCTAAAGTATTTAAAAAAGTTGCAATTATAGTCTTATCGTACTGTCAACTGATCCTGTAGCAGTCATTTTTCAACTACACGCACCGATATCACACAAAGGTCTGGTGAATCTAGAGCCGATAACATACCTTCTAAAAGCTTATACTATCAGGGTGAGAGCTGAGAAACAAGTCTGAATTATTGGCGGGTTCTCCAGCAAAGTCAGGAGTTCAAGTTGCCTTGTCAACAAGTTGGATCCATGTAGTTTAAAAGAAGCTTCCTTCCTTTGCTCATATTTTCAAATAAAACTACAATTTTGTGCATTCAAATTACCCGAGTAATAAGAATTTCCCTGTGAGGAATGTGAAAATGAAATTTCTTCAACAGCAAATAGAACATCAAAAAACATCATTCCTTTTGCTATTTAAAGGAGCATTTCCTATATTTTTCAATGAAAACTCAATCTTGAAAAATATTCAATAAGTATAAAATTGTATTTCAAGAAGAAGTCTAAAATCCAATACAAAAATAAAACCCTTACAACTTCGTATGCTTCACTAATCTGACAAGTAATATATTTTTAAATTACCAAGAGAGAACTTTTGCTTGCGAGCTCGCCTGTCATATGTTTTATGTTGTTAAGTTCACTTCTCCACTTCTCAAGTACACAAAACCTCTCCCCCAACAAACATCACAAAATCTACTCACCGAGACTTTGACTACGACTCTGACTCTGACGACTGCCAGAGCCCATAAATTCACTTTAAAAATAAAAAAAAAACAAACGAAATTTATGTAAATAAGATCGCACACACATGTACCACTTCAGAATTTTCTTATATGGTTGAATAATTTTTTTATTGGGGAGGTTATATGCAGACCAAGAGAGTGAGTCGGGGGAGTTAGGGAAAAGAAGAAAGACTGAGGCGAATAACGTGAAGTGACTTTGAATTCTAACATCAGACCAAGTCCCAGCAAGCCTATATACTATACCCACAATATAGTTCAGCAGAGGATGAAGGAAGAAGGATAGGAGAATTTCATATCTTTAAGGAACAAATCTTAACCTCTTATAAGGATACTTATTCATTCATATTCCTCAAGCAAGTTGAATTGATTTATTTATTTGTATCCTTTATCCTTTTTCCTGGGCTATGGCTTCGAGGGTTACATGGCCTTTCAGCTTTGATTTGTTGCAGTTGATTGGAGAGAGAATTATATATTTATATACATAACATACACTTACCTTTTTTTTTCATTATATTAAAATACAACAACAGAAAAGCCAAATAAGAAAAAAACTTATAAACATTCATATACTAGTGACGGTGACATAAGAATGTGAACTCGTTACATGACCATTTGAATAGAAACTTTCCATGAAGAAAATAATAATAAAAATATATTTCTCAGCATAGGTAGGTTAGGTTTATTGTTAAAATGAAGAGAAGGATATCGAATGACGTTTCCTTTCACTCGAATTTATTTTATTTTCTCAATGACAAGACGGTTATGTATTTAAGTAGCGAAGATAACAAAGGGTCGGTCATACAAAGATTTACGATAGGTAAGTTGCGAAAGGGTTACAACTACTCAATCATATAGATATAATTTTATTTGTGTCTTGTCTTTTATTGAACATTAAATCACTAATATTAAGTTGAGTTTAGATATGATTTGTTACCAAATTTCTAGCTTTGGAAAAGATGAACTAAAAAGCGAAAAGTGAATATCTATCGGTTTTTTCAATAAGAGCGCTACAAAAGTTTTTTTAAATACAACAAAAACGGTTTTGGATATCAATGAAATTTTTTATTCCTGTGAAAGTAGGTTCGATGCCATTATGTATGCAATTCGATTTCTTTTGCATGGCCTCTACGGGCACGATTGCAGAAGTCCAGACGCTGAACCAACTTTTCGACGGTTTTCAAGCATAAATCGGCCGATACTGCTGCAATTTCACGTTCGATATTCGTACGAAGTTCATCAATCGTCGCTGGCTTGTTGGAATAGACCATAGACTTGACGTAGCCTCACAGGAAATAGTCTAGCGGCGTCAAATCGCACGACCGAGGCGGCCAAGCAAGTGGACTATTTCGTGAGATAACACGTTCTCCAAACTTGGTTTCCAATAAATTGATTGTGACATTCGCTGTGTGGCTTGTGGTGCCGTCCTGTTAGAACAACATGTCCTCCAAGTCCATATCATCCAATTGGGGCCAAAAATATTCGGTTATGATTGAACGGTAGCGATCCCCATTCACAGTAACGTGCCGATCTTGATCATCACGGAAGAAGTACGGCCCAATGGCGCCGCCGGCCCATAAACCACACCAAACCGTAATTTTTTCGGAATGCAATGATGACTCATGGAGTACGTGTGGATTGCTGCCTGACCAATACCGCAAATATTTTGTTTATTGACGAAGCCATTTAGCCAGAAATGAGACTCATCGCTGAAGATGAATTTTCGATGAAAATCCGAATCATTTTCAAGTTGTTGCTCAGCCCAATTCACGAACATACGACGCTTCTGGTGGTCAAGCGGCTTCAGTTCTTGCGTCAATTTAATCTTGTTAGGATGTAGACCAAGATCTTTTCGCAAAATTTGCCAGAACGACGTCACAGAGATGCCCAACGCTTGAGAACGACGTGTGAGAGACAAATTTGGGCTTTCTGCAACTGAAGCCTCAGCGGTAGCAATATTCTCGGCACTACGGGCACTTCTTTGTCTCACTGGCACAGGAACAGTTTGTACTGTGCCTGTGGATTCAAATTTGTCCACTAGACGCTAAATTGTTGATCTGCTAGGACGATTATGACGACCCTAAATTGGGCAAAGCGCTCTTAACGTTGAGGCCACTGATTCGAAATTCTCTATCAAGGCATTTTTGAGAGAAAGGCGTGGCACTAGGTGCTTTCGCAACAAACTCCGATCCTTTTTCACTCAAACTACTGGCTAGCTAGTTTTAATACCTTAACTTTATATGTAAAGACTCATTTTTGTTTATGTTTTATGGTGGAAAATGTTTATAGAATTTGTACAAATATTAAATAAATAAATTATTTTGTTGTTCATTTAATGGGTGGTATGCATAAAAAACAGTAAATGCGAGGATTTTTTTTTAAATTAAATACCTATTTTGGTATGCATAAAAATGGAGTAAATACTAAAAAATAAGTATTTACTTCAAGTAAAAGCATATCCTTTTTTCAGATGAATTTTTGCAGTAAATACTTTTTTTCGGAATGCATAATAGCTAGTATATACTTTTTTTATGTAGCGAAGACTGCAAATTTTTCAGTTTGCTATCGACCAACTTGAAAATTCAGTAGCATCTACTTTAGCTTGAATTTGATTTTTTTGTAAGGTGCAATACTAAGAAACTTTAGTCACAGTTTAATCAAGTTAACTTAAAGTATTATTGCTCGAAGCCACAGTATTCTCAAAAACTCTATAACGATCGACAATCGGGTCCTTTGTCTAAATTCGAAAATGATGTATACATAAATAAATAAATAAATAATAACACTATTCTTCACAAAACAAAAGCTTATTTATTGCACTACAATCGTCAAGCTTTGGTTATTTCAGCAAAAAATTATAAGTAATATGCAGATTTATGCAATCCACTATAGCCAGAACGAGAGGCAAACGTTCTATCTTGCCTACACTGCCAATTTTTGTTGGACATAGTATAATTATATACGTATAAGAGTTTTATTTTCTTAATGTGTATGTTAACAAGTAAATAAATAAAATGAAAAATTACAATATAACAAATTCAGATAGTTTGTGACTTGAGTGCCAATAAAGGCAGACACTTCAAATTCTTAATATTTGTTAAGCTAGCCAGGTATTGGCGCCTCATCAAAGTTTAACTTTTAGGCATTTGTGATTCATGAGATATAGGACTTCAAAATCATTAAAATCGTATATAACTGGCTAGTGAGTCAGTCAGTTACGGTTTTTGATTGAAAAAAAAATCAAGTAGGAATTGTAGTGCGAACAAGAAGGTACACAATTAAAAAAACTTGAGACTTTCCATTTCTGGTCACACTCTGGTAGGCTTACATATAAAATTTTATTTTATTAATCACTTAATCACACTTAAAAAGGTTTTTACAACTTTATACTAGCGAACCTATACTAAAGTGTTCAACTTGATGAAGAAGACAATAATTGTCGATATGAAGAAATGGATGAAGTGCTCCGAGCATGTATTCTATACATTAAAAACCGAGTAATTGCCCATTAAAACGTGAAAATTTAAGAATTGAAATCATACCTAAAATTGCGGTCTATTGAGCTACTTGCTCCGTTTTATTCATACAACACAAACTGTTTATTTCCGTTATTTTTGAAAAAATTCTATCAGCACGTATTATGAGTTCTCCCTCCCACTTAAATTATGTTTTAAAAGTTTTTCAAATTAATTATTTGTCTATAAACACTTAAAATAAATATAATTAGAGGGAATTAAAAAGTTGACAAAAAATTCAAATTAAAATCAAAAAACTTCTGGAAACGCGGGGTCGACTTATAATTGAAAGCCGAAGAAAGAGCATTTTCACAAGAAAGTTTTACTATTTGCTCAGACGCAGCTCTGGATAGATAACGACCCAAAAAAAAAAAAAAAAAAAACTACGACTATGACGAGGATGACGATGAGTCTTTTGAAAAAGAAGAAAAACCTGCCATTTTAAGTTCGCTATATAACAATTTAGTGGAACTAATTCTCTGGCGAATTTCGTGCAACTTCTGATTTATTTTCACAGAATTTATTCGGATGACAGTAAAAATGATTTATTTTAATGAATGTTAGGGCCATTAATGTTGTAGTTCAGTCTTCCGTCCCTACCGCACCGCAATGCCACCACTAGATCAACACCATCCTCTCAATGTTATACGTACCTTCTATGTTTGTATGTATAGGTACTGTCATCGTATTTTCATTCTCACTGGGACATCATCATGAACTTCCCGCGATAGCGGTTCTGTGTGAACTGTGAAGTTTGTCATCCCACGAACCCCACGTAAAGCCGGCAGCAATTTTTGGTGTTTTATGTTTTAAAATGCATCATCCTTCCTCTCTGTGCGGGGGTGCAGATGCAAACTGCAGGAGGTATGTGATGCAGGCAGAGGAGAATGCCATCCAGTGGAATCCTATTATGCTGATAATGTCTATTTCGTCCCGAACACAGTTAGGTGGGGTCGCAAACTCATACATTCGCTAAAATATTTCATGTCGCGCAAGGTGGTTTTTAAGTGGCAGAATGGTAATGGTGGTGGCAGGCAGGCAGGCAAGCAAGAACTCAGGCACCGTTTGGCGGTGTATCTTTACGGTTGATTCGTTTGCCCGAGGGGTGACTTGGTAACAGAGTGCAAATGGGAAATAGCAGGCGAATTTATGTCATTCAAGCAATAACAAGACTTCGGTCTATTACACAGCGATGCTGGCCCTGTTTATCTCCACAGGAATTTGTGTTTTGTAACAAAACTTTGGCCGCTGCCACCGCCATCGCCAATGAGAGATGGTTTTAGATATGTATACATAAATGAAGTACGAGAATGTTGTTTTCACTAGCGGGCTTTTCCTAAAATTTGAGCAATTTGTTTGAAATTATTTTTTATTGTGTTGTTATTTTTTTTGAATAAAAAAAAAACGAAGAAAGAGGGAAAAACTACCTTCCTCTAAAGTCAATTTATGCAAACAGAAAAAGAATCTTCTATCTGATTGAAGAATCGCAGAAATTAATGTACAAGAGAGTCATTAAATTATGACAACTAGATTCAAGCAATTTGAATGGAGGGCATAACTGGTGAAGAAAATTTAAGTAAAGGGTGTTTTTTTAGACGTGTGGTTTTCAATCTGGCAATACTTTTTTTCGGAGTTCGTCTTTTTGACAGCTGTCACTTGAAGTTTGCTCAATTTAGTTTGGCCATTTAATAATAAATAGATTTACTTCTGAGCAACGTTTACAAATTGTGCCCAAATGGGCCCAATTGAGCCCAAAACAAGATTGCCGTTGATCTCAATTTTCATAAGCGAATTTCGTTTAGCGATTAAGCTCACTTTTGGTTGAATGGATACGTCAATAAACAAAACTGCGGTACTTGGAGTGATCATAATCCACAAGCCATTGTTGAGACGCCAGCCGTTACATCCTCAAAAAGTCACTGTTTGGTGTGCTGAGGGAATCATTGGTCCATATTTCTTCAAAAATGAAGCCGGGCATAATGTTACAGTCAATGGGGAACGCTATAGAGCCATGATTAATTACTTTTTCGTGCCTGAATTGGAGGATGTTGATGTGAACGACCTTTGGCTGCAATAAAACGGCGCTACGTGCCATACAGCCAACGAAACAATCAATTTATTGAAGAAAGCTGTGGTGTGGCCTCCAATATCGTGCGATTTAACACCGCTGGACTATTTTTGTGGGGTTATGTGACGTTACTTGTCTACGCAGATAAGCCCGAGACGATTGACGCCTTGGAAGAGAATATTCGGCGCGTTATTGCTGACATACGACCCCAATTGCTGCAAAAAGTCGTTGAAAATTGGGCCTCTCGGCTAGAATTTATTCGAGCCAGCCTCGGCGGCCACTTGCCCGAAATCATTTTTAAACATAACGAGACCATTGTTTTTAAAATCAAGCAAAATTCTTGGCAATAATATTAAATTATATGCGTTTTATTTCTTTTTGAAAACCACACGTCTAAAAAAAACAACCTTTACTTCTTTTGAGCTTTGCCTTTATAAATTTATGAAGTTAAACATTTTTTAAATGAGTTGTTAAAAAAACCAAGAAAAAAGCATCTTTGAAAGTTCTCACTTAAAAAAAAATATTTTAAAAGCCTTTAGTTTGCGAAAAAAAAAGTTTGACAATAAAATTTCGTTTTGAATTTCGGAAACAAATTTCAAAATTTTGAACCCTTATTAACTAGACAAACAGGGGGACAAACTTCAAAAAAATCCAGAAAAGATCAAATTGAATTTGGACGGGGGCTTAAGTTTTTTGGGGTATGCAAGCGTCTAGGGCGCTTATTGCTTTTGAAATAATGTAAAGAGTTTTCCACCAAAATAGACAGCTTTGTCGGAATTTTCTGGAAGTGAATTTCTAATTGTTTTGGGTATTTATTTAGAAAAACAATAATTACTTGCAAAATGTTTTTAAATTTTATTGTTATATAGCAAACTTGTGTCAGAATAAATAAATCCCATTTTCATTAATTTTAATTCCCACTTTAGCTATATACGTTTTTTTTCTCGTTGAACTTGTTAAATACAGAAGTCATCAATTTAACAATTAAATCGATTCACAATACAAAAAAAATCATTATTTAAACACCAATTAATACGAGTAGATAATATTTAAATCTGAAACAAAGAACGAAGCAAAAAAAAACCAAAAACTATAGTTAAAATAATATTTAAATCACCCCTGTCATCTATCCCATCAACAATAATTTTGCAAATTCCCACCGCATGCATCAACCGCAGCAAAAAAAAAAAGTAAAAATAATAAAAATTAATTTATATCGCTTTTCATAATCGATTGTTATTGGATTTTCTTCCCAATATCGCCCCAGTCTCATAAAATATAAATGCAAACAATTTAACCACAAAACCTGCAAGCTGCAAATTCTCTATGGTTTGCATATAAAAATGGCCCACGCATGGTGTATAAATGCCATACGATATTGCATGATGCGGTATATAGTAAAATTAATTTTATTTATTTTTATTTCCTATTTCCGCAGCAGGAGTCGTGTACCGTCTCCTTGCCCCTCGCCGGCTATTGACTCAATTGCTTTTTCACCACTCTCTGGAAATTATTATTTTTTTTTTTTTTATTTCTGTGTACAAGCACTCATGTGTGTGCTAACTATGTTAATTTCTACAAAAAAATACTGTGTCTCATTTGAAAAGGAGGCAAAGAACAGTAAAACAATAAAAAAGGCGGAAATTTATTCGGAGCTGAAACTCAAAAGTTCAAAGTTGTGTTTAACATATGTTTTTTTTTTGCTATTAACAGAACCGGATTTATCACAGAGGGAATAGAGGCAGATGCGTCTAGGGCGCTAAGCTTTGGCATCAGCAAAGTATTCATTTTTTTTTAATTAGCAACCTAGCAACTTGTTGCTAGCATATTTTTACTGCTTTGAGTCTGTTCACAACTCGCTCCTATTTACGTATTTTTAGTGCTGCCAAAAAACTTCTTTACCCAGCAACATATTTCTAGGGCTTATAAAGCAACATAGAGTTGCGGCAACAAGTTGCCAGATTAATGCTGGACAATAATGTTTCGAAAACAATTTCTGACTATTTTAATTTAATTTTGCGTTGGTAATCATCGAATTTCGAATTTTATAAGCTACAATTCGAGCCTTGAAATGTCTTCCACAAAATCTGATAGTCTTAGTAGGTACCTACTTACAGTTTACAAAAACCAACATTTTGTCCCTTCAATCCACAAAATCTAAAGCCCTGGTTCAAATTTTTCAGCAATTTTTAGGGAATGTTTAACAAGTAAAAACAGAGTCCAAAATCGAAATTTATTCAAAGCAAACGTCTTACTCTCTTAGGCTATCCCTGCATGTAGAAACTACAGTGCAAAAAAATTTAATTTTTAAGAGTTTATATAAAGAGCGCTCCTTAATCTGATGCATTACTGAATATTGAATTTCGAAAAAAAAATATTGAATCACTCCAAATTCGAAATTTCCAAAACTCTCATTGGGCGCCAAATTTGTCAATCCGACCCTGCTTACCATATTATGACTGAAAATATATAACTGAACATAAAAATAAGTACAAAACTAAATGAAATATCAAAAGCAATTTCCCTTTGAATTCATAAATTTGTTTTCGGGTGTTTTGCTCTCATTTTATTCGTATTTTAGTTTTTCCAGGATCAGGACCAGGACCATCAGGACCAAATACCAAACCCAAAAAAGGGGACGACTTCTCGCAATCGTGCAACAATTCAAAAAAAAAAAAATACGAACAAATAATTCCCACAAATTCTGACAGAAATATGTACTAAATAAAATATGCCAAATTCAAATAAGCATATAAAAGGATATGGGATTGGCTTTAAGCACTTTATTATTGGATAAGTTCCGGTCGGTTGGATTTGGTTCTTGGGTGGCTTTTTCGAAATTCCAGTTATGTATATATGTTTTTTTTTTTTTTCTTTTTAGTTAAGTTTTAACTTTTTAAGGGGCGTGATGCTATGAGCAAATAAGATTAAATATAGGACATTATTTTAAAAACCCTCTTTGAATAGAGATACATTTTTATGTCTTTTAGGATATTTCTAAAAGAGTGTATTGTAGAGTAAAAGAAGATTATTGTATAAGGTGGTACCTACTTATTAGATTTGACTTTTGGAAAATAAAATATAGTTTTGCTAAGGTATTAAAGAGAATTATATATTTTTATTGGAAATGGAATATAAGGTTGAATATTTACTTTATTTTGCAGTTATGAACATTTAAAACTATAAAGATTGTGAGATTTACTGAAATTCGTTAAAGCAGAAGAAGACTGTGAACTGTGACTCAGATGGCACATAAAAGTGCAAGAGGGCCTCAACCAACTTGGGGCTCAAAACTGGGTGACAGCTAGTTACACACCATGCGCTGGATGGAAGGAGCTTGTTATTTATTGTTCGTATTCTCTAGTTAAAACATCAAAAGCTTATAAGCTACCTCCTTATCGTGGAAAGTAGCTTCTACAGAATTTTAACCTGCTCGTGTAAAAACAAAAATAGTATGTTATAATCAAAACTATCATCACGATAATCGAGAAGTCCGAAAAGTGGATTTCGTCATATCGTCTATCTGTCTCTTCATCACTGTAAATTAAGTTAGAGCCTAAACGGGTGGACCGATTTGCATGAAATTCGGTACAGAGCATTTTAATGTGATTCCCTAGAAGAAAAATTTAAATTTTTGTTTTAGCTCATCTAGAACGGGTAGAAGTCATACAAGAATTTTATTGTTTTTTTAATAATTTACTAGAAAACGAGTTCTACGATTTTGATTAAATCTTGTAAAGGTCCGCCATCTAACGTTTTTTTTTTTTTCAACTTGTTCTTATTTCGTGAATGGTAACACTAAGGTCATGTCTGATTTGACAGATGATTAGTTTTATCCTTCCGTTGAACGAATATGGTTGTGTATACGCTTCGCTAAGTGGGCCTGCGATCGACTTAGAGAAGATGCCGATTTTGCCAAAAAAAAATCATCTTTTCAGATGAAGCTCATTTTGATCTTGGCGGGTAGTAAACAAGCAAAATTGTCGCATTTGGGGCACAGAAAACCCACACACATAAATTGAAAAGCCGATACACCCAAAACGAGTCACTGTTTGGTGCGGATTTTGGTCCAGAGGTATAATTGGGCCATTTTTCGAAAATGAGCAAGGAGTGACCGTTACAGTCAATGGCGATCGTTATCGGGCCATGTTGAACGAATTTTTGTTCACAAAAATTAAAGAGGAGGATATTGGCAACATTTGGTTTCAACAGGACGGCGCTACGTGCCACACAGCCGAAGCTACACTCGATGTTGTGCGCCATTTTCAAAAAAAAAGCAAGTTATTTGGCGGACCCTTTACATGTAATGACCAAAGTAATTTAAAGAAAACTGCATTTCAGGTTCGTGCAAAACATTCAAATAATGGAAATGGTGATTTCACCTTTATTTGTTTTTCTATAAATAGTTTAAACCCTATTGCATTAAAGAAATTTCAAAAAATGTTTTTTTTCATATCTATTTTACTTTTTAAACATTTTTTCGTTAAAGATTTGATATCATTATTAGCCATTTAACATGCATCCTTCAACGTGTGACTTTATCATAATTGTCAACCAAAACACCAAGATCATGGGCTCCAGTCGTGCGTATTGTTTTCGTAAAAAAACTCAAACTTAATCAAACATGACATTATACGAAAAAAGTGGATCTCCTAAATCTACTGTCCATCTTTCTACAGCCTACACTTTAAACTTAAAATATGTATTTTTCTCCAAAAAAAAATCCACTTAATCATTATAAAACACATTTTTGTATAAAAAATGTTCTGATAAATGGTTATTAGAGGTACCGACATTTGACGTTTTTGTGTACAAACTTATCATAACGTTCTACAGTCCCTCCGACTTGAATGTTGCATGCCCGTAAAAATAGTTCGCGCAAATAAAACCAGCTACAAACCTCGTGTGTAAGGGCTGTGTGTTTTTGAATTTTAAAAATCATTAAGTATGCTAGAAGGTGACTTATTCATAAGATAGGTTGACTTATGAATGAAAAAACTTTTATTCATAAGATAGTTAATGACTTATGAATTAAACAAAATTCAATTCATCAGTTAGTTCGCGACGAATTTTTTTATTTCAGCGATGTGAGCAAAAACCTCGTCACAAACTAGCTTATTCTACAAGAAAGTGAGGAAACCGAGATTTTGAAGTTTTTGGTGAGCAAATGCTTTTACTTAGAAGACTTGAATGTTTTTCATTGAATAATAGTTAGTGTCTTATAGGTTAAAAAAATTAAATTAATTAAATTTTCTTAGTTCTTTAGTCACTTGCTAGCTTGTGAATAAAATCCAAGTTTAAGCTTAGAAGAGATTTAAGCTCTTGTTACCCTAGTGTATACATCACTCCTATTGTTTTTCTTTGTGCTTATGACCTAGAAATATTTTCAGCAAAAAAAACTGGAATCCTTTAAAAACAATTATAAGTTTTAGTTTGTAAACTCAATAGGGGTATTCATATTCATGCAATGAGATATATTTACTATAACTTCGTATTTGCGTAAATGTATGCTTCACTTTGCATGAACGCACCTATAAAGCAATCTGTGTATATCCTTATTACGTTGCTCGCGTATATAATTTTCCATACAAATTTTGACATTTGATTTACGAGGTGATAAACTTATGCAGTTTACGAGGTTTACTAGGCAAATACGACATTGCATGAATACCCCTAATATGTATTTCCAAAACGAATTTTCGGTTTTTCTTAAAGTTGAAACCTATCGGTTTTATAAGAACCACCTAATCACTGTTCAAATTGGAGATATATTTTTAAATTTGTCGCCATTTTTGTACATCAGGCACCTACTAAGGTTACACTTGTGTTTTTTTTTCAGGTATAAAGTAAATACATTGTTGGTTAAAATGGATCGCTTCATGAGTGAGCAACGTGTTTTCATTATTTAAACTTATTTTAACTATGGCAAAAATTATTATTTCCTTCAAAATTCGGCAGAAGGAAATTGGTTCAGTTCAAGATCAGAGTAGCAGAATTAACCATCGTTCAAATGAAAATAATGCAGCTGTTACCAGGAATGTTGCTGAAGGGACAAGGACATTAATTCGTCGTCGTTCACAGAAAAAGTTATTCGAAATGTTGGTAAAAGATTGACTGTCTGGCAAACTAGCAAAGGAGGTCATTTGAACGACATTATTCTTTCTCATTTTCTATCGGAACCATAATGTACCTTAATTACCATTAAAAATAATTAAAGATTTCATTTTCACAAAAATAACAGTATCTACTGCTCAACTGCTAAAGAAATACATTAGAACGCTTATTTTAATCCAAAATTTCTCAGACGTTTTTTTTTCGGTGAGCTAACAGTCATATATTATTGACTTGTTACAAAACTAGTTTCATAGCCAAATTAGTTTTATAGAAGTTTGGGGTCTCAAGTTTTGAAAGGGTTTTATGAATTTATCTAAAGCTCTAGCTTTAAGTTTTCGAGTCTTAGATGTCAAAATATTTTTAATAATACCGATTTGAGTACCTCCGAACATCTATAAAACTAGTTCTGCCATGAAACTGATTTTGAAACACGCAAATAATATATGTAGCTGTTACTGTAGTACAGTCAAAAATTTGAATAAGAAACAATTTTTTTTTTCGACTTAATTTTAGGTAATTAAATTTTCATGCAATTTTTTTTTTGGTAGGTGATTTAAGTAGAAAATTAGCTTTATAATCAGGCTGAAAAACCGACGTGATGGTACATAAGATTAACTACGTTATATATGGTTCCTATATATTTTACAATTTTTGCAAAGCTTAATTCACCTCTGTTGCCGGGCCAAAAAGTTTTTCAAATTAAAATTGAACGAAATAGATTAAGCACCACTTAAACAGAGTCTGATGATCGCCCTGGCAGCCGTGAAATAGCTATAAATCCAGCCTATAATAACATGGTCATAACTCACTGAAGAAATTTTTGTTTCATTCAAATAATAACCTTCAATATTAATATGATGGTACGTCAGCTTTGCAACGTAACTGCCAGTGTGTTATCACACAAAAACCAACTTTCAAATTAAAATGCAAGTAGGCACTTAAATTGACGAAGTAAAAATGTAAAAAGAGAGTTATAAATTTCAAATCATAAAACGATGCATACCAAGATGTTTTTCGTGTTAAAAAATATTACTATTTTTTTTTACATCAAAAAAATGACAATAAATAGTACGTATACGTCAGAGTGTTCCTTATATTCAGTATAAGAATTTATTTGAAAAAAATTTCCAAGTTCGATGATTTTGTTCGAAATCAAATAATCAAACAAATTACCACCATGTGTGAAAATAAACATTTCAACTTCATTTTATTTCTTTAAAGCACATAATGTATAGGTACATACGTAAAACACAGAAGCAAAATATTATGCGGAATATAAAAATCGAATTACTTACACGATAAACATCGCCCTTTTGAAGTTTCAACCAACCAAAGCAGTAAACGCACAAACACATGTTCGCTTGAAGAAAACAAAAAAAACACAAAACACAAATAAACGGATATAAAGAAGAGAACAACCAAACAACAATAAAGTTGAAAATCAATAAAACGAAATTAAATTTTTCAATTTTCAATCCAAATGCAGAATTGAGTAATAAGCTATTTTGTTTGCATTTTTTTTTTTTTTTTTTTCAAAACAAAAATAAAACATTTTTAAGACACCAACAAAAAACAAAAGGAATATAAGTCCTTCGAGGAGGATATTATTCCTCCTTTATGTTTGAGAATAGCGAATAAGAAGTAAAATAAAATTTAGGCGACGACAAAACGGAAAAATAAATAAAGAAAAAAACATCTCCGTACATGGATCTTTTTATTCAGCATAAGCACCGGGACTTGGTGTTAGTTTTGAAGCTTTTACTTCAATACAGCACTTACAAAATACCTACCTACCTAACCTAACCTATCTATAACTACGACAAACCTGCCAGGCATATATCAAAATGTGCATTGACAGACAGAGGAGATAGTGCGAGCGAGCAAGGGGCAGAGACGACTTAAAGGGGAGACAATTTTTACCCAAGGACTGCGACTCTTGGCCGTGCTGCTGTGTTGTAGTATTATAATCTAATGCTCTTGTAGACAAGAACTTTGACGCTCTCTTTCCGCCTTCGCAAAGTCTCGTCTCAAACCTGCACCAGCGACTTACAACATCCTCGTTTATATACATGTATACCATCCCAGAGTTGTTTGTTTCCTGTCTTCGGAGTTTCTAAGTGCTTTTTGATACGATTTAACGTATTCGTAGAAAAGGGATGGATTTTAAGTTGAATATATTTTCTGGGCCCAATCTTAAACCCCTTTAAATATTTTGAGATTATAAAAAACCAAAAGGAGAATTCAGTTGAAAAATCTCGTTTTTTTAAACAAATTCTCAGTTGGATGAAATGAAAAATTAATACGTTCCACAAACCGTTCCACGGCATTGTAAGTTTTCATCAATTTTAAACAGATGTGAATTGTTAAGTTTAAACTTCACTTTGTAGAATTTTCAAATGCAAATTTTGTTTTCATAAAATGAAAAATTAATACGTTCCACACACCGTTCCACGGCATGGTAAGTTTTTATCAATTTTAAACAGATGTGAATTGTTAAGTTTAAACTTCACTTTGTATAATTTTTAAATGCAAATTTTGTTTTCATAAAATGAAAAATTAATACGTTCCACACACCGTTCCACGGCATGGTAAGTTTTTATCAATTTTAAACAGATGTGAATTGTTAAGTTTAAACTTCACTTTGTAGAATTTGTGTGTGCAAATTTTGTTTTCGTGCCAGGCCTACAACTTGCTTCCCGCGATCTCAAAACTGAATACGTTCCACAATATTTTTCACAACGATAAAAAAAATCTGAATAATACTGAAAAAGTAAAAGGTCTCAATCGTTTTGGTTAAATTGCTTCGCTTCTAGTTTGAAGCTATGCAAAATAAAATAAGTGGAAAATTAATTTTAGGGCAATCGAATAGCTTTCACATCAATAGAAAGTGAAATAAAATTCTCTGAGTTCAATGTGTTGCGAAAAATATTGATCGACAAGAAAAGTTCATACATATCATTCAAGCTGAGTTAGAGTTAAGACGGAGTGAAATTGTTGTGGAGAATTATTTTGTACAGAAATTTCACTTGAGTTAGATGTACGGTAAACAATTCGTACACAATAAAATACCAATGCACATTACTTTTGAATTTGTGAATGTTGCAGTGAGGGGGAAAATTAGAGCCAAGTACAATGGTCCACATTCGTGTAGTTGCGTCAAACAAAATAATCTCTATGCTTGACAATATCTATATGCCGGAAGTAAGGCTCAAGACTAAACTGATGTGTTTTCTCACAAACTTAATTTTTAGAAAATTTTTCCCTCCTTTAATCCTTGGCTAGTTCAATTAATTTTCTTTTGGGTCAGACAAAATTAATATAGCTAGCTCTGGAATCTTCCTTATACAATTCATAGCTAATGCTTTCCTGGTCGTTGATGGAGCACAATTTGTGGTTAGAGATAACACCCATTATAACCACCGCAACTATACGAAGGCGGATTTAAGTAGTTCATTTGGAGTTCTTTTTTGTATCAAAGAAAAATAAAGAATAAGAAAAATCAAACTAGCTACGTCCTTCTTCTATACACAAAGAAGGAAACATGGTGCACTGCATACTGACTGTGTAGCTGATGGCAGTATAGGACGAAACGGAAACGCAGGAAAAACAACAAAAACTACTACAACAGCGAAACAGAAAACAAGCTACACAAAACCATCGTCGAATGAAATAAGAAAAAATAAAAAAAAAACCAAGCGAAATGAAATGAAAGCTGACAGTTTAATTTGATTTATGTCAGCGATTTCAGTCTTTGGCGGCAGTTGTATGACCTCTGGTGGTGGTATATGGAACTCCTTTTTTGTGTTCGCAACGTAATAGAAATAAAAATGTTATTCGTCGTGTGTCTGTTTCTTTTTTTTCTTGTTTTTCATTCATTACAAAACTTAGATTTACAAAACAAAAAAAAAAGTTTTTTTTGTGTTATTTTGCTTTGTAGTTATATTTTTAGTTAAACGGAGCGGACGTTTTGAAGGTATTTTACAGGTGATTTCCGGTGAAATTGTTTGCTATTGATGTGTTTTGCTTTATGATTATGAGAAAAGGGAGCATTTTTCAACATATTATATTATTTAGCTCTCAGCTTGACACAACTGGGGATCTTCAAAGGAAATTTTCTTCGAAATTATTATGGGAATTTTTAAATTTGAAGTAAGGATGTGGATGTCAAGCATAATGACACTAACAGTCCTTGGAGGTTTTTTTCTATAAGGGTATTTTAAGTGAGTAGTTATAGGATATATATAGTTACGTGCCGAGCGTAACGTTGAATTAAAAAACATAATTTCGGCTCACTCACTGAGCTTCTTATCTTTAACTTTATTATTTCTTCTTAATTTTTACAAAGTTTAGTTTTATATTTTTTATATTTTTATATTTTTATATTTAGATTAACGTTTACTTTTCAACTTTGAATTGTTAGTTATTTAACCTGACCCCTTACCACTGGTGGGGGGAAGTCAGATTTATTGTGAACTGGTTTAGAATACTGAACTGATCAAGGATTGATTCTTAATGAATCGGGTACAATTGGATCTGGCTATTTATACCCGATTGTGGTGAAATAGCTTTTGCAATGACCATGGAGATGGCTTGCATTATGCTGACCAATGATTACGGCTGTTTTGTCAATTATGCAAAACGAAGCCTTGAGAAGGATGATTGTTGCAGACTTGTGTCAACAAGTTTGGTTTGGCCTTGATATTTATGATTCGTATGACGACTGTAGTCATCGAATCAATTGCGCAGTTAAATTATTTGGCTGTTTCGTTTATCTGACGAAACAAAGCCTTGAGATGTGATATTGATATCTGCACACTTGTATAAACAATGCAGATTAATTTATGGTTTTTAATTATGAATCTTTGATGACTATGCTAAACTGTAGCCATCAAGTACAATGCGTAGTTTTATAATTCGGCTGTTTTGTTTATTTAACAAAACAAAGCCTTGAGATAAATATTGATTGCTGCACACTTGTGTCAACAATGCAGATAAATTATGATTCTATTTATGAATCATTTAAAGACTTACGATAACTGTAGCCTTTAAGTATGTTGCGTGGGTGATATGTATCTGCTGGGGGCTTGACGAATTTCGATGCCGTAACTATATATATTTCTTGTAGTCCCGAAGAGGTAGTTACCATTTAAGCTAGTTTCCATTTCAGGCACTTTCAATATTTTTGAAGCATCTTATATATGCTTTGGCTTTTGAGTAAATGTGTATACATACATACTTATACAATATTAAAAGTTAAGTAAACCCCAAAAGGCCTTAAAAATTCTACGAAAAATCTTTATTCAATTTTAAGTTATTGAATTGGACTCAAATTGGGACTGGAATGAGACCAGAATTAAGAAAATTTTCAAGTATTTAGCTCTCTTAGGCCCATTTGCTGAATGGAAACTTAAGAATTTATGTTCAACATAAGAGCTTATGTGACAGGTCACCGCTGAAGAAAAAGTAGAACATCCGCGTTTAAGTAGAAAATAAATATTTATGTTTCGTATCAGCAAACGGCTCTTACTCTCTACCAACTCTAGAGCAGCCCTTGGCCCTTGGATATGGCATAGGGACATATCAGGAAATTTCAGAGCTGACGAAATCGCTAAAAGTCATACAGTCTGACCATTTGTCAAATAGGGCAAATATAGGTATACCCATTGCTACATGCAAACACAGTTGGTCAAACAAACAAAGGTAGCGGAGCACGAATTTGAAGTGGTGCAATCCTTTAAATACCTTGGGTCAATAGTAGCAGCCGATAACAATATAGAAGAAGAAATACGCGGGCGGCTTCTCAAATCCAACAGAGCCTACTATAGTCTGTCAAAGCTCTTCAAATCCAGAAATCTCACCATAACTTCAAAACTGCTGCTGTACAGGACCATGCTCCTGCCAGTAATCACATATGTATCCGAGACTTGGGTGCTTAGCAAAAGGCATTCCGACCTCTAAGCCGCGTTTGAGAGAAAAGTCTTAAGGAGAATTGTTGGCCCTATTTGTGAGGAAGGACGATTCCGGAGACGGTACAATCATGAATTGTACGCAATCTACCTTGAAGCAGATATCGTGACAAAAATTAAGCTCTGTAGACTCCGGTGGGCAGGGCACCTAGCTCGCATGAGCGAAGAGGAACCTGCTCGGAAAGTTCTTTGTGGTACATTCTATGGTAGACGACAGCGTGGTAGACCATGTTTGCGCTGGAGAGATGGCGTAGACCAGGACGCCCGGAGCCTTGGGGTGCGCAACTTGATGGCGGCGGCTCGAGACCGGGATGGGTGGAGAGACTTGTTGAAGGAGGCCAGGAAGCGAGTTCTTCCTTTAGAGAAAAAAAAACTAAAAGGGGAACAACTTCTCCACCTGTGGTGTAACAAAACAGATATGGCTGGTGCAGGATCTGAAGTGCTCCAAGAGTTAAATATTTCTTAGCAGACTGCACATATCGACTCCGTAATAGCTGTCATTGCCGGACAGTGTTTAAAAGGCAAGCCGCAACGAGGCTTGCAGTATTTTCAAACGATTTCTGCAGAAGCTTTATGGATGAGGAAGAATCGATTTCTCTTCTGTACTTTTCCTGCCCTATCCTAACGACACGCGATTTAAAGCCCATCTTATATATATTACAATTATACTAGTGATCTGGCAAATGTCACAATGGACCCACTCATGGTCTAAATTTTGCTAAGCATATTCCTGCTTGGCAGCCACCTTGACCAAACCTAACCTAATCTACCCATCTTTAATAAAAATGGGACAAATGCATCAGAGGTGTGAAGGTTTCTGGGGTCCTGCAGACATATTTATTGTTTCATAACATCCCACGCTATGACCGGTGACCTGAATATAAGACGTAATAAAAATATAAGGATAAATCAAGATTGTAAGATTATAAACCTTTTTCTCGTTGGGTTAGAATACAAATTTGCAATTTTTATGACTAAAAGTAAATTTTAAAAGCCAGTTTCACAAACAGAAAAGTGACACTTAACTGGGGAATGTGAAAGATTAATTCCCAATATCACAGTGCACTGTTACCTCAATAAGTTTCCGATGTTGGTGACTTAAGTTCCACTTACACTGGCTATGAAATTTATCTTAAATTCCTAATTTGGGAAACTAAAGTGTCAGTTATTCCGGTAAGTGTCGACTGTGAAACTGGCCCTTAGATGTTTAATTTATTTAAATTAGAAACTATTTAGAATATATCAAAAGCCGTGTTTTTTATTGACTTTAAAGCAAGCGCAAAAAAATTTCAACACACAAACAAAAACCAAAAAAAGGGATTATAAATGCTTTGTAATTATAGGAAGGTTACTAACAAATGAGTGCCTTGTTAGTACACAATTTTTGTTAAGTTCAGTTCACTGGATATGCACAGTGAAAGCTCCCTTAACCGGACAGCCACGGTCGCAACACTTTTGTCAGTTCAAGGGAAAAAATAAAAAACATAAAAAAAAATATAGAAAAAATTTACATTTTTTGGCTTAAGGGATCATAATATATATAGAATTTAAATCCACTGTTGCAATAGGAGGTTTCACTGTATATAGGCCAGTCGGCAGAGGGAAAAAATATTTTTCTTGATGGAAAAAGTATAATGATCAAATTTTTGATTGGAAATGGAAGCTGGGATATAAAAATATGGGGAGTATAAAAATAAAATGGAGTGGCTGTAAGCCACCGTTTTGAAAAACGCATTTTAACCAATATCTCAAGAACTGCTAATAGTACCTAAATTAAATTTGTTCATAAGTATAATGTTATAGGAAATTTATTTATATTTCTTTTGTTGAACATTTTTGTACAGCTTTTATAATTTTAGAGTTAAGGCACCTAAAAGTATGTTATTTTTAGTTTTTCCCTTATATCTCAGTAACGGTTTCTATTATACAAAAAAAAAATTCGAGACAAAGTTGTAGAGCAAAAATATTGTTTGCAAGTTACGTTTCTTTATAGCTCAAAGTGAATTAAAATATATTGAGGGCAAAATATTTATTCCCCAAAATTTTTTTTCCCGCTTAAATTTTGTGTGGTGCTGGCTGTCTGGTTGTCTTCCATTGGAAATTTGTTCCTTTTTCATTCAAATTCAAATACGGAATTAAGCTTAAGTTCTAATACTAGTTTTTTTTTTTTTTGACAGATAAACTTTAAAATAAAGTGGTGAAAATAAATATTATAGCTGTGAAACAATGACTTTTATTTTTTAAAGAACACATTTTATTGAAGCTTTTCGTTTTAACACTTCACACTTGGGGAACGTCCTTACAAGTAGAGTACGAATATGCCTGGTTTTCTTTGATCTGTTGCAAACGACTTTGGAGTGAATGGCACACGATACACAATGATATCAACAGTTAATCAAGAGAAATTTTTATCAAACGATGGAAATAAATACGTTTCATGGAGATGTTTAAAAAAGAGCTACAACATGTTGGAATTCAAGTATACCGAGCGGTGGAAGATGCTGATGTTCATTGTCAACCCTGCCTTAGAAATGTCTTCCGTTTTTGAATATGTTATCATTGTAGGCGAGGACGTGGACCTTTTGGTATTATAAACAGGTTTGGCAAATGACCGTACCTACCAATATCTTTTTCGTAAGCCTGGAAAAGGTTATAACTCCTCATTTGAATTCGGGAGAAATGTGGCTGAAAATATTATTATTTCTCCATGGATTTAGTGGTTGCGATACTATATTGCTGACATAAGGCCCCAATTGCTGCAAAAAGTGGTCGAAAATTGGGCTATATCGTCGCTGTTTGAAATGGGAAAAAATTATATTTATTTCCACTTTGTACAAAAGTTGCCACTTGCTATTTTTAAAGAAAAGAATGTTGATGCTTATCGAATTGTGGAAGCTGGGGCTCCTTCGTGGTGAAGAAATGAGTCAATATCCTGTTCGTGAAAATTCCGTCTTTATATAAATATAAGTTCCGAACCATATGTCGTAGAAAGAAAACTTTTTTACAAAACTTGTAGACAATTTTATGAGATATTGGGTAAAACACATTTTTCAAAATGGCGGCTGACACACAACACTTACAGCAGCGCCATTTTATTTTTATAATCAAGAACCGCTGAACTTCCAATTCCAATCAAAAAACTTGATCATATACTTTTTGCAAAAAAGAATCCTCTGACGGCTGGCCTAGTTCATAGATAGAAAACTTTATGGCGATAGAGTTCTCTAGTGGCCCATCTAAATTGTGGGCAGCGTAATCTTTTTATATTTCCTTAAGTTACTTCTTCAATTTGCAATTACTGTTAGATACTTCCTGAAGATGTGATATGAGCACAAGTGCCTTTCCGAATTCCAACTGAAAGTTTTATCTAGTGATACCCTTCAGGTGGAGTTTTGGACAAGGTTCCCGTGATAGGGTAACGATCGATAATATTATTTAACACTGTATTTCTGTATTGTTCTTTGGACAAGAACATTAATATTCGTCAAATAGTTTGATATATTTGACGAATGTTAGTCAGTTTTAAGGTCAGATTTAGACTAGATTTTCTAACTTTATCCTATTGGATGAAGCCATCAGTCTCTACCATGCATAAAAGGTGACAGTCTCAACTTGGGTCCAAGTCAAAATGTTCAAATTCCTCCTTTATCTTTAAATTTAACGATAAATCTTTTCCAAAGCTATACAATTCACGTCAACCATCGACAAACAAAAACAAGCCAAACATTGACAGACTTCAAAAGAAATCCTTTCATCGTTATACTATACTTACTGTCAATATATCGACTATGCTATCTTGACGTTGACTCAATTTCCGACACTAATCGCACATCAAATCCGTCATAATCTTCAAAATCAATCAAATAACTTATCCTTGGACAGAAATAAGTGACACAAAGCAAATCGAAGTAACCGCAAGGCAAAAAGGACCACCATCACCAACTGTCACACACGAATGAGTATTACAGTGTAGAAATACGAGGTTATGCGTTCATTTACTACCGAACGTCCGTTTCCTTTGTTAGAAATCTCTCTCTTCGACTAGACATTGTTTGACATGAAGGGTGAACAAAAAAAAAAATTAAAAAAAGAAAAAAATGTCCTGGATAGATGGGATGGCGAAATCGAGCAAATCCCATTCTTTTCTTTCGTATATATGAAGATGAACTCACACAATTACTACTTGAATGTATGTAGTGAGACAACATTGTAAAAATGGGTGGCATTGGCAGCAGGCATCTTTCTATATATGTACCTATCATATGTGAAGAGCCTGAAAGCCCTGTTGGCGTTTGGAAACCCATTAAAAGTTATTTCTTCTTGTCCTGGTTTCGGAAATCCTGACTGGACAATTGAACCAGTTAACCAGGGCATTACCTTTCATTGTTCAGACATTGTACTCGGTTTCCTGTTTTTGCTGGAAATTCATTTCAGTTTGGGCAGGGTGTATATAAATCTATAGTTGTAGGTTGTAGTTTTCTGCTATAACCTATTACCTGGCCTAAATAAACTTTCCTATACGAGTTCCGTATTCAACACAACAACAACAAAAAATATATAGGAAAGGCATAGGTTATAGCACAAGTAGGATACCTACCGAGCGTAAAGTCTGTATCGATGTATCGTATTATCGTGTGTCCTTTCACAGACACACCGCGCTGCCGGCCGGTGTGTGTCGTCTGTGTTCTTACCTGTGTTTATGGTTACTGCTTTGGTTTTGGTCGTGTGGTCTTGGTCTTCAATACAAAACCCAAGCCCAGTTAAATATCCAAACGAAAAGTTTCCCACCTTAAATGACACACAGGAAACACGAGGCCACACCGCCGGGCTAAGGCACCCTATACTCTATCTCTGCTTCAATTCTCTACAAAATGTAGAGAATTCGCAAAAGTATCTCAGTATGTATTTTGGTTATTCAAAAAAGTTCAACAACACTGTGCTCTAAGGGCTAAATGAAATACCTTGTGGTTGGCCAATTCCACAGACACGAAGAAGAGGAAGAAGAACAACAAGTCCAGGGGGTAATTCTGGTATTTGGTTTTCGGAAAGTGGTTTAAAGTTTTTTTGTTTTTTTTTTTTCCTATTTCCTTTTTTTAACTTTTATTTTGGTTAGAAGTTCAATTGCAGGATAACGAAGTGTCATCAAAACTAGTTCCGTTTGGGGTTCTTCTTTTATTTTCTGATTGCAGATACAATTTGATCATTTTGCAAATGTATAGAAAAAAATATTAAATTAAATTGAAGACTTTAATGAAAAAATGAAAAAATGAAAAAAATATGACGAAAAGAGAACGTTGAGAAATTTCTTGTTAATGTTTTTCTTTTGCAGAAAAAAAAAAAAAACAAAACTTACTCCGTCTTGTTTCTTTTTTTTTTTTGACGAAGAAGTGGTGATTGAATGAATGCTCAGAGAAAAAGAAAATTCAAAAGTTTTTTTTCTTCTTCTTTTTCTTGTTTATATTTTTTAAATACTTCTTAGTTGGTGCGCTTTTAGTGGTTTCTTCATACTTTTTTGAATTTAGTTGTGTGAAACTTGGGAAGTTTTTGGAGGTTTTCTTCTATTAGAAGGAAAAAAAAATGATGCTCAATAGATGAAGCCGTTATACCCACGTTGTCTTTCTTATAGGGAGGGAGTTTCTTTTTTTTTTTTTCCTTATTCATTCTTGATTGAGTTATTTGTCAATGTGCAATGAATAGGAAAGTAAAATCACCTGATTGTTGTTGTGGAAGTCTTGCAAGGTATTTCTATATGCAAATCAAAAATGTAAATAAGAGGTTTCATTACATTTTAAAAATTAATGAATTTCTTCTTTCTGGATTTCCTATAGGACGTTATCTATTCATCTTATGACAGTTTGAAGGTAGGTAAAATACAAATCAATGTGCTGTGTTAATAATAATTGTAAAGGGTGTCTTATTAGACGTGTGGTTTTTAATCTGGCAATACTTTTTTCGGAGTTGGTCTTTTTGACAGCTGTCACTTGATTTATGCTCAGTTTGGTTTTCCATTTCATAATAAATAGACTTACTCCTTAACAACTTTTGGAAATCGTGCAAATTTATTACCAAAATAATGGTTCGGTTCGTGCGACGCATCGCTCGGGCTATGTCGAGTTCAGCAACCCGAACAACAACGGAAATTTCCACAGTTGGAATTAAAAAGAGTCAGATATCAGAAATAACTAAAACGTCGACGACGAACAATCAAGTTTATTTGCCTGTCGACTGGTCTCATTAGAGATACCATTAATTATGCAATTATGCTGACACTAGAAAATGAACTTGATTGAGCTGAACCTTTGTAACTTCGCTGCCCTCAAGTATTAATTCAGTTCTAAGTTAATATCATAAGAATTCTAAATAAATTGTTTCAATCTTTTTTAAAAAGGTGTTTTCTTTCTTAAAGAACTTGAATCGCTCTGCGTCCAATATTCGGTCGACATAATCGCATAAATTCGAGCAACCATGGATCGGTTTCACACCACGTTTACTCTATTGGATAATGCGCATCCTCAGAGACACCGTACAGTGCGCACCGAAGACGTTATTGCTGCTGTTGAGCAGAGTATCGAAGAAGACCCGAATGAGTCCATCCGCCAACTCGCGCAGCAATTGGATCTGTCGAAAATGGGGCTTCTCGGCTGGAATTTATTCGAGCCAGTCGCAGCGGCCACTTGCCCGAAATCATTCTTAAAACATCATGGCAAACTCTCATCTTTATAATAAATCTAAATAATTGGTTGTTACATTTAATTATATGCGTTTTATTTCATCTTGAAAACCACACGTCTAAAAAGAGAGTGAAATCTATACAATTTCCAATAAAAAATATCATAGTGGTTGGAGATCTATTTTGATTATAATTATTCAATTCTTACATACGTTGGCATTTTTGTTTGTCTCCCATCGAATACTTCAAGAACGTACCTTAAAAAAAAAGAAAAAAAAATATGTTAAATATTTTAAAACTCACATTATAAATATTAAGGTCGATAAATTTGACAAAACAAAAATCCCAATACAAATCACTTTTCAAACCATTTCTTACGAAAAAAATAAGAAAGAAAAAAACACCACAAATCAATTTACCTCCTCCCAAATCTGATCATAATCGAAGTACGAACGACGGAAATCATGCGAAAGATATAGAAAAAAGAAACGAATGAATTCCTTACATTCTTCCAGATTTGAGTAAAAAAAAAGAAGAAAATAAAAAATAATATTTTTCAAGCCTGATTTTCTATTCCTCTCCATATACCTATACTTATCCACCTCTGTCTTCTACTTCTCTGAATCCGAATCTGGATTGAAAAATTGGGTAAATGCTTGTATTTCCTCCATCAGGAAATGTCTGTGCCTATGCAAATCCATTTAAAGCTACATCCTCTCCTCTCTCCATGAGCATAGCATATAGACTAGGGGAAGGATTTCTTCTTCCATCTAATACGAGTATAACTATTGGTAGGTGTGGTAGGTAATTATATACTGTAAGGTCATGTCGATTCTAGATAAACCTTAGCATACAAAGTTCTGTCAAATTCGAATGAAAAAGGAAAAAGTTATAGAATGTCTCTCGACTATGTTGGTATGTGTGGTCGGTTTCTGCTAGTTTCTATCATCGACTACACATTTTCATTGTCCTTATCCTTTTTCCTTCGTTTGTCCTTATCCAATGAAACGTGAATGCAAGGAAAATTGACAATTGCCTGGACAATGGCAAACTATAGTGCACAAGGGGGAGGGGAGGGTAATATCTCGAATGAAAGCTTGCGGTACTGCGGGCAGAATAGTATAAAATGTCAATTGAGTTTAAAAAACAAACAAAAAAAATAAATTGAAAAAAAATATAAAAGGATGTGAACAAAACGTTAAAATAAAGTTTAAAGGGTAGCAGCTGTTTAATTTTACTCCTCTTTTAGTTTGCAAAAAAACGCTGAATTTATTAATTTCCTTCATTGATGTGAACTTAAAAGAAGGCACATTTTGAGGAAGTCCTCAAATCAAACCAGAAAAATCCTGTTTAAAATTTTGAGATTATAGATTTTGCCTCAATCACTTGTTAGGCACAGTTTTTCAGTGCGAGATTAAACTTAAAACTGAGTTAACTCATCAAATTTGGTGAGTTAACTCAGGATTAAGTAAGAACACATGATTTTGATGTTTTATCCATCGAGTTTGTTTAGTCGTTCCGCGTGCGTTGTCTACTGAAAAACTACTTCCTCAGTTAACTGTGGGTTAATTTATTTCTAGAGTTATTTATCTCTGGTTTGACTCTGCACTGCAAAACTGGGCCTTAATGTATATATATTTTGTGATGAAAATATCGAGTATTACTTTAAAGTTGGTTTTGATGCTAGAGATTGAGATATCGATATTTTACTTTAGCCATGTTTAAAATCACTGAAATTTCCACAGAAGAAGCTGAAGTATCAACTGTCAAGTGATATAGGAAATCAAGTTCCACACGAATCGATGGTTTTTATTAACTTTAATCTTTTGGAGTAGTCTCCTTGACAGCGAAGATCAAGATAATATGGCTTGGGAACACCATAATGTAACGAGGTGTTACATGCTTTATACTTTAATTCATTATCAGTATTACCAACATCGCTATACCCAGCAGGTACCTTTAGAATTAGCGACCCATAACCGGCAACCTTGCGATACCCAACTGGTGCCTTTAGAATCGGAACGGTAATCCGAGATGTGCGTATGAGGCCGAAGCAACAACAACATAAACAGGATATTTTCATTAACCTCCTTACAATTAACACTCACTGGTTACGGAAAAGATATCATGAGGAGCCACTCCGGTGAATGAAAATCACTCTTTCGGTCAGAGTTAGATTAAACTTGATTCAATAAAACAGTTTCACTTGAGCTGTGGACGAGTGAGGTCGATTAGGTCTAATTGCCACCAGGGGCTTGGGTATCTGTGATCTATTTGTGCGTAAGACTAGTTAATACTGCCACTATAGGGGCTTATATCTACGATCTTCCCACCAGGGGCCTATACCTGTGATCTTGTCACTAGGGGCTTATACCTGTGATCTTGCCACCAGGGGCTTAAACCTGGGATCTTGCCACCAGGAGCTTTAACCTGCGATCTTGCCACCAGGGGTTATACCTGCGATCTTGCTACCAGGGGCCTATACCTGTGATCTTTTCACCAGGGGCTTATACCTGTGATCTTGCTATCAGGAGCGTATACCTGCTGATCTATTATAGTATAAGTAAGCCCATCTCATAGGCTGGTGTATAATTGGATATTGTATAAGTAATTTACGAATTTGTATGCTATATTTCGTTTTCAATAAAGAATTTGTTATAAGGTTATAAGATCTTCTAAATTGAAGTTTAGTGTTATTCTTCAAAACTGACCCTGGCAGACTGGCGAGTAAAACATCGGCTGGAAAGCAAAAAGCACATCACAATAATGCTAGTTATAACGTATAAATTGTTTAATGCTTTTAATGTGCCTACATCTCCGCGAGATCCTATGATATTCACGCAAATCTAATAGGCTTAAAATCTTTAGTACAACAACAATATCGAAACCAGCTAGAGGTATCACAAGAACTGCGAATAAAATTAGTTGATCAGACGTTTTGTTCTCTTCAATTTCTCGGTTAAGACTACAAAGAAACAAAACCATTTACCTCCACTTAGACTCTTAATTGGAGTCTTCATCTCTTCATATTCAATACGAATATTAAAATATACCTTAACAAACACAAGTTGGTTAGGTATATCTTGAAGAATCTCTAAAAGCAAATCGTCCTTTAGAGTCTTGTTGCACTCGATGAAATACGCTCTTTGATGTGGAATATGAGCAATTTAATTATGAATTCATTCAACATTCACCACGGCAATCAGCTTTTCTAACGAATTCTCACGCCTTTGTGCCGCATAATACCTACGTTCCTACGTTCAACGCCAAATAAATAATTTCAAAAAGACAACAAGCAATAACCCGAACCCAAGGAAGAAATTAAATCATTTGTCTATTCATCCAACCATTGCATTCTCGCTCTCTGTGCCTGTATATTCCACTGCCAATCAGCTAATTTACAATTTAATATCAATTATATTATATTTTGTTTTATCAAACAGCATATTGCTTTGCTTTGGCTGCTGTGGAAATCCCGTTCCATACTATGACACCTTTCCTTCTCTTGCGGCATTTTGCTGGCATCATATTCCACCCAAAGTTTCATCACGGAACGGTGGATGGTTTTTATATCCTTTTGTTTAAACGTACATCCGTTAGCGACAACTCAATTAGCAGTACAATAATAATATATATAATATTTATCGCACACATACTAACAGTCAATAGCGCCATACAAACACTCGCTCTACATACATTCATGGTTATCTGAGCTACTACCTACACCTTTGCATCAGCATCATTTTTGAAAACGCAAGGACTCTTTCTTGGTGTCTTGCTTTCGCTTCTGGTTCAGCTACTTCAACGTTTTACACTTAACGACACCATAAAGTAATTATAAAGAACATCGTATGGACGGGAATGGGATGGGGTAGGGCAGGGTTGGGGCGGATGCGGCTGAGTTTTTAGCGAAAAACTTCCAACAAAGTTCAACTTGTAGAGCCCCCGCTTAGCTGGCACCTCTTTATTATTAAGTATGCTCAGGTAGAAGACGAGGTGATAATAAGTAAATGGCTGTTGCAATGATGCGGAAAATCTTGCAAGTCCTGTTAACACAGCAATATGGTAGGTACAACGATGGGAAGGTGTACAGGGATGAATTTAAACGGTCTATAGCTGTACCTTAAAGAGCTGAAATGAAAAATTCCATTTCTATACAAGACGATTGAAGTTGAAGCTGAAGGGTGGAAAATAGGAGAGGTGCTGAGAGCTTAAAATCAATTTCTTTAGGGAAAGCTTAAAAATAGAAGAAGTTGGAATTGATTTAAAAATAAAATAAAATTTCCAAATGATTAGTTCATGAGTTTTTAAGACTTTTTTTTCCACATAGACTTCTATAGACCATTCACGTCTAACATTTCAAGTAGCCAAGAATGGGATGTCAACGGACTACACATCAACGACGCAACAGTAGCAGTCCTATTTAGACCTAACAGATGGGTCGAAAATGTTGAAGCGGGATTCTATTGAGAAACCCTTTATTAAGCCAGCTACTATCTGCTCCCTGACCAAGGTAGCTGAACCACTGTCAATGTTGGCGATACCACCAGCTGATTTTACCTCCTTCATTGACAGTTAAGCAGCCATACAAGCAATATCTGCCATTGAAATAAAGTCGAAGCTTAATTCCTGCTGCTGCGAAGAGCTCAAGGTTCTTGGCTCGCAACACAACGTTAGGCTCGGCTGGGTTCCTGGTCATACAGGAATTCCAATACCCATGTTCTGTAACTCTCGCATTGATAAAGTCAGTCGAGAAACGATGGAAAATGGAACAAAACTCATATGATTTGTTTCAATTTTCATCGTTTCTTTCCTAATTTTAACGATGCGAAAATTACAGAACATGCGAGGCCAGGTAATGAAAGAGCAGATGAGCTGGCACGAATTGGATCATCAATTGATCCTAGCCAGGCAGAACTAAGCATATACACACCAATCTGCTCATTCAAACAGACTGTGGCAAATATAAGATGGACCTACTCGACTCTTATGTGAATACCAAAAAACTTTGGCCATGTTTTGACAAGAGCAAGACGGATGGGATCTGAACATTAAATAAGAAATCGCTGTGCTCGCTTGTGGGTACCGTTACTAGACACAACCTGCTGAAGTACCAAATTGAGGCTCAGCACGGATGATTTATGTAGAGGTTGTGGCGTGGAGAGGTTCTACTCACTTTTTATGTCACTGCCCAGCATTCTCGAACTCTCGCAACTAAGAAATAAATACCTAGGAAGCTATTTCTTAAATAACTTAGAAGAGCTCTCCAACCTATCTGGTGTGAAATTGTCGAAAAACATTTATGCCTTTAGATGGCTTGATAATCCATGAAAACTTATAGGTTAACTCATTAGGACCGGCCAATCCTCCAGGGTATCACAAGGGATCTACCTTGATCGAATTGTGATAGGAATAAGATCTTCTATCAGTCCAATAACCTAACCTAACGCAGTAATTTTTACTTGCTCACAGGACAAGTTTAGTATTCTTTTCGTAGGGAAAAGAAGATTCTAAGTTCTAACCAAAACTAACATTTCAATGATCGAGATCGAGAAGTCTGAAAAAGTTCGTTTATCAGTGCGTCTGGTGGTCCAATGTAAATTGAACTAGACCCTAAAATCCCAAACATAAAATAGGCATAAGCAAACATAAGGTAGTGTCAAAAGCCAGCGCCAAATAAGCTTATGTTTGCAAAAGTTCCCAGTATAGCCATAATGGACTTATGCGCGCATAAGTTAAATACCACTTCCTTTTCGCCCCACACTCGGTTTTCGTCGTTCCGCATATCTAAATAAATGTGAAACTGAAACAACGATAAAACAAAAAAAATTAAACATACAAGGTGGCGCAAAATTAATCACCCTATCGAAAGATGTTATAATTTTTGCAAATGGCGTCGGATACGTCAATCATATTTGACATTTGTGAACTAGACAGCTGCAGTATACAAACAGAAAAGTAATGGAGGGCTACAATCCGCTGTCAAGCCATCCTCAATCTCAACAACGAAGAGGACGATTTTGTGTGGAAAATCATTATGAGTGACGAGGCGCATTTCCACTTAAGCGGTTACGTCAATAAGCAAAATCTTTGTTTCTGGGGCATCGAAAATCCACGATGTACGAAGAGCCATTACATCTACTCAAAGTCACTGTGTGGGGTGGCGTTCAAGCGGGAAGAGTGATAGGGCCGTAGATTTTGAGGACGCCATCGGTCACTGTTACTGGCGAACGGTACAGGGTCATGATAAACGACTTCTTACTGCCAGAATTGTAGGAGTGGGGCTTGGGGAACATGTGGTTTCAGACGGTGGAACCGCACACACGGCACGAGCCACAATGGATATTTTGAAAGAAGCGTTTAATGGTCGTGTATTGGAGATTTAACATGGCCAGCAAGATCGCCCTATTTAACCATCCCAGACTTCTTTCTTTGGGTCTACTTGAAGTCGCGGGCTTAGGCCAACAAGCCTCAGACAATTGCAGCCCTTAAGGAGAATATTCGATGAGAAAGTGAACAGTTATCACAGGTAATCTAGCGGAAAGTCATGGAAAATGCGATAAAACGGGAAAAAATGTGTAAATCAGCCACTGATGGCGACAGCCACTTGACGGATATCATCTTTTCCACTAAACAGAAAAAATTGTAAAGGTCCAAATAAAGATTACCATAACTCAAAATCATTTTTTTTATTAAGTAAAAAATTAATTCAAAAAACAAGATTGAATGATTAATTTTGCGCCACCTTTTGTACATGTTCAAAAATGTGTGTTGTCTCCTTTTTTTCTAAATTTTTTAATTTTACTTATGCGCAAAGTGACAAGCGACTGGGATCACTTTTGCGCATGTTTGCTTAAGTGAGCGAAACTGATGAGCAAATCGGAGATGGACTCCCATATAGTTTATCAATAGGAATTCCATGTATTCACTCGCTTACTTATATGCACATAAGCTAGCTTATCCCTATTATAGTTGGGTCTTAAACAAGTAAGCTGATATGCTTCGAATTTGAGACAGAGTATTTTTAGGTTATAGCCCGTCTAGCACGGTTAGCTGGTATAAAACAATTTTGTTTTTTATTTTCTCGTAAACGACTTTAACGATTTTAATAAAACTTGTAATGACCAAAGGAATAAATTGTAAGTAATATGCGTTTCAGGTTTTTGGCAAAAAAAAATTCACATAAGGGAAATAGGCAGTCCACGTTTTTTTTTTGAGAAAACGGTCACATTTTCGGATTATTCCTGTATAAATATCTGTCGAATGATTAAGCCGATCTAGTACTGTTACTTTGTTTTTTTTCGTTTTACTTTTAGCTTTTTTACAATTTCTCGTTAAAACTTTCATGACATTACTATAACTATTAACATATGGGTATCTTCAAAGTGTAGCTTTATTACAGTTGTTAACCACAAGAGCAAGTTCGTGCGATCCAGTCGTGTATATTTTAAATACTTTGGAATTTCCAAGAAACCCTTCTCTCTCACAGAAATCTACATATTATTTTCTATTCTATTCAAAATGATCCGGATGTTCAATATATTTTTTCTCTTTTCTCTTCTGGCTTAAAAGTCAAAAAAATATATTATTTTTCAAACTTAGAATTCAATGAAACATAAAATTTTGTTCTTAAGATTTTATCTTATTACTATACATAATGTATGTACATACGTACAAAAAAGACCAGAAAATCAGTTCGCCTCCAATGGAAGTTTTCTTTCTATTTATTTTTAATTTTTTTTTCTTCGAAAATCCTTCCAATTTACCCTGAAAACATAAAGAAACCCCTAACAACCAATTCCTCGTATAAACTTTCAAGCTATAGAAATACGCTTTGAACCAAACAAAGTACTGCATAAACTGAATGGCATCCTCACCTCCATTATATACATACGTGTATAAAAATAAAGTGCAATAACGGTAAAGTGCAGGAATTCCCATTCATGGCACGCAATGACAACATAAAATAAAGGAGTTGAATCCTTAAGCAATCCGCTTTCTTCTGCTGCTTTTGCACTTCACAAAAAGATTTTCCACTATCAGCGACAGTGAGGTACAAGAAAATTTAATTTTTTTTTTTTTAAAGTTCATTCACCGTCGAACATGCTTCTGTCACTGCCGATAAAAATCGACAAGTTTTAATTCATGCTCCAAGCATTCTAACCTACACGGCACACCAAAGTAGACCACATCATTTTGCAGTGATTCTTTTCAAATAAACAATATATAGAAAATCATACTTATGTACATATATTTACATAACTTTGGAGTAGTATTTATTGGAAATAGAAGCATATGGGAGGGTTGCCGAGCAACAAGGATTTTGATAATTGAATAAGTAGTTGGTATTGTGACAACAATGGTCATGGAAAATGCGATAAGACCTTCTTGTTCGAAGAGCATACGAAAGATTTAAAGAAAAAATTATTATTGATTTGGCATCGCATTGACGTTTGAATTCAGAAGTTTTAAACTGCAACGTGTCAAAAATTTTATATTTTTTATCTGAATTTATGGTGTTTAGGAATATTGGTCCATGCAGTGTGTGACATATTAATAGTGTTTATTTTTTAGCTCAGAGCATTCAGAGCTCCAGTTTTGTGTTTCTTTTTTCGCTCTGAACATTTTCAGAGCATGTTCAGACCGCGCTCTATGAGCTCAGAATAAATTGATTGAGCAGACGGAGTTGAATAGCTGAACAAAAATTTGACAAGTGAAAAAAGAAGGAAGGAAGATCTGTCAGAGCAGAGCACGCTCAGTTCAGAGCACGCTCAGAGTATGTTCGGAGTGTTCAGACTCTGTTCAGAGCTCTACTCTGAACTAAAAAAGAAAAACGCCCATTGTAGTTGCGGATTTGATCAGAAATAAATGTTGATCTTTTGGACACGCAAACATAATTTTTTTTTGAGTTGTTGATAACTACTGAACATTTTAGCAATAGACGCACTATGGAAGTAGCCATTTGGCCATTGTTTAAACCCATGCCCGCTTATAAGTTTCCAAGCGGTACGGTACTACTGGCCACCGCAAATTGATAGGCGGGCCAGTAAGTGCTGCCATTTTATGCTCAATATTTGAGTGCCACCTATTTAAGTGTCGGATTTTTCGTGTCTGGATATTTTGTTTTCGTGTTGGTAAAGTAGTGTAGATTTTATTAGAAATGGTTAATTCACAATAAGAATTAATTTATATTGTTTTCAATAATCAATCGTATTCTTGTTCAGCTTATTTAATCATTTGCATTTTATTTAGGAAATTTTGCTCAACAGCGACTTTTGGAAAATAAAACACGAACATTAAAAATAAATAATGCAAATTAATAGAAAATCATCTATTAACATTATTTTTACTGGCGGAAACAATTTTTTCATGTTTTATTGTCAAATTGAAATCTGCGTCAATAATTGAAACAAACAGAATTCGCTTGTTTAGCAAGATTTCACTTTACATTGCAATGAATAAAATGTACTAAAATGTTGCACTATACAAAAGTTGTCAAAAAAAACACGGGTATTACTGGCAAATCTGTATTCTATTGTGACTAACCACATTATTCGTTCAAAAGAAACAATGGCCATATTGAATAATTAGAACTTCATTGTTCATTTCCTGTCTGTAGGAAGTGGAAAAAAGTCTAGTGTTGAAAGATCGACAGCGAACTTACCCAGTGGCGGAACCGCTGTAACGAAAATTCCAAGCACTAAACGGCTGGTGGTGAAAATCTGGTGGTGAAGTGCCCAACGTTCAAAGTTCGGCACTGAATAGTCCTGCTTCGGTTTTCAAGTGTTCTACAATACGGACGAAGTAATCATTCAATTAATGCATCTGCTATGATCCATCTTGTACTTTTGCACATAGACACACTAAAACAATTAAGTGCGAATTTTTCAATCATCAGTTAAGCAGTCAATTAACTATCAGAGGAATAAATAGGAACAAATGTTTGATTTATCTGAAGAATAAGTATTATCTGATGTTTAACTGACTGCTCTAAATTGGTTTTGCATCATAATTTCATATTTTAAGTTCAACAAAAAGTTAAAATAGTCAAAAGTACTTGCTATAAAAATCCAATTTTTGTTTGATTATTTAATTTAAAAAAAAAATGTTTTTTGTAAATTTTTAAATTGAATATTGTTTGAACAATTTAGAGGGACCTTATTGTAAAATAATAAACAAATCGGTCAAACTGTTAAGAAGAAATAGGCAAATAACCCAAAAATAAGAGCATTTTTTTGTCAAAAAAACGTGAAACCTGAAAAGCAGTTTTCTTTCAATTACCTTGATCATTTCAGGTAAAAAGTTTATGAAAATTGTTATAGCTATTTTCGAGAAAATTTGAAAAAAAAAACAAAATTGTGTATGACAGCTAAACCCGTTCTTGACGATCTAAAACTAAAATTCAAATTTTCCTACTAGGCAGACCTACCTTCGTGGCTCTAAAGAGCCACTTTGGCTCTTTCTTTCAAGTGTGGCTCTTTTGCTCTACTTTTCTAAAATCATTCAAAATTGGATCTTTTTTTAGATTTTCGTGGCTTATATTATTTATTTTGAAATCACTAACATATGGTTTAAATTTGGAAGTATTAAAAATAAAAGTAAAAGTAAGAGAGAGATTTACTCTTGAAAGCTTAGGAAAGCTTAATTTTTACTCTCCCGCATAGACACGTATGTGCTAAAAAGTTTTTTTTCAAAATTGCTTTTAATATAAAATTAACTTACAAACTCGCTTTAAGTAGATATATGCCTATCGAATCTTTCAGCTTTGAATTTGGTTGTTAACAAAGAGCTACAAAATTGAACACCAGATTCAGAACTTGTTAAAAAATATATAGAAAATATCACAAAGAAAGTAACGTTAAAGCTTTATTTGAAACTTAAAACTTACATTATGGGGCTACAGGAAATTTGGCCCCCAATGAAAAGTGGCCCCAAGCAAAAATGCAAAATAGCCCCAAATATTTATACGATAAGCAACAACAATAAAAAAAAAGATTATATTTATTGAATTGGGGTGATTTTTCATGTTCTTGGGGTCATTTTGAAATTTGGGGTTAAATTTCATTATATGAAAAATGGTCCCATACTTTTAATCTTAAACAATAAATGAAGAGTGGGGTAATCTTTTGAAATGAAAAATTGCCCTAAATCAAATGAAAAATAGCCCCAAAACTTCTTTCAAATTCAAAAAAAAATGCCTCAAACCAAACATGAAACATGGCGCGATTTTTTCGAACGATTATTTAATTATTATTCCTTTTTCGTGACCTTTTTTTAAATTTATATAATAATCCTAAGCGGGTCAAGAAAGACCTAAAGCCCGCTTAGGATTATTATATAGATTATTTAATTAGATTTTTCAAAATTAAAAAGAAACATTCTGCAATAGCGAATTAATAATCGTATTATCTTAATTCGCTATTGCAGAATGGTTCTTTTCAATTTTGAAACATCTGATGAAATAATCGTAGAAGAAAATCGCGTAAAATGTGTGTGCGATTATTAAATCAGATTTTTCAAAATTAATTCACTGTCGCAGAATGGTCCTTTTTTTAATTTTGAAAAATCTAAATAAATAATCGTACGCAAAAATCACGCGATTTTAGTGCACGATTCTTTAATCAAATTTGTATAAAAAAAAAACTAGAATGTTTCATTTTATATTTTGAAAAAAAAAACTGATTAAATCACCTCAAACTGAAAAATAAAAAAGCCCCTAAAATATGAAAAATCCCAAAATTGATCAATTTGTGTTGTTAGCTTGTCATTTAAATTTTTCATTTTTGATTTAATAATCTATTTTGGGTTTTTTTTTTCATTTTTTAAAGGTGATTTTTCCAATTTTGAAAATTGGTCAATTGGTCAAAAAAAAAAAACCCAATTTTGGGGCCAATTTTAATATTTTTTATATGCACAGACGCACACACCGACGGACTATACTACGAAATCCGATTTTTCAGTGCTTCACATCTTTAACATAAAAATAAGTGTTCTATTGGTACACGATAAACAATTAGGTGAAAATCATCGAGCAAAACATTAAGAAATTTTGAAGGTTCTTTTCCCTTAGCTTTCATGATTTTCCCATCCCATCGCAGCAATTTATGACTTCATATACTTACATTTAAGTACTTCAAACAGTCCAGCCATTTAACCCACAAAATAAGAAAATTATCTCAATTTACGATTCACACCAATTGAAGTTGTCTTCTCCACTCATACATTAAATGTCATAAACAAAATGAATCGATTAAGGCAAAAGGGTTCTTATTGGCATAAGTGCCCCCAGTTCACACATGTACCATAACTTTGAGTGAGATACTTCCGCAAGCAGCCATTTAACAAAACCAACAACAACAACATTAACAAAAATGGACCCATGGAGAGATCATAATTTCACCCTCTCCTATACGTATAAAGCCTTCACATTGCATTTAATTTCTGCAGAAATGTGTGTCCTTTACCGTCATTCAGTTTATTTTTATTTTCATGAAGAAAAAAAGGATCTCGTAACCAACAATGTCTGTTACATCTGTGATGTCATTATCAGTCTCCTTTTGGGTATTATTTATGGCTTGTGACATTTTGTCAAATAAACAAAATGAATTATTCACTTCCTGCATAGAGGGTGGAATTCTGGTAGAGGGCGGGCTGTTGAAACCACGTGTGATGGGGGAAAAATGGAGTCACGTGTAAATGCCACGGCTATCACTTTATCTTAAAATCCATACACAATGCCGTGTTGCAATAATAATCTCCAATTCGAATTAAAATAGGAAAAAAAAACAAACCTACTCCTATCATATAGAGATGGTGTATAAATTCTGTTACGTATACGTTTCCCTTTTTACCGTTATATTGAACAAAACAAACGCACATAAAGCAAATCTTTACAGAAACAGTTAAATTCCAATGTCATAAGCACACTCGCACTCAAAATGGAGACACAGGAATAATAAATCCTTGCCATATCATATCGCAGAGATACATTTTCTGCTGTTGCAAAAGGGATGATGATGCCGTCAACCTAGACGCCCCCTTCCTTCTCCTCCTTCTCTTCCAAAAATTAAGGGCCTTTTCTACAAAAAAAAAAAAACAAACATTATATATCTGTGAAAAACGACAACCAAGGAGACGGACAGACATTTTTGTGTGTTGCTTCACTTTTTATTATGTTTTGTGGATACTTTTATGATTCCAATGAGGATTCAAAATGTCCTTTGAGTGTGGGCGCTGCACACAACCATGAGTTGAGTGGAGTATCAACCTACTACTCTCTGCTACTGATGGCTATTACTGGTTTTGTTTATTTGACTATATGTGGTCCATGGAATGACTGGATGTATGATGGCATTCGGGGAACACAATGATATTTATGTCAAGGATCTTTGGTCTCTGGACGGCTATAAATTTGTCCTTCTTTTCAAAAATCGCGCTATTTCCTCTATATAGCATATAGATGAAGATGAAGATGAATTATAAGTGAGAGCGAGAGGAGATTTTATTGGACAGTAACAACACTCAAGATAGTTTGTTTTTTTTTTCCTTGTATAAAGTATTGCAGATAACGGTATAGCTTTATAGAAGCGAATTTATAGTTATTTGCAGATGTTTCAATCAAATGCATTGTGTTTAAGTTTGGTACTTCTGTATAAAGAGAGCTCCCTATAAGTAGGTATTGTATATGATTCGAATAGAGATCCCAGAACCAATAAATCCCATTAAAATCGACTAAAAAGTCTATTCGAAAATCAAAATGTAGAACAAACCAAATGTAGTGTGTATAACAATAGGACAGAAGAATAAGACAAAAAAAGAAAGAAATAACTTAAAAAAAAATTCTACATAACCTAATTTCTTTGTTTTGCTGTCTAAAGCACATCCTTAAGTGTATCCTAAGATTGGACCACTGCTTTTGTGTATATTTCAAAAACTTTAAGTTTTTTTTAACTTATAAAATTTCACATAAAAAATTCTAAAGGGTCCGCCATCTAAGGTTTTTTTTTTCAACTAGTGCTTATTTCGTGAATGGTAACACTTAGCTCATGTCTGATTTGACAGATAATTAGTTTTATCCTTCCGCTGAACGAATATGGTTGTGTATACGCTTCGCTAAGTGGGCCTGCGATCGACTTAGAGAAGATGCCGATTTTGCCAAAAAAAATCATCTTTTCAGATGAAGCTCATTTTGATCTTGGCGGGTAGTAAACAAGCAAAATTGTCGCATTTGGGGCACATAAAACCCGCACGCATACATTGAAAAGCCGATACACCCAAAACAAGTCACTGTTTGGTGCAGATTTTGGTCCAGGGGCATAATTGGGCCATTTTTCGAAAATGAGCAAGGAGTGGCCGTTACAGTCAATGGCGATCGTTATCGGGCCATGTTGAACGAATTTTTGTTCACAAAGATTGAAGAGGAGGATGTTGGCAGCATTTGGTTTCAACAGGACGGCCGGCGCTACGTGCCACACAGCCGAAGCTACAGTCGATGTATTGCGCCATTTTCAAAAAAAAAGGATGTTATTTGGCGGACCCTTTATAACACTTTTTTTCGTAATATTAATAGATCAACGGCCAAGTTCACCTTTGGGCTCCAAAATCTTCTGTCAAATACACTTGGCTGCAGCCAACTACTTCTACTCTTTGGTCAAAGTAGTTCGAAGTAGTTCAGTAACGAAGTAACTAAAGGTATCAACACAAGATAAAAATACCATCAGTTGAAAGAAATTAAGTAGTAAATTATTCTAGTTGATGTTTTTCTAATTGAGAATAAATCATTAAAACAAAAAAACAAAAATTACATCAATATTGAGGTAAGATTTTACATTTTTATCATACTGGAAAGTACTAAAAAATACTTTATAAGGCCCAATGGAACACAGGTAATATTTATAAGTTGATTGTTTAAACGTACTTTTTCGACTTTTAGAAACTATTAGGTATGTATATTCCTTTGATTTGACATTTCTTAGGAAAAAATCGTTATAATTTTTGAGCAATTTAAAAAAAAAAAATAAATTTTTCCCGTTTGAACATACAACGTCAAAAACTCTGCTTCAAATTTGGGGAAAGTACTTTTAAGGGAGATGCTAAACACATTGGCGCAAAATTTTAAACAATCCTCATTTGAGGAAAAACATCGACTCTAGTTAGGTAAAGTAGTCGTTGAGTTGTGAGCCCATATCTAACTTTTTGTTAATTTTAAATAATTTAAGCAATTCTTCTAACTAATGAAGGGTTTTTTAGTTAAACGCGCCCATTTTAGAGAGATATAAACCAATCAAACAGAACTAAAATTAAACATAAGCACAAAAAACACATTCACACATTCTCTTCACAGTGTGGAAAAAATAATAAAGGCTCGTCGGTAAAGGAGTGTTCCAACTTTCGGGAAAAATTTTGATTAGGTATCTATAAATATTTCCATTCGCAACACAGTTGGGATCTATTTATGAAGATGTTGTGTTCCGAATAAAACTAAATGGTGTTTTTTTTTAGACGTGTGGTTTTCAAAAAGAAATAAAACACATATGATTTAATGTTATGGCCAAGAATTTAGCTTAATTATAAAGATAAGAGTTTGCAATTATGTTTCAAAAATAATTTCGGGCAAGTTCCAGCCGAGAGGCCCAATTTTCGACTCCTTTTTGCAGCAACATACTGTCCGTATGTCAGCAATAACGCGCCAAATATTCTCTTCCAAGGGCTCAATCGTCTCGGGCTTATCTGCGTAGACAAGCGTCTTCACACAACCTCACAAAAAATAGTCCAGCGGTGTTAAATCGCACGATCTTGGAGGCCACGCCACAGGCCCACGACGCACGCGAGATAATGCGCTCACCAAAAGTTTCCTTCAATAAATTGATTGTTTCGTTGGCTGTATGGCATGTAGCGGCGTCTTATTGGAACCAAAAGTCGTCCACATCAACATCCTCCAACTTAGGCAAGAAAAAGTCATTAATCATGGCTCTTTAGCTTTCCCCATTGACTGTAACATTATGGCCGGCTTCGTTTTTGAAGAAATATGAACCAATGATTCGCTCTGCCCATATAGAGCACACCAAACAGTGACTTTTTGAGGATGTAACGGCTTGTTGAATATGATCATTCCAAATACGACAATTTTACATATAAAAGTACCCATTCAACGAAAAATGAGCTTCATAGAATATTGGACGCAGCGCGCGATGCGTCGGGCGAACCGAATAAATAAATTTGTAATAAATTTGCCCGATTTGCAAACGTTGTTCAGAAGAAAGTCTATGAATTAGGAAATGGCAAACCAAACTAAGCATAAATCAAGTGACAACTGTCAAAAAGACCAACTCCAAAAAAGGTATTGCCAGATTGAAAACCACACGTCTAAAAAAAAACACCCTTTATTTATATACATATGTATTTATAAACTAAGTTCATTTTGAACGCACTATTAAAAAAAATCAATTTTTTTCAACCATTCCTGTGCTTGTTATTTGTTTGCCAGGGATGGAGGGGACCTACAATTTTCTTATGAATCTAAACGGATAATGTGAGAGGCATTTATTCATGACAAAAGATAATCTTGGAATATTTGTCAATTCCTCGCAAGAGGCAGTAGCAGTTTTGTTTTGTATTTATTTGGGTGGACGAGGCTGGGAATCGAACTCACCCCTTCTGCATGATAGTACTATGCACTATCTATTACGCCACCGGCTACCTTAGGTATTTAAGGTATAGTTTTATATCAGCGTGACCGCTAGATCATGTTCTTTAATACATAATTCCCGATTATCACTTATCTTAAGACCGCATACTATCGACAGTTTTTCTGGAGCCACTAGCTGGAAAGGGAACTTTTAGTGCTAGTTCTTGCAATACGTCATTTGAATCACTACATTTTTGATCGTCTACCAATGCTACCCTTGTGCCTGGATCGTGAAACTTTTATAATCAGAAAGGACGGAAATAGACCCACATCTGACACCGATGTAATGAAAACAAACCTATTGAGAAGGTTAGAAGAAGAAATTACAATTTGAAGAAAAAAATTTAAAACAGAGTTTAATTATTTTTATTGTTTCTTTCGTTTTGTTTTTAAATTTTTTTGAAGAGTTTACGTTTCACCATAACTTTGAATATTATGTATTCGTGTATTTTAGAGGCAATTTGTCCTCCAAAACGGATGAAAAAATTATCCTAAAATTGACCTTTCTCTGTACATAAGCAAAGTTAAACTTATGTTTAAAATTGTTGCTCCCTTAAAGATTAAAGCTATTTTTATATTTTATTTTCACCAAAACTGAATAATAATAAAATAATTCCGCTTCAACAACTTTGATATCAATAAAACTTTCTCCTTATGACTAGTACATTATAAAAGAAAAAAGAAAACTTCAATTCTTCTTCCTTTCCCCTCAACCAAATGATCCAATGTTATAAAAAATAATGTCAAACAGTTCTCACTTACTTTTTTTTGGAACTCCACCCAAAATAGCAATGAACATAATCACTTTCTGTTATAGGTTGGTACATCCATCAGAAAACAATATTAAGGCAATCAGATGAAGAAGAACTTTTTTTTTGATCTTCAACAAGACAAAACCTAAACAGATACTACGTTTTTTACTATAGCCTCAGGGAATATATTCATCACAAAAACACACGATACACAACAATAAATTAAACTTCAAAGAATTCATGTACAAAATCAAATTAAATAGATTTGAAACAAAATATCAATTGTCAAAAACAAAATTTGTCCTCAAAACAGAAAAAAAAATACAAACTTTTAAAGGGTCGTTTATATTGAAACTTCGCGCAAGAAATAGCACACAAAACACCCTCTACTCTATAATATCTCAAATTCCAAGAAACAAGAAAAGAACAATACTGCGTATAACTTTTATTACGGTCCAACAGATGTCACTTCAAAAGCACAAAAGTCAACCAAAACAAAGAAAGAAAAAATTGGAAGCAAACTGGGCGAAGCGAAACATCACTCCCATCTTACCAAATAAGTGACAATGCCAACGATAACGACGAATCTATCTCGAAAGTCGAAAGGAAAAAGTTTCGTTATTAAATTTCATAAAAAAATAAAAGGCGCCCCTAGGCAGGCGCAGGGGGGAGCGAGAGACTGTAACGGAGGAAAAAAGTCCAAACAAACCAAACCAGTAACCACACCAATGAAAAAGTTGTCTAACTGCTCTTTTGAAGTTTGCTCTTGACTTCTCGAACACACCCCGTTCCACTATACAATACACATAGTCAGTCCCAATCCCAGTCCATGTCCCCGTCCCACTGTCCCAGTTGCCAGTACTATCTGTCAAACAAATTACCGCCAACGACGAACGTATAGCTTCACCGACACCGAGTGATTTTCACTCGAACAGTTAACGGCAATCACATCATTAGAATATAATTTTTCCCAAACTTCCCTTCCTTCCAGCATTCCAGCAACATCGTATAAACTAATCGATGGAATGATGTTTTGAAATTGTTACATCTTGTTGAGAAGTTTTGTTTTTGTGTGTGTTGGTTTTGTGAGACTTAGATAGTTGGGTGCAATTTTATTACGTCTTCTTTGAAATACTATGGAAGCCGAAAAGTTGCACAGTGTAAATGCACTTTTAGTACCATTTAGACTGTGCATTTTCTTGTAGGTACAGTTTTTTGTTTTTTTTTTTCCTGGGAAATTTGTTAACTGCGTTGCACTGCGATTGGTGTTTTTGTTATTGTTGCACCCTGTGCATAATTCTACACTTTTATCGCATTTTATTTGGTAAAAGAATATTTAAAGTTTTGAGATTTCCACGAAGAGCCGTTGTTTTAACTGAAAGTTTTGTGTTCCCATTGCTGGATATGAATGAAAAGAAGGAAAAGTCCTTGTAGTGGAGGAAATTTTTCAGAGTAAGTTTTCTGCTATTGTTACGGTTTTGTGAGGGGGTGCACCCAAGATAATGCTAAAGTTTTACTAAAGGTTGCTATAAGGGGTGGGAGTTGGTGCGGTGGTTGAAAGCCATTACGGGCTACAATTAAAAGCGTAAAATGTTTATGTAGCTTTTTGGGCGAAAGGAGGCAGTTAAGTTTCTGTTACAGACATTATTGCATCGCGATAGAGACTCCGGATTTCAGTCTTCTATTTATATTTACAGTACAGTCGTTGTTGTTTAAGTAATTTTCAGACTGCATTGCTTTGCTTTGCCTTGTCTGGTCTGGTCTGGTCTTGGGTGTTGTTGGTGGGTTGTGTTTATTTTTGAGTTTGTTTATGCAACACAATTCTTAAGAGTTTTAATCTTTTCGAGTTGTTTAGCGAAGAGACAGTAAATTGTAGTTCCACCCAAATCCATTTTAGTGGTTTTTTTGTTATAATTATGAGGAGTTTTATTTTAAAGCCTTTCTTGTGAAGGCTTTGCTTTGTGTGAATTAATGATTTTGTAACCTTTAAGTAAGTTGGAAAAGTTTGTATTTATTAAGAGAAAATAATATCAACAGTGAGATAGTAATACTGAAAAGATTTACTTTAAGCTACTATATCGTTCAAAACCTCGTACTTCGTAAATGGCAAGTTTTCCAAGAGACAAATTCAAAAAAATAATGAAAAAAAGTTTCGATTACTTAGGGCCAGTTTTTCAGTGGTGATTTAAACCAAAAATAGCTAACTCTAGAAGTAAATTAACCCGCAGTGAACTGAAGAAGCCGGTGGAGAATGTATGCGGAACGATTAAAAAACTCGGTGGATAAAACATCGAAAGCATCTGTTTAGATAATCCTGAGTTGACTCACCAAATTGGATGAGTTAACCTGGGTTTAACTTTAATCTCTTTAACTTTAATTGGTAAAGATAATTATGACAACATAAATAAACATGGGTATATCTAAATTCAAATACATTTAACTGTCGTTTTTATTAAACTTCTTGAACAACTGAGTAGATGCAATATTTTGCAAACATTTTTAGAAACACCAGATTGAAAAATTATAACAAAATCGGTGGAATCATTAAAAAGATATACGTGAATAGACAAAAACTAATACCACATTTTCACAAAAAAAACGTGGAAAGGAACGAAGTTTAAATAAAATTGTTAGTGCCGTTTTTGAGAAAATTTGAAAAAAAAAACAAAACAGTTGTATGGGCATAGCTACTTGCTCTAGATAAGTTAAAACAAATAAAAACTTGAATTTTTCTCTGTGCAACGTTACGAGGTCACACTTTACGGTGTAATACGTTACGTAACGAAAATCTGCGTAGTAGGATATTGAGTATGTTCAGTGTCAAAACTCTGAAGATCGCTTTCAAACAACGTATGGATGACTAATCGCATACGGATTTAGGTTAGTTTTAGTTTGGGAGGGGCGTGCGCAGCTCAGAGCCTGTTGCGTTTACGGGGGCTTACTTGTCTATTCGACGGTTAGAGTGCAGAACCTCGTAAGTCATTTTTCAGAAATAAAAAAAAAAAAAATCAATTTTTAAAAATTAAGAAAAATAACAAATAAATTGAACAATAATCTGAACAATATTGATACTCTGAAAATGCCAAAAAATGGCTCTGAAATGCCAAAAGGTGTAGAGAATATCCTAACAAATGGTTGACATAGACTGGTTCGTTTGCAAACCAGCCCGTGCGGGTGTTAAATGGTTTCTATTTCTTCAACATCATCACAGCTCCTACAGAAATCGGGTGCGAATACACCCAATCTAGTGTCAATTTGGCAATGACACAATGTCCCGTTAGTACACCTATCAAGGTTCTAATATTCTTTTACTCAACGATAAAATATACTGAGCTTCCTTTTCATTAATTCTGGGCCATAAACTTCTAGAGATAACGCAGTCGTTCCTGGACACCCAGGAGTTATTAATTTGCTTTTTCGTTATTAGGTCTATCTTATGCTTTTAAACACGCCAATCGGGACGTCTGGTCCAATATTTAATTGACTGCTTATTTCTCTATTTGCTACTGACAATTTCTTTGCCAGTTCACCTGCTATTTCATTCCCTTCTATATTGATTTGTCCAGGAACCCAATAGAGTTTGACTTTATTGGTGTTGTCAATATTATTGAGTGTGCCTAGGAATTTTTTACTGCCTTGGATCTTATAGCTTCTCACTGTATATTGCATTGATGGCAGCTTGGTCGTCCACAAAAAATGTGATCTCCGACGATCTCAATTTTTCTTGCTTGAAAACTATTCCCGCCGCTTTTTCAATAGCTTGGACAAACTTTGATGTTTACATTAACCGTGAGTACCGGCACTCACACAATATTTTTAACCGGTGTAGAAATTCTTTTATGTAAAGAAAATCATATCAACTTAAACTAAAGATCGAAACACAATTCAATAAAACTCAATTTCCGAAACCAAAGGCGCAAATACTACGGTGGGATAGAGTTCCCTTCCCTGGTCGAAACCAAAGGCACAAAATACTTTCTTGACCCGAAAGCCAAAAACTTCGAAACTACTATCTAGTGCACCACGCACTCAGCAGTGTGTGTGTTTCTTGTTACTTCTCCTTTCGTACTCGAGAATGGTATGGACAACACTGGTAAAAGCAGAAGACGAATTTCCATACAAATTGCACCTTCACTTATCATTTCTGTGGGCAGGAGTAAGTGTGAATTATAAAGGTGCAGAAAAATATTCGTATATCTGGCTTATGTGTGTGAACTGTGTATCCGGTGACTGCCGGTCGTTATTATTTGAATTTGAAAATCCAATAATAGTTGAAGTGACAGGTGGGTTGTTGTTGAGGGCGATGTGTGGTGGTAGGTAGAATGGTGGTTTGTAGATGAAGAAAAAAAATGTAACTTCGTTACAATGTCTTGAACTGGAATCTGGCCCCAATTGACTCTTGTTTTCGAGATATGTTTTTTATTTGCGATTGGAAATTAAGCAGGATAGTTTGAAAAGTTACAACTTAATAAGGATTTCTCAACGAAAAGTAAAGAAAAGATTGATTAGTTTCAAAATAAGTTAAAACCTAAAGATGCCGTATTTTGCACTGTTTTGTAGAAAAAATATTTCGTGCCATAAACTTAGTCTGTTAACGTTTTTTTTTTTTAATTTTGGATTCGAATATCTCGAAACCTGAGCAAATTTAGCAATTCTAAAATCGGATTCAAGTTCAGTACATCATGTGCCGAATCATAAAATAGGACGAAAATAAAAAAAATAACCTTAAGTTGAAAGTACACATCAATATGCGTACCGTACTAATATACACATACACGATTAAATTCAAATTTAAATTCTTATAAAGTCTCTTAAATAATTCTTCGTTGCTGGTGGCAGTGGCAGTTGGCTGATTTATACAGAATATTTATTGCTTCCAAAATTCCCATTTCAAATGAAATTATTTTCTATATTTATATCAAAGTTATATGAAAAAAAAAAATAAATGAATAAGGAGAAAAATAATGTATGTTATTCCTGGAAAATTAAAAAATAAAATAAAAACGATGAATAAACTTAAATAAATTAAAAAATAAAATAAAAACGATGAATAAACAGCTTCAGACAGAGGTAAGGTCCCTAAAGCTATATATATTATTAAAAGACAACCTCATCACATAATGAATATTCTATAATGTGGCAATAATAATTCAATATTTATGTAAAAATAAATCATTCGCATTCACAATCATTATATTATTATTATTATCATTCTCCAAAAGTTCTGTCAATTTTTTTTTTTTTACTGCGTTGTCTTCTCTTTGGTTTTTTGAATGAGCCTGCCAACCGCATGCCAAATCTTTTTCACCTCATTTAATCATGACGGGAATATTAAATAAACGTGCCATAAAGATATAGAAACAAACTTGCTTTTTGCTCGTCCTTTTAAAATTGTCTGTGTGGAATGCTTATTATTATTATTATAAGCGAGGAGGAAGGAAATAAGTTGCGATGTCCTTGCGACGACGCCGACGGTAAGTAATATAAAAGGTATTTTGGTAGGTCGAATATGATTGCTTGTATTATGAGTTTCAGTTAAGGTTGACTCATTTTGGATTTTAAAGTTTAAAAAATGTCTGTTGAAAGATCGTCTAAATTTAATCGTTTAAAGTTTGTTAATATCATAGAGGTTAGTTTTAAAGAGAAAAATCATGAGGCACATGTTTTGATATTGACCCTACAAGGCATTTACACAATATCCTTGAGGAATATGCAACAATTGGTTAAAGATTGAAATAAGAAAATAAATAGCAACAAACAAAATGCAGATAGAGGGGCATCTCAAGCCCAAGACTTTTTGTTTGATTCGGACAAGCCTATTGCCATAAAGGTGTATACAAATTAAAACTTTGTCTGGAAAGTTCTTTTGATTTCCATTTATTTTTTTGGAGAACCCTTTTTGTTATTAGATGATTAACTCTCTATGTGATCGCCTTTGAATGTTTGAAAATGTTTATTTGCACTCAAACCAGCATATAATTGTATATGTTCCCTCTGGTTTAAGAAAAGATTGAACAATTCTGATTATATAAGCCACCGCTCTCTAAGGCTGAAAATCCAAAATACCTAATAAAACATGAAAATTTAACATCAGATAGCGAAGACGCTTAAGGCGGGACACAGACCCAACCAACAATCCATCCCAGTCTGACCACACCATCACAACTAAAGAATAGTTTTCATCTGGCTCCATTTCAAAGGGTTCCAGGTTGGTGCGTTGTTATACCTCTTAAAGAAGGAGTAAAGAAGTATTTAAGAAGGCTTTTTGCAGGGAAAGAAAATTTAATACCTATTTAAGAAGCAGTAAGGAAGTATTTAAGACAAATGTAATTACGAATTAAGAAGATTTTAAGAATCAATTAAGCTTCTTAATTCCTTCTATCACACCGCCCTCTTAGGCCTTTTATGATCTACTTAATACGAATTTAAATCCGTTTTAAAGAAGAATGCAGGCACCGCTTTAGAATTCTAAAATCCTTCTTTAAGTAATTCTGTGCTACTTGTGCAATGTTCCTTCTTCTTCTCCACACTCAATCATAACTTATACCTACTGGAATAAACAACACTCGAAGCAGCGTTTCCGAGTGGTAATATCATATTTTTTGACATGGCCCTTAGGGCACGGTTCCATGAAAATCAGTATGGCACGCTTTTCTTATATCCATAATATTTCTTAACCCTAAGCGAAATTTGATGAAAATTGCTGGAAATAGCACGTTATAATTCCAGAAGATCATATTTTTTAACAATAAAGTAATAGATCCAGTGACGTATTTTAATTTTTTGGCTGTATCACACGACATTCCCTAAAAATATTGAATCAAGGTAAATTTGAAAAAAAAAAAAATAAAATTAGGGAAACTACTGTTTTTTTTTTCATATGGCACGAAAATGGTACGGTGTTTCGTAATATGCGGCATTGTAATTTTATTTTGAACGGCAACACTAACTCAAAAATGATTATGACTTTACATTGGTGTACACGAAATTACAGTCTCAATAAATAATTTTAGATTTTGACAACAAAAAAAAAACAAACTGTGTACCAAATTTTTGAAAATTTTATTACAAATAAAAAAAAATAGATCAAAAAATTTGACAAAACCAATAAATTCCCTTAACGATGTTAAAACAATATGCCTATGTAGAGGTATGTACTATAGGTAAAAAAAAAAAGAAAGAGCTCTTACCCAAAATCCCAAAGCCGACTGCAGATATGCAGCATCATATAAGGGAAACACGAACATCCAGGACGACTTCTTTTCCTTAGAGTAAACTTTTTACTTTATTTGACATACGTGACTGACATTATTATGAGAAATTAACCTCACATCAAATAAACAGGATAAGAGCTTATAAAACTGGATACAAGACAAAAATAAAACAAATATAGTATGTATGTATGTAGCTAAAAAAAAAAGCAAAAGCCAGTCCAAAACCAAAATCGGAGGAAAATGACAACAACAATATGAATGAAGGATTCGAAGAAAAAATAAATATGTAGAATTCTAAGATAGATCAAGGACAAAGTGAAAAAAAAAAAAATATGTTTGCCGAGCCTTCGAGCATACTTTATGTAGACGGAGAGGTTGGTATACAATATACATACATAGCACAAAGTGAAAGGAAATTATCAATTAAATTCGGCTGCTTTTTGTTCAATAAAATGAAGAAAAAAATACACTCCGTATCACTGAATTTGTGTCACAAAAAATTCATACGGTACCAGCCAGTCCATAAAGTCCCACAGATGTTCTACGACTGACTGAAGTCAATACTATGAATTCTATCCCAGATCTTCACAAAATGGTTACCACACTTGCAATATTTTCCACTTTGAGTGTATCGTCATTAAAAAAGTAGAATAACACGTTGGCTTTGATTTTTTTTTTTTTTATAATTGGTGCGCATTCAAGGGGTGCGAGTGTTTAGGAAATAGAGGGAGAATGGAGTAGGAGATAACGATGTAACGGGTGATTTTTTAGCTGGTTTGGTTTTGGCAACACTGGTTTTGACAGCTGACGTATGTTTAGTACCTTGTGTCACTGTCAAACAGCTTCAGTTTGGTTTGCAATTTAACCATGGATCGTCTTACAAATGAACAACGCTTGCAAATTATTGAATTTTACTATCAAAATTCGTGCTCGGTTCGAAATGTTCATCGCGCGCTGCTTGTGTTCAGCGATGAGGCTCATTTTTGGTTGAATGGGTACGTAAATAAGCAAAATTGCCGCATTTGGAGTGAAGATCAGCCAGAAGCATTGCAACAGCTACCAATGCATCCCGAAAAAGCCACTATTTGGTGCGGTTTATGGGCCGGCGGCATTATTGGGCCATATTTCTTCAAAGATGATGCGAATCACAGCGTTACTGTCAATGGTGAACGCTACCGAGCGATGATAACAAACTTTTTTTTGCCCAAAATGGAAGTTCTTGACTTGCATGATATGTGGTTTCAACAAGACGGTGCCACATGCCACACAGCACGCGAAACAATGGCGCAATTGTGAGGCGAGTTTGGTGAACAGTTAATTTCACGTTTCGGGCCGGTCAATTGGCCGCCTAGATCGTGCGATTTGACACCATTAGATTATTTTTTGTGGGGGTATGTCAAGGCTAATGTCTATAGGGACAAGCCCGCTTCGATTGACGCACTGGAAGCCAACATCCATGCATTCATTCGTGAGATACCGGCCGATATGTGTGAAAGAGTATGCCAAAATTGGACTCAGCGGATGGGCTACCTGAGACGCAACCGCGGTCAACATTTGCATGAAATTATCTTTAAACATTAAATTGCAAGGTTCAAACTATCGATTCAAATAAATATTTCATTCATTTTTTCGAATTTTTTGTGTTTTTTTTTTTAAAAAAAGTTCTAAACCTCTTAAAAAATCACCCATTATATTTGTTTTAAATGTATGAAATTGGTAGGAAACACAGAAAACAGAATTCAACATTCGTGTGGTACGGCTAAAGAAAGAATCTCTATACTTGACGGTACGTCTGAAGTTAGGTTCAAGGATCTACTGATAAGCATTCCTAGCAGAGCGGGTATTACCCTGAAATTATTTAAGGGTTCGAAAGCAGCTAGCTTTTTCAACAGAGAAACGTTTAAAAAAGTAACGATAAAACAGTGATAAGCAAGAAACATTTCGAAATTGGATTCTATCCAGTAGGTGCAGTGATGTTTTGGAAGCGCTTGACAAGATATGAGAGTTATACTCTAGCTTTGGGCGTATGTATATGCTTTATATACTATTGTTGCTAGATCAGAAGGAAATAAAAGTTCCTACATCGTCTAAGAAATCCTAAGGATTTCGCAGCATTTTTAGCAATACCTTGTATGTGGTTGTTTCACAAGTGTTGATCAGTAAACGCAAATACCAAGAATTGAAAGCTTTTCAGTTTCCTCCATGCAAGTTCCATTCATGTATATTGGTAAAGGGGGTATATTCCGCTTTAACGGCTGAAGACAACTTTGAGTTTTGGATGGATTAAATTCCACACGATTATTAATACCCCATTTGAAAATGCTGTTTAAATATAAGTTTAATGAACTCAACATATTCTGCCGCTGCTGCTCCACTTTTGAAGAACCGGGAGGTGAATCTATGGAAAGGAGTATGAAAAACTAAGTGTGCTGTCATCAGCAAAACAGTTTAGTGGATTAGTAGTTTCAGACAAGAGATCGTTTATGCAATAATGAAACAGTATTGGAGACAATACGGAGCCTTGAGGCACATCAGCATTTATTTTGTGAACTTCAGACTATAATAAGTTGCTGAGACACCAGGGTTCTATATCCCGAAGCACTTTAAAAGCTCAGCATGTAGCTAAAATCGTTACCCTAAATATAGCCCCAAAACTGATGCAGCAATTTTGAAGCCCGATTTGAATTCAGTGCATCAAAAATATACGGAAAAGTATATATGGTCTGTTTTTCCAAGGAAAGTAGTTTAAAATTTTACAGCTTTTGCATAATTGCTCCTTTAGATTATAAGCAAAATAAGCTTATAAGAAATTCGCTGTGAATATATAGACGCTCGATTGTCCCCATTTCAGTCATGGGGAGTTAATGTGTGACAAAATGCAGATTCTAATGACGTTTGAATAAATTGGGCCTTGTTTCTCCCAATTCGATCCTAGTTTGGCGTAAGGCAATAGCGCCCAAAGAAATAACGTCCAAATCGATTTGAAAATATCGCCCAAAAAAAAATCTGCACAATTGTTTTTGTTTTTTTTTTCGATTTTTTTTTTTAAAGGCAAAAACGCACAAAATAAAAATTTTAAAATTTAAATTGGAAATATCGCCCATAATTGGAAATATCGCCCGAAAAATCCAGAAAAAGGAAATAACGCCCAGATGCTAGGAAAAAACGCCCAAATCAAAATCTTGCCAATAATAATTGTACTGAAACAAATCTGTTTTAAATCAAATTAACTTTATTTCACTTTAATAAAATAAACATTGAAGTATGCAGTGCAACCCTCCTGCTTGGGCACACTACAGGACTTGGGGTATAGATGCGGGGCTGGGCTTATGCAAAGTTTCTTTAAATCCATATTCTTTAAATGCAAAAGAGACTTTGCATACACCCCGCCTTGCATCTACCCTAAATCCTATAGTGTGCCTTAGCAGGCGGTGAGAATGCCCCCATACATAGCTCACTGTTTATGCGCCGAAAGTTTAACTGAAATTTCACTTTGGAAATATCGCCAAAATTGAGGAAATAACGCCCAAATTTTACAACAATAATTTACATCGAAATCATTTGGGCAATATTTCCATTTTTTTTTTGACGATATAAAAAAATTTAGGGGATATTTCCAAATCGATTTGGGAGTTATTGCCTAATGCCTCCTAATTTTGAATGTTTGACTAAATATGTTTGACTTTAATTAACTGATTCAGAGTGTACCTGTGTAGCAGAGGGGAGCTGATTTGCAGGGAACGAGGAAAACTAAACAGAAAAAAAAAGTTTAGATATCCTGAGAAAGGACGACGATGACGACGATGCTGGAAGACAAAAGTAAGTAAAAGAACTAAGTCCTTGTTCGGAATGTCAAGCAGTAAAATTCTTTTGTTTTCGTTTTTTTTTTTTTTTTTTTTTCTAAGTTTGTTTAAGAAGCTATAGTAGTAGTCTCTGATCGTCCTATTTCTCCTTAATTTTTTCCTTATTCCCCAAAGCAAAGACATATACGTGCTCCGTGGAATGAGGAAAAATCAAGAATATTTTTAGCCTATGAATAGGAGAATACTTTAGGAAAAAAATTGTATTTTCGTTGGCAATGTTGACGTATATTTACTTTATTTTTCGAATTCCCATTTATAGGAAGACATAGAAAGGAGTTTATAATATCTTTTTTTTTTTTTGGTGACACCCGTCGTTATCTCTGCACGAAGTATTTGTCATATGGGTTGGAATCCATGGTTGCCACCCAATCATCGTTCATTTTGACTAATGAAACTCTAATAATAACAAAAAAAAAACATGAAAACCCCCAAGAATAAAAGGAATCACATATGTATGTAGGCGAGTTTCACAAGTTCTTGTTTGTCAATCAAAAGACCTTTCATGTGTTTTTCAAACAAGACGATGACTTTTTTGTGATGTTGTATCGGAATTTGAGAATGATGTCCTGCAGATTAATGGGTAATTTGAAATTATTTCTGAGAACTGATTAGATTGTATCCTAGTTGTTACCAAGAGTTGTTAGGGTTTTTATTTAAAGGCCGACATTTTCTTTACGTTCATATTATGGTTTGTTTGTTAAACATCAAGAGATACAAAGAGAAGGTAGTTAAGTACTTATGTATGTAATTTGACAAGATTATAAAAAGAACAAAATGTTTTACGAAGGGATTCTACAACCCACACCACTTAAATTCTGTGGTACTCTATGTTTATTAAGTTTGAAAAATTAAACCAAATTGGAAAAGGTCTGTGTTCAATATTGTATCCTTTGTAAGGAAGACTAGACTATTCGAATTATAACGAAATCAAATAATAAACCGTAAAAAACAAAAATTAAATGAAACATTGCGCTAAATACATTTTGTGAATTTTTGAAATTCCTCTTCAAAGGACCAAATTTCTTGAATTTGCGACCCCAATTGAAGTAGAATTATATCTATTATGGTTTTATTTGCTAGATAATTTGGTCATTAGAAAGCTACCAATTTGGGAACCAATCATCGACATTAACTGAATCCTCTTGTAGGCAGTTATGAACTTAAATACAAATCGACATATTTAAGAATTTATTCCAAAGCTTCACTTAAAGTCAATGGCTCATAATTAGCAGCATAGTTTAAGTTTAGTTAATATTTCTGTTTAAGTTTATAAAAACTCAGCACAAGGCAAAAAAACAAAAGTGCCCAATTTTATTTTGAGAGGCAGCAATCGATTATTCTTGCACAGTGATTAAAACTTTATTTCGGGTTGGGGTTATATAGGAGACGGATTTTTGTTAGGCTGTTTGCAATATAATAATTTCGCATTTAATTGTTTCACAAATTTTTATATGTGTATGTTATCGTTTCGCAAAATCATCTTTTCGTATTTCTTTCCTATTTTAGTTTTTCATGACATATTTTTGTATTATATTACTTATATAAACCGACTGAGTTGGCTTGGACATTAAGAGCGAATGGACATCAAGGCTCCGCCCCAAAAAGTCTTTGAATCCCATCCTAAAGGACGAAAGAGGACCTCAATCAACTTGGGGTGCGAAACTGGAGACAGCTAGATAGGAACTGAGCTGTCTGGAATAAGCTTGTTGGTCGAAGACCTGGTTCACTCCTGACTGTAATGCCACATAAAGAAAGTATAAGTAGGCAATCAAAATCGAAAAAAAAATAATCTTTGCGAAATGATTGTTTTGCGAGTTAATTTAAAGCCAAAATGAAGTTTAGCAAAACAACTATTGCGAGTTGTTTCAAAATGTATTTTAATAACTGCGCAGCAAGATTTAAGAAACGATTTTCATCCAAACAACCGGCGGCATTCCATAGTTTCTTTAATATAAGAAATCTGCCTAGTGTTCCAACAATTTTTCAATTACTTCAGCATTTTCAGCAACAAGGAGCTGTTCACGATCTTCCACCCGCTAGAACTGCTCGTGGAGTTCGAAATGACGGGTGCGACCTATCAATATTGACGAAAACACTAAAAATTCCACCAGCTTACGTTTGCAGCAGTTGATGAAGAATTATTGTCATTTTCTAAGGTTAGAGGAACAACCCAAAATTTAGTTTCCATAATAAGCCAATAGTCATAGCTCACATAGTTCGTCAAATAAGGGCGCTTCTGGGGCAAAGGGAATGCCCATTTTAGTATGGAGTTTTGGCCCAGAGTGTACACGAATGCACGAATGAGTTTGGTATCAAATGAAAGGTGACGTAAAGCCCGATACATGAATAAAATATTTTCAAAATCGTTCATGGGAAAGTCGAGTTATTTGGGCTTGAAGTTATATTTAAAAAAAATTCAGTGATGAATTATACTTTTTTAGCTTGATTTACCACAATGGATCCAATGAGATCCGAGTGCGATGTTACGGCTTGCCGTATAATCACCCCCTTCTAGCTTGATTTAATTAAGTAGATACACTTCATTTTATATTAAATTAAAGGCAATAAAATAATCCTTTTACTTGAGTTAAAAAAAGTATATGTCATCACTGAATTTTTTGATATATCGGTGTGGCAAAGACCGCGCAAAAAAAGTGGCTTTTCTAAAAGTTAAAACTCAGTATCTCAGTAGCCACCAGATTTATGTATTTAACTTAAATTGTTGAGCTTTTTCTCAATTTACATTTACAAACTAAAACAGGGGGAGCATGTCATTTTTCAGTGCTCAAAGCATATCTAGATTCAATAACAACACTATATAAACTGAGGGAGAATTCGTCATAAATTTGATTAAAGTACTTTTTTGTTTGTTCTGTTCTGACTTTACAAGTATTTCACTTTGTTGTTTTTCCAACATCATCGTCAAACTGAGTGAAAAAATATTTTTTTTTTTTTTCAAATGATTTTCATTTTTCTTCTCAAGTGTATATCGTAGTTTTTCCATTTCACTTGCCGCAAACTTTCCCCTTGAAAAATCCGCCAGAGATTTTTAACTTTAAACTTTGAAAAACAAACTTCGTTACAAAGTAGAAACTGTTGACAAAAAATAAATAAAACAAACAGCAGTAACCCCATGACTCTTGACTTACATACACAAGCAGAAAATAAAAATATAAATTAAGTTGTCCCCTTAGAAGATAAAACTGATTTTTTTTTTCAAAAACCTCATAACAAAATATTTTCACCTTTCTGACCTCTCAAGTCTCGTCAATCTGCCCCAATGAATTTATGTTTATAAAAACTTCGACAAATCGTTTCCATATCCGCAACAAAACAAAAACCAAAAAAAAAATCATAACCAAAAACCACTTAAAAAAAAAAAACAACAAATTATAACGCAAGACCACACATAGTATATCCACCCCATAGAAGTTTTCCTACTCCTTCTATGAGAGATTCTGGTGTGGAAAACGTTTGCCGCTTCTAACCAGTTGTGGTTTGGCTAAAATTTATGACCATAGCATAGGAATTGGCGTGGCTTGGTTCGGTGTACATCTCGAACGCCCTTCGTCATCCGACCACCAACCAACGAACCAGTTGGGCCTTAATCGATTTCAAATTTTGATAAGGCTCCCTCATATATGTAAACGAATCCATGTATTTTGCAAACTCGAAACTGCAACATAAATCAAAAAAAAAAAAATTCAAAATCCACTATACCTACCTACTAGCCCTGGCAATAGCAACGAGGCTCTAACAACCACCATGCAACCATCCTTCACATCTATCCAAACAGAACCATCCTAGACTTTTAGGACGGACATTTTTTTTTTTTTCATTTTCTTGCGCCATTCAGAGTTTCTAGGCAAATAACAGTTCTACACCATCGCTTTAGCCTAGACAACACAGGACATTGCTCGTCCTTTAAATTGGGTTGATCCTTAAAAAATAAAAAAAAAAAAACCAACAGGGTGTTTCAAATTAACGAGATTTAATCAAATATTTTAAATAAATTTGAAAAACGCACTGAAGCGTCTTATACGGCGCGGCGTTGAACAATAATGCATCAGGGTAATGAAGGACGTGGAATCAACCGTCAAAACTTGACAAAATAAAGTTGTTTACCAGTCGGTGTTGGTTTTTGGCTTTTTTTTCAAAGTGGTGTAGCGTAGTTTTCGGATATGATTATTTTCCAAAAATAAATGGTCGAATTATTTTTGACCAAAATATTTTTAGATATCAAGTATACTCGAGCTTGAGTTGATTCTTAGTAAAGAAGAGTTATTAATGGTCTAATTGTCATTTTAGTCTAGTCCCAATGTGTGTGTAAGACCAGTTTTTACCAATCAGTTTACAAAAGTGTAACAATTTCATCCATTCTATTCACTTAATAGTACCACCACTTTACCACTAATTAGTGCAACAAGTATATATTTTTGAAACTTGATAGGAAAACATCAGTAAAATGGTTTATACCAATCAGACGATTTTATTGATACTTAGGATAGATGTCGGAAAGAGCATTCTATAAAATAAAATGTTTAAACAAAAACCACTCAGGTTAGCCTTCCGTAAAGTCATTTCAACCTCTTTAGCCCTATGTGCCCCAGAACTCACACAAGCAAACTACACGCTTTTTTCCGATTTAATTATTTTTGAGTAAAAAATTCATATTTTTAAGACACACCCTGTTAAACCAACCCAAGCAATAAACGAATGATGAAGGACTATTTTTTATTTATTTTTCTTCTTTTGCTTGCGGCTGAATGGGTGAGCCAACAAAACTTAATAAAAATGAAAAATAGTTAAAAACGAAGTAAGAAAGTATTCTCGTTTTTCTACGCAGTTTTGTGGTGGAAGTTTCTAGTTGCAGGAATGCAGACCAATGCCAATGCACCGTTGCTTCTGGAAGAACTAAAACAAACAACAACAAAAAATAAAATAAGAAAAAGGTACATCATTCCATATCGAATGCCGAGAATTCCCAAGTCTCGACTTGACCATAAAACTTTACACCCTCAAGGATGGAGGAAAAGAGTGCTTAACACATTCGTCCATGTAATTGAGGTTATCAGTTACGTTTCCAATTGTTTTTTGTATTTTTGTTTTTTGAGTTTCGAGTTCTTCCATTTTTTGTTTTCTATTTTCTTTTATTTGGTGTCGGTTTTCCTGTCTGGGATTCCGTGTGTCTTGGCAGACGAATATGCTCTGTTATGTTGGTCATTGGTAGCCTGCTAGCCAGCCGTAGCCATAGCTAACACTAGAGTGGTTTTGTGTGCTGGCTATTTGCGATTGAACAAGAGATTTATAGCCTGGGAATGAGTATATCGATTGCAGTTGATCGTTTTCTTATATCACTCTTCTATCTCTCAGGCAAAGAGGAACAAACGGAATTTTATTTCTTTAATTTTTTTTTTTATTTTTTTCTTTATTTGAATACATTTTTTATTTTTTTTTCAACCCGGATTCTGTTCTTCTTTTGTTGGTTTAGAGTTCCATCTTTGGTTTAAATTGAATCGATTTAGCTCGGGGCTTAAGTTAAACGTTTATAGCTTTAGCAGCAGATGTCAGGAAATTAATTTTACAAAAAAAAAACTCTGCTTGTGGCATTTTATTGAAGTGGTAATGGTTTGATGGTCCTACATGTGTAGTATGTAGTTCATGATATTTGAGAAGGCAATTTTCAGATAAAAATAAAAGTTCTCGTAACTAATGTTAATAATGATTTATATATTTCTCTTATTGTGGTCACATGTGTGTTTTTTTTTAACAACATATTTTAAGGCTTTTCTTCTTCACTATTTTGTCGGATTTTTATTGATGTTTGCTTTTTCGATATAGTTTTGAATAGAAGTCGGTCTTAAATATAAGTTTTAACGATTTTCTTTTATCAACTTTTAATTGCAGTTTATTATTAGTTATTTATTAAATTAAGTACATTTCATTTTATATGAAATTAAAGGTAATAAAATAAGCTTTTTACTAGAGTTAAAAAAAGTATATGTCATCAGTGAATTTTTTGAAATAACGGTGTGGCAAAGACCGCGCAAAAAAAGTGGCTTTTCTAGAAGTTAAAAGTCAATATCTCAAAAAAAATACAATTCATTTGATATCAATATCAATTTTCTACGTCAGTTATTTGGCCAATTATTTGGAATAAAATCTGAAATCCTTATTTTGCAATCGTCAATTTCAAGCCTAAATATCTCGACTTTTCCATAAACGATTTCGAAAATATTTTACTCATGTATCGGGCTTCGCGTCACCTTTCATTTGATACCAAATTCGTTCGTGTAAACTCTGGGCCATAAATGGGCAATTCATTTTCCTTAGAAAAGTTTTGGAAAATTTAATTTAAGAAATCATTTGATTCTCAAGCCCCTCACAAGATTGAACATTAAAAACTGTTTTTTTTGGAGTTACTGTTGGAAATAGTTCTTATTAAAATTGCTTTTAATCAAAAAGGAGACTGTTTTTGTATAACTGCGTACATAGAACAATTTGTATTAAAATCGATAGATGCGTTTTTGAGACGCTTGTATTTTTGGTACCTCTATTGTCGGACCCAAGATTTTTTTAAACGTCAGATATCGGAGTGTCTTTTACTTAGTACGCAAATTCTTCATTTATACATAAGTTAGTGAAGACTAGAAGCAGCTCACTTGTTATGGTTCCGTTTCTGTATTTTAAGACCTTAATAGACAATATAGAAGGCTTTATTGTTCCGTCTTTTTATCGGCTGCTATTGACCCAAAGTAAAGTTTTAAGTTCAAATTAATGCCGTAACCTTGATTGTCTGACCCGTCTAGCAGAAAATTGAACTTCGTGATTAATTGATACAACCACTGTCCTTTGAAAAACAATGAATTCATGTTTATAATTGCTCCTCGTTCGGTCTTATTATTTATTTAAATACATAATTCTATTTAAATTTTTTTTTTTTGTTAAATAATATTCGTAAAGAATTTAATTTTCTATACTTGCAGCAATTTTTTCAAAACTTAAAATTATGTTAAAATAAAAAAAATATTAAAATTAGTATTGTACTCATATTCTCATAAAGAACGTAACCTAACTCTCAACCACTTCACCTACAAAATAATTCCTGCATATTAGGGCGTATACGTATAGATACTCGTATGTATAATTTTGTATCTCTTTGCAATTTTATTTTTTTTCAGTCGACATTATTATCTTGACTTGATCCTGATTTGTACCTACCTCCTTTGCATTTGTCTTCTTTATTTCACTTCAAGTCTTCTATAAGTTTTTTTTTTTCGTATGTACTATTTTTTTTTTTTGCATATTTTATCTACAAAACTTCCGCTAAACATCACATATATAACCCTCAACCTTCCAAGAAGCTCATTGTGCAAATTGGTACTTTGTACAACCCACAAAAGTAGGCACACATAAATATATGTCTACTATGTCTATATAATATATCTGTATAAGCCCAGCACAGATATCCTGCCGATGTTGCACAATTATATATATTCCTAGCTGAAAACTTAAAGAACTGCATAAAGAAAAATCTATATGATACGTCATTGGTGTCATTGTGTGTTCCCTAGGTTTGGTGCTGCTTCTTTTTCTTATTGTTCTTGCCTTATACTCGAAAAGTCATCTTCTATAATCTTGTTTTACCATAAAACGCAGACTAAGAGCGTTTGTCACAACTGCCACACCAACCTCCATTTTTTTTTTGTCTACACCCAAACCCAACGGCGTGCAAAGGGCCGGTATAAACTAAGTGTAGATTCAGCACCAAAGGGGCCTTAAGACCGAACAAAACCTGAGAATAGTTTAATAATTTTTTTTTGTCACAAATCTTATTTTTTGTGGTTTTAGAATTACGACAATTGCTAAGTACCTTCTTTTCCTAAGTATCAAGATCTGCCAGAACAGAAAGCTAATAGGATTGAGAGTTAAGATTGAATTAATGCTCAATTTGGTCCAGTTTTTCAGTGCTGACACTGTGCTGAATTAACTGTGATTTAAATCAGTTTGTCTTTTCTTTGCAATTCTTCTAGCATTACAATTGCAAATTCTTCTCAAATTAATTGTTGTTGGTTGATGAAGACTGGTGACTGCTTTATAGGAAGAGTTTTAAAAGAACTAAAATGTATTCTGCTTGTAGAACTGGCCTTGATCTCCTTGACACACGCTCAAGCCTCAAGTCCTTGTTAAATGCTTTCTACTAAAGTTTTTTTCGTTTCAATGAACCTAAACCTGACTATAAGTTTCATATAAATCATGGAGAAAATAACAAAAAACTTAAAAAAAAACTACAAATTTAATGGTGGTTAGCACAACAAACCGCCAATGAATTCCATAACATTTTCGAAAATAAACATTGAAATTGAGATTTTGATTCCATTTTTTTAAGAACCATATTGTGCTCAAATTGCTTTAATCCTTTTAGTCGTAGTTATTGAAAAAATCTTAAAGAAAAAAATCAATTTTTATGTAGAACCTAATGCCATATGTGTATGATTTTTCCTGCCCTCTCCTGGAAAATCTGTCAAAGTGTAATTAATAGTTGTTTACAGAATTAAGTTGACGTTATCATGAACATGTTTTAACTTTGATGGTAATATATTAATACAGAACGCTTACAAAAATATTGTAATAGAAAAATTTTAAATTACATAGATCTTGCGCTGCCCTTTCAATATTTTTTTTCAGAAAGGATTGAAATATTTATTTAGGTTTTTAAATAAAACCAATAGATGGCGTCGGCGTCGGTTGGTTCATATACAACATAATTATCAGAAGATGGTTAGTTTATGTGACCACATAATCTGAAAGAGTTAACAGGGCACAACAAAAAAGAAATAATTAAGTTAATTGAATTTTTCTGTTTATACCTATTACAGCTTTAAATATTCATATTCATATTCATATTCATATTCATATTCATATTCATATTCATATTCATATTCATATTCATATTCATATTCATATTCATATTCATATTCATATTCATATTCATATTCATATTCATTTTCATATTCATATTCATATTCATATTCATATTCATATTCATATTCATATTCATATTCATATTCATATTCATATTCATATTCATATTCATATTCATATGATTTAATCTCAGAAAATTCGATAAAACTCAATATTTACCTAGCAAGAGTTCGAAAATGACAGTCAATAAGTTAGGTGCCACATTGGGTTGAAAGTCAATACCTAAGACAAAAACAAAAAGGACTAACCTTGAGACGGAATCAGTAAGTTTTGGACGGCAATTTAAAAACTGGCAAATTCTGAAGAGAGGAGTTGAAATTTTCGAACGTTGTCAATCCAAAAAAGAATTTAAACTCAAAAACACCAGTACTCCTATATTAGCTATTGTGAATTACATGCACCACTCCTTTTATTTGACAGATCTGTTATTTCTGCGGCCATACAAATTGTTGAACACAATTGGGAATAAGGAACTCTCTTGTGAGAGACCGATCTCATCTGTGAAAAAACAACAACTGTTTTGAGCACGGAAACCACAGATTACCCACATGAAGATGAGAATCTCCGGCAGCCATTTTAATTTGCCTACAAGCTTGAACTGTCAGATTTCAGATAAAAAATGAGAATGTGTGTATAAAAACCTCACACAAAGACAGTAGGGATCTTCAGACACCTGATTGCAATTCACATCTATTCATTGACACGGGATGAAATTACAAAAACAACAATGTTAGCAAATGGCTTTTGGAGGGTGAAACATACGAAACATTCTCATCTTCATGTGGCTAATCTGTGACGGAAATGCGTTTGAATTGAAATATAGATTCCTAAAAATGGAAAAACAAATACCTAATGCATCTCCAAATCTAAGATACGACTGTATCGCTCAAATTTTGAGTCCTCGTGAATCGAATCGGGACATTCATGGAATTTACATTTATAAAAGGGCCAGTTTCACAGTCAGAAAAGTGGAACTTAAGTGGGCAATGTGAAAGATTGAGTCACATTAAAACAGTGTACACTTACCTGAATAAGTGGCACTTAAGTCTATAATGTTGGTGACTTAAGTTCCACTACTTACGCTGTCTATGAAACTTAGCCTAAGGTCCTAATATGGGAAACTTAAGTGCAACTTATTCCGGTAGGTTTCGACTGTGAAACTGGCTCTCAGTACCTACCTATACTCTGTCCAACAAAAATAGGCAGTACACGTCTTATGGGAAAGATTTTTCAAAATCATTAGCGTGCCATATTTTTGCACCATACTAAATTGAAATAACTCCTCCACAAAAAGTTTTTTCCCGCCCGTAAATTTCCAATAGCATCGGACACAGACACAGAATTGCTGTGGTCAATGGCGATTGACTGCTGCTTGATGTACATTCAGAGTTACCCGTGTGCATTTGGTAATTCGTTCAGCTTTTTTTCCTTGAGTTTCTGTTAACGTGCTTTTGATTTTCGAGCTTTAAGAAAAAGCTTTTAATGATGAGTGTTATCGTGTACACTACGACAACCCTGTGAAAGCTTTAATGAATAACAGATTTATGCAATCCATTGTAGCCAGAATGAGAGGCAAACGTCCTACACTGCCAATTTTTGTTGGACAGAGTATAAAAATTTATTTAACAAAATAAAAATTATAAAAAAAACTTTGAAACTGACATGTGGAATAATCCGGTCCTGCCAAAGTGACGCAACGCAACGCATGAAGAGGAAAATGTCCTTACGTGGCAACTAGACGATATTTAGTGTTTTTTTTTTTGTGCTCTTTATAGGCAAAGTGACACCCGGTTTCTAAAAGATGACTCCAATAAAAATGCACATCTTGGTTATGCAAAAAGGAAAAGAAGGACATAGATGGTACATATTAGAAGTGAAGGCGGAATCGAGGTTGAAAGTCATATCACAGAAAATGAATACCAAAAAAAAAAAAACACTCTCTTACACACACACCGAAAATAAAAGAAGGCGAAAAATAAAATAAAATAAAATGTAGAATGAAAAAGCATCCAGACACGTTCTTTTCACAGCCCTGCAGTACTCAAGAACTTGGTTTGATATAATAATGAAGAGTGCCTTAGGCGCAGCTCACTTTTGCTCCGTCTCCTCGAAAAGTCTAAGGTCTAGAAAGGCAGATTGAGATGATTTAAGGGTAGGTATATAGCGATGATGCTTTGTAGTGATTATAATTCGTTTTTTTTTTGCGTTCAGAAGGACTTCCCAGGACTAAGTGACGTCTGCTTGTTCTAATCTAAGTTTTTGCTTTGAGGTTGGCGTGTCCTCTAAGATCGCATGACAAAGTTAAAAATAAAAAAAAAAAAAAACATCTTTGCGATTGAGACTGCATTTTTAAACCTTTGTTCTAAAATACAAATTATACCAATTGTTCGCTTTGTCCTTTTTTTTTTTTGGTATAATAAGAGATTTGATAGAAGCACATTGCTATAGTGCCTTGGTGGTCTTATCTTCTCACTAACGATGTGCATAAGTGCGTTGGTCCTTTGTTAGTTTTTTTTTTTTTTTTTTTTTTTTGTATCTTGTTCTCACCAGGACAGAAGAAAAAAAAAAAAAAAAACAACTTCCTAATGAACACTTAAGAGATATCCTTGTAAAATTTACTCTGTTTGCCTTTTGTGGAAAAAGCGGGTGATGTGCTTAATTTCACACTTCTTTAATGGTCATTAATGTACATCACACACACATACATAGGTACACAACAAAATCTTTAGAAAATCTCAACAAGACGACGACAACGGTGTCGAAGACGACGCGACGGTGAAGTGTGGGGTGATTTGGTCGAGGGCTAGGAATGTATCTTACAATATTCCTTACACAATTAGTTTTGTTTGTGGGGAGGTGGCGCATCAGCACTGATGTTGGTGTTGGTTTTGGTGCTGTTATGGTTCTTCTATGGTTTAGCCGCATTGGTTTTAATGAACCGCAAAGTTGTTTTAGTCTCTGATACCCCGTTTCCATAGCTAAGTCACCATCACCCCCAACCACCACCACACTTTTAAAGAAATAAGAAACTTATTGGTCGTGGCAAGATTCCTCATTGCTGATGATGGGTTCTTCTATGGTGAGAAATTAAATTTAGCTTTTTCTTGTGTCTCTTTCGAATAACACGATAAGTTATTGAGGAAGGATTTCAAAAAGGGACCCAACCTTTTTCGGTCTTAAGAATTATAAGTTAAATTTGTTTTCGTTTGCAAGGATGAACAAACAATATTGTGTAGTAGTAGGTATTGAATGGCTTTTTTGAAGGATCGCAATCACCTTTTAGAGATTACATTGGATGAAAGGACTTTGCGCCATTTAATGGTCTTCTAATTGTTTGCTGCTTCCTTTCAATTTATTTTCAAGATCTTTTTGACGGATTTCTTTCCAATTTTAAATAAAATAAAATTAAGTAACATCAAATTTAATAAAATAATAATATTTTCAAAATGACAGAAATGAGTGGCGGGAGTTTTTTTTCAAATTACCCATTCAGTTCCACAATACGTCACGTGTTGTTAGAAAAATTCAAAATGCATAGAGCGAGTGTAACTCAGTCGGTGAACCAAACACGTGACAAAAGGAAAACTTCTTTCGCAATCCGAACCTTGATTTAAAAGGAAGACCTTATTTAAAGCTTATGCCTTCGACTCAGCTTTGCATCATAATTTATCAAATAAAAGGCCTACAAAATTTGTGTACATTAGTTAAGATAGTTTTCAAACTAATAAATTTACACTGAAGTTATAAATATTTTTTTACTAGAAGATTCACTGATATCCTAGAAGCCGGTGGCGTTTTGCTTAGTGCTTAGGAATATAGGACTGTCATGCCCAGAGGTCTTAGTTCGATTCCCAGCCTTGTCCTGGATGTTATCCCTTGTCAGAAATAAGTGCCTTTAACCTTAGACATTTGGATTTGTCAGAAAATTGTAGGTCCCCTTCATTTCTGCAAATAAACATGTTGTCACATATAAATGTTTGGGGGTTGTAAGTCATTAGGCTCTGGCTCTCCACGAGCTGTATTGCCACCAAATTTATTTATTTTTATTTAAGGATTTCTTACCAGTATTTGGAAATCTCTCTGATAAAATTCCATCTGAGCAATCAAAAGTTATACATAATTAAGTGAGAGTCTATAGAGATCCTTCAATGATACCAAGTCGCGGCAAACGACCGAGCTGATTATTTTTCTTAAGTTAACTTAAAATTCGTGTTGCACATCAAAATGGGAGATATTTGTTTTTAGTTAGATTAAAAAAAAAACAGAGATAACGATTCATACCGAGTTATAAGGTATTTAATTTTTAGTACCATAAAATATGAAATAATAATACAAATACAGCTTGAAATGCCCTTCAATTTTCGACAAAAAAATAATAAAAAATATTGTTAAAACCGATCCATAGGTGGAATATGTTTATGCTTGTTTTTTTTTATAATTATTTTTCACGAGATTTTTGGTTCTGCTGAAGAGAAAATAAAAACCAATTTAACGCTAAATTGGCTTCTACAATAAAATGAACCAAGCCAAAAAAAAAAGTGAAGGTCCCAAAAAGATGATGCCGCCGTGCCATTTTAAAGGAAGACCCCGACGCACGAGTGATGACTCACGAAAGTATTAGTGAATCTGAACCGATATACCTATAGCTTGTCAATCTGGAGGCAGCTAAGCTGCTTGGAGCCCCAGGCACTGGTTGATTGATGCTGAGGTTCATTCATCCCAATCATAATCTTCAACACAATCTTAATCCGCCCTTTTTCTCATTTCAATTCATAAAAAAAAACTAATTCAAAGAAAGAAATTATTTTTTCTGATCAAAGAAAAATTAGAGCAAACATCCTTTATCCCTAAGTATTTAATCCTTAAAAGGTACGTAAAATTATATCAAACCTAATGAGCATGAAGAACTTTGTAGTTTGTAGAAGGAACAACTTGCCAACCCACTTTTCATTTAAACATCCATTTCGCGTAATGAGTCAACAATATAGTTTTCCTTGTTTTTACTTTACCTACATACATAGCTTCTTGCGAAAAAAAGTTTTCTTTTTCTTCCCCCAAAGTGACATTAATATAGCAAAGAATGGGGTGGTTGTTGAAAGCATATAGGATGAAAAAACAATAGCAATGACACATTAGAAAGGATCGAGAAGTTATTAGACGGTAAACGAGGATACATATATTTATATTCACATATTATGGAACATCACTACCTATATGATAGCTTAGAATGTATGCGTGGAAGACATAAAGCTAATTGGAATTACTCGAATGTGAGACTTTTAATGTAATTGAAATCTTTCATCAGTTAAGTTTCTTTTGTTCATATCGAGATCCACAGTCAATCATTTATTAGTGTGTTATTTGCTTATGTACAGAGAGAGACTTAGAATAATGATTATCCCTTCGAATTGTAGTCATATACTGATTAAGAAAACTAAATTGAAGCTGATAAGATATGGAAATACTTACTTTAGCCAAACTGAGTAATTTTTTATCTTCTAAATGAAAATTGCCATTACGTTCCTTAAATTTTGATAAACTATATGAATTGGATTTGAAATAAATATGTTCGGCTAGAAAATTGAAATAAATTTTTTCCTAGAGCGTAGGACTAAGGGCCAGCTTCACAGTCGGCGGAATAAGTAGCACTTCGTTTTCCCATATTAGGACTTTAGGCTAAGTGGAACTTAAGTTACCAACATCGGAGACTTTAGGTAAGTGTGCACTGTGATATTGCCCGCATTAATCATTCACATTGCCCACTTAAGTGCCACTTTTCTGACAATGAAACTAGCTCTAAAATTATCAGAGAATCGAGTTTTTTTAGTAAATTCTTCGCGCCCAAAAATAAAAACCCAAATGAATTTTAGTTTTGATATATTTTTTTATATATTAGTAGTAAGATATTATAAAGGGTGATTTAGACTTGTTTTTTTTTTTTCAATGGGTTTTATTGACAGATCACGTGTAACTGGCATCATGGTGCTTTGTTATTCATATTGAGTATTGTTTTGTTTGACAAATCATCATGGAAAGGCTAACACCTCAACAGCGTCTTCAAATTATTCAGCTATGTTATAAAAATTAACGTTCTGTGAAAAAATATTTTTCGTGCACTTCGAGCAATATAGGTGTGCATTATCGACCTTCCGAGTCCGTTATTCCCTTTGCCATCCGCAAATTCGAATCTTAGTGAAAATTATAAGATAATAAGCGACCGAATAGACCACATCCAGTCCGTAGTGAGGAGATTGCAGCTGTGGCGGTGAGTGTGGCTGAAGACCGTGAGCAACCTATTCAACGCTGATCTCAACATATGGGCTTATCGTATTCAACTTTTAGCTTTTAGCCTGGAAATTGAAGCCCGTGATGTCAGCAACCACAACTAGCATAAAATAGTATGCCTAACTTAAAGCATTCTTAAATACATCTTAAAGTAGCATTTCTTATGTCGGTGTTTTTTTTTTATTATTTCTTTAATACTTCTTTAATCCTTTTAATTTTTTTTTTAAGTAATTAAATCGGCATTTTTTTAATTCTATAATACTTCCTTAAGTCTTCTAAAAATAGTATTATTAATTGCACCACTTGACACTAGTAGTAGCCGGTGGCGTAATGATTGGTGCGTATGTCTGTCAATAGTTGGAAATAGAAAATAAAAGTACAAAAATGAAAGACCAAAAGAAACAAGTAATAATACAAAATAAATACAAATAAAACAAAAAAATTAATAAATCTTATTTTTTTCACAAGAAATGCTATAACTCTTAAAGAAGGAGTAAAGAAGTATTTAAGAAGACTTTTTGAAGGGAAAGAAAATCTAATACCTATTTAAGAAGGAGTAAGGAAGTATTTAAGACAAATGTAATTACGAATTAAGAAGATTTTAAGAATCAATTAAGCTTCTTAATTCCTTCTATCGGACCGCCCACTTGGGCCTTTTATCTACTAAATACGAATTTAAATCCGTTTTAAAGAAGAATGCAGGCACCACTTTAAAATTCTTAAATCCTTCTATAAGTAATTTTGTGCTACTTGTGACATTTGGTTCCAGAAAGACGGTGTTACAGCACTGACAGTGCGTGAAACAATGGCTATATTGAGAAACAACTTTGGTGAACAGCTAATTTAGCATTTCGGACCTGTTAACTGGCCCTAGATCGTGTGATTGTGATTTTATTTATTCTTTAGGGTTATTTTTTCTTTAGAGTTATGTGAAGTCAAAAGTCTTCGCCAATAAGCCAGCTACAATCCAGGATTTGGAAGCCACATTACCTACTCGCGTAAGTCGGAAAATACCGGTGGCAACGTTGGAAGCAGTGATCCAAAATTGGATCTTCAGAATGGACCAAGTATGACGGGGGCAACATTTATACGAAATAATATTTAAAAAGTAAATGTCAGACACTGTTCTTTCAGGCTTTGATAAAGTTTCTACCATCCAAATTCATTTTATGTGTTTAATTTAAAATTCAAAAAAAAAAACAAAACAGGTATAAATGAATCACCCTTTATAGTTTAACTAAGAGCGTCCGCATGGGGCCAGTTAGTTAGTTGTAAGTTATTGATAAGTTGGTTAGTTTTTATGAATTTTTGTCTGGCTTTAAGTTATGTATAAATAACTATAATGAAAAATAAAAATTAATTTCAAAAAATACACAAAAAAAGTCCATAGAGCTGTCATGCAGGAGCTTTGGGTTCGATTCCCAGTATCGTCTACTTAAAAAAGAAAAGTAATCTTGCGAGGAAGTGACAAATCCTCCAAGAATATCCGTTCGGATTCGGCAGAACACGCACACAGGAATGGTTGAGAGTTGTAAGTCACTAGGCTCCTTATAAGTATTATTTACCGATATGTTTATCTTAAAGCATTTTTGTAGACCTTTTAAACACCCTAATATAATGTTACTTTATTAGCATCATTCTACTTTCAAGTTGGTGAAACTGTGAAAAATGACCCCTAGTTGCAATACATGTAGGATTTGCCCTGAAGCCATATAAAATGTATTGCTCTTGTTGCATTTATCATAACCTCTTTTAGGCCTAAGTTCTTCAAGTTTCTTAAACATTCTTCAGTTGGTTCCAATTATTTCACATTTTCACGCACCATTTCCCCCACCACTTATAGTTATTTAAGGGATTTTAATTTTCTTTCTTTTTCTTCTATTAATGCGCATTTAATAAATTATGTTCTTCCCATCAAGAAAGCCTGACAATTTAAATTATAAAGAAATAACTCTTCTAACAAGAGTTATCTATACTCTGTCTTCTCACTTCCACCAAATGGTAGATTATTTTTGAAAATTTTCATCATAAGTAGATTTGTGTGGCGTGTTATTAAAATTATATGATGCATATACCTGTTCGTTGTTTTGCTCGTTAAAAATAATTTTCACCTCCTTAATGAGCCATCAGACGAGATAAGTGCTTCCTGGTTGTAAATTATGGAACGAACAAATTACCTGCAATTAAAAAAGAAAACACACAGAGATTTCGAGTTAAAAAAATTTAAAGTTTATGAATAAAGATTGTTTGACAAAAATGCATAAATTATGAAATTGAAAAAAAAAGTCGAAAAAAAATAAATTATAGAATGTAAGTTACAGATTTTTTTAGGGAATTATTACCAAAGGATAAAAAGAACCTCTAAAGGTTTAAGAGACGAGAAACGAGAGATGCTGATAATACGGAAGAACCATTTTTACAAACGATGACAAATCGAGTTCCACTGTGTGGTATACATTTAAAACCGACATAGACCAATGATTATGTCCACCAAACTTTGACAAAATGAAGATAGGGTGTTTTGGAAGAAAGTCCGAAATAAAGCTGCAGGAATTGACAGTCTTGCTGTTGAGCTGTTTCAAGTGGCAGGTGACGACTTGGAGTAGGCATGTTCTAGCTCATCCGGTGGCTTAACGAATGGTTCCTCAGCATTTCTTCAGACCCTCTTACCACGCCAACTAAAGAGGCATTTGTCCACTTAACATTCCCTACAGGATTTTTTCTGCCGTTTTATGTGCCGATAGACAACGTAAACTACTCAATCAAAGTTACCAAAGACCTTATCTATACCTTTTCTGTCAAAAAAGGTTTTAGGAAAGTCAATGCTCTGTCATAGTAGGAATAGTAGCAATCAAGAGTATTTGATGAGAACCCATTTCTAAAAGACCAGAAGTGACAGTGGAATCCCAGTAGGTTAGACTTAATGTAGTTAGTTTATGACGTCTGTTATCTCAGGCTGTAATTTAGTGGAGACTGCTATCTCATTGTCGGTCATGCATTTGCACCCTATGAAACTTATTTATAAGAGTTTTTAATTGTATACCAATTATGAAGAACCCAGTATAAAGTAAAATCCTGAACCCGACGTTTCAAACCCGGTTTTTCAACAGGGACGCTACAAAAGTAGAGCAACAGGGACAGCAAATGACACCATATTTCTTGCCGCTTTTTTGACATTTCTCTTCAGTAAGGTTTGCCATTTTATGATGGAAAGATATACGAGCCAACAACTAGTCGAAATTATTAAAATTTACTACAGAAATTCGGAGTCAGTGGCCTCAACATTAAGAGCGCTACGTCCTTGAAAACCGTCGAAAATTGGGTTCAGCGTCTGGACTTCTGAGACAGAAGAGATGAAGATGGGTTTAACTATATGATAAATGAAGGAAAACCAAAGAATATGCTGTTATTAAATTAGTAAGAACACCTAACACTGACGACTAGGACAGAACGATACTATAGACTAGACAGCTATTACTATACAGGGTGATTCGCATATACGGTGTGATAAAAAGCTAGAGCGTGGAGACTGGGTCTATTCCCCCTGTTTAGTAAGGAGGGGCCATTTTCTAAAAAAAATTTACTCAAAACAGAAATCTTTTCTTTTATTATGCTTTTAAATAAAGTTATTTTAAAGAATAGTTTTTGAAAAAAAAAATTTCAAACTTAATATTTTGAAAAAAAAAATTTCAAACTAATTTTTTTCAAAATTTTACGTTATTAAGCACAAATTTTATTTTCAAAATTCAGTGCGTTTATTAGTTTTTAGTCAAAAACTTAAAACCGGATGCTTAAATGTCTTGTACTTTTTGAGAAAACTGAAAATAACTAAATCTACTTTACAAGCTACGTGTCGTGAAAATTGGATCTTTAGAGCAACTTAACAAATTAAGGGAATTTTATTTCAGTTATTTTCTAAAAAAACTAGAAGAGATTTTAATTTCTGGTGTTCGACTTAAAATTAATAAATGCATTTGATATTGGAAACAAAAATAGTACTTAATAACGTAAAATGCTGAACAAAATTAGTTTGAACAAAATTTTTTCAATTTTTTTTTTCAAAATTTTGAATTTGAAAATTAACTTTTCAAAAACTATTCTCTAAAACAACTTTATTTAAAAACATAATGAAAGTAGAGATTTATGGCTTTACAAAAAAGTGCATCATGGTATTGTATGTATAACCGTTGTTTTTCAATATTTTTTTTTCTGTTTTAAGTCAATTTTTTTTATAAAATTGCCCCTCCTGGCTAAACGGGGGGGAATAGAGTACCCCCCTCCAATACGATTTTTTTTTCTTTTCTCAACCCAACTACACGCTCTAGCTTTTTTCCACACTGAATGCGAATCACCCCGTATATGTACGTAGTTAAGGACTTTCTCCGTATGCTCTTAAAACGAAAAATAACTCTTGCCAATTGCTGCTTCTTTCGGCTAAGAGGAAATTAAGTAGCAAGGCCTTTTCTTGTCCAAAGTAATGTGTCACCTTATAAGACTTTTATTTACCTATCATCCTGGTCCTGCTAGATAGTGCGGTGGTATGGACCTTGTCAAAAGTGGATGAAAACGTTTTAGGCTGTTTTGAGAAAAAAAAATTCCCCAGGTGATTTTCAGTGCCATCTGCATAGAAGAGGAGTGCAGGTACAGCGACACCAATCTAGCCAAAAAAAAAAGAGAAAAAAACCCATCGAGTGAGCTAGGCCCTATTTCATTAAAATTGACAGTTGAAAATTCTACAAATTTGTCACCCTTGTCTGAAAAATGTGTATTTCATATGACAAATTTTTCATGACATTTTTTTTCATTGTCATAATACTGACACACTTGTTTGTCATTGTATGATCTTGAAGTTTGTCTTGGCCTACATGACTTTATGCAGTGCATCTAGAGAGTAATTGTCAACACTTGAAGGTAGCTAAGTTTGCTGGCACAGTTGTCAATTAAATACTGACAAATATGTATGTAAAGTGTATATTTTTTTCATCTCATAAAAAAATTGTCAATAGAAATTTTTCAGAAAATTCCTCACAATTGTAGAAAAATACACACAAATAGACAATTTATTGTCATGACAATTTTTTTATGAACCGAAAAGTTGACAATTGTCGGGTCAGATTTTGACAATTGTCAGGTTGTAAACTAACAAATTGTCACCTGTCGCAATTGTCAATATTTATGAAATGTTTCATCATTTATAGCAAATGGACATTACCAATGCTTCCGGCCAAGACAAATCTTTGGGTCCCCCTAGGGACTGTGTATCGCATGGTGCACACGAGTAGAATAGAACATCAACGAACTAGAGACAGCTAGTTAGGGACCGAGCCGACTGGAAAAAGCTTGTTGGTTGAGGCCCTATTGCGACACCTTAAGTAAGCAAGCCACTAAGTAAGACTTAGCTTAATTAAAATCATCTTTCAAAAAACAAATGTGTGCCATTCCAGAGATCCAAGATTAGTCTGGACACAAATTTTTTAAGGCCCACTCGGGTGCACTGTGATATCCACTATATTCATAAACTTTAAGCAGTTTAAAAGATATTTTAAAAATTTAATAAAAAAAATTACCAAAGAAACAAAATCCCTCGTTATGGCATATTTTTATTATCGAGGAAAACCTTTGGCTAATTTAATAGAAACAACAAAAACAACAGGAAGAAGAACAAGTGCATAATCAAAGATGTCATCCATATGAAGCCATTATGGCTTATAAAAGAATAAATAAGGAAATAATAAAATCAAAGGAAGCAACTTGGTTTTCCGCACACAACAGAAAATTCACTCCTCGTCTATAATAGTAGCTAGTTCGTTTAGAAAGAGCAACAACAATAAAAAAAAAAAAAAAACCAAAACGAAAACGAAAACCTATAATGGGGGATTACGATTTGCCCTATTCCCCTTCCAACAAATCATTCATTTGATTAAATTGCAAAATGCTGCTCCCCCACAATGACCAAGCTATTGTTTACTCAATCCGACGTTTATCCTTGTGGTGTTGTAAAATGTCTTAAGTCTTTATATTTATTTTTTTTTTAGACCGTAGCGCAAGTCCTTATTCCCTCGTCGTTGTTTTCATTTTTTTTTTTTACAAAGTCCCGCAGTACGATTAAACGGGCAAGAGTGAGACATTTTCACACCAATTGGTTTTCAATATTTTTGTGCTGCTTTTGTTTTCTTTGCTGCTCGTCCTTCGTTTTCTTTGTTGTTCCTCAGCCCCGGCATTTTTTTTCCTTTGAAAATGGTTTAAGTATTTGTTTTTTTCTTTTTTTTTATCGCCAAGAACCAAGTTTTTCGCTTGGTCACATTCAAATGCGGTGTGCTCTGTGTTTATCTCTTAAATTGGAATAATTTGCCATTTCTGGGTGGCGCCCAACACGGGGACTGCTGAATTCTCACTTGAAGTTCAATTTAGATATTACAGCAGAATAAATGGAATTAAATTTAACCCGCCAAAATCTTAAGGTCGTCTTTTATGTGAACAGCAAGTCGAAAGCGAAGCATGACGTCCGTTTGCCTTCTGTTTGCTTATCATAATTCACAATTGAACCCAGAAGCTACACCATACATAAGTGGGCTTGGGTAAGATAACAGTCTCTTTACACAGACCATCAGGGAAGCGAGGCTTCTCAACCTTAACCATATCCAAATAAAGACTTAAGGCATTTGTATGGAACTAAGCCAATAGATAGTGAACACGAAGTAGAGAAGTCCCCCCGCAGCCAAAATTGAAGCTACAAAAAAAATGATTCAAGAATGGAATTTATTTGTTGAGTAATTATCCTTTTACGGAATTTGTCGGCCTTTCTCTCTGTCCTAACTTTGCCAATCCAATGAAGAATTACTTTCGACTTACTTCTAGATAAACACACACACATAGATACTTTTTTTGTGCTCTTTTGTTGCTTTTTAGCTTGCGGACATGTTTATTTTCTATTAGAAAGTCCCATTTTCTTATCATGTTTTATTATATTTGCCTCGAGATGTTGAATGTTTAGGCCTAATATATTATCTCTGTCGTTTTTTTTTTTTTTGTTTTCATTTTTTCTTAATGGTCTATTTCTTGTTTTATTAAAAAGATAAACGGAGGAAATAAGGATCAAAAGTTAAAGTTTTGCCTATTTTTTTTTTTTCTTTTTCTCTTTTTTTTTTGTATATTTTTTGTTTTATTATACTTTGACTATTTAATGTCAAAATTGGGTTTAAACTTTTAAGAATGTTTGAAGTTTAGGCTCATTAATTTATTTTGAAAAGGGATACTTTATTCCTTTGCCTTTGCCTTTGTTTTCTTATTCTCGTTTAAAATATCGGATATAAATATTTTTGCTGTCATTTAATATTTAGTGGGCCTAAAGTTGATTTAAAACCTTCGTGTTTTTTTTTTTTTTTTTTAGAGCTATGCAATCTATCGTATTTCATTATGGCAAAAAATTTGGCAAAAAAGATACAGTCGGATTTCAGATTACTTTTTTTTTGTGTTAGGGTCTTTGAGCGACAATGTATAAGCCAACTTCTGAAAATACATAAAAATGTTGACGAAAATCTAAACAGGAGGAAATTAGGCTGTTTGTGCTTAGTTACCGGCAAAAGACATGCTAAATATAACAGTTTTGGTTTATTTTTTACTGCAGGCCCTTCACCGGTTGGCATATTTCGGTTACTTAGAATAGCGATTATACAATTCAAATGTCTAGCAGTTTATCCCAAATTATAGTCTGAGATAGCAGACGTCACTAACTTACAGTCTAAGATAGCAGACGTCACTGAATTACAGTCTGGAATAGCAGACGTCACTTAATTACAGTCTGAGATAGCAGACGTCACTTAGTTACAGTCTAAGATAGCAGATATCACTGAATTACAGTCTGGAATAGCAGACGTCACTAAATTATAGTCTGAAATAGCAGACGTCACTAAATTACAATCTGAGATAGCAGACGTCACTAACTTACAGTATAAGATAGCAGACGTCACTGAATTACAGTCTGGAATAGCAGACGTCACTTAATTACAGTCTGAGATTGCAGACGTCACTAAATTATAGTCTGAAATAGCAGACGTCACTCTAACTACTTAAAACCTGGGCTTCCACTGTCTTTTCTAAAACTCAAGTCCTTCAAAATGGAGACTCACCAAGTACTCGGGATTGGTATTGATTTCTAGTGTGGCAGAGCTCGATTTAATGGTGCTCATCCATGTGTCTCAACCGAATGTGAATTATAATTTCACAAAAAAAAATAATATTAATATTTTCTTATACTAATGATTGGCTCTTTCTAGAGTCGTTGTTAACGTTGATTCGGTATTGCTTTGTATGCAACTTAATGAACGGCGGCGGTGAAGAAAAGGGTGTAATGCATCATTACAATTTCAAATAAAATGTTTTTTGCAGGAGTACCTAATGCTTCGTGCAAGGAAATCTAAAATCCTTCAAAAATATCTCTTTTCATGGAAAAAAAATCCCTTAATCTAAGCATTTCCCCTTCGGTAGTAGTTTTAAGGTCTTCTCCATTTTTGCCGACTTACACCCTTATATGAGTATTTGAGAGTAAAAGTATCTTGGCCTTTTTTCTGTACAAGCTATCGTGCCATAAATTTATATATTGACTTATTTTTTATTAATTTTGTTTTCTCTATCTAAAGGTTTTTTCCACTTAGGTGGAAGGTACTGTCATTTTTGGCTAAAAGATCAATTTTAAATCTTTTAGTTTGTGTTAAAAAAAAGCTGTTCTTACACATTATTTTAAAGGGAATCGAAATACTGAGTTTTCCACAAATAAATTTTAAACTTTTTTTTGAGATCCAATTTCAGTTTTGAAGGTTTTTTTTCAATTTTTTAGTCAAAAAATGCAAAACACATTTTTTTTTCTTGGTACATTTTGAATTGAAAAAAAAAGGCAGGACCCTTTGTTGAAGTATCGAAAATGCGATTTCAATTAATGCGATAATTCCGGATGAATGTAGTTTCCGCGATGGAAACGGGTCAGGTCAGACCAAACGGGCGAAAAATCAAATTAAATCTCTTTGTGTCTGAAAAACTATTAAATATAATAATAAAAAAAATAAATATTTTTACTCAACGTGGCGTTTCTTTTCGTTTCGTCCCTCTGCATGCATAACCATTATTTTTTGATGAATGAAATTTCTCAACGCCCACAAAAAATATTAATAATTAATTAAGTTCACTCGAATGCAGTGCCCTCTATATGTATATACAAAATGGGCATTTCAATTATGGGTGGTAAACTGATGATGGTTAAGTTTATGTGTGTGTGGATGTGCTCTGTGGTGCTATATACAATGTGGTTAATGGTGTACCATACAGAAAAGAGAAAATGCCATCAAACAAAATAGATATACCAATACAATGTACGAATATACATACCTATTTGTATATAAATACAAAAACATAGAATTTTTCATATCGAAATAAATGTATGTTCCTTTTGTCGAAGGACCCCGGGCGCTCTTGTTGATCCTTTTCAACAAATTGTACAAAACGACAAAGATATTATTCAATTTTGTGTATACAAAATGGTTTTTTGTTGCCTCGTGGCGCGCAGCAGGCGGTATACCTACAGCACAGTTATAAACAGAGGATAGTGTTCGTTTTTTTTTTTCTTTGTGAGTCTTCTTGGTTTGTGGGAGAATACAACTTAAATTCAAGGTTTTATTTAAGGAGTAATATGAGTATAAGCAAACGCAAAAATGTTAAGCTATATTTAAGATCATGCTTGGATCAATATGGCAGCTTAATAGCTTGCCACTTGACTATAGATTGCATTAATAATCCCAAAACGTCAATATGTATTTCAATAAATCTTAATACGAAAAACATCATATTTATTATTTATTGAAAATATTAAAATTGAAATCATATGAAAAAGAAGTGTTTTTATTTTTTTTAAGTATGCCCACCAACTGCTACAGTGGCCCAAATCATCAATGTGTTTCTCTTTGCATCATCATAACAAAGAAAGGACGTAATGCGATTTTCTTTTTTAACTCAGAGCCAGATCACGGAACTGTCAAAAAAACATTCTATGTTTTTTTTTTGGCTTAGACAACAGACATATCAGAGCATAAAAGTGTGTTTCTTTTTTCCATCGTAGCTAGCTCAGAGGTTGCTCAATTAGGCTTTTCCAGAAACTATCTTTGTCTTTTCTCTTTCTAATTTTGACATACAAATATGTAGGGAAAACAAACAATCGACCAATCACAATCACATGTTTTTGTTTTCCCTACATATTTTTCTGTCAAACTATTGTTTTTTTTTTTTACTTGTTTGGCACTGAAGTCTGGCGGATGTTCCAAATTAACTCAATTCGAGCAAATCGAGCGAAACGCTGAGCGAAGCCAACTTCACACATAATTAAGAATACAAAATGGATTCCCTATGAAATGACAGTTCAGTGCTCAAAATGTGTTTCATAATTAAATCTGAGGACTCTGATCATAATCTGCTCAGAGCTCTGATCTGATCGCTCAGCCTCTGCTCAGAGCTTTGCTCAGAGCCAAAAAAGAAAAACGCCAAATATAAAACGTCAAATTAAACACCCTGCTCAGTCACCAGATTTGATTCCCGTAGAGCATCTGCGGGACCATTTATAGAAACAAAGAACAAACACGAGCAAAACTGACCTCATCCTTCTTGAGGAATGGAACAAGATTTTCGCAGAAACAACTTCCAAACTGGTGCATTCCATGAAGAATCGACTCAATGAAGTCATGAGAAACAAGGGCGGTCCGACCAAATACTGATCTTGTCATCATTCCGTTTAGTTTTAATAAAATCGAAAAAGGAAGGAATTAACGCAGGCTTTTTTGTTGTGTTTTTAAGACTTTTGTGGTGTGAATAAAAAATTTTAAATTTCTTATTTTTAATAAAATGTTATTATGTTTTAAGTAAAAATGAAGATGTATAAAAATATTTATTTAATTTTATGAAAGATTTCAAATCATTGTGTTAGAAACTTAAATTTTTTCCAAAAAATAAAAAATATTTGTTACTGTACGGGGACTTTTTTGACTATGGGGTGTATAAAGGGTGTTTTTTTTTTAGACGTGTGGTTTTCAAAAAGAAATAAAACACATATAATTTAATGTTATGGCAACGAATTTAGCTTTATTGTAAAGATAAGGGTTTGCCATTATGTTTTAAAAATGATTTCGGGCAAGTAGCCACCGCGGCTGGCTCGAATAAATTCCAGCCGAGAGGCCCAATTTTCAACCACTTTTTGCAGCGATTGGGGGGATTTTGTCAGCAATAACGCGCCGAATATTCTCTTCCAAGCCGTCAATCGTCTCGGGGTTATCTGTGTAGACAAGCGACTTCATATAACCCCACAAAAAAAAGTCCAGCGGTGTTAAATCGAACGATCTTGGAGGCCACGCCACAGCCCCACGACGCGAGATAATGCGCTCACCAAAAGTTTCTTTCAATAAATTGATTGTTTCGTTGTCTCTATGGCATTTAGCACCGTCTTGTTGGAACCAAAGGTCGTCCACATCAACATCCTACAATTCAGGCACGAAAAAGTCATTAGCCCATGGCTCTATAGCGTTGCCCATCGACTGTTACATTATGGCCGGCTTCATTTTTGAAGAAATATGAACCAATGATTTTCTCTGCCCATAGAGGACACCAAACAGTAATTTTTTGAGGATGTAACGGCGTCTCAACATTGGCTTGTGAATTATGATCACTCCAAATACGGCAATTTAGCTTATTAACTTACCCATTCAACCCAAAATGGCCTTCATCGCTAAACTAAATTTTCTTGGGATGCGTGGCGTGAACCGAACCATTATTTTGGTAATAAATTTGCACGATTTGCAAACTTTGTTCAGGAGTAAGTCTATTAATTATGAAATGGCAAACCAAACTGAGCATAAATCAAGTGACAGCTGTCAAAAACACCAACTCCGAACAAAGTATTGCCAGATTGAAAACCACACGTCTAAAAAAAAACCCGTACAAGTTGGCGCAAAAGTCATCACCCTATCCAAAGATGCTTTGCAAATGGCGGCAAATGTAAATTCTAGTTTGACATGAAGTAAACAGATACAAAATACACGTTAACAAGACATGAATGACTATAGGTACCTACTCCTAAAGAATGCGAGTTTCGATATTTTTGCGGAATAATTCGTGGTCGGTGTTCAACTTTTGCATCGGGTGACAAATTTTCCACCATCTTCTATTTACAACTTTAACCTTTTTTTAAATTCTATTCCAAAAATAAAAAATCGTCTAATCTTAAGCTCTATCAACACCTAAAGTCAACTGTTAATTCCGTTAAAATATTGGTAAAATTTGATCCCTATGATAATTACTAGAACGTTCCTAAGTTATATCGATTTCACTTGTGTTAAAAATTAAAATAGCTATCAAATTTAACCAGCATTTTAACACACAGCCTTAAATACGCAATTCTTCTTCTCAGGGAGGAACTACGCACCGCCCAAAGCTGCAATATAAGAACGAATTTGTGATATTTCATTTTCTTATAAATAACAACATAACCAAACCAAAATAATGTCAAAGATCTTTACTTTCACTTTACTTAGTTACATTTTAGTACCTAAGGAGTTTTTCTTAGAAATCAAAAAAAAAAAAAAATCATGAACCGATAACAAGATTTGTAATGCCATTAAAAAAAAAAAAAAAACAAGAAGTATCTATCCATCAATCAGCTTTATTCCTTCAAACATAAAGACAGGTACTCATTGTTTGTTGAACTAAGTTAATAAATTCAATAAGGCTCCACAAGCTAATGTACCATCAGCATAAGTCTTAAATTTGATAAAGTGTTCAAGTTAAAAGCATAATTTGAGTAACAAAAGAAGAAAATATATACATAGGTACACACAGGCATCCATTTTAAGTCCTTGGAATGAAAGAAAGCTCTACATGCCTATGTATATTTTCATTAAAAAGTATTCTCAGTAAAAATGTTAATAGTAGGTATTCTTTATTCACCCCCACGGCATTTTCAACACATGATTTTTTTTTTTTTAATTTTTAATTTTGTGATTGGGAGAGAGAGAAGAATCTAAAGGAAGACGAACAAAAAAATCGAAAAAGGAAATATAAATTAATCAAAGCCCTTCAACCATCAATCGATGAAGAATAAAACTTCAAACGACAAATTTGAAAATCATTTGATAAATATCACATTTCAAACAGAAGGAGCACAATATTGCCGCCCTTCATCCATACTCATCCACGCTCCCCCACCGACCGGCGCGGCGACCGCCCACCACCCTCGGCAAGATTTTGTGAAGAACAGAACACAATTCCTCCATTGGCACTTGCTGTCGATTGAATTTCAAAGGAACAAAAGTTTACATCGTTAAATAACACTTAAGCGTTACATTTGAGCCGCATATCGCGTATATCCTTTCAATTAATATTTAATGGTATTCCTTCCTTCATCCCTATTCTATATACCTATGGCCCAAACAAATAACAGCTTTGAGGTATACCACCTTCAAAGTTTCCATACTTTTCGGCTAAAAACAACAAACTTTTGCCACAAGAAAGCTGATTACAACATATTTATATGGAAAACCAAAAACAACAGCAGCAGTAGGAGTAGCAGTTGAGTAACAAAGGAGGCAATAAAACGAACATCTGAACAAAAAAAAAAAAATGAAAAAACATGTCCTGGAAAGTTGGGCTGCCTCAGTCTTCGCATCACATGAGCTTCACAAACATAATAAGGAATAAAAGCCTTTGAAGTTTCATGTTGATTTAGCTATAGATTGGGAAAGAGTTGGGCTGATTCTTATGGGGAGAGAAGGAGGGTGCTGGTGCTGCCACCGTGGAAAGAAATAAGCCTAATTAGAAAGAAGACGACTTTCTGCGAGCAACTGTTGTCTTTTGTGAAAAGTCGGCCACCACAAGCAGTTAAAAGTTGAGCTCGTAAGTAAAAAAAAAATCGAAAAAGGTACCTTTTTTTTGTCAACCTTAAACCTCAAGTTTCTTTGTAACATACATTTTTTTCTGAACTTTTTGTGGCTTTTTTGAGTAAAAACTTCAAAAATAATAATAAATCTCCCGGCTAAGTTAAAATATAAATAAACCAAGTTTTCTTTAAGAAATGTTTTCATTATTTCAAAATGTGAGACTTAGAAGCATTTTCTGTGAGAAATAAAAAAAAAATTGTTTTCACTCGTGACTTACATAATGTGTAAATGTATGTGTGGTTTGAAGAAGTGTACACGAATATAAAATGTTTTCCAATAAGAGGTGTTATTTTGATATTCAAAGAAAAATAGCATTTTTTGAGATAAATGATCGGATGTTTATTTCATTATAAAGAGGAAGGTATGCCGTTAATAATGGAACAAAACATCAGCCAAATGGCCGCCACGACCACGCTTACAGGACCATATCCTTTTCATGAAATTTTCCATAACCAAATCGCAAAGTGGCTGCCTTATGTCCTCGATAGCCTCACGAATTCCATCTTTGAGGTCTTGAATCGATGCTGGGCTGTTGGCGTAGACCTTATCTTTCACGTGGTCCCAAAGGAAGAAGTCGCAAGGTGTTAAATCACAAGATCTCGGTGGCCAATTGTGATCACCTCTTCGAGAGATAACACGGCCCGGAAACTTTTCCCGTAAAAGATCGATGGTTTCATTGCTTGTGTGGCACGTAGCGCCGTCTTGTTGAAAGTAAACGTTGTCCAGATCAATACCATCCAATTCCGGCCATAAAAAATCATTAATCATCTCTCGATAGCGCAATCCATTGACCGTAACTGTTGCTCCAGCCTCATTTTCGAAAAAGTAAGGTCCAATGATCCCGCCCGACCATAAACCGCACCAAACAGTCACGCGTTGAGGATGGAGAGGCTTTTCAACAATAACTCTTGGGTTTTCCGAGCCCCAGATGCGACAGTTTTGCTTGTTGACGTAGCCTCCGAGGTGGAAATGGGCCTCATCAGTCAAGATGATTTTTCGATAAAATTCCGCATTTCATGCATTTCAAGGACCCATTCAGCAAAGACACGACGTTGTTTGATGATCAGCCGGCTTGAGTTCTTGTGTTAACTGAACTTTATAAGCCTTAAGACCCAAGTCTTTATGCAAAATACGGTGTAATGACGTTTGTGGAATGCCTAGTTCCAATGAACGACGAGGAATGGACAAACCTGGGTTTTCTTCAACACTTTGGGCTACAACAGCAATATTCTCAGTTGTTCTTGAGCGACGTGCACGGGTTTTATTCTTCACATCTCTAACTTGTCCCAACAGCTCGAATTTGTCCACCGATTTCTGTATTGCGGTCCGACAAGGTGCTTCACGACGACCCAAAAATGTTTTAGTTTTACGAACCGTCTCTGCCAAATTTTCACCATTTTTATAGTGAATTTTAATAATTTCAATGCGTTGATGAAGCGTGTATCGTTCCATTTTTATTAATGGCGTAGTTTCTACTTGTCAAATGTCAAAAAATAACAGCTTCAAAAGTGACAGTTACCGAAATAGCGGGCTATTTAAAATAACACCTCTTATTGGAAAACCCTTTACAAATAACAAAAACAAAAATTTAGAATGCCTGAAGTCACCATGAAGATGCGTAATTTTCAGCATTTTCACTGAATGCATCCATTAGTAGGTACGCACAAACTGACATCACTAAAATTCCCAGGGTCCCATTATTGTTAGATTGATGTTGTTAATACACCAGCAACTGTAGACATTTTATGAAGTTTGCTTATGTAATTTATATAATGTGATAGCTATTAACGTAATGGTAAGTGCTATTGACGCAGCTACATCAATGTGTAACTCATCTAGTGCCTCCGTATAGGATGGATCGGATTGTTTGATACGACCGCAGGTGTTCCCCAAGGCTGCATTTTAAGTCCATTACTTTTTGCTCTATTTATTGCCAATATTTGTGAGGCACTTCCAGGCGGTATACTATTCTCTAATACTCAGGTGAAAGTTTTGCTGAACGCTGATGACTTAGTGGTACTAGCTGACAACCCTTTCATCCTACAGCTACAGATCCGCAGATTGAATACGTTTTGTGAGAAGTGGGGATTACTCGTTAATACAAACAAAACTAAGGTTATGATTTTTGAGGCGCGTCAAAGGAGAAGGTTACCCGAAGAAAAATCGTCTCTTAATAATGTGCCTATTGAACTTGTGCATGAGTTGCAATATCTTGGAGTTTTATTTAATCTCAGGCAGACGGCAGAAGTGCCATGACCATATTCTTAAGTTAAGTAATATTGTTTAAAGAATTAATCTATTATGTCTCTACCTACATTTAAAGTCGGAATGAAAACAGTTGGATAGTTAATAAAATGTGTTCGCAAAAGTGTCTTATAGGTACAGTTTCTGTTCTTCATTATTTAAACGATAATACAACAAGTCTTTCCAAATGTCTTAAACCGAAATGCTCGTTTGCAATTAAATACACTGCACGTCTCTTCGGTGCGGCCAATCCACAATGAAAAACTTTCATACAAAAGCGTTGCAAAAGATGTGGCCTTAAAATAAAGGCTCGAAGTGTATAAACAATATGTTCTTCAACATCAAAATTGTCAATTGGTCGCCTCATTCTTCAAACAGTTACAGTAGGCATCATATGCATAACCAAACAACACACATTCATCCATACAAGTCTTAGTTAAAAGGTACAAGCAATCGTGTCTATCTGATGGAAGACAGAAGACACAGCGCAGTAACACACTTCTTACTTAGGGCCTGCACAATTGAATTAGCGCGCTATTGCGTTAGAGCCTGATTACACGATTCTTTTTTTCGTTTGTTTCGTTATTCATCTTTTTGACAGGTACGTACCGTCGGCGTCGTCGTGATTACATGGTTCCTTTTTACATACGTGAGAAGTCTTTCGTTATTTTGACTTTCAAATACTTTGCGGTGGTTTTATTGGAAAATAAACAGTAGTAATAGTTAAAAACATTATTTTATCATTTCTTGTTGAATTCTATATCCTATTCAACTGTAAAAAAAACTTGCAGCTCGAAAATTAAAGTTTATAAGTTCTTCGAACAATGCTTTGTTTTTAGAGATGAGCGATTGAAATATTTTGTGTTAAATCGATAAATAAATTTATCGATATTTTTCAAAATTGATATTTTAAATCAATTTTTATGAAGCAAAAGAAAAAAGTCCATGTTTATGCTCATCATTATCGCTCATCTCTACTCAGTTGTCAAACCATAAACGTCAATGTCCAACCGGAAAAAATCTTGAAATTTTCATTCCTGCTTTCGTTACTTCGATCCCCCTACCTTTCTACACCCCTCACCCATCACTATATCTGTCAAAAAGACGAATAACGAATCTAACGAAAAAAGACTCGTGTAATCAGGCTCTTAGTGAGTTGCGTTGATACAGTAAACTGCGCTTGACTCAGTAGTCTTGTTTTCTTGTAAAAACTATCCGTAGTACAGTAGGATTTTACATGCATAACAAATACAACATCGGCACCACGATTACGGTCGATAAAAAATAAGTGTGTGATTACATGGTTCTTTTAACTGAAGGTGATTACACGGTGAAGAAAAATCCTTTCATTTCAATCTACCCTTCCCTATCTCACATCCTTAAAATCAATATATATCTCACTAATACGTTTCATGCTGAATCCGAAAATATGAAATGAAACTGGCGCATCGATGAAATTCGGGTGGAATCTACCTTCTCTTTTTTAGGCACATTAAATCTACCTGTCCCACCGATGCGCTATTCAGTAAAATGACCTATGTGATCAAGCACCAAAGTAGAATCTTATGTGCGAAACAGATTGAACAAGCACCAGCAACGTCACCAGCAACAGCGGCCGCCATTATTTTAGAACCAATGTATTTCAACGTCAACAGCGCCGTTTGGAGAAAGATCTAAATTTGCTTTTCCATTGCTGACAACTTTAATACTACGATATTCAGAGGCACCACACTACAAAAAAATTATAAACTTCATGCATTTCTGGTGCTGGTGCTGGTGGCAATGTATTTCAAAAATATTTGCTGGCCCCTGGCTAGCGTGCTGTTTGCTGTTGACGGCGGTAAGTAAGTATGTTTTAATATTTTTCACCACAACATGGTGTTTTTTTGTGTGATTGAACCATTAAAATATTCATAGAACCAAAATCCGATATTGCACCTCTAAAATCATTTTGTGTGCAAAAAAATGCTCAGTTTTATGGCAAAAATTTAAAATAAAAATAAACTATCAAATTGTGACGCTCTGTTGTGAAACAAAACTCGTTCACCGTGTAAACCGCAAATGAAGCGATAAGTTTGTCATCACGTTATATGTTTTCATATCAATTATTTGCACTGTACCTCCTCCCTCGAGGTCAACAAAAATTCATCCTCAATAAAAATAAAATAAAATAAAATAAAATAAAATAAAATAAAATAAAATAAAATAAAATAAAATAAAATAAAATAAAATAAAATAAAATTTGTACAAACTTTTTGGTATTAACAAATACATATACGCGCGAACGTAATTCCTAGTGCAATTGCATCCATCTATTAAAAACGTGACATTCCCCGTGTTTATTTTATTTCAAATATGAAACATGTAAAGAGTAGTGGGATAAGATAGTAATTCCCATAGTACGCAGCTCTGGCACATTTTTCCCTTCAGCTTAGCTCATTTTTTTTTTGGGGGGGGTAATTGCTGCTACTAGAATTCTACTCAGACAAATACTTCGTGCCAGAAATAAAAGAAAAAAAAAACACAGAGAAAGTAAAACAAATTCATTTTCAAATCCTATGACAGATGTTATGTCATTAATGGTGGTTTAATTTAATGGAAAAAAAAACAACTTGGCAACCCTTATCCTATAGTGAGACATTGCTGTCTCACCTCCTAGCTACGCTCTTGCCTGATTCTGAACATAGCCCCACAACGAAACTCTTTTTGACTCACCCCTTTCTCCCCTTTGCTACCACTTTCCCATTGTAATCACTTTAGCAATCCATGTTTAAGAAATATACCAATGATTTTTTTTAAACTGATTTCATGTATTTAAGAACATAAGAAAATAAATTAAATCAAATGAACTGTAACACATATATACATATATCTAGATGATTTAAAAGATAAGTAAGACATTAAGAACGAACTCAGTAAAAATTAATGTTATTTTAACGGTTACAAGAAAAATAAGAAAATACAAATTAACAAAAAAACAAAATTAATATTTCTATTATGGTAAAATTATTTAATGAAAAGGGCAAAATTTTGTGTTAAAAAAAAAGAAAAAAAAATAAGTGTGTGCTCAAGAGGACTCTTGTCCTTTTTTTATCCAAAAATACAAGGATTCGTTGCAAGAAACAAAACAAAATTAAACTACTCACGGTTTGAAATTGTTTATTATGGTTTTTCCGATGCTCCCTCGATGTGCGCACATTGAAGAATCCTGGATGACTTAATTCTTTAATAAAATTTGGTTAATTATGATTATCCTCTTTGCACTCACTTTCACTGATATAAAAGCTTACATACATATATTCAAAATAAAACTATTTGATTTGATCCAAATAAAAAAATTAATAAAAAACAAACACAAGTATTAACACTGCTTTAAATTGATTGTCAAAAAAAAATTCCTTATCCTTTGGAATCTTCTTGAATATTAAGCTACAAATAACAAGATATTTTGTTTACAAAGATTCTGATGCCTTTCTTTTATTGTTTATTTTTTTTTTTTGTTTCTTGAAGGAATTAGATTTTAATAGATCACATCTGCCCATCTGGTTCTCGACTTAAATGCTTAGAAATTGATTGTTTGGATTTGAATATGCAGATATCACTTTTTTTTATATCTTAATCTTGAAATTTTCTTTTGATTAGTAAGCTCAGATAGGTATTACTTTAGTGGCAATAAGTACATATGTCCTTTTTGTGAGATGAGATTGCTCTAGGATTAAGCTTATATTTTGTCTGTTGTTTTCTTCCAATATATTCTGGATGTCTTTTTTCTTTATTCTTATAATAGAATTATTTTTTTGAAATATAATCGAAATTTTCAGGATTTGTCTTCATTATTAAGCAGACGTGATATTAATAAATTTAAAATTTTCTTTGATAGAAAAAATCAAAGTCTCAGGCAATTATTTTGTTTTAATTATTTTTTTGCAAAGTACTTTTTTGACAAGTACTTTTGTTTGTTTTTTTTTTTTTTTAAATAGTCAAATTTAGGTGTTCCTCACAAATCCGTGGGTTTTGAAATATGCGAATGTAAAAAACACACGGAAAATATAGTTTATATTCCATTTTACTTGGTATTTTTAATGATCAACGTGTGGCTTCGACCCGCGACCCTGAGATTAAGAGTCTCATGCTCTACTAGTTTTTTAAGTCTTTGGCATGGAAAACCCCAACAAATTTTCCCTTCTGGTCTTCAACTTCGTACAGAGCATTTCCTTTTGGTCTTATAATCCGACACTTCAAAAATGTTGGACAGAGCTTGGCACTCAAGCCCTTTGCGGCATTGCTTTGCACAAAATTTCTCCGAAAAACTTCCTGGCCGGGTAAAAATTTCTTCTGAGAAGACCTCAGATTGTAAACTTTTGAATGTTTTTCAAAAGCTTGTTTCAAATGTTCTTGAAGTTTAGTACGTATCATCTTTATTCGATCAGATTTTTTTAACGCATTTAAAATCTTCGTCAGTAAGCAATTCCAATTTTTTCATCAAAGGATACATATCTGCATGGGTGACCATTTGAGTGCCAAATAAAGCAAAATAGGGTGTCGTTTCAATTGACTGGTGGAATGAGGTACACAAAGACTGCTGTATTTCTGGGATATACTTATCCCATTCCCGATGGTCACCCTTCAGATATGATCTTATACCTGACAAAATGGATTGATTCACGCGCTCAGATGCATTTGATTGGGGTGAATATAATGCTGTTCTAAAATGGTGAATACCTAAATTGTTCATAAATTGATTGAACTGACCTGACACGAATTGTTTGCCGTTATCTGAGTGTATATACTCAGGAACACCAAAGATATTAAAAACGGTTTGTTCCAAAAAGTTAATCACGTTTTGGGTGTTCGCTTTTGGCATCGGCTTTAACAAAACGAACTTTGTTAAATGATCAACCAAAATAAAAAGATATAGATTTCCTTTTTTAGAACGAATGTAAGGACCCATAAAATCAATATAAACCTTTTGAAAAGGTCTTTCAAATGTGACAAGAGTAGTCATTGGAGGTTTTATGGTTTTATTCATTCGTTTACTTTCCTTACAAGTATGACATTGACTAATGAAACTTTTGACATCTCTTGCTAAGTTTGGCCAGAAGTATAATTGTCTAAGCCTGTCAATGGTTTTTGCAATCCCACCATGAGCACAATTTGGAGCTGTGTGTGCTACAGAGACAAGTTCTTTTGTTAAACCAGATGGAATCCATAAACGCCACTGGAGGTCAGTTTTGTCTACGTCTAAATCAGAAGAAAAAAATCTTTTGAAAATCAAACCATCACATTCTTTGAGATCGGGATATTTGTTCGGTCCATCTCTCAGTGTTTTTAAAATTTGTGTGTACTCTTCACTTTTAAAGTGTTCAGAATTTAAATTGACTGAAATATTTAAACTTTTAACAATGTCAAGAGTTTCGATAAAAGCCCGTGACAATGCATCCGGTACAATATTGGCTGAACCTTTCCGGTGTACGATATCGAAATCAAAGGCTTGGAGTTTGAACGACCACCTAGCTAATCTACCACTCAAGTCTTTCACACTCATTAACCATTTAAGACTCGAATGGTCAGTTATGATGGTGAAATGGAAACCCTCTACATACGGTCGAAATTTTTTTACAGCTAAGACCGCTGCTAAGCATTCCTTCTCCGTCACGCTGTAGTTCATCTCGCATGAATTCAACTTTTGAGAATAAAAAGCTATAGGTTTTTCTTGGTCTTCATCATCGACTTGGAATAACACCGCTCCAACACCTTGATTCGAAGCATCACATTGAATTGTGAACGGTCTAGAAAAATCGGGGTTATTTAACATAGGTGCTGAACACAGAGCAGATTTTAACTTTTCAAATGCCGATAAAGCATCTGATGTCATTTCAAATTTAGTTTTGCTCTTTTTAAGCATGTCAGTTAGTGGAGCCGCTAGGTCAGCAAAATTCTTGATAAATCTGCGATACCATCCGCACAAACCCAAGAAACTGCGTGTTTGTTTTACTGTCTTTGGTAAAGGAAAATTACTAACTGCAACGACTTTCTCAGGATCTGGCATCAGGTGACCATGTCCGACTATATGACCTAAAAATTTAAGTTCTCTATAGCAAAACTTAGATTTTTCTATGTTAACAGTTAAGTTTGCACTTTTTAGGCATTTGGCAACAGTTTCTAAAAGACGGATGTGTGTTTCAAAATCAGGAGAAACCATGAGAAGGTCATCAACGTAAACGAAGACAAACTCCCGTAATTCTTGAGGAATAACGTTGTTCATAATTTTCTCCATTGTCTGTGTCGCATTGCATGTGCCGAAGGGCATCACTGTGAACTGGAACAGCGGTTTTCCAGGCACAGCGAAAGCAGTCTTCTCTCGTGATTCCTTATCAAGCGGGATTTGCCAAAAGGCATCCTTGAGATCCACGCTTGAGATGAAGCGTGTGTCTCCAAGGCGGCTTAACATACCTTCTATGTGTGGGAAAGGATTAGCATTTTTCTTGGTGTGTGCGTTTACTTTCCGGAAGTCAATACAAAGCCGATTCTTTCCAGGTTTCTTTACCAGGACAACTGGTGAGCTCCACGGACTTTGACTTTCTTCTATCACACCTAACCTTAGCATTCGATCTAACTCTTCATATATTAGATTCTGTATGATTGGTGATACCGGGTAGTGCCTTTGTTTGATCGGATCTGCATCACCCGTATCAATCACGTGTGCACCTACTGTCGTTCTGCCCAATCCTAACTTAGAGAAAGATGGAAATTTCTCAATAGCATTTTCGAGGACTTGTTGTTGGTCTTCGCATAAGTCGTGTTTGGGAGATGAAAAATGAGTATCTTTACTTGCAAGTTCTGAAACTAAATGCGGGGCTACTTGAAACAAGTGCCAAAAATCAATTCCTAAATATAAAGGTTGTGACAGCGAAGGAACGAGATAGAAGTCTGTGTCGCTGGTAATGTTGTTGTAAGTTACCGATACTTTAATTCTACCAACAATTTTCTGATTCCTGCCGTCTGCAGTTTTCAAATCGGAAACAAATTTTAGAATTGAAAGTTTGTTGCGTTCAATGAATTCTAAGCAACCTTTTCCTAAACACGAAACAGATGCACCACTGTCAAGGAGGCCTTTAATGGTTTCTTCTCCTATCTGGACAAGAGCATATGGTCTAGGATCAGTATTGTCAGATACACAAGATGAATTGATAAAGTCGTGATAGATTTTTCTCTTCTGTTTTCGATTGAAGGATCCATTTGAACATTTTAAAGGAGTGCTCGAATGAAATTCCTCAATAGAGAACAGTTTGTTACGTAATTCGTTGTATCTCTTAAGTCTTTCCTCATAGGTTAAAATCTGTCTTTTTACCATGGGAGGATTTATAAGATCAGGTGAAATGGTCATATCTATTGGGTTGTCAAAATCAGTTTTAGACAAAATACGAATTTGGGTCTCAGTATTTGTACTAGCATCAATACAATTTATTCCGGGTTTGTTTGGGTTGAGCGAGATGCCCCGGTGGATATCAGGCTCCGTTTCCAGTTTTCCGAGTTTGGATTGCATTTAGAACAATGTGGAGTTGTTACATTATCTAAACCACAACGATAACAAAACAATCTCCTAACTGGAGATGGACATGACATGAAAGAATGTCCTTCTTTCTTACAATTAAAACACTTTCGATTGGAAGGTTGAAAGTTTTTAGTTTCGATTGCGTTTATCTCGTCATCAATGCTACAAATAGAGCTACTGTCTTCCAAATTCAGCTCTTGAATATTCCTTGCACCAAAATTAGTAGGTCGAATGCGAGAAGATTCTCTAGCTTTCAACATCTTTTCTGCCTTATGACATTCTTCACGAAGGTGGTCCATTGAGAACAACGACATTGGATATATATAAGGCATAAGTCGGAAATGAATGTTTTCTTTAACGAGTTTGATTAAATTATGTTCTCGTATTGGTTCTCTGAGTTGGTTACGTAAGTCTAAAATAGAATTATAGAAATCGTCGAATGGTTCATTAGAAAGTTGACGACGTTCCATGATTTGTTTAATGATTTCAAAATCCGATTCATGACTTCGAAATTGTTGAAGTAATGCACCTCTCAGTTCTCCCCACTCTGAATGAGGATTACTGCGAAGGAACCGCCAGAACCAATTTTGAGCAGTCCTAGATAGCAACAAGTGAAAATTTCTGATGACTTCATGCCATTGCATGCCGTAATTTTCTTTGAGTGTTTCTACTCTGAAAATGAAGTCTTCAACTGAAATGGATTTTGAAGTTCCGTCAAATTGAACACCCCAGCGATCAAGATCAATTTTCCGAATTGGATTATTTGAAGATCTGATAGGTGGTGGATGATTTTCAAAATTGTTCACAGAATGAAGATTTGGTCCGTGAAACATATTTGGCTGGCCAAAATTTGTGCCTTCTCGACTCTCATAAGTATTACTATCCGTAATCTCAAAAGAAACATTTCTTTTTGGATTTGAGGGTTCAACAATATAGTTTCTTTTATTAGAACGTGAGATATTATTGATTGGTTTCATGTTATTATTTCTAGAAAAGTTTTTAACAGGAGAATTTTTAAAAGAAGTACTTACAGACCTCTCAATATTTTCTCTTATACTCTCATTCAACGATGTTAGTAAGCTTGAATGAAAATGATCTAAGTTTTGCTTTACCAAGACATCGACTATATTTTTCAACGAACCATCAGGGTATTTATTCGCATTCGAATCATGTTGTTTTTGAACAGAAGATATTGAAAATATCTGATCTGGTTGTTGAAGTTCGGGTAAATGGCCCGATTCAGCCGAGTAAAAAATATCATCAGACTTGTCGCCTGAATTTTGATGATTCAAAATTGTATCATCATCAATTAAATTAACTAATTGCTCAACCTTTTCAACATTGTGAGACGATATAATATTGCAATTTCGGATGGTATTAATAGCATTATTTTCTTCTTCAGCATAAGTGTTTAGAGGATTTTTCAACAATTGATTTGAATTGTCAACCCCTGAATTAACGACTTTTTGCTTTTTGGTTGGGAAAGGTGGTGTTTCCTCTAATTGTATATTAGCTTTTAGGATTTTTGATTGGGAACGAGTTCCTGTATATCTAGGTATTGCACCCTTGGACATTTTAACTAATTTCTTTTCAAATATTTTATATAAAAAAAAAAACAATATTTAAAATTAACAAATATCTACTATTAATGAAATGAAGCAAAAAAAATTAAATATTCAAATGGTAGGGAAAATGGCAACTCTGGAAAGAAAAGTGAGTCAAAGATAAAAAGAATTTGAAATTATGAAAGCCTAGTTTCTCTCTGTGTCTTTATAAAAAAAAAAAAATATAAAAGTTGTGGGAACAAAGGATGCATAAATGCATGATCCTTTTTCCTCTACTAACTGAATGTACTTGGATAAATTTTCTTATCATGAACCTGTGGAAAAAAATGCAAACATTATACACTTTCTTCTCTACAAGTTGCATAAGGAAAATGAAAATGCAAAAAAAAAAAAAAAAAAATATTAATTAAGATCACTAAGTACTCTAAAGGTTTTAACTATGATTGGTAAACATAAGTATATGACTAAAATCAACTCTAATCATTGAAAGAAAAAAAAAATTATGTGTAAATGTTAGTCTAGCACTGATTGGTAAATTTTACACTAAATCACTCTCATCGGCTTTGACTTGACAAAAAAGTAGCTTCGAAATCAAAATTTACTAATCTTGACTTCGGGTATGCTCGTTGGGCGCCATTATTTGTAAAGAGTAGTGGGATAAGATAGTAATTCCCATAGTACGCAGCTCTGGCACATTTTTCCCTTCAGCTTAGCTCATTTTTTTTTTGGGGGGGGTAATTGCTGCTACTAGAATTCTACTCAGACAAATACTTCGTGCCAGAAATAAAAGAAAAAAAAAACACAGAGAAAGTAAAACAAATTCATTTTCAAATCCTATGACAGATGTTATGTCATTAATGGTGGTTTAATTTAATGGAAAAAAAAACAACTTGGCAACCCTTATCCTATAGTGAGACATTGCTGTCTCACCTCCTAGCTACGCTCTTGCCTGATTCTGAACATAGCCCCACAACGAAACTCTTTTTGACTCACCCCTTTCTCCCCTTTGCTACCACTTTCCCATTGTAATCACTTTAGCAATCCATGTTTAAGAAATATACCAATGATTTTTTTTAAACTGATTTCATGTATTTAAGAACATAAGAAAATAAATTAAATCAAATGAACTGTAACACATATATACATATATCTAGATGATTTAAAAGATAAGTAAGACATTAAGAACGAACTCAGTAAAAATTAATGTTATTTTAACGGTTACAAGAAAAATAAGAAAATACAAATTAACAAAAAAACAAAATTAATATTTCTATTATGGTAAAATTATTTAATGAAAAGGGCAAAATTTTGTGTTAAAAAAAAAGAAAAAAAAATAAGTGTGTGCTCAAGAGGACTCTTGTCCTTTTTTTATCCAAAAATACAAGGATTCGTTGCAAGAAACAAAACAAAATTAAACTACTCACGGTTTGAAATTGTTTATTATGGTTTTTCCGATGCTCCCTCGATGTGCGCACATTGAAGAATCCTGGATGACTTAATTCTTTAATAAAATTTGGTTAATTATGATTATCCTCTTTGCACTCACTTTCACTGATATAAAAGCTTACATACATATATTCAAAATAAAACTATTTGATTTGATCCAAATAAAAAAATTAATAAAAAACAAACACAAGTATTAACACTGCTTTAAATTGATTGTCAAAAAAAAATTCCTTATCCTTTGGAATCTTCTTGAATATTAAGCTACAAATAACAAGATATTTTGTTTACAAAGATTCTGATGCCTTTCTTTTATTGTTTATTTTTTTTTTTTGTTTCTTGAAGGAATTAGATTTTAATAGATCACATCTGCCCATCTGGTTCTCGACTTAAATGCTTAGAAATTGATTGTTTGGATTTGAATATGCAGATATCACTTTTTTTTATATCTTAATCTTGAAATTTTCTTTTGATTAGTAAGCTCAGATAGGTATTACTTTAGTGGCAATAAGTACATATGTCCTTTTTGTGAGATGAGATTGCTCTAGGATTAAGCTTATATTTTGTCTGTTGTTTTCTTCCAATATATTCTGGATGTCTTTTTTCTTTATTCTTATAATAGAATTATTTTTTTGAAATATAATCGAAATTTTCAGGATTTGTCTTCACTATTAAGCAGACGTGATATTAATAAATTTAAAATTTTCTTTGATAGAAAAAATCAAAGTCTCAGGCAATTATTTTGTTTTAATTATTTTTTTGCAAAGTACTTTTTTGACAAGTACTTTTGTTTGTTTTTTTTTTTTTTTAAATAGTCAAATTTAGGTGTTCCTCACAAACAGGACACAAAAAAAGAAAAAAAAACCGAAGGATTTTCGCTCCATCATTGGCAGCAAGATTGAAATTGAAAATAGTTCTAGAGTGAACTTTGGCAAATAAAAGGATCTTGGGAAAAAAAAACCTGCTCTTTTTATGTTGTTTGAATTTTCGAAAAATAAATAAAAAAAAAACAGCACAACAAAACAACAATGTCCTTGTTCGGTATGGAGATGGACTATGGACAGGACCTCTTTCTACCTATATATTCTACCTCTCGATGCTCCATTGCTTTACCTCTCCATTCTCTCAAGTAGGTGATTCATGCAAAAATTCCAATCACGGTGATTAGTTTGTTCGGTAAACTGATACCGGTGTTTGTGAAATAATATAACAAGTGGGACAGAGAGGCGGATTTTTAATCCTTGGACTCTTTAAAAGGATCACGTCGTCGGTCATCGTCAACGATGCAACATGACGATTTTTCAATAAAGGACAAACGAATTGGCGTAAATGATGCGGATTCAATGCGATTAATTGCTAACGAGCTTGATGGTGAATTTAAGTGCTCATATACAGTTTTTTGATGGAGGTGGAAATCTCGTAATCTTGTTTTTGATGTTCGTTTTTTTGTTTCAATTTTTATTTTATTCCCATTAAAATTGTACAGAAAAAAATTAATCACCCTTTTAGCTGCCAATGGAATTTTTACCAAAATAATTGTTTTCTGAGAGTCATAGTCAATAGTTCCACAATTGTGTTATTAAATGCGGTTCAGGCTTAAAGTGGTGATATATTTTGTTTTCGAAAATAATTTTTGAAGGCTTTTCACTACTCTAATTCACAACACAACAGTTCGATGGTCTCTCTTTGCTTTATCTTAAATTTTTAGAGTACTCACAGTTTCATTTATACCGAGTTGAAAAAAAAAATGCCGAAATAAAGCAAGGTATGTTCTTACTCTTATAGCCGCACAGCGACGCTTGTTATGAACAAACTTTTTGAGTCTGAATTTCGGTGGTAATGAAAATTAAAATAGCGATTAAGGTAGGGCATGTCATCAATAGATTTCGCCAAATTTTCTCCATCGGATTCCACAAGACATGGCCACAATTTTGAATTTCATGGATTTTAAAAAAATGTTTATATCAACAAATTGGTAACCACATTATTTTTAATAACTTTTGAAGACCACTTTTCTTTTCAAAACTTTGAATTCGACAGAGTTATTGAAAATCATTTTGACCCTCGGTACTAAATGCAAAATTCCAAATCAAACAGATCTAAAATCATCTGTCAGCTGTCAAATAAGCTGTCACTTGAAAGTTGAAACAGTGTTGCCAATTAAAAAACCATACTCCTGTAAAGAAAAAAAAAAAACGCTTTATTTTCTCATATTAAAATTTATTAGTTATTTATGTAGTTTTATAGTCGACGTTTGGAGCAACTCCTCTTTCACTTCTTTAACTCCAAATTTTCCATATCTGAAATCCAACCAAAAACGACTTTAGTAAAAAGTTTAAATTAAGATTTCAGACAAAAGTGCTTTTAGAGCAGATTTTTAGAAAAATATTGGCGCAAACTATTTATTTAATTGAGTAATATTTTTGTAAATTAATTCAAAATCTGTACACAATATGCAATTAATCTATTCGAGTATGACAGATTATCTCAATCATAATTGGAAATGTTTCTGAAGAAAAATTCATCGATGAGGAAATAGGTTCGAATGAAAATAATTGAAAGACAAGAAATAAAGTCCCTTTTCTCCAAATTTAATCTCCTGCTAATAAGTATAAGACCCCAGTCCCTCTTCGGATTCTTATTTTGAGCTAGAGTGTATGATTAAATCCAGCTACCTATATTTTTACTCCGACAACTCCTCCCTGATATGCCCAAGCCCATAAAACAATATCAAGTATTTCAGGAATAAATCATTTAGCTGGTAAAGTCTTGGTTCTTGGTGCACCTTTGTTCGGCATCTTACGTAAAATCCTGTTATACAAACATCATAGAAGCTTAGAAAAAATAAAGGTTTCGGACAGACATTTTAAATGTGGATCACAAGTATACGTTGATCTTTTTGAAAAGACTTAAAACGGAATTAAGTAAGGAAATTTCATGTGTAAGAAATAGCAGGAAACATAACAATAAGAGTCAGCTAAGATGGTAGAAATTCACCAGCATTGGTACTTTTTGTTAAGAGTAATCAGAATTTTATTATTTATGTTTGTTATTATTTTTAATCAGATTGAGTTATTATGTACATCAATTAAGTACGCTGACAGTCAAGAAACTGAAAGAAAAAAAATGCTTTTCGAGACATATTTAAAAGATTTTTTTAAAACTTGGAACCTGGGAGCAGTTTTGCTGATACGAAACTTGGATATTTATGTTCAAATTAAACGCTTATGTTCTACTTCTCTTATGTTGAACTTATGTTGAACTTAAATATTCAAAATTCTTGTCAGCAAATGGGCTTAAATGTTTTAAAACCAAATTAACTTTTTTTTTAAAGGAGAGGCTGCTGTGCTAAATGATTTAGTTCAAAACTAACTTTCTTTCATAAATATATGTATGTATGTATGTATGTATGTATGTATGTGGAATTGCAAATGTGTTTGGAAAAATTGGGGCTGAGAAATTGTCAATTTAAAACGTCAGAAGAGTCTAATTTTTGATTTTAGTAACTTTTGAATTTATGTAAGTCAATTGTTTGATGATCAAAATTTAAAAATTTCTTCGATAACTTTTTAAAAGTTCCAAGATTCCAAAACTTCAGACAAAAAGTTTGTTCATTACGTGCGTTGCCGTGCGTGCGTCAGTCGGCTATAGGAAGTAGAACACCTTGCTCTATTTTGGCATTTTTTTAACTCGGTATAAATGAAACTGTGAGTATACTCCAAAAATTAAAGTTAAGTCAAGAAAAGAAAATATAAAGTCCTTTAACGCCAAACATTACGAAGGATGTAGAATTTATATTGGTTTCGGAAACCGCAAGAAATAAAGGATTTTTCAATTGAAGTGGGTAGATTTTGCCGGCTTGTGGCGGCCATATGTTATTTTGGTGTCATTGTGTCTAATCTGTTATTATTCAGTTACTGATGCCAAATCATCATGGCAAGTAACACTATTGAACATCTCGTCCAAATGATAAAACTTTCATATGAAAATCTTTTGGGGAAACGATACGTGCGTTGCGCCAATTTTACCTTTTACATCATGGTTGTTCTTCCAAGTCGATTATCCAAAATTTGGTGGTCAAATTTGAGTCGATAGATTCAATGCAAGATCAACCAAAAATATCATCGGTATATCCTTGCGAGTACGTAATTCTTCAAAAACGACGATATCATTGCCATCAGCATCAACAGATAATGCGCTACCGATCGATGATAATCAATTTTTGTTGACTCCAATTGGATAATGTGGATGTGAACGACATGTGGCCCGAATAAAATGGCCCTAAGTGGCACACAGCGAACGTCACAATGGACATTCTGCATGAACGATTCAAGAGTAAGGTTATTTCTCGCATATAGGTGACGTGAATTGGCCACCAAGGTTATATTATTTGATCCCGCTAGACTTATTCTTGTGGGGTTTCCTGAAGTCTCAAGTCTATGCTAATACACCATAATCGACCGATGCCCTTAAGGTGAACATAACACAGGCCGCATTGCTCAAATTGAGCCGGATCTTTGCGGAAGAGTCATTGAAAATTGTATCACTCGGATCCGTGTCACCATAAGTAGCCGAGGCGGGCATTTGAACGATGTCATATTCCATGCATAATGGCATACATGAACCTTTCAAACAAAAACAGAACATTTTAAATACCACACACTCAGCTTATTTTATTCCGAATCAACATCTACCGGCCCTTATTGAAAAATCCTTTATATATTCTTGCTTCTGACACAAACATGAAGATTAAGATCACACGAGTTGGACCTCAATCAAATTCAAAAAGTCAATAAGAATACAAGAAGCTCTCATCATAGCTGAATCTATAGGTCCGTAGATTGCACTTGAACAAAGCTCACAAGGTTTTCTTCTTGTTAAGGACTTAGCTGTTCTGCACAAGACTATTTACTATCTAAATATATGTACCGATAGTAAAGGGTTTTCCAATAAGAGGTGTTATTCTGATATTCAAAGAAAAATGGCATTTTTAGAGATAAATGATCTGATGTTTATTTCATTATAAAGAGGAAGGTATGCCGTTAATAATGGAACACAACATCAGCCAAATAGCCGCCACGACTACGCTTACAGGACCGTATCCTTTTCATGAAATTTTCCATAACCAAATCGCAAAGTGGGTGCCCTATGTCCTCGATAACCTCACGAATTCCATCTTTGAGGTCTTGAATCGACGCTGGGCTGTTGGCGTAGACCTTATCTTTCACGTGGTCCCAAAGGAAGAAGTCGCAAGGTGTTAAATTACAAGATCTCGGTGGCCAATTGTGATCACCTCTTCGAGAGATAACACGGTCCGGAAACTTTTCCCGTAAAAGATCGATGGTTTCATTGCTTGTGTGGCACGTAGCGCCGTCTTGTTGAAAGTAAACGTTGTCCAGATCAATACCATCCAATTCCGGCCATAAAGAATCATTAATCATCTCTCGATAGCGCAATCCATTGACCGTAACTGTTGCTCCAGCCTCATTTTCGAAAAACTAAGGTCCAATGACCCCGCCGGACCATAAACCGCACCAAACAGTCACGCGTTGAGGATGGAGAGGCTTTTCAACAATAACTCTTGGGTTTTCCGAGCCCCAGATGCGACAGTTTTGCTTGTTGACGTAGCCTCCGAGGTGGAAATGGGCCTCATCAGTCAAGATGATTTTTCTATGAAATTCCGGTTCACTTTCATGCATTTCAAGGACCCAATCAGCAAAGACACGACGTTGTTGATGATCAGCCGGCTTGTGTTCTTGTGTTAACTGAACTTTACAAGCCTTAAGACCCAAGTCTTTATGCAAAATACGGTGTAATGACGTTTGTGGAATGCCTAATTCCAAAGAACGACGAGGAATGGACAAACCTGGGTTTTCTTCAACACTTTGGGCTACAACAGCAATATTCTCAGTTGTTCTTGAGCGACGTGCACGGGTTTTATTCTTCACATCACTAACTTGTCCCAACAGCTCGAATTTGTCCACCAATTTCTGTATTGCGGTCCGACAAGGTGCTTCACGACGACCCAAAAATGTTTTAGTTTTACGAACCGTCTCTGCCAAATTTTCACCATTTTTATAGTGAATTTTAATAATTTCATTGCGTTGATGAAGCGTGTATCGTTCCATTTTTATTAATGGCGTAGTTTCTACTTGTCAAATGTCAAAAAATGACAGCTTCAAAAGTGACAGCTACCGAAATAGCGGGCTATTCAAAATAACACCTCTTATTGGAAAACCCTTTAGAATTTCAAAATATAGGAATTCAACCGTTTACGTAAAGCTGTAACTCTTCTCTGGAGGCTTTTTAAATGGATATTTTTTCTAAGACTTCCACCCAAATTCACCTTTGTTTTAATTGTTTCGACCGATTGTCAAACATCCTCACGTTTTCAAACCTTTATTTGTGATACCTATTACCTTCATGGAAAATGGCTTGTTTTGATGCTGCCGATTAACCAAAACCAGAGCCCTTCCAGAGCTTATATGGGCCCACGATTAACTCCGCCTTCTCCACAAAATTGTTGTTAAGGTATTTTCAAACCAACCAAGCTAAGTGTGCGTTGTTGGATAAATTCTCTAAAATACAAAACCATTCTAATCCTTTCCTTGAATTCGATGCTCCATGGTCCATACCTTTATATTTATATATGGATAAAGGACCTTTTGTTGGAATCTATTCTCATTCGGACAACAACTATATGAAACTGCTTAACTACTGTGAATGCCCCAGTGTCCGTTTGTGTGTGTGTGTGTGTGTGTTCGTGTTTGTTTGTATGTGTGTTCTGGTAATGGCAATTCGCTGACAATTATTGCAGCTATTTTAATTGTCATTTCGTTTTGGTCGGTTAAGCTATATGTGATGGTGGACTAGCGTTGATGCTGAATCATACAAAAACGGTTGAGAGATTAACTACCATGGATACGATATAACGACCCGGCCGGCGGCGCTTGGCGGCGGTATTGTGCGCTGTTAATGCTTGTAGCTGATATGCTTGTCAAAGTGGCATTTTTTTTTTGTTCTTTGTCTTTAAAGCCGATTTAAAGGCAGTTTTCAAAGTGGATTAGTTTTTGGCATTTTTTTTTGTAATTAGCTTTGTTTTTTGGCAGAGCGAGATTTGTTTTAATTTTTGTTTGTAATTAAATTGCTTGGGGTTTTTTTTTTAAGTGATTTCATTTTGTAAGGGATCTTCACATTGGTTGATATGGTAAACTCTTGTCGTTGAAGTTATTGTGTTAGTATAGGATTATCAATTATTTGATGGTAAATCTCGACAGCTTTTCTAGGTATTTATACCAATTGAATTGGATTTGTTTTGCATAATTCACATTTATAGGTAAATGTTAGAGGAATTATTCTGGAAAATTCTTAGATTTTATGTAAAAAAGAACTTAAAAAAAAATAACAATAAAAATCTGTGATTCTCTATGGTGAACTTTGGCAAACACAGTTTCTATAACGATTTGATGAAAGTATATATGTAAGTATCGATACTTTTTAAGTAATACCCGAGCAGGAATCGATAGAATAGTAGTATATTTGGCTTTAACTGATCTTACCCTGTTATACTGGATCTTTAATGTTAATTATACTTTTGTCGATTCTTGTCAAAGTTTCTTTGGAAAGACATGTATTTTTTCTTCTCTGTGAACGATCAAATATTATTCAAAGAATGCATGAATTCCAAAAAGATTGCATTCAATTGATTGCTGTAAAAAGAATTGGGGAACAAATGATGACAAAAGAAACGTTGGTTGTATAATTTGAAGTCGAAATCTCAAATCAAGTCGATAAATGCAATCTTTTTATTGCAATCATTACCTAAAGATTGCATTCACAAAAGATTGCATTCTTTTAGAATTCAGATATACTTGAATAATTTAAAAGTAAGAACAATTTTTCTCAAAAAAACCTACTTCTACTTATTCAGCTTAACAGTAGTACCTTAAGGTACCTACCTTTAGGCAAACTTGTAATTAAATTGGTGGCTCTATTAACGATATACTTAACCAAAAACTATGACAATTTTCTCAAAAACCCTTAAACCACTATTTCCGTTGTGAACCATAGTTTTAAAACAAACATCACATTGAACAATAATAAGAAATTTATTTATTTATTTAGCTTAATACAAACAAAACTAAGAGAGAGCTTCTTAATGAGGAAGCATGGATTGGATATGGAAGTGATAGTGACATTTTTTTTTAGGAGTTGTAGAGAGAGGATATACTGATGTGAAAATCAAGGGTATACTGTGAACTATTTGCCAAACGCAACATTCTTGAAATCGGTTCAAATAAGCCGTAGTTTGTACGGTGGTGAGGTGGGCGGAAGATTGGAGTGGAGTGGATCTGAGGTTACGTAAGTTTTCTCGACGTTTTTTAAGAGTTTGCAAGTTTATCAACTTTCATCGATCTTCATAGAAGGGCAAGATGATATTATTGGATCACGAAAGGCCGCGGAAGACAAACCGAAGAATTCTACGTTGCACAGGTTCAATTCTTCGGAAGTGAGAGATCTGATATGCCACCCAAACTTGGCTAGCGTATTGAAAGAGGGTCCTAACGAAAGAAATGTAAAAGGACTTTGTGACGTAAGGGTTCGAGAATTCTTTAGACGAAAGTTTTATGAAGCCGAGAGAGGAATTGGCCTTTCTCACTGTCACAAATAATCCCAAGGTTTCGAATGGAACAAACAGAGGGAATGGCTTCATTACAAAAGGAGTAAGTTCTGAGGGGTGACAGTTTACGGGAGAAGGTTATAGATTGACATTTATCAACGTTGAGTTCTAAAAAAATCTTATCGCACCAAGTTTGGAATAAGTTTAGGTCGTTTGGAGTAAGCGAATGTCAGTGGGGGTAGAAATGACCTTAATGATTATCATATCATCTGCGTAAATAGACAGATACGAGTCACTTATTATACTTTCAATATCGTTTATTGTTAAGACAAAGATAACAGAGCCCAAGTGACTGCCTTGAGGGACGCCTGAAGTGGGGTTAATGCGGTATCAGAGATTGAGAACTTGAAGATAACCCTGTATTGACGTTGTTCTAGGTACGATCTCAACCATGAAATGAAAAAGGGAGGGAATCCAAGGGCATTGAGTTTAAGGTATAGAGATTGATGACAGATTTTATCAAAAGCTTTACTAAAATCTGTCGTTATGACATCAACTTCTTTACCTTTCTCTAATGCATTAAGCTTTCTAAAAACAAATTCAGTTAGGTGGCTGGGGAGAAAATAAAGACTTATAGTGAAATTAAAGGGAGTCATAATCAAAATCGTTGAAGTTGTGTTTGAGAAAATTGAAAAAAAAAAAAAAAAAAAAAACAAAAACCTTGTATGAGTTAAAACAAAAACTGGGATATATACTCTAGGGAATCCAATACAGGTGCTCTGTAGCCAAATTGAACCAAATCATGTCCACCTATAAGGCTATTTGTATGTAATTCGAATTACAGTTGACCCACGAACGCTAAAAACCACTTTATTTTAGTTCTCCGTCATTTTGATGTTTAGTTTGATAAAAAATTCAATATTTGTTTTTGCCCCATGAGCATAGATTATTTTTAGAAAGAAATAGAAGAGATTTTAGCATCCAGTTTTTGGTGTTTGACCAAAGATTAATAAAAGTATTGAATATTAAAAACAACACTACTGATAAATAACGTAAAATGTTTAACAAAATTAGTTTGAACAAAATTTTTTTTTTTAATTTTGAGTTTGAAAATTTATTTGTCAAAAATTATTCTCCAAAACAACTTTATTTAAAAACACAATAAAAGAAAAAATGTCTGACTTTATAAAAATGTGTATCATGGCATTTTATGTTTAACTGTTGTTTTTTAATGATTTTTTTTTCTGTTTTAAGTATTTTTTTTAGAAAAATATAGAATAGAATAGACCCCCCCCCCCTTCAATACGGTTTTTTTTATTTTCTCAACCAAACCTACATGCTCTAGTTTTATTTCACAAGGTATGCGAATCACCCTAGACTTTTTATGAGAAAGGCTTGTTGAAAAAAATGAGTAGGTACCTAGACGCTAGACCTACCTATGGATATAGAAAAATTATAACCCATTTATATGTACACACAGCCCCATCAATTTAACTACGCATCTAACTATTAAAATTTAATCAAACAAAATAATAGTGGTTGCAATCCTTTGTTTCATATAAAGCAAAACTTACACTATAAGACCCTCAACCGCAATAATAAAAACAACAGTAGTTACGTTAAGTGGATAAAAATCGAACTTTTAAAATAAGTACATACCTACATACATAAATATACAGTTATTTGACAAAGTCAACAGTATAGGTATACCCTATAAAAGCAAATATAGACCCCTCGGGTCGTTGCATTGTCAAATCGTGTCACTTCATTAAGCAGGATAATCGTCAACCTGTAACACAATACCAAGAAAATTAACTAAACTGGAAGTTGACTTATTCCAATACATCGTCAAATATGAGCGATAGGTATATATAGCATTGCAGATGATGGCTCTCTCCTTCCTTAGGTATATAGACCACAATCAATTTCCATCGATTTTACAAAATGGCACCAAACCAATCGAGATTGGCTTTTGTATTAGATTGACAATGTAAAGTATGGTAGCGCGGTTGAATGCAATGAAGCATGAACTATTGGCAAATCACACTTCACTTGGAGTTATTATCACCGCTAGTCGTCTCTTGTGGCTAATCAAGGACTCAGTATGAATAACCGCTTGTTATACTCGTGTTCAATCTGGAAGTGTGTAAGTATATGTGCCTTAGCTTTAGGGGGATCTGATCAATGATTATTATTAAACCCACAATTACGACAGACGACGACGATGACTCCTAATGGCAAAGAATTAAAGACTAGTAAATAACAACATCCTGTATATATAGTACAACTGTCATAATCATACAAAGTGAAAGAGTGCGTGTATACTTGAGTCTTCAATTATGCATTTGGTTGAACGTAGACAACATAATGTACATAGATACTTCCTATATGAACATATATGTATTGTATATGCTCGTGTTATTGACACGAAACTTTGCCATGGACTTGTGTAAGACCTATAACAGCGAAATCTTGCACAAGCATATCAAACGTAAAAGAAAACTTTTCAACTTAGACAGTGTGACCAGACTTAAGAAATAGGAATTTGTTAAAAAGTTTATATTAAATTAGTCATGGAATTTAATTTAACATCTAAGGGCCAGTTTCACAGTCAGATAAGTGGCACTTAAGTGGGCAATGTAAAAGATTAATGTGCAATATCACAAAGCACACTTACTTAAATAAATGGCACATAAGTCTCCGATGTTGGTAACTTAAGTTCCACTTACTCTGGCTATGAAACTTAGCCTAAAGTCCTATTATGGGAAACTTAAATGCCACTTATTCTGGTAAGTGTCGACTGTGAAACTGGCCCTAAGACTCATATTACCAATAAGTAAGTTTTATAAGTTACTAAAGCTTTTTCACTCAAACACCCCTCTAGTATATGATTTGTTTAGAAACGATTTCCCATAATTATATATAAGACTGGTATTTCACCCACATTGAAAGATCGGATTGTTAAAGATCTCGAGTTATGAGCCTCTAAAGCCAAACTGGGTTTTTAAACAAATTGAATCAATATTATTCGGTGAAAATTCCAATATAGTGGAACAAACCGCATCTTTTGTTGGGCTTAAATTGTTTTCTTTATAGTTTTTTTATATTTTAAGTTGAGGTAACTTCGTGGAATGTTATTTTTAAAAATTCTGAAATTTCCCATCAACATTAGAATTTTTAAATCAAAAAAAAAAAAAAAACAAATTGATTGTGGCTCCAAACACTCCTCTAGAATGTATTATTTAAGAATTTCTCAATATAATTTTTATAACCAAATGAAGCCTGACATTTTAGTTTTATTTTGAGACCTCAACCTTGAAAATACAATAATTAGAACTTAACTTATAAGCTTCGTAAGCCAACCATATCGGTGCATTTTTAAAGGTTTTTTGCTAAAAATAATGCAGAGGATTGTAATTATTTTTCTTTTATTTTTCGATCGATTTAAAATTCATTTTGTGACGCTTGTATAGCCCCCGTATGTAAATAAACGTTCATAACAAAATAATTGTCATTTTATTATGGAAATAAGGAAGAATTAAATTCATCAATTCACATACTTTACCATTTTTAAATAATAAGTCAATATTGAAATTCAATTTTTCATAAATTATTTCCAAGTCAAAAACTGTCAACCCTCAACACCAAACTCTTAAAAAGATGTGTAATTGTTAAAAACAAAAACTTGCAATACCAAAATATCTCAACATAAAGGATACTCAAGAAATCCAAGTTTTCACTAAACATTCACTGCTATAATTTCAATCATCCTGTAAAATTTCACCACAATTCAATAAGATACACAAACAAAATCGATCCAAAAGGGCACATAATAGTTGACTTGAGTTACAAATAGTGGTCTAAAATCTAATATGTAAATCTCTCGAAATTTACTTAAATTATAAAATGGTAACAAATAAAAGTTTAATTAAAATAATTTATTATTCGGCCCAGTTTTTCAGTGGTGAGTTAAACCAGAGTTAGCTTACTCTAGAAAAAAATTAAACCACAATTAAATTTAACTGAGGAACCAGTTTTTCGGTGGAGAATGCATGCGGAACGACTAAAAAAACTCGATGGATAAAACATCACAAGAATCTTTCCAGTGTTAATCCTGAGTTAACTCACCAAATTTGATGAATTAACCCGGATTTATCTTTAATCCCGTACTGAAAAAACTGTACCTAAGACGATTATTCCTGTAAACCCATATCTATCCTTTTAAACAACAAGGGAAAAAGTAAAACAAATTTGTTACAATCCCACAAAAAGAAACTACGCTGGTCACACTAATGAAATGGCGTCTAGCTAGAAAGTGAAAAAGCAAAGATGATGAGCCATTTCCCAGTCTTTCTATCTAAACCTGTGTACCACCTGTCTTGTCAACGTCGTTGAAACATTATGAATTTCAAAACAGCTCACCTGGATGTTGTACGTAGATAGAAAGCCTTGTTTCTTCTTCTTCTTCCTTTCTTGGTCCTGGCTGGGGAACGATAATAAAGTTATCATTATGTGGAATCAAATGTACACGAGATGCGCTTTTAATGGCATCATCTGAAAATTTTATTAAGCAAACAATAAACTAATTTGTGTGGCAAATTATTGTGACATTATCGTTGTACATTATTATGTTGTATCCTCTTTCGTGTTCTTATAGAAGCTTAAACAGACACACAGTGACTCTGCGTATGTATTGGGTGGCACATTGGAGTATGTGATGTGCGTGTTGTGTTGCTCTTCTTTCTACAATATGCAAATATGATCCTTTGACGAATAAAACCGTGTGGGAAAATGTTAAAATTTACCTAAGCCTGATTGAGCGCGACATTTTGTCAATTACCATTGCCACTGCGGGCTATTGAACCAAATAAATAATATGATAAATATTTGTAGGTATACATAAATAGGTACATTCTTCTTATTTCCCTCTTGTGTTCGACTAAGAATTTTAATCTTTCTTCCTCAATAGATATTAAATATATAACGTAGCTTAGCTATATAGCTATATGTGAAATAAATCCCTTGGGGGCTGGAAGTAAGCAGCAAACAAACAAACAAAAAGACAAAACTAGAAGCAAAAATGTTCTTTATTTTGTTAAGGCCAAACGAATTAATATACAGCTAGAGCAACCAGGTTTTATTGTCGATAAGGCTGGAGAAAATCAATAGAGGATTACTTCGAAAGGAATCAGACAGACATGGGACTGACAGGAAAATTAATGAGTCTTCTATTCCAGAAGACACAATAGAATCCTTTTTTTTTTTTATTTTTTTTTTGTTGTTGTTGTTGTGTATAAACGTTTTAAATTCAATCTCTTGTGCAGGCAACATCAACAGCATACCATTCTTGCTTTAGGTACCTATATAAGATCGAATGTTTTATTGGAAGAAAATGGCGTTGAAATGCCTTAGGCATAATGTAAAGAAATTAATAGAGGGAAGTGTAGAGCAAATGGCAGGACACGCATGAGTATCCTGTTTCGATTTACAGTCAAAGTCGACACGTAGCAAATCTATTATTTGTATGTGTGGGCCTTGTTAAAGGGGAAGAGAATATTTTATTGAAAGTTCTAAATTTAACAAGACACCTAGGACCTAGAAGGAAAAGCCTTTGTTCGAATGGCTTATGGACCTTAACTTATAGGCACATTCAATTCTTGGTGGTTGAAAGTTTTATTTAGAGTAAAATGCATTGTTCCGTGATATGGAACATTTGTACCTGCTACATTTGCGCTTTAAATAGGCCATCAGAAGCTAGAGTAAGAAATTTAAGGCTTCTTAATGCAGACTCTGGCATAGAGAATCAGCGAGAAAAAACCTTGCGAGACGAAAGTAAAGGGTTTTTCAACAGGGACGCTACAAAAGTAGAGCAACAGGGACAGCAAACGACGCCATATTTCTTGCCGCTCTTTTGACATTTCTCTTCAGTAAGGTTTGCCATTTTATGATGGAAAGATATACGAGCTAACAACGAGTCAAAATTATTAAAATTTACTACCGAAATTCGGAGTCAGTGGCCTCAACGTTAAGAGCGCTAAAAATCGAAAAATCATCTTCAGCGATGAGGCTCATTTCTGGCTGAATGGCTTCTTCAATAAACAAAATTATGTGGTATTGGTCAGGCAGCAATCCACACGTACTCCATGAGTCATCATTGCATCATGACAAAAATTACGGTTTGGTGTGGTTTATGGGCCGGCGGCGTTATTGGGCCGTACTTTTCCCGTGATGATCAAGACCGGCACGTTACTGTGAATGGGGATCGCTACCATTCAATGATAACGAAATATTTTTGGCCCCAATTGGATGATATGGACTTGGAGGACATGTGGTTCCAAGAGGACGGCGCCACAAGCCACACAGCGAATGTTAAAATCAATTTATTGGAAACCAAGTTTGGAGAACGTGTTATCTCACGAAATGGTCCAGTCGCTTGGCTGCCTCGGTGGTGCGATTTGACGCCGTTAGACTATTTCCTGTTGGGCTATGTCAAGTCTATGGTCCATGCCAACAAGCCATCGACGATTGATGAACTTCGTACGAATATCGAACGTGAAATTGCAGCAGTATCGGCCGATTTATGCTTGAAAACCTTCGAAAATTGGGTTCAGCGTCTGGACTTCTGCAAGCGTGCCCGTGGTGGACATGCAAAAGAAATCGAGTTCCATACATAATGGAATCGAACGCACTTTCACAGAAATAAAGAATTTCATTGATATCCAAAACCGTTCTTGTTTTATTTAAAAAAACATTTGTAGCGCTCTTATTGAAAAACCCGATACTATGCCGGAAGTGAATTCATACCATACAAAAGCATATGAGGAGTAAAAAAAAGATCAAAGAAAACCAAAACAAAATTTCGGCTTGATTTTTCGTCTAAAATATACAAAAACTATCAACAACGTTGCCTTTCGAAGCCTTTAACTTCAGTTCTTAATGTCGGATTTTTTAATTTAAGGTCTTTAAATGAGGGCAAATGTCACGTTTCATTTGTGTATAGGTATATAAATTATTGAGAGGTGTCATATTCCATACTATATTTAAAAAATATGAACATTTTAGAATTTTAAAATATACAATGGCGCAAAATATTACACGATTTAGTATCGTGTTAAGGCATTTTTAGTATGATGTTAAGTTAAAAGGACGATTTTCCAAATTTTAAATGCGAGTTAGCATCGAACTATCTTTTTAATATTTTACTAAAGTTAAAGTCACCAAAGTGTAATTTTATCTTTTTAGTATCATACTCAGCCCTATCAGAGAATATATCGAAAATTTTCTACGAATGGAAAAATATCTATCACAAAAAATATCTATTCCCAGCACATTCGTAGTATGAATTTCTAAATCCGTGGAATTTCATATCACTGAATCTGAATGAAACGAAAATTATGTCATCCTTCTCTACGATAACTTATTCTTTTCGTAGCCAGAGTGGAATTAGTTATTAACACCAAGCAGAAAATATTTTTCAAGGATTTACACTTAAAATAAATAAATAATTTAACAAAGTTGACGATTTCATAGTTCAAACTCCTATATTCCAGCTCCTCCCAACATATTTGTAAGCTGGGGCAAAATTACCGCATTAGTGACTGATCGAGTGAGTGCCATCAGTGATTGAATGAACAAGAAAAACCTATGGGGATGATGGCTCCATAACGTGAGCGATGATGTCAAACTCACATAATTCAGTCACGAATTACTCGATAACTTCGGCCCATAGTTTGTCAACCACATTGAACAATAACTTATTTCTTTACAGTTATGGTACACGTAGGAAAAAATTCCTAACTCATGGGCAAATCACACTGTTGGAAAAATAATTAATGTTATGGACTATTTTACTTTTGTCTTTCTATGGAAATTAATATTAACTTTGTTAATTCGAAAAAAAAAAACCAACGTAAATTTGTGAAGAAATGTGTAAATTACAAATTCTCAAACATTTTTTTCATAACGTTATCACTTTATAATACAAGGGGCCAGTTATAGCGATAATGAAAAAATTCTTTTGGGAAATTTATTTATATTTCTGATGAAAGTTTTTTTCCGTGCAGAATTTTTATCAGGAAATTAAATATTTTTACTTGCGATATAGGTACTATATGGGAAGTTATGGATTCGTACAAAAAATCGAACTCGAGATTTTGATCAAACTTTACATTACGATGATGGAGAAGTCAAAAAAAGTGGGTCTCGCAAAAACGTCCGTCTGTCTGTCTGTCTGTCTGTCTGTCTGTCGGTTCGACTACAGCCTAAACGGATGGGTCGATTTTCTTTAAACTTGGTACCTAGCGTTTTTTGGACATTCCCCCCACCCGTTTTTTTCTCTTTTTTTTTAGGACCAAAATTAACAGTAGCAGTCATACAAAATTTCTTGGCCAAAAAGGAAAAACTTATTTTTCTCAAATCCAGCGCTACCGAATTTGTTTTTAAGAACTCAATAAATTTAAATAGTTATAAGTTGCCGTTTAATAAAAAAAATGGTTCCGAAAAATGGTTATTAATGGTACCTCCCAAAGAACCATTTTTTTGATTTTCGCTTTTCTCGAAAACGGTTAAACTGATTCTGATCAATTTTTTTATGAAGAAGTATTGACACATTCTAAATAATATTGTGTACCAAAATTTTCAAAAAAATAGTTTTTAGATTTTTAAAAGAAGTTTTAATATTTTTTTTTGAAAACTCAATATTTCAAAAACGACCTGGTCGATTTTTATTAAACTTGGTAAATAGCAGTTTTTTAACTTTTTCTAGAAAATTTTTGACAAAAATTATTCTTATACCCAAAAATAACGGTGCCTCCCATACAAATGTTAAAAAACCGTTAAGAAAAATATTTTGTTTCTCAAAAACGACTCCTACGATTTTCATAAAAGTTTTTTTGTGTGTTAAAATTAGTACGATCTATCATTTAAAATGTTTAAAGTTTATATTTTAGGTTTATTAACAGTACCTCTCATAGAACGGTTTCTTTGATTTTCGACTATCTCAACATTTGATTGTAACTGTAGCTTGTAACAAATATAAATAAAAGTGCGTATCAAAATTTTCTAAAAAATGATTTTTGGATTTTTTAAAAAAAAATCAAAATTATTTTTTGAAAATTCGATATTTTGAAAGCTGGTAGCAGATTTTTTTGTGAAGTTCAATTTTTAACGCAACATTAATAAATGCTTTAAATTGGCGTACCAATTATTTTTCTCAAAAATGTTAACAAAATTTTGTGTATAAAAAATTAATTATTTTTAAAACCGCTCCTACGATTTTCAAAATTTTTTTCTCATAAATAAAGATTTATATAAGAATTCAGATGGTGTACATCGCGTTGGGTTAAAACGGATTCAAAGTATTTTAATCAATTTCTTTCTAATTTTGTTGATTTAAGCAATTTACCAGTTTAAATAGTATAATTTCCTTATATGCATATTGCATATGTGCAACACTAGGCTATATTATTAATTTTTGTATACTCACATAATACCACCTGAAACTAAACTAAGATTTGGCAAATGGATAAAATATATGCTCCTATAGCTAATTTATTTCAGACTATAGAACCACAATGTGGTCGCGCATAAGAGCAAGTTCGTGCGACCCAGTCGTGCATATTTTTGTATTTCCCAAAGGAAAATTAAGTTTGCGAAGAAATTATTTCAAGTGATTTCTCATAGATTCGTGTTCTTTTTACTTTTCAAATTGTAAGTTAGCACGTTAAAGTATCCAGGCGTTTTCCTGATCGCTATAACCAACCTCTAACCTAAGAAATTATTCACAAATTATCGAAAATTCTCTCCTAAACTTGTGTTCATTTCGTTGGTATAGGGAAAAAATGGGGATATTTCCAAATGGCTCAGGTAACTTTTTTCATTTGATGTATACTATCACTCTTTGTGTACCACTCTCAATGATTTGACGTAAGACAGCTGATTTCGAAATTGAGAGATGAGAGGGAGAACGATGAATGAGGCAATAATGCTTTTTTCGTTTACATTCGGATTCTGTGAAGACAATTTTCCATGATTCGTAGCTTAGAAGTCCGTTCAGGGATTTGTTAAGACGGATTCTGTGATACGGCTGACAAACTCAATATGTCATTTTGACAATACAAAATGTCAAAAAGGTTTGTTTGTTTAATTTTTTGCATGAACTGTCACTGTTTTAGGTTTGTTCAGCTGGAGTTTATTAAGAAACCTAGTTAAAAATTGTTTAAAACTAAGAATATTTTAGCAAAGAGCTTGAAAGTTTGTAATGGTTTTTAGTAATTGTTGTATGATTCTTTCATATTTCCCTAATGATTGGAAAATAGCAAACGTTGTAGCTATCTGCAAACCTTGTAAAGCAAAGGCTGATCCTTAAAGTTACAGGCTTATTTGTTTCTTAAGTACTATAAGTAAACTGTACTACTGTTATACTACATATATTGAGGATGCAAAAATATACGTTAATAAGAAGTTTGGTTTTAGGGCTAGACACTCCACAAGCCACCAAATTTTACGAATTAAAAATCACGTCAAAATTGACCTTAGTTCAAAGTTATCGACTGGTCTAGAACTTCTAGACATCAAAAAAGCCTTTGACACTGTGTGGCACCAGGGGTTGATTTACAAGCTAATAATATTGAATTTCCCGACGTATCTTATTAAGTTAATATGGAGCTTGTTACTTAACAGAAAATTTGCTGAATACTATATGCATAGTGTAAAATCATATCTATATGATTAATAGTAAGTAATGTTCCGCAGGGTTCTGTGCTGGGACCCATACTTTTCAACCTATATATATCGGACTTGCCATCTTTGGACTTAAACACTAAATTGGCTATGTTTTTTGATGACACAGCCCTTTTTTCATCCATAGTGTTTTGCCTCAAGACGCTCTCCAAAGCTTACAATGCTCACTGAACTGAACATCCTACAAACTTATTTTCATAAATGGAAAATCAAGGCTAAAGCTCAGAAATCACAAGCAATCTGGTTTTCTCGTTGGCAAAAATCAGAATTATTGTGCCACAAACAATTTTACAGCTAAACTTTACTGATATCGCTTGGTCTGAAAGCTGCAAGTATTTAGGTCTAACACTTGATAAGAAACTTACTTTTGATAAAAATATTGCCAACACTATCAACAAAACAAATCTTGTAGTACGAATTTTTACCCATTCATATAAATCGCAAATCAGGTCTTAGCAATTTTCATGATGTACGGTTTTCGTTAATTGGGGGGCGTTAGGGTTAGGTCAAAAACGAATTTTGGGTCTAAGATATTTCCAATGAAAAAAAAAAAATGTACATTCCAGAACGAATGGGAAACAACTTGAACAACTTTGAAAAATAACAAATTCAAAAAGAGGGGGCTAGGGCTACATTTCACTTAAAAATTGTAAGTTAATATTTAGAAACTCAAAACCAATGTGCATGGGTAGGGTATCTGCTATATAATCCTAAACAATTTTTTCAACACTCGCACTGTCTTAATCAATATGTGCTATTAATGCCAATAACGATGCATTCTCCTAACTCCAAAGAATTTCAACTTCTCGGATATAAAAGTTACAAAATCTTATCCGAAACTAAGTGTTGATCCCTCAAAGTGATTCCTTTTTAATATTTACTGAAGAGATAATTAATTATTATTTCTGTTTATACATTTTCCACCAAATTTAATGGTAAATGAAGGCATTTCGAAAAGGAAATTATCATTCGATTGCCATTTTCATCCAATATATCCAGTTTCTTCCATCTTCTGTCCAGCTAACAAAATGGTTAAGTAATTGCATTTAAGGAAAACTGTTCATTTAGTCACCATCAATGTCACTATTGAGCGGTGGTGATGGTTATCGTCCTTTGCATCACTTTATTTCCATAATTGATATAATCATGGTCTAGATGATTCCTATCTGTCACATCTTGAAAGGACTTTCCTATACTTTCATCATCTTTCGGCTGTTTTATTTAACATTCGAACTCAGTGAAGAAGAATAAGGACCTTTGCCACAAATGAAACATCATCGCATACCTGTCTTTAAATTACAATAAACCATAAGCCCAGCCGAAGACGACGACACGACGTCAACAACAACCATGGAAGATTGCAACTTGGAGGACTTTTGAGCAAAAACTATACGTAAAGTCCATATAAAAAGCTTTATGGAATACTTCAAAACTTTAAATTATATTAAACGTTATTTCGTGTAAAATTTTCTCACCCATCAAACAGGACAAACTGCCTCTGCTGCTGCTGCTCTTCTATGGAGTGAAGTCCTTATTCTCCTTTCTGGAGCACACACTCACTATTATTACTCAATTACCTTTAAAACAGATCTAAAGTTAGATCCTTCTTCGGATTCTCCCTCCCTGTTCTATCATCGGAAGGCTTCAGTAAAGTTTTCAAAAGGTCGAACATCTCACGGTTTGGTTTGGTGGGTGGAGATGAAGATGAAGATGGAGATGGAGATGAAGATGGCAGGAAGTTAGATGGCTGTTTCGAGTCAAGTCGAGAAAATATGGTGAGCATATAAATTTCACTATATCCTCCTACGTCCTTCTTTCATATCGAGCATCAACGAACAAGCAAGACACCAAAGTGATGCTGATGCTGATGCTGATGCCAATGCTATAGGCAAACACACACAGGATATTCTTTGAGAATATATACGAAGCTAATGGTTGCCCTCAATGTCATTTAAGCTATTATGTAAATTTGCCAGACATTGTCCATGTCCTTGCGTACATGGATATGGGCGATAGGTTGAAGGATACACGTGGGCAGATTGGCGAACCGTTGGCCCGTAAACAATGTCCTGTGATGTGAGAAGGCAAACCAGGCAATATCCTTCAATAATATGGAGAGGATGCTTTCTTGAGTTACAACCAAGGCAATCTAGGTTGATGTATGAAGAGGACTTCTCATTATATTCAGACTCATATCGGATCGGCCGGCGCGGCGCTGCGTGGCGGAGTGAGGGCAACAAATAAGTTCACTTCTTTTCTATTTTATGGAAAAATTTGCTCCTGGAACAAATTACTCCTTACAAGTGGACTCCATTGTGTGTAAAGAAGTATAATTTTTGGTGCACGCTACTTTGGTTTTTTGTCCTTTACCTTTTTTTTTGTTTTACCAGGATCAGCAAATTTCAAATACATAAAAAATACTTCTTCATAAATATCTTTTTCTAATCTACAAAAAAAAAGAGGAAGGAAACTTTGGTATATAAGATTCTACGAAGATAGAAAATATCCTTCACAAGTTTGAACAAAAGCATGGCATTCAATAACAGTGGCGGCGCCAGGTAGGTGAGTCAAATCCACTCACTCACACTCACACTTCCACTCCTACTCATATATAGACATTCATGAAATGTGGGGTTATAAGATTTTCCATGAAATGTCCTTAGGAAGGATAAAAAAATTAACTTTTATTGAAGTTTTGCAGTTGCACAATTTTCGTTGTTGTTCTATTTGTCTTCAAGGGATATAGAAAAATGTATGTTCAAGCACATACACCACCTACATATACAACATACCTATATAAATGAGTGGAAAGTTTAGAGGGACAATATTTCGCCTTGCCGTAAAAGGACGTGTCAATTTAAAGTTTTGTAGGTAGATATTTAGACAGATAGACAATCTGCCGCAGTCTTAGAAAGTTTTTTTTTGTTTTTACTTATTTTGAATTAAGAACCAACCAACACAAAATTGGCTGAGTTTTTGTTTTAAAAAGATAAATAGAGTCATCGCAGACAATAATTTAGGGCGATATAAGTTTCATTTTTGTAAGTCTTATTTATATTTAAAAAAAAATATAGTACCAACCTAAGCAGTTTTCCAACCGTGAATACTATAGCTGTTATATCATTTTCAAATTTAAAATCTGATATTGTGGCAAAACTTTACAAAAAGGCATTGTACTTGTAAACTATTTTTAGACTTACAGAAGGCTTGTAATGAAGATGTGGCGTTATGGTAAGACTGACTCGCTCGCGCCGGTAGTCAAATACAAACCTTTTGGGAAAGTTACGAGGTCAAAAGGGATTAAATAGCCTTCAAAACAAAAATTATTACACTTTTCTGATAACTACTTTGAAATTGACACGTTAACTTTAAAGAACGAAGCAGTGTATTTGGATAAATTGTAAACTTGACCAAATTTAACAATTTAATCGAAAAATCAGGCATTTTTCTAAGTTCTCAGATTTACTATTTTTTTTATTAAAATCAATTTTTGTCATAAAATCAACACTAGTGGAAATTACAGAACTAAATTCACTGATATTATTTAACAGGTACCTAAGTTGTGAAAAAAATGTTTGATATATTTTTTTTTTAATTGTGAAATTTTTATCAACTTTTGAATAAGTAAAATAGGACATACGAATGTATAAAAATGGAACGTGGTTTGTTTAGGTGCTTGAAAACGACTAGACCAAATTGGATACTTCCTTGAAGGGTTTTGTTCGTAATTGCTACGCAAAGGTTTAGGAAAAAAGAAAAGTTTGAAAATTCTGAACAGCTGGCGTTGTAGACGCACATTTTGTTTTTCAGTTTAATTCAATAACCGTTCAACAGGTGGCGTTGTAGGCGGTCATTCTGTTTGACAGCTCAACATATTGTTTATTCTTTCTGATGATTTATTGATTTTTTAAATGAAATAGTTCATTTGCGAAATACATCATTGCGAATCTATGGATTTTCAATTCTGAGTGATATCTTTTTAATAAAGGGTGTATTTTTTAGACGTGTGGTTTTCAAGAAGAAATAAAATGCATATAATTTAATGTGATGGCCAATAATTTAGCTTTATTATAAAGATAAGGGTTTGACATTATGTGGGCCATTATGGGCGAGTGGCCGTCGCGGCTAGCTCAAATAAATTCCAGCCGAGAGTCCCAATTTTCGACAGCTCCAATTGTTGTGCGCTATGGCGGATGGACTCATTTGGGTCTTCTTCGATACTTTGCTCCACAGCAGCAAAAGCGTCTTCGGTGCGCACTGTACGGCATCTCTGAGGATGCGAATCATCCACTAGAGTAAATGTGGTGCGAAACCGATCCATGGTTGCTCGAATTTATGCGATTTTGCGATTACGTCGACCGAATATTGGACGAAACTGAGCATAAATCAAGTGACATCTGTCAAAAATACCAACTCCGAAAAAAGTATTGCCAGATTGAAAACCACACGTCTAAAAAAACACTCTTTATAAAGGGTCCGCCAAATAACTTCTTTTTTTTTTGAAAATGGCGCAAAACATCGAGTGTAGCTTTGGCTGTGTGGCACGTAGCGCGCCGTCTTGTTAAAACCAAATGTTGCCAATATCCTCCTCTTCAATTTTTGTGAACAAAAATTCGTTCAACATGGCCCGATAACGATCGCCATTGACTGTAACGGCCACTCCCTGCTCATTTTCGAAAAATGGCCCAATTATGCCTCTGGGCCAAAATCCGCACCAAACAGTGACTCGTTTTGGGTGTATCGGCTTTTCAATGTATGCGTGCGGGTTTTCTGTGCCCCAAATGCGACAATTTTGCTTGTTTACTACCCGCCAAGATCAAAATGAGCTTCATCTGAAAAGATGATTTTTTTGGCAAAATCGGCATCTTCTCTAAGTCGATCGCAGGCCCACTTAGCGAAGCGTATACACAACCATATTCGTTCAGCGGAAGGATAAAACTAATTATCTGTCAAATCAGACATCAGTGTTACCATTCACGAAATAAGCACTAGTTGAAAAAAAACGTTAGATGGCGGACCCGAAATTATATTTTTTATTTAGAATTTATAATAAATGATAAAGAAATATTTTATAAAACAAAGTCGTTTAGTTACAACACTTATAACTCGAGAACGGCTGAACCGATTTTAATGATTTTATATTTGTTGGATTTGTCTTCGCTTCGAATAGCTATACAAATATAATAACTATAAAAACATAGGAAAAATTCACTTTGTAGGGTGAATTGGGGTAAAATGAAAAATACGTATCCAATTAATAAAAAATCTACCTGTGTTTGAAAGGCTATTCTTGGGAAATGGCTTCAAGGATAATTTTTTTTAAATTGCAATTTGTAGGGTGAAATGGTGTAAAAATAAAAAAAAAGGGTCGATTTAAGAAATTCTTTTTTAATTTTAAATGCTTTTTTACGAAATGGCTTTAGGGATATTCTTTTTCAAAATTTTAATGTTTGTTCACAGTTATTTATATTTGTAGGGTGAAATCGGTAAAAATTAAAAAAATTGAAATTCTTTTTTGTTTGAAAGGGTTTTCTTAAGAAATAGCTCTAGGGATATTCTTTTTCAAATTTCGTTATTTGTAGGGTGAAATAGTGTAAAAATAACAAAAAATTCAGATTTAAGAAATTCTTCTCATGTTTGAAAGGTTATTTTGAATAGATGGCTTTAGAAATGTCTTTTTTTTTTAAATTAGGTATTTATAGGGTGAAATGGGGTAAAAACTAAGTGTTATCAGATTAAATTCTTTTTGTGTTTGAAAGGTTATTTCAAAGGGGATGGCTTAAGAGATATTTTTTTTAATTTGCTATGTATAGGGTGGAGTGGGGTAAAAACAAAAAGGCATAACCGGTTTCAAAAAATTATTTTTGTGTTTAGAAGGTTATTTTTAGTAGCTGGCTGTAGGGAAATTTTTTTTTAAATATTAATATTGAAAGGGTAAAGTGGGGTAAACACTTCCAAATTTCAATTGCATCTTTTTCACTCGTATGGTTTCTTTACTTTGGCTATTTCAAAGGTTAATTATTGATTAGGGAAAAATTTATGTGCGATTTATACAAAGTGATGATCGTATACAGTTTGATATTTGTTACGATGCCAAAAATAGGTCATGGTAACATTGGTCGGCGTTCTCAGAATGCAACGCGACACCGAAATGTCGCAGCAAGTTGAAAGGGAATTAACTCGAGTCAGAAGAGGTCAACGAAACTTACAATGAGTAAGAACGATTGAGAAGAAGAGATATTCGTGCTCGAAAAAGTGATGAAGCAAGATCACAAAGTTCAAGATTTTCATTCCCCGAAACTGTGCAATGGAACCCGACTGATTGTGACGAAGCTTATGAACAATGTGGTAGTGGCGAGGATTTTGAAAGGGACGTTCAAGAGAAAAGAATGCCTAATTCTGCGAATTCCCTTGACTTCAACCGATTTCCAGTTCAAAGTCATTCAGTTTCGTGTGAAACTTGCATTTCCAATGACCATAAACAGTTCCAAAGGGCAGTCGCTGGAAGTGTGTTGCATAAATCTATAAATATCATGCTTTTTACACAACCAGCATGTGGCCCTCTGTTCCTGAGTCGGGAAACCATCCTCGCTCTTCATTTATGCTTCGGAGCAGAAAACAAAATGCAACCTTAAATTCAATACAATACAAAACAAATAGAATTCAGTGAAATTAATACTTGATTTTATTCTACTTATTTTCGCCAAATATTGGACTGGACGAAGTCCATCGGGTCAGCTCGTTCAATATAAAAATCTATTGAATTAATAATTAATGAACTAAATTCTATTAAATTGAAAACTATTTGACACACTCTTAGGCATGGCAAAATGTATCTTGTTATTTTTTCTCCATATTAAAACCTTAACCCAAAAATATAACCATTAAAACTCAAGTTATGAACTATAAAAGAGAAACATATCGACTTTTCATAATAAAAATATTGGTTGACAAACGACCAAGCAGACATTTTCTGAATTCCTTGTTGGCTGTCTTTTTTTTTATAACTTCTCCTATGATTTATTGTGTGACGTCACTTCCATCTAGGTCAACCTGTCTGACAAACTGCCTTCAAAAATCAATTCGAATTATCAAACTCATGTTTTGAATTAATTTTAAATTAAAGGATTTTGTCAAGTTGAACTTAATTAGGACTTCTATGTACTATATTGTTGGAAGACAATTCTGATAAAGGAGATAGCTAGGTACCTACTTATGTCCTTTCGCATCAAAGGTATGTACGATTGTACATAGATAGGTACTCAGCCTGTTTATTATACCAAGAATCAGTAAAGCTAATTAAATCAGATCCTATTATCTACACTCCATAAATTTCCATTGCTTCTGTAATTGCCAAAAAAAAAAATAAATATAACAATTTTCCACTTGGACAACAAACACACACAACAGAATTCGAATCTATCATCAACCATCGCATGAAAAAGCATATGACACAGAACATCGCTCATCACATTTACCTATATAAATGTATCTAAAATAATAACAACAACAACAAAAATAAATTCCACTCAAATTCTTTATTGGATCAAAGAAAGCTTCGCCATCCATCCGTTCATATCAAGTGGCGCACTAGAAAAGCTGAAATACACTTTTTCATTTTACTCCACACTTAAAATTTAATCCAAACGTATGGAACCGAACAAGGACGACAATGAATCCTACTTCCAACACACAAAACATAGATACATAATAAAAATAACGTTGATATAGAAAGATACACTCTGAACCACTTAAAATGATTCGGTCTTTATTTTTATTTTATTTCATTTTTTTTTTTTATTCCTGCTCCCTCAGACAACATCATACACGATACCATCGCCATATGAAGATGACGACGACGTGAGACGAGTGAATGAACATACACACACAAGGTAATGAAAAATGTTCGTGAAATAATAAATTCTAATGAAGTGGATCATAAGTGGAAATAAAATGGTCTTAGTCTCTCATTTTTTTGTATTTCAGTTTAGACACAAAACGAGATGGTGTACGAGTATATATGGTTTCATTATGAAGTTCTTCTTCCCTCTCCTATTCCTGTTTCTTGTGGAATTGCGATTTTACAAAATTCTGATATGTTCAAAGTGTATGTATGGTTAGATCGAAAGTGCAGAGCACCTTATGTTCCTCTTTGAGAGGAAATACCCTCAAAAGCTAAACTAATAAGGAAAATTCTTGGTTGTCTCGGAGCTAAAGACAAAATGAAGACCAACGAACTCAACACAAGCAGCATCATGATGAGGATGAGGAACAGATGGTAACTTCATGGATTGTTGTAACGGCCGCATCTGACATGAAAATCATACTAAAATCAGTTAAAATTTTTTGTGAAGCATTTTTCTGATAATTTGACTTCTGGCGGGTTATGAGTTCAAGACAATTTCGAAGTAAAGGGTTTTCCAATAAGAGGTGTTATTTTGAATAGCCCGCTATTTCGGTAGCTGTCACTTTTGAAGCTGTTATTTTTTGACATTTGACAAGTAGAAACTACGCCATTAATAAAAATGGAACGATACACGCTTCAACAACGCATTGAAATTATTAAAATTCACTATAAAAATGGTGAAAATTTGGCAGAGACGGTTCGTAAAACTAAAACATTTTTGGGTCGTCGTGAAGCACCTTGTCGGACCGCAATACAGAAATTGGTGGACAAATTCGAGCTGTTGGGACAAGTTAGTGATGTGAAGAATAAAACCCGTGCACGTCGCTCAAGAACAACTGAGAATATTGCTGTTGTAGCCCAAAGTGTTGAAGAAAACCCAGGTTTGTCCATTCCTTGTCGTTCTTTGGAATTGGGCATTCCACAAACGTCATTACACCGTATTTTGCATAAAGACTTGGGTCTTAAGGCTTGTAAAGTTCAGTTAACACAAGAACTCAAGCCGGCTGATCATCAACAACGTCGTGTCTTTGCTGATTGGGTCCTTGAAATGCATGAAAATGATCCGGAATTTCATCGAAAAATCATCTTGACTGATGAGGCCCATTTCCACCTCGGAAGCTACGTCAACAAGCAAAACTGTAGCATGGGGGGCTCGGAAAACCCAAGAGTTATTGTTGAAAAGCCTCTCCATCCTCAACGCGTGACTGTTTGGTGCGGTTTATGGTCCGGCGGGGTCATTGGACCTTAGTTTTTCGAAAATGAGGCTGGAGCAACAGTTACGGTCAATGGATTGCGCTATCGAGAGATGATTAATGATTTTTTATGGCCGGAATTGGATGGTATTGATCTGGACAACGTTTACTTTCAACAAGACGGCGCTACGTGCCACACAAGCAATGAAACCATCGATCTTTTACGGAAAAAGTTTCCGGACCGTGTTATCTCTCGAAGAGGTGATCACAATTGGCCACCGAGATCTTGTGATTTAACACCTTGCGACTTCTTCCTTTGGGGCCACGTGAAAGATAAGGTCTACGCCAACAGCCCAGCGTCGATTCAAGACCTCAAAGATGGAATTCGTGAGGCTATCGAGGACATAGGGCAGCCACTTTGCGATTTGGTTATGGAAAATTTCATGAAAAGGATATGGTCCTGTAAGCGTGGTCGTGGCGGCCATTTGGCTGGTGTTGTGTTCCATTATTAACGGAATACCTTCCTCTTTATAATGAAATAAACATCCGATCATTTATCTCAAAAAATGCCATTTTTCTTTGAATATCAAAATAACACCTCTTATTGGAAAGCCCTTTATTGCACCTGCAAGTTATTCTCATACCTTGGAAGAAATTTCATTTTCTAACTTGAATACAAGTCATCATAATTTTATTTTCCTAAACAAGAATTCACTCATATCACGAGGTGAGCAAACGACTACCAGAAGTTCCCTCAATTGTACAAAAAACAACCTTTTTGAAACAGATATCTAAGTCCGGTTTTTCAGTGTCAGATTAAAATTAATCCCGAGCAGGGTTGCGAATTTTTGAATTAAAAAAACATAAGGTCATAAGCTAGTAGCTGACTTATGAAATTTAATTCATAAGTCACTAACTGGCTTATGAATTAAATATTTTTAATTCTTAAGTCACTAACTAGCTTATGAATTATTTTTTTTTAATTCTTAAGTCACTTACTAAGCTTATGAATTAATTTTTCTTAATTCATAAGTGAGCCACTAGCTTGTGAATTAAAGCCAAGCTTAAGCTAAGAAGTGAATTAAGCTTTTGCAACCCTGATCCCGAGTTAATTAATCAAATTTGGTGAGTTAAATCAGGATTAAATGAACAAAAGCTCTTTTATCCACCGAGTTTGTTTAGTCGTTCGGCATGCGTTCTCAACCAAAAAACTGCATAGTCAGTTAACTGTGGGTTAATTTAATTCTAGAATTAACTAACTCTGGTTTAACTCGTCACTTAAAAACTGGTCCTGCTTAATTAATAAGTGCTGATCATTCGACGATCGACAAATTTGGCGCCGTAACTCCGAAGCTCGTATGATTTCGTGCTAAGTCAAGTATTGGGAGAAACCCTCCGCCGATAAAGATATGTCACAGAAATTATGTAAGAGAAATAAATTACTGGCAGATAAAATCAATATACCTATTCAAAAATTGATTTTTACCTAAGCCAAGCATGGTTTATTCCACCAAAAAGTGATTAGCGTGTCTTAGTAGTTTCTAGACCATAATAACCTCACAAGGTCTAGGTAAGGTTTTAAAATCATCCTCAAAACGCCTCTTAATAGCTCTGGTATCTTGGGAAATTTGGTAGATCTTAAAACCTGGTGCTGTGCAATCAGACCCGCGGAATTAAGGCCCGGTGGTCTTAATTCGCAAAATAAAAGGAAACTTCAACAGCGGGCTTTCTTTCCTTTTTGAAATGGCAATAAGACCCACCACAAAAAAGCATTAAGACCTGCTGGGGTTATTGCCTTTCTGAATTGGCATTCGACTAATACAGTTCGACCAAAACAATTCAATTTTGAAGTTATAGATTTTTTTTTAAATTACTCTGGCGATATTACCATCGAATTGTTTTTTAGTTGAATTTTTGTAGTCAAATTTTCCGTGGACAATTTATTTATATTAAATTATCGACCTCAATATATGATTAATTTTTTTCCTTCAAGAATTTTTTTTTTTCATAAAACACATTTTGAAAACATAAATACAAATATTTGTAAATTTGTAAATGGTTATAAACTGGATTTTTAATTTTTTTTTGAATTGGTTTTGTTTCCATTTGTAATTGGAATAAAACTCACAAAAAAAAATTAAATTAAGCCCGCAGTTTTTGTTATCAAATTAAAAAGGAAAAAAATTAGTTTCCTTTTATTTTGAGAATTAGGACCCGCCGCCGGCCTTTCTTCCCCAGAGGAATCTATAATCTTATGAGGTGTCCCAAGGGTCTTGTTGCTCTTCTCGTCTTTGCACTCGACACTTGATAATTTTCTGGTTATGCCTTTTTGGGACTTGATAAACCGTAAGGCAACTTGATTTTAAAATTGACACAACATCTCGTGTGGCACGACTCGACCTAGTCATTACTTGGATTTCCGAAATGAAGCATCAAATCATCGACAAATTTCATCGACTCTTCACGCTGGCCAAACGACTAGCCGGAGATTAGAATGACCACTTTAGCCACCACTTTAGCCACCACTTTAGAATAAGACAAAAAAGGAAAAATTTCGAACAAATTCAGACAACTTTTGGTGGAAACTTTTCATTTTTATATTTCAAGTGTTTGCAGATTTTTTATTTCAGAAAATGATTGCTTTTACGATAAAAAGTGGTATAGGTAATTTATTTTATGTAGAATTTTCTAACCTAAAATTTCTTTAAAAAAAAACTTGTATATAGTTTTTGACCAACTTTTAAAAAAAACAGTAAATGTTGCCTATTTTCTACCTACAAAATCAAAAGCCCAGATCCAAATTAAAGTTGATTTTTAGAAAATTCTACGAAGTTAAAGTGTAATTTTACTAATCTACTTTGCAAGCCTATGCGCCGGCCGTATTCAATGATGAAACTATGAGAATAAGCATACTGTATTACGCCTTGACTGTCCGCGGTCAAGATGGGTGACACATTTTTTGATATCGCGCTCAATGTGGCCGGTGCACATACATAGGAATATATGCATTAAAAAATTGGTAAAAAATCAATTTTCAAACATTGAAAAACAAAACACAAGAATTTAATACAACGACAATTTTTTGTTTGAAATACTTTTTCGCTTAGTATGGCATTTAAAAAGCAGTTTAAACTTTATTAGACTCAAATCATAAAAGCTGTTAGATATGCGTGCGACTAAGGACCAGTTTCACAGTGAGAAGTTACATGAATAAGTGGTACTTAAGTTTCCCATATTGGCACTTTAGGCTCAGATTTATAGCCTAATAGTAAGTGGCACTTAAGTCACCAACATCGGAGACTTAATTGCCGCTTATTCAGGTAAATGCACCCTTATCTTCCATATTAGTCACTTAAATGCCACTTTCTATAACTGTGAAACTGGGCCTAGGAGTAAAATGGAAAGATATAAATATAATTTACTGAAAAACTAAAACTTGTTTGACAGCCATGTAAATCGGTTGATCTCTTAAGTCAAAAACAAAAAAAAAAGATCCCATAAGGACACCGTTTTAAAAATAAATTGCTTTTATCAAAAGAAAAACCTTTCCTTACCAACATAACATCGATTCCTTCAAGGATAGCGCTCAATAAGTAAGAAAAAAAAAATTGGAAGGAAATATGTTTGCCCATATTTTCAGCTCTCTTAAAGGGCCTGGGCCTATCAACAGTGAAGTGACTTACTACTCTCAACCAAGGGTTTGGCGTAATTTAAGTCAGACGATGTGGGAACCTAAAATTTTCTGTTGAAATTTCGTACTATTGTACCTGTCCTAAATCGTGAAGCGCCCTTCCGAATACCAAAGGCTTATGACAGAAGCACTTTATCATGACAAGAGGTAGATATTCTTGGAAGATTTGTCACTTCCCCGCAAGATGTAGTACCCTTGAAAAAAAAATGTGTTATTAAGTTATATATATTTTCTATATTTTCCCAGACCACACAGCAGTCATTTTGTTGAATTTAATCGACACAAATCATTTTCCACACCAATTCTTGACGAAAATGAATGACATTTGGTGCAATTAATGATTTGGGAATGCTGAAGTCATTCGTATTGTCTAATTTGTTTGTGTTTGAATTGGAGCTTCACAATTTAGGCCTTGATATGGTACATCGTTCAACTTGTCAGAATTCTTACTCTGACGTCAAATTCAGATACACCAACCAGACAAATTAACAACATTTATAAAACTAAAATTTTATATAATTTCGAGTTTTCTGTGGTCAAAAATTTGATCAAAATTCTAAAGGCATTGTTCCAAAAAAATTCAAAGTTAAATTGTACATTCCAGCTTCATCATCATCGTCGGCTCGACAACCGGGGTCCGGTCCTGGCCTCCTTCAACAAGTCTCTCCACCCATCCCGGTCTCGAGCCGCCGCCATCCAGTTGCGCACCCCAAGGCTCCGGGCGTCCTGGTCTACGCCATCTCTCCAGCGCAAGCATGGTCTACCACGCTGTCGTCTACCATAGAATGTACCACAAAGAACTTTCCGAGCAGGTTCCTCTTCGCTCATGCGAGCTAGGTGCCCTGCCCACCGGAGTCTACCGAGCTTAATTTTTGTCACGATATCTGCTTCAAGGTAGATTGCGTACAATTCATGATTGTACCGTCTCCGGAATCGTCCTTCCTCACATATGGGGCCAACAATTCTCCTTTAGACTTTTCTCTCGAACGCGGCTAAGAGGTCGGATTGCCTTTTGCTAAGCACCCAAGTCTCGGATCCATATGTGATTACTGGCAGGACCATGGTCCTGTACAGCAGCAGTTTTGAAGTTATGGTGAGATTTCTGGATTTGAAGAGCTTTGACATTTCAGCTTCAGTTAACATAATTTCAGAAGTCAGATTTTCAGGAAATTTAATTTGTTTTTGGAAACAATTTTAAGTCGGCCTGCGATCGACTTAGAGAAGATCCGGATTTCGCCAAAAAAATCATCTTTTCAGATGAAGCTCATTTTGATCTTGGCGGGTAGTAAACAAGCAAAATTGTCGCATTTTGGGCACAGAAAACCCGCACGCATACATTGAAAAGCCGATACACCCAAAACGAGTCACTGTTTGGTGCGGATTTTGGTCCAGAGGCATAATTGGGCCATTTTTCGAAAATGAGCAAGGAGTGGCCGTTACAGAGTCAATGGCGATCGTTATCGGGCTATGTTGAACGAATTTTTGTTCACAAAAATTGAAGAGGAGGATATTGGCAACATTTGGTTTCAACAAGACGGCGCGCTACGTGCCACACAGCCAAAGCTACACTCGATGTTTTGCGCCATTTTCAAAAAAAAAAAAAGTTATTTGGCGGACCCTGTATAAAAAGATATTGTTTTACATAATAAAGGCCGAGGCTAGATGCATTTCAGTTTGTTTTCGTCTAACCTCGCAATTAACACTATTTCCTCAGCACAAATTGCACAAAGTAAAAGACCTAGTATCCACCCTTGCCTTACACTTAAGTTCGTATCAAATCTGCTTTATTTTAAAATCTAGAAAAGTTGTCTTCGTTTTTTTTTAACCTAAATTTATTTTAATTTTATAAATAAAACTTTTTTTTGTTTCAGATCATATTTCCACGTTTTTTTGCCTAACATCCCCAATATATTTGTGCCTGTAGGGAATATAAGACCAAATCTGTCCCTGATGTTGGTTTGGAAACGCAACCAATAAATATATATGCGATAGCTTATAACGCTTGAAACGAAAACCAAGCTCGTTTTGTTTTAGAAAATTTCCTATCTCGAGAAAAGCTGCTTTTGGTCGTAGTATCTATAACTTGTTGTATAAGCATCAGGATTTCAAAATTCCCATGAAGCAGAAAATAAAGTTTAACTAAAAGATGAGAAGGGCTGTGGCGGTGTAGCGCAGACGATGAAGTGGAGAGTTACACATATAAATATAAAGGAGTTAGGTAAGGACGGTGTCAGAAAATATACTAGAATTTATGTGAAAGAATCACAAAAAGACAAACGAAGTTGAAGAAGACGAGAAAGAAGAATAATATGATGAAGAAGAAGAAGAAGAAGAAGAAAAACATCTTCAGGACTATCACAAAACAGTATAAGGATATCATCGATGGTAATACTTTTCTTAAGACCAAACTGCCAAGAAGGCGGTAGAATGTTGTAAATAATGTAAGCTTGCCAGATGCAGGAAGTGAAGTCCTTTTTCTCCAACATCATCCAAGGATATGTGTGGTTTTTTGTGTTTTTTTTTGTTTTTGTTCTCTTTTTTCGTATTTCACTGTTCTTCTTATTTTTCTACAGCATGTCATCGTTTCTCAAAGGTGCTAGGTGCAGTCAGAGAATAAGAGATAAGTAACACTATACACCCCGCACCCACCACCACCATCCGCTTTACAGTTTACAACCATTTGATTCTGTACAGAAATGCTGCTGATGTTAAATTGCACCCTTACAAAATTGATCGAGCTTTAAGGGGCTCCTACAATTTTCAGCAAGCTTAACACTTCAACACGTTTTTGCTAAAGAAGTTATTGCTGGTTGAGCAAGTGGGTCGCGGGGGGGGGGGGGGGGGGTAATGGGGGGAGGAGTGCAGAAGCAAGCAAGGGAACCAGTCTGAATCAAAATGAATGGTATCTGTTCATTTTCGAAACTTAATCCAGGTGGTTGGTTTTGGAGAAAGTTCGCATTTGTATGGATGGCGTGAAGAGTTTAATATCGAATGTATATCTATATATAGAAAACGCTAACCGTTACCATCATCGTCGTTGGTATATTGGTTGTCTGATTGGTGCTAGAATTTGTGGTTGAAGAAAACCAGCAATTCGGTACTATACAGCTTCTCTATGGTTCTGCTGCATTGAGATGATAAAAGGATGCTGCTGATTACGTTCTAACACACAAAAGGGATTCTTTAAAACTTTTCATACAAGTAGGTACAAACAACGTTTAAATATACTATTCGCATATACCTACTTTACCTGGAGCAACGTGAAATATTATTGTGCAATTTTGGTTGATGAATGAATTCTTGGAATTGGAAATTTAGGAACCGAATGTAGTATGAGATTGAGCATAATTATGAAGGGTTAATGAGAGAAGTTTAAGATCAGGCATGTAAGACGTTCCCAATAAGGCGATTCGATGCTGAAATGGGAAAAACAAGCTGTGTTTGAGGTATTAAAAAATTCTTTTTTTATTTGAATGACTCATGAATGGCATTTTTTAAGTAATATGGCATTTTTCAAATGTCCTATGGGGGTACGGATCCGAGAGGTCCACTCAAGTACTCTGCCCCATAGATCCTACTGAATTTCAGCGATGGTCTAGATTATGTTGACTTTGAAGGCATGAATCGATTGCGGCTTATTGCCATAAACCTGTGCCAGAAAACCCCACAAGGACAATCTTGGTCACTGAAATCACGTCACCTCCTTGAGAGATACATAAGCCTACCCTTAAATCGTTCATGCAGAATGTCAATTATGGCATTCGCTGTCTGGCAGGTAGCACCGTTCTGTTATAGCCACATGTTGTTCACATCCATATACATGTCGTTTAAATTCATATCATTCAATTTGGGCCAAATGAAATTGTTTATTATCGAACCGTTTATGGTGATGGCAATGACATCGTCTTTTTCAAAGAAATACAGACTCTTATGCCAACGGCGTTATTTTCGGTAGATCTTGCGTTTGACGTTAATTGTTCACCGAATCGTTCTTCTCAAATTTGGCCACCAAATGTTGAAAAGTCGACTTGGAAGGACAACAATGTAGATTTTGATATTATACAGGGTGGGCCAAATAAGACCTTCCTATGTTTATTTAAAACAGCTCTGAAGTCTGAAGTACTCCTAATGTTATTCTGGATCACCAGGATTCAGCTCTTAAACTAACTGGAATTTTGCTAGAGTAAGGGTGCAGATCTTTCTTCAAAATCGTGCCACGAGTGTGTTGACCGTCGTCGTCATGTAGATGTTTCAGGATAAGCTGCAAAACAAAAAACCACCTGGATGTTTTCAACCGTTCGAACGTCTTTAACAAGGTCTGCCCGGCGTACTTTTCACATCCCTAACGTTCCTCTATCGCTCAAATTTTGTCACCACAGGATGAATTGTCGCAACTTTTCAACACCAGTTAATGTGTACAATTTGTATTAATTATATACAGACCATTTTCCAAAAAAAATTGGGCAGTTTTTGTTCGCTGTGCGATCGTGTAGTATTCTAAAGGGTGTTTTTTTTAGACGTGTGGTTTTAAAGAAGAAATAAAACGCATATAGTTTAATGTTATGGCCAAGAATTAAGCTCTATTATAAAGATAAGGGTTTGTCATTATGTTTTAAAAATGATTTCGGGCAAGTGACCGTCGCGGTTGGCTCGAATCCAGCCGAGAGGCTCGATTTCCGACCACTTATTGCAGAAAATGGGGCCGTATGTCAGCAATAACACGCCGAATATTCTCTTAAAAGGCCTCAATCGTCTCGGACTTATCTGCGTAGACAAGCGACTTCACATAACCCAACAAAAAATAGTCCAGCGGTGTTAAATCGCACCATCTTGGAGGCCACGCCACTGTGGCCCACGACGCGATACAATGCGCTCACCAAAAGTTTCTTTCAATAAATTGATTGTTCGGTTGGCTGTATGGCATGTAGTGCCATCTTGTTGGAACCAATGGTCGTCCACATCAATATCCTCTAATTCAGGCACGAAAAATTCATTAATCATGGCTCTATAGCGTTCCCCATTGACTGTAACATTATGGCCGGCTTCATTTTTGAAGAAAAATATGAACCAATGATTCCCTCTGCCCATAGATCAGACCAAACAGTGACTTTTTGAGGATGTAACAGCGTCTCAATAATGGCTTGTGGATTATCTTCACTCCAAATGCGGTAGTTTTGCTTATCGACGTAGCCATTCAACCAAAAATTAGCTTCATCGCTAAAAAAAAATTTCTTCTGAAAATCGGGGTCAACAACGACCTCGTTTGGAGGCCATTTTGAACAATTTGCATGCGTTGTTCAGGAGTTTAAGTCTATTCATTATGAAATGACAAACCAAACTTAGCATAAATCAAGTGAAAACTGTCAAAAAGACCAACTCCGTAAAAAGTATTGCCAGATTGAAAACCACAAGTCTAAAAAAAAAACACCCGTTATTAATCTGATCTCCTGATGGGCGCGAGTTTTGAATCCATAGCTCTCTTAGGTCCAGTTTTTCAGTTCATGAGTTTAACTTCGAGTTAAATCAGAGTAAGTTAATCCTGCAAATGAGTTAATCCCGAGTTAACACAAAAGTAGTTTTTCAGTGGAAAATTAAATTTAACTGTGAAGTTGTCAAAAATCTATCGAAATCGAAGTGTGACGGTATAGAAATCAATGTTTCGTATGTTTCAATAGTGTCGTACCTCGATTTGAATAGATTTTTGACACGCATCTTTCAGAAATACCTACTCAGCTTATCCAGAGTTGACTCACCAAATTTGTCTAGTTAACTTGGGATCTAAATTGATTGAAAAACATATTTCAGGAGTTAACTCGGATTTACCTCCGAAACTAGGGTAATCTCGCACTGAAAAACTAAGCCTTAGAATAGTAAACTATTAACTTAATTATTTTTCAATTCAATCAATTTCTGTGGTGTATCAAAATGTCTCCTTAATTTATAAAAAGCCCGTTAAATATCTCCATTTAACGATATTTTAGAAATCCATATGTTATTCACTAAATATCTGTATTAATAATATAATAATCATCGCTTAAAATGTAATTTTCTTCGAACTACTCACTCCTAAAAAAGATAAAAATTCAAAACCATCAAAAATCGATTAAAAAAAATCATAATTTATGTACAAATATGAAGTTTTGGAACTACAAACATATTTTCATCAAATTAATTTAAAGCTTTTGTGGCTCAATGATAGTATAGTTTTATATTAGTGAAAACATAATAGGAATCACTTTTCAGTGCTTCCAGAGATTACCTCCTCAATACAAACAAATACATTTTACTCTTTTATAATATTAGTAACTGCATATACTCAATTTATTAAACAAAAAACTGAACCACTACGAGTATTCGGAGATAGTTATAAATTTTCTTGTAATTTACAACGTTCTGCTCAATTCTCAGTGATCAAAACTTTTATTAATTGCGGTGCAAAATATCAATTTATAATATTTATCAACTATCAATTGATGATTGACAATTAGGGGGTAACTGTCTCATTTGAAAAAAAAATAAAAGCTAAGAACAAAAGATGTGTTTCAAAAAATTAAGCAGAAAGGGCCAAAGGATCAGGCCTCGTTAACGCTTTTCGCACTCAGGGCTTCAGAAAAACATTAAATATTTGAAAATTGTACACGTGCCACCAATAATTCTTAGGGATGTGATAAGCATTGAAGTTACGAACAAAAATGCTCTGAATTGTTTTTTGTCCGCCACCAAAAATTATAATAATTGAAAATTTCCTAATTGGCATTGTGGTTATTTCGCAGAAGCGTGCACTCTCACTTCACAACGAACAACGCCAACGTGAGCTTGGCTTCCAAGTCCTTGCACGCGGAAAAAATTAATATCATGACTTCATTAAAACTTTCAGCCAAACCTTTTTGATATTTAAATTAAAAAAAAAAATATACACATATAAATATATTATATACACCTACCTATCTTAAGACTGTTTAAAATTCGCCAGATATATTCGCCGTAAAAATTACCGTTGCCATTTAATTTAGCGCTCTACCTCTCTCTCTCTCTCTTGCTATAAAATGTAAAATAAAATAAAAGATGTTCTTATCAAAACAGCAATTTGCTTAAAAAAATGTTAAAGCATTTCCATTTCCATAAAAATTCAGAATGCAGAGATGATGATGGTGATGATGATGATACCGCTGACGATGCACCCAGATATACCAATGTAAAACTTAATTAAATATTCATGAGATGCAACATCAGAAAATCCTTTCTTTTTTTTTGTGCTCATAAACCAGGACTCGTCTATTGTTGGTTTTTGTAGTACATTGTATACATCTGTGTGCAGTGTGTGTAGACTGTAGAGGTACCTTCTATTTTTGAAGTGTTTTCTTTTAAGCTTTTTTTGTTCTATTTTTAAAAAAAAGCTACTTAAAATTTTGTATACAAGCAACAGGGTTATGATTGTAACATTTAGTTATAGTTCACTTTTATTCTCCGAGGATGAGAGGGAGTTGCAAGCTGGTTGATCCTGGCTCCTGGGTTGGTTTGTTGGATGCGCGGTCAAGAGTAAAATGCAAAATACGTTTTCCTTTCTAATAAGGATTATAGATTTTGGTTTAGATGGAAATTGTATATAAATCAAGGAGTTCTGTTTTTTACAACAAAAACAAAAATTAAACGAAATAACTTCAATGAATGGAATGATAAGCACGTTGTTTGGATTCATAGATTAGATTATAGGGAATAAAGAAGGGAGAATTATTTTTGATTGGCAGTGCTATGTGTGGTCTTAAATGGTCTTCATCCACTATGAAGTCAGTACTTCTACAACTGAAAAGATATTCCTTCAAACAAAAAAAACAGACATACATGCAGGTATGTTCTGTTTTATATCCAATATAAGCTAAAAATAAAAAAAGAAGAAATCGTGATTCTTGGGTTGTTGTAGAAACACGCACTTGAAGCTTTTTTAACCTTTTTCATGTTTGGTATCTAACGTATGTCAATTCTATTTTTACACGTCGTATTATTTCGGACCGAGAATGTTCGCTATTGATGTGAAATTCTGGATAAATCATGATAACGTAGAAGGTTTGACAGTTATTATTTTTTAAGTTTAAAAATAAAGGGTCCGTCATCTAACGTTTTTTTTCAACTAGTGCTTATTTCGTGAATGGTAACACTTAGCTCATGTCTGATTTGACAGATAATTAGTTTTATCCTTCCGCTGAACGAATATGGTTGCGTATACGCTTCGCTAAGTGAGCCTGCGATCGACTTAGAGAAGATGACGCGATTTTGCCAAAAAAATCATCTTTTCAGATGAAGCTCATTTTGATCTTGGCGGGTAGTAAACAAGCAAAATTGTCACATTTGGGGCACAAAAAACCCGCACGCATACATTGAAAAGCCGATACACCCAAAACGAGTCACTGTTTGTTGCGGATTTTGGTCCAGAGGCATGATTGGGCTATTTTTCGA